>OX243890.1:8060295-9342942 GCA_945859645.1 Amphipoea oculea
GATAGGTATTGAGAAAAAAAAAATATTGAAGGCATAATATGGCGCCAAAAATCCGCCATTTTGTTTTTTTTTTTATTTTGATATGCCCAGTGTCACTCTCACAGTAAATACATAACCCTCCTTCTAGCGCAGTCGGGTAAATAGTAGATTGTTATACAAGGGTCGAAAGGAATCTATTCCCATACGAGGTATTTAGACTATAGTCCGAGTAGGAATTGATGACTTTCACCCGTGTTAAACACTCTACTTTTCATTTCGAATATAAGGAAAGTAAAAAATAGTGGTCTTTCTAAAATATTTATTGATAATAATAACATGAATAATAGGTACCTATTTAAAATTATTTGAAATATTAGAACAATTTGTGTGCTATTTTAAATATGGAACACACCCCGTCACTGCCGCGGGCCGTCCCGCTTGATAGGTATTTTTTTCACACTGGCTGTTTATACACTCACAAGACCGCAACATTTTTCTTAATTATGTAAAAATTTCGTAGCTGACTACTTAACCAATTTAGTTCTATTTTTAAATTCATTCCCGACCTAGAGAGGGAAGCAATTACTATGAGTCTTTCCCGCCTTAAGGTGGGAAGCAACGTCTTCCACCCGCTATTCGGATCAAACAAATACTACTTTCCGAGTATGAGAAATGAAAAAGCTTTGCTTACTGTAAGTACCGTGTGATATATCAAATGAAAGGGTTTGTCGTGAGGGTCACAAACATATTTTTTAATAACTAAAAAAAAAAATATTTATTATTCTATTAAATAGAAACAATATATCTGAAACCACAGCCTAAAATAAAAAAAAACTACAAAATATAGTTCTTTGATTATTCTAGATTCCAAGAGATCCTATCAGACGTCTGGTCTTCAAATAATATAGCAAATCTCTCATTCTATACTGCGTACATACTTACATTTGGTCACAGTCAAAATATGTTCGGGACGTTATATTCAATTTAAAGTTGGTATTTTTAAATGTTATGCTTAAAACACTTGTTATAAGAAGTCGGTTAAAAATAAGATTTTTGGCATTTTAAATCTCAATAGTAAGAAATGCTCAAGATGTTATTCCCCATAAGAAAACAGTAGGACTTTTCTTTTCTGGCTGGCACTTTAATTTTTGAGTAGGTAGGTACCTTATGAATGATGGGTTTATGAAAAACAAACTTATTTTTGCAGTGAATCAAATTAATGATGATGTACAGACGCCAGCACATCAAGCTACTACAATCTGTCAAATTTCTTTGATAGATTTTCAACTTTATTGTTAGAACATAAGGTTCAAAGTTGATTGGGAAAATTTGACAGTTTCGGGTAGCTTGATGTGCTGGCGTCTGTACATTGTGCATGCGTGAATATTCAACCCTAACGGAACCTTTCATTGTGCGTTGACCAAGTAAACTAATAGAAACAAAAACTACCAAGCTCATAAAACTAACAACACATATTAAAATATAAAGTGATTGCGGAATACGCAATTTATACAATTAATTTATCATCATTCCCAAACTTCTGCTCAGCCTACCTAAAAAATGTATACTGGGCATTCTGTAGCAAACTATTAGAAAAGTATCAAAAATAAATACTTAATTGTAAAATAAATAAAAATAATTTTATACGACGAGCGCATTCGAAGAAAAATTCAAATATAGAAACAATTCGGCGCGAAATTCAATAAATGACTATGGTCTAAGGTCCTCGAGTGTTATTGACTCAGTTCAATTGAATGTCCAAAAAACTATTAAAATTACATTAGAAAAGCATAAATCATTATTATAAACAATGCTTATTGTATTTAATGCTTATAATAATTTTATTTTAATTACTGAGTATCGATTTCCGATATTCGACATATTAATTACCCGAGTCAATCGAAATTTAAAAAAAAAATCGTTTTGCATAATCGCTTTCGTACATCATTACGATAAAAAAAACAATCATGGACGGCGATTTTGAACACAAATTGAGTAGTGGTAATGAATAATACGTGTTATTCGACCTGTGTTTCAATATTACGTTAAGATTTGGGCATTTTCGTGTTGTTAATAACATTTACAATAACATTTGTCACATTTTAAATCTTATCTACTTGTGTGTGTGTGATATTTGTGAAAAGTAAAAATGTAAACACGCACTATTGGCGCGAAACTTCGACATTAGATATCAAAATACTTCATTACCACTACTTATTTTAACTTGAACAATGGATGAATTCGTCAAATAATTAAATTATGTATTATTTACTGCCCCTGTGGTGGAGTTTGGATGTTCGAAATCCCCAATTTTTATGTTTTTTAGCCTCGACCACCACTGTCAACAAAATGGCGATTATCGCATTTACAGACTTGAATTTTATAAAGGTAAGGTAATAAGCTTGAGCGCTAAATATGAAATATTTAATGGCGTTAACATATGAGTTTTTTATCCAACTCTCTTAATTAACGCACATTCATAGGATTTGATGCGTAGCTTAATAAATATTTACATAATCAATGTAGGGTGTCGTATGTCGTAATTCTTGGGTCCTAAAGGGGTCATTACCGAGCCGGCGGAGGTTTGTGTGTTCGGGTCCTAAAGGGGGCGCTACCGAACTATACGGTTAAGCACGGCAATTTATAGTTCGTTTTTTAATCCCAGAGACTAATCTGACAAGTGTAATGTCAAACTTCTATACTAAAAAAAAACGAAAACACAGAAGACTTAAATGTCAGATTAGTCTCTGGGATAAAAAAACTAACTATAAATAGCCGTTTTTAATTATTTATTTACAAAATGTCTATTCTTCATTTGTTTGTTCTCCATAAAGGTTTCATAACGTTTCTATTACCTCAATAGTTCAATATGCTTACCTGGAGGGAAAAAAAACAAAAAAATCCTTGTTGTTTTCGAATTATATTTCGGTGAATAACTCCGAAACCTGACGCTTTAGGATATTATGTTATATTACATTTTTTGTTTGTATAAGCGTCCTCTATCTAAATATGTAACTTTTGTTGTGCACCGCGATTCTGAAAAAAAATCAAAATGGCGACCGACCTTTAGGGCCACCCTCCATACAAAAATCTTCTAACCCCTTTACAGTTTTACACACATTCCTCGCTACGCATCTTCGCTCATCTCTGGTGGAAATGCAGCCTTAAGCGCAATACACCCTGAGCCCGCCGGGCCGCCGACCTATGTCGGCAACTTTTTGTCGTCGGGCTAGTTGGCGGCTTCACTTATTGCAAGTCGGAAAATTTTGTCGGCGGCATGTCGGCGGATCGAGATGAGAAATTTATTTGGCAGTTAGTGATTGCCACGTGTCGAAAAAGGTTGTGTCATATAATTGTCAGCGGCTCGGCTGGCTCAGTGTGTATTGCGCTTGAGACATTGACTGCCACCGCGGTCACACGGTGTCCGCCAAAAATAGATTTTCTATGTGTCTGTTGTCGGGCAGTCAACGTGTCAGTCAGTCTGCCTGCCTTTTCCCAACTATGTTGGGGTTGGCTTCCAATCTAACCGGATGCAGCTGAATACCAGTATTTTACATGGAGCGACTGCCTAGCTGACCTTCACAACCCCGTTACTGGGTAACACGATAACCATTGGTAAGACTGGTTGTCAGACTTTCGGGCTTCTGACGACTCGTGATTACTGTCAAAGATCCAAGAATGACAGCCGGGACCAACGGCTGAACATGCTTTAGCGCGGAGTGGTCTTGGTATGTAAAGATGGTCACCCATCCACAGACCGAACGCGGCATGTATAGTTTAACCTAATCGATCGATCCGTACGGCTTAAATCGTAGCCGCCGTAAATTGTAGATACCTAGTTAGGGCCAAACGCACCGCAGCAGTAAAACGTGAACTACGAAAGAAAACCTAAATACACACTATAAATAACTTTTGATTAGATTAACCTAATTAGGCAAAGGACATAGTACACACTCCAGCACACGTATCAAATCGGAAAGGGGTCGTTACCGTATCAACTCGAGCCGTTCAGTATTCTTTGTATGAAACTCCCTACTGCAACGCACACTAATCGGAATCGTAACGTAATCGCCTCGCCTCGGGACAAGCTCATGAACCGCGTTGCGGTTAGGTACGGCTCGTCGTCCCCGCGCTTACGTCTCTCCGTACCCGAGCTTCCGTCTCTTCATCCATCTTTGCCCCTCTCACCCCTCCGGCCTGCCTGCTGCACCATCAACCAGCTGTCAGCGAGCCGTAAGCGCGGCGTCACCTAGCCGTAGCCGAGTCGACGTATCGGAGCTTCTGATCCGCTTTGGTTACGTGCTTACGTCAGGTTGACGCCTGTTAGACGCCTGTTAGGCGATACGGTTACGATCCCTTTCCGAGTTGATATATGTGCTATGACATTCCTACGTAAAAGTGCGACAGCATTTTTTCGATTTTATGGTATTTCCTAATTCGTACTTATATGCTAACTTTACTTTTAACCAAAATTGGAAGTATAAGTATGAATAGACATTTTAGTATATGACGCTAAACGTGTGAAACTGATTAAAGTATTGCGTAAGGATTTCCCAGCGGTTACATAATGAACCTAAAAATTAACACTCACCAAAGGTACCGGGGTATCTGTATGCTTAAATAATTTTTTGTGGGAAAGTCCAAGGTCAAACTAGGCCTTTGTTATTTGATAAAAAACTTTTTTACAAAAAAAAAAACAACCGACTTCAAAAAAAACACTACAAAGTGATAAATAACTTTAATTTCGGAAGTCGGTGTCGTTGATTCCGCATTTTCGTTTTTTGACACCGACTTCCGAAATTAAAGTTATTTATCACTTTGTAGTGTTTTTTTTGAAGTCGGTTGTTTTTTTTTTTGTAAAAAAGTTTTTATTTTTCACTTTTTAGTTGTACCTACCCCACAAAAAAGTAAACAAAAAGATCGTTAATGTAGACAATGTAGATAAATTTTTAGATTTTTGTTGATTTTTCAAAAACTACTCATCCGATTTCGATAAAATTTTCATGGGACCATTTGGGAAGTATACCCTTTCTAACAAAAAAAGAATTTTTCAAATCGGTTGGCAAACGACGGAGTTATGTGCGAACAAACACAAAAAAAAAAAAAAAAAAACATACAAACATTCGAATTGAGAACCTCCTCCTTTTTTAGAAGTCGGTTAAAAAAAGACGATACTCCTCTCAACGAGAGTAGGCCGGAGTCCCAGCATGTTATAGCCTGATTATACAGGATGAAATTTTAATCACCGTAATCCTCTTAAGGGGTCATTGTACAGTCACGTCTAAAAGTATGTATACACTTGGCAATTTTCAATTGCGATTTTTTCGTGAAATAACGAATGCAACGTTGAAATACGACACTTAACATAAATCTATGGGTTCGAATAACAAAAAATTTCATTCAAAAATAAAGGAGAAAATCGCCTTTGAATAAAGCAAAGTGTATACATACTTTTAGACGTGACTGTACTCATCATTATGAACAACTTTTACTAAGGGACCAAACAGGAAATCGAGAAAAAAAACAGCTGTTCCCTACAAATTTATGTTCGCATAACTCGTCAAAATGTAGGGAACAGCTGATTTCTTTTCGCGATTTCATGTTTGGTCTCATAGTAAAAGTTATACAGATTGAAATTGAAAACATGCGACAAATCGAAATGAGAGATTGTACTCATCATTATGAACAACTTTTACCATAGTAAAAGTTGTTTTTTGCGATTTTTTTTTTGCGATTTCAGGTTTAGTCCCATAGGACTAAACCTGAAATCGCAAAAAAAAAATCTGCTGTTCCCTACATTTTGACGAGTTATGCGAACATAAATGTAGGGAACAGCTGATTTTTTTTGCGATTTCAGGTTTGGTCCCTTAGTAAAAGTAGTTCGTAATGATGAGTACAATCTCCCATTTATTTTGATTTGTCGCATGTTTTCAATGTCACCCCGTATATGAAGAAGAGAAGCTAGTTTAAGATAAATTTTAAAATAACTTTGTCATCATACAAATACCCCACATTCCTAATTAAACTGTTATATCACACCTAGCATTAAGCAAAAAATGGCCGCAGCATTTATTAAGCAACCGTTCCACTGACTATGACATTGGCCGTGACCGTTCTAGTGGTCATTCGTTTGGTAAACGGTTACAAACTACGATGGCTTCAGAACAGTCGTGGGGATTGCCGAATTGGGGTTATAATTATATTACGTACTAGCTGTGCCCACGACTTCGTTCGCGTGCATGACGGAAAACGTTTTAATTTTTTTGCGCGGAACCCTAATTCTTTTTCTAAAATAAAATTAGCCCATGTTACTCCTTATTACATCAGCTATCTGCCAGTGAAAGTCCCGTCAAAATCGGTCCAGCCGTTTCAGAGATTAGCCGGAACAAACAGACAGGCAGACAGACAGACAAAAATTGTAAAAAATGTTATTTTGGTATATGTACCGTGTATACCTACATCCATTATGCATTTAGTAAAAAGCGGTTATTTTAATATTACAAACAGACACCCCAATTTTATTTATTTGTACAGACGCCAGCACATCAACCTACCCGAAACTGTCACATTTTCCCAATCAACTTTGAACCTTGTGCTTTAGTGATAAAGTTGAAAATCTATTAAAGAAATTTGACAGATTGTAGTAGGTTGATGTGCTGGCGTTTGTATATAAGTCCTAAATAAAAGGAGGTTCCTTTTGCCATCAACCGAAAATCTTTTGAAAAAACTTTACATAATGTAAAACTCAACATTGCACGACCTTTTTTTTCTGTTTTCGCGGGGTAACAACCTTCAAAAGGCGCTCGGTCTTTGGCGATACAACCAGGGTGTGTGGGATTTTTACCTCACTAAAACCACCCCGGTGTTCACAATCTGCACATGGAAGGAGCACCGTTACCTCTCAAAAGAATATTGCCTGACCTAGGAATCGATCCACGCTCAGTCGTCACGCTACCCGCTGAAAAACCGATAATATCTAGGAATTACGCTGTGGATGTATACAGGGTGTAATTGAATTCATGGGCATCCTTTTAAGGCGTCATTGTAATCATCATTATGAACAACTTTTACTATGGGACCAAACCTGAAATCGCGAAAAAAAATCAGCTCTTCCCTACATTTTGATGAGTTATGTGAACATAAATGCAAGGAACAGCTGATTTTTTTTCGCGATTTTAGGTTTAGTCTCATAGTAAAAGTTGTTAATAATGATGAGTACAATGACCCCTTAAAAGGATGCCCATGAATTTAATTTCACCCTGTATAGCATAATAGCAGTCGTTCTATGTCATAATCCATAATCAGCCTATAATGTGCCCACTGCTAGGACGGGTTCCTTATACGAGTCCCGAAATACTATTATGCGAAAATTGTTACATCGATGTCCATACATCGATGCTTTGATAATGCGACGTTATGTTTTACTAAATCTTTTTTTTGGCTGTTTCTTTATATCGATAACCTTACATCGAACCCTTGTCCTCCTCTCTGTGAAAGGGAGTGGGTTGTAATCCACCACGCGGGCCCAGTGCGGGTTGGTAGATGTCACATGTCTTCGAATTTTTGGTTCTAGAACACGCCGGTTTCCTCACGATGTTTTCTTTCACCATTTTGAGAGCAGTGGTGATGAAATAATTTACACAAAGTAAAGCGCCTGTCTGGGTTCGAACCTACGAGCTACAACTCGTATGTCGTGTCTGTTACCACTGGGCCACCACTGCTCTATTTTTTTATTGTACCCACGTAATTTTTTTTTTTGTTTTTAAAGTTTTTCTGTTTGTGTTAAGTATCTTATTTAGTTTATGTTCTTTCTTTGCGAGTCCCAATAAATACTTTTTCTTTTATTGAATTTTGCCAAGTCGCGGGAACAATAAGGAATTTGGGCCAAGGGCACGAGCCGGAACATAATATTCTCCGGTTTTGTAAATGACGTATAGAAACCGGAGCTACACCGGCCTTGGTTAAGCCAAGCCTTAAAATACTTAATGAAGAACACATATTTAACTACTTTTCTGACTTGGGCTTCTAACTACCCGTAACGACTGTCAAAGATCCACGAATGGCAGCCGGGGCCAACGGCTTAACGTGCTTTCCGAGGCACGGAGGGGTCTCGGTATGTAAAGATGGTCACCCATCCACAGACCAACCGCGGCAAGCGTAGCTTAACCTGATCGATCGACCTCTGCGGCTGTTATTCTTTAGCCACGGGCCCCTAATTGTATGACCGTAAAAATTAATGTATAATGAGGTTGTCTAAGCAACCAATGCAATGGATAACAACCACCAAAAATGAAGAGGGAATTTGTATTATTATTTTTTGCATAGCCAATAATATTGACATACAAATAAAATTGTACACCCCATTTTAATTCTAACCCCAAATTATTCCTCAATTTTTATGATTGCACCTACCACTGTTTGTTTCTGCATCACCCAAAGGTTGACTGGTAGAAAATGCCTATGGCATTAAGTTCGCCTTTGTACGTGTATGTGCTTGAAGTTTAAAAAAAAAAAAAATTAAAAATACTAATTGTAAGACCTGTCTTTTTACCTGATTGAATGAGTTAAAACGGACTAACTCCGTCCCAGGCTCAGAATTTCGTGATGAAAAAATCGAATGACCGGACATTGAACCCAGAACCCCATAATCCGCATTCGCGCTTGAAAATGTGAGACAGAGGATCTTAAGGGGACTCTAAGACCTAAACGCAAAAAAATGCAAACTCAAACCATTTATTTCAATTAAACCATGTACAGGCACTTTTGAATTGTCAAAATTAAATAGTCGGTCAGTCAGTCAGAAACTTGAAGCTAGTTGCCCATACCAAAAAGTAGATCTCTATGGAGAAGATCGGGCAAGAAACTCCATGGACACTCTTTTAAATCAAGATATTACAAAATCCTGGGTACATTATTCTTGTTGCTTCTATATGTGAGAACAATGTAAAAAAAACACAGAAATGAAGAAACAATTCAAAATATAAGATTAAAAAGTTTTATAATGCCTAAAAGTATTATGATCTACTACAGTAAACAGTAAATCAGAAAAATATGTGATATTCTTCAGCCGCTTGTTAGATATTGGCGCCGATTCCCTTGTTCACAAACTAAACTAAATTTAATTTCAGTGCATCTTTTTCTTTCTATTTCGTTAAGAAAAGGACAGAAGATAAATATTAGTTTAGACCTGTCAAATTAGTCCGTGCCTGGCGTAAATTGACGTTTTTAATAGCCAATTTTTTAATCACGTCTAAATTGTCTATGGAGTATCTTAATTTGACAGGACTAAACTAATATTTATCTCCTGTCCTTTTCTTAATCAAATAGAAAGAAAAAGATGCACTGAACTTAAATTTAGTTTATTTGTGAACAAGGGAATCGGCGCCAATGTGTTGAAAACAATACTTACAACTTATTTGATACGATAGAAAAAAAAAACATGAAAATAACTCTATAAACTTTCTTTTCACAATAAAAACCATACTAATATACCTACATACAATCATTCTGATTCTTTGTCAGATAATTCTACAAGCAACATACAGCATTAGTGTTTATTTTTTAGTCCAAACAATAGATTTTTTGTAAATAGAAATAGATAATTGCTTCATACATATTTTGCAATAAATTACCAGCATTGTGTTAACGCGCTTTTTTCTATGCAGTCTGACAGTGACCGCGCTTTAGGTCATGTAGTGCCCTTATAAGGGACTGACTCCGTCCCAGGCTCAGAATTTCGTAATGGAAAAATCCAATACCCGGACATTGAACCCCGTATCCAATAATCAGCATTCGCGATTGAAAATGTGGGACGGAAGACGGCTGGGACAGAAAGAAAGGAAACGAAAAAAACACGTTTCTTGGGGGCTGTTCATTAATTGGTTAAGGTTGTCTTATGTAATATAGTAAATTTATAGATTTTAATAATAAAAAATAAAAAAATTATGTCGCTTATTTGTTTAGGTGTATTCCCGTTCGTCCCACCGACTTCTTCCCCGTCGTGGGACGAACGGGAATAAATATTTTTAAACCAATTTATAACACGATTATGAAGCCATCACCGAACGTATCCAATAGGTAGGTACATAATTAAATACCTTTAAATTAATACACTTAAGGCGCATTCCACCAATCTTTTACACCTAGAATAAGTTTTATCGTGAGAATAAATGATATGTATTGGAAGGCAACATTTTTAATAGTAAGTATTTTTATACGAGTGGCAACACTCTCTTCTTCCGCCCTTCCGCTCGATACTTACTGTGTGTAACCATGGTGTGCGAATCTATACTTATAATAAATCTGTAGAAGTGAAAATTCTGTACATTGAAAATATCAAAAAAATAAATGGCAGGGGGTGTTACTAGACCGACACCGAACCCAAAAATGTGATTAAAAATTTTTTTGTCTGTCTGTCTGTTTGTTCAGGCATCACGCAAATTATTCTTTAATATCCTGGGCACCACAATGGGTACTTTACATCCCGGAAAAGTATACACAATAAAAAACAAACTTAATTTTGCGGTTCGAGCCCTAAACCCGATTACTGTACCAACCGCAAATAATAAGTTTGTCGTAGGTTACGTGGAGGGTGTGTTCTTTGTGAAGAGTAGGTATCCACTAAGAAAGTGTTGTTCGAAATTCCAACCCTAAGAGGGTGAATGGAGGGAGGGTGAAACACGCGGACGAAGTCGCAGGCAGAAGCTAGTAAGAAATAAAACCATTTTAATTGATTTATGGAATCTACAATTATTGGACACCCATATCCATGTTCCTGAGGGCCAGGGCACCACAAGGCGTGAAGACACCTCAATAAATTTTGAATTTTTGACAGTTTTTCCATACTAGAAATGTCAGCCGTCAATTCTATTCCACGAATAAAATATATCTGACTGGTAAAATCAGACCTTAGTCATCAATTTATGAGTCACTTACGGTCTCGGTACTAACTGCTGTTACGTATGTATAGGAAATAGTGTAGTGTCAAGAATGCGTGACATTGACATTTGTAAAGCGATCGTTTTATTTGGGAAATCATGGGTATTTGAAAAATAAAAAAAAGACGGAAACCATAAAAAAAAACTTTTTTTTGCAAAAAAAATTAAGGGCCTATTTAAAAAAAATATTCATATAGGTACATACCCAGTGTATGTAAATATTGTTTTTTAAATGGATTCCTCACACATATTGTAAAAAAAAAATTTTCATTTTGGATAGCATTACTTGTGACTTTCACTTTTTCAGTTACCTACATGACATATTGTTTCATGTTTTTCCTTAAAAATATAGGGAAACGCGTATGTATTCAAAGTTAAAAGGTACCTACTAAATTAAGTTTTTTTATTGCGTTATGACATTCAGAAGTGCCTTTTATGTGCCTATTCAAAATAAATTATTTGACTTTGACTTTGTTAATCTATATATTCGTTTTAAAATCAGTTTTCTCTTCCTTATTTATTTATTTTTTAACAAATATAAGAAGGAAACTATTGTGTGTAAATTTTACTACTTTTTTTTACGTTAGCCTGTACTGTCCCATTGTTGGCAAAGGCATAATTTTACTACTCATGTTAAAAAAAAAAAAACAGTGTTTATTTGTATACCAAATGCATTAAAATATTGCAAGATACAAATGTCAACATTAGTTTTTGAAGATAACTTATTTATTTTTCTTTGTTTTGCAAAAACTGCTACATAACCGTACATATTATTGCCTAATGCAATAATAATGTTTTTTTTCCACGGTCAATGCAATGAATACATGGCCTATGACCTCCTATTCACTTGATTTGCACCAGAAGCATATTAAGACAAAAGAGTATATAATATGTAGGTATATTAAAAAAAAAACCAGTTTACAGACGTCACCGCTCCGCAGCGGCGAGCTTGCGAAATTTATATAAGCGTGAGTTCTACCGTTGATCTTGTTAGATACAAGTTTACTGCAGCCAACGGTGCATCGTGCATGCCATACCTTTATTTCTTAGCGCGCGCGATTTCGAAATACGAAAACCGAACCGCATTCGAATTTTCGAAATAGTGTGTGATCAAAAGAGAGAACATGTGACTCTGATGTTATAATATATATTTTTTTAACGTATTCTGTGATTGATTTAAATATCAGTTTCTAAAACTGAACTTGTTATTGAACGATCGACATTGAGAACCATCTGACGTTTCAAATATACGTACTATTATTTACGGAATTAAACTATAGTGCTATTAAATACAAATTATAAGTCGATTAGATACCAGAAACCTCGGTTGTTTGATATTCTTGTTGTGTTAATACGGGTTTTTGTTTAAAAAATGAAGGAACTAGTGCAAATATGGAACAATGTGGCGGGCAAGAGGTATTCCTCCGTGAACACGAGTGAATTAAAAGATTTGCCGAACAATCGTCAGAGGAGATCGGAAATTGATAATTTTGAGGCGAATTTTGCTGAGTGTGAGGTATTGAACCATAAGTTTAACGACGATGTGGACTTCAATAATAGGAAGAATGCGATTATTAACCGTTTGTTTGAAAGAAGAAAGCAGGGGCAGATCGGGAGGCAACCGAAAAGTAAGTGTTTTTGTACTTGTATCTTAATTAGGTAATAATGTGAATTGAAGGGGTAAGTGGACAATGGTGTTATCTGACAAAACTGAAAAAATCGAGTTAAATATATTAAAAATACTTTATTTCTATTATATAATCTAATAAGTAATGATATTTTAAAAAGAATTGACACTTCATATTTAGATAAAACATTTAAAATATATAACTACCTTGATTTTAAGATTTAAAATTTTCTAACGACCATTTCTCAATTTGAATTTTTTGTTAGTTAACACCTTTGTCCACTTACCCCTTCAATTTTTATTTATTGACGCTAGCTATGTACGGTCACCAAACGAAATAAGTAACCAGGTCATCGGATATTGTTGAAATTTAGTAAAAAACCGTTGGATATTTTCGAATAAAAATTAATTTAGTTAATAGAAAACAAACAGTTGAAATATCAAATTAAATTTCAGTCAAAAAACTCTATTGGTTTCTTACTAAACTTCAACTATATCCGACGACCCTGGTCATTTATCTCTTTTGGTGACTGTACAGTCAACAGCAAAAGTAAATGATGAAAATCAGAAATTCAATAGTAATGAACGGAGTTTGCGTCTGAACTGTGTGGCGTCGAAGTGATTCAAAAATATGATTGTAAATTATACCAAACATTTACTACTAGTACAGTTGCCAGTTCTGACGCGAACTCCGTTCATTAGTATTGAATTTCTGATTTTCATCATCTACTTTTGCTGTTTACTGTACCTATCAAGTCTGTGGATATTAATTAATTTTCTGGGTTACCTGCCTGTTGATATTACAGGAGCCAGTTTTTTCCCTTAAATATAAATTACAGATTTTTTACATGCGCCAAATACATAGTGGTTCGTAGGGTTTTAACACTCATCGTCGAAAAAAAAAGAAAAAGAAAATCCAAATTAGTTAGAAAAAAAATCCTTTGTACAAAATTATATATATCTACCCAGTTTTGTTAAAGATAATAAAATATTCGTTTTTGTGTGCTAATTGCCAGAATCAATAAACCATTTTATAAGCTGCTGTTAAGTCAATTTATACTTCTTTTTTTGAGTTTAATTTATGAGTTACGATTTTTTTGCGAGATTTCTAAAAACCTATTTATGATTGTATGACTATTGTGTGACATTCGAAGATTATAAATCCTAATAATATTATAAACGCGAAAGTTTCTGAGGAAGGATGGATGGAAGTTTGTTATTCTTTCACGCAAAAACTTCTAACCGGATTTGAATGAAATTGGGCATACGGATAGTTTATAAACCAGAGCATCTATTCACAACCACTCGATACGCTTCCGTACCGTTTCGAACATCAATCAATGTTATCGCGTAGGAGTCCTCTAAACGCTGTTCACAAGTCCAAAACCCGAAAATTTTGTCAGTTTAAATCAAATAGACGCCCGCTATTCTTCCGATAGCTGTTTGCTGTCGGAGACAAGGCAAATTAGGTTATCGAAATGTGTAATTTTCGATACGATAGCCTGTCGAATAGTTGTGAATAGCTATGCTGGATTAACACATAGAATACTTTTTATCCTGATATTCCTACGAGATCGAACTATATACGGGTGAAACCACGGGGTCCTGCTAGTATTGCTATAAATTAAAGTCACTTTTTAACCGACTTCAAAAAAGGAGGTTTTGTATTTAATATCACTGTTCTTCTAAACTATGCATAGAATTTTGATGCGGTTTTCACTATTATTTAGACAAATTATTCCGAAAGTTTGTGTATCATCAGAGAGGCTAGTGGCTAAGTATTTACAGCCGCAACGGGTTGACGAATCAGGTTAAGCTACGCTTGCCGCGGTTGGTCCGTGGATGGGTGACCATCTTTACATACCAAGACCCCTCCGTGCCTCGGAAAGCACGTTAAGCCGTTGTTTCCGGCTGTCATTCGTGGATCTTTGACAGTCGTTACGGGTCGTCAGAAGCCTGAAAGTCTGACAACCAGTCTTACCAAGGGGTATCGTATTACCCAGTAACTGGGTTGTGGAGGCCAGATAGGCAGTCGCTCCATGTAAAATACTGGTATTTAACTGCATCCAGTTAGACTGGAAGCCGACCCCAACATAGTTGGGAAAAGGCTGGGCAAATGATGATTTACGTATATCATCATAATCAGCCTATAATGTTCCCACTGCTGGGACACAGGCCTCCTCTCGGTGAGAGAGGGCCGTAATCCATCACGCGGGCCCAGTGCGCGTTGGCAGATGTCACAAGTCTTCGATTTTTATGTTATGTGTACAGTACATTCATATTTATGTTACCTAAACTTAGGTAATAAAGAAATCTCAATGTTTTTTTAAGCTATTTTTGATGATCGTCTTTTCTAGAAGTTTTAAGGCGGCCATTGCGTAGCATTTGTCATTTTTAGGGTTCCGTACCGCAAAAGGAAAAACGGAACCCTTATAAGATCACTTCGTTGTCCGTTTGTCAAGACCCTTTTTCTCAGGTACGCGTAGAGGTATCGAGTTGAAATTACAGTCTACAGTCCCTAGAAGCTGTGAAAAAATCAAATTTCTAAGTTAACGTAAAAAAAAGATACGGCTGTTTATGCCACAAAAAACGTATATTTCGACACTCTCAAGGGAATCAAAATATATAAGGTGTAAAAAAATTAACCTTAAAAACTTTAAGAGGTGCTTTAGACCATCGAACTGAACAACTTTCACTATGGGACCAACTCTGAAATCACGAAAAAAAAATCAGCTGTTTCATGCAAAAGTTCAATACCTACTCGGCCAAAATGTATGAAACAGCTCATTTTTTTTTCGTGATTTCAGAGTTGGTCCCATAGTGAAAGTTGTTCAGTTCGATGGTCTAAAGCACCTCTTAAAGTTTTTAAGGTTAATTTTTTTTACACTTTGTATAGAGTACTTCCCGTTGACCTAGTATCATGAAATTTGGCAAGAAGCAATGTCATGTAGCACAAGTAAAGGAAAAAATCTGAAAACCTTAAAGTAGTTACTTACCTACAAATTTGTACGGAGCCCTTGGTGCGCGAGTCCGAGTGGCACTTGACCGGTTTTTTTTTACTGTTACCGGTTTTTTTTAGGTAGGTATGTTAAAATAAAAAATACTCTTGAACAACATGTTATAAAGTTATTAATAGATTTACAAAAAAAAACTAAAATAATAGGTCTATTTGGTAAGAAATCTCATGTTTTTTTTTTTGTGAGCTGTTTCTGATGATGATCGATGTTTGTTGTTGTTTTAAGGTTGTTATGCGACCATTGAATAAAATGTTTGTCTTTTTTCGTATTATTATTATCATGTTTACGTGCAATTACCCTACAGTATAGTTAAATAAAAAATACTCTTCAACTAGGTACAGATTATAAAGCTATTTATAGTTGTGCAAAAAAATAAAAAAATATTTTGTTTTTAATAAAGAAAACTGTTTAAAAGAGAGCTATTGTTTTTTTAAAGATCGCGGTTTCTTGATGTTTCAACGTGGTTGCGATCATTGAGTGACATTTGTCATTTATTTTCTCATATTTCGTTTATTTCTCTATTTACGCATAAATTATATTTTTAAACATTAGAATTAAAAGAAATATAAAAATATAAAACAATAGCCCACCGGTATCGGGAACAGGGTCCAAGCTACCGGCGGTCAGGGCTCCAGAGAGAGGAACCTCCTGACAATGCGAGCCGTGTCCAGAAGTACTGCTTTCTGAATCAAGCCCTTGATCCAGCTGCCCAACGAGAGCCTCCTCAGGTGTTGGTCGAGGCTTTTGGCTATCAATCCATTGGCTGTAACGAATCGGCACAATGATTGCTGAGTCAACATTTTCATATCATTAATTCATTATTACAAATAATGAAACTATTTATAGCCAAACAAAAAATATACAAAAATTGTGGGCGTACTTAGTAGGTTATGGGTTTTTCCGCGCATCGATACAGTCAAGGTTCGCGCACATTATGTCGGTCCGCAGCGGGTCGAGTCGCAGCGCTAAAATCCGCTCAAACCGCTCGCATGTATTCCATATGAACTATCGCACACTTTTTATTGCGTATTTATACTTATTAGATATTGGTTGCGTAGCAAAGAAAACCTGTTCAGGTGGAGATTTATAGACGACTCCGCCTTGGAGTGTAAATGTGGTGCTGTTCCACAAACGATGTGACACTTAATATCGTGCCCTGCGTGTCCTGTCAGCTGCACGTTACAGGAACTGATGGACGCTAGTGATGGCGCCAAACAAGTGGCCGAATTCTGGGCCGAGTACCTACATTTAGATTGCTATCGACACGCTAAGAAAAAGATTGGTTGCGTGCGATGCGGCCCGCCCCGCCCAGTTGCGGCCTAACATAATGTGCGCGAACCTTTAAAATAGATGGTATACTTTTAGTTACAGTTAGTCGTTAGTATTAACCGATCAATCGCTGAGATAAATAATAAAACTTAAAAAAAAAATTGGTGCTTTTTCATCGATGATAGATAATGAAAGGAAGAAAAACAAATATTTTATTTATGACTCGCACAGAAAGCACAAACAGTAAAAACTTTCAAAATCTAGTCGCAATCTCATCTCGGCGACAAACAAATGTCAAAAACTTGACAAAAATGTAGGGAAATTAGAGGTATTTTTGACAGATTGAGACTGAGACAGTGGCGGATTTACACATTTGCCGCCAGTAGGCTATTCAAATTTTGCCGCCCCTACCGACCTCTACAATAATGTCCCGTGTCTTTTGTATACTGTTTCGCATTTTCTTCAAAATACTTAAAATGTTCTCGTTCAGCTACGAAAAACTTGCAAAGAGATTTGTAAAGATCGGCAACTATGATAAAATCTACGGTAGAAGCCTGAATTTGAGCATTCACTTTGTTTATTCTTTCCAAAAAAACATGGTAGGTATATAAATATGAATCTTTTTAATTTCAGTAAGACATTTAAAAAAAATTATAGCCCTACTCAGCCTATTGGAATAAAACTTTGTGTAGCTGAGTGTACAAAAAGTCACGTTTTGGTATTCGTTAGTAATAGATTTTTTATTAAAAAAAATGTGGTACCTACTCGTTGGGAATAGAAAATAAATTTGGAAATAAACTAATACCAAATGGTATTAGCTCTTAATATTGGGTGGGAATAGATCGCAAATCCGCCACTGGACTGAGATCAGACTGTGAACGTCCGTAAAATCACGCGAATTGCCCCTCTGGTTGAATGCCGTAATTACAAAAACTATGGAACACCCCTTGTGTCTGACGTAGATCCACGAAGGGTTAAAAAAAAATAATGAAAACAATAAAAATACCTGTGCGATGCCTAAAAGGGTCGGGCTGGTGAATGAAAACATAATATTATCAGAACCCAAACATATTATTATGTTTAATAGAGGTCGCAAACAGATCAATGACTTGTCTTTGGGTTGTATCATTGTATGTAACAAAACATAATGTTTACTAAAGGTCGCAAACAGATCAGGCCCTTGGGTTGTTGGTAAGAGACCTGTAACATACATGCGTTAGATATATGTAGGTACTTACTTTTCCCAACTGTTGGGGTCGGCTTCCAGTCAAACCAGATGCAACTTAATACCAGTATTTTACATGAAGCGACTGCCTATCTGACCTCCACAACCCAGTTACTGGGTAATACGATATCCCTTGGTAAGACTGGTTGTCAGACTTTCGGGCTTCTGACGACCCGTAACGACTGTAAAAGGTAAATTAACGTGCTTTTCGTGGCACGGAGGGTGTTGGTATGTAAAGATGGTCACCCATCCACGGACCAACCGCGGCAAGCGTAGCTTAACCTGATCTATCGACCCGTGCGGCTGTTATTTCTTAGCCACAAGCCACTCAAATAAGCTTAAGCAACAAAACATCAGTATTTTATAGGATTCCAATATCTTTATCGACGTTCTAGGAATTAAATCAAACGTGCATTCTTGTAAAGATCTGAAGAGATGCATATTAAACCACATGTGCTGCGACGCGCGCATTCTACGTGGAAATATGTTAACACTCTACACAGGTTAAGTGATAGGAGAAATGCGACATAACTATGAAAATCAGGCAGGACTGGGAATTGGATTCTTGCCCGGGCATTTTCGGCAATTGGGCAGTTATGCCCGAAATGCCTTTTTAACAATGGTTCAAAAAATACATTATTACTAGCAGACATAACTATGAAAATCAGGCATGACTAGGAATTGGATTCTTGCCCGGGCATTTTCGGCAATTTGGGCAGTAATGCCCAAAATGCCTTTTTAACAATGGCCCAAACATTTTACCAAGTCTTGCCTGATTTTTAAAGCCAATGCTTATTACAATCTGCCTAGCGTTTTCCCAACTATTTTGGGTTCGATTTCAAGTCTAATCAGATGCAGCGGAATACCCATAATTTACAAGAAGCGACTGCCTATCTGACCTCCACAACCCAGTAACCGGTATAACGATATACTTTGGTATTAAGACTGGTTGTCAGAGTTTCGTCTATTTGACTACCCGTAACGACTGTCAAAGGTCTACCAAGGACAGCCGAGACCAACGGCTTAGCGTGCTTTCCAAGGCACAAGGAGTGGTTCGTCAATTCGTCCTACATGCCTACGGCCCATTTGGGACGACTTGAAGAAAATCAAAACAAATTTTATTTTGTGCCGTAGGCATCTAGGGCGAGTTAACGAATCACTCCACATTAGGGTACTTATGAAACGTCCTCCATTTCAAATAAGATTAGGATGTTCAAATAAACCTTTTTTGCCGTCCTTGCAACCGATTTTGACTTCTATTGTGATGGTGGCATGAAAAATAGCAGATGCAGTAAAGAGTTGGTATTGTAAACTCGTTTTTGCTTTTAATGTCATCCTTATATCTACGGAATTGATGTCAAAATCGGTTGAATGGACAATAAAAAGGTTTGTTTAAATTTCTAATGTTATTTCAAATGGTGTCTATGTGCACGGTTTCAATTGGTCGTTTCCTTTGGAGAAGAGCCGGCAAGAAACTACAAATCAAATCATTTATTTGCTTGAATATGTGTAATACATGAGGTGATACATATAACAATAGTTCTTTAAACTCGACAAGTGTGCAAATATTAGGTCCTTACATATGAAATTGGCGTTTTGTATGGAAGGAACAAAAAGTCGAATATTTTTTAATATAATATATTTAATTAATCAAAGTATGAACCATTGTTTTCAATGCACTTTTGCCATCTTATAGGTAGTTCATTGATCCCTTTACTAAAAAAACCAGTCGGACGGGAATCAATAAAATCTTTGAAGGCGATTTGGACTGCCCCATCGGAGTTGAATTTTTTCCCTTGCAAAAAGTTATCCAAATTGCGAAAAAAATGGTAATCTGTTGGAGCAAGGTCCGGGGAGTACGGAGGATGTCTAAGACATTCCAATTCAAGCTCTTCTAATTTGGTAGCCGTCTGTTGCGCAGTGTGTGGTCTGGCGTTGTCGTGAAGCAGCAGTGGCGTGGAGCGATTGACCAGCCTTGGTTGTTTAGCCGCTAGCTTTTCCATCATGGTTTGTAATTGCTGACAATAGACATCAGCTGTAATAGTCTGGCCAGATTTGAGAAAACTGTAATGAACAATACCGGCACTAGTCCACCAAACGCTTACAAGTAACTTTTTTGGGGTTAATTTTCGCTTGGGGCAGGATTTGGCTGGCTGGCCAGGATCCAACCATTGCGCTGAGCGCTTCCGATTATCGTAAAGAATCCATTTTTCATCACAGGTAATGATTCGGTTTAAAATACCTTCATTGTTGTGCCGGTTCAGTAATGTAACGCAGCAGTCGACGCGCGTTTGCCGGTTTGCTTCAGTCAATTCGTGAGGTACCCACCTTTCAAGCTTTTTAATCTTCCCAATTTGCTTCAAGTGAATTAAAACAGTTTTATCACTAACATCGAAGCCTGCAGCTAACTCGGACGTGGTTTGCGATGGGTCCGCTTCCACAATAGCCTTCAATTCTCCATTATCAACTTGGGTCTCAGGCCGTCCACGGGGCTTGTTCTGCAGGTCGAAATTTCCAGAACGAAAACGTTGGAACCAAAAACGAACTGTGTTTTCTTTTGCAACATGACCACCATACACATCATTCACCCTTCGAGTCGTTTCCGCAGCACTAGTGCCACGGCGGAACTCGTACTCGTAAATAATGCGATATTTTAAATTTTCCATTTTGTAAAATGAGTGACGCAAACAGAAAAAACAGAAGAAAAAAAACAAATGAATGACGGTCATCGAAGCACAAATACATGAGTAAATAGCTGTACAAATTTGAATTTGGAATTCCTTACCAAAGAGGAGAAATTCGTGATTAAAGTGGCCAGTACGAAAAACGCCAATTTCATATGTATGTAAGGACCTAATATTTATAAAGTAGACATAACAAATAAATCAAAATATTTCTTACATTAATCAAGCATTTATCTATTACAAATATTAATATTTGTAATACGAGTATATATTTTACAAACAATATTACAAATATTAATATTTGTAATAGATAAATAATTTATGAAATTTCACGGTTACTCTTTTAAAAATAATTAGCTTTTCCAATCCTCTTAACATTAAAAACGCGAAAGTTTGCGTGAAAGGATGGATGTTTTTCCCTCTTTCACGCAAGAACTACTGAACGGATCTTGATGAAACTTTACAGTAATATAGCTTATACATCAGAATAACACATAGGATACTTTTTATCCTGATATTCCCACGGATTCGACGCTTATGCGGGTGAAACCGCGGGGCGCTGCTAGTATTTTTTTATAATTTATGGGAGGACAGCATTTGCCTGTCGCCTAGTATGATGACATATATCTTTGATCTTATAAAGGCATGAGGAAACAATGGGAGTAGGTACATAATAATAATACATAATATCATTGTACTAATACACATAATAATTAATACTAATTCATTAGATGATTATTTTATACGCTTTAAGTCAAACTAGTGAATAATAAAACAATAACGGTGCTTATTTATAGAATTACTAGCAGCGCCCCGCAGTTTCACCCGCATAAGTCTCGATCCCGTGGGAATATCGGGATATAGAGCAGCTTATATCTTAATCCAGGGTGTCAGCTACCTCCATACAAAATTTTATCAAAATTGGTAAAGCCGTTTAAGCGTGAAGAAGTAACAAACATAATATAAACACACACAAACTTTCGCCTTTATAATATTAGTGTGATTAGTGTAAGTGTAATGTAATGTAATATATATATAGTTAGGATAGATCTATAAGTACTATAATAATATTATGAAGGGGTAAAATTTGTTTGTTTCTAAGTTTATATGTAGGGGATAATCTCTGAAACCAACAGTCGGATTCGAAAAAGTATTTTTACATTTGATAGCCAAATTCTTGAGGAAGGCTATAGGCTATATAACATCACGCTATGACCCTAAGCAGCTGAGCAAAAAGAAAAAAAAATCAGAAAGAACGCTAAGTGAAAACTAAGTGATAGCGCGGGTAGGCGATGCGATGCGACGGGGAAAAAGAAATTTTACACGAACGAAGTCGCGGGCTGAAAGCTAGTAAAACAATATACGGCGCTTATTCATAGAATTATGCTTTATGTTAACATTACAATGTTATTCTAAAGATTGTATTACATTTAAATGACATTAAAGTCGTTTTACTAGTTTAATAAAACATTTATGACTTTAATGCATGTCGTTGATTTCCTCTCCGACATGAAAATAAGCAAATGTTTAAAAAAAAAACTGTTCTTTGTAAATAATGGTTATACAGGCTTTTTTTTATCACCATCCAAATTTTTACAGGGTGTTCTACCCATGAATATGAACAATTTTCACTATGGGACCAAATCTGAAATCACGAAAAAAAAAATCAGCTGTTTCATAAATTTTGATCAAGTAGGTACCTATTGAACTTTTGGAACACCCTGCGTAATACACAATCTAAATCATTTTGAAAGATATTGCTATTCCATTGCCTTATATGTTTGAAAAATGTGTCTGCTCAACAACGTAAATAACGCAATGAATATTGTTGAACTGTCAAAATGAAAGTCATTCCTACTGTTAGTGAGTAACGCATTTACTAAACTGTTCGGGAAATACCTACTTTCTTTTAGAATAAATTTGTTTTTATAATATAAATATAATTAAAGTTATGTGAAAGCTTAAAGAAATCCGATTTAAACATGGGTTTTTTAGGTTTTCATTCAAATAAAATACTTATGTGAAACTAACGATATTTTTATTATTATTGACGACGTTTAATTAAAACATAAGATTACATAACATACACACAGTCGCCATCCTTTTTTCTTTTTTACCCGACTGCGCCAAAAGGAGGGTTATGTTTTTCGAGTGTATGTATGTATATTTCTTTGGCACGCTCTGTAGCCTAAACGGCTTGACCGATTTCAGCTTGAGAGGTGCCTTTAGATTCGTCTTAATTGTGAGTGACACAGGGTACATATCAAAATTGAAAAAAACAATTGATTTTTGGCGCCATATTATGTCTTCAAAAATTTTTTTTTCGCAAAACCTATCGATTGGGGAATCAAAATAAAGGGTTTTAAAAGGTGATTACAAAAATATATACATCTTATATGGTTAAAAATAATTTGAAGTGACAAACCGTAAAAAACACGTACCAAGAACTAAATCGTCTGCCAAATCTTTCACATTTGTAAACTAAAATGCTGAAAATAAAAAAAGTACTTATTAAAAAAAAACCTAACTGCGATAAAAAACGTAAGTTAAAAAAAACTGAAAAGCTAAAAACAAGCCCATTTTAAATTAAATAAAAGTTGGAAGCAGGCTCAGTAAGACCCATAGGTACCATTTTTATTATTTACTAGCTTCTGCCCGCGACTTCGTCCGCGTGAAATTCGTACTTTCCTCTAAAAGTTTCGAAAATGAATGTTGGTATGATCTTTATAATTAACTTAAATAAATAAGTATTCGGGCCAATTTTTAAGTTTATAGAACAAAGAAATCAGATTTTTCAAAGAAACTATCCCCGCTTTTCACCCCCACAGGGGTAGAGTTTTGAAAAATCGTTTAATATGTGTTCATAACTTGATTCAAAGTTTATTTATACCAATTTTCGAGCTAATCAAGCCACGCAGTAAAATCCTCCCCTTTAAAATTAACTACCTCTTTTCATACAGTTAGGGGTAGATTTTCGAAAAACCCTGATACACGTTATTAATTATTTTTAGTCCTTAGTATAAATATTGAGTTCCAAGTTAATCGGACAGGGCGTTAAAATTCTTCCATACTTATTTTAACACCCCCCCATTACCTCTTTAGGGGGTATTTTAGAAAAACGAAAAATTCCAAATTTCATAATTTACTTAGATAAGTATTCGTGCCAAGTTTCAAGGTTATTAACTCAATAAATAAGATTTTTCATACAAACAAAATCCCCCCTTTTCACCCTCTTAAAGGTTGAATTTCCAAAAACCCCTTCTTATTCGATACCTACTCTGCACGAAGAACACAAACTCCAAATCTCATGTCCCTAGGACCAGCAGTTTAGACTGTGCGTTGATATTTCAGTCAGTTCGTTCATCCTCCTTTGGGGGAGAAATTATCAAAAACGCTGAGACACGTATAAATTCATTTTCAATCGTTAGCCTAAATACAAAATTTGAAGACCCTAACTTTTAAACTGACGGACTTTCATACACAACTTTATCCCCCTTTTTAACCCTTTGGGGTTGGAATTATCAAAAACGCTGAGACACGTATAAATTAATTTTTAGTCGTCAGCCTAAACACAAAATTTGAAGATCCTAACTTTAAAACTGACGGACTTTCATAAAAACTTTCATCCCCTATTTAACTCCCTTAGGGGTTGAATTTAAAAAATCCTTCCTAATTCCTTGTCTACATTATAAAGGGAACCATTGTGTAAAATTTCAAAATAAATACCTATAACTACCTACTTTAATTAATAAAATTTGAACAAATATTTAAACACTACCAAAACAACTCATACCTATTTTACAAAATAACAACAAAAGAAATTCAAATAAACAATTTAAAGACTAAAAGTCGCGCTGATAAGCACGGTTTCTCAATATCAATTATTGTCTGTCAATAAGGTCGAACGCTCTGAACGCATCAACAGCCAAATATTGAATGAAGCTCGCTCTGACGCTCTCGGACCTCCCGCCTTTTTATACACTACCGCGACCAGTGTCGAGCGCGGCAACCGTTACACAAATATAATCCTTATAGCATGATTCAGACGTGTGACGGCGCGATGGCTTATTTCATGTATAAGTTTGGTGTTTCTATACCGATTTCTATGATTCTTTTTTTATTGAATAGGTAATAATGTTAACTTTTTTAAATTAGGGATGAGTGAGAGTATTATAAACGTAAGAGTAAACAAATATAATCAGAATGCTCCGAACTGCTAAGCTATCAGGAGTTACACGTGTTATTGTGAGTCAACCATAAAAGATAGACATATGCTGTTGCGGGATATTTTTTAGACAATTTTATCTAGAATATTTCCGTCATACATGATTTCTATGTAACTTTAACCATTAAGGCTGCACACGCGACGGAAGCTTAAAAAATGGAGTAACTTCTCCCGTTTTACCAACATTTCCCTTCACTACTCTGCTCCTATTGATTGTAGCGTGATGAAAAGTATACTATAACCTGCCCAGGAGTATGAAGAATAATTATACCAAGTTTCGTTAAAATCCGTCCAGTAGTTTTTGTTTCTATAAGGAACATACAGACCGACAGACAGACAGACAGACAGACAGACAGACAGACAAAAATTTTACTGATTGCATTTTTGGCATCAGTATCGATCACTAATCACCCCCTGATAGTTATTTTGAAAATATATTTCATGTACAGAATTGACCTCTCTACAGATTTATTATAAGTATAGATTATTTTCAAATTTAAGTTTCTAAAAAGAACCGGCAGGTACCTACAGTTTTATATTTATTTTTAGCGCGCACGCAGTTAAAGGGACAAGGAACCGGACATCTGAGCAATGGTGTACAAAAACACGTAAATAAATATTCAAATGTTTTTAATTTAATACAATTTGGTCACCATTTAATGTTTTTTAAATTGTTTTTTTATTTCGTTTTAGTTAAGTAGGTATGCGACTTTGTGGTTTTTAGGGTTCAGTTCCGTACCCAACGGGAACCTATTACTGGCTCCGCTATCCGTATCTCTGTCGGCGTCGGTCCATCTGACACAGGGTTGAATCTCTTGTACCGTATGTCGAAAAATCAAAATTTGATTTATATAGAAACTAGCTTCTGCCCGCGATTTCGTCCGCATGAAATTTCACCCTTCCCCCATTCACCCTCTTAAGAAATGTGTGTTTTCAGCGTTTTTAGAATATGCCTATTGTCAAAGTCAAAGCATTTATTTCAAATAGGCACATAAACGGCACTTCTGAACGTCAAAAATTATCTTAAAATAGAATTGATTCTAGTCGCACATTCCAAAAGGTAGTTTTCGTATGGAGAAGAATGGGCAAGAAACTCCACCGTTACTCTTTTAAAATGTTTTACAATATTTTGCATGGGTATCTACATTAATTATATAATAACAAGTGTATTGATAATTTATATTATACGGTGATACGGAACCCTTTTATTTTTGTTATTCTCATATAATCTTTTTATTAGTGACATACGTCAATGGTTTAAATTAATGTCGATTGTGTTGTTTATGTATCAAGCTACCTGCTATAGTAAATATGATTAAAATCGGTTCCTAAGTTTTAACGGAAAAAGGAACAAAACAATAACACGCCCGTTTTTTGAAAATCTGGTCATTTCTTACTATAGCAATGTTCATAAAATCTGAAGGCCAATTCTCGTAATTTAAAATGTAGATAATAAATAATGAAATAATGTTCTCGTAGTTCAAAATCTAGTCACAGTCTCATCTCGGCCACAAACAGATGTAAAAAAAAACTTTAAAAATGTAAGGAAATTGAGAAAAGATTTTCTCAACTCCAACTTCAAGCACTTAACAAAATTACGAGCGGTCCTTGATTCCAAAAAAAAAAAACATCTGATCATTTTATTATTTTATTTTAAAGTGTTTTAGATTATCAATACCCATTACGCCTGCAAAGTTTCGCTAGATAAAATGATTTGTCCCTGTGGATGGTCAAATTAGTTTTTGCGAAATAACATCAAAACATTACTTGACTACCCTACGTCAGAATTATCCCATAAGCTCACGAAATACGCCGTTTAACTTAATCAGTAAAATACTTTAGAACAAAATATTTAATTAGTTTTCGAAAAAAACGAGCTTACGATTTTTGTACGTAAGCTAGGCTCGCGAAGTAGTTGCTCTTGCGTTATCTAGGTGTATCTACAGTGTGTCCGGACATGGACTAGCGATATTCTAAATACTTAAATATAAGCTATTTTAAAGTACAATTACACTATAGGCTTGGGTCCAATACACTTCCCAGTAATTAACAATTATTGGTTGAATTGCATAATTTTTTGTTTTTTTTTTCGACTTTCACATTTTATTTCAAAAGTTATGGAATTGTGAACGCATTGCTTTGTAATGCAGACGGTAGACAATATTATTGCCTTTCGAATAAGCCTATTTTTACCTCAGTATGACTAAAACTTTGAGATATATGATTTTTTTTGTACTCGCATAGAGCATATTTCAACAAAAAAAAAAAAAAATGGCTGCCACATAGCGGGGAAGTGTATTGGACCCAAGCCTATAGTGTAATTGTACTTTAAAATAGCTTATATTTAAGTATTTAGAATATCGCTAGTCCATGTCCGGACACACTGTATATCTGTGTTCCGGACCGAGACTTCGTGTTTCTCTTATCTTTCATAACTGTCAACGGATGCCTGTTACATGGCAAATTGACATGGTCAATGAACATCCCTGACCGTATACGTATATTAAGGCATTAATATAATAAGTCCTAATAAGGGGCTTATGGCCAAGTAATATCAGCCGGACGGGTCGATCGATCAGGTTAAGCTACGCTTGCCGCGGTTGGTCCGTGGATGGGTGACCATCTTTACATACCAAGACCCCTCCGTGCCTCGGAAAGCACGTTAAGCCGTTGGTCCCGGCTGTCATTCGTGGATCTTTGACAGTCGTTACGGGTCGTCAGAAGCCCGAAAATCTGACAACCAGTCTTACCAAGGGGTATCGTATTACCCAATAACTGGGTTGTGGAGGTCTGATAGGCAGTCGCTCCATGTAAAATACTGATATTGCTGCATCCGGTTAGATTGGAAGCCGACCCCAACATACTAGTTGGGAAAAAGACTAGGCAAATGATGATAATATAATAAGTCCATGACCGTACAAAGGTATAGTTCAATCAATAACCCATTTCCAACAATGTCAACAAGAGTGACGTAAGACCAGTCAGTAGGAGCCTACCATAATGACACGGTAAGCGAGATTCTGTCGCGAGATATCGAGCGTCATCAGGTAATTACTGTTGTGTGGTTTTATCATTACTGTTTACATTGTTATACGGTATACGATACGATAAAAATTAAATGATCTTCTGATTCCTCGGCTTCAGAACGTTCTCTGAAGAGACTTCAGACTATTATGAAAGAATTGGAAAAACGCTAACAACCTCTTAAGAGGTCATTGTACTCATCATTATGAACAACTTTTATTATGGGATCAAACCTGAAATCGCGAAAATAAAATCAGCTGTTCCCTACATTTTGACGAGTTAGATAAACATAAATGTAGGGTACAGCATTATTCTGTAATACAGCAGATTTTTTTTCGTGGTTTCAGGTTTGGACTGATTTTTCCATCGCCAGATAACTTTTATTTCAGGAATAAAATTGACGTTTGACAGTTTTTGTATGAAATAACTGTCAAAATTTTAAAATTAATCCTCGAATAAAGTTATCCGATGATTAAAAAATCAGCCCATAAACAAATAATGTCCTAAAAGAAGAAGATGGCTAAATAATTTACATGAAACAAAGTTATCTATTCCTTGATGTAAGGAATTGACTGTGTTTTAATTCAACTTATTTATTACAAACGACGATTGTTATTGTCACATTATTTTTGTCTGTATTATTGTTTTTCAACACAACATAACAACAACATAATCAGCCTATAACGTTCCCACTGCTGGGACACAGGCCTCCTCTCTGTGAGAGGGAGTGGGCCGTAATCCACCACGCGGGCCCAGTGCGGGTTGGTGGATGTCACATGTCTTCGAATTTTTTGGTTCTAAGACATGCCGGTTTCCTCACGATGTTTTCCTTCGCCGTTTTGAGAGCAGTGGTGATGAAATAATTTACACAAAGTAAAGCGCCTGTCGGGGTTCGAACCTACGACCTACAACTTGTAAGTCGCGGCTGATACCACTGGGCCACCACTGCTCTCCCACTGGGCCACCACTGCTCTCAACACAATATGTTGAATAATAATAATAAGTACCTACGTTTTTGTGCTGCATCCGGATAGACAGGACGCCGACCCCAACATAGTTGGGAAAAGGCAGTGCAGAATTTTATCGGATGTTGAATAAATAATCCCGTGGAAACGAACCCCGACCTCTGCGTGGTATGAGCGGAATTTCAACCGGTGTGATGCACTCTCTTTGTCACTGCAAGTCGCTGGCAGAATTTAATATCGTTGACTTTTAAAAGTTCCTAATTTTTGGTTAAGTTGCGAGAACGTGGCTATTAGTGAAAATAATAGATTCTAGCGTCTTTTCTTTAGTTAAGTGAAAACTTCTTTAGGTGCACTTTGCGTTCTTTCTAAACAGTGGACGAAAATGAACTGTCACGCTCGCGTCACTGACACTTTAAGCCGGATTTACATTACAAAACTAGTTGCGCAAACTTAGTAATTCATTGACAGTTTCACGTGTAAATAGATAATTATCTACACGTAAAACAATCAATGAATAACTAACTTTGTGCAACTAGTTTCGTAATGTAAATTCAGATTTATTCTCGGCTCTAGTCGGTCGGTGACGCTGAATCGTGTATACTCGGCTTCAGTAGTAAGTTTTTACTTATATTGAGTGGTCATAAGGAAACACCCTCTTTTTTTCTATTGTCAGTTAAAAAAAAAATAAAAGAATTTATAGAATCAGGCGGAAATAATAACTTAATTTTGAAATTGTATACTTAACAATTTATAAAAAAAAAACATGCAAACGACCTTTAGCTCTATTCTTCCTAATACCGATGACATAATAGTATCATTGCCAATTGCTAATCATTTCAATTTGACCCTTAATGTCATTGACATTTTAGACAAATGATGAACATTAAAATATGACTTACACATAGTTTCGTCGTCGTCGTTTTGTCTACGTCAGTCGGAAACAATTTATTTCTTTGAAAAAATACCCAAAATTCGTTAGAAACGTTATAATTAATCAATTTGATCGGTCAAAGTATGCCTACTTCCCATGCGTAATTTCTGCGAAAGAGCCGGTGATTTCCCGACTTTTACCGGATGAGCACAATAGGTACACGTACGCGTTTTTCCCGCGGCGATTTTTTTTTCGCGCATTGAATTTTCAACGCATTGGGCCCCAAACCCAATTTTGTATGGTAATTATTATTCCCCACGTAACAAGTTGTCATTGTCAACAGTGATATTTTGACAGTGCAAATCAACTTCGCATTTTTTCGCGGTTACATCTTTCTGTGTTAACAAATCCGACCATAAAAAAACCAAATCAAACAAACAACAAAGATTCTAATGACTATAATTCTGTAAATATATATATTCTATTATAGTCGCTAATTATATTTTGATCAAGATACAACCTGACACTGACCTGCAGATTGCAAAAAACGTAAGATTTTTTTTAATTTCGTAACATTTCTTGAATATCCATTAACAATAAAAAAGCTTTATGAAGTGAAACTTCTTTACGTACGCTTGACTTGGGGAGTAAGCTGGCGAACGCGTGACGTAAGCGTTACGAAAAGAGTGATCGGGCGAGGCGAACGGGAGTTGAGTGGGGGATATAAGCTAGAGAAAGCAGTGCGCGCGCACATTTTCTTTCTCTCTTCCTCTCATAGCCAAATACGTTTGAAGTTTCACTTCAGTCGTGTGGTCATAAGCACACTCGGTTTTTTTTTTTGTTTTCTTTTTAATTCTAGACAATTTGCAAACTGTCAGCATGTTTTTAATGAAAGTGACATGCATATTATTCTCTATGACGTTCATGCTTTCCGCGTGGAAATCGTACAAGACAACTGGAAAATTTCCTTGTGTTATACCTTAGTATTACGTTTAATTGATGATACTTATTTTATTTGTATGTCTTCGTGAGTAGGGGAAGATTAAATCTGTCTAAAATGTGTCCACTGCCGGGACACAGGCCACTTCTGTATGAGAGGGAGTGGGTCGTAATCCACCACGCGGGCCCAAAGCGGGTTGGTAGATGTCACATGTCTTCGATTTTTTGGTTTCTAGGTCTTGCTGGTTTCCTCACTATAGATTGTTTGACTCATTATTCAGTGATACTAAAGTCCGACCGCGGCAGATTTGCCAAAGATGTTTACAACAATGGCCGCTCGAAATGGAATAAAATCGATAAACAAGAGAATCTATTTTAAATTTCAGTTTTGGTCTAAATCTCCGAGCTAACTAGACGAAAACAAGTAAGTAATGTTTGTTTTCGTCTAAATTAGTTAAAATAAATACTCTTGTTTATCGATTTTATTCAATTTCGAGCGGCCATTGTTATTTACATCTTTGACAAATCTGCCGCGGTCGGTCTTAGAAGTAGCAATCCACTTTAGCCATATACGCTATTCATATTTACATAGAAAATAGGACTCATTGTATATTCAAGTTATCTTGTGGTCAGCAATAGCAAAACACGTGGAAAATGTTATTATTGTAAAACTGGTTGAGCTTAGTCATTAAGGAGAGGTATTGCAATATACCTTAATTACATATAGATACAGTCATGAGCATAAATACAAGGTCAAATTAAATTATCCAGCAAAACTCTACAGACTTGATGGGTATCGATATCGATATCGAAATAAAAAACACATTGGTTGTCTGTAAAGTCTGTTTACGTGATAACGTCATAAAAAAAATGAGATCGTGCCTTTCTATCGCTTGTTCCGCGCTCTCGCTTGCACACTCGGCTCAGGCGGAACGTGACAATGAGTCATGCTTTTTCGTGCGTGCAGCCGGCGTTTATCGATTTATAAGATGTTGTCGTGTCAAAAAAGATTTGATATTTTTTTTTAGGGGCAACGACCGCTGATAGTCTTAAGTATGAGTTGAGAAAATCTGTTTTCTTTAGTTTTGTCGCGTTGAGATATCGATACCGATCACGTCTGTCAAGTTTAAACAAAAAAAAAAAAACAGTGGCACTCCGGGAGTGCCGACTGAAGTGAAAAGAAAACACATACAGAATACTTTGCCATCACTCACTGATATATCGGATATAGGTACTTAAATTAAAACCGAGTACCTACATTCCGAGGACAGCCGAACACATCTGAAGCGGTGTCGGTTACGGTAACAGTGGCGCGAATTCGTTTGTTTTCTCCCCATCTCAAAGAATGCCCAACGCGCTTAAAGAAGTTTTAACTTCAAAAAACAAATTTTTTAAACTGATATTTCAAGTAAATACAATAACAGGGATCGATGACCCCACAAAAATCATCATATTCATTTATTTTTTGTTTTATCATGGTTAGATTACCTACCCATCACGTTTATAAAGTTTCGCAAGCTAATGTAATTTGACCCTTATATTACTATGGAATACGTACTAAAATTCATAGAAGAGACCAGTGACTTGTATTATAGATTTTTCCCAGCACTTGATTCCATTGAAGAGTCATTGTGATGAATGATGAATTGATGACATAATGCACTTCAAAACTATGTAAAGTTACTAAAGTCAGGCCGCGCTAAATTTGCCAAAGACAACAATGGCCGCTCGAAATTGAATAAAAACGATATACTTAGGTACAACAAAATTTATTTGTTTTCGTCTAAATCTCCGAGCTAACTAGACTTATTCAAATATTTCATAAAAATAAAATAGTAAGTATCATGAATCAGGGTGCTGATAAAACAATCGTAAAACAAAGCTCAAAAAAAAATGTTTTTTTTTTGTCGCATCATTCTCAAAATTTTGAACGTAAGCTATCAGATTGTATGAAATGATGATAAAGGGAATTTTTATTCAACTAAAGAAATACTTACCTAAAAAAAAGAACACTACAAAGTGAAAAATAACTTTAATTTCGGAAGTCGGTGTCGTTGGTTCAGCATTTTCGTTTTTTGACACCGACTTCCGAAATTAAAGTTATTTTTCACTTTGTAGTGTTTTTTTTTTGAAGTCGGTTGTTTTTTTTTGTAAAAAAGTTTTTATTTTTCACTTTTTAGTTGTACACTTGAATCATCAAAATTCACATAGAAACGCCGGAGATGCAGTACATTTATGCATATATAACTTCGTACATAAGAATAATTACCTAATGTATTATATACCTACTAAAACCTTCCTGAAAGTATGCAGATTACACTAATGAAAGAATTATCAAAATCGGTTTAGTAGTTTTTGAGATAATCGCGGACATACATACATACATACATACATACATACATACATACGGGTCGAATACAGAACCTCCTTTTTTAAAGTCGGTTAATAAAGTCGGTTAAAAATGAATCCACTTAGTCGTGCATTAATATGTTCATTTAATTATATCTATTTCAGCTATATTATTGACATAAAATTCTAGAATATTAGGTATCTAGCTACCGAAGTAAAGTCTTATGTAATACTTAATGCATTATTTAATGACTAAATAAATATTAACTTTAAATAGCAACGTGTATTTTAATAGTACTTTTAGTACAAACTTCTAATTCTAATGATTAATTATGCGATGCAATTCTGCATTTTTATTACTATTTAAATATGTAATCAGAATTTATTTTAATTATAGTAAAGTCAACGGTAAATCATTTATTTCAAATACCTAGGTAAATTAAAGGCACTTTTAAACTAAACATTATAAGAAAATTATGTAGAATTGATTCTATTCACCCCTTCAAAAAGGTATAGTTTCGTATGGAGAAGAATGGGCAAGAAACTCCACCGTTACTCTTTTAAAATGTTTTACAATATTTTGTATAGCATTCATTTCTCACGAATTCACAAAAAGTTTGCATAATCTGCCTATAATGTGCCCACTGCTGAGACACAAGCCTCCTCTCTGTGAGAGGGAGTGAGCCGTAATCCACCACGCGGATCCAGTGCGGGTTGGTGGATGACACATGTCTTCGATGTTTTGGTTCTAGGACATGGCAGTTTCCTCGCGGTCCCGTTTTACGAGTTGTAGGTCGTGGGTTCGAACTCAGCCAGGCGCTTTAGTTTGTGTAAATAATTTCATCACCACTGCTCACAAAACGATGAAGGAAAACATGTTCTATATACATTAACTATAATGTATATTTTTATGTGAAGGCTAGAATAGAATTACTACCACAATGGCTAAAAAAAATATAAACTTAAGTTCACTTATAGAGCACTAGCAGCGCCCTGCGGTTTCACCCGCATAAGTTTCCCGTGGGAATATTCACTACTTGTCGTTGTGATTTTGTCCTAACTGCTATCATCTACTGTCTTATTTTATTTTCGGTGCTTATAATTAATTAGTATGTATATATTTAAGTATCTATAATTTTGGATATGTATTTATCTGTGTATCTATTTTATTGTATTGTATGCATAATATTTGCACCAACGACAGCCCCATTTTATGTCCAGGGAAATCACTGTCCATTCCAAGGTTGCCTGGAAGAGATCGCAGAAAGCGATAAGGCCGCCCATTGTATATTTTGTAATGTTTAATGTGTTTATTTCATGTTATGTATTTTTGTGGTGTACAATAAAGTATATATAAATAAATAAATAAATAAATAAATATTGGGATAAAAACTATCATATGTCCTTTCCCGGGACTCAAACTACCTTTATACCAAATTTCATCTAAATCGGTTGAGCAGTTTAAGCGTGAAGAGGTAACAGAGAGACAGACATACTTTCACATTTATAATATTAGGTATATATGGATCAGCATCTCTCTCTCTCAACTATGTTGTGGTCGGTTCAATCAACTACAAATTTCGTTTCTGCCCCATAAGGGGTTAAAAATTTTTGACCTGATAACGTCTTATAAATCGATGAACGCCGGCTGCACGCACGAAAAAGTTGTCACGTTCCGTCTGAGCCGTGCGTGCAAGCGAGAGCGCGGAACAAGCGATAGAGAGGCACTTTATGACGTTATCACGTAAAATTCTCGTCCGTAAACCGACTTTACAGACAAACAATTTTTTTTGAAGTAAAAACTTCTTTAGCGGCGTTGCACACTTTTTTGTAATGGGTAAAAAATGTTAAACTCGCGTCAGGACATCGCGTCAGGACACGTGACCGTCAGGAGAGACTACACAGGGGAGAACTACTACTCCTAACTACTAAGTATCCCCCTCTCTTTCTACGGCGGCGCCAACCGAAGTGAACCAAGTGACACACGACAATGAATGGATGGATGGATGGATGGATGGATGTGGATGTGGATGTGGATGTGGATGGATGGATGGATGGATGGATGGACAGCTGATGGCTCGACCGTCTGTGTATTAGCCACACTGCTGTGTATTCGTAAAATTCGTGTATATAAAGTGTTTAAAATATGGAAATTGAACAAAGTGCATCTATTAGTGTAAAAAGTGACGCAGAAATAGTGCAAAAAAATGAATTATATTAATTCAATTAATAATTGATTTATTTCAACGTTAATATTCAAGTTTTCACTTCTGCCGGCACTCCCGGAGTGCAACCCGTCTTTTTTTTAGTCTATAATGTCCCATTGCCGGCCAATGGCCTCCCCTAAAACCTTCCAGGAGCTCTTTTCCCGGGTTAAACATAGTTTATTTTAATTTGACATCAACACAACACAGTAACCTATGATTAGGTACAGACGCCAGCACATCAACCTACTACAATCTGTCAAATTTCTTTAATAGATTTTCAACTTTATCACTGAATCATAAGGTTCAAAGTTGATTGGGAAAATGTGACAGTTAGGTGTAGGTTGATGTGCTGGCGTCTGTACCTACTTAGTTTTTAAACCAGGAAAACTATAAACAATGTAACTAGCGTTCGGAGAAAATGTATAATTATCATGTAGTTATAAAAAATTACAAGTTTCTGACAATTATTATTTGCTTAGTTATTTTGTTTTTATGACTATAATGATAACTCACGCCTTCTTTGCATGGGGGCGTTTGCAGAATCTACAGAACGCCTCCTGGTACGATCTTTACAAACAGTGGCGAAACTATAGTGTGGCATTGGGGCCAAATGCCACGGGCCCCCAGCCAGAGGGAGCCCCCGGCCCGAGAGGGCCATGAGCACAGTAGGTTCCTAACAAAGGTTTATAAAAGCAAACTTTTTTTGAAAATGTGTAACAAAGGACATCATCCAGGCTTCGAACATTTTGTACCTTTTTCCCATTGTTTGTATAATTTTTTGGACAAGACCTCATGCTCGGCAGTAGCGCATGCGACCACTAGACCAACGAAGCAGTCAGGTATTAAATTTTGTAGGGGAAAATATGAAATCTACGCGGAAGAAGTCGCGGGAGAACTGCTAGTAAAAAAAAAATATAACGTTGGTTGAGCTTCTTTATATTGAGGGAGGGCCCCATCCCTTGAATCTGCCACGGGCCCCAAACCAAACAGTATAGTTACGCCACTGCTTGCATACCCCTTTTGCTTCCATACATCTGAGGGGCAATCGTTAAAAACGTTCACAGTCTGATCTCAGTCTCAATCTGTCAAAAATTTTTTTACGGAAAAAAAAATACAACCAGCTTCCAAAAAAGACAGTACAAAGTGAAAAATAACTTTAATTTCGGAAGCCGGTGCAGTTGGGTTCGCATGTTCGTTGTTTGCCATCGAAAAATAAACTATTGTAAAAGAAATCGAATTATAAAAAATAAATATTTCTTCAGGTCATTGATCCAGGTAATCTGCAAAAAATATTGAGTCCATATTACGTATAAACAAAGATTATATCGGTTTGTTCCCACGAACTCCAAATCTATTGTTCTCCAAAAATTTTCTTTCCATACATTGATTTCCAAGTCATAGTTGCTATTAAAAGCATAATAATTTTTTATTGTTTTTTTGTTAACTTAAACTTAGTTTTAATTTTGAATTCAATATTCGTTTTATTGTATAAGTACATATATGTTGTGAATATGTATAGTTTTTATTAAAAAAATAAATAAATAAAATTAAATTAAAAAAAAATAAAGTTTATGTAAATATACTGTTTTAATTCACAAAACTGTGAGAATTGATCTATTAAAACACGCGCAAACATCTTTTGTCGTGAATGATTTACCATAAATTTACAATTGACACGACGACGTGTGATCCTTTTTAAACGTCAAATACCGCAAAGAATCCGGCCGCCATCTTGAATGTAACTATAAAAATATCGATAGCTCATTAAAGGAATGTGATCAACAGTTAAATGATTAATTTATATATTTTAATAGGTTTTGTTAGTGAACATCAGAATGACTGGCCAAAATGAACGAACAGCTTTAAAATATTACCTACAAAATTCTAATACCTATTTGCTACTATTTGATACCCTTGTTTAAATAATTGGTAATTAATTAATAACTGAGAAAATGAATTCAAAAAAATGGCTAGTCATTCTGACGTCAGGATGACTGCCCACATTTAGAATCTTCACGTTTTCAAAATTTCGATTCGCCTTTACAAAAATTTAACCTAAACATTTATATTGTTTCTAGATTTTCAGGGCAAAGAATAATTATTTTATTAGAAAATTTTTGTTTACTTAATGTTAATTTAATACAGAAAGTCAAATGATTTTTTTTCATAAGTATTTCGATATAAATTCTATTGGGAAAGTTGTGTGACAGACTGAACCTCTCCTTAAAGTATTTGCAGTGAATTTGATTCCACCTTAAAGGTGGAAATCTGGTGATCTGTTCATACATGAAATATCTGAAGGGGTCATTGTATTATATTATGTATTCATGATTACGGACCACTTTTACTATGGGACCAAAACTGAAATCGCGAAAAAAGATCAGCTTTTCCCTACATTTTGACAAGTCTGATTGAATGTCACTAGGTGCACTGCTTTCTTAGTTAATTTTGACCTAATAATCAATCAATCAATAGTGAGAGCAGTGGTGGCCAAGTGGTAACGGCGGCCGCGACTTACGAGTTGTAGGTTCGAACCCAGACAGGCGCTTTACTTTGTGTAAATTATTTCATCACCACTGCTCTCAAAACGGTGAAAGAAAACATCGTGAGGAAACCGGCATGTCCTAGAACCAAAAATTCGAAGACATGTAACATCTGTCAACCCGCACTGGCCCCGCGTGGTGCGATTACGGCCCACTCCCTCTCAATGAGAGGAGACCTGTGTCCCAGCAGTGGGAACATTATTGACTGATTATGTATGTATGTAAGTATGTTATGTAATCAATTAATCTGCCTATTTTTCCCAACTATGTTAAGGTCGGCCTTTAGTCTAACCAACAGCTGAATACCAGTATTTTAAATGGAACGACTGCCTATCTGACCTCCACAACCCAGTAACTGGGTAACACGATACCCCTTGGTAAGACTGGTAGTCAGACTTAGGGCTTCTGACTTCCCGTAACGACTGTCAAAAATCCACGAATGGCAGCCGGGACCAACCGCTTAACGTGCTTTCCGAGGCACGGAGGGGTCTCGGTATGTAAAGATGGTCACCCATCCACAGATCAACTGCAGCAAGCGTAGCTTAACCTGATCGATCGACCTGTGCTCATTTGACTGGTTACTTACAGTTACTTACGACCTAATAATATCAAAGAAAAAACCATTGTACGAAGCGTGAGCTCTTTGAAATAATTTTAATAAGTTGACCCAGGTCATAGTGTTCAATGTGTCTATGAAATAGTTTTTGCTCTGTAACTGGTCTGTAAATGAACTGACATAGAAACAGTTTTCTTTTATAGATTAGAGTAACGGGTAGTACCTACTTACATTCTGAAAGTTGTTTTTATTTATAATAACTAGCTGTGCCCCGCGGTTTCAATCGCATAAGTCTCGATCCCGTGGGAATGTCGGGATAAAAAGTATTCTATGTCCTTTCCCGGGACTCAAACTATCTCTATACCAAATTTCATCTACCTTAAATTAGTTCAGCGGTTTAGGCGTGAAAAGGTAACATACAGACAGACAGACAGAGTTACTTTCGGATTTATAATATTAAGTATGGATGTAACGATGATTTAATTAGACAGCTAATCTTTAGGTCAGACTTTTTTTATCAAAGTCTAGATTAACAGTAAAATGTCTAGTCTAGATTTACCGTGTTCTTTGTGGGCATTCATTTTCATAATCATTGGTTGGCGAAATGGCAATCTCACATTTTAAAGTATGTATAGTTAGAGTCGCTAATTAGATTGATAGGTGGTGACCCAGCGTTATCGGCTGCAACTTACGACTCGGTCGTGAGGTCGATGTTTCGAACCCAGACAGGTATACTTTGTTTATTTAATTTCATCCCAACTAGGTGCTCTTAAAAACGGTAAAAGAAAACATCGTAAGGAAACCGGCATATCCTAGAACCAATAATTCGAAGACATGTGGCATCCACCATCAACTCGAACTGGGCCAGGGTGGTAGATTATGGCCCTATCCTACCCTAGGCCTGTTTCCCAGTAGTGGAAAAGTTATAAGCTACGCGAGGGTGTGTTCATTATAAAATCTTAATTCTTGTAATATCATCATCTGCCTATCCTTTTCCCAACTATTTTGGGGTTGGTTTCCAGTCTAACCGGATGCAGCTGAATACCAGTATTTTACATGGAGCGACTGCCTATCTGACATCCACAACCCAGTTACTGGGTAATACGGTACCTCTTGATAAGACTGGTTGTCAGAATTTCGGGCTTCTGACGACCCGTAACGACTGTCAAAGATCCATGAATGACAGCCGGGACCAACGGCTTAACGTGCTTTCCGAGGGACGGAGGGGTCTCGGTATGTAAAGATGGTCACCCATCCACAGACCAACCGCGGCAAGCATAGCTTAACCTGATCGAACGACCTGTGCGGCTGTTATTATTTAGCCACGGGCCTCTCTAATTCTTGAAATATGTAGATGGTAATTCTATTCCCCAGACTATTCTACTTCAACATGACCTTTTTTTATGAGCCTTGCATGACCCACTACTGGGGAAACGCCTCCCTACTCTCTGTCCACCTCTCTGTCCCGAGCTGCCAAGGACCAATCTTTATTAAAGGAGCCAGCTCATCCCGCCATCTCCGTCTGGGCCACAACTTACCTACTGTATGTTTGTTTATTTGTTTTAATTAGCTAATAAACCTGTAATTAATTTACTAAACACAAAGACACCAACGCCATTTTGTGTCACGTAAACCACCATGACGTTCGCCCGCTGCTATTCCACGACAGATGTCGGTACTATTTAGTTTTGCAACGTCACACTACATAAAAAAGAACCTTGATATTCACGACAATGTTATAATTATGATGTACCTTACGTAACAATACTTAAATGCTTGTTTACATTACTTTACTTGTAGGTACGCATTGCAGAATATTCCAACATACGTCCATGTAGTGGAATTACACAGTAATTATAATTATCTACTTGATGACTGGTCTTGATTCATACTCTTGGAGTGCTAGAAAGAAAAAAATAGAGGTACCTATATAAAATTATTTAAAAACTGTTGTCACCTTTTTTGGTGTCCTATGTCGTAGTCGGCTTCCAGTCTAACCTGATGCAGCTGAATCCCAGTAATTTACATGAAGCGTCTGCCTATCTGACCTCCATAACCCAGTTACTGGGTAACACGATACACGGTAAAACTGGTTGCTTATTAACTTACGACCGAATAATTTAAAACAAAAAATGATTTTACAAATCTAAATTATGATAAAAATCATGCGGTAAGAATTGTTATCAAACTTTCAGGCTTCTGACAACCCGTAACGACAGGCAAATATCTACGAATGACAGCCAGGACAAACACGTACCTACTTACATAAAAAGAACAAAATAATAATAATAATAGTTACAGCCAATGGATTGATAGCCAAGAGCCTCGACCAACACCTAAGGAGGCTCTCGTTGGGCAGCTGGATCATGGGCTTAATTCAGAAAGCTGTACTTCTGGACACGGCCCGCATTGTTAGGAGGTTCCTCTAGGTAGCTTGGCCCTGTTCCCGATACCGGTGGGCTACTATTTTTTTTTAATATATATTTTTTATATATGAAAAAAAGGGGAGGCCTTTGCCCAGCAGTGGGACACAATATTAGGCTGACAAAAAAAAATATATATATATTTTTTATATTCTTATATTTAAAAATATAATTTATATGTAAATAATGAAATACTTAAAGTAGATAATAATAATAATGAATATTAAAATACTAATAGATATGCACGAGGTTGTGAATACAGCTATTTCTGCCTACAACATGAGTTTAGACATTAGTCCTATCGGCTTAAATCCGGCTATCTTAGGGCAACATTCAGAGATTTCACTTTGAATTTCACGTCAAGTAAAATTACCGTTTCATACGATTAAAAACCTTATTTGCCATCAAGAACAAGGTTTTTAACCGTTTGAAACTCTAACACCGCGATCACCATTCTTATATTTAAAAAAAAAGTTTATATAACACCTTTGATAGTTGACACAAGGTTCATGGTCAAACAAAAATTGGAAAAACCACTTTAATAAAAATGAATGGCCCTTTTTACCATTTTATTACATTTCTTAACACAACATAACCCAAGGTTAGCCAAAGCAAGTGGGTTATGGTCAGCGACCATTCAATCTCTCGAAGATTCGGTGAAATTTATTTAAATGTATTGAATAAAAATTAATTCTTCCACACCACCTTCGCCGTTGTCTAGCTCGATGCCGAGTCCTCATCATCGTTTCTAAATAAACCCTATAGAGGTGTGAGGAACAGGGTGTAAAGTTCACTCATCCTCCATACAAAAGGGAGTATCCTCCGACCAGACGGGTGTCGTGTCTGGCGGGCAACTGCCCGATGATTCATGTCGGGCCGTTGTATATGCTAATTGCGCGGTAAACTCTGCTTGCGAGATGCAGGATCTTGTGTGACGTCAGTATGACGCGTATGTGGCGTTGTAGATACCGCTACAATCCAATATGCTCACGGCGGCTGAATTCCAGTTATACTTTCTAAACAGCAATACTCAGTAATAGTAATGTTCTTTCACAGTTATTTACATCCGAAAGCTAACCATTGAACTATAATTACCGTCCTTATAGCAATTATAGTAAAGATCAAAATGATAATGCAAAATCATACATAAAATGCCTAAAAAGACAGTAATTAGGTATGTTTTTTGTTGAATAATATTATAAGTAGTAAGTCTGTTTTTGCGCGTGAAAAAAAGTTGTTCTTAGGCTTAAAGATGCTTAAATTGTCCTAGGTAATGGTTTGCAACGAAAATAAAACTAGCCTTGGATCAAATTTAAAGTATTTATTTTAAGACATGGCTAAGCTTGGTCGACTCTTCACGTGACCAGAGCTGGGATATTTCTTGCCAAAGAATGAGCATCGCCATACAACGTGGCAATGCTGCCAGCCTTTTGGGCACTTCTCCTTTTGACAATGTGGACGAATTTTTTAATGCCCTATTAATTTGTTTCTCACCATTTTTTATTTAAATGTAAAAACGCCAGCTGCCTAGCTTTTCCCAACTATGTTAGAGTCGACTTCCAGTCTAACCGGATGCAGCTGAATACTAGTATTTTACATGGAGCCGACTATCTATCTGACTTCCACAACCCAGTTACTGGGTAATACGGTACTGTATAAGACTGGTTGTCAGACTTTCGGGCTTCTGACTACCTGTAACGACTTTCGAAAATCTACAAATGACAGCCGGGACCAACGGCTTAACGTGCCTTCCGAGGCACGGAGGGATCTCGGTATATAAAGATGGTTACCCATCCAGAGACTAACCGCGGCAAGCGTAGCTTAACCTGATTGATCGACCTGTGCGGCTGTTATTATTTAGCCAAGGGCCCTTTAAATTAAAACACAAAACGGACTACTTCTATTCATAAGTTGCCAATTTTTATCACATACCTAATTGGTTTCCAACCGCATACCTACCTAAACTTTTTTTAATTATTTTGCGTCTAATCTCATTTGGACTAACAACACACAGAATGACGTAGGTTGTAGCAATTAAATTTCAAATGACGTCTAACGAAAAGATCCGATAAGGATTTTTAATTAATTATTTAATTAATGGATAGATAGACAGACCACCTATTAAACTAAAGACAAAACTTTTTGTTTAAATCTACAACATAATTAACATATCTACTTTACGAATATTTTTAAGTGTTTATTATTTGAGGGTGTAGGCGCTGATAGCCGAAATACAGGCTTTTACCTAGTTCGGCTACAAATAAGTATCTAATTCATTTGTAACAATAAATTATAGCCTTTATGATATGTGTACCTATCATTGTAACATAATCAGCCTATAATGTTCCCACTGCTGGGACACCGGCCTCCTCTCTGTGAGAGGGAGTGGACCTTAATCCGCCACGCGGGCCCAGTGCGGGTTGGTAGATGTCACATGTCTTCGAATTTTCGGTTCTAGGACATGTCGGTTTTCTCACGATGTTTTCCTTCACCGTTTTGAGAGCAGTGGTGAGGAAATAAAAATTAAAATCTAAAAAAGAAATGGGTATCGAAATACACTATGCTAATACCTAACTTTACGAACATAAGGTTTTATTTAATCATAGAACATTATTGTTTGTTCGTTTTTTTTAATCCACTTAAATAAACTTAAGTTTATGTTATTATGTTTTTAATGATGTAATAAATAGCACATTGCTATGCGAATTTATATTTATTACTTATTTGTATAAAATTAGAAGACCGGTTTAATAAGAATACCTACCAACCCACCTAAACAACTTTTGGCTACCCACCTAAACTACCCAAACAACTTTTGGCAAAGCGATTAAAATAACGTTCTCTGTTGATTATCAAGTTCTTAAATTAGAATTGTCGTCGTATTTTTTGTTGTAATTAATTATCTCAAGGAGTATTTTGATAAATAAAAAAGTATTTATCATTTTAAAGTAGGTGGGTAGGTAAGTGGTGTATTTCTCTGTATTCTTATGTATAGAATCAAATTCTTCTAACTGAACAGACAGCTGTGCTGCTGGGGAGTTTGTTGCGCATCCTTCTTCCCAGCTGAAGCACTAGGAAGTGGTGAAGGGCGGGCGTTTTGAGGGACTGTTTTTAAAGTGAAACTTCTTTACGCACGCTTGACTTGGGGAGTAAGCTGGCGAACGCGTGACGTAAGCGTTACGAAAAGTATGATCGGGCGAGGCGAACGGGAGTTGAGTGGGGGATATGAGCAAGAGAAAGCAGTGCGCGCGCACATTTTCTTTCTCTCTTCCTCTCAGAGCCAAATACGTTCCGTGTATCTAAGCACAGTGCAGGCCTATTGTCTGTATCACAGTGTAGGAGCAAAAGAGAGCAGTGCGCGCGCACATTTTCTTTCTCTCTTTCTCTTATAGCTAGTAAATGAAATATGTATACCTATATCTCAGTCAGTAGTTCGTTATATAATAACCCCTCAGTGATTGTCCTCAGTACATTAATTTAGCAATATGCTATAAAAATATCACACTTTTTATTTATTCCAAAAATTAAATATTTACATAATATAAGCTAACATATAAACTATAATAATATGTACAATTATATGAAAAAAAATAAACAAAATATTCATAGGGCATCAAAGAATTCGTCTGCATCGCTGTCAACAGGAACAGTGCCCAAAAGGCAATAAAATTGGGCGTATTATTTTATACTTTTAATACGTTAAACAAAACGTTATATTAAAACTATTATAAATATTATAAGTACCTAATCTTTATTGATTATGGTAGCCAGACGTCTAGCAAAAAGCCAAAAACACGATTGTTCGTGTTCGGATATTATGTTCAAATAACTAAATGAAGTCAAAGACTCGTAATGACGCACGGAGATCGGTCGATCAAAGTACTTTTTTTTTAAACCAACGTATTAACATTTTTTGCGTAATAAAATACGACGAAAATAATTTGACGCTTTCTGATTTGTAACATAATATACCTACGCAGTAAAATACTGGTATTTAGTTGCATCCTGTTAGATTCGTAGCCAACCCCAACATAGTTGGAAAAAGGCTAGATATAATAAAAACTGTCAATAACCCCAATGTGTAGGTTTATTCTGATGTCTTAAAATAATCATAATTATTGCATTATACGATTATAAGATAAGAAAGTCTTGTTCTTGACCTTAATAATACCAAACATCTTCAGTTTACAACAGGCAATGCTTTCTTGTGTATTTTCATTGTTTTTAGTAAATAATAAAGCCTTTAGGTATGTAACAGCGTAAACTCGTGATAGTCTGATAGGTAAAGAGATCATCTGCTTTTTGAACAATGAGTTGTGTTTTCAAAACACGAAAATAAAATACGCAGCTTTTATGTTCTGGGCTGACACAATTTAGATTTCCATGGACACGCTAAAAAGAAGAACGCATAAAAAACAGTGGCACTCCGGGAGTGCCGACAGAAGTGAAAACTTGAACAATTACGTGTGTATTTTTTTAATAAACAAAACGCAAACAGAATACTTTGCCATCACTCACTGGCATATCGGAAATTAAAATTAAAATCGAGTACATCTCGAGGACAGCCGGACACATCCGAATGTAGCGCGGTGTCGGTAACAGTGTCGCGAGTTCAATGGTTTTTTCCCAACTCAATAATGCCCAACGCGCCTAAAGTAGTTTTCACTTAAAAAAAAACAAAAGTAATTTATTCAAACTAGGCTGAGAATCAGCACTTTTCGAAAATTACAAATGACAGTCCCCCAAAACGCCCCCCCTACACACCACTTCCTAATGCTTTGCTTTACGTGTAAGTGCACCAAAGTGAAAAATGTAATAAGTACCATTCTAGGTTTTGGCATGGTGAGAAAATTAGATACTTATGAGAAGTTGGAACTTATTGATTGAGGAATCATACAAAAAATCTGTAGATGCTGACTCCTAAGTAAAAGGGTCTCCCCTAGTTTTGGAGCAGGGTTCTCACTATTTAAGCAACCTTTGTTTCCCAAAAATGTTCCTATGTGTATTGTATGAGCTTTGTATGTAATAAACTTATTATTATATCATTATTATATGCTTAACGATGATGCGTGTACTGTAAAATTAAATCATCACTTCCCAAAATAAAAACGGAAATAGACTTATAAATATATTACGGTACACAAACATATTTTTTACACTTACCATGTACATTATAACAGACACAAAAAATGGCATCCAGCGAAGGTGAACCGAATATTATTATACATATAAGAAATCTGCAATGAAATCGCAATACAAGCAGCTCATTGGTTAAAACAAAAATGACTGGTCAACCCCGCTGTCATCTTACTCATTCAGCCTATAATGTTCCCACTGCTGGGACACAGGCCTCCTCTCTGTGAGAGGGAGTGGACCGTAATCCACAACGCGGGCCCAGTGCGGGTTGGTAGACGTCACATGTCTTCGAATTTTTGGTTCTAGGAAATGCCGGTTTCCTCACGATGTTTTCCTTCACCGTTTTGAGAGCAGTGGTGATGGGTTCGAACCTTACAACCTACAACTCGTAAGTCGCAGCCGTTACCACTGGGCCACCACTGCTGTCATCTTGCTGACTGGCTAATATTTTTATCAAGGCATACGCATTTTTACCATGCCATAGCCTTTACCATGGCATGAGCATTTTACCACGCCGTGAGCATTATTACCACGGCATGAGTATTTTTACTTCGGCATGAGCATTTTTACCACGCCATGAGCATTATTACCACCACATGAGCATTTTTACCACGCCATGAGCACTTTTATAAGCATAAGCATTCCAGGGCATGGATGATTCAGTTCCTAACTCACAAAAGACTTTTAAGCAATGTTTCTTCTGGTTTGTTTTTATTGAGATGTGGCCAGCTCTTCACCTCTCTCTCGCCCGGTGAAAAGCGATGGATGACGTCTATGATAGAACGAGCAAGCCCAGAAGTTGTTTTTGTTGTTGTTTTCAAATGTGTATAACTTTATTACCGTAGGTACCTACATTAAAACTGGTCTTAATCCTTACTGGTTCTTCTGTCCAAATCTTATATTTCCTACCTACATGTTATTTAGAATTTTCTTGACGCAATGTTTTTGTCGAAATAAAACCAGTATAATTCTATTTTTAGCATAATTAATGCATATTTGATAATTTATTGAGTTAGTTGGAATCCATTATGTATTTTATTATTCATTAAGCAATTAATTTAACGTTGTAGGTAGAAGTGCCATTGATATTCTGTTGCCAAAAGTTTTGGTAAACAATTTCCTCCACTAATGTTATTCTATAAAGTTCACTGCTCACCTCACTCAAGTGAGCGCACACAATTCGAAAGCGAACTCATTTGTTTTTAAAGTGAATCGTCGCGGATTCACAACGAGGCACCGCGGTTGTATCACAGGAGACAGGGCCTTCCGTTTAATAAAATAAGACAGGACAGCGTATTGACAACATTATATGCCGCCGATGTTTGTTGGAAAAAGCTAAAAAACGTAAAGTACAGACGCCAAGATAACTGATGTCACTTGGAAAGCTGCCACGCTAAAATGGAACTGGGCTGGACACATCTGCCGCATGTCAGATGAACAGTGGGCCAAACTTACGACCCAATGGGTCCCTCTTAGTGGCAAACGACATCGTGGCAGGCCCAGACGGAGATGGCGGGATGAGCTGGACTCCTTCAACAAGAACTGGTCCTTAGCAGCTTTGAACAGAGAGAGGTGGAAAGAGAGTAGGGAGGCCTTTGCCCTGCAGTGGGACGTCACGGGCTAATAATAATAATAATAACAGACGCCAGCACATCAAGCTACCCGAACCTGTAAAAAAAGGAAAGTTGTTTATTGGTACCAGAAAAACATTCACAAATATTTGTAATTTCTGGATAAAAGGTACGTTAATCGCAGGAGTTGGAGAAACTGCATCCCAAATTAAGCTATCGCTTGTATTTAGAGAGACAGCGCAGCGTTCAGCCGTGGATAGTGTTACAATTCAGTGTCTTTAAGTACATTTGTTGTGAATGTGACTATGAATATGATTAACCTATGTGTTATTTACTTAATTTAACAATTTCCTAATTAACTTTGAACTTTACGATTTAGCGATAAAGTTGAAAATCTCTTAAAGAAATTTGACAGATTGGAGTAGCTTGATGTGCCATGAAAAAGTAGGAACAAGTTGGAATAAATTAATCTGCTTACCAAACAGTTTTGATAAAATTACTGTAACTTTCCATTCATTTCATCATCATCAACTCAGATTAAAAACATCTAGCTTTTTTTTTGCTTTGGATAATCCCCAGAACAACAGTATATACAATAACATCAAAACAAAGATTGTATCTGTATTTTCGTCCATCCGCGTTTAACAACATGATATGCGGTTTTTTTGTTTAGTTCATTAAAAGATTTAGGCATTTTTTCTCTAATTAATATAGATATTGTTGAGGTAGGTATATTTAAACCGTTGTGCGTTGGTCTCTGCTGTTATTCATGTCATTCGTAGATCTTTGACAGTCGTTACGGGTAAGTCAAAAGTCCGAAAGTCTGACCAGTCTTACAAATGAGTATAGTACGAGTATTACCGTAGTACTATTAAGTATTCTTTCTGTGGTATTACCCAGTAAATGGCTTCTGGTGGTCAAATAGGCAGACGCTCCATGTAAAATAGGTGGTAAGTATTTAGCTGAATCCGGTTAGACTGGAAGCCGAACCCAATATAGTTGGAAAAACTCTAGGCCGATTAGTTAAGTGTTATAGGTTACCTAATCTTACCCTCTAAGTTCATAATCTTGAAAGCGAGTTTCTTGCCCATTCTTCTCCATCTCCATACGAAAACTACCTTTTAGAAAGGGCGACTAGAATCAAATCTATTTTAAGATAATTTTTGACGTTCAAAAGTGCCTTTTATGTGCCTATTTGAAATAAATGCTTTGACTTTGACTTTGAAAATCTTGCAATCTAAAAATGTTACCAAGTTTTGTCTCCAAGGTAAGGGAATGTGTCTAATTAGACATGAATCTTCACAATACTAATTAGCATTCTATAAACAGGATTGATCAGGAAGACGAGTAACATTTGAGGCAGGTGCCGAATTCAAGGTTACTGATAAAATTTGATCACGAATCAGCTGTTTCCTACATTATGACAAGCTGTTATGCGAACATAAGCCTTGTTCACCAACATTTAAATCAATTGATTAAATATTTAATCAGTTCTTATTTAAAATTTCCTTAAGGACATAAGCCAACTGTTTAAATACCTAATCGGTCGTTTGAATGTTGATGAACAGGGAACAGCTGATTTTTTGCCATGTTTGGTCCCATAGTAAAAGCTGTTCATAATGATAAGAACAATGACCCCTTAAGAGATTATTCATTAATTACGGGACACCCTGTATTGATATACCAACATAGGAACATAGCCGTTGAAATACATAACCTTCCTTTTGGTATGCCCGCAGTCAGTTAATAAAAAAAACCGAGTGTGCTTATGACCACACGACTGAAGTGAAACTTCAAACGTATTTGGCTATGAGAGGAAGAGAGAAAGAAAATGTGCGAGCGCACTGCTTTCTCTTGCTTATATCCCCCAATCAATTCCCGTTCACCTCGCCCGATCACACTCACGTCACGCTTACGTCACGCGTTCTCCAGCTTACTCCCCAAGTCAAGCGTGCGCGGTGCGTAATGAAGTTTCACTTCAAAAACAAAACAAAAGCAGTTCATTGACTCCTGAAACATAACATTCCACGTTACGGTACGGTTATAAATAGTAAAATTTTTTACAATAAAAACCTTTAACAAAAGATTTGATTCCGTCACCATGACTTAGCATTTACTATTGAAATCATCGATATTGATAGATCGTTTATCGTTAATTTTAAACAATCATTGCATGTTATATTTGGACATATTATCCTCGTTCTAATTCTAGGTACAATCATCTTTGGGATTTTCCTATCAAAACTTTAATTGCGTAACACATTATCATTCTTAGTCTGTATAATTTTGAAGGTTATTGCTAATTGCTTCATAATAAGTAACTAACTATACAGGGTGTTACGGAAAGGGTATATCAATACAAACGGGTTGAAGAGTGTATCTGGTCTAGAATCTCTGTACAAAATTTCAGCTCAAAAGCAGTAACTTTGAAAATGCTTAATATTTTTTTATTTCGATAGTTTATTAAATTGAAATCATACCAAACGTGTCACCGCACTACGAGGGTCATTATCAATTATCTGGAGTGTGTCTGTGTGCCTAGTACACGCACATCACGCCGCCGCGCGCCAGTGCAGCGCCGTGATGTCGAAATAAAAAAATATTAAGCATTTCCAAAGTTAATTCTTTTGAGCCGAAATTTTGTACAGAGACTCTAGACCAGATACACTCTTCAACCCGTTTGTATTGATATACCCTTTCCGTAACTCCCTGTATACACTAGATACTAAAATAAAAGACTAACTTACAATACAAATAAATAAAAATAAAAAAACAAAGGACACTTAGGCGTCGAAGTATTCGTCCGCATCGCTGTCATCTGGAAACGTGCCCAGAAGACTGGCAGCATTGCCACGTTGAATGGCAATGCTAATTCTTTGGCCAAAGAACGACCCAGCCCTCTGGTCACGTGAAGTATCGACCAGCCGGCGAGAAATTTCCTTAAAAAGGAGACGCGCGCTCGGGCCCCATGCTTCATATTATCGTGTCTGCTCAACAATGTAAATAACGCAATGAATGTTGTTGAACTGTCAAAATGGAAACCATTGCTACTGATAATGTCTTACGCAATTACCCCACGGTTCCTCTATTCGTAACGAAATATTTTCGGTACGAATATTTACATAATCAGCCTATAATGTTCCCACTGCTGGGACACAGGCCTTCTGCCTTCGAGAGAGTATGGGCTGTAATCTACCACGCGGGCCCAGTACGGGTTGGTAGATGTCACATCTTCGAGTTTTTGGTTCTAGGACATGCCAGTTTCCTCACGATGTTTTCCTTCACCATTTTGAGAGCAATGGTGATGAAATTATTAATTACTAGCAGCGCTCCGCGGTTTCACCCACATAAATCTCGATCCCGTGGGAATATCGGGATAATAAGTATCCTGTGTCCTTGCCCGGGACTCAAACTATCTATATACCAAATTTCATCTAAATCGGTTAAGCGGCTTAAGCGTGAAGAGATAACAGACACACACTTTCGCATTTATATAGGGTGTAGCGTAAATAGTGGTCCAACGTTAAGGATTCGATATACCTGATAATTTACTATAACAAATTACAATTTTAACCATTTTAGTAGTACATTCTTTTTACAAAAATCACTCTTGAATTTGCATGATTTTGTTAAAAATTAGGGTTATAAAATAGAAAAGAACTAACTTTTTCTTCAAAAGCTCTACATTTACATCAAAAACCATAATTTTACAATATAGCTCTAGTATTCAGCAGTAATTAACATAAATCATAATGAAAAAATTATGTTTTTTATTGAAACTACAGCCAAATTTGTAACAAAAGGTAGAAATTTCGTTAATAAAAAACAAAAAAATATATATTTTCGGAACCCTTGGGTTAAAATGCTTAAAATTGTAATATGTTATAATAAACTAACTGGTATATCGATTCCTTAATGGTGGACCACTATTTACGCCACACCCTGTATATTAAGTATGGAAGTATGGATTAAAGTTGATAAAGGGTCCTATAGAAAGCATACCTGGACTCTGAAGATCATTTTTCCTATTATTATTTTATCAATTAAGTATGAAAAGGCTAGGTATACTTGTTAAAAGGCTAGCCTAGCCTTTTCCCAACTATGTTGGGGTCGACTTCCAGTCTAACCGGATGCAACTGAATACCAGTATTTTACATGGAGCGACTGCCTATCTGACCTCCACAACCCAGTTACTGGGTGACTGATTGTCAGACAGACAGACCAAGTAACTTGCGAAAAATGGGTGTACTATAGGTAGGTACACCAGCCTCTGCCTAACCATTCGGAAAAAATAAAAAACATTAACACTCCGGGAGTGCCGACAGAAGTGAAAACAAAACACAAACAGAATACTTTGCCATCACTCACAGACATAACAGATATACATTAAAACCGAGTACATCCCGCGGACAGCCGGACACATCCGAAGCGGTTTCGGTTACGGTAACAGTGGCGCGAATTCTATGGTTTTTTCCCATCTCAAAAAATACCCAACGCGCCTTAAGAATTTTTCACTTCAAAACCCGCCATGTCATGTTATTTTAAATCCTGCTGAATCATTTAGTGACGTCATATCAATAGGATTAAAGATTCAACGTCCATTTTTTTTAAAGCTGGCCTATACTTGAACTAACAGTTATATACTAGTTCGAATTAACTTGTTATTGAATTGTTGATTAATGGTTTACAAAATAGCTTTGGAACAAAAAATGCATAGAACCGACACGCATTCAATAAAAAACTATTCAATAAATGTAGTCAAAATTTTTTTGTTTTCAAATCACAATCGTTTATTTGCATAAAATATCGTAGGTCCAAAAGATGATATTATAATAAAATTGCAGTGCAAAGACACATTCGAGCATGTAATGATGGCATGCATAATTATATTTATCTAATATGTATGAAGTTGGTATGTGCTAATATACAGTTATATACTACCTAATACTGTTAATTTAAGCGAAATTAACATTTCTGGCTTCCTTATGAGAAGAATAGAATTTTTAAAATATTCCGATGTGTATATCTATACATACAAATAAATAAAATTGGAGTGTCTGTTTATAATATTAAAATAACCGCTTTTTACTAAATGCATATGGATGTATACACGGTACATACTACCAAAATAACATTTTTTACAATTTTTGTCTGTCTGTCTGTTTGTTCCGGCTAATCTCTGAAACGGCTGGGCCGATTTTGACGGGACTTTCACTGGCAGATAGCTGATGTAATAAAGAGTAGGTAACTTAGGTTTTTACTTTAGAAAAAGAAAAGAATCAGGGTTCCGCGCAAAAAAATTAAAACGTTCTCAGTCATGCACGCGAAGGTAGTCGCGGGCACAGCTAGTTTAATACTAAGAAGACAAACGTAAGACCATTTTTTTGAGTTTGAGTTTCTACTTCTTCGTGTCAGGGCACGACTGTATTTCAGACCTTTGTTGGCTTCCACAGCGCCGTCGTCAGTGGCAGCGTGGTCACTTTGACTGCAAAACCTTTGTTGGCTTCCACAGCGCCGTCGTCAGTGGCAGCGTGGTCACTTTGACTGCAAAACCTTTGTTGGCTTCCACAGCGCCGTCGTCAGTGGCAGCGTGGTCACTTTGACTGCAAATTTTGTGACACATAGAATCCAATCCAAATAGCAAATGGCCTAATTTCATGATATTTTTGTAAATATTTAATCAGAAATAATTATTTGTTTTCTAAACATTGCTGACCGCGACCCAGTTGTAGACTGTCGCGTGTCATGGTTGACCCGTTTATCCAATTTTGGATAAATGGAGCTGTGAGTTAGTCATGTCTGTACGTTTGTTTAGTTTTTTCTGCGAAATGTAGTTATAGCATAATCAGCCTATAATGTTTCTACTGCTGGGACATAGGCCTCCTCTCTGTGAGAGGGAGTGGGCCATAAACCACCATGCGGTCATAGTGCAGGTTCGCGGATGTCACATCTTATGTCTTCGAATTTTTGGTTCTAGGACATGCCGGTTTCCTCACGATGTTTTCCTTCAACGTTTTGAGAGTAATGGTGATGAAATAATTTACACAAAGTAATGTGCCTGCTTGGGTTCGAACCCGTGACCTACACTACACCAAAAATTCGAATACTGTGACATCTACCAACCGGCACTGGGCCCGCGTGAAAGATTACGGCCCATTCCTTCTCACCGAGAGGAGGCCTGTGTCCCAGCAGTGGGAACATTATAGGCTGATTATGTGTTCGACCACGTACTCATAAATATGTGCGGCACGTTGCCAACGGCAGAATCAACTGCAGCCGCCGGCGTGTCGGTGGCTGCAGTTGACGCGTCTACGACTGCCGCCGACGGGAGTATAGCTATTATCGTGATTTCCAGAAGCTCAGATTTCGCCACTAAAAGGTATTTCTAGGTTATCCTTGAAAGTTATCAAGATAATTATATTATTGAAGCCCGTTAGTAGTTATAAGATAGGTACGTTTATTTACTCGTATAATGTTTATCTACCCAATAGACGCGTATTGCCCTCAATTTTAGATTATACTAGCTGCGCCCCGCGGTTTCACCCACATAAGTCTCAATCCCGTGGGAATATCGGGATAAAAAATATCCTATGTCCTTTCCCGGGACTCAAACTATCTCTATACCAAATTTCATCTAAATCGGTTCAGCGGTTTAGTCGTGAAAAGGTAACATACAGACAGACAGACAGAGTTACTTTCGAATTTATAATATTAAGTAGGGATAAATGAATTATCGGTAAACGTGGTGAGTTTCAAGCACACGTTATTGTGTAAATAATTAAATAAATGCACCTACGTTATATAATTATGTTTCATTGTTTATCATTCTGTTATTCATAGATTTCGCGTATTCAGAAATCTGAAAGTCTGACAAAGACTACCAGTTTCACCAAGAGAATAAAAACATTTTTTTTTTTTTTTTTTTTTTTTTTTTTATCTAGCCTGCGCTGTCCCACTCCTGGGCAAAGGCCTCCCTCCACTCCTTCCATTTTTCGCGAGCCCGCGCGTCCTCCCTCCAGTTTTGACGGAACCTATCCAGCTCGTCCCGCCATCAAATTAAAAAAAAAAAAAAAAAAAAAAAAATTGCAATGCAAAACATTATTATTATACTAAAATATTAAAACACGAGCTGAAATTAATACTTAATAAAAAAACTTTTTTACAAAAAAAAAACAACCGACTTCAAAAAAAAAACACTACAAAGTGAAAAATAACTTTAATTTCGGAAGTCGGTGTCGTTGGTTCCGCATTTTCGTTTTTTGACACCGACTTCCGAAATTAAAGTTATTTTTCACTTTGTAGTGTTTTTTTTTTTGAAGTCGGTTGTTTTTTTTTGTAAAAAAGTTTTTATTTTTCACTTTTTAGTTGTACCTACCCCACACCAATTCAATTAACACTAGTGCATTGAAGAATTGAAGACACGACTCGAAGAATCATCAAAATTCCCATAGAAATGCCGGAGATGCAGTACATTTATGCATATAACTTCGTACATAAGAATAATTACCTAATGTATTATATACTAAAACCTTCCTGAAAGTATGTAGATCACACTAATGAAAGAATTATCAAAATCGGTTCAGTAGTTTTTGAGATAATCGCGGACATACAAACATACATACATACATACATACGGGTCGAATACAGAACCTCCTTTTTTAAAGTCGGTTAAAAAGAAAGGTTTTAAAATCTTGTGTTTATTTGTGTGACTTTCTCGAATATTGTTTCTGTGAAAGCGTTTTCAAGTTTTACGTGTAATCAGAAGCCTGAAAGTCTGACAATGACTTATTAGTCTTACCAAGGGGTATCGTGTTTGAGAGTAACTGAGTTGTGGAGGCAGTCGCTCCATGTAAAATACTGGTATTCAGCTGCATTCGGTTAGACTGGAAGCCGACCCCAACATAGTTGGGAAAAGGCTAGGCAGATGATAAATTTGAAGCCCAATGAAATTAATTTAATGTATCTATGCTACTATAGGATTGCTTTTTTTTTTGTTATGATTTCTTATGTGTTATTTTAAATGGTGGCTTATGGCTCTAACGGATAACAAAACAATGACGTGAAGGAATATAAATATAACGGAGAAGGCATGTGTGTCTCGTTATTATCAGCCATATTTTAACTAATGTGGGCAAACTATGGGTATGTGTTAGTTATTGCGCAATAGAAAAACGGTTTGCAGTTCAAATCAGATTATAATTTCACGAACAATTTAATCTCACTAGCAAATCACACACTATAGGTACACGATACAACCAGATACGGAACGCAGGACAGTTTCTGAGCACATGTTGTTCGTTTGATGTCCGATGTCCAAGAGGCTCCACATCGTTCTGTCGCGCTGTCTTGTACTCCCCACGAACTCAGGCTAGACTCTGTCAAGCGCCGCCAGATGGCGCTAGCGTTCCGAATAGTCAAATTAATGACCGGTTGCGACACGGCCATCCTGCGATGCACACGTCCTCGTGTGTTAATCTGTAAACAAACATACCCGCAAAGTATCACATAGCTCGGTCACTCCTGACCTTCATGGTTTCTCACGAAACCCCACACAACACACACAACTTAATCTCTGCTCTGTTTCATCAACAAGACTATTACTCGATTTTCCTCAAATTCGTCAGTAATGCTCTGATCCCTTGGCCTGTGCCTTAGCCTCATAAGCGTACTTGATTCAACCAGAGCCATCTAATCAAACTTTAATCAATCATAGCAAAAAAAATCATCAACCAGAGCCATGTACCATCGTTATCCACATTAAAAATAAACTTTTTCACTAAGAGCCTTAGACACCTGGCAACCCACCCACGAGTAAGCCACTCTAACGCCACGGCTCTCTTAGCCGACCAGCAATCGCATTGCTATCACACATCCATCGCATGGATCCATGTGCATCACCCCTGTGACTACACACAACCTTACTACGGCCGATAGAGAACCCCTACTCGCGTGGTCACCACTACCTAGGCTTGCTCATCACCACTGTGATCACCATCTACTTCGACTGGTACGTGACCTACTGGCATCATTCTCAACTTATCGTGAGCGTATTAAAAAAGGCATTGTAAACTAGATTGGGCTATACCGTACCTAACATTGTAACCATTTTTGCTATTATTTACCAGGAAAGCACTCAGTACCAGAGTCGAAACAAAATGATAACGGCTCACCAGATTCAACAATTCACAACAGATCTGTAGCTGGCTTAATGGTACAGACATCCACTCGCTGTCACTGCCTCGTTGGCAGAAGTCGTGAAACTTCTTGCACGGAAAGCACCGTCCTTGCTCAGCGATTACTCGCACAGGAGATCCACCGAGTGCAGCGCCTTCTCACGCTGCCATCCCGCTGGTACACGTCCTAGTGTGTTAACCTGTAACCAAAAAAACCAACAGCAGTGCCTGTTCCACTCGGCCAATTCTGACCACATTGTTATTGAAATAAAAACAATAACAATCATCGATAAGAAAAGATTCCTCTAAGCCTTGGTAATAATTGGTCGGGAACTGTATCAACTTACGAGTAGATCACATACTACTCGTATCATAATATTACTTTGCAAGTAAATGTCGGGTCGGGTAGAAACGTAATCAAATCTCAAGTTATTGCTCGCTAATCGTTACACTACATAAGAATTGTTCTGTGCTGAATACACGTGTTTGACCAATACTAGTCAACACAACAACGTTATTAACACGTTTGCCACTTAACCTCTCCTTTACTAACAAGCATTCAGCACCACAATCGTAAACAAAACAATACAGCTCTCCTGTATTTTCTAACGTGTCTGGGGGTAGTTGTACGACGCAAACATCAACTCGCCGTTGCTGCTTGCAGCAGTTGAAGCACGTGCGCCACCATACGCTTGCACTGCTTGGCTGCCACTGCTCGTGCGCAGCACGCGAATGGCTTCGCTGACGGCTGCGCTGCTTGGCTCGATTCAGTTTCTCCACGTCACTGGTAGCTCCACGCCACGTCCTTGGTATGCTATTTACGATGGCCACGTAAATGCTGCTCCTTTGTCCACCTTGCAGTGAATTTTCAGCAAAACACAAATCAGCTGTCGTGGTGTGTGATGTTACATTTGCACACGCGTCCTACCGTGTATTCTAATTACGGGAACGAGATACGACGTGATACGACGAACTCAAACGCCGGTTAGGGACCCGCTTGTTTTTTTTTCAAACATGGCGGTAGACGCAACTGGCGCGTCCTTCGGCAAAGGTATTTTGCATACAGCCTATGCCCAAAACAACATGCACTACGATCGCGCATCCGTATCTGGTTTATCTGGGTTCAACTCGAACAGATACACACGATTATTTAATAAGCGTTCGCATGTTTACACTTTGTTTTTCAAATGACAACGGTTACTTTCATTTTTAGCGTTCTGATTTTTGCGCATAAACCAACACGAATCGCACTTCTGATAACGGAGAAGGCATGTGTGTCTCGTTATTATCAGCCATATTTTAACTAATGTGGGCAAACTATGGGTATGTGTTAGTTATTGCGCAATAGAAAAACGGTTTGCAGTTCAAATCAGATTATAATTTCACGAACAATTTAATCTCACTAGCAAATCACACACTATAGGTACACGATACAACCAGATACGGAACGCAGGACAGTTTCTGAGCACATGTTGTTCGTTTGATGTCCGATGTCCAAGAGGCTCCACATCGTTCTGTCGCGCTGTCTTGTACTCCCCACGAACTCAGGCTAGACTCTGTCAAGCGCCGCCAGATGGCGCTAGCGTTCCGAATAGTCAAATTAATGACCGGTTGCGACAAATACATGTCGTTTTTTATTAATATATTTGTAGGATCATCTATCATAAATTATGTAATGCGTAGGTATGTACTCCTTTAGCACAAAAACCGACCAGAATTATTGATTGACACCTATAATAAATAAACAGTTTATGATTTTGATTAACATTCAAAAGGCCTGGCAAATTAGACCTTTACCCGTTTTTTGAAGAAAAATTTATTGTTTTTATTATTGATTACCTACAAAGCAAATGTCAAGGTTATGAGAGATATGATTTGTACCGGGAACAAATATTATGATTAGGTGATAAATTATCTTCTTTTTTGTCACGTGAAAAAACGCGTGTTTTTTTTTTATTTAAACGCGAAAGTTTGTGAGTATTGATGGATGTTTGTTACTCTTTTACGCAAAAACTACTAAACAAATTCGGATGGCACTGAAACGTGGTCGCTCACAATGGGCCTTATTAGAAGGCTGAAAGTCACCCAGAGGGCTATGGAGAGGGCTATGCTTGGAATTTCCCTGCGGGATCGAATCAGAAATGAAGAGATCCGCAAGAGAACCAAGGTAACCGACATAGCCCGAAGAATTGCCAAACTTAAGTGGCAGTGGGCAGGGCACATTGCTCGCAGAACAGATGGCCGATGGGGCCGAAAGGTTCTGGAGTGGCGACCGCGTACCGAAAGGCGTAGCGTTGGAAGGCCTCCCACAAGGTGGACCGACGACCTTGTGAAGGCCGCAGGAACTCGTTGGATGCGAGAAGCACAAAACCGGTCGAAGTGGAGGTGCTTGGGGGAGGCCTATGTCCAGCAGTGGACGTCTTTCGGCTGAAATGATGATGATGATGATTAAATTTGGCACACATATAGTTTAAAACTAGGATTAACACATAGGATACTTTTTATCCCGATATCCCCACGTGGTCGAAAAGTATGCGGTTGAAACGGCGGGGCGCCGCTAGTTTAAAATAAAAAATTGGGCATCACGTCAACGCCGGAATGTTGCTGAAAACGAGCATCCTAAAGAAACTCTCTTAAAGAAAAAAATCAAAACGTGAAACATATCATTCATTAATCTTCTTTTTTCCTTTTACGCCTTTATTCCACGTAGGAATACTGTACTAGCTGCGCCCCGCGCATAAGTTTCGACCCCGAGGAAAAACGGGATAAAAACTATCCTATGTCCTTTCCCGGGACTCAAACTATCTCTATACCAAATTTCATCTAAATCAGTTCAGTGGTTTAGGCGTGAAAACGTAACATACAGACAGACAGACAGAGTTACTTTCGAATTTATAATATTAAGTATGGATACACACACATTTCGTCAATTATTTTAAAAATACCCGCGATGGTGATTCTCTAAAAGTCACTTCGAAATTCGAGCGGTGTCTCGTTGTGAATCCGCAAAGATTTACTTAAAAAAAAAACATATAACTTCGTACCTACATAAGAGTAATTATCTAATGTATTATATACTAAAACCTTCCTGAAATTATGTAGATCACGTTAATGAAAGAAACATCAAAATTGATTCATTCGTTTTTGAGAACATCGCGGACATACATATTTACGGGTCGAATACAGAAACTTCCTTTTTTGAAGTCGGTTAAAAACAAATGAGTTCGTTTTCGAATTGTGTGCGCTCGCTTGAGTGAGGTAAGCAGTGAACTTTACAAAACCACATCAATCTAAGAGTTATTATCCTAGGCTAGATTTGCATCTAATTTCGTGCATCTTACGGTAGTATCTATCAGAAAATTGCATGCATTAAATTACAGAGAAAGTCTGCAATTTGTATCTCTAGATAAATCTACAAGAGGGAAAGCATGGGATTAAATGACTTACAATACGTGAACGATTTCTAATTCACTTATAATTTGAACACTAATGCCAATGGAAACCCCTTGTTTTGAAAGTATTTCGAGAATACCGTGGAGGCCAGCTTTTAATAAATTCAAACTGCCATTAAGGTGAATGCGCAGTTGTAGCCCGCGAAATTCAATTTTTCTTACGTTCTTTGCAATTTTCAGGTCAGTGTCAGGTTGTATCTTGATCAAAATATGATTCGCGACTATAACAGGTACGTATTTACAGAATTATAATAATTAGAAACATTAATACATCTTTCTAAGTTAGATTTCTACCGTTAAGAACAAATCTCGTATGGAAAAGTGTTTATGGTAGAAATCTAACTTAAAGAGATATATTAATGATTCTAATGACTATAATTCTGTAAATACATGTCTATTATAGTCGTAAATCATATTTTGATCAAGATACAACCGGACACTGACCTACAAATTGCAAAAAAACGTAAGAAAATTTAAATTTCGCGGTCTGCCACTGCGCATTCACCTTAATCTGACCCGACTTGAGGGGTAACCACCGCGACTTGTGAGAGAGACAAAAAATTCCAAGAAATGTGACATCCAGTAACCCGCACTGGGCCCACGTGGTGGATTATGGCCCACTCCCTCTCGAAGAGAGGAAGTCTGTGTGCCGGTAGTGGGATCACTATAGACTATTTACGCTAAAGTCCACTGCTGGACATAGGCCTCTCCCAAGTTGCACTACAAAACCCGGTTTCCGGCCTTCCGTAGGTATCCAGTCCATCCCAGCCACCTTTTAGGGTCGTCGCTCCGTGATCGTCCTACACTACGTAGTACTCGTCTGCTCCAACGGCCACATCGGTCCTTCCACAAATATGGCCAGCCGACAGCCATTTCAGCTTGCTAACTCCTGCAAGCATACTCACCTGGTCCCACTGTTGGGACGGAGGCCTCCATTCTGTGAGAAGGAGCAGGCCGTAATCTACCACGTGGGTCCAGTGTGGGTCAGGAACTCTTCAAGCTATATTGTTGTTGTTGTTTGTTGTGTTTGTAAATAACACATAGGATAATCATATTCATTCATAGTCACATTCACAACAAATGTACCTAAAGACGCTGTGTCCCTAAATACAAGCGATAGCTTAGTTTGGGAACCAGTTTAGAAATCACAATAAAAATAAATACAAAAAAAAAAACTCAAATACTAGACAAAACAAACAAAACAAAACAAATACTAGAAATTACAATATTGTGAATGTTATTTTCTGATATCAATAAACAACTTTTTTAACTCCAAGTGTTAGGGAGTTTATGGGGCTTTTTCCCAGCTAAAGCACTAGAAAGTGGTTTTGGGGGACTGTCTTAAGTATTTTTGACGTTTTATAGGTAATTGCTGATTCGTAGCCTAATTTGAATTAAAGACTTTTGATTTCTTGTTCTTTTGCGGATAAATTCATTTCAGTTCATCTTGTGGCTAAGCAATAACAGCCGCACGGGTCGATCGATCAGCTACCTACACTTGCCGCGGTTGCTCCGTGAATGGGTGAAAATCTTCACATACCAAGACCTCTCCGTGCCTCGGGAAGCACGTTAAGCCTTTGGTCCCGGCTGTCATTCATGGATCTTTGACAGTCGTCACGGGTCGTCAGTAGCCCGAAATTCTGAAAACCAGTCTTACCAAGGGGTATCGTATTACCCAGTAACTGGGTTGTGGAGGTCAGATAGGCAGTCGCTCCATGTAAAATACTGGTATTCAGCTGCATCCGGTTAGACTGGAAACCGACCCAACATAGTTGGGAATAGGCTAGGCAGATGATGATACTTCCAAGAAATTTTGATTCTATTTTAGTTAATTTGTAATCAGTGAACCTTCTCTTACATTTTTCCTTCCTGACCACCTTATTAGTAAATTGCTAATTTATTATTAAGTATTCGCCAAGTCGTTAAGCTCAAATAAGGTAGTTAACGAAACCTTGGGTAAACACAGATTAGTAGGAAGTATTTTCTAGTCACTTGTGGCTTAGACATCAAAGGTTAATTTTGCTAATCCGTCGAGCGGATTCATCATGTAGATCTACTTTCAACAGACGGATTAGCATCGGTTGGAATAGAACGGTTCTTATCTTATAACGTCACGACCACAGAGAATGACGTCAAAGCCCGGAGCCATCTCGGCGGCCATTTTTAGAGGCGGCATTTGTCAACACTTTCTATACAAACCAAGCGTGTCACCGTTTACTCGCACCCAGTGGCGTAATTATACCGTTTAGGGCCAAGGGATGGGGCCCTCCCTTTTTTTTTATTTATTTGAAATGGGCTTGCTCTTGACTCTAGCCTAGGTCAAAGGTGACAGAGACAAAGTCGACGATGGAGCGAGCTTACCCAGAAAAAGCCTGTTCACTCTCACTTTAAAGAGATTCGGGTTGTATGCGCTCGGAGAAACAGACGCAGGTAGAGAGTTCCATTCTTTTGCTGTGCGCATTATAAACGACATTTGCAAACGCTTAGTGCGAATTGGTGGAACAGCAACCAGGTAGGGATGGTAACTTGCAGTGCGCCTGGATGTCCGAAGGTATGTCCCTCAATGAAAAGAAGCTTAATCAACGTTATAGTTTTATATTTTTATATAGCACTTCTACGACTTCTTCCGCGTACATTTCATATTTTCCCCTAAAAAATTTAACACCTGACTGCTTCTGTCCTTATGTTAGGATCCTTCTGTGCTCAAGGCCTTCTCGGGCTGGGGGCCCCTCTGACCGGGGGCCCGTGGCATTTTGCCCCAATGCCACCCTAAAGTTACGCCACTGCTCGCACCACGGCACAAATGACGTATAGAAACTGGGCCCTCATTCACTATGATCACTCAATCATTCCTTACTTCGAAACCATAAATTCCGCAGCTAATCACGCCAACCTTGCGTTCATTTCGCGCGGTTTCGTTCTTTGTGTCATAGACAAAAGTTGTGCACTGAATTTTACTAGTAGTATTAGGCCGTATTCAGTGCTCTCCTAACGGTCAGGACTGACGGTCAGGGCGTACGCACGCGCTATGCGTCCGTATGCGGACGCGGTCAGTGCTGCTCTGAATGCACGCATAGTTTCTATGGAGATAGCTACGGTAGACCGACGTCAGTCTTGACCGTCAGGAGAGCACTGAATACGGCCTTAGTCGTACTGCCGTCTCCAGACCGATTCCGTGTCCTGTGGTCACGAACGGTGTGAGAACAGCTCACCCTGTGGTAAAAATATTAGCCAGTCAGGAAGGTGGCTGACTGTCTAGGGTACGCTGCACGTACATTTTTTTACAGCCACTTGAGGAGGCTTTTTTAATGCACCTCTATAATCCGTGTCCAATTTCTATAATCCTGTCTCCAGCAGCGGCTATCTTTCGGCCAGAATTATGGTAATCCAGTGCGATTTCATTAACGACATTTTATCATCCGGGTCGAATATTAGATGAACCGACTAATGCAAAAAAAATACAAAGTCTTTATCATGATTATAGCTATTAGTGGTTACCGCCCCAGCCGATTGGCTGGGGCGGTAACCACTAATAGCTATACTAAAAACTTATAAATCAATCGATTTACAAGTTTTTGGTCATGTTTTCAAAGTCAAACCTTATACGAGTGACCGATATAGATGTTTAATAGATTATATTATTATTAAAGAGGCCTCAAATCAATTAAGAACTAACTCTGTAAAAACATCCTGTATATTATAAGATAAATACCACCCTCTATTTTAATCTGTAAAGTTCACTGCTCACCTCACTCAAGTGAGCGCACAGAATTCGAAAGCGAACTCATTTGTTTTTAAACTAAATCATCGCGGATTCACAACGACACATAGTTCGAATTTCGAAGTGATTTTTAAAATTAATTCTAAATTATGAATAAGGAAGACTAATTCATTAAATTCAAACCATTGACACATACTTAAAACAAATGTTTTATTAGTTTAGACAATGTCAATGTCAAATAAATGAGTTGCACCGGATGCAATATTCAATTTATTTTTGCAGCTCATGTCAACGAACTGTCAAAATTAGGACTTATACTCCAATTAGTTCCTTATTTTGTTACCTGTTACCTAGATAATCTGGCAACACTGTTTATTTTTTGGAAACATAATGACAATACCTTCAAGTTATGAATTTCAAGTTTTGGTTTTTTTCAAGTATTTTATGATCTGATAACTGAAACCAAAATAATATAGTAATGACAAGTAGGTATTCATAATCTTATTAATTTTTTCTATGAATGAATGAATGAATGAATTGCACCGATCCCAGCGTGGTTAAACCAGACTCGATTAATCGAATGAACCCCAAGATTCGCACTAGCTCTTGTAGCCTCAAAATATTTTTATCGGTATAGGTGTCATTTTGACAGTTGACACATTATATACCTACAACTGTAAAAAAAGAAAGTCTAACGACCACCACGATAGTTTCTAACTGAGACAAAAATAATTTACATGCAGTCAAAATTTGAAAACTTTCAATCAATTTATTGGTGCCCCGAATTTTTTACACCTTTGACTTCTAATCGAATGGTGTAAAAAATAGGGGCAGTAGGTTATGTTTTCTTGTCTAATCTATAAATAAATAGTAGGTACAAAACAAATACACTTTTTGTGTCTGCGTGTACGCACACATACGAAACAACACGAAAAGTGACGTTGTTGTGCCTTAGCACCTTTTCGGGTTGGAAAGTTTATGTGAATTTAAATTCGAAAACATTAAAATTTAATTATGATATGTAACACCTAAGTTAACTGCATATGTTTAATGAATTGATTTATTTCAAGAACACTCGATTATTGTCGCTTCAGGTATCTTACCGACCCGGGGTGGGGTCGTCGTGGCGGTGTCACTCGACATCGCCAACGCGTTTAACACCCTGCCCTGGAGCTGTATTGGGGAGGCACTCCGGTATCACCGGGTGCCGACCTACCTCCGTCGAGTAGTTGGGGCGTATCTGACGGACAGAGCCGTCATCTACCCCGGTCGCAACGGGGAGTGGAACCGGCGAGAGATGTCGTGCGGTGTCCCACAGGGATCGGTTCTGGGGCCGCTCCTGTGGGACATCGGCTACGACTGGGTGCTGCGGGCCGACCTCCCTGATGGCGTCAGCGTGGTTTGCTACGCTGACGACACGCTTGTCCTGGCGCAAGGGAGGTCGCATCAGGCGGCGGCCGACGCGATGACACGCGGGGTTGCGATAGTCGTGGAAAGAATCCGGCGGTTGGGTCTCGAGGTGGCATTGCACAAGTCCGAGGCCATGTCTTTCCATGGGCCTCGGAACGGGCCACCATCGGGATCCCAACTAACGGTGGGAGGGGTTCACATCGGCGTCGAGGCAACAATGAGATACCTGGGTCTCGTCCTCGACAGCCGGTGGAACTTCGTCGAACACTTCCGACGTTTGGCCCCCAAACTGGAGAGGACCGGGGCCGCCTTCAAGCGGCTCCTGCCCAACCTGGGGGGGCCAAACACCTCCTGCCGGAGGCTTTACGCGGGGGTCGTGCGGTCCATGGCCCTATACGGGGCCCCGGTGTGGGCGCGTTCTCTGCGGCGGCGAGCCGCCCATTATCTGAACGCGCCCCAAAAGGTGGTAGCCGTAAGGCTGATCCGGGGGTACCGCACGATCTCGGGCGAGGCGGCAAGCCTCCTTGCCGGACTGCCGCCATGGGATCTGGAGGCGATAGTCCTCGCGCGCCTGTATGAGTGGCGCGCGGAGGCACTGAGCCGGGGGGAAACTCCGCTTCCGCGGCAAATCGCGGCGGAGCGGACAGACCTCCGGCGCGATCTCATGGTGGTATGGAAGGAGCGACTTTCGCAACCCAGCGCAGGGCACGCCACGATAGTGGCGGTAAGACCCCTCTTTGAGGAGTGGCTAGAGAGGCGTCACGGCGTCCTCACCTATCGCCTGACGCAGGTCCTCACCGGACACGGATGTTTTGGGAGGTTCCTGCACATCATCAGGCGGGAGGAGACGCCCGGGTGTCACCACTGCGAGGATCGCCCAGAGGACACGGTGGAGCATACGGTGGAGGTATGCCCCGCATGGGCGGAGCACCGCCGTGCCCTCGTAGAGGCGATCGATAGCGGCGGCGACCTCTCGCGTCCGGCCCTGGTTCAAGCCATGGTCCGGGGCGAGAGGGAGTGGGAGGCCGTCACCTCCTTCTGCGAAGCAGTCATGCTAGCGAAGGAGGTGGCGGAACGGCTAAGGGAGAGAGCCTCACACCCCAGCCGCCGCGGGAGACGCTCCGGGCGTCGGGAGCCGCGTGACGACTCCCGGCCACCGTAGGCGCGGGCCTGCGGACGGAGAGTAATGGGTAGCTCACCGTCCGATCAGGACCAGGCCCGTGCCGGACGGCGCGTACGTGTTCCACGCGCGCCTCAAAGAGATGTCAGCATAAAGGAAGGGGCCTGCCAGGGCCGAAGCCTGCCGGGGATGCGGGATTGTCCGAAAGGGTTACCGCTACCCCGGAACATAAAGGGCTAAGGAAGGAACACGGATGGGTTTTAGTCAGTAAGAGTCTGACACTCCCTTCGCTCCACCCAGAGCGGGAGGGGTCATTTGATGATTTCCCATCCATAAAAAAAAAAAAAAAAAAAAAGGTATCTTACCGACTGATGCAAAGTATGAGCCTACCTACTTATGTACCTAATGATCTTGTAAGATGAAGGAGACCAGACAGGGAATCCTAGTGTGGAGGCTAGTGCTATTCAAATATTGTAATGTGTTTTTCTGAACAATAATTTTTTTATTCAAACTCAAACTCAAAGCTTTTATTTCAATTAAACCAATTTATCTATTTCCTTGAAAAGTGGGTAGGCCTTTAGTGTGGGACGCAACTTGTGTCGATACTCTTGCGCCATCCCACCTCCCTGGTTCGGCATGCTGTGCTGGCGCTGCTGCTGCGGCTGCGGAAAACCTCAAGCGACGAAAATATAATAACCTTATCGGAAATTATATTTTCGAGCCGTTTGGGGTTGAAACCTTCGGGCCGTGGGGACCGAGTGCTCATGGCCTTTTTAAAGAAATTTCAAAACGGCTGGTTGACACTTCCCGTGACCCAAGGGCTGGCTTTTACTTTGGCCAAAGGCTAAGCATTGCCATACAACGTGGCAATGCCGCCAGTCTCTTGGGTACATTACCAGTCGACAGCGATGCGGATGAATTTTTCGACGCTATATTTTAGTTTTTGTATAGTTTTAGTTAAGTTAGGTTTTAATTTTGTTATTTTTGTTAATTAAGATTAACTTAATTACAGGCACTTTTGAATTGTCAAAGGGTCGGTCAGTCAGAAAGATAAAGCTAGTTGCCCATTCCAAAGCGTAGGTACCTATGGAGAAGAACGGTCAAGAAACTCCATGGACACTCTTTTAAATCAAAATAATATAGTTACAAATTCTTGGTTACATCATTCATGTTAAAAATTATACATGTGAGAACGATGCAGAACGTTAAAAGCGTCCATAATGAAAAGATAAGAAAAAACAACAATTCAAATAATAAAATAAAATAAGCCATGGCAGCAAAGAGATGACCAGTCCCTACTGACGGCGCCCGTTCACGAACATGACGCATGTATTAGCACCATTCAGCTCAACCATTTTGAAGGGAGCTAAATGATCCAACACATGCGCCACCATCAGCGAGACATTTGAGTGAGCATGACATACTCTCAGCCGCCAGGGCACATTCAAGTCAATGAAAGACGTACCCAGTAAATGGTAGCTTTATAGATGTACATAGTGCTCACACATGTGCTTCACGTCGGCCGCCATTTTGTTCGATATTAGTGATGCAAAAAACTGTTTCAGAACCTTTTTTTAGAGGATTCATATCATGGGTGTAGATAAAGTCTTGTATGCAAAGGTACATAATTAGGTATTAAAAAAAAGTTGCATAAATAACTTAAAAGCGTCCATAATGAAAAGATAAGAAAAAACAACCATTCAAATATTAAATAAAATAAAATAAGCCATGGCAGCAAAGAGATGCAGTCCCTACTGACGGCGCCCGTTCACGTTTATTAGGGTTCCGTAGCCAAATGGCAAAAAACGGAACCCTTATGGATTCGTCATGTCTGTCTGTCTGTCTGTCCGTCCGTCCGTATGTCACAGCCACTTTTTTCCGAAACTATAAGAACTATACTGTTGAAACTTGGTAAGTAGATGTATTCTGTGAACCGCAGTAAGATTTTCACACAAAAATAGAAAAAAAACAAAAAATTTTGGGGTTCCCCATACTTACAACTGAAACTGCAAAAATTTTTTTTCATCAAACCTGTACGTGTGGGGTATCTATGGATAGGTCTTCAAAAATGATATTGAGGTTTCTAATATAATTTTTTTCTGAACTGAATAGTTTGCGCGAGAGACACTTCCAAAGTGGTAAAATGTGTGTCCCCCCCCCTCTAACTTCTAAAATAAGAGGATGATAAAATTAAAAAAATATATATAATCGGTGGAAGTTTACATTACCATGTAAACTTCCACCGAAAATTGGTTTGAACGAGATCTAGTAAGTAGTTTTTTTTTAATACGTCATAAATCGAAAACCGCAATTTACCTTTCACAAAGTTACAACGAACTACAAGAACTTTTATATTATGTTACTTGCTGCTACGGAACCCTTCATGGGCGAGTCCGACTCGCACTTGGCCGGTTTATTATTTATTTATATGCCATACCACATCTGTATACCAAATGCAGCTAAATACCAGTATTTTACATGGAGCGACTGCCTATCTGACCTCCACAACCCAGTTATTTGGTAACAAGATACCCCTTTGTTAGATGACAATTCTCCCTTAGACTGTAATTAGAAGGTCGTTAATCAGCTGATGTCAATGACTTGCAACTCTACTTACCCGGAAAGCAAATAAGTCAACATGTTAATGAAACAAACTACTCATATTTTATCTTCCTCACTATTTAAATTATTTCCTATGTATTTAAAACTAGGCCAGTTAACCCTGAACTTGAAAATGACGCTACAATGAAAAATACACTCTAATTTATTCTACGTATGATACAATTCTCATTGCACGGTTTAACTTATGAACTATTTGAGACAATCTTCAATGGAAAATTAACTTTACTTTCATGGCGTAAAGGTAGGTTTTGACAAAACTAGTTTGGAGATTATAGGTAAATGAACGACACTTCGAAATTCAAACGGTGTCTCGTTGTGAATTCGCAATGATTTACTTTAAAAACAAATGAGTTCGCTTTCGAATTGTGTGCGCTCACTTGAGTGAGGCGAGCTGTCAACTTTACATAGAATGCTACTGTCAAGTGTCAACTGTTTTCATAAAATCGTTAAGTACATCATAGTTCTTTGGAAGGCCAGAAATTATTTCTAATTGACCAAGAACTTGTGAGCAAGGCCTTTGCCTTCACGCTACAGTTATGAAGGGACTGACAGAGATGCTAATTAATTGTCATTTAAACGTAAATAAGAAAATAATTCCGTGACTGAGTGGCACACAACGCATAGTTCTACTAAACAACAAAGACAAAATCAAGACATTCGGAATATGCACTAGTTGTTGTTGTGATTTTGTCCTAACTGCTATCATCTACTGTCTTATTTTATTTTCGGTGCTTATCTATAATTATTTAGTATGTATATATTTAAGTATCTATAATTTTGGATATGTATTTATCTGTGTATCTATTTTATTGTATTGTATGCATAATATTTGCACCAACGACAGCCCCATTTTATGTCCAGGGAAATCACTGTCCATACCAAGGTTGCCTGGAAGAGATCGCAGAAAGTGATAAGGCCGCCCATTGTATATTTTGTATTGTTTAATGTGTTTATTTCATGTTATGTATTTTTGTGGTGTACAATAAAGTATATATAAATAAATAAATAAATAAGACAAGTTAAAAAAAAAAGTTCCGATTTTTTCTCTCTTTTTTTTTTTATTTCTGATTCTCATTCATATACGCGAAGAGGTTTGTATGTACAATTTTCGTTTCATACCTCTAATACATAGTTCCTGACTTTTTTTTTTATTTATTTTAGGCTTATTTTTAAGTTGACAGGCCTGATGGTCTAGTAGTTAGTGACCCTGACTGCTATGCCGGAGGTCGTGGGTTCGATTCCCACCCAGGACAAATGTTTGTGTGATGAGCACGATCATTTGTTCTGTGTCTGGGTGTAATTTATCTATAATATGTATGTATTTAGAAATATATAAGTATGTTTATCAGTTGTCTAGTACCCATAACACAAGCTCTGCTTAGCTTGGGACTAGATGGCGTTGTGTGATAGTTGTGGAATATTATTATTATTATTATTATTATTATTATTTTCAAACTAAACAGTTAAGTATTTAAAAAAACATCGTAGCTGTTTCCAAACCAAAATGGTGCAACAATTATATTGCGTTCTCGTATCAATAAATGAGGCTAATGCATATACCTATAAAGAAAACATACATATAAACACAGATCGATTATAAAAATAATACAGTATAAGAATCAATGTCAGTGTAATAAGAGGAAATATAACTTATTATTGAATGTAATGACAATTTGTGGAAATTGTACAGAAATCGCTGGTGTGGAGTTGATTTTGTAATTAACTCTTGGTAAATACCTTATTAATTTTATGGTAAAACCATGTCCATAATTACCTATATATAGGTATACATAGCATTGGGCACATTGCTCGCAGAATAAATGACCGCTAGGGCCGTAGACCTTCCAACGCGGAAGGTCTCCCACAAGGCCCAATGACATCTTGAAGCCCAGGAATCCGCTGGATGCGGTCGAAGTGGCGGCGCTTGGGGGTTCGACCCTTTACGTGACCGAGGGCTGGTCTTATTTTTGGGATGCATGAAGAAGCCTCCTCGTGTAGCGCAGTTTGTTCCGCCAGTTACTTAACTAAACCGAGCGCTTGGCGCATCCTGGACAGTCACACTCAGAACCTTAATTGACTTGCCAATTCTTCCCTTGCGGTGGTAGGGCGAATTATAACATTGCTAAATTGAAGAGTACAACTGTGACGTAGCATGACAACTGAATTTACTGGTATTACGTTTAGTCGGTTAACCACGTCACGTGGTTTTTTTGTTTACCTTTATTTAACTACCTAAACCTATTGAGTATAGATAGATTAACGTAGATTTAGAAGTCACTATTTCACGCACAATCTCAACGAATTCGCATAAGTACCGATTCTTTTTGTCTATCGATTCAATAGAAGTTTCTAGATTAATATATAATCGATATATAAGTATATAGGCAAAGGTCGTTGACTTTGAATGGCTTTTCATACAAAGAGGCGTAGTATATTGAATCATTAAGACGAACGGATTATTGACAAATGACCCCGTTTGCCAGAGAGCTAGGTATGGTGGGCTATATGGTGTACATTTACATGTTAAATCTATTTTAATATTTATTTATTTATTTTAACTGCCCGTGACATCACAGCGGCGGGCCCTATCAGAATACCAGCGCTACGACATTTATTTTTTTAAATGTCGCAGCATCATGCTGAGATAGGAGCCTTTTGGCCTCGTATAGGAGTTTCTGTCTCATTTTTCTTTTTGTTACATTTTTTTTTTTTTTTTTTTATATAACTTGGTTTTAATTTTTTACTGTGTTTAGTTTAGTTTGTGATCTTCCTGTACGAGTCGCAATAAATACTTTTTCTTTCTTTCTTACATAATAAAGAGTACCTATTCTATTCTATTCTATGGAACGGAGTATAAATCACGTTGGAGGTGAAGAGATTACAATTAAATGTTAGGTACGTATAAAATAATGAGTCTCCCCGTCCAGGCCAAAGGTCTCCCTCGTGTGCTCAATCAAGTAATTAGGTAAGCTAATTACTAGACAAACCTTTATAATTAAACAGGGTGGCAGGGGCTCGTGGCTCAATAATAACAACCGAACAGGTCGAACTTTGAAAATGCTTAATTTTTTTTTATTTCGATAGTTTATAAAATTAAATCATAAAAAACGTGTCACCGCACTACGAGGGTCATTATCCATTATCTGTAGTGTGTCTGTGCGCCTAGTACACGCACATCACGCCGCCGCGCGCCAGTGCAGCGCCGTGATGTCGAAATAAAAAAATGTTAAGCATTTTCAAAGTTAATGCTTTTGAGCTGAAATTTTGTACAGAGATTCTAGACTAGATACACTCTTCAACCCGTTTGTATTGATATACCCTTTCCGTAACACCCTGTATAAATATGTACATATATTGTGTATGTACGTACATAGATACACATGCATGTTGGCATTTTTTGAGATGGGAAAAAGCCATTGAACTCGCGACACTGTTACTGTTACCGCAACCGACACCGAATAAATATTTCGAAACATTTCCTGACGATACACTTAATTGTTCAAGTTTTCACTTCTGTCGGCACTCCCGGAGTGCCACTGTTTTTTTTTTTAAATAATCGACGAAATATTTCATGGGCGTTCAGAATCATACACAGCACATAAAATATTTCAGCTTTGTCTTGTGGCGCCATCTACATCGCCGAATGCGAACTACGCTTCGTAAGGACGTCATGCAAAATCCTGCATCGCGCAAGCAGAGTTTACCGCGCGGCTGTCACATACCGGTATAATTACAGGTACATTGAAGAGACTATAAACAAATGACAATCGTCGCGTTAAGGGGATTACAGAACCTAAACGCAAAAAACGCAAGTTTTATTATGCCTAAAAGTATATGAATGACTACAGTAAACAAAATCTAACATATAATATTCTTCAGGATATATGCTAGGTAGATAGTGTGTTGAAAACATAATACAATTAATTTGATGCGATAGAAAAAAAATCATGAAGATACCTCCAAAAACTTTCTTTTTACAATAAAAACCATACATACAATCATTCTGATTTTTTGTCAGATTATTCTACAAGCAACATACTAAAGCACTAGTGTGTTAATTTTTTAGTCCAAACAATAGATTTTTGTAAATATTTTGCAATAAATTACCAGCGTTGTGTCATCGTGTTTCTCTTTCTTTTCTATGCAGTCTGACAGTGACCGCGCTTTAGGTCATGTAATCCCCTTATTTGAATAAAAGAGAATATAATCATAATCAACCGTCTTTAATGATGAATTTGTAGCAGGAACTGTCCGTTCACAGATATTTTACTTACCTCTGTTTTCGCATCACTGGCAAAATCACAATGATCTTTATTCTCATTGTATTAAGACTGCTGCCATTGACAAGTCTGTCAAAATCATTGTGATCTTTATTCTCTTTATAATAAGGTTGCCGTTAGGTTGCTGCTGTTACAGATGAAATAACTGTGAACGGACTTTAGTAGATAGCAGGACGGTGTTGTTCATAGTGTCCAAACAAATTGAGACCTAATTGTCTGAAGCATTAAATTCAAATCAGTCCTAAAACTATTTTAAGAAGATCCAAATTCAAACAATTAGTATGAGCGACTTCCAAGCCTTGTTCATAGTGTCCAAACAAACAAATTGAGACCTAATTGTCTGTATCATTAAATTCAAATCAGTCCTAAAACTATTTTAAGAAGACCCAAATTCAAACAATTAGTATGTGCGACTTCCAAGCCGACTGATTTCTGGTCGGGCTAAGTGTTTATTGGGAAATTCAATCCGAACTCAGTATAAGATCCCAGCTAATTGCAATAAGCTCTTCCCTTGCGAAATGTGGTTGTGCACAGCTCTGCCTTCGTCCCAGACGAATAATGGCGTGGTGCTATGAAAAAAACCAACAGCGGCTAAGTAATAATAGCCGCACGGGTCGATCGATCAAATAAAGCTACGTTTGCCACGGTTAGTCCGCGGATGGGTGACCATATTTACAAATAAAAACCTCTCCTTGCCTCGGAAAGCACGTTAAGCAGTTGGCCCCGGCTGTCATTCGACGATTTGGCAGTCGTTACGGGTCGTCAGAAGCTCGAAAGTATGGCAACCAGTCTTACCATGGGTCAACGTATAACTGGGTTGTGGAGGTCAGATAGGCAGTCGCTTTATGTAAAATACAGGTATTCAGCTGCACCCGGTTAGACTGAAAGCAAACCCCAACAGGCCAACATAGTTGGTAATAGGCTGGGCAGATGATCACTATGACAAAGACCCGGATATAAAGATTAAAGGAGTGTATTCGATTATTAATCGTCTGATTAATAACCACATTTTTGATAACTAGATATGCTAATGTCTTAAAAACTATATTTGAATAATTATAAGACGGATTCTATATTTAGCCCAAGTTTATGCCGAGTAGGTTTCATAAATGATTTATTTTCTGTAAGTAGGTTTGTATAAACACTTTTACAGGTCAATCATATTTTTTTAAGCTAGATGAGGTCGGCGTTTTCTATCTGACTACTCTGAGAAGAAAGACCGAATCAAACTCAGAGGTCACAGTCTCTTTTAAAGTCCAGACAAAATCTTGGTCAGATCATGTGAAGACCATTTAGATTGGTGTCTGAAATAGTCTTTTGGGGAAAGAACCACACAGATTGAGCGGACATGTCCAGTCAGTGCACGCATTTGTCAAACAAAGTATACTAACATAACAAACTATGAAGTTATCCAGCAGGGCAATTGCGTAACACATTATCAATCGGAATTGGTTTCATTTTGACAGTTCAACAACATTCATTGCGTTATTTCCGGGTTGAGCAGACAATTTTTTCGAACTTATGAAGCAATGGATGAGCAATATGCTTCAAAATTATTCTGATTCCGATTGATAGTAATAAACCCAATTACATAATGATAATATCTACTGCTCCTCATGGTGGTGATGGCCGGTGGAGCAGACGAGTCCTGGAGTGGAGACCGCGTACCGGCAAGCGTAGTGTGGGACGCCCCCCAGCTAGATGGACGGACGACCTAAAGAAGGTGGCTGGGGTAGACTGGATGCGGAAGGCGGAGGACATGGTGCTGTGGCGCAGTCTGGGAGAGGCCTATGTCCAGCAGTGGACTGCGATAGGCTGAGTTGATTGAATCTACTGCTCCTTATAACTGAGCTGGCAGCAATAACCCAACTAAAAACGGTCTTGAACTGTAAAATAATTATTAGGTAGATAATAGTCGCGAACGTAACAATTGACATGAGCAAAGGTGACTTGGAGTACAATTATATCATTTATATCCTTAACTAGCTGTAGCCCGTGACTTTTTCACAATCCATCCATACTAATATTATAAATGCGAAAGTGTGTTTATCTGTCTATTTGTTACTTCTTCACGTACCTACAAACGGCTGTACGGATTTGGATGAGATAGTTTGAGTCCCGGGAAAGGACATAAGATAGTTTTTATCCCGATATTCATACAGACATATAGTGACCTCACATTACACACAAATACCTACACACACACACATACATATCCACATAGGGACATATTGTCGCACCCTTAAAACATAAGTAGCACTATATAAAAATGACATTTTTATATTGTACGCCACTGGATACGGAAACATCGTTAGTTAAACTGTTATTGTTCGCCGATCACAAAGCTTCATTTCAATTTTTTAAATTCCATATCACCCATACAATACTTAAAAAAACTTAAAACGGCCATACCGTAAAATGAACATTTTTGTATACTTAGTGCCATTTATGCCCTAAGGGTGCGTAGTGAGGACAGAGGTCCTCATTCATGCCAATACAAGAAAAGCAGAACATATCAACAGAAAAAATAATAAATTATTAAAGCATCGCTTTCACGGCATTGTCACCTTAACCTACAAATTGCCGAGTTCACATAATTTGCTATAGAAACATTATGGCAACGTGACATAATGACATAACATATGTATAATAATGTCTTGTAGTAATTGTATTATATGTAATTATTGTACGTGTAAGATACTAGAAACGTGTCTTTGAGATAATATAGTATCGCGCCTTTTACTCAAGGGGGTAGGTAAAAGTGTATCTTGACATGTAATAATAATATTTTTAATATAGTACCTCAGGATATGTTGCCCGTTGTCGCTATATCACTTAGTGCTAGCGTCACTTTTCGGTAGCCTATTTTCGGGTGTGGTCACCCTACCTCCATTCACCGTCTTAGAGGTGGAATTTCGAAAAACCCTTTCTTAGTTGATAGGTACCTACTCTTTACAAAAAACACACCTTTCAAATTTCACGTCTCTAGGACCAGCGGTTTAGGCTGCGCGTTGATATATCAGTCAGTCAGGACTTTGAATTTTATATATTTAAATGAAATTGAAAACTTACGCTAACTCGAAATAAAAGATGAAATAACTGTTACATAATCATTTTAAATTGTCATTTTCCAAATCTAAATTCTTGAGAAAAATCGTGTACCTAATTATCGACTTAGATAGTGCAAACTAAGTTATTGCCTTCAAGGAAACACGAATTATCGGCGTTCCAGTAAAAAAAAAAAACAATAAGAAAATTAAATTATCAATTTTAGCGCACACTCGAACGCGCCCTTTATCAATCCATTCATCGCAGAGTTCACAAGATGAAGCAAGTTGGCAACGCGTTAAACTAGCGGTCATTTCCTAATTTTGACAGTTCCTAAGAAAAAAAAATTCAGATGGTGACTGTTGAGTTTCTCTAACAATATTTTTCTTTGTTTCCAGGTCTTTTCATTCTGCTGATGCTGGGATTCTTCGCACTATCAGCTGGCTGTTTTATATTGTTCATGAAGCCATACGATTTCTTTTTCAAGCAGGTTTGTTATTTTTCATTTTATTTTTAACTGAGTTTTTGAATACACTAAGTTTTGGAGTTCACTAAGTTTTTGGGACCACAGATTTTAATTTTTTTTTTAATTTTTAATTTTTTTAAAGCTTTCGTTTATAAACTCGTGCCTTCTTTCCGTGGCGGCAGGCAGAAACGTATTAAGTTTAAATGCACTAAGTTTTTGGTATTAGTAACACTAGGCTTTCAACATCATTAATAATTTAGAAATTCACCGACATTTTGTGAAATTCACTGAGTGTTTTAAAATCACTGAGTTCTTAAATTCACTAGGATAAAATTGCTAATATTCAATTTACATTTTCAGAAAGCGGTGCTTACCGATGGGGGCGAAATTTTTGAAATGTGGAGGAAGCCAGAAGTTGAGCTGTATACCAAAGTATTTCTTTTCAACGTCACAAATGCTGAAGAGTACATGGCTGGAATCGACGACAAAATCAAAGTCAAGGAGGTCGGACCATATGTTTACAGGTATGTCTTTAAAACATAACATAATCTCCGTAGGGTTAGTTAGAGGTGCGTATGTGTTCCACGCGCGCCTCAAAGAGATGTCAGCATAAAGGAAGGGGCCTGTTTGGGCCGAAGCCTGTCGGGGTTGCGGAATTGTCCGAAAGGGTTACCGCTACCCCGGAACATAAAGGGCTAAGGAAGGTACACGGGTGGGTTTTAGTCAGTAAGAGTCTGACACTCCCTTCCGCTCCACCCAGAGCGGGAGTGGTCATTTGATGATTTCCCATCCACAAAAAAAAATCTGTTATGCGGCTAATAAAATAATAATGTTTTATTTTATTGCGAAATACACACATCAAAAGTGTCTAGGGATCAACATATATTTTTGCAATAACTTTTCTCCTGATTGATATTAATTAAAATTTTCTTTAAGGATTCATCAAATAAAGTGTTTTCGTTTGTCACAGTAACGATAAACCAAGTCACCTTTGCATTAATAAAGAAATTTGCCATTTTCCTAATAAAGGGATTTTTGACATTTGAACCACTAACACAAAAGTTCGAAAAAAAGACTGAAATAACAGTTTTCTTTAAAATTTTATTGGGTAACTTAAACAATTAATAATCCGTGTTTCTACCGCGAACACTAACAACACAAGAACATCGGTTTGGCATACTCAAAATGAGTTCATCCAAATCACGCTGTGGAATGGCCGCCCATGTTCGTTGCAACAACAAAAAAAGGTCTTCTTGCGACTGGATACCCTCCATATTCGGCAGAGCTCTTCTCTGTAGCATATCCCATGCATGCTCAATCGGGTTCAAGTCTGGCGACTGAGCAGGCCAGGGCAGGACATTGATGTTAGCTGCGGCGAGAGTCTGTCTTACAACTCTTGCGGTGTGCGGTCGTGCATTATCATGCATTAACTGAAATAAGGGACCGATTTGCACTTGTAGAGGAACGATGACGTCTGATACAATCGTCTCAGCATAAATTTGAGCGGTGAGGTTGCCTCTGCTCCAAATCAACTCAGTTCTTCCGCCGATCCAAATACCCGCCCATACCATGATGGTTCCACCACTATAAGGATGGACTTCCTGGCAGGATTTTAATCGCTGTTGGCGTCCAGGGGTTCTCCAGTGTCGTATACGTCTTGTATCCGGTCTCATACCAAAACGAGACTCATCAGAAAAGCACACGAAACGCCATTGTTCTTCTGCCCAATTTCTGTGTTCAAGAGCCCATTGATATCGAATCCTACGATTGTGCATTGCTATAGGTGGTACCCGTAGCGGTCTTCGGGAATGAAGGTTCACTTCATGCAAGCGGTTTCTGACTGTTTGGTCGCTAATTAAGTTCCCTGAAGAGTGATGAAGCCTCACGGCTAACATCATGGCGGTTATAATTGTTGGAGCTCTTCGAGTTAAGATTTGAATGTATCGGTCTTGTCTCCGTGTGGTGCAGCGATACCGTCCTCCATGGCGCTCAGCCACGGTACCAGTGCTTCGGTAACGTGTCCAAAGTCGACTGATAACACTCTGACTTGTATTCAGAGCTAAAGCCACAGTACGTTGCCGGGAACCAGCTTCTATCATTCCCACGGCTCTGAGCATTTCTTCCCTGCTTAAATGACGTCGCCGCTCCATAATAACGTTGGTTTTAATCAGTAGTAGGGAAACAGTAGCACTAATAATGTCTTCAATGCGTTGTATGTTTTTATAGGGAAAATATTGACAGCTGATTTTCATCTTTTACTCGAATTTGATTCACAGTTCCTGATTCAAATTATGAAATGCGCCAAAAAGGATCCATATAAATTTATAAAATCATAAATTTATTACAAAGCCACATCTCAATCTCAAGAAATCCGCATAAAAATGCTTGATCCCTAGACACTTTTGATGTGTGTAGTTTCTAGGCAACAAGGATTATTAATATTCTATTTGTCTTCTTAACTAACCCCAATAATTAAAAAAAATAAACATGTCTAGGAACAATTAAAAAGATGATCCTTAATTACATATTCATGACAAAACTATTTATTCTCATACTTTTAATTATTTCCTATTCAAAGAAATCATTACGTTATTGTTAGTAACTAAATAAATGCCTAATTATTTTAATTATTGTCTTGTGCTAATTAAGAGCAGCGGTGGCCCAGTGGTAACATCACCGACTTACGAGTTGTAGGTCGTGGGTTCGAACCAGAGATCGGAATAGGTAGAGCTGTTTTATGTACTTGCCATAGGTAAGAATAATATGGATATTCCCCGAGTCCCGGTAGTAAGTACTCTAGCGACAGAAACACCCCGCTATTGTTTTCTTTTGTTTCTTTCTTACATAAACCATTTTTATACATATTGACAAAAATAATGAAATTCAATAAAATCCCGTAGTATCAGTCGGAATCCCGTGGAATACATATTAATATCAATGTTTGCGGTCAATGAACCTAAATAGCTCTACCTATTCCGATCACTGCATGGTTCGAACTATAGTTGCAAAACTTCTGAAAAATTCTGAATAATTCCGGAATACTTCTGGGAAAGTTTCTTTAAATCAGAATTATTCAAAATGAATTTCATTAAGATTTTTATTTTTTTTTCCTGAAAATCGTATTTTGCATCGCTCGTCGATCGCCGCCGCGCTACCCCTCTGTGCGCGCCCGACAGCACGAGTCGTGCGTGCCGCGCGCGCCCGGCTGCACGAGTCTTGCGTGCAGGCGATGGCGGTGCGAGGTGCGGTAAGAGGGGAGATGCTCCCTGGAGAAGTTTTCCCCCCGCGAGAAAGATTCGTACCCCACAATCGAATATTTCGCCCGAATAATTGGGAAATATTCCCAAACTTTCGGAATATTTCGGAATACTTCCGAAGTATTCGACGGGAATGATTCGGAATTTTTCCCGCCAGCATCTATAGTTCGAACCCAGGCAGGTCCTTTATTTGCATAAATAATTTGAACACCACTGCTCTCAAAACGGTGATGGAAAACATTGTGAGGAAACTGGCACGTCCTAAAACCAAAAATTCGAAAACATGTGACATCTACCAACCCGCACTGGGCCCGCGTGGTAGATTATAGCCTACTCCCTTTCGAAGAGAGGAGGCCTGGTTCCCAGCAGCGGGAACATTATAGGCTAGGGCGCTGAGGGCCACGATAATATGGACTGGCTGGCTGGTGGGTGATATTCCCACGGGATCGACAGTTACGAGGGCGAAACCGCGGGGCGCTGCTAATTCCTAATAATTCCTATAACATGGAACCTTGTTATAAGTCCCATAGTGAACGATGAAGATGGTGGGAGTATTAAACATTATTATTATTATTTTATTTGATTTTACATATCTCGGGACCATGGGGTCCCGGTCCTTTGGAAGGCGTAAGAGGGGCCGAAGCCAACCCGCAGAGGCCCCTTAGGAAATTTTAATGAAATGTGGCACCAACCGACGATTATCCCTGTATGCACTCTGCAAGTGCACCCAAAGACAACCCCCGGTTGGTGTAGGACTATTGCAGGATATGGAAAAATAAAAAGTTGGACTATGGGTTTGGGTGGCTAAAGTGGATTGGTTACCAAGAACTATAGAACTGCCTGATCAATGTTTTATTATTATGAGCCTGTTATGTCCCACTGTAGGGCAAAGGCCTCCCTTCCGTCTTTCCATAGATATTCTCCTGTCTATTGCTACATCTGACCAATCCTTTCTTTTCCTTTTTTTTTTTCCTTTATTAAACATGTCTTTCATATTATTTTTCTTTTACAGGGAATCTCTGGAACACAAAGTGGTGAAATTCAACGACAATGCGACGTTGTCTGCTATTCCTAAGCATCCACTCACCTGGGTCGAAGAGCTGTCTGAAGGAAACCAGGAGAATGATACCCTCTACCTGCCACACATCGCTTTGCTGGTGAGTTTTTTAAGCCTATATTTTTTAGGGTTCCGTAGTCAACAAGGAACCCTTATAGTTTCGCTGTGTCCGACTCTCCGTCCGTCCGTCCGCAGTTTAGTTCAAAGACAAGTACTAGAAAGCTATAATTTGGCATGGATATACATATTAACCACGTCGACAAAGTGGTAAAATAAAACAATGAAAAAAAAAATTTTTTAGGGTACCTCCTGTACACGTAAAGTGGGGATGTTTTTTTTTTCTCGTCTACCCCATGGTGTTGGATATCGTTTGATAGGTCTTTCAAAAATATTGCGGGTTTGAGGAAGCCATTTTTCGATTCAGGGATCCGTTTGGGAATTTTTTTTAGACTCCAGTGTCCCCCCCCCCTGCCAGCTAAATGGTTGCTTTTGGATATATGAAAAAAATCACGGCAGTAGTATAGGTATACAACGAAATTAAAAGGAAAACTATCACAGCTAAGTAAGCTTTACGAGTTTACGAGTAATAGTCGACCAACTTAAATTTGCAGTTGCAATGTATGGGAGAACATGATTTTGAACTACAATGTTAAGTTTGTTCTTGGGATAAATTCATTCCAAATAAATGTTGTTATGATCGCTTAAAAGGATGCCCATGAATTTAATTTCACCCTGTATAATTAGCGTTGAAAATGCGAAAATAACAATTTGTTTTTTTTTTTTCACCAAAAAAAAAAAACAAATTGTGGTTTTTTTCGCATGTTACATAGAAAAATTAACGGAAGGTATCCTAAAGAAACAGGATTCTTTAGAATGTTTCGCTTGATGTTTTGAAAAGTTGAAAAAAACAAGTTTCATTGAAATTTTTTTCATTCTACCCTCCATTTTATTAGTACGTATTATTATAGAAAGAGATAAAGCATAGAATATCTTAAGTTAAATATAGTAAGAAGAACGGAATTGAATAAAAAAAACATGAAAGTTTCCGGTTTCTTTCATATTTTTCGGTTTTATTGAAAAAAAAACATGAAGGCATTAAGTCCGCCTTTGTACAGTTTTTACTTGTGCATAAAGTTTTAATAAATAAATAAATATACAGTAGTACAAGGGGGTAATACGCAATTACCCCGCTGCTGCATCATATTCTGCGTATCCTAATTCTCAATAAGATGTTGTGAGCGGAACTATTGCACCTTTAACCTGAGTTTAGTAATATCCTCTTTGCTACAAAGTTAAAACGCAGTAAATTTACGCTTCGTCAATGCCAACTCCTTCATAAACGACCAATAAACAACAAATAAAGAAGGGATTTTATAACCGTGCTAGCCCACAGGTCGGAACGCAGACTGGACTTTCATCGCAATACACGAGCGACACGCATTGACGGTTGTCGCCGACACGCGTCGACGGTTGCAGTTGCCACTCTCGTCGACGCGTGTGCATGCACACTTATGTTTATTTTAGACTAACTGCGCCCCGCGATTTAACCCGCATAAGTGTCGATCCCGTAAGAATATCAGGATAAAAAGTAGCCTATATGTTAATCCAGGGTGTCAGCTACCTCCATAAAAATTTTTAAGAAAACTGGTTCAGTCGTTTGAGCGTGAAGGAGTAACAAACATATAAACACATTCACACTCACAAACTTTCGCATTTATTTAGTGTGATGTGATGTGATTTTATGTCCTTCCATATAAGTTTAGATAGTTAGGGTATTATTACCAATTAGCGTGTGGGACCATAATTGAAACAATAGAATTAATGATAGGACCAATTAAGCCAATTAAACTTTTGTCATTAATGCAATAATATTGTACAAATAACGTTATTAGTGGTCTATTAAAGTCTAGTTATAAAATGATGGATGATTGCATATTAAATGCAATCACCACTTTGGAATGATCAATCACTAGATCTGTTATTGGATCTTTTAAGTGTTGTCTTCAATAAAAACATGTTTATTTAAAAAAATGATTACCAGGGTGTTACGGAAAGGGTATATCAATACAAACGGGTTGAAGAGTGTATCTGGTCTAGAATCTCTGTACAAAATTTCAGATCAAAAGCAGTAACTTTGAAAATGCTTAATATTTTTTTTATTTCGATAGTTTATTAAATTGAAATCATAACAAACGTGTCACCGCACTACGAGGGTCATTATCCATTATCTGTAGTGTGTCTGTGCGCCTAGTACACGCACATCACGCCGCCGCGCGCCAGTGCAGCGCCGTGATGTCGAAATAAAAAAATATTAAGCATTTGCAAAGTTAATGCTTTTGAGCTGAAATTTTGTACAGAGATTCTAGACCAGATACACTCCTCAACCCGTTTGTATTGATATACCCTTTCCGTAACACCCTGTATACGATGTGCATTTTATGTTACTAATTATGACGCTAGTTATTGGCGGTCAAAGTGCTATTTTAGTCCGCCTTGAAGTGTATATGTGGTGCTGTTCCACATAAGATGGGACACTTAGATTACACACTTTCGACTGGTCGCCGGCGACTCGGTCGCACTTTCGACTGGTCGCCGGCGACTCGGTCGCACTTTCGACTGGTCGCCGGCGACTCGGTCGACAGCGACTATGACTTACTATAATATTATTGATGTATAAAATAAGGGAAGATAAGGTACGCGCTCCTCGACGTGGACCGCATAAATTAGGTGCATGGGCACAAACATCGACCTTAGTCACAATCATAGACTACACTATTTTAAACTAGAGAGTCACAATCGAACTGGCGTTTGTGTACAGGAAGACTTTTTTATCACCATCCAAATTTTTAAAGGGTGTTCTACCCATGAATATGAACAACTTTCACTATGGGACCAACTCTGAAATCACGAAAAAAAATCAGCTGTTTCATACAAGACTTTTTTAACCCAGGACCCCCACGCTCAGCAGTCGCACTTGCGACCACAAGACCAACGGGGCGGTTATTAATTTTCTTATTCTTAGCGTGTCGATAGCAATCTAAATGGACTCAGTCTAGATGTCGGCTACTTGTTTGGCGCCATCACAAGCGTCCATCAGTTCCTGTAACGTGCAGCTGACAGGACACGCAGGGCACGATATTAAATGTCCCATCCTTTGTGGAACAGCACCACATTTACACTTCAAGGCAGAGTCATCTATGAATCTCCGCCTGAACAGGTTTTCCTTGCTTCGGCAAAATACATGTACAAAACTTGTAAAAAGCATAAACTTAGAAGAATAATGCTGTTTGCAGCCACATTTAGGTAATGATAATATAATAAAATATTTATTGCCTTACTCAAAATGTTTGTCTAATTAGGCGAAGGAAACTTAATTTACCAATTAGAAACCAATATCAGTCGATACTACTTATTTTGACTCGTCAAAAACACTAATAAATAATATAAAATACACATACATAATGTAAAATACAATTTTTAGCTTCAAACTTATAAAATCCTTTCTAAATCGCGCAGTATGTCTTGATTGATTCCAGACTTTTCGATGATTGCTTCATCTAGCGGTGCGCGGTTAAAGGTTACTTGAAGCTATCGTAATATAAACTTCATGCTCATTTTCTATCAATCAACGTTAGGCTTGATACAAACGGGTATTTGAATGCACCATCATTGAAATACCTTCCATGAGTGGCGATTTTTAGGTACGTCTGTGATACCCTGGACCACAGATATAGATACACCTAGATAACGCAAGAGCAACTGTTCTACTTCGCGTGCCAAAAATCGAACCAGCTTACGTACAAAAATCATAAGCCGCCTCTTTCGCGCTCAGTCCTGTGTACTGCTGGCTGGGTGAGCGTGAGCGCTGGCGCTAGGCCCCGGGGCGGCGTCTTTTAATCGATTTGATTTTTCCATCACTAAATAGTGCTCGTGACGTCATAGTAGGTAGTCAAAAAATGGCACGCTTGGTTTTCATACAGATCGTGATACTAGCGTTATTTAGGTCTATCTATATCTGTGCCCTGGACAGTCAGCCGGCAGCCGTGCTACCACTGTATAGACTGGATAATATTTTTACCTCGGTACGAACAAAAAGTCATTATTCAATTTAGGCTGAGGATCAGCACTTTTAGGACGTCATTTTATGAAAATTTCTCCCAAAACGCCTGCCCTTTATCACTTCCTGGTGCTTTAGATGGGAAGAAGAAAAAAAAAACATTTTCGAGTCCTCGAGTCCCTCGGCTTAAAATCGGAAGGCTGCAGGATATACACCACTAAACTTGCTAACGAGCTATTATTCCTCTAGAAGATATTTACTCAATCAAACTCAAAGCATTTTTTTCAATTAAACCAATTACAGGCACTTTTGAATTGTCAAAGGGTCGGTCAGTCAGAAAGATGTAGCTAGTTGCCCATTCCAAAGCGTAGGTACCTATGGAGAAGAACGGGCAAGAAACTCTATGGACACTCTTTTAAATCAAAATAATATGGTTACAAAGTCTTGGTTACATCATTCATGTTACCAATTATACATGTGAGAACGATGCAGAACGTTAAAAGCGTCCATAATGAAAAGATGAGAAAAACAACAATTCCAATATTAAATTAAAATAAAATAAGCCATGGCAGCAAAGAGATGACCAGTCCCTACTGACAGCGCCCGTTCACGAACATGACGCATGTATTAGCACCATTCAGCTCAACCATTTTGAAGGGAGCTAAATGATTCAACTCATGCGCCATTATCAGCGAGACATTTGAGTGAGCATGACATACTCTCATCCGCCAGAGCACATTCAAGTCAATGAAAGACGTACCCAGTAAATGGTAGCTTTATAGTATATACATAGTACTCACACATGTGCTATGCAATTATACAATACTAATATAATCATTCCCTACTCTGAATCGGAAGGACATAGCTTGAGAAAACACTTGAAGAATATAAACACTTCCACACCAGTCAGTTTCTTGCTCAATTCAAAGGATGGGCCACATTGCTACATCAAGGCTTGCACGGTGGAAGGCATTTGTGTGTCGAAATGTTGACACGAGTTGCGAATGTGCATACATAAATGTCCGCTGATTATCTGAGATCGGAGTTTAGTTCCTTCTGGATGTTTCCACTTCCTTTTAACAGTAGGCAGTTCCGTTTGTCACAAAATAATTAGACGCATAATATATAGGGATATTTTTTATCACCATCCAAATTTTTACAGGTTGGTACCTTACTACCCATGAATATGAACAACTTTCACTATGGGACCAACTCTGAAATCACAAAAAAAAAAATCAGCTGTTTCATACAAAAGTTCAAAACCTACTTGGCCAAAATGTAGGTATGTACCACCGTTTTCCTCTTAAGGGGTCATTGTACTCATCATTATGAACAACTTTTACAGCGAAAAAAAAATCAGCTGTTCCCTACATTTTGACGAGTTATGCGATCATAAATGTAGGGAACAGCTGATTTTTTTTCACGATTTCGGGTTTGAGTTTCCTCACGATGTTTTCCTTCACCGTTTTGAGAGCAGAGGTGATGAAATAATTTACACAAAGTAAAGCGCCTGCCTGGGTTCGAACCTACGACCTACAACTCGTAAGTTGCGGCCGTTACCACTGAGCCACCACTGCTCTCGACATTTGTCTTTTACTAAAATAAAAATAACATAAGATTAGGTTACTTTTGTTTAAAATCTACACAATAGTCCAAAATGTTCCACCGAAACGCACAAAGTTTTGTTTCAGTGCGGTTAGTGAAAGTGCTCAGGTGCGGTTCGTCAAAGTGCGGTTCAAATCAGTGCTCTGAGTGGAAACCTCCCTCTGATAGCCGTCTATCTGTTTGAACGCGATAATATCTACAAAAATTCTATTTGCCAGTTGAAATTTAAGTTTTCATGCAGTTAGATATATCTTGAAGTTAATTTAATCCTAAAGCAGTTGCTACTTCATTTGTCACGGTTTATTTCAAGGAATTCGTAAAAAATACGTTATTGTAAATGAGAAATTAAACGTCTATTAGTAAAATTCTGATATCCACTCCTATATCGTTCCACGGGGAGTCGACCCTCATCATCATCATCATTTCAGCCGACAGACGTCCACTGCTGGACATAGGCCTCCCCCAAGCACCTCCACTTCGACCGGCTTTGTGCTTCTCGCATCCAACGAGTTCCTGCGGCCTTCACAAGGTCGTCGGTCCACCTTGTGGGCAGCCTTCCGACGCTACGTCTTCCGGTACGCGGTCGCCACTCCAGAACCTTTCGGCCCCATCGGCCATCTGTTCTGCAAGCAATGTGCCCTGCCCACTGCCACTTAAGTTTGGCAATTCTTCGGGCTATGTCGGTTACCTTGGTTCTCCTGCGGATCTCTTCATTTCTGATTCGATCCCGCAGGTAAACTCCAAGCATAGCCCTTTCCAGTCGCTATACGCCATAGGAGTCGACCCTAACATACTTCAAAAAGGGCAACTGCAAATATTGCAAACATGAACACGATATTCGTGTCAAACGCGTCCCAATATTTAATTTTAGGTATACAAATTGCATATTATAATAATATTTACACAAGCAGTCAACACTGTTTAAATGTTAGATATTTACATAGTTACTTAGTAAAGACATAAGCTAAAAAAAATACTCATAAGAATAAGCTATGAATTTCCTAATCTGGAATGTCAAGAAGTTAAAGCAATCACACCTTAGAAATAGGCATACTGGGCAATTTCGTAACACACTTGCAATATCCAACAACATTCATCGCGTTATTCACGTAGTCGACCAGACGAATTGAATTGAAGTGAATTCTTCTTTAGGCGCGGTGGGCATTTTTGGATATGTGAAAATACCATTGAATTCGCTCCACTGTTACCGTAACCGACACCGCTTCAGATGTGTTCGACTGTCCTCGGAATGTACTCGGTTTTAATGTATTTCCGATATGTCAGTGAGTGATGGCAAATTATTCTGTTTGTGTTTTGTTTATATATGACGATTCAAAAAATACACACGGAATTGTTCAAGTTTTCACTTCTGTCGGCACTCCCGGAGTGCCACTTTTTTTCACCGAATTACACACTACTTTTTTAGGTAACTTGCAAAATGCTCCTTGAGGAATTCGGCCATAATGTTTCTTCTTCTTCGTAGCACTCTTGTCAGAGAGGTCGTGGTCTTCATGTAGTTTCTTGTCTAGGAGCTGATGTAATTCGACTCACGATTTCTTGCCACCTACTCCGATTTCTAGTATTTTTTGTGTACTCATACAAGGGCCATAATGTTTTATCATCTGCCTAGCCTTTTCCCAACTATGTTGGGGTCGGCTTTCAGTCTAATCGGATGCAGCTGAATACCAGTATTTTACATGAAGCGACTGCCTATCTGACCTCCACAACCCAGTTACTTGGTAAATCGATACCCCTTGTTAAGACTGGTTATCAGACTGGATCTGATGACCATTCGTCACATTGGCCATTTCGTCGCTATCCCTAATAGGTCACATTCTCTAATACGTCACATTGTGCATCTGGTCAGTTTCTTAACTCGTTTCATTTCATGCTGTATTTCTTCCCAACTCGTTCGATGGATATGTACAACGTACAGTCAGCGTTAAAAATGTCGGGACAAACAGATTGCCGACTGTTCACAATGATCTCAACACCTAAAAAATTAAATTTTATTTTGTTTGGATACTGTGTTCATTCTAAAACATTCCTTGTGTCATTGGGTTAAAGTTTAGTGTTCATAGTTGTTTAGATAATTTTGAACAGTTTGTTTGTCCCGATATTATTGACGCTTACTATCTATCTATCTATCTATATATATAAAATTATGAAGTTTGGCATTTTTAATTTTTCTAAACTACCTCCTAAAGAGGGATTGGGGGGTGTCAAAATTTGTCTATTTGTTTGGAAGAATTTTGACGCGCTGTCCGATTAGGGCTTCTGACTACCCGTAACGACTGTCAAAGATCCATAATGTGTATATTTCCTAACTCCTAAACTAACCAACACAATTTTTCTCCACAGAGCATAGCCAATGTGGTCTCGCAAAAGGACATGTTCACTCGTTTCGGGCTGAACAACCTAATCAGTTTGACGAACACCAAGCCCCTCGCCAAGATGACGGCTAAGGAGTTCATGATGGGGTACAAGTCGGACCTGATGACCCTGGGCAACACCTTCCTCCCGGGCTGGATCTATTTTGATAAGCTGGGGTTGATTGATCGGGTAAGTCTTTTTTTTATAATTACAAGTCTTTGTTCGGAATCATCACTTGTCACCAGTGAGATCAAGAGAGATACACTACACCTATAACGAAAACTGACAAGCATTTCTTCCACTCTTGCTGTCTTTACAGAAAGAAACTATTTTATAACCAAGTTAATGCTTGAAGCTAGCTAGTGTACACCGTGTTCCGGACGATATACATAAACTTCGACCAGATGTTCAGACCATGGATATAAGCATTTTTCATTATGGACACATTAATGAATTCTTATTTTTTGTTAACTTTCATTATAAACTAAATACCTTGACGTAAATCGCCCGATATGCATGCCTCTTTATCCGAATTGGCAACGATGACATATTTTCATTCATAAGATTTGGCGAGCTGCAACTTGTCAAAGTTGAGTTAAGACCCTTTCTTACTGCATGCTCAATTAAATTTCACTAAATGAAATTACAAATATCTTTGTAACGAAGCCTTTTTAAGGACTACTTCCTATGTTAGATTTCATTTGTAAAAGCTATAGAAGCGTTTGACAAAGTTTATGGATATCGTGAAGAACACGGTGCATATGCTATTGCATCTACCTGAATAAAGTCAATACACCTAAGCTTCTTATTGAATGCAAAAAGCAGCTTGATTGGACGCTCTTGCATCTTCCTGGTTGCTAGTTTTTTATGTCCCTACAATCTCTCGGTCATCACAACATCATCATCCAAACTATACACCCAAATCTTTCGTTAACTTAACCTAACTCTTCTCTCCCAGATGTACGACTTCGAAGGTGACTACGAGACCGTCTTCACGGGCACTGATGACGTCAGAAACTCGGGTCTGATCGACACCTACCGCGGATCTACCGACCTGCCCCAATGGGAGGGCAAACATTGCTCCAACGTGCAGTACGCCTCCGACGGCACGAAGTTCAGGGGTGGAGTTACGAAGAACGAGAGCATTCTGTTCTACAGAAAAAGCTTGTGCAGGGCTGCTCCTTTGGTAAGTCTTTATTTTAAATCTATTTTTCTTTCATTTATCTGATGGGACACTTAATATCATGTCCTACGTGTCCTGTCAGCTGCGCGTTACAGGAACTGATGGACGCTAGTGATGGCGCCAAACACGTAGTCAGAATTCTGGGCATTTTTTTTTTATGGGAAATCATAAAATGGCATCGAGCTCTGGGTGGAGCGAAAGGGAGTGTCAGACTCTTACTGACTAAAGCCCATCCGTGTATGTTCCGGGTGGGGAATGCAGAACCGGGATTTTTGGGACCTTCTGGCTAAAGAAGCGGGATTCCCGGTACTTTCGATACTTTCGGGAAATTTTACTTCGCGTTTAGAATATTTCTAATTTGGCGTGGAATACACTTGCTACGTAGTAGTAGAGTTGAAAGTGTTGAAACGGACAAAGTAAGAGAAAGACGAAATGACAGGGCAAGATAAAAACATTTCGCGATTTCCCGGTACTTTCGGTTCCCGGATTTCCCGGGACTATTCACTAGTTCCGGGGTAGCGGTAACCCTTTCGGACAATCCTGCACTCCCGGCAGGCTTCGGCCCTGACAGGCCCCTTTCTTTATGCTGACATCTCTTTGAGGCACGCGTGGAACACGTACGCGCCGTCCGGCGCGGGCCTGGTCCTGATCGGACGGTGAGCTATAGAATTCTGGACCTAGCCCACTTAGATTGCCATCGAGTATAGTCAACAAAAATCTATAATTATAACTTCTTTGTTAAACAGATCCCGGTGGATGAAGGCGAGAAGAGTGGTTTGAAAGGTTACAAGTACACCTTCCCTGAGAACATGCTGGATAACGGCAAACATATCAAGGAGAACGAGTGCTTCTGCAGACATGGTGAGTACATACCAAAATAAAACTGTTTCAGGCTTCAAATACCACGAGGCTATTCTGGAAACTGATTGACCTTGTGGGCTATTTAAAATTTTGAAGCAAATCCACATACTTCCTTTACATAATACATAAACAGCCCATAATGTTTCCACTGCTGGGACACAGGCCTCCTCTCTGTGAGAGGGATTGGGCCGTAAAAATGTATAAACTGGGCCGTAATCCACCACACGGGCTCATGTGGAGTTGCTTGGAAATGTTAAAAAGCCTACAAAGTCAATGAAAGTTTCGAGAATTTATTACCTATTTAAGGTGAAGTGGTAGACCGCGAAATTCAGATTTTCTCACGTTTTTTGCAATTTGTAGGTCAGTGCGCTTTCACCTTAAAAGAAAATAGCCTCGTGGTATCTGAATCCTGAAACAGTTTTTCTTTTTAATAACGATTTATAACCCATTGTATTCAAGTGAAAACTGTGATAGATATAATTTGTTGATATATAATTGAACCCGTGTAGTGAGCACCACCATTAATTGACATAATAAACTACATAATTGAGGAATTAACTGTCAATAAACTATATGTATAATTATAATCATAATTTATCATTCCTGAAAAAATTAATCGTTAAAGAAACAACTGACAGTTGAAAAAGAAAAAAGAAACAACTAATTAATTGTGATTGTGTAACGTAAAATACTTGTTTATTGTTCAAAATGCGTTTAGTTTTTTTTTTATGACACTTAAATCTATAATCAGACTGGCCTATCATAATCATGATTTATTTGTCAGAATATGGTACATTAATAAGGTCCTAAAATTAGTCAATGGTAACAACACATTCTGCCAAGTGTAGCGTGCAAATGTTAGGTACAAATGCCAGAACGTCAAGCTACTACAATCTGTCAAATTTCTTTAATACATTTTTAACTTAATCGCTAAAGCATAAGGTTCAATTCAAAGTTGATTGGGAAAATTTAAAAATTGCGACAACGAGTTTGACTAGACCAACAAAGAAGCATGCTTTAATAGCCACCTCTTTTAAAGTAGCCAAAAATATCCTCAAAAATTTATAAAATTTAAGATCACCTACCGGCCAGGTAGTCCTCAAAACAACTCTAAACTCTTTTTATTACAGGTAACTGTCTACCACAAGGCCTGATCGACGTCACAGACTGCTACTACGGCTTCCCCATCGCGCTCTCATACCCTCACTTTTGGAAGGGAGATGATGTCCTCTTCAGCAAAGTTGAAGGTCTTACCCCTAACCAGGAACAGCATGAGACTGCGTAAGTATTTACTTCTACTTCTGCGTCACGCGATAATAAATCATCACGCATGGCCACTTCTATATCTCCATTCTATTTTGAATAAACATAAGAAGATCTAGGAAGATGAGAACTAACGCAACCATCTTCTTTTTTCGTTGTTCACAAAACAATTGCACAAATGTTTACCAACTGCGTCCCCCTGTAACCTGTTATTAACGTCATCCGAGCGCCAAAAATCTTTGTAACCTAAATATATATTTCCATGCAAAGTGACATTTCTTTATTTATTTGAATTCCCATTATTATATAATAGTTTACGCTCAAAATTTTTAAAGCGATGACAAATATATATTTTTTGAGGTCTATTTTACGATAGAGCAATGGTGGCCAGTGGTAACGGTCATGACTTACGACTTGTAGGTCGTGGGTTTGAACCCAAGCAGTCACTTTACTTTTTGTAAATTATTTCATCACCACTACTCTCAAAACGGTGAAGGAAAACATCGTGAGGAAACCGTTATGTCCTATATAGAACCGAAAATTCGAAGACATGTGACATCTACCAACCCGCGCTGGGCCTGCGTGGTGGGTTACGGCCCACTCCCTCTCACAGAGAGGAGGCCTTTGTCCCAGCAATGGGAACGTTATAGCTGCTGAGCGCTGTATGCTTATCATGATACTATTTTATGTTTATGAAATAGTTTTAAATAAGTATTTTCTTTGATTATTGGACAATACACTAAAGTTTTTTCTTGTAATATGTACCAATACGCCTAACTAAGCGACAAAAAACTGAGCGTCTTACGGTGTCCTGCGTTTGGGCAGCGCTTTAACACTATTGACAGTTCACCTAAGTTTTCACAGTGAGATTTCTGCAGAACAGCACCCTAAATGCGTAACAGTCTCAATCTGAATCATTTTTAATATATATTATTTATATTGCTAATGCATTGCTTCGTATGTTCGAAGAATCTGTCTGCTCAGCAACGTAAATAACGCAATGAATGTTGTTGAACTGTCAAAATGAAAGCCATTCCTACTGATAGTGTGTTACGCAATTTTCTCCCAGATCGGCAGAATTTACCGTTGGCAAGACTCCTTGTGCCTAACCAGAATTTTCTTCTTTACAGCTTTTGGATCGAGCCCTATTCCGGTCTACCTCTGGATGTCAGCTCCAAGTTCCAGATCAACATGGCTTTGGGAGATATCTCTTCAATCAAGAATGCTGAACGCTTCTCCAATATGTACCTTCCGCTGCTGTGGTTTGATATTGTAAGTAAAATCACAATTCTTTAAATTATTCATATCGTGATGTGTCCAGAAGAAAATTGGTACAAGATGATTATTCCAAGTTTTTGCATAAAATTCCAAGAGTTAAATCTATACATCTATACAAATAAATAAAATCGAAGTGTCTATTTGTAATTTAAGCTTGTTACTAAATGTATATGAAAGCATATACGGTAAAAAAAAATCACGGAAAATCTGCAACCGTCGAGATTTTATGTCATATTGGATTTAGTATCATCTTTTTATGCCTGCTGCCATACTACAAAGCCTGAGGCCTATTCTAAAACCAAACTTATCTTCCAAATGCTAATTACGCTTCTTTTTTTGTCCACAGAGAATGTACACCCTCCCACCCTCTCTGAAACAACGCTTCAACCTCTACCTGAACGTCCTCCCAGTCGTGGAACAAGCAGCTATGTACCTACTCTTCATCACCGGCGCCATCTTTATTCTGTCCACCGTCTACATCCTCACATTCAAAGTCATGTTCAGGAAACAAAAATCTTTCGACCACTGGAAGGAAAAGGATATCTACACTCCCTGTGAAGTACCTCTCCGTGATACTGACAACGAGTCTGATAATAAGCATTCCGTATTAAAAATTCATTCAGAAAAACTAAAGGATCTAAGTACTAAGCTAAGTGATAAAATGTATGATACTGTAGGGAGTGTAAAGGACAGAGTGGTAGGAGAATTTAATCATGTTAGGAACGTTTTTGATAGGAGAGGGTCAAAGAATGTTGGCCACGATAATGGTCATGATTTGAAGAATGATACAGAATATTCAGCTATTAAACAAAGCGATTCTGAAGATGAGTATAAGTATTTGGAAATTCTAGACGATGGTTCTGATTTAGTTGCAACAACATATGAAACTGAAAGGTCTGAGAAATTAAAGGATTTAGATTCGAATGAAAGGAGATAAACAAACAAAATTGGAAACTTCGGAGTCTAAGTTTGAAGTTATGTAAGTAACTTCAACTGAAGTTTTGTAGATCTTTATACCAACTAAGATATGGTATGAAGGTTAGATCTTGCCATGATTTACGACTGATAATTTTTAGCTGCATATATAATCGGAGCATTTTGTTTCTTTTAATCTTAATTCATTTTCCGCTTCTCTCAGAATTTCCAAACTGAGAATTTATAGAATTATTATAATATATATACTTTTTCTATTATTTAATGAATTATGAATTGTAAAAGGGTAGGGTCGAGTTAATGTGAATGTCATGTGTTTATTCTAGTTTTATTCCTGGGACTGGATTATTTAAATTGTGGTACTAAAGACGGTAGTAACTTGTCAACATATTAATTTAAACATATGACTTACGTACATATATACGTGGGATTCTGTTATGTCAATCATGATAATATTTTGTAGAGAGCAGTGTTGGCCCAGTGGCATCAACCCTGATGACTTGCAGGCAGGCACTTTGTGTATTTAATTTCATCACCACTACTCTCAAAACGATGTGACGAAACCGGCATGTCCTAGAACCAAAAATTCGAAGACATATGACATCCACCAAGCCGCACTGAGCCCTCGTGGTAGATTACAGCCCACTCTCTCTCACAGAGGGGCCTGTGTCCCAGCAGTGGGAAGAATATAGGCTGAATATGCATGTAAAAATAATATCCTTTCAAACTTGATTGACTGATATTTTGTTGTTCCAAATGAAAAACTAAATTTTGTTAGACTTATGGTCCTGTTAAGGTGAATGCGCAGTGGTAGACCGCGAAATTTAAATTTTCTTACGTTTTTTCAATTCTGTAAATACATGTCTATTATAGTCGCGAATCATATTTTGATCAAGATACAACCTGACACTGACCTGAAAATTGCAAAAAACTTAAGAAAAATTGAATTTCGCGGGCTACAACTGCGCATTCACTTTAAGAAGAATGAGTGCTCTTTGCTCAAAAATAATAATTATTATAAAATCTAATGCATTTCTGAAATTATTTTTAATGGTTCGTTGTTATTTAAATTACCTTATTTTATTATTCGTTTTTAATGTGAAATAATCCCCTAAATAAAATGTCTACTTAAATTATTCCGTCTAAAATATCTTGCCATTGTAATTGGCAAAAAAACCGTGGAAAGAATTTTTTGAAACGAGAACCTTTTCCGCCTTTTCGGAATACTTCGTTATTTTTCGGCTAAACTCAATATTTTTTGTTGATATTTTGGAAAATGTGTGCCAGTGATATTAAATTCGAAATTTAATTCAGCTCTTAAAGAGACGAAAAATAATAAAAATTAATCTAGATTCCTTAATATTTTTTGTAAAATTTGTTTTAAACTTTCTGCTTGATTTATATGACATTATATTATATGAAGAAGAAACACCGAGTGCTCACGATGTAATTTTTTTTTTTTTTTGTAAGAATAAAAAAAATAATTGTGCTTTGAAAGACTATTTTCTAGGAGGCTTTTTTAAAGGCTTTGGGTAGATCGATTCAAAGTATAAAGCCTGAGTATGACGAGACGAAACTTAGGCCTCGAACAGTATACAGGGGGATTTTTTTATCACCATCTAAATTTTTACAGGATGTTCTACCCATGAATATGAACAAATTTCACTATGGTATGGGACCAACTCTGAAATCTCGAAAAAAAATCAGTTCAATACCTACTTGAACAAAATGTATGAAACAGCAAATTTTTTTTCGTGATTTCAGAGTTGGTCCCATAGTGAAAGTTCATCATATTCATGGGTAGAACAACCTGTAAAAATTTGGATGTTGATAAAAAAATCTTCCTGCATTTAAGACTTAATGCTTGAGTTCTATGTCGCAGTTTCCGATCTAAGGCCACGTATTCAAATTCACATTATCACCAGCATTTCTTTTAGATTTAAGATCTTATTCAATTTCCTTGTAAATAGTCCTTATACTGAGGCCTTTTCAAGTCCAATTCCAGTACAAAAGTTAACGCATTGCTCAAGAACATTCCTCTATTCATCTATACCTATTCATAAACAAAACCATATCTACCTGTTATTCCTTATAGATAGCTAGTTTAGGATAGAAATAAGAAATATAAAATAAGTAAATGAATGTGTTACATTTCTAAATTGTGGAAGCTAAAACAGCCACAGATCAAAATTGTCTTGAAAATAATCATTTGTAAAAATTTTAAAGACTACTGTAATTTAATAGTTCTTTATGCAACTTTTTTTAAATACCTAATTATGTACAGATGCATACAAGACTTAATCTACACCCATGATATGAATCCTCCAAAAAAAGGTTCTGAAACAGTTTTTTGCAACACTGATATCGAACAAAATGGCGGCCGACGTGAATTCGAATAACCCATAAGTTCTTTTTTTAAATTACGGCGCTGTGGTAGTGAAGCGCGCGTGGATGACAATGTTCTTTTTTTGAAAACGAGTTGCATAGTGTAACTTAGTACAACATAATAACAATCGTTTGGATGATATTATGGTTACTATGACACTGGTTGTTTTAATGTAGGCAATAAGCTAACTGTTTCAGAAACGTTTATAGAGGATTTATAGCATGGGTCTAGATAAACCCCCTTATTCATAATCCTATTTTATCTCTATTTTAGCTAAAATAGGTTTATAGAACGTTTGTCTTTATCTGTCACGTTGTCATATCTGTGTGTAAGAAAGAGACAAACCCCATTTTAACTAAAATAGGTTTGATAAGTTTTATGAATAAGGGGGTAAGACTATAAAGATTGTTTAAAATCTAGAATATGGACTATGAATATGTTCAATTCCATTTTATTTCTTCCACAATAATTATCTTAACTATTTATATTTTTAGCATGGGTGCAAACAGGGCATTGTAGAGCCTAGGCCAGGCCTAGATTAAAATGGTCTTAAAAATTATGTCGTGTAAGTAAATTAAGTTTATTAGACCTTGTTAAGGTCATGTATTGGTAAGAATTATAGGTAAAAGTTAGGCCTTGGTAATTAAGGTCAAATATCGTATAGGTCTCTAGGCCGAGGCCTGAAGAAATACCAACTCATATTGTGATATTTTAAAAATAATGATTGTATTTATAATTAATTAATTAATCGAATTTCTTGTTATGTTATTGTTATTTTCTGCTGAATAACTTATTAAGTAATAAAATTACATTTTATTTTTTTATTCATCAGTAACGTTTTTTTCATTATTCAGCAAAAAAAAAACAACTTGAATACTTAATATTAAATTGTAATAAGCAATAAAATTATAATTATTATTTTCAATAATTATAAGCAAAAAAAGTATTCTCTCTCCGTTTGGTACTTGGTCTACTGTTTTGTAAATAGTTAACTATGAAGTAATTATTGAAAATAAACGAAAATATATTTTTCAAAATAATAGACTGTCTTTTAATTTCCACTAAATTACTACCTAGTGGCGTAACTATAGGGTGGCATTGGGGCAAAATGCCACGGGCCCCCAGCTAGAGGGGCCCCCGGACCGAGAGGGCCATGAGCACAGGAGAATCACACTAATATTATAAAGGCGAAAGTTTTTGTGTGTGTGTGCTTATATGTTTGTTACTTCTTCACGCTCAAACGGCTAGATTAATTTAAAAAAAAAATTGCTTGGAGGTAGCTGACACCCTGGATTATAGGCTACTTTTTATCCCGATATTCCCACGGGATCGTAACTTATGCGGGTGAAACCAAGGGGCGTAGCTAGTAAATAAATAAAACAAGGTATTATTACAAACTATATAATATTATTTAATGCATTAATTATCACAGTCATCAAAAGTGTTTTAAACTACACTTCAGACAAAACTGTCATTTATACAAAATACAATTAGAAGTCATTACGGCTCAGTGTTTCATACACTATCTAGCAAATCAAAATAAAATAATATAGGTGATTATACCTATTCAAACCTAAGCGGTATTCGCTACCGTCTGCGGTAGAGAAAACCGAATGGGTATGCGGTAATATTACTGCACACCCCGGACACTCCATACAACACTCGCAAAATAATTACCTACTACTACTACATTAAAAAATGACGTTTGTATACGTATGAATGTGTGCGTGAGGTACTTGTGTTTGCGAGCGCTCTTGTTAAAGAACTGCGACGGTAACCTCGAAGTGCGGGGTGAGGTGCGGTAACTGATGTTAGTGCGGGGAAGGGAGTGGCCTTTCTGTACGTAGTACTTTAAGTATTCTGTGATTACTGTTCACACCAAAGCGGATTTCGCTATCCTTGTGGGTAGAATACCGAGTTCGAGTTTCGCTCAGGAAGGTAAAGAAGTTTTTGTAGAAGAAGGTAAACAGTACCAGGCATATGCGGTACTATAGCACCACCTATTCCGCTCTAGCCGCGGATTTTGATACTAAATACCTTGAGCGAAACCCGCGCGGTATGCACTTCTACCACACCCCGGACACTCCATACAACGCTCGCAAAATAATTACCTATTACTACTACATAAACAAATCACGTTTGTATACGTGCAAATGTGTGCGTGAAATCTAGTAGGGTTGGCTGTCGTGCGTAGCGTAAAAAATGGCGCGGAAAGCGATTTGTGTCGGGGAACCGAACGACGACGGCGCTGCCCGAACGTGTGCATTATTATGATGTGACCTTGTAGTTCAACTGTTTATATTTATATAGTCGGGTTCGTAATGAAATAAAAACACTAAAATAGTTTAGTTTAAATGACTTGTCTGTAAATAATCGGTTATTAAATCGCATGGTATTAAAATGCGAAATTTTACAAACAGTTTATGTAAAAACCATCGTGATTAACCCATTGAATGTCGTAATTATAGACACAATTAAAAAGCCATTGTGTCTCGCGTAGATCTACGTTCCGACAGACGATAGGTTAAAACTCAAATAAAACTTTTAAATCGCAAAATTGTGTGTTCGTGTCAGCAGTACATTGCTGCGGTTCGCGAGCGCCCTTGCTAAAGAGTCGGCGACGAATACCTCGAAGTGCGGGGTGAGGTGCCGTATCTGATATGAGCGCGGGGAAGGGAGTGTCCTTTCTGTACGAAGTACTATTAAGTATTCTGTGCTTCTACCCACAGCGGCAGCGAACACCGCTCAGGTCGCTCCAGCCGCGGAACATGACACTAAATACCGGAGTGAAACCCGCGCGGTATATAGGTACCTCTTCCCACAGCGGCAGCGAATATCGCTTAGGTTTGAGTAGGCCTTTAGACGTTGCTGAGGTAGACGCGCGGTGCGGGAGGGGTGATAATTGTCACAAGTTGACGAATCACTGAACTCTCGCATCACGTCACCACACCCCTCCCGCAACGCGCTGCTACCTCAGGCAACGTCCGCCTTTAGTATAATCAGCCTATAATGTTCCCACTGCTGGGACATAGGCCTCCTGTCTGTGACGCGGGCCCAGGGCTGGTTGGTAGAATATTAATTAGTTCTAGGACATGCCGGTTTCCTCACGATGTTTTCCTTCGCCGTTTTGAGAGCAGTGGTGATGAAATAATTTACACAAAGTAAAGTGCCTGTCTGGGTTCGAACTAGGGCTGCCAGGCGTCCGGATAAAGCCGGACACAGTCAGGCTATTATTTTGGTTGCGTGTCCGGTCAAATCAGACGGTGTCCGACCTGTCCGGCTTTTTAAATTTGACCAAAGCGTGCGCGGCGCGCCCCCGCCTCCCCGTCACTCTTCATCACCACCCCAATCTAGTGTATAGTAAATGATTAAAAAACTTTTTTCCAAAAAAAAACAACCGACTTCAAAAAAAAAAACACTACAAAATGAAAAATAACTTTAATTTCGGAAGTCGATGTCGTTGGTTCCGTATTTTCGTTTTTTGACACCGACTTCCGAAATTAAAGTTATTTTTCATTTTGTAGTGTTTTTTTTTTTGAAGTCGGTTGTTTTTTTTGTAAAAAAGTTTTTATTTTTACTTTTTAGTTGTACCTACCCCACACAAATTCAATTAACACTAGTGCATTGAAAAATTAAAGACACCGACTAGAAGAATCATAAAAAATCGCATAGAAATGCCGGAGATGCAGTACATTTATGCATATAACTTCGTACATTAGAATAATTACCTAATGTATTATATACTAAAACCTTCCTGAAAGTATGTCGATCACATTAGTGAAAGAATGATCGAAATTGGTTTATTAGTTTTTGAGATAATCGCGGACATACAAACATACATACATACATACGGGTCGAATACAGAACCTCCTTTTTTTTTGAAGTCGGTTAAAAAGCATAGTTTTACTTAAAAAAAATTGTCTTGTTACTAAGACTAAAAAATTAAAGTCGTCCTGCTTTTTTTACCCAAATGTCCGGCTAAACTGGCTGGCCTGTCCGGCTTTTCGGTTTTAAGACCTGGCAACCCTAGTTCGAACATACGACCTACAATTCGTAAGTCGCGGCTCGTAAGTATCTACTGGGCCACGACTGCTTAATATAGTTATCTTAGAAGAAATTACTATGTAAACCAAAGCAGTCCGCCAGCTTCATGCAGACCCACCAGAAGATGAAGGCGTAGAAGACCACCTGGAAGACGTAGTCTAGGATCATCATTCTGAAAATAAACAGAAATATTTTCAGTTTTCTGTAGAAACATTAAACCATTCCCACATTTAACCCGTCTGCCTTCAAATCAAGAGTGAACAGGCATCTTCTGGGCGCGCTCGTTCCATCATAGACCTCATCTATCGCTTTCCATCAGGCGTGATCGGGGTCAAGAGCGCGCCCATTTAGCAATAAAAAAAAGAAAAAAAAAAAGAAAAACGCTGCTTTTCATTGAACTATAATTCCGATTCGTTTAACCGGTAAAGCGGCGCGCGTCGCCTATTGGCGACGAAACAATAGAAAATCAATTGTGTCTCATTAGCGGAGCTTGACAGATTAAGTAGGTCCAACAACAGAACAACAACAACAACAACAGAAGTCCAATTCCCGTAATTAAAAACGTTCAAAATCTAATCGCAATCTTGTCTTAGCGACAACCAATGTCAAAAAAACTACGAGTACTTGATGATGATGATGATGGGGCTCCCTTTTCCGCACTTAGACTCCCATTTGGTCCGTTGTGCGTAGGGATACTGGCTAACAGAGCCAGCCTAGCTCCGTCCAGAAGCACAGAAGCTTCCTGGGAGCTTCGCAGGCTTCACGGAGCGACCTCACTGTTCCGAGGATTTTTTCGCGTTGAGACGCCACAGCCTCGCATTCCAGGATGGCGTGGGCGGCTGATTCCTCGGCGTCAAGGCAGCCCCTGCAAAGGGGGCTGTCCGTGGCGCCTATGTTAAAAAGGTGTTTGTTAAGAGGGTTGTGGCCCGTAATTGTACCTATTATTATTCTTAGGTTATTTCTGCTTAGGCTAAGAAGTTTTTTAGTTAATCGCGGGTGTATCATTGGTAAAGCCAATTTTGACTGTCTACAGTCCGTTACCCGTGACCATCTGTTGTTATGGAGTTCGGTCGATCTTTGGCGAATCCATGCACGAAATTGTGAGAAAGGCAGAGGAAGAAGTGGGTACGGGCCTAGCACCTTCATGTCAGAGCCTCTCTTCGCAAGTTCATCTGCAGCATCATTGCCCAAGGATCCACTATGCCCTTTGATCCACTGGAGGGTAATTCGATTGAACGTCGATAGACTCTCCAGGGCTAAATGGCACTCATAAATTAGCTTGTTGTTAGTTTGTTTGCTCTCTAAAGCCTTGAGTACAGATAGGCTGTCGGATACGAATTTAATGCCGTAGTTCCGGATGCCTACGAGTACTTATTTTACAAAAAAAAAAACTTCAGAAATTAAATTTATTTTGCACTTTGTGTGTGTCTTATCTGGAAGTCGGTTGTACTGACGCCAGCACATCAAGCTACCCCAATATGTCAAATTTTCCCAATTGAATATGATCCTTATTCCTTTTTATTAAAGTTGAAAATCTATCAAAGAAATTTGACAGGTTGGGGTAACTTGATGTGCTGGCCTCAGTACTTGCTATGTCAACAACAGTTAGTCTTACAGATAGTTTGATAACACCACCATCAACATACACAAAATGGATTTAACACGTATTATTGAAGCCAACTCTAAAACTACCAAAGCATACTAATTAATAAAATAAATAGATATATGGGACCACCGCGCGAACTTCCCATATCAAGTGAAAAATAATTATCAGAATCGGTTCACAATAATTAATGAAAATATTGGTGAACATAATTATGTACAGTCAACAAAAGAGATAAGTATCAATGCACGTATCGTCGGATATAGTTGAAGTTTACTAAGAAACCGATGGATGTTGTCGACTGAAATTTAATCTGTTAATTGAGCTGTTTGTTTTTTTTATTCGAGAACATCCATCGATGTCGTACTAACCTTTTCAACTACATCCGACGATCCTGCATACTTATCTCTTTTGTTGGCTGTACACTAAGACGAGAATAAAACCTCCTCCATTTATGAAGTCGTTTTTTTTTTGTACTTAGGTACAAAAAAAAAAGTATTTTACAAAAAAAAACTTTTTTACAAAGAAAACTACCGACTTCAAAAAACAAACACTACAAAGTGAAAAAAATAACTTTAATTTCGGAAGTCGGTGTCGTTGTTTCCGCATTTTCGTTTTTTGACACCGACTTCCGAAATTAAAGTTATTTTTTCACTTTGTAGTGTCTTTTTTTGTAAAAAAGTTTTTATATTTTACTTTTTAGTAGGACCTGCCCCACACAAATTAAATTAACACTAGTGCATTGAAGAATTGAAGACACCGACTAGAAGAATCATGAAAATTCGCATAGAAATGCCGGAGATGTAGTACATTTATGCTAATAACTTCGTACATAAGAACAATTACCTAATGTAATATATACTAAAACCTTCTTGAAAGTATGTAGATCACATTAATGAAAGAATTATCAAAATCGGTTCATTAGTTTTTGAGAAAATCGTGGACATACAAATATACATACCGTGAAACATGCCAACTTTGCCCCCTTTTTTAGAATAATTACAATTTTAATACGATTTTTCTATGGAGGCGTAAGTATTTTCCTTTATCAGCTACAACTTTAAGATCATGCGCATGTGTGAGTATTGCTAAATTTACTATTATTTAACATTTAATTCAATATTTGTTCGATTTTGTTGGCGGGCAAAGTTATCTGGACTTTTAGCCAACTTTGCCCACATTGATTTTTGACGCAAATACGACCTCTAAGCAGATGACATAAAAACCAGTACAAGAATTTTGGTAAAGATGGCGCTTACTTTAGGAAAGTAAACGACACTATGAAAAGTTACTTATTAAAATGACGGGGCAATGTTACCCTGGCATTTTTTACCTTTTTCATACAATTCACATTTCGCCTTTTAAAAGTGCTAGGGTTGGCACATGGTGAAAAATATTCTGTTTTTTTTCCTTTCTACAAAGAATATGTGTTCAGGTAAATTAAAAGAAAAACGTTTCCCACTTATTAGTATTTAATAAAAACTGAAAATACAATTAACACTTTTATGGATAAAATAAGTAGGTACTACTAATAGAGATCAATTCAAGTAACTCGTATGTGGTAGGTAAATTAAATAGACTTGAACAGACATTTTGTTTAGTAATTATATAAAAAATTATATATTTATTTAGTTTCATTTGCATAAAGTTATAAAATAATGAAATATTTTATGGATATTTTTATTAGTGGCCAATAATAATTGTTATGTTTTAATTATTGTTTTTTAACAATTTACTGATTCACAAATTAAAGTTTGAACTTAAATAACTGGAGAAGACATAAAATTGGTTTATAATGATGATTATGACTCCAATCATATCATGTCTATTATTTCTAAATTTAAACACATAGGTACACTTACCCTAACCATAATTATGTAGACATCTATAAAAAATCAGTAGGAGTTTCTTACTCTTAATGTTTATCCTCAGGTAAAGTTATATCAGAAATCAAGGTTTTTGAATCCACCCCGCAATAACAACATTTATCACATATTTTTTATATCACAATTTTATTGTTCATTACTATTAACGTCTCACTGATTCACATATTATGGATGTTTGCGCTGGGCGGGATTGGAACCCGCGATCCTGTGTTTCGGAGGCAGGCATACTACCAACAAGGCTACGGGATCGACAAGTATAAGAATAACAAAAAAAAAACAAATTATAATGTAGTGTGGAGTAGGTACCTAAAGTAATCTTTGAATTTTATTAATTAAATATCTAATATAAGTATGTTGTAAATTAAATAACCTCAGCAGTAGCCATAAATTAAAAACGGAAAAAATACAAGGTTTCGTAATGTGCCAACCCTAAGCCTTTTTTGATGGCGGGCAATGTTGTCAATCGTAGGTTGGAACATTACTAGATAACTTTACCCATCATCATAACTTTATTTATAAAAGACTCTGAGCAATGAACCTTACATTAATATACTCTAAAAATAATTTTAAAGGACATGATACAAAGTCAACTAACCTGTGTTTTCGCCATTCCGCAGAATTTACTTCGAAATGTACACTAAAATTTGCCCGCAAAAACACGCACCTCACTCGACGAGTTCCAACAAGTTACTAAACAAAGTTAGCGACAAACACGATAGTTAGTGTTGCCATACATATAACCTATTTTCCACTAAAGTCAATCAATGTTGCCAGAATATTAAGATATTTTTGCACAACAAAGAAATGCTTATAAATTGTTCTTTGGGCAAAGTTTCCCTTAGGGGCAATGTTGGCGTATTTCACGGTACATACGTACACACATACATACATACATACGGGTCGAATACAGAACCTCCTTTTTTGAAGTCGGTTAAAAAAACAACCCACAATAGTCGGTGTTTTTTTCGGTTTTGAATTTTGGTTTTTTGCCACTGACTTCCAAAATCTAAAATGAAAGTAATTTTTTGCAGTTTATAGTGTTTTTTTTTGGAAATTGCCTGTTTTTGGTTTTGTTATTTTTTTTAAGTAATAAAGTTTTTTCAGCTTCACCATACTTAGTCGGTTACAAAAATCATCATCATCTGCCTAGCCTTCTTCCAACTATGTTGGGGTAAACGGAAGCAGCTGAATACCCGTATTTTACATGGAGCGACTGTCTATCAGACCTCCACAACCCAGTTACCGGGTAATACGATACCCCTTGGTAAGACAGGTTGTCAGATTTTCGTGCTTCTGACGACCCGTAACGACTGTCAAAGATCCACGAATTACAGCCGGGACCAACGGCTTAACGTGCTTTCCGAGGCACGGAGGGATCTTGGTATGTAAAGATGGTCACCCATCCACGGACCAACCGCGGCAACCGTAGCTTAACCTGATCGATCGACCCGTGCGGCTGATATTACTTAGCCACAAGCCCCTCAGTCGGTTACAAAATTATTGGTCAGAAAAATCACTATACCTTTTACAGTGTAACCTAGCTTTAGGAATGTCCTCGTCCTTTTCATTCAGCAAGTACTTCCTCCCGCCCAAGCAGCATTGAGTAAAATACTCAACCTGGTCCAGTTTCTCAAGATCATAGTGGAATTGTTTCTTATCAGCATTCTTGAGTACTGAGCGCAGTGCCGTGAAGTTTTGGTTGTTGAACGTCCATTGCTGGGTCGTGTAGTAACTGAGGGCGTGGGCCGCTGTGTAGATGCGGCGTTGGATTTTGACTAGCCTGTAGAGGGTTCAAATGTCGTTAAGAAAAGATCTGCCGGTCGATTCTGTAAAAATCTCACCGTGAAAACTTGCGTGAAGTGAGCTGTCAGTGTCATCCCACTGACGCTAGGGATTGACCAAGCAAACATTTACAATCATAATCGAGATTTTAATAATAGATTTAATGCTAATTCTATTGATCATTTTATATAATTTCAAAGCTAGTATTTTAGTGGTCAAAACATTAATATTATTATTATTTATTTATTTATATATACTTTATTGTAGACACCACAAAAATAATAATAATAATTACAATCATTAATACATCTTTTTAAGTTAGATTTCTATCGTTAAGAACAAATCTCATATGGAAAAGTGTTTATGGTAGAAATCTAACATAAGGGGATATATTAATGATTCTAATGACTATGATTCTGTAAATACATGTCTATTATAGTCGCAAATCACATTTTGATCAAGTTACAACCTGACACTGATCTGCAAATTGCAAAAAACGTAAGAAAATTTAAATTTCGCGGTCTGCCATGTCACATTCACCTTAACCACAGTATAAATTGTGCCTTAACCGGTCAAGCGGCGCGTGTCGCCCATGATTGGCGAGTGGCGACGAAACCGTAGCCAATGAGCGACGCGCGCGAAGTGATGTTGCCATGGTTACCGTGGAGTGAAATATGGAACATTCCGAATCGCACTGTAATCGATTACAACGTGCTTACACTGACCCCAATTATTCTGTATGGTATAAATTACCTATTATTCCCCGCATAATCTTACCATGCCGTACGGTTGTCAAGAGTGGTATTTTGACAGTTCAAACCGGTTTCGTTAAACTAACGTGGCATTTTCGAAATTGTGCTTCCGGCTACAGTCACCACCTTACCAAAGGATAAGAAATTCGTGGTGTAAAAAAACAAACAAATAAATACTGTAATCTAACCGTGAGTAAATAATCAAGTGAAATAGTTTTGACTCTCAGCTGCCATAGTGGTGATTTATCTAAATGGGAACGCAAATTATTTATGTGAGAGCTGTGGGCGATGACACAACACACTTGATGATGATGATGGTGATGATGCACACAACTGACTTTTTAAATGTACAAACACGGTTGGATTTAGTCAAAATATCTAAAAGCGTTGAAATAAATAGGAACTAATTTCTGAACTCGATTACGAACAGGCTTACGACCATGGTCGTCAATTATAGAAATAAATAAATAAAAACTGAATTTAATATTAATGACAGCGCCTAACGCGCAAGCACTTCACGCAATCCACATCAAAATAATCTACAATGTGATAATGACAGTGACTAACGCGCAAGCGCGGCGTGAAGTGTTCACTTCACTCGATTCACGACATTAAATGTCGTGAAACGGGTGAAGTGAATACTTCACGCAATCCACATCAAAATAATCTTCTATGTGATAATGACAGTGACTAACGCGCAAGCGCGGCGTGAAGTGTTCACTTCACCCGATTCTCGACATTTAATGTCGTGATTCGGGTGAAGTGAACACTTGCGTGACGCGCTCGCGCCTCAGGCTGTATTGACTAGTCAGTCTAGGAAAAAAAGAAAAAAAAAACAACATTGAGTTTCTGGCTAAGTTTCTGTTTTGCTATTTTATTGTAAAACCCCACGAAATATTAATGTTTTGAGTTTGACCACTAAAATACTAGCTTTGAAAACATATAAAATGATCAATAGACTTAGCATAAAATCTATTATTAAAATCTCGATTATGATTATAAATGTATGCTTGGTCAATCCCTAGTATCAGGTGGGATGACACTGACAGCTCACTCCACGCTCACTTCGCCTAAGTTTTCACGGTGAGACGGTTACAGAATCGCACGGCTGGTGAGTTTTTGTCAGTCTTTTTTATCTAATCATTTAAAATGGGATAATAATAAAAGCTCCAACAAAAAAATAAGAATTGTCCTTACTCCTTACTGAAAATATTAAATATACTGCCTAAAATACTAACTTTCCGACTAGGTACTTTTGTCCGAATAAAAATGACGCAACGACCGAATGAGATACTGAAATCTTCGAAAAATAAACATGACTGTTTATTGCTATAATACTTTTCTACAAGCTTAAATTACGTTTTGATATATACCTACCTAGGTAAAGGTATTTGTATTCTTATTCGCTCGCTCTTGCATCCTATTTCTATGTAAAGGGTTTAAAGTAACCTCACAAAACCTCTGTTGTCGGTAACTTAGTAATTTTGTCGGAGGTTCAGAATTTTATTCGGAAGTTCAGTTTTGTTATTCGAAAATCCATTTTTTTTAGTCGACCACAGATCGCTGGAGATTAATTTGTTTTTCGGAACCATTATTATTTCCCTTTAAAATTTACAGAGCCGGACTAAACTTAATGTCATAGGCATTTTGTACCATTCAACCTCAAGCCTTCAAGCTTCCAAGTCTTTGTCAGTCAAGTCTTTTATTACAAGTGCAAATAAAGATTAGCATTCAAGGTGACAAGTGCGTATTATATTACCTACTTCAAATCCCTCATCTCCTGGAAATCAAACAAACCTACAGTCCACTATAACTAAAAGGGAGTCGAGCGGGAATGCTGAGTAGTGCCACACACCAGCACATAACACCGCCGACCACCCGAACCGCCTTTGCCCAGCAATGGTGCAGCAGGACAAAATAATGGGTTAAAAAAAAGTTACAGCTTGCGAGTAGGGTTACCATCCGTCCGGATTTGTCCGGACATGTTCGGACTTCTAGACTTTTGTCTGGACTTTGTCCGGCTCTTTAATCTGTCCGGATTTTTTGGCTTATATGGAATACGAGTAATAATACTTATAAGTACTTAATATCAAATAAGTCTTTAGTATTTAGTTCTCATTCATCTTAAAACAAAATATACTTCTTTATCGTCCTCACATGTTATAATATAATTAATGTACCCATGCAAAATATTGTACCTAAAACATTTTAAAAGAGTAACGGTGGAGTTTCTTGCCCATTCTTCTCCATACGAAAATTACCTTTTGGAATGGGCGACTAGAATCAATTCTATTTTAAGATAATTTTTGACGTTCAAAAGTGCCTTTTATGTGCCTATTTGAAATAAATGCTTTGACTTTGAATCAACTTAACGAGATCAAACAATAAATCTTGTATTGAAAATTTGCAAACAATCAACTAGTTCAAACAAAAATTTTCTTCGAAATAAAAATAGCTTTACGTAAAATTATCAAACATAGCTCTAGCTTCTGGTATCTATAGGTATTAATTTTTCAGCGCACTTTTTACCACAACTAAGTGGGTAAATGTTTGGATTTTGTGACTAACATGTCCGGCTTTTTTTCAGGACATTTCAAATTTCTAAATGGTAACCCTACTTGCGAGTCAATGCCCCTGCCAGCATGTATTATAATCTAATCTAAAATAATCCCTGTTTAAATTGAGAAAATTGTCTGTGATAGACAGACAAACATTAATATTTACTTAAAATACAAAAAAAACACCTTGTAACTAGAATAGGATTGTGATCTGGATTTCGCTCGTTCATAAAATAAAAGTTAAATAAAAACTTCTTACATTGGTTTCTTGCCAAACAACCAGAGTAGGGAATCAACCAGCATGGCTGGCAGCAAGTGCTGGATTAAAACCTGAAAAGTAATAAAGAAAGAAAATATTAAAACCTGAAAAGTAAGAAAGAAAGAAAATGCGGTAAAGATAACGCATAGTGGGCACTTGTGTTTCCTATGGAGAAGAACCGGCAAGAAACTCCTCGACAGCTGGGAGCAACGGCTTAACGTGCTTTCGGAGGCACGTTTTCGTACCTATGTAAAGATGGTCACCCATCCAAGAACCAACCGCGGCAAGCGTAGCTTAACCTGATCGATAGACCCTTGCGGCTGTTATCACTTAAGCAGAAGACATTCGTATAAAGACGCAAACAGTTATTGATGTTACTAATATTTTTGTAAAAATATAATTAAAATTTATAAAATAGTGTCCATGGAGTTTCTTGCCCGTTCTTCTCCATAGGTACCTACGCTTTGGGATGGGCAACTAGCATCATTTTTTCTGACTGACCGACTTCTTGAAAATTCAAAACTGCCTGTAAATGGTTTAATTGAACTAAATGCTTTGAGTTTGATTGATTCGCTGGTTTTCAGTCCTACGCCCCGAAGATTTTCAAATGACAACATACACCCGTCAGCCAACCATAGAATGACCTCGGCAAGAGTATAGTTAGCGCCACGAAAGATGAGACTTGACACAGTACGTGGTTTGACTTGTGCTGTACACGATTTTAGGTGTCTTTAGCGGTATGAGGTCTGAGCGCGGGACGGGGCCGGACGTCATAGGGGCGGCGGAAAGAGCGCGGGAGGCGGGGTCAAGTCTCATCTTTCGTGGCGCTAACTGCATATACCTAATATACATATAATGGTAGGGGAGCCCCGAGGGTTTTTGAGCAAGCATATTCAGGACGAGAAGTTGATAGCTGAGTAGGTCTGGCATGAGGAGAGAACACCGAAAATATATTTAAAAAGTTTCTGATAGGAGACTCCCGGTCAGGAGACCACTTTCAGATTTCAAAAAAGGGCCGAAATTAAAGTGATCTTCAGAGGCGTTGGTTTTGGCATGATCGGGTCTGGCCTAACCCATAATGACTTAAATAGGCAAATCTGACGGAGAAATTGTGGGCTTTCCCCAAATCTGACGACTTTGAAAACTCAGATTTGGGCCATTTCTAAAAGGATATTCAGAGCGAATGAAAGTTATTCTATGCAATAGTGTTACGTGTCCTGACAGTGAATATATAAATATCATACATGGATACATGTTGCCAAGCGTATCTTATGGTGATACGTATGTTGAAAAAAATGTGGTTTTTCTATTTCGTGTAACTTGTTAAGTATGTGGAATAGGGATTTAACATTTTGGTATATGTTTTTTGACTCTTTGGTCTAGTATCGTGTAAAAAGAATACACGATTCTATGAATTTTTCTTGAAACAAAAAATTCAAAGTTATATCTATTTTTTTAATTTTTTCGACATCACGGCGGCGGCGCGGCGTAACGTTTACAAGTTATTCAATGGAATTTACTTTAAAACATAGAGAATTATCATATCAAAGTTTACTCAAAGTAGTTTTAAATTTAATTCAATTATTTCGTTAAAAAAACGAGTAGGTAAATTCGTATTGGCACTACGTCGTTTAATTCCGAGCGCACCCACACTAGACATCACTCTTCTTTTGCGTTTCAAAAGTAATTGCATCACTTTCACTCGCTTAGTAGGTTTTCGAGGATTTTAGATCTTCGATGTATCCCCTTAACCTTCGACCTACCTTGATATAATGAAACTTGGCATTTGTAGTGATGGTCCCTCCCATGTACCAGAGCATGCCATCCAAAGGGATCTCCTTGGCGACGTGTTTGGACATCTCTACCAGGTCTCCCATCAACATGCTGTTAAGTTTTCCAGAACAGCAGTTGTAGATTGGTATGTCGTCAATTGGTTCTATTCTGGAAGTAAAACAAAAGAATTAAGGCGGTACCCCGACCAAATAACCTTGAGCAATGCGACGGAGACAGAGAGCGACACGACTTCCTCGTACGAAAAGGATGCAGCGCATCATAGAATTTATCATATCAACTCACACAATTTTTTGGAATTATTTTTATAAAAAAAGAATGGTGATCTTTTTAAATAAACTAAAATATGGATTATTTAGCTTTTTAAATTATCTATCCATTGGTGAAATCCTCAAATTAATAGAACGTCAAATTTAGAAAAAAGATGCACGCAATCAATAATTTTAGTTACTTTTTTAAAAGGAGATTTTAAATGTATTAGTAACACATAAAAACAAATAATAACGTGCAATTGGTGATAGGATATCGAACATTAATAATGTGCTTTCAGATGTAGTTTATTTCTCACAATTATTGAGTTAATAGCCTCTGAATAAAGAAGAAAAACGCGGTTTTGGGCGAGGTACCGCCTTAACATAATATCACGCCTGTTCCGCGAAGGGTTAGGTAGGAGGTTTAAGTGCACTTTAGGTAGGTAGGTAGGTCTGCAACAATAGTCGACTAACACTTCAAATAAAAAAAAATAAGTAAGTAGATCCAGTTGAGCTGGAGAGCAGAACCGCGACTTACGAGGTCGTAGGTTCGAACCCAGACAGGCGTTTTACTTTGTGTAAATTATTTAATTGATTTACATTCATTACTCACACCCTGACTTATAACTTCTAATTATTTTTTAAATTAAAATCGTTTACTTGTACCATGTTTGTAAATATGTGAGCACCATGTATCTATCAGATAATTAATTTATATGTCATGGTTTCGTTTTTAATTCTTTTACCTACTGTGGTATAGTAATTTTATTTTAGGTGCATCGTCCTCACATGTTATTATATAATTAATGTACCCATGCAAAATATTGTAAAACATTTTAAAAGAGTAACGGTGCAGTTTCTTGCCCATTCTTCTCCATACGAAAACTACCTTTTGGAATGGGCGACTAGAATCAATTCTATTTTAAGGTAATTTTTGACGTTCAAAAGTGCCTTTTATGTGCCTATTTGAAATAAATGCTTTGACTTTGACTTTCATCATCGCTGCTCTCAAAACGGTTAAAGAAAACATCGTGAGGAAACCGGCATGTCCTAGAACCAAAAAATCGAAGACTCATGACATCCACCAACCCGCACTGGGCCAGTGAGGTGGATTACGGCCGTTATTGGCTGATAATGTTACATGAAATTCAGATAAACAATGTACCAACCCATATTTTTTCTTCTTTTTTAACCGACTTCCACAAAGGAGGAGGTTATTTATGTTCGACTTTATGTATGTTTTTTAACACACATAAACTAACATTTTCTTATTTATTGAACCAATAGTAACGTTTTAATTACTTATTTATGTATTAGGTCAGAGGAAATAAAGACATTTTTATTTTATTTCTATAGAGAAAAATATTTATATTTTATAAGTTTAACTTATTTTGTTTTATTTCTTTATAAGTTTTACTTTGTTACGCTTTTATGCTAAAAAGGCGAAACGGATTTGGATGACATTTGGCATATGGGTAGACTATGACCTATTAGGACATAGGATACTTTTTATCCCGATATTCCCTCAGGATCGAGACTTAGGCGGATGCGGGTGAAATCGCAGAAAGACACTTGTTTTTTTATTAGCAACAAGTTGGTGCACTGAGACTTCGAAAAATCCTTGCTGTGACATTAATGTCAGGCGCCTAAACGATAAAGAGAAAAACTTTTTTACAAAAAAAACCACCGACTTCAAAAAAAAACACTACAAAGTGAAAAATAACTTTAATTTCGGAAGTCGGTGTCGTTGGTTCCGCATTTTCGTTTTTTGACACCGACTTCCGAAATTAAAGTTATTTTTCACTTTGTAGTGTTTTTTTTTTGAAGTCGGTTGTTTTTTTTGTAAAAAAGTTTTTATTTTTCACTTTTTAGTTGTACCTACCCCACACCAATTCAATTAACACTAGTGCATTGAAGAATTGAAGACACGACTCGAAGAATCATCAAAATTCCCATAGAAATGCCGGAGATGCAGTACATTTATGCATATAACTTCGTACATAAGAATAGTTATCTAATGTTTTATATACTAAAATCTTCCTGAAAGTATGTAGATCACAGTAATGAAAGAATTATCAAAATCGGTTCAGTAGTTTTTGAGATAATCGCGGACATACAAACATACATACATACATACGGGTCGAATACAGAACCTCCTTTTTTAAAGTCGGTTAAAAAGTCGGTTAAAAAAAATAGTTTTGTTTTTTACAAAATGCTTTACTTGGATATTTAAAAATGAAGTCTCAATTTCGATGAATAATACTTAATCATGCCAAAGCAATAACAACCTCACGGATCGATCGATCAGGTTAAGCTACACGCTATTGTTACGTTTAGTCTGTGAATGGGGTACCTAAGCACACGTTTGCCCGCCTACCTGTCGAAACACCCGACGCGTCGGAGCAGTTGAATGGGCGCAGTAAAGTCATTGTTTTTACAATGACAATGACAGTTGTGTACACTTGGTGTACTGTTGACGTTTCAAGCACTTTCTCTTATGTACACTTGGTGTACACTTGACGCTTGAGGGGTATCAAGAACTCGAGACCTCGGCGGGGGCCCGGGGTCCCGGTTGTCACTTACGGCTCTTAGCTCTAAACCTTTTGTTAATATCTTGTTTTACCTCGTGGAACGCAAAGATCTTTGACAGTCACGGGTCTTCAGAAGCCCGACAGTCAAGCAATCAGTCTTACCAAGGAGTTTATACCCAGTAAATGGGTTGTTGAGGTCAGATAGGCAGTCTCTCCATGTAAAATACTGGTATGTGGTATTTTACATGGAGCGACTGCCTATCTGACCTCTACAAAATTCAACAACCTGCATCCGGTTAGATTGGAAGCCGACCCCAACATAGTTGGGAAAATTGTACCAGATGATGAATAATACTTACTTTTTAGTCCCCCTGATCCATGAACCTGCTATAATATTCTTTACGCACGTATCCACAGGAATGAAGTCGCAAATAATGTCAGGTTTCGTGTGAATGGTCCTCATTATACCTAAAAAGATATAATTAGACTTAAAAAATCATGAAACAGGAGTAAGAAACAAAGATATTACATTAAAAAATGAAATAAAAATGCAAAAAGATTCTCTCCGGCGGGGAATCGAACCCCGGTCTCCCGCGTGACAGGCGGGGATACTTACCACTATACTACCGAAGACTTGTTTTCACTGTTGAAATACGTAATCATTTGATAGCTTAATGACACCGTACTTTTTATAATCATTTTATTGCTGTTGATGATAATTTATACTATGACAAAAACCTTTTGCTAGTGCGAAAATCTTTAACATTACGATTTACAAACTATTTATCGAACATGATTCATCAAAGTTACAATTTATATACAACTTAATTGAAAACAGCGCCATCTAGGTTTGCAACACAGGCACTGAACTCGTCGTAGAAATATTACCTTGTAACTTTTAAATACAATAAATTTTCATAATTATAAAAATTTTTTATTACCTTTGTTCTAATAATAATGCCTGATATTTATAATTTAAACTCTCCTTAAAATTTTTACTCTTCCAAAAAGTTTGAATATATTTAAATCAGCGCCATCTATCGAGTACTAATGTAGTTACATTTAATCTCTAGTCTGTACTTCTGCAGCCGTTCACAAGGTGATTTTAGGTGACGTCACGCCGATACTCAAAATATGGTGCATTTTTCAAGAAGATTGAATTATTTATATACGTTTTTTTCATACTATTTATGTATAATTTACTAACACGATAAAAATATAATATACTTACAATTACAATAAATACACTTGTTAAACTTTTTCTAAGTAACAACAGTCGCACGGGTGGATGCGGTTGGTCCGTGGATGGATGACCATCTTTACATACCTACCAAGACCCTCCGTGCCTACGTCTATTGGTCCCGGCTGTCATGCATTTGTAGATTTTTGACAGTCGTTACGGGTCGTCAGAAGCCCAGAAGTCTGACAACCAACCTTAGCAAGGGGTATCGTATTAACCAGTAACTGGGTTGTGGAGGTCAGATAGGCAGTCGCTCCATGTAAAATACAGCCTTTTCCCAACTATGTTGGGGTCAGCTTCCAGTCTAACCGGATGCAGCTGAATACTAATATTTTACATGGAGCGACTCTGACCTCCACAACCCAGTTACTGGGTAATACGAATAATAAGATACTCCTTGGTAAGACCGGTTGTCAGACTTTTGTTTAACATGATAACACAGATAAGATAAGATAAGGCATTTATTTGTAGAAACATGATTATACATACAAGGCATACTAAAAAAGCGACTAAAAGTATTTCTAGTTGGAAAAGCATACCTACTACAGTATTTTAGAATTTTTAAATGACAAAGTGTAATATTACGAATTAAAAAAATATGTACTGACATTTTATAATTTTTGCAATTTATGATTAGATTATAGAGCAATTTAATTCAAATGTATAATTTATAGTTTAAATTTAGTTTTTAGTTTATGTGAAAATTTAATAATGTTTTTAGCTTTGTATACCTATAAAAGACTTTTCTTACCTATATTTGTATGCCACAAAGGCCGAACATGACAGATCTCTTTTGTTTATGAACAACCTGCATGCCTCGTATGTATACTCATGTTTCTACAAATAAATGCCTTACGAGAACTTACCTTTGCCACAAGCCACGAATAATCCTACAGGACCATTGAAATTCTCAACCCAACCTGGTATTGGCTCCTGCACACTGCATATCACTGAAAAATTAAACATAAAACATTGCCTTTTAGACATAGGAACCAGTCCTGCAAGTTAAAAAAAAAAACTAAAAAAAAAACTATTGTTTTTTGAATATAGAATTTGAAAACATGCGACAAATCGAAATGGGAGATTGTACTCATCATTATCAACAACTTTTACTATGGGACCAAACCTGATGTCGCGAAAAAAATATCAGCTGTTCTCCACATACATTTTGACGAGTTATGCGAACATAAATGTAGGGAACAGCTGATTTTTTTTACGCGATTATTTTTTTAATAAATATTTTTTAAATAAGTAGTTTTTATTTTAAATAGGCAAACTTGTTCGCAAATTTACTAACTGTTAACAAGGTACAGACGCCAGCACATCAACCTACCCAAAACTGTCAAATTTTCCCAATCAACTTTGAACCTTATATTTAAGTGATAAAGTTCAAAATCTATTAAAGAAATTTGACAGATTGTAGTAGGTTGATGTGCTGGCGTCTGTACATTAAAGGTGTCATTGATAAATTTAATTTAATCTATATAATAGATACACTACAGGTCCGATACCTTGTTGGCTATAGGTAATATTTCTAGACATTGAAATTCAGGCCATTTTAGGATCATCTCATCATCCTCATCATCATCTGCCTATAGCCTTTTCCCAACTACGTTCGGGTCGGCTTCCAGTCTAACCGAATGCAGCTGAATACCAGTATTTTACATGGAGCGACTGCCTATCTGACCTCCACAACCCAGTTACTGAGTAATACGATACCCCTTGGTAAGACTGGTTGTCAGATTTTCGGGCTTCTGACGACCCGTAACGACTGTCAAAGATCCACGAATGACAGCCGGGGCCATGGCTTAACGTGCTTTCCGAGGCCCGGAGGGGTCTTGGTATGTAAAGATGGTCACCCATCCACGGACCAACCGCGGCAAGAGTAGCTTAACTTGAACGATCGACCCGTGCGGCTGTTATTACGTAGCCACAAGCCCCTCATAATCCTATGTTGTAGAATATTGTCTGCTTACCAATAGAAGGTCTGACGATGATGACCGGCAGCTGTCCTCTGTACTCATAGACGACATGCTCCGCGAGCTGCTTCGTGAAGGTGTATGTGTTTGGTAGTTCTCCTAGGTACCTGGTGATAATCATCAACTTAGAAAGTAGTTTTCGGATTTTACCGAATATGAGAACTTGAGAATTGAGAACTAAGTTTTGCAAAAAAAAATGTTAACTTTTGAAGAAGCACAATTGTTGTTATAAAAATAAAAGTCAAATTAAATTAGGTATTAAGGTGCTCCCTCACCAGCATTCGCGTGTAATGTAACATTACAGATTCGACTTGGAGCATTACATTACTATACTACCTCCCTGACTGATGAGCATTCGCGTGTAATGTAACATTACAGATTACTTTGAGCATTACATTACAATACTACCTCCCTGACTGATGAGCATTCGCGTGTAATGTAACATCACAGATTCGACTTTGAGCATTACATTACAATACTAGTTCCCTGACTGATGAGCATTCGCGTGTAATGTAACATTACAGATTCGACTTTGAGCATTACATTACAATACTAGTTCCCTGACTGATGAGCATTCGCGTGTAATGTAACATTACAGATTCGACTTTGAGCATTACATTACAATACTAGTTCCCTGACTGATGAGCATTCGCGTGTAATGTAACATTACAGATTCGACTTTGAGCATTACATTACAATACTAGTTCCCTGACTGATGAGCATTTGCGTGTAATGTAACATTACAGATTCGACTTTGAGCATTACATTACAATACTACCTCCCTGACTGACGAGCATTCGCGTGTAATGTAACATTACAGATTTGACTTTTTACAAGTGGAGCGCATTGATGTTACAAGTTGTATCAAGGTGTTACACATTGTATCATTACAAGGTGCGCGCTGTAATGCTCGATTTTCCTCCCTCACTGATGTAATGCTTGAATCTGTAACGTTACATTACAGGCGAATCTTTCCGATGAGGGAGCACCTTTAAATTATCTAGTGAAACTCTGCAGACGTGATGGGTATTACCTTAACACGATTAAATAACGAATACAGAACCTCCTTTTTTAAAGTCGGTTAAAAACAAAAAAGTTTTGATGTTTTTTTGGGTTCAATGACCGCTGCCTGGTTGTTTTTTTACTTGAAGAATCAGTTGAGAAAATATGTTTTCGTTAGTTTTGTCGTCCTGAGACATAGATACCCATTAAGTCTGTGAAGTTTACACATTAAAACGCTTCTCCCGCTCTGGGCGGAGGGCGTGTCAGACTTTTACTGGCTAAAACCCACCCGTGTTCCTTCAGTTGCCTGTGCCAAGGGCCACGGAATCTCTTTCGAACAACCCGCGACCCCGGCAAGCATCGGCCCTAGCGGACCCCGTCAGTTAGTGCTGACATCTCTTTGAGGCGCGCGTGGAAAACAACGCGCTGTCGACCCGGGCCTGGTCCTTACCGGACGGCGAGCTGCCCATTGCTCGCCGTCCGCAAGCCCGCGCCTACAGTAGCCGGGAGTCGGGTTCAGCTCTTCGACGGTCTTAGAATTCGGTCAATATAAACCTACTTGGGAGTAAGCACGCGCAAGGTATGCTCATCAGCCTTCTCGCAGACCTCCAGCGTCTCTTTCCAGTCAGCCAGCGGAGGGTACAGGACCTCCTCGATAGGATCTCTGTTCGTGTTGGAGTATGATGTGGAAACATGGACCAGTGCCTGTGAAGGGAAACATCATAGATAAGAGAAAAATCGTAGCCTCATCTTCATCTCTTATGGGAGTGACCACACTTATCGACCTGGAATCGTTTTGAGCGGATCAGTCATCACCACACTCGGCATCGAGTCATGTTCGTGTCGTCCGAACCAAAACGAGGCGAATGTCATTTGTTTCACTTTTATTTCATGGACATAAAGCTCTTTCAGACCAGCTCAAGACGATAAGAGTGGTCGGAGTGACCACTTGTATGTTTCTTGAGCGAGAAAATCGATGATAGCTGGTCGCTTCCTGGTCGACCGTGGGACAGATGCCGAAAGCCCATCAAATGCCCAATATTATATAACATGACAATAAGGAGGTAATTTTCCCCCTAAAGGGCGTCCCGCTTATTTTTGATAGGATATTGATTCTTCATAGGCCTTTTAACGTCAATCCACGCGAGACACAATCACATAAATATGTTTGTTACTTCTTCACGCTCAAACGGCTGGACCAATTTTGATAAAATTTTGTATGGAGGTAGCTGACACCCTGGATTAACATATAGGCTACTTTTTATCCCGATATTCTCACGGAATCGATACTTATGCGGGTGAAACCGCGGGGCGTAGCTAATAGCTTTATAATTGTTTCTGGAATTACGGCTTACAACCGGTTAATATGCCTGAAGAAATCGCGACAGTAATCTACAGTGGCGAAAAATTGACATGGTTTCTTGTTTTAATGAAGATTTCTAACTGAATTCACTCACAGACAATTCCCTGGCTTCTTTAGCCAGCTCCATAACTTCCATGGTTCCTCGTAAGTTCATCTGTGCTGCGAATTTTAACGTGTCATCGAACCTGAAAATAAATCATATGTTTTGAAGAAGTGGTCTGTAATCCACCACGCGGTTCCAGTGCGGGTTGGTAGACGTCACATATTTTCGATTTTTTGGTTCTAGGACATGCCGGTTTCCTCACGATGTTTCCCTTTACCGTTTGGATTGGAGAGCAGTGGTGATCATTGTGAAGTTAATAGTAATTGAACATAGATATCTTACCTGACACTGGCAGCTACATGGAAGATGATGTTTACTCGATTAACGAGCAGAGCTCGATCTTCTTGCGACAGGCCTGAAAACGGGATAAAAAAAGCTAATTAGGTAAGTATCTATCATAATGCTGAAGAGTTTATTTTTGAACGCGCTAATCTCTGAAGCTTCCAGTCGGATGTGAAAAATTATACTTCGTAAACAGGGACTAAAATAGCTTTTTAATACCTAGGGAGTAAAAGTTATTTGAATTTGGATTGTGGATATTGTTAGTAAAAGTTCCAATTACCAAAGAGGTCAATGTTCGTGACATTGTATGAACAAATAACAGGCTGTATGATAAAGTAAAACGCCAAACCTCAATTTAAAAAAAATTGTTACGATGCACTTCCATTATAAACATTATTTCTATGTATTGCTCTTAATTGTATGTAAATAAATAAACGTACTATTCTTATTCATATGTTGCACTTAGGTACTTATTTTTTCACAGAGGGTGATAAAAAGTAGTCTCCATCTCGGGAGCAACACTATTTTTAACCGACTTTAAAAAAGGAGGTTCTGTATTCGACCCGTATGTATGTATACTATGTTTGTATGTCCGCGATTATCTCAAAAACTACTGAACCGATTTTGATAATCGATCTTTCATTAGTGTGATCTGCATACTTTCAGGAAGGTTTTAGTATATAATACATTAGGTAATTATTCTTATGTACGAAGTTATATGCATACATGTACTGCATCTCCGGCATTTCTATGTGAATTTTGATGATTCTTCGAGTCGTGTCTTCAATTCTTTAATGCACTAGTATTAATTGAGTTTGTGTGGGGTAGGTACAACTAAAATATGAAAAATAAAAACTTTTTTACGAAAAAAAAAACAACCGACTTCACAAAAAAAACACTACAAAGTGAAAAATAACTTTAATTTCGGAAGTCGGTGTCAAAAAACGAAAATGCTGAACCAACGACACCGACTTCTGAAATTAAAGTTATTTTTCACTTTGTAGTGTTTTTTTTTTGAAGTCTGTTGTTTTTTTTTTTTGTAAAAAACTTTTTAAGCTCAAGAGACGTAGGTACTTTGAATGAATCCCTCGCTGCGTTCTGGATTCAAAGAAACACTCTCGCCTTCAAAATACTTGTTTGCTCCCTTGGCAAACAATCTATTATGTAGGTATTTGCATTTGATAGCCGTTTTTTGCATTCTTGAGGAAGGCTATAGGCTAATTAACGTCATGCTAGGACCCTTCGGAGCCGAGCAAAAAGAAAAAGAATCAGAAGGAACGCTAAGCAAAAACAAAGTAGGTAATAGCGCGGGCAAACGATGCGATGCGACCTGCATAGCTATTCACAAACACTCGATACGCTTCCGTATCGTATCGACATTAATCATTGTTATCGTAGGAGTCTTCTAAACGCTGTTCACAAGTCCAAAACCCGAAATTTTTGTCAGTTTAAATCAAATAGACGCCCGCTATTCTTCCAACAGCTATTTGCTGTTGAGGGCAAGTCAAATCAGGTTATCGAAATGTCAGGTTTTCGATACGATAGCCTGTCGAATGGTTGTGAATCAGGGCTCTGGAGACATTTTATAGGTGAAGCAACCATTCATGAATCGATACCAACTTTAAGAGTCTAGATACATACCTAAGAATAAACAGTCTTTGTTAATATTCAATATAGGTAAAATCAGGTTGAATTTCAATTAGGTACTACAGAGGTTAATTAGATTAATCGTATCCAAAAATTGAACTCATTGAGAGGGATCGAGGGGATGGGTGGAGGGGGGTCAGGCCGGATTAAATCGAAAAAAGACGTAAATCGACGCAGTCATTTGTTGTTTTCAACTTCCAAAGTTCAAAATAGTCCATTTTTCAATTACGAAAAGGAGTAGGTACCATTAGTTTAATGTATTTGAAAGATAGATAAATATGAACTTTATTTATTATTATTTATTTATTAAAACTTTATGCACAAGTAAAAAACTGTACAAAGGCGGACTTAATGCCTTGGGCATTTTCTACCAGTCTACCTTGCCTTAGGGTGATGCAGAGACAATACACAGTAGGTGCAATAACAGAAAAAAAAAAGAAAATATTTATAACTAAGGTATAAGAATAAATACATATATACATACATAGGTACAACAATATATATATATGTATACAAAAAAAATAGTTATGAGACATAGATAAGAAACCCTACAACAACTTAATTTTGAGACGAATCTGCCAACTTCTTGTGTATGTGTTCTCGAGCTTTCACTTTAAATGTGAACCGATTGGTTACCGTCCTGATATTCTGAGGGAGAGCATTCCAAAGGAAAACCGCCTGGACAAAGAAAGAAGACTTTATAAAACCAGAACGATGAGAAGAACAACGAAGAAGACGATTATTCTCGGACCGAAGATTTCAATGATAATTAAGTTGATTTCAGAGTGACTGGCACTATTGAAAATGTTATAAAAATGTTTGAAGTTGTAGCGTAAAGTGAACTTTATTGTGTAGGAATAAAAATATCTTGATTTAAAAGAGTGCCCATGGAGTTTCTTGCCCGTTCTTCTCCATAGAGATCTACGTTTTGGAATGGGCAACTAGCTTCAACTTTCTGACTAACTGACCGACTATTTAATTTTGACAATTCAAAAGTGCCTATAAATAGTTTAATTGAAATAAATGCTTGAGTTTGAATTAAAGTTACTTTTCCATCTATATATACATAGATATAAAATACAAAGTCCTGACTGACTGACTGATATATCACCGCACAGCCTAAACCGCTGGTCCTAGAGACATGAAAGGAGGGTGCGTTCTTTGCGAAGAGTAGGTGTCCACTAAGAAAGGGTTTTTCGAAATTTCACCCCTAAGAGGGTGAATGGGGGGGAGGGTGAAATTTCAGGCGGACGAAGTCGCGGGCAGAAGCTAGTTAATTCATATTTGTTTACATTTTTGGCAAATAAATCGCAATCGCAGATTAGATAAGTAGGTACATAACGTTAGTATAGATTCGTCGCACACGTATGGCTGGTGGCGGCCACGAGACCGGCTACAGTAGTTCTCACCACCGTAGAAAGACGCGACAGCCACCGCGGTGGTTGTAGCTGGTGCCTCGTGTGCCCTAAATTGCAGTATCGCCAGTTCGTCACTTGCAGAGGTTATTTCATAAAAGATTTAAGAGCGTTTACGACGTACGGCATTTCATACAAACTTTCAAGCCCTTGTTTTTCGAAATGAATGAACAGATTTTAATGAAACTTCGTACGCATAAGCAGGGTACAAAGTTCAAAAAAGTTAGTAAAGAACATTTACGAAAGGGAAATAATAATGGTTCCGAAAAACAAATTAATCTCCAGCGATCTGTGGCCAACTAAAAAAAATGGATTTTCGAACTTCCGACAAAATTACTAAGTTACCGACAGCAGAGGTTTTGTCAAAATAATAATTAAATATAGGTACACGCGGGGCTACGTCGACTTAGGATGCAAGAGTGAGCGAAGGGCACTTTTAGGTTCGGTTTGGTTACTTTAAACCCTTTACACAGAAATAGGAGCGGGGCTCCGTCGACATAGGATGCAATAGCGAGCGAATGAGAATACAAATACCTTTACTATAGGTATTTTAAACGTAATTTAAGCTGGTAGAAAAGTATCATAGCAATAAACAGTCATGTTTATTTCTCGAAGATTTCAGTATCTCATTCGGTCGTTTCGTAAATTTTATTTGGTCAAAAGTAGGTAGTCGGAATGTTAGTATTTTAGGCAGTAGATTTAATATTTTGAGTAAGGACAATTCTTATTTTTTTGTCGGAGTGTTTATTACTATTCTTTTCGATAACTGGAAATCTCTGTTTCTATGTCAAATCGGTCTAATTTGGCTGTAACACTATTTTTTTTAAATAGAAATAACTTACCAAGTCCAATTTCCAGGACATCCCCTGATACGACGAAGACCTTTGACTCGAAGGCGCCAGGTCTCTCTTTTTTAAGTCGCTCGAAACACTGCAATAAATGATTTCGATTAGCATTGTACTTTTTGGAACCATTTCAAGTAGGTATTCTATAAGATGACGCCCGAAGAATTGCCAAACTTAAGTGGCAGTGGGCAGGGCACATTGCTCGCAGCACAGATGGCTGATGGGGCCGAAAGGTTCTGGAGTGGCGACCGCGTATCGGAACACGTAGCGTTGGAAGGCCTCCCACAAGGTGTACCGACGACCTTATGAATGCCACAGGAACCCGTTGGATGCGAGAAGCACGGAACCGGTCGAAGTGGAGGTGCTTGGGGGAGGTCTATGTCCAGCAGTGGACGTCTTTCGGCTGAAATGATGATGATGAATTGCGAGGAAGTGCCTCCATCACCTTCATCATCATCTTCAACATTTTTTATGTTGTTAGGTTCTAAGGACGTTGAGCAGTTGTTTCGGCTGACATTAGGCTGTAGATCTTTGACAGTAGCTACGGGTATTCAGCAGCCCAAAATCCTGTCAACCATCAGTCTTACCAAGTGGTATACAGGGTGTTACGGAAAGGGTACCTATATCAACACAAACGGGTTGAACAGTGTCTCTGGTCTAGAATCTCTGTACAAAATTTTAGCTCAAAAGCAGTTACTTTGAAAATGCTTAATGTTTTTTATTTCGATACAAACGTGTCACCGCACTACGAAGGTCATTATCCATTATCTGTAGTGTGTCTGTGCGCCTAGTACACGCACATCACGCCGCTGCGCGCCAGTGCAGCGCCGTGATGTCGAAATAAAAAAGTATTAAGCATTTTCAAAATTAATGCTTTTGAGCTGAAATTTTGTACAGAGATTCTAGACCAGATACAGTCTTCAACCCGTTTGTATTGATATACCCTTTCCGTAACACCCTGTAGAATTACCCAGTAACTAGATTGTGGAGGTCAGACAGGCAGTCGCTCCGTGAAAATACTGATATGCTTTATCTGGTTAGACTGGAAGCCGACCCTGAGGAAGTTGGGAAAAGGTTACTTACAGGCGCAGCATACAGTTGAGCCAGTCTATCTTCAGACTTGACCCCCTTCTTGTTCCTCATCAGCAGGTATATCCTATCCAGGCCAGTGCAGGAGTAAAGAAGCTTCTCTATCAAGACTTTGCCGATGAATCCTGGAAAATATAACATTTTTGAAGTGTAAACTTCTACAGGGTGAAATTAAATTCATGTGCATCCTTTTAAGGGGGCATTGTACTCATCGTTATGAACAACTTTTACTATGGGACTAAACCTTAAATCGCGAAAAAAATTCAGCTGTTCCTTGCATTCATGTTCGCATAACTCGTCAAAATGTAGGGAAGAGCTGATTTTTTTTTTCGCGATTTCAGGCTTGGTCCCATAGTAAAAGTTGTTCATAATGATGAGTACAATGACCCCTTAAGAGGATGCCCATGAATTCAATTTCACCCTGTATAGGCGCGTTGGGCATTTTTTGAGATGGGAAGAAAACCATTGAATTCGCGCCACTGTTACCGTAACCGACACAGCTTCGGATGTGTTCGGCTGTCCTCGGGATGTACTCGGTTTTAATGTATATCCGATATGTCAGTGAGTGATGGCAAAGTATTGAGTTACTGTTTGTTTGCTGTTTTCACTTCTGTCGGCACTCCCGGAGTGCCACTGTTTTTTTTTTTAGGATTGAAGGAAGAGATAGTTGAAATTAAATAAAATGTAGGGAATATATTATTTTGTCAGGTTCTTTCGTTGGAAATTGAAAAGGCAATTGTGCATAAGAAGAAGAATGTGCAGCATTCTGTTTGCATACTCGTATAAGTAAGTGAGTGATTTATGTGGTGCAATCATAAACATTGAGGAATAAATATTTTAAATATAAAGATACGCATAAACTTATTAAAACTATGAATATAATATTATATATAAGCACAAATAAATTTATTTATCTTACCTGAACCGCCAGTAATAAATATAGTTTTTCCTTGATAAAACTGAGGTATGGTGGGAAGATCCGATGTATCCCTTTCTTCAAGAAAACCCATGGTTTTATGCTAAAATTCGTCTTGTTTTTGAATCAACTTATCTGTAAAGAAAATATTTAAAAAATATATAAAAGAAGAATGGAATAGAATAGAATACTCTTTATTATGTAGGTACCTACACCATATAAATTACAGACATTCAATATATTATAGTAACTTTACAATGGGTGACACAATGGGCGGTCTTATCGCTAAGAGCGATCTTTTAAAGACAACCTTTGGATGGATTTAAAAAGGGAAGGACAGACAAATACTGTAGGTAGTCTGTGGTAGAGAGTAAAAAGAAGAGAGAGGTAAAAGAGGAGGGGGGATTTCAAAGTGGTTTGTCGATCTCGTGTTTTTAAATTTGTAATATTTCAGAACTAATATTATTTAAATATTTGTTTTATGTCGCTATATTTGTTATTATTTTGAATTTTTGATCGTAAACACGTCCAAGAGCAGTTGTGGCCCAGTGATGGTAACGCCCCCGACTTACGGTCGTGGGTTCGAACCCAGCCAGGCACTTTACTTTGTGTAAATAATTTCAAAATTTCATCACCACTGCTCACAAAACGGTGAAGAAAAACATCGAGAGGAAACGGAAATATCCGAGAACCGACATTTTGAAGATCTGTGACATCTACCAACCCGCACTGGGCACGCGTGGTAGAATATAGCCCACTCCCACTCGGAGAGAGGAGGCCTGTGTCCCAGCAGTGGGAACATTGTAGGCTGATTATGCTATAGCTAACATAATACACTTATTTAAAAAAAAGTCAACAATAAATAACGTTATAAAACTCACATATAAATTAAAAATGATATTACAAATAAATAAAATCCGACGCCGACTTCAAAAAAAAAAAAATCCAATCAAAAATCAAAATTCGAACACTTTTACCAATCAAGTTTTACACACAAGTGAACATCTCCTAGCGGTTTCTACACAAAATGGTGAACTGTAGGTACTTTTTGATTTGTTACTTTTTAAATTGCAAATGAAGGGAAGAGCATGTAGGTAGCCTATTGTGCCTTAGGTTCAAGTGTCGCGAGTAAATTAAATTAAGTTTTTTGAGTTAAGGCGAAGTACATAACATACAGTGTATCAGAAATGTGTGGTCATATTTAAGGGTTTTGGTACAAGACCATCAAACTAACCTACTTCGAGAACACAGTCAATTAATTTCATTTTTCATTTCATTTCATTTTTGTTTCATTTCATTTTTCGTTTCATTTTTTATTTCATTTCATTTTTCAATTTAATTTCATTTCATTTGGACTAACATTTATGATGTTAGTCCAAATGAAATGAAATATTCGCGGAAATGACTTAAATAAAAATGTCACATAACATCATCATCTTTTTTTTTAAGTCATTTACACCGCCACTTGCGAACTACGCATCATACTGACATCACGCAAAAGCCTGCATCGCGCATTACCGCGCGACTAGCATACAACAGTCCGACATAAATCATCGGTGGTTGCCCACCAGACACGACACCTGTCTGGTCAAAGGATCCTCCCTTTTATATGGAGGCACAGAATACTTAAAGTACTACGTACAGAAAGGCCACTCCCTTCCCTGCACTAACATCAGTTACCGCACCTCACCCCACACTTCGGCGTATTCGTCGCAGTTCTTTAACAAGAGCGCTCGCAAACACAAGTACCTCACGCACACATTCATACGTATACAAACGTCATTTTTTAATGTAGTAGTAGTAGGTAATTATTTTGCGAGGGTTGTATGGAGTGTCCGGGGTGTGATGGAGGTAGAGTGAACTTTACACCCTGTTCCTCATATCTCTGTAAAGCATAGAATCCAACTATAACGCAATTATTTGTATCCGTATGAACTGAAGAGCCATGTCCCATATTTAAACGCGGGTAATACCAAAATAACACGCACGCACGCATCACACACGCACGTACGTCACGCATTTTTCTTTCTTTATATCTCTTCAATCCATACAGACACAATTATTTTTCGTCCTTCGATTTCCTTTATGGGGAGTGCCACCCCCAGTTTTTTCCGTAATATCACTACAACATTGTTTAGCGGTGTGCAGAATACACATTCTTATCAAATGTTCATCGATATGCCGCCAATCTCCGAGTAAAATGGCTATGTGTTATCCGGACGGACGGACAGATAGATGGACAGATGAACGGAAGGACAGCCGGATATGACGAAATTAAAGGGTCAAATTAAATTAGCTAACAAAACTGTACAGAAGTGGTGGGTATATACAAGGTGTAACATTATTAACGCAAGTCCTGAAAGTACTTTGTTCATAATTGACTACTGAATCGATTTCAGTAACATTTGATGTAGGTATTTTTTCAAAAATTATGTATTTTTCCATACTGACCGCTGATTGAGCCAAAGGAAATTAAATCTTATTTCAAGGCAATAAGACTCAATTTTAAATGCATAAAGTAATGCTGGACTCAACACGATTTTCTTTATAACATCAGTTAGCTTCAAAAAAAATATGTTTTGGTCATTGTATTATGCTTTTAACTCAATAGTCTAATTGGGGTGTATGAGGTCTTGCGTTAATTATGTTACATATTGTATATCTAAACACTATACAATAAAAACAATTCAACCACCGCTGGATGTTTTTTTTATGAGGTCTTGCGTTAATTATGTTACATATTGTATATCTAAACACTATACAATAAAAACAATTCAACCACCGCTGGATGTTTTTTTACTTATACAAAATTAAAGAAAACAGTTTTCCTCCACTCATAAGTGGAGGAAAACTGTTTTCTTTAATTTTGTCGTGTTGAGATATTGATAACCATCACGTATGTGAAGTTTACACAATAAAACATGATTTTTAACTTATAAGTATTTCAAGTGTCTACACTAATTGCGGTCGGTGACCCCACAAAAACCATGATCAAAAAATAATTTTTGTTTATTTTATCATGATAAGATATTGATACACATCACGTCCGCTAAGTTTCGCAAGCTAATTTAATTTGACTCTGTATAAGGGTTCTGTTTTTGCCATTTGGCTATGGAACCCTAATAAAAGACGGTTTCTCGAAGCAAAGCAGACTACTTATCTAAAATGAGAACTGTGAAATGAAATGAAACAATTTCGTTTCATTTCACAGTTCTCATTTTTTCTTTATATAAGACTAGCTGCGCCCCGCGGTTTCACCTGCGTAAATGTCGATCCCGTGGGAATATCGGGATAAAAAGTAGCCTATATGTTAATCCAGGGATGCAGCTGCCTCCATGCAAAATTTTATCAAAATTGGTCCAGCCGTTTGAGCGTGAAGAAGTAACAAACATATAAACACACACACACACTCACAAACTTTTGCCTTTATAATATTAGTGTGATATCGGAATCACTTTTACAAGTCATAATTATTATAAAACATAAAAAAGAATGACCCGCATAGTCCTCACATTCACAATAATTAAAGTAAAATAATACTTTACAAAGTAAATATTCATAATGTTAAAGCATGTCTCCTTTAATATTAATCAACGTTTTAATCAAAGATAAAGGTACAATTTATGTTCGTTTGTATATTTATAAGTACGAGTCGAGGAAACCTAGTAGAGGTCGACACAAGTCGTTAACATACTAAAATAAATAAATACAGTTAGGCACCTTGTACACGGCACGATTTCTTTAAGGTATGGCATATAAACCGGGAACACCCAAATACTCCGAAATATTTTACTCCGAATTTCGATGTTCCGATTTTCAAAAGTCCGAATTTCATAATACCTAAGAATCATAATGTCTATTATTAAAAATCACGAAATTTATTTTACCGAAAGTCATAAATGCGACTTGTTTGTTTTCCGATTTTCATATATTCGAAGAATCAAATGCTCGATGGGTTCTCGGTCCGAAAAACGACATTCCGATTTTCAATACTCCGAATTATTTCCGTTACCGTTACCGCACCCGAACTCAACGAACGTAATAGACGACGTAGGATGCAAGAGCGAGCGAAGGGCACCCCGAGGTTCGGTTTGGTTAGGTTACTTTAAACCCTTTACACAGAAATAGGGGCTCCGCGAAGCGGGGCTCCGTCGAGTCGACATAGGATGCAAGAACGAGCGAAGGGCACCCCGAGGTTCGGTTTGGTTAGGTTACTTTAAACCCTTTACACAGAAATAGGGGCTCTATTGTACATTTTGTACCATCTATATTCTTACAATTGGAAATATGTGTTTATTTGTCTTGCTATTCAGTTTTACAAAGCGTTATTATTTCGGAATACTAATTAATCGGTATTTTAATAATCGGAATTCGTATTTTTGATGTTTCGAATTATCATTAAGTCGGACTTTTTGTTATTCGATCTATTGAAACTCGGTATTTTGAGAATAGTAATTATAAACGTTAGGGATATTGAAATTTCGGAATTATTAAAATAGGATGAATGATAAATCGGAGTGGTTATAAAAGGAATTTTGAACCATTCGGAATTATGAAAATCGGTATTCTGAAATTCGTATTTGTGACTTTCGGAATAAAGTTTTTCGTATTATTGTAGTGTACCCATATACCTAAACCGTACCGTAGAAAAAACGTGTCTGTCAAAAAGCTTCCATAGTGATCCATACGACACCAGGGGCGTGAATTGGTTTTCAGAATAGGCAGGCACTAGGCCGGGTCTAGTCTAGGAAACGCGGTCACTAATCAGAAAAAAAAGTGACGTCAAAAGTGTGGTTATTTGAGTAGGCATGCCTACTTAAGGGTGATAAATTGCGAAGGTCGAACGTCATGGTATTACGCGTGAGACTGACGTATTTTTAGTTTTGTCGTATTAACTTGAACGAGCAAAGACCAAAGACAATGTGCGAATAGTACGGGAGCCGAGTAGGCCGTCCGGCAATTGCCTACTGCCGCGCGTGTTTGTATGAAGATTTTGTTTTTTGTTAGGTATGATAATTTTGTGAGTTTCTTACTAGTCACTGCTTATATGTCTATATGCAATGCACGCCACTGTACGACACTGACGACCGTGCCTACACACGGCGTATAAAACCCACCTTTATAAAAACGTGTCTGTAATGCCGGGGTCACACCAACGGGAAACGCCGATAATTATCGCGATGACGGGCGTTAATCGTAGGTGTAGCCACAACTTAGCGCGATAAATAATTATCTGCGTTTCCCGTTGATGTAGCCCCGGCATAAACAATCATCCATAGTGATCCGTACGATACTGACGATCATGCCTACACGTCATGTTCGTGAACGGACGCCGTCGGTTGAGACTGGTCATCTCTTAATTGCCAAGGCTTATTTTTAATCTTATTTTTTTAATTGTTTCTTAATTTTTGTTTTTTTTTTACATTGTTATAAAAAAAATATTGAAATAAAAAAATATTAAAAATTTTCAAAGTTAATGCTTTTGAGCTGAAATTTTGTACAGAGATTCTAGACCAGATACACTCTTCAACCCGTTTGTATTGATATACCCTTTCCGTAACACCCTGTATACTAAAACCTTCCTGACAGTATGTAGACTACATTACTGAAAGAATCATCAAAATCGGTTCATTAGTTTTTGAGAAAATCGCGGACATACAAACATACATACATACGGGTCGAATACAGAACCTCCTTTTTTGAAGTCGGTTAAAAATACAAAAAAAAGAGAAGAAAAATCGAAAACTATCAGGGCTATCAATTAATTTTTTTAGATAGCCCTGATATTATTTTTTTATGATTATTTTCTTTGAGCACTAAGCGAAGTGATTGAAAAAAAAAATCAGTCATAACTTTTGAACCGTAAAAAAATTCACTGACATTCTCAGGGTTAAAAAGTTTGGAAATGACCTTGCCCACGCCCCTATTCGATTTCATCCATACTTCCAGGGACACCCTGTATAGAAGCAACAAGAATAATGTACCCAGGATTTTGTAATATTCTTGATTTAAAAGAGTGTCCATGGAGTTTCTTGCCCGTTCTTCTCCATAGAGATCTACGCTTTGGAATGGGCAACTAGCTTCAACGTTCTGACTAACTGACCGACTATTTAATTTTGACCAGTCAAAAGTGCCTGTACATGGTTTATTAATTGAAATAAATGCTTTGAGTTTGAGTTTGACACGGCAAATAAGCCGTGCAAGAAAAACGTGTGTACAAGGGCCTTACACCCAGCACACTCGCGCATGTTATAACAGTACTTCAACGCAACTTTCTGATCATTTTTAACCTTCTGAACGCCAGAGTATAAACGTATCGCCGTACCCCTGACGCCAGGCCACTTTAACAAAACAACACACACACACACTTAAAACAACAAATTTCTCGATATTGGTGGTTTATTTATATTAGTTTCATGCAATACAATATAGACGGAAGCTTAAACTTTTAAATTATATAAATAAAAACACACAAAAGTAATGATTAAATTGTTTATTTCATAATATGGTGCGACCCGTGCGACGTGTATTTTGTCATATATTTGTGACGTTGGCGTTCAGGGTGAGATTTCGTTTGTCACATATATGTGACAATGGCGTTCAAAAGGTTAATGGCCTAGTTAGCAAGCACCCATGGTTTATCTTCATTATCATTTTTCAATACAGGATGAAATTGAACAGGTGCGCCAAATTAAAATATCTACGAGTAATTCAACGTGTTATAAAGTAAAAGAGCATGTACGTGCGCGAAGGCAAGCGATTTGGCAACGTCATTCGCCCTTTATTTCGTTGGAACGTTCAAAATTAGGCAAATACCGCGGCAGGCGCTGATTAATTTGACAGTACTAAACTAAAATTTATCTTCTGTACTTTTCTTAATGAAATAGAAAGAAAAAGATGCACTGATCTTAAAGTTAGTTTAGTTTGTGTGTGTGTGTGTGTGTTTGTGTTTTAGTTTGTTTGTCGATTCGAATCGTGGGCGATTCTATGGAGATGATGATAACATCATGTCCATAGAATAAATAGTCAACAATGACCATCATCATCTGCCTAGCCTTTTCCCAACTATGTCGGGGTCGGCTTCCAGTCTAACCGGATGCAGCTGAACACCAGTATTTTACATGGAGCGACTGTCTATCTGACCTCCACAACCCAGTTACTGGGTAATACGATACCCCTTGGTATGACTGGTTGTCAGACTTTCGGGCTTCTGACTACCCGTAACGACTGTCAAAGATCCACGAATGACAGCCGGGACCAACGGCTTAATGTGCTTCCCGAGGCACGGAGGGGTCTCAGTATGTAAAGATGGTCACCCATCCACAGACCAACCGTGGAAAGCATAGCTTAACCTGATCGATCGACCTGTGCGGCTGTTGTTATTTAGCCACGGGCCCCTCTCAGTCAACAATGACCATTACTTTTAATAATTCAACAAGAATAGTTGAAAAATGCAAAAAAAAGAAACAAAAAAAAAAAAAACAAGAATAATTACTTGACTATTAATTTAATTTTAATGAACCCCACTGTAAGTTAGCTTCTATCTGGTAGCCCTACTTATTAAATCGACTATAGTCGTCACTTAATTGATTATAATCAATTGAGTGACGACTATAGTCGATTTATAAAGTTATATATTTATAAAGTCATCATGAACGAATAATTATTCGTTCATGATGACATTCCACTGTCAGTCTCTATGGGAGAAACTTCTTCGAGACGCCGATACCGGAGCAGTGAACACGTCAACATTACCTATCAGCGTAACAAATCGCTGGATTGTTTAATTTAACCGGTCAAGCGGCGCGGTTCACCGATCGGCGACGAAACAATAGAAAATCAATTGTGTCTCATTAGCTTGAGATGAAATCTAAGCGATTAATTACAAGACTTAAGGTCGCAGCACACGTATCAAAGCGGAAAGGGATCGGCACCGTATCAACTCGAGCCGTTCAGTATTATTTGTATGAAACTCCCTACTGCAACGCACACTTATCGGAATCGTAACGTAATCACCTCAACTCGGGACAAACTCACGAACCGCGGTGCGGTGCGTTACGGCTCGTCGTCCCCGCGCTTACGGCTCGTCGTCCCCGCGCTTACGGCTCGTCGTCCCCGCGCTTACGTCTCTCCGTACCTGAGCTTACGTCTCTTCGTCCACCCTTGCCCCTCTCACCTCTCCGGCCTGCTTGCTGCACCATCAACCAGCGGACGGCGAGCCGTAAGCGCGGCGTCGCCTAGCCGTAGCCGAGTCGACGTATCGGCTTCTGATCCGCTTTATTTACGTGCTTACGTTAGGTTGACGCCTGTTTGATGGCGAGGCGATAGGCGATACGGTGCCGCCGATCCCTTTCCGATTTGATACGTGTGCTACGACCTTTACGGGACTTATGATTTTGATGATATCCGAGTATTTTTTATCAAATATTGTGGAAATAATAGATAATGTGTTTTGTTTTTTATTGTGAACCCCCTTATTTCTGAGCTGTGGCTTACAATCACAAACCATACGTCTCCAACTCGCACTAATTAGCAGCTTCAATAATTATTGCAGTAATTAAATCAAAGGCCAGGTTTCTCATTGTTATTGTCCGCCTGTAGAAGGTCATGGGTATTACAAGGTTGTAAGAACATCTGCCTACTGTACAAATACATACTAGGCTAGGATAGATGCCTATACCTAGCGTCATGACAACTATATCAGGCAGAGTCGGTTTCCAGTCTAACCAGATGCAGCTGAATACCAGTATATAAATGCAACTGTCTATCTGACCTCCACAACACAGTTACTGGGTTATACGATACCCTTTGGTAAGGCTGTTAGTCAGACTTTTGGGCTTCTGACTACCCGAAATGCCTGTCAATAAACTAAGAATGACAGCCACAAAGTCCCCTATGACACCTACAACGAAAATATCTTTTGAAGGTGTTATAATTATTTGACCTTACATTGTCATGAATTATATTTCTAATTCCAGGCATTTGTAAATTGTGTACAGACGCCAGCACATCAAGCTACCCGAAACTGTCAAATTTTCCCAATCAACTTTGAACCTTATGTTTTAGGAATAAAGTTGAAAATCTATTAAAGAAATTTGACAGATTGTAGTAGCTTGTGCTGGCGTCTGAACAATGAATTACGCAGTCCGCACTTTGAAAAAGTGCTGATTAACATTTAAGGGGAAGCGTTCATTGTATTTTGATTGGTTTTTATTGTTTAGTTCTGAAAATGATGACTGTCGAATTTATGTATTTTATCAGAGGTGTTGCGTAATTCTTTGGAAACTCATGAGCTAGATCAGAAAGTATAGAAACACATCCATGTTTTTTTTTATTGGTGTCCTTAATTATTAATTTAACCGGTCAAGCGGCGCGCCTCGCCCATTGGCGACGAAACAATACAAAATCAATGGTGTCTCCTTAGCGGAGCTTGACAGATTAAAATAGTTAACCTCAAATTGTAATAAACATATGGGCTAAGTATTTGCCCAGTTTCTTCAAAGTCGAAGTCAAAGCATTAAAATTTTAAAAGGAAATTATAAGTGCAGCAAAAAAAGTTTTCTTTAGCACCTGAAACCTAACGTCTTTTTTTGTTTGCAACGAGTTAATAGAACAGCTTCTACTTATATTAATTCATCATTTTTACTATTCTAACAGAATATCAAAAAACCAGCGTCATTTTACGAACGTAAATTAATATGACTCAGAGCTACCGATAAATATTATTTACTTCTGAATTTATAACTCATCGACTAATGTTGTATGTGGGCTACTTTATATATTTTAGAGATTCAAAATCTGTCTGCTAATAAAATCAAATTCCAGCATCAAAATTAGACAACAAAAGCCATCAAACTTTTTATTCAACAACTAAATTAATAAATCATATTCTTTTTAATTTAGTTGTTGAATAAAAAGTTTGATGACAAAAAAAAAGAAAGTTGAAAGGTTGGTTGGTTGGGTTGGTTGGTTGGTTGGTTGGTAGGTTGGTTGGTGTGAAAGTTTGTTTATTTGTTTGTATTTTGACATAAGAATAATTACCTAATGTATTGTATACTAAAACCTTCCTGAAAGTATGTAGATCACTTTAGTGAAACCCTTACCCTTTTCAATTAAACTTATTTTTAGATCTACAGGGTGAAATTGAATTCATGGGCATCCTTTTAAGGGGTCATTGTAATCATCATTATGAACAACTTTTACTATGGGACCATGAATGAAATCGCGAAAAAAAATTCAGCTCTTCCATACATTTTGACGAGTTATGTGAACATAGCAGAACAGAGCAAGCAACAGCTGATTTTTTTTCGTGATTTTAGGCTTAGTCCCATAGTAAAAGTTGTTCATAATGATGGGTACAATGACACCTTAAAAGGATGCCCGTGAATTTAATTTCACCCTGTAGATCTAACTTGTAATTATGACGTAAAGAACTTTCCGATGCGTCATCAACAATTTGTATGTCACGATTGGCAAAAAAAAAATTGTAGCTAGGTACTTTTTTTTATAACATTCCCAACGCCACGTGCATTTTGCTGATTCCTCAAGTTTTGCAAGTAAATAATCTTTATCTTTCTCTTCGCCTTAACGAATTAAAATAGTCATCAAGGTATCGTTTTACTGAAGTCGACATTTCAACTCGGGCGTTTAACATGGAATCTATTATCGTTCTAGTGATTGGTTAAACAAAATGGTATCCTGTCTGTTATTGGCTGAAAAAAAAAAATAAAACGAACAATTACAAATAAGGAATTTAATCGATTTCGAATTTGGAACAGTTCGGGATTGACAGTTGACGCTGGCAGTGTTTAAAATTGGAACCCTATTTAGTTTTTTTTTAAGTGTAGTGTTCCATTAAAAGTTTTTATTGATTCAGTTAATTATTTAAATAAGTGCCAAAATGGGTTTCTTAGAAGATCGAGATTTAAGTGGCGTGCCAAGTATACCTGAGTTCTATAAAGGAAAAACAATTTTCATTACTGGCGGTTCTGGTAAGTTCTACAAATCAAATATGTTATTGACGTCATCGACAACGTGAACTGTTTTTTTGAACACCTCAACACCTTTAGCACTGTTCAAGAAAGTGACAATGCGCTACATTAAGCGCGCTCGCACACGGCATACATTTTGTAGGTCCTAAAATCGGTCAGATTATTTCGCCCTAAGTTATTTAGACCGACTTTTTGTAGGACGTGTGCGTTGCACTATTGCCATCATTCTATTTTTCTCCTACAAACCGATTATCCGACGATTACCGATTATCAGAGGTGGGCGGGCAGCCTAATAGGTACTGTCATGTGCATGTCATCATGACATGATAAGGATATGAGCCAATAATGACTGCATACGTTGATTTCTGCAAATGAATGGCGAACAGTGACCATAGATTTATTTGATGTTTTGGCTTGTGCATTCTGCTGTGGTACGCGCTAGCTTGCAAAAAGAAAAGGCATCGTTCATGCTCATCCCTAGTTCAAACTCGCCCGCTTTTTTATACAGGGTGTTACGGAAAGGGTATATCAATACAAACGGGTTGAAGAGTGTATCTGGTCTAGAATCTCTGTACAAAATTTCAGCTCAAAAGCATTAACTTTGAAAATGCTTAATATTTTTTTATTTCGCACATCACGGCGCTGCACTGGCGCGCGGCGGCGTGATGTGCGTGTACTAGGCGCACAGACACACTACAGATAATGTATAATGAACCTCGTAGTGCGGTGACACGTTTGTTATGATTTCAATTTAATAAACTATCGAAATAAAAAAATATTAAGCATTTTCAAAGTTACTGCTTTTGAGCTGAAATTTTGTACAGAGATTCTAGACCAGATACACTCTTCAACCCGTTTGTATTGATATACCCTTTCTGTAACACCCTGTATATGCCTATCAGCTGCAAGGGTACAGTTTGTCGGGGAAGTGCTGCGATGTAGAAAATAAATACTTATCACGTATTAATTTAAAGTAGGACGCCCTCAGGTTAGGTGGAGCGACGATCTTCGCAGGATGGCTGGTAGCAGCTGGATGAGAAATGCCGAAAATCGAGTTGAATGGCGTGCGATAGGAGTGGCCTATGTCCAGCAGTGGACTGATGTAGGTTGATGATGACGTATTAATTTTACTATATGGCAATCTTGATCTTTGTCTATATACTTATTTTTTACTAAATGACCTACTTAGATTCCGTGCACGTTATATAAACAACAGTGGCGTAGCGTGTCTTGGCAGGGCCCCGTATAAAAATTTGTTTGGGGGCCCTTAGGAAGGGTAAAGATGTCTCACAAAAGAAAAAAGAATGTTTGCATAAAATTAAAAGAAATATTTATTCATCATAATTATCTATCTGTCACTTTTTCCAAATTTTTTACAAACAATTAAAATTAAATATACTCTCCTTGCCTTTTTTTCGGAAAACTGATTTATTAAATCATTTATAGCTGATTTGCTTTTTGTGACTTGTGTCATTTGTGAAATAAAAAAAAAATACGCACGTTGGGGGCCTCCGTGGCCCGGGGGCCCCGTATAATTGATACGGCAGATACGGCGGTAGCTACGCCCCTGATAAACAAAGAGGTTTTAAAACAAGATTTTTAATCGCCGTTGATGTGATTATTCCGGAAGAATTTCAACATTTCGTACAGTCCTCTGCACGTAACTTAGCAAGAGTCGTTAGATATGTTTTTGCTTTCTTTAGCTTTCTGGTAAACAGACATGTTTCAAAATAATATATGACATAACCATAGTATTATGACAAACAATAAAAGTGACCATTTTCTTGTTGCACTAAGTGTACTAATGCGCTAATTTATTCCCACTACGCCAAAACCTTGCCAAGTTACATGCCGGACTGTATTAGTGGACTATTACGAACATGCAAATCGGACTATTGTTTTTGCGTTTATAGATATCAAAGAGCAATTGCCGACTGAATAAATAATCATACTAACACTTTTCTTATCACAGTACCGATGACGCTTGGATGTGACGCATGTTTCCCCCTACCTTTTTATTTGATTAAAATCTCAAATCGTTTATTGCAATCCATAATGTACAATTACAGGTGGTAAATAAAAATAATGGAAACAATTATGGACCCTGTCGGGCACAGCAATTTTATATATAAGTTAGAGTGAGGAAGAGTGCTTTATTAATTTTCCTTATTATAAACTTAGAAATATTTTCTATTCTACTTTGTATTTATATTTCTATTAATTCACTTATTTAATTAGTATTTTATATGCAGGTCTATCTATTTATTTACTATTTATTAAATTAAGTATATTTAATATTGCTCATTTCTTTACTCACTTGTTCTTTTTTGCGTCATTTTCACCGCGAATAAACGTATTTTCTTTTCTTTCTTTCTTTCTTTCTTTTCTTTCTTTCTTTCTTTTCTTTTCTTTCTTTTCTTTTCTCTTCTTTCTTTTCTTTCTTTTCTTTTTTCTTTCTCTCTTTACCGCTTCAGTCACGAGCATAAATACAAAAAAAAATCGCAAAATTTTACGTCTTCGGACACAAGTGGGTAGAGGTAACTCCAACGTGGTAAAGTGGGGTTACCTCGACGGATCAGCAGTAGCTTCAAGTGGATGTGAGGATATGGCGCAAACTATGCCCCGCACGTAGAGCATAGTTTCCGACACTTTATTCATAAACTTTGCTTGAAGTTAAGGTGGAAAAATATGGGAGAGGCCTTTGCCCAGCAGTGGGACAAAATAGGCTAACGGAAAAAAAAAAGAAGTTTATTAATGATTAACGACTTTAGAACGAAACAGAACTTTGGGACTCAATACAATACAATCCATCCAAAGGTTGTCTGTAAAAGATCGCTCTTAGGGGCCTTCTCCACAAGCGAGAGGATCGCGGCGATATTATCGTCGTGCCACGTATTTCTATACACGCTCTAAGAACGTATAGAAGTATGAGGAACAGGTTGTAAAGTTCACTCAACCTCCAAAGACAAGGGAGGATCCTCCAACCAGGCGGGTGATTGTGTCTGGCGGGCAACTGCCCAATGATTCATGTCGGGCCGTTGTATCTATGCTAGTTGCGCGGTAAACTCTGCTTGCGAGATGCAGGATTTGCGTGACGTCAGTATGACGCGTTGTTCGCATGTGGCGTTGCAGATACCGCTACAAACGTATATCGATATCATTGCGGTGAAAATTTGAAGGCACGGCGAGACTATCGCCATGATTCTCTCGCTCGTGGAGACGGCCCCTTAGCGATAAGACTGCCTATTGTGTCACCCTTTGTAAAATTTCTATATTTATGTCCGTAATGTAAGTATATGCTGTACATAAAAAAGAGTATTCTATTCTACAATTATTAGTACTCATACTACCCAGGTCATTCCTAAGAACCTTTACCACTACAAAACAATTATTACATTTGAATTTCTTTATTGAATTGTTCAAATAGTTTCAAGTTCCTATCTCCATTTTTTCCAGGTTTTATGGGAAAAGTTCTGATAGAGAAGCTGCTTTACTCCTGTCCAGATCTTGACAGGATCTACCTGCTTCTGAGGAACAAGAAGGGAGTGAAGTCAGAAGACAGATTAGCGCAGTTGTTCTCTTCAGTAGTAAGTGTTAAAGCGGTTACAGACATTGCGAGGCATGCGCAGCGCACGGCGCTCATCGCATGATTCGCAATGTGTGGACGTTTATATTCTGCGCATGCCTCGCAATGTCTGTATCCGCCTTTAATTGTTATAATGACCCGTATCGGAAAACTGTGTGAGAATACCTCATGCCTTGCCTTTTCCCAACTATGATGTAGTCAGCTTCCAGTCTAACCCCCTTACTAATAAAGAGAATAGTTACACACCGACTTCTTTCTTTCAGTCGTCAGTAATTTGACTTTCGAAAGAAGAAGACAAAGCGTTGTGTAACTATACAGACGCTATACAACGTTTATTAGTAAGGGGGTAACAGAATGCAGCTAAATACTATTAAGTACTTAGTTTTCACTAAGCGTTCTTTCTTTTTGCTCGGGTCCTAAGGGCCCTAGCGTAATGTGAAGAAGCCTATAACCCCTCATGAATTGAGCTACCAAATGCAAAAGAATTTTCAAATCCGACTAGTTCCAGAGGGTAACGCGTTCAAATAAAAAACAAACAAAGTCTTCAGCTTTAATCTAAACAGGGTGTTACGGAAAGGGTATATCAATACAAACGGGTTGAAGAGTGTATCTGGTCTAGAATCTCTGTTCAAAATTTCTGCTCAAAAGCATTAACTTTGAAAATGCTTAATATTTTTTTATGCGTAATATTATATGCTTAATATTGCTCAATAACTAAGATTAAAAAAACTGAAGTGGTAATCAACTTTTGATGCTGACCGTACTAGTATAGTTAAATGTCTCTCTCTCTGTAGTCGGTCCCTCATATCTGAGGATCGTGGTCAGCTTCGGAGTTGCATCTGGAGCGGATGATCTGCCTCCACCGGTTTCTGTCCAGCGCATCTCTTGCCACCGTGTAGAATTTAGAGGACGATGACTCCTTCACCTGATCGATCGATCCTGAGTTAGTTGTAAAGACTGCCTACCTGATCTCCACAACCCAGTTACTGGGAAAATAGATAATGCTTTGGTTAGTTCAGGAAGAATCGGAGCTGGCGGCTTGGGTGACGCAGGTTATTGGCCTCAAATGTGGAACATTAGAAATAAGACCTACTATGGGTTTTTTAATGAATATTGATAGAGATGAAGAGGGTGAGGAGCCGAAGATAAAATGAATAGATTATCACGCTAATATTGAAAGGCACTTTTAACTTCCCCCTTTGATCTCGTGGTCTACAAACGCGACTACTGAGCGTGGGGTCCTGGGTTGGATTCCCGGGTCAGGCAAAAGTATTATTGAATTTTTCCCATAGATGCATGTGGTTTTTCCATTAGAAATTTCTTAGTAACAGCCCGGAGTTTGGAAGTTGGCGGTGTGATACCCCCGTGCCTCGGAAAGCACGTAAAGCTGGTCCTGCGCCTGATCTCTCTTCGGTCGTGTCGGATTGCCGTCCCATCGGTCTATGATAGTGAGGGAAGAGAGTGGACCTGTGTCTGCGCTCACACTTGTGCACTACAACATCTCCCGCGCCGAAGGCTAGACTCCGCTGAGATTGGCCGCCGTGTCCGAAATACGGTCTGGAGGACTTTATTTTATTTAATACTAGCTGCGCCCCGTGGTTTTACCCGCATAACTCTCGATCCCGTGGGAATATCGGGATGAAAAGTATCCTGTGTCCTTTCCTGGTACTCAAACTATCCCTATACCAAATTTCATCTAAATCGGTTCAGCGGTTTAGGCGTGAAGAGGTAACTGACAGACACACTTTCGCATTTATAATATTAGTACGGATTGAAAGGATGGAAAGGAGAGTGAATGATAACTTTGCGGTTGACATGAATAAGCGAATGGAAGAGAAAACATTTTTTGCCGACTCTAAGTACCTGGGTCCTAATTCACTATGAGCACTTAACGATTCTTTTTTTTCTACTATTTGAAATGCGCTTGCTCATGACTCTAGTCTAGGTCAGAGGTGACAGAGACAAAGTCGACGATGGAACGAGCTTACCCAGAAGAAGCCTGTTCACTCTCACTTTGAAGAGGTTCGGGTTGTATGCGCTCGGAAAAACAGACGCAGGTAGAGATTTCCACTCTTTTGCTGTGCGCATTATAAAGGACATTTGGAAACGCTTAGTGCGAATTGGTGGAATAGCAACTAGGTAGGGATGGTAACTTGCACTGCGTCTGGATGTCCGAAGGTAGAAGGGGGCCGGTGGAATGACTCGTGGAGTCCTTGGGCACACTTACCGAAGTACAGTCTGTAGAAGACCGACAGGCAGGCAACCTTGCGGCGATGAGCCAAACTGTGAAGCTTGGCATCCACCAGTTTTACGTCGCCAATGAGCCTCTTAGCTCTGCGCTCCACCGAGTCAAGCGCGGCAAGTTGGTATTCCTTACTTCGGAACCACGTCAGTTCCTTAGTTACTCAAGACATCTGCTAATAACATTTCTTTGTGACACAATGGCGTGGTTTGAACTGTCAAAATACACGTTGTCCGTACGGTTGACATTTCGATTCCTTGCCGTTAACAAGACGCGATATTGACGTGGTTTGCATGTGGTAAGATTTTGCGGGGGATAAAACAGAATTGGGGTCCAGATGAGACAAAGGCTGGAAGAACAAGAAGGTGGTCTTCTTAATATCGGCTGAAACCTAAAAATCGCTAATATCATCGCACGGCTCAACCAGAATCGTGCTTTCATGAATAGAATTCAAAAGATGAACTAAGTAAATATTTAATGGAACAAATTTTAGCACTAAAATATATATAGATATTATATACAAGTGTATAATAAAAAGAAAGAGACAGGAAATCATTGGGCATAAAAAAAATTCGTCCGCATCGCTGTTAATGGAATAAGTGCCCAAAAGGCTGGCAGCATTACCACGTTGGATGGCAATGCTTATTCTTTGGGCTAAAAATAGGCCAGACCTCTGGTCACGCGTAGAAAGAAAATTAAATTAAACTAAATATATTTCGTTTATTTATTTGGTTTCTTATCTTAAACATATTTAAATATTTCTTAAAATAGAAAAAATAAGTATTAATAACATTTAAAAATATAAAAAATAGTGGTCCGCCGGTGTCGGGAGCAAGGTCCAAGCTACCGGTGGTTAGGGCTCCAGGGTCAGGAACCTCCTCACAACGCGAGCTGTACCGAGGAGTACTGCCTTCTGAATCTGACCCTTGATCCAACCGCCTAACGAGTGCCTCGTTAGATGTTGATCTAGCCTTTCGGCCATAAGGCCATTGGCCGATACGACAAGCGGCACAATGACAGCCGAGCCCACAGTCCACAAGTCAACAACCTCGTGTGCTAAGTCAAGATATATGATTTGTTTTTTTTTTTATCAGCGTTCACGAGGTTCCCGTCATGTGGAATTGTTACGAGTATTTTGGCTGGACTTGCTGGTGTCAGCAGCTAATTGCAGATACGTGTGTATCAAATAGCTTGGAGATATTTATTCTGGCCAGTCGATTTTTAAAGCAGTTCAGTAAATTGATGCTGATTTATTTGAAAAACAAGTGAGTTCGATTTCGAGTTGTGTCCGCTCACTCCGGAGTGAGGGTTCACGTGAACTGTACAGAATAGGACTTATCCTACTGCTACTGCTGCTGATGCAGCGTACCATCGGTATGGTGTACTTTCGATGTAGCGTACCATCGATTTGGGGTACCTGTCGATTCATTAACCCATCGATGGAACGTTTTCGATACAGCGACCGTCGATGTATGAGGAACAGGGTGTAAAGTTCACTCATATTCTATAGAAAAGGGAGTATCCTCCGACCAGACGGGTGTTGTCTCTGGCGGGCAACTGCCCGATGATTCATGTCGGGCTGTTGTATTTATGCTAGTTGCGCGGTAAACTCTGCTTGCGAGATGCAGGATTTGCATGACGTCAATATGACGCGTAGTTCGCATGTGGCGTTGTAGATACCGCTACAAATGTAGTGACTGTCGATATTATGAACCAGACCCATTTGACTTTGTTTTTATTACATACTATTTGTCTGAAATTCAATTTGTAATGTACTAGCTTGTGACTTCGTCCTCGTTAAATTTCACCCTGCCCCCATTCACCCTCTTAGGGGTGGAATTTCGAAAAATCCTTTCTTAGTGGATACCTACTATTCACAAACTGGTTATTATATATATGCCAGTAGGTTTTTTATCCCATTTTACATTCCTTCTTTTACTCTTCTTGAATATTTTATGTAGAATAGCTTTCGAGTTACTGGCGCGTCGAGCCAGTAAACAATCGATGGATAGGACCTATCGTTGCAATGGCTTTTCGGCGTAACGGACGCTCGATCTAATGACTATTCGAAATTGTGGTACATCGATGCTATGGAATTTCGGCAATTCGAACGTTAGATCTGATGACTTTGGGGCATAGAAATGTAATTGGGGAGTTAGCCACCGAGCATATGACATTCAATATCAAGCAGAAAACCCACAAAGAACATACCCTCCAAATTTCATGTCTCTAAAACCAGCGGTTTAGGCTGTGCGTTGATATATCAGTCAGTCAGGACTTTGAATTAAGTATATAGATGCAATCCAAATTTTAAAAGAAGGCGTATGACGCGTTTTCGTGCCTCTTTATGCATAAATTTGTTTAAAATTGTATAAATATTCATTATATTCTTTCGTAGCAGATGTCAAATGTCAAAGTCAGTCTATTGTTTGCTTTTCTATTATGTTCCAAAAGGTTTGTTAGTCGATGACAAATAAATGACAATAGTATGTCGAAAGATTATTTTGAAGGAAGTCTAGTAAAATTGCATAATGATCACCTACTGCGGTGTAACCTTTGGCAAGTCATTTTGAGGAGACGAATTGTAACGTAAGTTCGCGGGGGCTTGGGGGGGCTTGTGGTGGGTCGATTGGAGTTAAGCTACACTTGCCGCGGCTGGCCCGTGGATGGGTGACCATCTATATATACCGCGACCCTTCCGTGCCTGGAAAAGCACATTACGCCGTTGATTCCGGCTGTCACTCTTGAATCTTTGATAGTCGTAAACCCCCTCATTTCGTAACACACTATCAATCGGAATCTGAATCATTTTGAAGCAAATTTCTAATCCATTGCTTCATAAGTTCGCAAAATCTGTCTGCTCAACACGTAAATAACGCAATGAATGTTGTTGAACTGTCAAAATGAAACCGATTCGCAGTGTTACGCAATTGCCTCGCTGCAAATTGTAAAAAACGTAAGAAATTTTGGATTTCGCTGGCTACCCTGGCGCTTTCCCCTTAAACCGAAACAATAACGGTGTTTGAGGGCAGCATTAGTTATAGTGAGTTTCATTAATTTCATAATTTCTATTTTCAGTGTTTCGACAGACTTCGCAAGGAAAGACCCAACTTCCAATCAAAAGTGTTTGTCATAGCAGGAGATGTTCTAGAAATTGGTTTAGGTAAGTTTGTTTAAAAGTTGAATATACATCAACGTATTAACGTCGCAATTGTAACGTGTCGCTATGTGCATCTGAATTGAGGGCCCATGTTATTTTTCTTTCGAAACAAATTGAGACTTAGAGGAAAATTTGTTAAAAATAGTAAAAACTTAAAGCAATAAACTAATAAAAAGTCCATTTAATTTTCTTAAACAATTAAAACTTTTATGAACAGCTAGCTGTGCCCCACGGTTTCACCCGCGATAAAAGTATTACAGTCATTTTTTATTGATTTCCTTTATAAATCTCCACCCCCCTTTTTACACCCTTAAGGGTTAATTTCGGGGATAAAAAATATCCTATGTCCTTTCCCGAGATGCATTCTATCTCTCTGCCAAATTTTATCAAAATCCGTTCAGTGGTTTAGGCGTGAAAAGGTAACATACAGACAGACAGAGTTACTTTCGAATTTATAATATTAGTATGGATTAGTAAGTATGGATGACTTGGGCTCTCAATCCAGACGCTTGCATAATGTGGCATAGTTAAGTCTCAGAAAGTACTATCCAGCCCGGTTCTGTCGATTCTGTGATATGTGTAGTGTGTGATGTGTGTTGGGGTGTGTGTGTGTGTATGCAGCATAGCTCGCTCCATAGCGAGCTGAGCGACCTTGAATTTGTGGACCAACCCGACTGCCAGTGTCCACGTTTCGACACCGTATGTCATGATGGGCATTTTTACTGTTACCGTCAAGATGGAGGGACCAAGTCTTGTATTTCATATCAGCCTACATAAAAGTTTAATAGAGTAAATCTACTATTTGCTACTTAAGCAATAATTTGCTACCTCAATAAATACGCAGTTATTTAACAAAATCCTTGGTGCCTCCATTTTGACGTCAAAATGGAGGAACCACATGGATAGGCTGGTTGATACTCCTCGTATATAATATTACTAACTGCGCATAAGTTTCGACCCTGTGGGAATATTGGGATAAAAAGTATCCTTTGTGTTAATTTTGGTTATAAACCACCTGCGTGCCAAATTTCATCCAAATCCGTTTAGTAGTTTTTACGTGAAGAAGCAACAAACATACAAACACACTCACAAACTTTCGCCTTTATAATATTAGTCTTAGTGTGACTATTGTGATAATACCTTAATTCTACTTTAGAAATATGAAATTTGATTGTCGTTACCGTTTTTACCTGATGCAGTGATAATAATTTCGTTGTTCAAATCATGGTTTCATTTGTTTTATTGCCAATAATTATTATATGTTTTCAGGGTTATCTGAGGAAGATCGTGCCCTGATTGTGAACCGTGTGAACATCGTATTCCACGTTGCTGCGAGTGTGAGGTACATATTCTTATTATTTATTCTTTTTATAATGCTCACTCTTGCTCCTCATCGCGTCACACGCCACAGACGGCAGAAATCTCCGATATTGTTGAAATTTCGCGAGGAGATGGTAGGCCAAATTATTCTATTTAGTACCTCCATTGAAAATAATTTTACCTCTTCGGTTTCGCTATACAATGTGGCAATGCTGCCAGACTCTTGCGCACTTTTCCTGGTGACAGCGATGCGGATGAGAATTTTGATGCCCTGTGGTTCCTTTTCCTCTTTTCTACTATATACATGTACACACGGCACCACATCAAGCTATACATAACCAGTATAATTTGACTTCTGATTGTACGAAAAACCTATACAATGCAAAGTCACATAAAACTGGAAATGTATAGCTTGATGTGTCGCCGTGTGTACCTACATATTTTTTATTTATTTTTTTTTCTAAGTCTGCCGGAAAAAATCTGCTCAACAACGTAAATAACGCAATGCATGTTGTTGAACTGTCAAAATTAAACCCATTTCTACTGATTAGTGTGTTACGCAGTTACCCCGCGGGTCTCAGTTTTGCCAGGTTGCTAAAGCCCCACAAACTATTCTTAGTAAGTTCTCGTGTCAAGTGGGCAAGTTACCGACGAAATCACTTTTTATTTACAGGTTTGACGATCCGCTAGAATATGCTGTGCGCATGAATCTTAGAGGCACTAAGGAGATGGTGGAACTCGCTACAGACATCAGGAATTTAAATGTAAGAACGTTCCTAATTTTTTTTAGATATTTGAGGTCTAAGCTCCTATTACGATGACCCATTTCTGTCACGGCCAATACAGTTACAACACATACGTCATCATCATCTGCCTAGCCTTTTCCCAACTATGTTGGGGTCGGCTTCCAGTCTAACCGGATGCAGCTGAATACCAGTATTTTACATGAAGCGACTGCCTATCTGACCTCCACAACCCAGTTACTGGGTAATACGATACCCCTTGGTAAGACTGGTTGTCAGACTTTCAGGCTTCTGACGACCCATAACGACTGCCAAAGATCTACGATTGACAGCCGGGACCAACGGCTTATCGTGCTTTCCGAGGCATGGACGGATCTTGACAACACATACGTCATCACAGAAAATAACTTAAAATCTTCAGAAATTGCTCGGTAACAAAGTTAACGAACAGTTTTTAAAATTGAAAAATTATTGGATATTGGAATCCAGGCAAAATTACTGCCTCTCATTCTTAAATTTTTATAATTTCAGGTCTTCATCCACGTCTCAACATCTTACTCTAACACGAACAGAGATCCTATAGAGGAGGTCCTATACCCCCCTCATGCTGACTGGAGAGACACCTTGGAGGTCTGCGAGAATATTGATCCTCATGCCTTGCGCGTGCTGACTCCGAAGTATGTAACACTTGCTTCTTCAAAAGTCTCGCATAGCTCTTCACGACCACTCGATACGCTTCCGTACTTTATCAAACATCAATCAATGTTATCGTCTGCAAAGGAGGCGGCCTAGAGGAAGAGAGAAGCCGCATCCTCTCTCCCCTCCAGTAGGAGACGCACCGGGCGCCCGAGAAGGGCGCAAAACGATCTGCGACCTCCATGAGAGGTAGCCTGCGGTCGGCGGACTAGGGGCATCCGTCGTCCAACCAGACAAGCCCGAGTTGGCGCTGCAGTGTTCCACGCGCGCCACTCGAGAGTGGGTGCGGCCATTACAGGAATGGGCGCACGGGGAGGTGGGACCCGCTGAGGAATAGCGGGTCGAGGCCTGTCGGGGGAGCGGTGAATGCTTATGCGAATCCCGCACCCCCGGCCATAGGTAGAGGTGGAACACCGCGGTGGTTTTAGCCGGTAAGTCCGGCATGCCCCTCTGTCACCCCCACGATAGAGGAAGTCCAAGAGGATTTCCACCGCGAAAAAAAAAAGGAGCTGTACCAAGCGTGAGTGAGCGAGTACTCTCTTTGATAGTTCGTGAATCACACAAACGAGCGTCACAGCGACAAACGAGTACTCGCTGGCGGTGTGAAGATGTGAACAGTCAGCTATCAACTATTAATATACAGGGTGTTACGGAAAGGGTATATCAATTCAAACGGGTTGAAGAGTGTATCTAGTCTAGAATCTCTGTACAAAATTTCAGCTCAAAAGCATTAACTTTGAAAATGCTTAATATTTTTTTATTTCGACATTACGGCGCTGCACTGGCGCGCGGCGGCGTGATGTGCGTGTACTAGGCGCACAGAAACACTACAGATAGTGGATAATGACCCTCGTAGTGCGGTGACATGTTTGTTATAATTTCAATTTAATAAACTATCGAAATAAAAATATATTAAGCATTTTCAAAGTTACTGCTTTTGAGCTGAAATTTTGTACGGTCAGCAACAAAAGTCTATTAATACTTCAGTTTTTTAATCTTAGTCATTGAGCAAAATATTTGTTCAAAATTGCAGCAGAAAAATTTTTTTTAGAATATAAACTCTTTGCTATTTTGTGAAAAGCTAAAAAGCAGTTTATCGAAGGAAACTGTTGTCGATTTGATAACATGTAAAAATGACAGTGTTAATCGAATTTTGATGCTGACTGTACAGAGATTCTAGACCAGATACACTCTTCAACCCGTTTGTATTGATATACCCTTTCCGTAACACCCTGTATGTATCTCTTTCACTTACACGGGAACTACAATCTTTTGTGACGTTTCATGCGCTAGAAAATCGTTGATACTCGTAGCTAGTCGCTTGAAATTCTTGGAATTCTTCTTGTTTTTTTGGGCCTGTGTAAATTAATCTATCTGATAAATTTCAGGTATCTAGGAGAGCTGCCGAATACATACACGTTTTCAAAGCAGCTGGCTGAGAATGTAGTAGCCGAGTATAAAGGAATACTGCCCATAGTCATCATCAGACCTTCCATAGGTAACATTCATTTAAAACCTTTTAAATTACTTTATGACACCCAAGATTTATTTATTTATTTATTTAAACTTTTCGCACAAAAAGGTACAAAGGCGGACTTAATGCCTTAGGCATTCTCTACCAGTCAACCAAGGGTGGTGAAGAGATTAGATGGCAGGTGCTTTGGTTGAGAGGAACAATGATTTCGAAATTTCAAAATGATTTCGATTTTCAGTTTGCAAGATTTCGAATAGCACACTGGATTCTCAAATCTCGCCACTAAAAAAAGTGATAAAAGACCTGTACAAACCCTGGCAGTAGGAATGGCTGTGTGGCATTTTGGCAGTTCAACAACATTCATTGCGTTATTTACATTGTTGAGCAGACAAATTTTTCGAACATATTGAAGCAATGGATTAGCAATATCCTTCAAAATTATTCAGACTGTGATTGAAAGTATGTTGCGCAATTTGGGCTAAACATACATTTTAGGTACATAAAGTATTTTGTTCATTATTTTAAAGAAGAAGAAAAGGAAAATGCGTATATTTGCATTCAGGCAAAAAAAAATACACCTTGAAACAGAAAACAAAGATTATAATGCCAAAACGGCCTCAGCTCAGCATAATGTCAGATGAACAACACAAGGTGTACGACCTGACGCTGATTTTCAGCTGCAATCCACGAGTGCTATACGCTAGAATAATAAACACACAGGGAAGTGTGTGTCCGTTATAATAAATTAAGAGAATTAATTGTGATTTTCAGTCATATCAAGCGTAGAGGAGCCAGTTCCAGGATGGATAGAAAACTTTAACGGTCCTGCTGGTTTGATGGCTGCCAGTGGAAAAGGTATGTTCCTTCCAGTTTTTCTGAAAAGGACGATGAGTCAGAACGTCCCCCCAACCTTACATTGACCAACAGACTTAAAATATATCTCATTCGAACCGCCTTAGCAAGCTGATCAATTTTTACTATGACGACATCTCTCAAAAGTGCGGGGTATTCCGAGAAAATCATGTTTAGTGTTAATTTCGTCACAACGTTCCCCCAACCCTTACATTGACCAACAGACTTAAAATGTATCTCATTCGAACCGCCTTAGCAAGCTGATCAATTTTTACTATGACGACATCTCTCAAAAGTGCGGGATATTCCGAGAACATCATGTTTTATTGTTAATTTCGTCACAACGTCCCCCCAACCCTTACATTGACCAACAGACTTCAAATGTATCTCATTCGAACCGCCTTAGCAAGCTGATCAATTTTTACTATGACGACATCTCTCAAAAGTGCGGGATATTCCGAGAAAATCATGTTTTAGTGTTAATTTCGTCAGAACGTCCCCCCAACCCTTACATCGACCAACAAACTTAAAATGTATCTCATTCAAACCGTCTTAGCAAGCTGATCAATTTTTACTATGACGACATCTCTCAAAAGTGCGGGATATTCCGAGAAAATCATGTTTTAGTGTTAATTTCGTCAGAACGTCCCCCCAACCCTTACATCGACCAACAAACTTAAAATGTATCTCATTCAAACCGTCTTAGCAAGGTGAACATTTTTTACTATGACGACATCTCTCCAAAGTGCGGGATATTCCGAGAAAAATCATGTTTTAATGTTTATTGCCAGAACGTCCCCACAAGCCTTACATTGACCAACAAACTTAAAATGTATCTCATTCAAACCGTCTTAGCAAGGTGATCAATTTTTACTACGACGACATCTCTCAAAAGTGCAGGATATTCCGAGAAAAATCATGTTTTTATGTAACTATTTTTGGCACAAAATAAGAGTTTGTAAGTAAACCATATTCTTTGATTTTCAAACCTCTCAAGATCAATTAGGAGATGCCATTTAAAAAACAGAAAACGTCATTCGTTACTCGTCCATTTTTTTCTATTCCTATAGGCAGGCAGTTGTCCCACCGGCGGCGATGAACGATTAGCGAGTAGAACTAGCAACTGAAAACGAGTTGGCGAGCAGCGAGCAGCGTGTGTGTAGTTACGATAGTTTTGTCGCTGGGCTATCAGCGAGTTTTCGAGTGCGACGGGCGATTACTCGCACCACTCGCTCGGGGCGGTTAGTCTCACAGGGGTTTCTCTCGGCGTGAGCTCTGACCACCAAGCGACCATCGCTGAGCGAGTATCGCTAGGCGAGTATTATCTTTGATAGCTCTTGTCGCTCAGCGACAAACTAGTGAAGCGAGTCCTCGCCGGCAGTGTGAACAGTCAGCGATCAACTGTTAATATATGCATCTCTTTTGTTTACACGGAATGTATATCTATTGTACGTTTCTTGAGCGAGAAAACAGCCGACAGTTAGTCACTTCCTCGCCGGCGGTGGGACAACTGCCATATGCTCGTCCACGACGGAGACGCGGGTAGTCTTCGTCTTGGGCGAGCTTGAATCCCTCACTGCACTCAGGATTCAAGTCTTAACTCCCTCGCTTCGCTCAGGAGTCAACTCAAACCTAGAGTCCTTCGTTGCGTTCAGGATTCAAAATAGCGCCCCGCGACAACAAGACACTACTTTATCCCAAAATAAATAAAACGATTTTTTATTTTATTTCTAAACCCCATGGATTTTGGAGTTAAAACTGATTGCTAGTATTTTTATAGATCTTTATGAACCTGATAACACATACAAAAGATCTGTTGCAGGGCGGGAGACGGGCCTAGCGAATTAGAAAAATTAATAAAAACGTTTTTTTAATTTTCATTTTATTTCTAAGCCCCATGGATTTTGAAGTTAAAACTGGTTGCTAGTCTTTTAATAGATCTTTATGAACCTGATAGCACATACAAAAGATCTGTTGCAGGGCGGGGGACGGGCCTAGCGAATTAGAAAAAATTAATAAAGCGATTTTTTAATTATTATTTTATTTTTAAACCCCATGGATTTTGAAATTAAAACTGGTTGCTCGTCTTTTTATAGACCTTTATGAACCTACTAAGACATAGAAAAGTTCTGTTGAAGGGGGGGGACGGGTCTCATACAAATATGGTCATCGTTCTTTTCGGTTCAATCCATAAACGCTCTCAAAATGGTGAAGGAAAACATCGTGAGGAAACCGGCATGACCTAGAACTGAAAATTCTAAGACATGTGACATCTACCAACACACTTTGGGCCCGCGTGGTAGGTTATAGCTCACCCCCTTTCGAAGAGTGGAGGCCTGTGTCCCAGCAGTGGGAACATTATAGACTGATAATGTATGTGTAATTACGACTATAAGAGTAAGGGAAGACCAAAAAACGATGGATGGACTCCAACCTTCCCATGGCCCTGCCAATATACGTTATACGGGCCGAATCGTGGAGCGGCTGCGGATATAGCACCCTTGGCAATCTTAACAGTCCGCAGGCATTTCTTGATCCCTTACATATTAGACCATGTGTGTCCCTAATGTCAATTCTTCCCAACTGGGCTTGCACCGCACACACAGAGGAAGCGAAGACTTCGCCGCCGGCAGTCGTATACTGCCATGTGCTGCTGTATGAATTATGAATATGGTTCGAAAGGGGGTGATTACCGAGATGACGACTAATAGAGAAGCATGGAAGAAAAAGACAAGTTGCGCCGACCTCAAATAAATTGGGATAAAGGCAGGACCATGATGAATGTATGTGTGATTAATTATTATTATTGATTCCAGGCATCATGCGCAGTTTATACACGGATCCAGATCTGATTGCAGACTACATGCCAGTAGATATATCTATCAAGAGCTTCATAGTAGCATCCTGGCTACGAGGAACTAAAGAGTAAGTACTTGTGGCGCCATCTACATCGCCACCTGCGAACTACGCAAAATCCCGCATAGCTCATCACTCATCCTCCATAGAAAAGGGTGGATAAAAAAATATTAAGCATTTTCAAAGTTAATGCTTTTGAGCTGAAATTTTGTACAGAGATTCTAGACCAGATACACTCTTCAACCCGTTTGTATTGATATACCCTTTCCGTAACACCCTGTATAACCATTATTCCATAACATTGTATCCACATAGTGTATTATGTTACCGCTAATGTGCGTAAATCAGCTAGAGTGCAGATTAACTTGTTAATCTGCAGATTATCTGGTTGAGTCCGTCAAAGTGGAAAAAAATGTTTGTTACCGGCCAAACCCGGTTTTAGGATGAACAATAGTTTCGCCTAGACCAAACCAGTTCTCCCTACACGGGTTGTATGGTTGCGGTCGATCGATAGGCGACGTAGGATGCAAGAGCGAGCAAAGGGTACCCAGAGGTTAGGTTTGGTTAAGTTACTTTAAACCCTTTTCGCGGGGGGCTCCGTCGACAAAGGATGCAAGAGCGAGCAAATGAGAACTGGTTTGGCCTAACATAACAATCATATTTCAAATATTTCACACTTTAACGGATTTTACCCGGTAACTTGCAGATTACCTAGTTAATGCGCATATTAACGTATTCCGTATTCTAACGGTAACATAATTACTCGTATATCCAAGACTAGCTTCTGCCCACGACTTCGTCCGCGTGAAATTCGTACTTTCCTCTAAAAGTTTCGAAAATGTATGTTGGTATGATCTTTATAGTTAATTTAGATAAATAAGTATTCGGGCCAATTTTTAAGTTTATAGAACAAAGGAATCAGATTTTTCAAATAAACTGTATCCCCGCTTTTCACCCCCACAGGGGTGGAATTTTATAACTTGACTCAGTTTATTTATAACAATTTTCGAGCTAATCAAGCCACGCGGTAAAATCCTCCCCTTTAAAATTAACTACCTCTTTTCACACAGTTCGGGGTAGATTTTCGAAAAACCCTCATACATGTTATTAATTATTTTTAGTCCTTCTAATATAAATACTGAGTTTCAAGTTAATCGGACAGGGCGTTAAAATTCTTCCATACAAATTTTGACACCCCCCAATACCTCTTTTATAGGGGGTAGGTATTTTAGAAAAACGAAAAATTCCAAACTTCATAATTTACTTAGATAAGTATTCGTGCCAAGTTTCAAGGTTATTAACTCAAGAAATAAGATTTTTCATACCAACAAAATCCCCCCTTTTTACCCCCTTAAAGGTTTAATTTCCAAAAACCCCTTCTTATTCGATAGGTACCTACTCTTCACAAAGAACACACCCTCCAAAATTCATGTCCCTAGGAAGGACCAGCGATTTAGACTGTGCGTTGATATTTCAGTCAGGTCGTTGATCCCCCTTTTGGGGGAGAAATTATCAAAAACGCTGAGACACGTATAAATTAATTTTTAATCGTTAGCCTAAATACAAAATTTAAAGATCCTAACTTTTAAACTGACGGACTTTCATAAACAACTTCATCCCCCCTTTTAACCCTTTGGCGGTAGAATTATCAAAAACGCTGAGACACGTATACATTAATTTTTAGTCGTCAGCCTAAACACAAAATTTGATGATCCTAACTTTAAAACTGACGGACTTTCATACAAACTTTCATCCCCTATTTAACTCCCTTAGGGGTTGAATTTCAAAAAATCCTTCATTATTCCTTGTCTACACAACAAAAAAGAAATGAAAATAAAGCTGAAACGCCTGTGCAATACTATCTACCTATACCTACTTCACTTAAAAATAAATACTTATAACTACTTTAATTAATAAAAGTACCTACGCTTAATAATTTTTAATTTGAACGAATATTTAAACACTACCAAAACAACTCATAGGTACCTATTTTACAAAATAACAACAAAAGAAATTCAAATAAACTATTTAAAGACTAAAAGTCGCGCTGATAAGCACGGTTTCTCAATATCAATAAATTATTGTCTGTCAATAAGGTCGAACGCTCTGAACGCATCAACAGCCAAATATTGAATGAAGCTCGCTCCATAGGCTCGCTCTCGGACCTCCCGCCTTTTTATACCCGCCGCGACCTGTGTCGAGCGCGGCAACCGTTACACAAAAATAATCCTTATAGCATGATTCAGTATTCACCATGGCGATGCGCGATGGCTTATTTCATGTATAAGTTTGGTGTTTCTATACCGATTTCTATGATTCTTTTTTTATTGAATAGGTAATAATGTTAAATTTTTTAAATTAGGGATGAGTGAGAGTATTATAAACGCAAGAGTAAACAAATATAATCAGAATGCTCCGAACTGCTAAGCTATCAGGAGTTACACGTGTTATTGTGAGTCAACCATAAAAGATAGACATATGCTGTTGCGGGATATTTTTTAGACAATTTTATGTAGAATATTTCCGTCGTACATGATTTCTATGTAACTTTAACCATTAAGGCTGCACACGCGACGGAAGCTTAAAAAATGGAGTAACTTCTCCCGTTTTCCCAACACTTCCCTTCACTACTCTGCTCCTATTGATTGTAGCGTGATGAAAAGTATACTATAACCTGCCCAGGAGTATGAAGAATAATTGTACCAAGTTTCGTTAAAATCCGTCGAGTAGTTTTTGTTTCTATAAGGAACATACAGACCGACAGACAGACAGACAGACAGACAGACAGACAGACAAAAATTTTACTGATTGCATTTTTAGCATCAGTATCGATCACTAATCACCCCCTGATAGTTATTTTGAAAATATATTTCATGTACAGAATTGACCTCTCTACAGATTTATTATAAGTATAGATGTTTTGGGACAAAACGCTTTTTATTGTACACTATGTTTTGTATCTGTACGGTGAACACAATGTTATAGAATTTTGGGGCTGACTGTACGTGTGATAGAGCCCTGAATTCACAATCTGGGAGTGGCGAAGGGTGAATTTAAGACAGAGGTAAGCCGGAGCAAAAAAAAATCCAAAAGAAAATTTCAATGATAAAGTTGACTATACATAGAGTGGCTATGTTGTGAATATTCGAAGGAAAGTCGGTGGAAATCGAGTTGTATGGTACCTTCGCCACTACAAACTGTTTCGGTAGTTTAAACCTGAAGACCAATTCTCGTAATTAAAAACGTTCAAAATCTAGTCGGAATCTCATCTCAGCGACAACCAGTGTCAAAAATGTAGGAAAACTAGAGGTATACGGGAACTACCCCTCTTATTTGTAATAAGAGATGTTTCTGTCCTTTATATAAACTTCGTTCCACCTTTTCTCATCCGTCTCCTCTTCAACAGACTGTCCCCAACAGACGACATCCCTATCTACAACTGTTGTGCTGGCAAGTTAAACAACATAACCATGGGCGAGATGATCGCCATCGGCAAACAGATAGCCCCCTCTGTGCCCCTCAATGATAGCCTGTGGCATTCTGGAGGAAGCCTCACCACTTGGAAGTCTGTGCATTATCTTAAGGTAAGGGAAACGACACTCACGGTACGGCTGGTCCATAAATTCAAGGTTGCTCAGCGAGCTATAGAACGGGCTATGCTTGGAGCCTCTCTGAGGCATCTTATCCGCAACAAGAAAATTCCTCAGATCGATGCATTATAGGTGCTCCCACAATTTCCCAACCTATAAAAATCTACTAAATAGATACAATCTAATGAGCCTGAAGTCTAGACGTTTATATCTAGAAATTATGTTTCTTTTCGACGTATGCTATAACAGGTATAACTGCTCTGAGATTACTAATAAAATATGCTACTGTGTCCCAAGAACTGTTATTAGACGTGAGGTGCGCGCACGTCCTCTTTTTGCTGTGTCCTATTGCCGCACCAATGCTGGTCTGCGGGCCCCTCTACGTCGCTTGTGCAAAAATTATAATGATTTTTGTTCAGAAACTACAGAATTAGATTTATTCTCAATGTCAGCAAATAGATTTCGTTCTGCTTTGTTAAGGAAACTTAAGGATTCCGATGTATAGTTATTTGAACAGTCTCGTAGTCTTACTCGCATAGATTGTTCATTAGTAAAGTTATATGAATTGTATATGCTGTGGATAACGGTGTGAGTTTCACATTTATATTATATCTTTGTTTATATTATTTGCGCAGATATAATGTGTTGCTGTTTGTTTGTCCCAAATAAATAAATAAATAAATAAACAAGATGGCAGAGAACCAAAGTTGTCGACATAGCTCACGGTATTTAGAAATATATAAGTATGTTTATCAGTTGTCTAGTACCCATAACACAAGCTCTGCTTAGCTAGGGACTAGATGGCGTTGTGTGATAGTTGTGGAATATTATATTATATTAAAAATCAAGCTGAAATGGCAATGGGCCGGCCATATTAGCCGTGGAACCGATGTAACCGCGAATCGGTAAACGTAAGCTAGGCCGCGGACGCCCTCAGGCTAGGTAGAGCGACAAGCGTTCTTCGCAGGATGGCTGGTACCAGCTGGATGAGAGTTGCCGACAATCGAGTTAAATGGCGTGCAATAAGAGAGGCCTATGTCCAGCAGTGGACTGTTACAACCTGAGGATGATGAAGGAGAACGTAGAGCGGTGGTGGCCCAGTGGTAACGACCGCGCCGTACGTGTTGTCGGTCGTGGGTTTCGGGCCCTGACAGGCGCGGCTTTACTTTGTGTAAATTATTAAAGTGAAAACTTCTTTCGGCGCGTTGGCCATTTTTTAAGATAGGAAAAAACCATTGAATTCGCGCTACTGCTACTGTAACCAACACCGCTTTGGATGTGTTCGGCTGTGCTCGGGATGTACTCGGTTTTAATGTGAATGGTTTTAATGCGCACGCCCAATGTGGGAAGTCTTACGTGGCGTGAGGAAGAATCGAAGAGGCTTATGGCAAGCAGTTGACTTTTATAGACTGCTGTTGAATCGCCATTACGATTACTTTTTGATAAACCTAACGTTACTTTGTTTTCAGGTCATATTGCTGCACTTACTGCCTGCAATGTTGGTGGATTTGATTCTGTTGGCGTTAGGCAGAAAACCTATGTAAGAACCTTTTGTTATAAACTTGAGCGCTGCTCGATTTTAAAACTTACACCATAATCAATTTTTCTTTTAAAAACACAACATCAACATCACGCCTAGAATCCCCGAAGGGCATGTCCTAGAACCAAGACTTCGAAGACATGTGACATCTACCAACACGCGCTGGGCCCGCGTTGTGGATTACTTAAAGAGAGGAGGCGTATCCACAAAAAATATTATTATTACACATTGGGTACTTAATTGTAGCTACACATTAATGCAGTATTATTATAAAACGCCAATGTTATTGTCGACAACCAAGGATTTTTTTTATTTTAAAAATGTCTTTGACCTAATTATCGGACCCTGGTCCCGAATCTTTGGAAGTCGTACGAAGGACTGAACCCGACTCGTAGAGGCCCTTTCTTTTAGACACGTTTAATGACAAGAAACACCATTATTTATTACGGGAAATACTTAACAGCAAGTCAAAAAAAATTTTTGCGCTTCTAATGATGCACACTTTTTTAAATAGTTGAGCCTCTTTTGAACTTTCTGTTTCCTCAAAGTTGGTCGCAGTAACTAAACAAAGGTGTACCCTAACCAAACGGGTTAGTTAAGTCAGGTTGGATCTTTTCCCCCCCGGTGGGTTCCCGCATTGTCGAGGCGGGGGGGCTCAGTAGCCGTGGCTTGGACACCCACGGTGAAGCGAAGAGGAACCCAAGGAGGGGCCACTCGTCAGGGCTTTTGCCGGTAAGCCGACGACGTAGCGGCCAATGAGTAGGTTGCGGTGCCGCTTGAGCGACATCGCAGCTGAGGCGGGCCGCGATATCGTATCGGAGGCGTCGCGGCTGAGGGTTGGAGGCCGCGGCGGGAGACGAGTGCCGGTATTGCGGTGCGCCGCTCTCCCTACCTTCCGCGGCCTTGACGGGGTCGCCACCGTCTGATGGCGGACGCGGTGGGGCCGCAGAGGAAGAGGAGTGTTGGTATAACGTTTGCCGCTCTCCCTATCCTCTGCGGCCGAAAATTGGCAGGCGGCGGGGCCAATGACCTGACCCGTCGCAGGGGGACCAAGGGTGCCCAGACACGGGGTCGTCTGGCGCCCATGTGCTGGTTTGGTCCCTGGGGTGGTCACGGCGTGCTATGTGTTCTGGTGCGCCGGTGATGGGGAATACTCCACAGAGGAGGGTCCGGTGATGGACAGCCGCGGTGGGTTCACGGATGAGTGCTAACGCGTGCCCGTGTTCCCGCCGTAAGCGGCAGAGAAGGACACCGTGGAGTTTTAGTGGGTTGGAGTCCCACATAACTGCACTATCTCCCCGTGGTAGTGCAGAATGCATGAGCATTTCTCCACGTTAAAAGAAAAAAAAAAAAAGGTTAGATCTGTTACCGACCATGCCCGAGCCGAATTGGTCGCAGTAAAATATTAAGCTAGGGCACCTCGACCAAATGGGTGAGGTTAGCTGTGACCAACCGCTACCTCCAAGTTGTTCGCAGTTACTTGGATATTTAGTATTTTTAGGTCCCCATAATAGGAATTATTAGAGGTTCACAAAAAGAGGAGCAATCATCATATTAGACTGTTCAATAATATTTTTAGGAGCGCAAAATGGGAGCTATTGGAGGTTCACAAAAAGAGGAGCAATCATTATATTAGAGTACCTAATAAATCATATTTTTGTTATTGAATCTATGATGCTTGCAATATGATTATTATTTTAATGTTTTCACATATCTCGGGACTGTGGGTGGGATCCCGGGCCTTTGGGCGGCGTACGAGGGGCCGAAGCCAACTAGCAGAGGCCCCTTAGGAAATTTTAGTGAAATCCGGCACCAACCGATGATTATCCGAATTATTCCACTTTGCCCCACCGGCCGCCCCACTGGTGGGGCAAAGTGGAATCTGCCCAACTAAATCGAAGTAGTGGGGCAGATTCCACTACTTTAAAATCTTTCCCTGTATGCGCTTTATTTTTATTTTCAGGCTGGTCAAAATCCAACGCCGCATCTACATAGCGAATCTCGCCCTTGAGTACTACATTACAACCCAATGGACCTTCGACAATAAAAACCTAGTGTTACTCCGCTCACGAATCTTAGAAGTTGACAGGAAACAATTCTACTATGAGATAGAGAATATAGATAAATACCAGTTCTTCTACAACTCAGTTGTTGGAGGAAGGAAGTTTTTACTGAAAGAAAAAGATGAAGATCTTCCGAGGGCTAAGCGTCATTATAAAAGGTAAGATTCAGAAGATATGGCAACCAATCAATCTGCCTAGCTTTTGCCCCATAAACCTATCTGACCTGCACACCACAGACTACCTACAGTATTTTTATATTCTTCCCCTTTTTAATCCATCCAAAGGTTGTCTTTAAAAGATCGCTCTTAGCGATAAGACCGCCCATTGTGTCACCCTTTGTAAAGTTTCTATATTTATGTCTGTAATTTATATGGTGTACATAATAAAGAGTATTCTATTCTATTCTGCACAACCCAGTAACTCGATACCCATTGTTATGACTGGTTGTCAGACTTTTGAGCATCTGACGACCCGTAACGACTGTCAAAGATCTACGTATGACAGCCGGAACTAACGGCTTACTAATGTTATAAATGAGGCCCCGCGGTTTCACCCGCATGAGTTTCGATCCTATGGGAATATCGGGATAAAAAGTATTCTATGTCCTTTCCCGGGACTCAAACTATGTCTATACCAAATTTCATCTAAATCGGTTTAATGCTTTACAGACAGCCAGAGTTACTTTCGAATAAATAAATGACTTTTGATTTTGATTTACCTAATTGTTTTTTTCACCAATTTGTTTGTTTGTTTTTCTGTTTGTGATAAATGATTTACTTTCTGTAAGTAAGTTTGTACAAACACTTTTACACGTCAATCATATTTTTTAAAGCTAGTTGAGGTCGGCGTTTCCTATCTGACTACTCCGGGAAAAAAGGCCGAAACAAACTCAGAGGTCACAGTCTCTTTTAAAGTCCAGACAAAATCTTGGTCAGATCATGTGAAGACCATGTAGATTGGTGTCTGAAATGGTCTTTTGAGGAAAGAGCCACACAGATTGAGCGGACCTGTTTATGTTCTTTCTACACGTCATGTTCATGTTTGCCGCAAATAAACGTATTTTCTTTCTTTTTTTTTCTAGAATGCTGATCATCGATACGATGGTACAAATCCTCTTCTACAGCTACTTGTTCTGGTGGTTCCTAAACCTGGGTTTCATGCAGGACATTATTTCATCCATACCCCGTATCGTCTAAGTCTACTGAGTGTTTTTCGCCACAATTCTGTTCATGTATTAAGGTTTAAATAAATAATACTTAATAAAAAGAAGGTTTTAAGTGTGTTTGTTATTTTATTTACCCAGTAATTTTTTTTTTATTGTGTGGAAATTCTCATGAATGTCCACCACACTGGGGTGAGTGGAGGGGTCTGTCGGACTCTTACTGACTAAAACCACACGGTGTCCTGATACCATTAGCCGGGGTGCCTGAGTGCTTGCGCATGTCGTCACGCTCCCCCAGCAATGGCGTAACTATACCATTTGACAAATTCAAGGGATGGGGCCCTCCCTCAATGTAAAAAGGCTCAACCAAAGTTATAGTTTTTTTTTTTTTTACTAGCACTTCTTCCGCGTAGATTTCTTATTTTCCCCTACATAACACCTGACTGCTTCGTTGGTCTAGTGGTCGCAAGCGCTACTACTGAGCATGAGATCCTGTCCAAAAATTAGACAAACAATGGGAAAAGGTACAAAATGTTCGAAACCTGAATGATGACGGTGGGGATCTGATAACCATTCGTCACATTGGCCATTTCGTCGCTATCCTTAATAGGTCACACTCACTAATACGTCACCTTGTGCATCTGGTCAGTTTCTTAACTCGTTTCATGCTGTATTTCGACTCATTCCCAACTCCTCAGATGGATATGTACAATTAAGCACAAAAACAAACATTTTCAGTACAACAAAATTTTATTATAAATTAGGTAGTAGGTACTCGCACAATCTAAATTTTCAAAAAAAGTTAACTTAGGATCCTCCTGTGCTCATGGCCCTCTCGGGCCGGGAGCCCCCTCTGGCTGGGGGCCCGTGGCATTTTGCCCCAATGCCACCCTATAGTTACGCCACTGTCCCCCAGCCAGGTGTTGGAGGTACTACTCACAGCCTTAGTTTTCTAAGAAAGCGGCACACGCTCAAACAAGATCGTAAGCTAACCTTACGACCTTAAAAGCCCGGCTGCCTGTGCAAAATAAATGGGTTACCTATACATAATTTAAAAAAAAAAAAACAACTTCTTAAATTGACAGTGTCAGTCAGAACTGTGACAATACTGGATTTTATAAACAAATAATATACTTACCATTTTTTTTTTTAGATTTTTTTTTCTCGATTTATTTTTAGGATAATCGTACGTCCACCTATTGTATATAAAAATGGCTAATAAAAAAGAAAAAAAGGATAAAAACAAAAAAGTAAGTACAACAACCAACGTAATCTAAAGCTGAGTAGGTATACACTTGAGCATTTCGACGTATCGAACCGGAAAGGGATCGGCACCGTATCAACTTGAGCCGTTCAGCATTCTTTGTATGAAACTCCCTAAGTACTGCAACGCACACTAATCGAAATCGTAACCTAATCGCCTCACTTCGGGATAAATAAGCTCACGAACCGCGGTGCGATGCGTTACGGCTCGTTGTCCCCGCCGAGCTTACGTCTCTTCGTCCACCCTTGCCCCTCTCACCCCTCCGCCCTGCCTGCTGTACCATTAACCAGCGGTCGGCGAGTCGTAAGCGCGGCGTGTCGCCTACCCGTAGCCGAGTCGACGTATCGAAGCTTCTGATCCGCTTCGGTTACGTGCTTACGTTAGGTTGACGCCTGTTTGAGGGCGAGGCGAAAGGCGATACGGTGCCGATCCCTTTCCGATTTGATACGTGTGCTACGACTTTAATGTAACGTTCTTGCGAATAGTACAAGTACAAAAGAAGCAAAAGATCAGTTTACAAAAGCATTTCCTTGTAATGAATGTAACGTCCCTGCGAATGCTCGACGCTGCGTTCGCAGCGTTTACCTGTAACATTTCTTTCTACCTTGCGTTCACTGTTAATGATTGTGCGTTCTTGATCGCTCGTGCCTTTGCTCGATAAAATGTTACTCCGATATGCTCGTTGGATTTTAAAATCAGGTCGTAACAAAACATTGAGCGTCGCATTCGAAGTGCGGTTCAATAAAATTATAAAACGGCGATTGCTCGATGTTCTGTTACATGAAAATAAATGTCCTCTACTGGACCTGGCCTGCCCTTAAGGTGGAACTAGCCGCGAGCTCGAACTCACAGGTGGGTATGGCCAAAAAGCACGCCTTTCGCACCATATCCGACAGAGATAGTATCAGTGATGAGTAGTAAGACGCTAGTTCGCACAACGTCTAGTTCACACATACAAATTTCCCAAGTATTCTCTTAAAATCATTCCTCATCATCATCTGTCTAGCCTTTTGCCAACTATGTTGGGGTCGGCTTCTAGTCTAACTGGATGCAGCTGAATACCAGTATTTTACATGGGGCGAATGTCTATCTCACTTCCACAACCCAGTTACTGGGTAATACGATACTCCTTGGTAAAGACAGGTTGCCAGACATTCGGGCTTCTCACGACCCGTAACGACTGTCAAAGATCCACGAATGACAGCCGGGACCAACGGCTTAACGTGCTTTCCGAGACACGGAGGGGTCTTGGTATGTATTCACGGACCAACCGCGGCAAGCGCAGCTTTTAACCTGATCGATTTCTCACTTTCCTAAGCACAGCATATATTTTCTGTCTACATTTTTGCCAACCATTTACAAAAAAATCAAACAGGTGTTTCAATTTTTATTTCTCTTCTATTTCAGGATTCGGAACCTACAGGTATACTATAACTTAATGAATGGCATTTAAATTTTAACGAAAATGGACAATCGGGGCTTTATTTGGGATGCATGAAGAAGCCTCTAACCACCGCGGTGTTCCACCTCTACCTATGGCCGGGGGTGCGGGATTCGAATAAGCATTCACCGCTCCCCGACAGGCCTCGACCCGCTGTTCCTCAGCGGGTCCCACCTCCCCGTGCGCCCATTAATATAATGGCTGCATCCACTAGGAGTGGGACACTGTGAGAGTGAGTGGATTGTAATCTACCACGCAGGCCCAGTACGAGTTGGTAGAAGATGACAGTTTTAAATTTTTTTGGCCTAAATTCAGCAACGCGGATACCAATCGCTGACAAGCCATAAGGTCCTTACGTGCGCAGGTGACTGGGCATGCGGTGCAAGATAGGAGGTGAGCCATTGTCTGTAGAGAGACACCGCATACACCCCAGAGGCCTGAGCCTTCCATGAATCCCCACTTGTGGAGGTTGTCGTTGCTGCGGCCTACTTGGGTATGAAGTCTCTTATCTCTCACACGTTTGCCCGCCTACCTGTCGAAACACCCCACGCGTCAGAGTAGTTAAATGGGCTCAGTGAAGTCATTGTTTTAGCAATGACAATAGAACAATGACACTTTTGTGTACACACAGTGTACCGTTGACATTTCGAGCACTTTTTCTTATGTACAGACGCCAGCACATCAAGCTACCCGAAACTGTCAAATTTTCCCAATCAACTTTGAACCTTAGGCTTTAGCAATAAAGTTGAAAATCTATTAAAGAAATTTGACATATTGTAGTAGCTTGATGTGCTGGCGGGTCAATCCGCGGAAATCCACTAACGGCGAATATATGCTAATAATAAATTAAATATCATAGCTGCATTCTTTTTTTACTTTATATGACATTTCTTACATGTTTTTACGTATAGCGCCGCTATCTAAAAAAGTATAACACCTTTATTTAATTTATTATTGCAATCAACACGCACCAAATGTCCTTACCATTTGCAAATAAAAGTCGGCCTAATTGAGCGGAATGGCCCTGGCGTCTGTACATATGGTGTACCGTTAACAACTGAGGGGTTAAGGTTTGATGATACCCCATTAATGCTTATTGTTCCAGAGTCCGTTCTAGATGAGACCCTGCTAGCCACGACAGAACTGGAACCTGAACCAGAAGAGATCCAGTTCACCGACACGTCTTATACCAGCGCATCCTTCGAGTCCTTGCCTCCTATTCCTGAAGGTAACCTCCTTGAATAAACAATATATTTATAATTATAACGGATGAAAAAAGATATTTAAGAGCAAGCGCTTAAGAGAAGCCGACAGTCACTTGTACTCCCCGTCATTGTAATAATTTTTAGGGTCAGAAATAGCCTTTGACGAGCGCCGCTTGGTGGCGCTGACGTTCCGATTAGTCAAACAAATGACTAACGTATTTCCGAAATTATGCAAGGTGTCCGTAATTTATTATACTTATTTATGAACAACTATTACTATGGGACCAAATCTGACCTACATTTTGACAAGTTATGCGAACATAAATGTAGGGAACAGCTGAATTTTTTTTTCGCGGTTTCATGTTTTCCTCACGATGTTTTCCTTCGCCGTTTTAAGAGTAGTGTGTAACGAAATAATTTACACAATGTAAAGTGTCAGTCTGAATTCGAACCTACGACCTACAACTCGTAAGTCGCGGCTGTCACCACTGGGTCACCACTGCACGGTGGTCACGTAGAAGGTCACAGGCCTCCGATGGTAATGATCGAGCTAAGCCATGATATCTGGTACAGTTACTCAGTAGTTGTCATACTACCTGAGGCTATAAAAAGTTTTGCAATCTATTGTTCGCAACATTCCTTTTTCGGCATCGGAAATGAACACATCTAAATAGTCATCAACCGTGTTATTACCAAGCGCTAATTAGCCTAAGACGCGACGCGTGTTTTCAAGTTCCAACTTGTGTGTGACCTGTTATTTTGCAATGGACATTCAATTTACAGGTATGTATTATTAATTTACTTTACTATTTTGCATTTTCAATCCACCATTTTTTTTTTAAATTGAGTGCTACGCCGCAGCGTTACTTACGTATTTATTTCTGTATTTTTGTTTATGTTGAAGCTTTTACTTATGTTTGTACCTACTTGTGCCATTGAGTTAGGTATAAAAATGTCGCTTAAAATCTCTACTACTAGACTTTAAAAATTTACTTGCGGCATGCTGCAGCTGTAAGGTGCAGCCAGGGTCTACGCCGCGTGTCTGGGCGCGTAGCACTTGCTACGAAATATGTTTTGTTTTTAATCCGCATTTAACTATTTTTTGTTTAGTTTTAGGTACTAGTTTTGAGTGTTTTTTCAAAAGAATGCTTGTACTAGATACTTGGCTGTCTATTAAAGACAGCATATCCGAACTGGAATGGTGGCGTCGAGTTTTTCAAGCCCTGATACAGTTGCTGCCTGAAGTTGAGAATTTGATTGCTGATGACTTAGAAAAAAGAGTTACTAATCTTTGTAAAAGATTTGTAGCCATCTGGAAGCAAGTCTCTTGCAAGCATTCTCGCATGGTTTCTAAGTACAGAGACTGGCTGAACGAAATTGAAGTTTGCGTTCTGCCAACTTGTGCAGCAGCAGAGAGCCACGACACTCAACGGCCAGCAGCAGAGGCTTCGACGAGCACTCAACAGCATCAGTGCAGGAAGGACTTCGAGGAGTGTAGCAAGAGATCAAAACGCCGCAGACTTACAGAGTTAAGTAAAGTAGACAGTTCCGCGATAAATTATTTGTTGGATGATTCAAGTCGATCTAACGCCGGTTCTATTTCAACACTGACGAAGTCTTGTCTCTCATAAATGAGACTAAACCGACCAAACATCAGTATCTTATGGTGAAAGACTTCATTAATGCAAAATCACCGAATGAATTACCATCTTATACAAAAGTGTTGGAAGCTAAGAAGTGGTGTTATCCATCGCAAAAGTTTATCACGGAATCATCTGCTGAAGTAGAATTACAATCATTGTTAGATCATACTGCCGGATACTAGAATCCCAAAAAAACGTTTTGAATAATATTGACCTTAACAAAGAATTTGTTTTGATTGGAAAATGGGGTTTCGATGGGAGTACGGGGCACAGCGAATATAAACAGTGTTCGTCGTCCCTCGTCTGTACATAAGGTCCTCATTCATGGTTCGGAAGTAATTGACCACGTATTATTGTCAATAGGTGAGCTTTCGGAAGAGGCCGCCGAATCTTGCAATAAGTTAGTTAAACAGTTTAGGCGTGACAACACGAGGAAAATGTCTCGAGTTGTCACAAACACCGACTTGATACATAGACATCTTCTTAATTCGGATCCTTATATTTCTGGTTTAAGAAGGTTACCAAGGAAGAAGAAGTCTATTCTATCTAAAGAGGTGTTGAATTTGTTGTCGGTATAGAATAAAATGTATATAGTTGTTAATAAATATTAGATTTACATTATTTTAGATACAGCTCCTATTATGTAACTATTAACATGTAAATAATATATTTTTTGTCCATTTCTGTGTTTGTAGTTAGGTAATAATTAGGTATTTATTTTGTTTTTACTGAAAAAATGTAAATATTTAAGTTTATCAGTTATTAAGTTGCAACTCTTTTCTTGTATTTTAGTATGTATTTCGTCAAGTATAATAACTGCATTAATTTTCGAATAAAAAAGTTATTTAACATTGATTCGCTTATTTTCGTTATATTATAACGTAAAGTATTACAAAAAAGCATAATAATAATAATTAGTATTGATAACGACAATCATTACCTTCGCGAAAGCCTATGACCGCCTCTCTTAGGGCGCGGAACCACTGTGCACTGCTCCGATACAAATCTATCATGACACGTATTCATACATACTCCGTATAACCATCGGTATTAACAAAATGCTTCCTTGTGACGTCAGATTTATCAATAATACGTTGCCATAGCAACCGAGAAGACTAGTCGTGTCTGTGTGCCTGGTGAGTGAGTAACAGCCAAATAAAAAGAATTGAACGATATTTCATTATAAATTGCTTTTCAATCGAAGGAGGGTCGGTAAGTAAGAATTTTATGTTATGTTTATATTATGCAGGAAAGTCTTGCTTACATAATCGTTTTTCGCTGTAGATAGAATTTAATAGGTCAATTGGAAATTGGGGTCATATTTTTTTGTTGGCTCGATTTTTCTGTAGCAATGAAAGTTTATTAATGCTTCAGATTTTCAAAATATTAAGTAAAAAATATCATCAGTCTCTTGTCCTTAGAGGCTGTTCCTTTATAACGTAAGACGATTTGAGGGGGGATGGGGTGGGAGGGGTCTAGGTTATTCTTACGTAAGATTACTAAAGTTACGTAAGCAAAAATTATCTATACTAATATTTAAAGAGGTAAAATTTGTTCGTAAGTTTGTATGTAGGGGGTAATCTCTGGAACTACCAGTCGCATTTGAAAAATTCTTCTTGCATTTCATAGCCCAATTCTTGAGGAAGGCTATAGGCTATTTAACATCACGCTATGACTCTTAGGAGCCGAGCAAAAAGAAAAAAGTCAAAAAGAACGCGCGGGCGGGTGATGCGATACCACAGAATACTTAAAGTACTGCGTACAGAAAGGCCACTCCCTTCCCCGCACTAACATCAGTTACCGCACCTCACCCCGCACTTCGATGTGTTCGTCGCCTGCTCTTTAACAATGGCGCTCGCATACACAAGAACCGCAGCGCTGTACCTACCTACTGCTGACACGAACACATTATTTTTTTAAAGTTTTATATTTTGTGTTAATCACGATGTTGTATATTGTGCATTATTTGGATGATTTTATATTCATCGAGGAACGATAAAGACAGGAGTTTCTTTCGGTTCCCGAAACATGAAAGAAGGTAAGGAACAGCTACTCAAATATCCTTTAAACCCATAAAAAATAAAAGCTAGTATATTACAGACAAACAAGTTAAGCCAGTGTTGTGATAATTTATTTTCATAATTTTCTCTATTAATCATTTATTTTCCAAGTTTTCTTCGTTTTAGAACAATTAAAACTTCCGTAATATTAACATACCAAATTGCTCTCTCTCTTTATTGTCTTAGTTATGTCTCTTTCTTTCACGTTCTATTCGTTCTTCGACTTTAAAAGTAGTACAATAGAAATGTTATTAATTAGATTTCTGTGAGTACCTAGTGTCGCGGCGCGCGGCGCCCCATTATTGCATACGTTCGGGCAGCGCCGCCGCGCGCCGCCTACGCAATACTGCGCCAGCCAGCCCTACTAGATTTCACGCACACATTTACACGTATACAAACGTCATTTGTCAATGTAGTAGTAGTAGGTAATTATTTTGCGAGTGTTGTATGGAGTGTCCGGGGTGTGGCGATACGACGGGGTGGCTCGGGGGAAACAAGAAGTTTCACGCGAACGAAGTCGCGGGCTGAAGCTATAGTTTACTTATAACGTAAGACGATTTGAGGGGGTTGTCTAGATTCTTCTTACACACAAAAGTTACGTAAGCAAAAATTATGTTTTATTTTTTGCTACTTTTTCTTTGCAATTTTCTCGGCAGTGTCCTTGAAATAATACCTAACCTACGAACGATCGGTAAAAAAAAAGACGGGTTGCACTCCGGGAGTGCCGGCAGAAGTGAAAACTTGAATATTAACGTTGAAATAAATCAATTATTAATTGAATTAATATAACTCATTTTTTTTTCACTATTTCTGCGTCAGTTTTTTCATTAATCGATGCACTTTGTTCAATTTCCATATTTTAAACACTTTTTATATACGAATTTTACGAATACACAGCAGTGTGGCTACTACACAGACGGTCGAGCCATCACCTGTCCATCCATCCATCCATCCACGTCCACATCCACGTCCACGTCCACCATCACCATCACCATCACCGTCACCTTCACCATCACCATCACCGTCACCGTCACCGTCACCGTCACCGTCACCGTCAACGTCACCGTCACCGTCACCATCACCATCACCATCCATCCATCCATCCATTATCGTGTCTCACTTGGTTCACTTCGGTTGGCACCGCCGTAGAAAGAGAGGGGGGGGGGGGAATCTCTCCTGACGGTCACGTGTCCTGACGCGATGTCCTGACGCGAGTTTAACATTTTTTACCCATTACAAAAAGTGTGCAACGCCGCTAAAGAAGTTTTCACTTCAAAAAACGCACGAGGGTTGCCCTCTGTCTGTGTCTCTTGGGTTGTAAGTGTAACTTCATTTTGATGGGAGAGCACCGTGATTATACCGAGATTTTGAAGCGCGTTTTGACAGTTTTGTATGAAGACAGTGGCGTGCATTGGTTTTCAGAATAGGTAGGCACTAGGCCGTGTGTAGTCCAGGCAGACTCGGTCACTAATCAGAAAAAAAAATTGAGGTCAAAAGTGTGGTTATTTGAGTAGGCATGCCTACTTAAGGGTGATAAATTGCGAAGGTCGAACGTCATGGTATTACACGTGAGACGTACGTATTCTTAATTTTGTCGTATTAACTTGAACGAGTAAAGACCAATGACAATGCGCGAATATTACGGGAGCCGAGTAGGCCGTCCGGCGACTGCCTACTGCCGCGCGTTTGTATGAAGATTTTGTTAGGTATGACAATTTTGTGAGTTTCTTAATTGTGGGGCACACACACTAAAATGTAATTGACAGGCTTATGTTGATATATCGAGGTAGGCACTGCTTATATGCCTATATGCAATGCACACCTCTGTATGAAGACGTAACACTGCTTACTTTATTATACTGTAGTACAAGTCGTGCCCAATATGGGAAAGTTGCCGTTCAAAACTGTTATCATCACACTAATATTAGGTCCTTACATATGAAATTGGCGTTTTGTATGGAAGGAACAAAAAGTCGAATATTTTTTAATATAATATATTTAATTAATCAAAGTATGAACCATTGTTTTCAATGCACTTTTGCCATCTTATAGGTAGTTCATTGATCCCTTTACTAAAAAAACCAGTCGGACGGGAATCAATAAAATCTTTGAAGGCGATTTGGACTGCCCCATCGGAGTTGAATTTTTTCCCTTGCAAAAAGTTATCCAAATTGCGAAAAAAATGGTAATCTGTTGGAGCAAGGTCCGGGGAGTACGGAGGATGTCTAAGACATTCCAATTCAAGCTCTTCTAATTTGGTAGCCGTCTGTTGCGCAGTGTGTGGTCTGGCGTTGTCGTGAAGCAGCAGTGCCGTGGAGCGATTGACCAGCCATGGTTGTTTAGCCGCTAGCTTTTACTAACATCGAAGCCTGCAGCTAACTCGGACGTGGTTTGCGATGGGTCCGCTTCCACAATAGCCTTCAATTCTCCATTATCAACTTGGGTCTCAGGCCGTCCACGGGGCTTGTTCTGCAGGTCGAAATTTCCAGAACGAAAACGTTGGAACCAAAAACGAACTGTGTTTTCTTTTGCAACATGACCGCCATACACATCATTCACCCTTCGAGTCGTTTCCGCAGCACTAGTGCCACGGCGGAACTCGTACTCGTAAATAATGCGATATTTTAAATTTTCCATTTTGTAAAATGAGTGACGCAAACAGAAAAAACAGAAGAAAAAAAACAAATGAATGACGGTCATCGAAGCACAAATACATGAGTAAATAGCTGTACAAATTTGAATTTGGAATTCCTTACCAAAGAGGAGAAATTCGTGATTAAAGTGGCCAGTACGAAAAACGCCAATTTCATATGTAAGGACCTAATATTATAAAGGCGAAAGTTTGTGAGAGTGTTTGTGTGTGTGTTTATATGTTTGTTACTTCTTCACGCCTAAACCACTGAACCGATTTAGATGAAATTTGGTATAGAGATAGTTTGAGTCCCGGAAAAGGACATAGGATAGTTTTTATCCCGATATTCCCACGGGATCGAGTCTTATGCGGGTGAAACCGCGGGGCGCAGCTAGTACAATATAAACTCGAAAAACATAACCCTTCTTCTGGCGCAGTCGGGTAAATACCAGTGTATCTTGGCTTTTAAGCATTTGTTGGTGAATAACTTCTTTACTGAAAACTGTTTTCCTTCGATCAAATTGTTTAGGATTATCGATCGTTATGTTTTTTTTTTCTTGTTTTGTTTTTGTTTTTTTTTTAGTTTAGTGTTTATGAGCGGAAACTTGTAAATAGCCTTCAGTTTTAAGTTTTTTACGCTAGCTGTAAGTTTCCCGAATATAATTAAATAAATAAATTATGAATAACTCATACCGAATCCTCGATACGAGAGAAGAATTGGGTCTGAGAGCAATTCTTCTGGGAGGACTTCTGCGAGGACACACAAACTCTTGAGACATACCATCTGAATCTTACCCTCTTACTAATAAACGTATTATAACAGATGAATAGTTACACACCGATTTCTCTCTTTCAGTCGTCAGTAATTTGACTTTCGAAAGAAGAAGACAAAGCGTTGTGTAACTATACAGACGCTTTATAACGTTTATACGTTTATTAGTAAGGGGGTTAGTGTTGACTCTTGTTCACTCGTTTATTTTTTCACAGATACGAGTACCAAAGTCAAAAAGAAGCCAAAAAAGAGGAAACCTGGCGTAAGTAAGAATTAGTACATTACAGCAGCGGCCAGCAAAAGAGGCATTGGTGGACGAACGTGTAACACATACGTGTCCATCAATTCCTAGTTGTGGCCAAGCCTTGTATAGTACTTTTCTCAAATAATGCGCGGAAATTAAAACTAAGTATTACCTAGGCAGAACTTTTTTGTCAAATACAAATACTTTTCAAAATCAATGACGAACAAGGAACAACAATAATTTTTCCCGCGTTAAAGTGTTCATTTGTTTTTTTTTATTTTCAATAAACGGCTTTCTATTTGCAAGCCAGTTCGAAATTAAAATAAAACCTTTGATAAGTTACCTCCTTGGTTGCCATGTTTCGGAGTAAAAGATCGTTCCATTTTTAAATTACACGACAGATATGAGTTTACCATGTAATTTATTTGGCCGCAAAACACGACAGATATGGATTTTCATACAACTTTTGCCGGCCGCTGCTCGCATGTATTTGCCCAGTACAGCAATTTTGATTAATCTCGAAGAAGGTTGTCAAAATAATGCTCAAATTTCCAAGCATGTTTGAGAAAAAATATTTTGTCTAAACTTAATATTACGAGTATAAAGAGAAAATATTTAATTTTTTGTATGTTTGTTTGTTACACTTTCACGCAAAACGGCTACACGGATTTGAATGAAATTTGGCACATGGGTAGATCATGACCAGGATTAGGACATACAATACTTTTTATCCCGATATTTCCACGGTATCGAGATTTATGCGGGTGAAACCGCGAGGCGCAGTTAGTACAACAGTAAAAAAGAGGTATTTTTATCGTATCAGTGGCAAAGAGTTCAAACATAAAATGGCCGAAAATTCAGCTGCGTGTGAGCATCCCACTGGCGCTATCATACAGTCATCAAATGCACAGATGATGGCATGCGGCATAGGATGGAAAGTCATTGTCTGTGGGGAGACACCGCGGAAACACCGGAGATCTGAACCATCCATTGTTCAGAATCCCTTAAGCTTGAGTTACGTACAGGGACCGGACAACCCCGCTTAAGAGTTAAGCCTTTGGACAGGGTAACCCGTAGGTACATGGGGTAACTCATATCGCAGTGTTACCTTTTGTTCGAGTACATCCTCGAAACCCAGCCAAATGATTAACACCTTTAATAAGGTAACCACGTGAAGGGGTTAACCCCTTCAATGACTTAAGCCTTTGAAGAGGTTACCTTCTCGAAAAGCTTTTTTTCGTGTTACCCTGGAATTTACCTAATAAACTTGAGCTGCATGTAGGTGGGGGGGATACTTGCACCCGTGCGGCGCCTTACAAGTCGCTCGGCAAGTCGGTACACGCAAGATTGGCGGATCGCCGGGCGCGGTACGATGTCACGTGCGGTCGTGGTTATGCAATTTTCAAACTAATATAGATAGTAAACAGTGCATATTACAATGTCTTGAGTTGGAATGGCTTACCCTGTTACAGTGTTACAGGGTGTTGAAAGGGTAACCCGTTCGTAACGGGTTAACTACACCCGTTCGAAGGTGTAACATGTATCATAGGGTTTTTTTTCGAAGCGCTTAAAAAAACCCCTTCAAAAACCCTTTCAACGAGTATCCGGCCGGTCCCTGGTTACGTAAGAAAGTGGTGTCAGCATAAACATAAAATATCACAAACAAAATCATAATCAGCCTATAATGTTCCCACTGCTGGGACACAGGCCTCCTCTCGGTGAGAGGGAGTGGGCCGTAAACCACCACGCGGGCCCAGTGCAGATGCCAATGTCTTCGAATTTTTGGTTCTAGGACATGCCGGTTTCCTCACGATGTTTTCCTTCACCGTTTCGAGAGCGATGGTGACGATGTTTGGATGATGGAATAATTTACTCAAAGTAAAGCGCCTGTCATGATTCGAAACTTTTTTTTTTTATCCTGTGGTTATCCTCATGAATGCCCAGCACCCTGGGTGGAGGGGTCTGTCAGACTCTTACTGACTAAAACCACACGGTGTCCTGCGGCTACCTTTAGCCGGGGTGCTGGAGTGCTTGCGCATTACGACATGCAACGACTCGTAAGTCGCGGCCATTTCGACTGGGCCACCAATGTTCACTCAATGCTATTTCAGCAGAATAAACAATCGGAATCAGAATCAGAATCAGAATGCTTTATTTGTAAACATAGGTCAAATAGTGTGCGAGATGTTACAGATAGGTAGATCCTCTATGTTTTGCCCAGAGGCGTACAAATATATCTATTTAATTAAGATTGTCTAATTTTTTACTTTTAAAACAATTTAACTTTTGAAATAACATTAAAGTGGTAGAATTACGTAAAATTTCACATTTTCACATTAGTAATCAAATCAATATTAATAGGTCATGCTTAACAATACAAATTGGAAATAGAATCAATTACAATATAATATGTCAAAGAGATTAAGTTACATGTCATAATAATGCTAATGTCAAATAAAATTCTAAATCGTCAAAGGAGGTGAGGTGATGTACAATTTTCTGAAGCAGTAATCATAGAATTATCGTCAAAATATTCCTGTAGTGAGTAATAGCATTTATTTATCAATATTTTTAATAGTTCTCTTTTGAAATTGTCCAGTTTTAACGTTTTAATTTTTTCAGGTAGTTTGTTAAAAATTTTTTTGGCCATACAGAAAGTACTTTTATTCATTAGTGCAGTTTTGCCATAAGTCACTTCGAGCTCCGACCCATTCCTATCGCGTAATTTTCTGTAGTAACTTTTAGTTGCTATTTTGTATAAGGAAATGTTAGATTTGACGAACATATTTGTTTCGTATATGTACAGCGATGGCAACGTAAGAATTTTTAGACGTCTAAAGAACGGCTGACAACTGTCTGTGCATTTAAGGCCACACATAGCTCTTACGCATCTTTTTTGGGCTCTAAACACGAGTTCTCTATCAACTGAATTGCCCCAGTATATTACGCCATATCTGAGTGTTGATGCAACATAGCCATGATAGGCTGTTAGTACAGATTCTAGGCTTACTATTTTTGATAGTTTATAGAGAGCATAGGTAAATTTATTAAGTTTTTTACATATTTCGTCTGTCTGGGGTCTCCAACTCAAATTGTTGTCTACAGTAATACCAAGAAATTTAGTAGCAGTAGTTGATTCTATTTTAGTCCCTAAATAGCTAATGTCAAGGATTGTATTTGGTATTCTTTGATTAAAATGCATAATTTTAGTCTTTTCTAAATTTATAATTAAATTATTGTTGTCAAACCATGTTATAATTCTATTTAATGTCATATTTATTTCTTTTTCATAAGTATTGGGATCATCACACTTAATAATTACGGTGCTATCATCGGCGAATAGTACCATGGGGTGCTTTATTTGCCTTGGAAGGTCATTTATGTAGAGCAAAAAAAGGGGGGGTCCTAGCACGCTACCCTGAGGAACGCCGTATTTAATTATCTCGCTATCAGAACGATATTTTTTCTCGTAACTAGTATTTGAAGATATTTGTGTGATTTCAACAAATTGCTTTCTGTCCGTTAAGTAAGATCGAATGAGGTCAAGTATATTTCCCCTGATACCATATTTTTCGAGTTTATCTATTAGTATAGGATAATCCACATAATCAAAAGCCTTAGTTAGATCCATATAGATGGCACATACAGGATTTCTGTTATCCATATTTGACAAAATTGGGAGAAGCAGGTCATGTATAGCCATATTGATCGTCTTCTGCTTACGAAATCCCTTTTGTTCATTTGCTAATATGTTTGATTTCTCAAGGTAGTTGTACAAGGACTTATAAATTACTTTTTCAAATACTTTTGAAAAGACGGGTATCAACGAAATAGGCCTATAATTTGACATAATTTGTCTATCATTTTTTTTGTGCAATGGTACAATAATTGACGTTTTTAATTTCTCAGGGAAGATTCCGCTAGAAATACTCATATTAATTATGTGACTGAGATGTGGAGCTATGTAATGAGACACTTCTTTGATAATTTTAGTGCATACTCCGTCATAACCAACACTATTTGTATTTCGCAGTGAGGTAATATGATTATTTATGTCTTGAGGTATGGTCGGCTCCACAAATAAAGAGTTTGAAGTATTTAAGCGTACGTTTATTTCTGGTATAGCAACCATAACATAACAATATTTTCTATCTTCCTTTCCTAGGAAATATCTTCTGTTATTTACGCGAGAGTCAGCAGCGACTTGTTGCGGTGGTCTGAGGAATCTTTGAAGCCACCCTATGGTTAATAGTATTCTTACTTTTTATTCTCATTTTCATTGTCATCCTCGGAAAGCAGTTTGAGCCATTTGTCCCGGCTGCCATTTTTAGATCTTTGACAGTCGCTACGGCCAGAAACTCGGTAAGTCCGACAACCAGTCTTACCAAGGGATAAGGTGTTACCCAGTAACTGGGTTGTGGAGGCCACGCAGTTGCTCTATTCATCATCATAATCAGCCTATAATGTTCCCACTGCTGGGACACAGGCCTCCTCTCTGTGAGAGGGAGTGGGCCGTAATCCACCACGCGGGTCCAGTGCGGGTTGGTAGATGTCACATGTCTTCGAATTTTTGGTTCTAGGACATGCCGGTTTGCTCACGATGTTTTCCTGCACCGTTTTGAGAGCAGTGGTGATGAAATAATTTACACGAAGTAAAGCGCCTGTCTGGGTTCGAACCTATGACCTACAAACTCATAAGTCGCGGCCGTTACCACTGGGCCACCACTGCCCTATTAAAACACTGATGGTATTCAGCTGCGTTTGGTTAGACTGGAAGCCGACTCCAACATAATTGAGAAAAGATTAGGCAAATATATTTCATTATCATCCTAGTTTTAGGAATTAATCGCTAGTCATATTAACCCTTGGGGTGTTAGGAGCTTTCTTCAGGGGCAAGAGAATCGCGACGATAGATGCCATGCCATCAATAGAAAATCTATGAATTATTCTCCACACGGCGATATCATCGCGACGGTTAAGCGGTGTCCTGCGTGAGCGACGAATACGACGCGACGCAACGCAACACGACGCGACGCAACACGACGCGACGCGATTCTACACGCGAAAAATGTCCTACGTGATTTTGGTCAATACTTCTCGAATCATGGAGAAGTACAGTACAATTTTGCTCGAAAGTTCATTATGTAGGTCGTGGTGTCGCATCTGGTTGCCCTCAAAACAAGTACGCGTTACGTCCGCGTCGCGTGTCGCCGCAGACTGTCATATAGGTCGCAAGCAGGGTATGCCGTTGAGTTGATCGCGTTCGTCGGGTTCGCAGCGTCGCGTCGCGTCGTATTCATCGCTCAGGCGGTCTTGCCTGAGCGACGAATACGACGCGACGCGACGCAACGCGACGCGACGTAATGCGACGCGATGCTACACGCGGAAAATGTCCTACGTGATTTTGGTCATTACTTCTCGAATCATGGAGAAGTACAGTACAATTTTGCTCGAAAGTTCATATACAGTAGTTCATGGTGTCGCTTCTGGTCGCTCTCAAAACAAGTACGCGTTACGTCGCGTCTCGCCGCAGACTGTCATATAGGCCGCAAGCAGGGTATGCCGTTGAGTTGATCACGTTCGTCGCGTTCGCAGCGTCGCCGTCGCATCGCGTCGTATATGTACGTCGCCCACGCAGGACGCCGCGTTATTTGAAGCCACAGTGGGACAATCGCCAAGATTCCCTGATCCTTGAAGACTGTGCCTTAAGTTGATTACGTGACAGTCGAGTGTAGCTAGAGTCTACAGGCTAGACTGCCCCTTTGGTTTTGTGGTCGCAAGTGCGACTGCAGAGCGTGGGGTCCTGGGTTCGATTCCCGGGTCGGTCAAAGTGTTATTGCGTTGTTCCATTGGGAATTTCTTAGTATTAGCCCCAAGTTTTGAACTCGGCGGTGTGATACCCCCGTGCGTCGAAAAGCACGTTATCATTAAGCCATTGGTCCTGCGCCTAATCTCTCTCCGGCGGTGTCTGATTGTAAACCTTATTTGTTGCCGTGATTCGCTATTGTCAATTACCTAAAAATTTGAAAAAGTGAAAGACAGTTTTTAGCCTTTGCTCGCTGTATACCTATAATGCAGTGTGCCTAAGTCGCGTTATGCCTAGACCAAACAAGATGTGAGCGTATTGTGACTTAGGTCAATTCCGTTTTAGTTCAACAGCGAGATAGGCTTAGTGAGACTAAGGTTCATTGAGTTTTAGTTCAAGAGCTAGATATAGGCTTAGTGAGACTAAGGTTCATTGAGTTTTAGTTCAATAACGAGATAGGCTTAGTGAGACTAAGGTTCATTGAGTTTTAGTTCAATAGCGAGATTGGCTTAGTGAGACTAAGGTTCATTGAGTTTTAGTTCAATAGCGAGATAGGCTTAGTGAGACTAAGGTTCATTGAGTTTTAGTTCAATAGCGAGATTGGCTTAGTGAGACTAAGGTTCATTGAGTTTTAGTTCAATAGCGAGATAGGCTTAGTGAGACTAAGGTTCATTGAGTTTTAGTTCAATAGCGAGATTGGCTTAGTGAAACTAAGGTTCATTGATTTTTAGTTCAATAGCGAGACCTTATTTTTAATTGAAAACCTTTTAAACACAGCTGATCTATTACCACAACCGAAAGCTGCTGAAGAACCAGTACAAAAGAAAAAGAAGAAGAAGGGCAAGAAGCAAGAAGAGGAGGATATACCCGAATTTGAAAAGGTAAACCACGAATACACACAGCACCTACAATTTTAACTGACTACCTACTTATGTCATGTTGTTTTATGATTATTTATTTATATACGATAGGCTGCAAAAGTGCATGGGTAGTACAGAAACAAAATCGTATCGTATGAAGCGAGAAATGACGCCATCTAGCGTAAAACCAGTTAACGACTAACAAAATTTAATTATGCTGTTATTAGATGGCGTTGCTTTGCTTTATATGATAAAATATTTTTGTAGTTTCTTTTTGTCTCTTCAAACATTCAAACAATTTATAATTAATAGTTTCTTTTAAAGAAAATTGTTCCTAATTATTAACCTACTATGTTAAAAATGAATATCAATTTATAAGTAGGTGCTAAGTAACTACTAATTCGAATATTAAATTAATTATTAAAATACCCACTCGTTAGCTTAATAAATATATTCCTATCGGTTTCTTTTATTATTTTTTATCATTTAAGCTACATATGCTGGTAAATGTAATGTAATAATTAGATAAATATATTAGCCTTGTAACTCTTTGCTCAATCCTACTTAATACGTTTCTTCCTAACTCCTTACTTACGTTTCGTAAATTAGTCATAGTTGTGAAGAAACCAACGCCATCTAGTTTATTTTCGAAAACTTGAATTCAAACGTTCACGGGAAAATAGACACTAAGGTACCCATGCAATTTTGCTGGCGACTGTACATATTCATTTACATTTATAAATATTTCTCCGACCTCCGACTAGTAAATTAAATAGTTATCTGTGGCATTATAGCACAAGTGCCGTAACGTAAAGAGAAAGCACGCGTTTTTAATACACTGCTTTATGGACCTAAAAGCGGTTCATTAAGAGCCATTTTACGAGCAAGTATGTTGAAAAACTATTTAGTATATTGCTGTGCCCTAGCAGGGTTCATGTACTCGTATGAAACCTATAGACTTGTAAAAACTTGTAAACTACATGAATGCAATAAATCATGATTATGATTATAAAATCGCGCGAGTCTATCGTCACAAAGCTTTGCCTAGAGTATTATATGTATACAGGGTCAAATTAAATTCATGGGCATCCTCATAGATTTATAATCTTTTAAGGGATCATTGTACTCATCATTATGAACAACTTTTACTATGGGACCAAAGGACATGGCTAAAAGTTCATAGACAAAAAACCCAGAATCGCCAGCAACGAATTGTATAAAAATGGGTTCACTATAGTAAACCCAGTACGGTTTCAAAAAATCAGCCTCCTAAACCATATAGTATAAAAGTTATTATACTTTGTGTGTTTATGTTATTCATACTTACATTGATTACTCGACTTTTATTTTATCACAATCTCTTTAGTATAATTATGATAATATATTAAAATAATGTAAAAAATATACCCCTCATCTTTTAATGTTTTATTATTAATAATCTTTATAGAGGGTGATTTTTTTTTTTTACTTTGTTATAAATGAGCTCTTTATTTTAGTTTGACGTATGTCATTACTTCCCAGAATTCGATCCTTATTAGCGACACTATCGAATGGTGTAATAATACAGTGTGTTTTTTTTTTACAAAATCAACAGGTTCGATTCCTGGCTAGAAATATTGATTTTTCAAAAATCCAATGATGCAGTTTTAGTTTTCATCAAAATCGAGCCCGCGACTCCTTTGAGTACTTTTCGCTAGTCCTCATAGTTTCGGATTTGGCCATCCACGCCCACTTGAAAGATTCAGCCTGTATATCTAGTATACCACGTCGTTTTTGCAGTATATTATTATATATTTTTGTTGTACATATTATGCCTATAAAAATGGCATATATGAAGTTTCTGGCGATTCTGGGTTTTTTTTTAGCCATCCCTTTTGAAATCGCGAAAAAATAAATCTGCTGTTCCCTACATTTTGACGAGTTATGTGAACATATATATTATCTGTGGCTTTGCGCTGTAAGTGTGCATATGTTACCGGCCAAACCCGATTTCAGGACAAACTAGTTTAGCCTAGGCTAAACTAGTTCTTCCTATACGCGATAGGGGGTGCCCTTCGCTCGCCCTTGGATCTTATGTCGACGGAGCCCCGCTTCGCGGGGCCCCTATTTCTGTGTAAAGGGTTTAAAGTAACCTAACCAAACCGAACCTCGGGGTGCCCTTCGCTCGCCCTTGCATCCTATGTCGACGGAACTAGTTTAGCCTAGGCTAAACTAGTTTGTCCTGAAATCGGGTTTGGCCGGTAACACATACACACGAGCGGCATGTCTACGGCAGCCGTCGACATGTCTATTGGTCCCGTCACGTAAAAAGAACGCTGGCGTTTACCTGCGCATGCAGCGATTTAACGATCAAATTGGTGGTATGAAGGGAGCGCGACGCTAGTAAAGTAACCATTATGATTCTATAATAAAATAATTACAATACACTGTGTAAAGCGCCTGTCTGGGTTTGAACCTACGACCTACAACTCGTAAGTCACGGCCGATACCACTGGGCCCCAAAATGAGCAGAACACAAAACTTGAACACGCATTGGCCCCAACATTCGTCTAACATACAATTTGAAAATCGATCCATCCCTAACCACAAAATACCCGCTTTTATTTATGTTATTCCTGTATTCCCCTTGCCAGCCATAAAAAATGTTGTTTTATTACTTTTTTTACAATGACAATAATGTTGAAAATGCAATAAAACCTACCCGTTTACATTTCTTTGCATTTTAATTCAGTCAAACGGCGGACAGGCACGAGTGTTTCGTGTTCTCGTTCTGAATAATGTTCCTGATTTTAGTCAAATAATTTTTTTCTTTGATAAAGTTGTTAGTTGAGGTTATAAAATAAATCTGGTATTCAATAAAAGAGAAGTTATTGGTACCGTTAAAAGTGAAAGAAAATTCAAATGAGTTTGTTGATCATAGAAATATTTTAAGGGAGAAAAATTGTGTGAAGTGCTGTCGAAAATTGTGGTTGAGTTTACAAAATGACTGAATTTGTAAGTGTTTGAATTATTACCGATATTTTAATTAATACAGTGTGGCGATTAGGTTGTCAATTATCACATTAATTGAAGCCATTACGTATTTTAAACATACACAATTAAAATAACAATTAACATTCTAGCCGTGGGTTCTTTTTTTTTTTTGTTTTATCATACAACATTTATACTTAATTTGTGATTATTTGGTACCAATACCATAAAGTTTGTGTTGAATGGTTGATACCATCGGTGGTTTATTTCGTGCCAATTTTTTCGCTAGGTATTTATTTTGTTTGTTTTTTTTGAGTATATAAATTTACATTTGGAAAATTGACCGTGACGTCTATCGATGTAGGTATATGCGAAGGGCATAGGGTAACTGAGAACACATTTTTCAACTAAAATATTACCTCCGTTTTTGGGATAAATTCATCCCAAATACGGAACCCTTCATAGAGCGTGGCCCGATACGGACTTGGCCGGTTTTTTTTATTATTTAAAAAGTCTCTTCTTTGACCTTGAATTATTGTCATAGCCAAAAACATGGAAGAAAATGCCCAAGAAGGATCGAGACGCGTGGTTGCAACAGAGAATAGAAGAATGGCGGGCTGAGATGGAGGCAGAAAAGTTAGTTTAAACCCTATCCTATCGATCTATCCTGACACCTAGGAACACCTACGTAACATACATTCATAAACAGGTTCCCTATCCATTTGCATAAAATTTTAAGACCTAATATAATTTGGCATACCTACTTTTGTTTCTTTTAATTATATTTTCACATAACATTATTTACGCATAACAGCTTACGCGTAATTTTTTTTAAGCATAATTTTGTTTTATCATAATAATGATTAAACATAACATTCTAAAGCATAAGTTTAGCATGCTCGTTTTATTTCTAACGACGTGTCTGCAGGGTTTAAAGGAACCTAACGAAACCGAACCTTGGAGTGCCCCTGACATCGTTTAGTATTATGCGAATTATATTTATGCCAAAACAAATTAGCCTTAAAGATAATTATGCCAACGTAAACTGTATGCCAAAAAAAATATGGCAAAGTATTATTATGCCAAAACAAATTATGCCAAAGTATTAGGAAAAAGAACATTATGCGAAAAGAAGGGATCTCTCATAATCAGCATATAATGCTGCTGGAACACAGGCCTCCTCTTGAAAGAGGGAGTGGGCCGTGATCCACCACGCGGGTCCAGTGTGCGTTGATATATGTCACAATATGTCTTCGAATTTTTTGCTATATGACATACCGGTTTCCTCACGATGTTTTCCTTCACCGTTTTGAGAGCAGTGGTGATGAAATAATTTACACAAAGTAAAGCACCTGTCTGGGTTCGACCGTATGACCTACAACTCGTATTTCGCGGCCTTTACCATTGGCCCATCACTGTTCTATTAGCACCTGTAGCCATAGAATTGTAGATATTTAACTGAATCTCTAAAAACTTATCGACGTTCTAATGATGGACGCCTTTTTAAATGAATGAACCTCTAAAATTGTTATGTGCTTGCTAATTGTTGTGTCCCACTTTTTTAATATTTGAGTCTCCTTCTTTTGTCACAGTTTGCGCAGTTACTTGAATATTTTATAAGGTTCAGTTACAAACCAGCGTCAGGCACTAGTTGTCAAGCATAATGTTGAACTGGGCCCATATGGCTTTGGCGCTGTCGTGAGGCACATAATACTGTTTTAGTTTCTTGTTATTAACTTCTTCTCCCCAGCGAAAGCACTAGGAAGTGGTGAAGGGCGGGCGTTTTGGGGGACTGCCTTTTGTAATTTTGACGTTCGAAAAGTGCTGACTCTCAGCCTAGTTTGAATAAATGACTTTTGATTTTGATTTATTGTGTGCCTAAAAATAAGCAAAGGCAAACATTTTTTTTTTCTATTTGGTATTTTAGAACATTATTGCCATCGCGGGGAAAACCTGGATGAGGCTGGCAATGCATGCACTGGAGCGTGGGGAGCACAAGAAAAGAGAGTCTTATGCCCAGCAGTGGGTGACGTCGGGCTGTGGACGATGATGATGATGTTTAGGACCCCAAAATAGAAATTATTAGAGGTTCACAAAAAGAGGCGCAATCATTATGTTACAGTGTTTACTTAATCATATTTTTTGGAAAGCAAAATAGGAATTATTAGAGGTTCACAAAAAGAGGCGCAGTCATTATATTAGAGTGTTTTATCATATTTTTTGGAAAGCAAAATAGGAATTATTAGAGGTTCACAGAAAGAGGCGCAGTCATTAAATTACAGTGTTTAATCATATTTTTTGGAAAGCAAAATAGGAATTATTAGAGGTTCACAAAAAGAGGCGCAGTCATTAAATTAGAGTGTTTAATCATATTTTAAGGAAAGCAAAATATGAATTATTAGAGGTTCACAAAAAGAGGCGCAGTCATTATATTAGAGTGTTTAATCATATTTTTGGAAAGCAAAATGGGAATTATTTGAGGTTCAATTAAATACATGCATGCTATTTTTTTGCCTATCGGTGGATATAGTTGCCGTTATTCATTAGAATGTATTATTAAAATTGTATAGCTACCAAAAACTGTATAATTAGAGTCACCAATTAGATAATTTGTTTTTTATTTTATTTTATTAGTAGTTTTACAGGGTTATCGGAAAAACACCAACAACCTCTTGTAAACATTGGTCATTGTAAACAACTCATCATTATGAACAAATGTTACTGAAATCGCGAAAAAAAAAAATCAGCTGTTCCCTATATTTTGACGAGTTATGCGAACATAAATGTAGGGAACAGCTGATTTTTTTTTTTCGGAAGTCGTTGTCATAAAACGAAAATGCGGAACCAACGACACCGACTTCCGAAATTAAAGTTATATAACACTTTGTAGAGTTTTTTTTTTAACCATGCATTATAAGAGGAAATGCGGTCGGAGAGACTTTTGAAAAAGCCTTAGTAAAAAGTCGTAATTCGAGGTTTGGCTCTCGCCTATTTCCTCCTCCAATATTGGACCAATTTAAAAGATATTTCATAAACTGAATAAGAAAGATATATACTGTGTCCCTATGTTTTTCTTTTTTCATTAATAGTTGGCAAATTTGTACACAAGGCCTCTGTTGACAGCAGTTTTTGAGAGTTCTAGTGTTTAGAAAAATAATGTACGAGTATCATCAAAAAGGAAAACATAGGGATATCAACTATAGTCCGTACGGAACTAGTTAGCCGTGCCTTAGGTATGTGAGCGGTGGGGTCAAGGGGCGGGAGCGCATTACTCAATACGTGCGTTGCGCACCGCTGTCCCCACCTCAGCGGCCAATTAGTTCCGCGCGAACTATAGTTAATATATTCTGTTAAAAATCATTACATTATGGTCATTAACCAGAAAGAAAACGCATTTCCTCTTAAATATGATATAGATAAGTACATTCAAGTCGTAGTCGATACCACTGGGCCACGACTGCTCTCGGCATTCGATGATATTCTAATGATAATCCTGTCTTCAGACAAGCCAAGCTGGCGGGTGCAAAGGAGAAGCGTGCCCAATTGACACGAGAAAGAGCCGAACTCTTGGCTAAAGATACAGCCGAACAGGATGTAAGAAAGGACATTCTGCAAAAAGCTGTAAACCTGTTTTTAAGTACGTATCCATGCATCCGGCTATAATAACCTACACATACCAGTTAAAGGAGGTCAAAAAGTCACTCGCTCCATGTAAAATACTGGCATAATAAAACTTTTTCCAACATAGTTGGAAAAAGGCTAGGCAGATGATGGTACTAGTAACTTGCACAAACGCACAGATCTACTCGGAATAGTATGCGCTTCGGTAATCATCGTATATCTTCGGAAATAAGAATGCGCGATGATGATATTTAATATAGAGCTGTTAAAACCATAGAAGTACACACATCAACACGGTCTAGGGATATTTTAAAAAAAGCGAATTACTATCAATGTGTTAATTATTTACATATATGACATGTATATATTTAAAAGATACGTTATTTAATATTCTACCATTTTTTAATAATGGTTAAGGTACTTAGATTAAAATTTCAGGATTTTATCGAAAAAAAATGAAGCATAGACGGAAATCGTATATGAATGAACTTTTAATTTGTGAGTAAAAACTGAAAAAAATAGAAAAATCATTTAATTTGTGTTTATAAACTTGAAGTTAGTAGTCTGAGAAAGCGGCCATGATGTTCATAACACATCGGCAACGATTCGGCATGCTCAGAACAAGGTTGTCAATGTCTTGCTGCGGAATATTGTCCCATGTCCTTCTGAGGTGCGCAAAAAGTTGATCTTCTGTAGCCAGATTTTCAGGAACTTCCTTCAGAGCTCTTCTTTGCAGCATATCCCACGCATGCTCAATGGGATTTAGATCTGGCGATTGAGCAGGCCAGTCTAAGGCCCTAACATTATGTGTATGTAACCAAGCTGCTACCGTTCTCGCCGTGTGTGCCCGGGCATTGTCGTGCATGAGCAGGAAATCTTGCCCCATTTGTGTTCTGTGGGGCAAGATTACGGGCCCCAGCACCTGTTGGACGTATCGTTCTGCCGTCATATTGCCCCGCACCCAAACGAGATCCGTCCGTCCTCCAAGACGAATTCCTGCCCAAACCATAATTGTTCCTCCTTGGTATGGGTGAACTTCCTGAGGGTTCTGGAGACGGCTCCATCGTCCAGGAACTCGCCAAACACGCGTCCTTCGTGAATCTGGATGGAAGCCGAACCTGGATTCATCCGTGAACAGCACATTGGACCATTGCTCACGGCCCCAGTCCACGTGGTTCCGAACCCATTCTAATCGTCGTCCACGATTGCCTCTCCGTAAAGGTGGGACCCGGAGTGGTCTACGAGAGCGTAGATTGCTTTCATGCAGTCGCCTTCTTACAGTTTGGTCACTCACAAGCACCTGGTGTTCCACTCGCAGCCTTTGGACCAATTGAGTCGCCGTTGCATTTGGTTGTGCTCGCGCAGTAATTTGCAAAAATCGGTCTTGTCTGGGGGTAGTGATGCGACTTGGCCCCCGGTGCCTCTCCGCTACTTCATCTGTGGCACGATAGCGTGTCCACAATCTTGAAATTACATTTTGATGGGTCCCTATGGCCTCAGCAACATTACGCTGAACAGATCCAGCTTCCAGCATTCCCACAGCTCGTAACATCTCCGCCCTCGTCAAATGTCGGCGTTGCATGGCTACAATACCTCAATTTTAACTTTATCTTTCGTTTAAAAATGAAAAAAAAACTGTAACTAAACGTAATTCGTATTGTTTTCTAAATTTCGCACAAATGAAAATTCCCTCTCCTATACATCAAGACATTTTTTGCCACCGAAACAAAAGAATTTTCAAAAATTTAAATTTGGAATTAGTCTGAGATAAATTACAAACAAATCGGTGTATAAAAGATTCCAATGCGGCCAGTACTTTTCGAGTTATTTAATTGAGTATGAAATATCCCTAGACCGTGTTGATGTGTGTACTTGCCTATTTTGAATTGACATGGTTACAAAATTATATATTAACAACTCTATGCAATCCCAAGAAAGGTTTGAGTGACAGATTACGAGGTGTGACGGAGAAGGTAATCCGACAGAGATAAAACATAATAAACGTACAATGATAGATACTATGCTAGGGGAGCCCAGAGGGTTTTTAAGCAAGCATATTAATTATTCAGGGCGAAAAGTTGATAGCTGAGTAGGTTTGGCATGAGGAGAAAACACCGAAAATATATTTAAAAAGTTTCTGATTGGAGCCCCTTGGTCAGGAGACCACTTTCAGATTTCAAAAAAGGACCAAAAATAAAGTGATCTTCAGAGGCGTTGATTTTGGCATGATCGGGTGTGGCCTAACCCACAATGACTTAAATAGGCAAATCTAATGAAGAACTTGTGGGCTATCCCTAAATCTGACGACTTTGAAAACTCAGATTTGGATCATTTCTAAAAAGATATTCAGGGCCAATGAAAGTTATTCTGTGTAAGTAATGTTTGTTTTCGTCTAAATCTCCGAGCTAACTAGACGAAAACAAACATTACTTAAAATAAATGTTCTTGTATATCGATTTTATTCAATTTCGAGCGGCCATTGTTGTTTACATCTTTGGCGAATTTAGCGCGGCCGGATTTTAGGGCACCCCGACCAAATGGTGAGTTAGGTTAGAACTGTGACGCAACGCACGCGGCAGCGGCCAGCGATCGCTACATCCACATTGGTCGCAGTTACTTACTAGGTACTATTTAGTATTTTAGGACCCCCAAAACAGGAATTATTTACTGTGCACAAAAAGAGGCGCAATCATTATATTAGAGTTATAATGATATTTTTAGGAACACGAAATGGGAATTATTAGAGGTTCGTTTAACATGACAGTGATAATTGTGACGCAAGTATAAAAGGCTCCTCCTATTTACTTCTCTCTCGGTCTGGTTCTACAGTACCCGGCGTTAAATATTGCACATCGACCTTTGGAAAGAGACAATCGGCTAATTTCGGCTTCGTAGAGCGTTATCTCTGTCGCACACTACCTATGTGACGTTTTGTCAGTCGTTGTTCAAGTGCGATAGAGTGCGGTCGCGTCCAGTTCAAAATATATATTTAGAGTTGTGCAATATTTATCGCCGGGTACTGTACCTGCGAGAAAGAGATAGCAATTTTATTTATTTATTCATTTATTTCAGGCGACAATACCCTAAGTTTAGTTCTGTAGAATGATTATTTTTGTTTAAGGTTTCGAAAGGCAAAAGCTGAAATACGAAAACCAAAAAACACAGCAGGCAGAGGTATGGAATATTTTATTATTCTATTTTGAACAAATAACGTTTAGTTTACGTTAGGTTAGGAAAAATTAAAAGTGTACAGTGAAAATGGAATTATTAAAACAGCTACCCTAAGGACCTAGGGTGGATACTCGGAAAGGCGAGTTCATCTATCCACCCCCACACAGGGTGCATAATCGGAATTCACTTCTGGGCCATTATTCACTATGACCACTTTACGATCCCTTACTTCGAAACCACGTAAATTCCATAGGAAAAGCGGTCGCAGAGACTTTTGAAAAATCCTAAGTAAAAAGTCGTAATTCGAGGTTTGGCTCTCGCCTTTCCTCCTCCAATATTGGACCAATTTAAAAAATATTTCATAAACTGAATGAGAAGGATATATACTGTGTCCCTATGTTTTTCTTTTTTCATCAATAGTTGTCAAAGGAGAATGGCAGAAGTTCATAGAACGCTGGCATTAAACTTTTTTAGTTTCCACAGAAATAAAAGTGGCATGGTTTGATAGGGAATATTATGAGCTTTTGTTAAAAAAATAAATAAAAAATAATAACAATGGGGTTAAAGAGAAATCTTAATTTTTGTAAAAGTGAGGTTAAGTGCATTAATGTTTGTACTTTAATAGGTTATTTTACCTCTATTACTATTTAAACGCATAAATGTTTATTGTATGCATAACATATTGCTAATTATGCTTTGTAATGACTTCAAAAATAATAAATAACTACTTGTTGAAGTTTTTTTAGTTCAATGATTTACCCACTGATCATAGACCTAATGACAGTTTCAAGTGTAGGTACTCGGTCAGTTTTAATTAAACTCAGTAGTCACAGAAAACTCAGGAGACTCTAGAGACTCACTTATCGGAATCTAAGCATATAATAGGAATAATAATAATCAATAAGAATAATAATAAAATAATAATCTAAGCATATAGGAAACGTCGAGGTCCAAGTCTAGCAACAGTCGTTCAGAAAGGTAGGAGTCTTTGAAATCCAAAAGCAAGCCAGGTCGTTGTAAAAATCCACGTAAAACTTTGGGCGCACAAAACATTCACACCAGCACAAAATAGTAGCGAGCGAGCGAATGTGACTTGTGAAAATTGTGTGTCATCTTAGTCTATCAAAAAGTACTCTGTTTGTCATCTTCTAAAGAGTCATGTTTGTTTGTTTGCCATAACAACACTGTCATATAGTATAACAAGTCCAAAAAGCCTTGTTTCCGGCTGCTCAACTTACTCATATTTAACGAGATTTAATCCCAATTCTCAATAATAAAGTTAATCTGGCTATCAATACATAAAAATAAGCGCTTTTTTTTTAAATAGCTTTGAATTATGTACCTTTCCAAAATTGGCAATGCCAAAAACTGCCATCTCCTTTGTACATACACTAGGACTCTGTTGACAGCGGTTTAAATCAGCATTTTTTTAGGGTTTTAGTGCTAATAAAAATAATGTATGTATCATCTAAAAGGAAAACATAGGGACATACAAGTAGTAAATATTTATTATTCTGTAAAAAAATCATTGCTTTATGATCATTAACCAGAAAGGCGAGGGCGTTTCTATGGAGAAACGACCACCCGCATTTCCTCTTAATCACGACATCTGCATTTAATGTATTCTCCATGACACAATGGCGTGGTTTGAACTGTCAAAATACATGTTGTCCGTACGGTTGACATTTCGATTCGTTGCCGTTAACAAGACGCGATATTGACGTGGTTTGCACGTGGTAACGTTTCGCGGGGAATAATGCAGAATTGGGACCCAGAGGTAAAATAGGTCTTAGCAAGCTAAGTATGACGTTTCGAAATGTTGCCACTACATAAGGCGTAAAACGTTTTTTTGAAGTGAAAACTTCTTTAGCGGCGTTGCACACTTTTTGTAATGGGGAAAAAATGTTAAACTCGCGTCAGGACACGTGACCGTCAGGAGAGATTTCCGCCCCCCCCCCCCCCCTTCTTTCCACGGCGGCGCCAACCGAAGTGAACCAAGTGAGACACGATAATGGATGGATGGATGGATGGACGGACGGACGGTGACGGTGACGGTGATGGTGACGGTGACGGTGACGGAGTCGGTGACGGTGACGGTGACGGTGACGGTGATGGTGACGGTAACGGTGACGGGGACGGGGACGGGGACGGTGAAGGTGACGGTGACGGTGATGACGGTGATGGTGACGGTGATGACGGTGACGGTGACGGTGACGGTGACGGTGACGGTGACGGTGACGGTGACGGTGACGGTGACGGTGACGGTGACGGTGACGGTGACGGTGTCGGTGACGGTGACGGTGACGGTGACGGTGATGACGGTGACGGTGATGACGGTGACGGTGACGGTGACGGTGACGGTGACGGTGACGGTGACGGTGACGGTGTCGGTGACGGTGACGGTGACGGTGACGGTGATGGTGACGGTGACGGGGACGGTGACGGTGACAGGGACGGTGACGGTGACGGTGATGGTAGACGTGGATGTGGATGGATGGATGGACAGCTGATGGCTCGACCGTCTGTGTAGTAGCCACACTGCTGTGTATTCGTAAAATTCGTGTATATAAAGTGTTTAAAATATGGAAATTGAACAAAGTGCATCGATTAATGAAAAAAGTGACGCAGAAATAGTGAAAAAAAATTAGTTATATTAATCAATTCGTAATTGATTTATTTCAACGTTAATATTCAAGTTTTCACTTCTGCCGGCACTCCCGGAGTGCAACACGTCTTTTTTTTTTATAAGTATTCCTGTTTAGTATATTCTATCACATTTACTTTCAATTATATCATTATTTTTCTTTTTGTACGCTGTACCCACAGACATAGATATACCTAGATAACGCAAGACCACCTACTTCGCGTGCCAAAAATCGCACCAGCTTACGATCGAAAATCATAAGCCGCCACTTTCGCGCTCAGTCCTGCGTACTGCTGGCTGGGTGAGCGTGAGCGAGAGAGCGCGAGCTTGTGACGTCATAGTAGTGTTAGAGAAACAGCCATATAAACTATCTTTAAGTACCCAAATATAAAGCTTGAATATCAGAATGGTTACTAGTTATTTAATGTGTGTAAAACTACCTAAGATTATGGTGTGTAGAGGAAGGATTTTATAAAATGAAGCACAGAAAGACAAGGCTAGACATTTATTTCAATTTAACCTTGACAGTTATGTTAAAAATGAAAGGGTGGTTTATATAAATTATGTTTTATTAATTACAAAAAGTCATAGCATTGTGAAGCAAATTACAATAATTTTCATATGACAACATATTCAATATTTATCAGCATCAGCATAAATTTATACAATTACAATCATCAAAATACAATATTACAAGTTTTAACTTACCAATATCGGGAGATGGTAACTCCACGAACGTTGCACACAGACTGCGCCACAGATTACTAATATGTAGCTGCGCCCGCAATGATGGCGGCACGCCTTTTATACAGTAAAGGTGGGGATGGCGCCATCATTGCGGATTTGACAGTTTAAAATAGTATAATATTGCTTTGCAGCTAAATTACGATTTAAGGTCATTAATAATCTAATTATTTAACAACAAATAATGTGATATAAAATAACCTAATATTATGAGACACAAAATGACATGATGTGCTTACATAGGCTAACCTAGCTAGAACGCGTATTTGAACACGTGTCTGAGCATTTGTATGCAAACGTGCTTACAGTAAGTCAAAAAGTGGCACGCTTAGTTTTCATACAGTTCGTGATACTTGCGTTATCTAGGTATATCTATATCTGTGGCTGTACCAGTACAGCGTCCTAATAGTTGTTTGCTGCACCGGACGACGTCATTACGTCAGCGCCGGCTGTCGCTGAAAACCAGCGCTGGGCTTCTGTCTTGCATAGGGTTCCAGCATAATGCTGAGCAATGGCCGTTTTGTGTGGATATGACGCATGTTTCTCCCAACCCTTTCTTTTTTTTCTGTGTATTATCACAGGTATTATGTTCTTTATCTCCTATTAAAAACTAACTTTGCTGTGCCCGACAGGGTCCATAATTGATTCGATGTTTTAACATACCAACTGTTATACAAAACGTACACATTATGGAATGCAATAAAGTATTGAGTATTTATTGCGTCATGTTCACCGCAAACAAACGTATTTTCTTTCTTTCTTAAAAATTAAATTAACCATTCGTTACTCCTGCAGTGGCAGCAATATCTTCGTTGTGATGGTCTCCCGGACCCCAGAGTCGTAACTGAGCTGAATACATTCCTCCATGTTTGGAGAGAGAACACCGTTATGGATGACGATGAGCTGGATAGGAAGTTCATCCAAGTCTTACCGGTATGTGTTTTGTTTTAATTTTTTTTTTTCTTTTTATTGTTGAATGGACCCGCTCTTGACCTCGATTACGCCTGATGGAAAGCGATGGATGAGGTCTATGTTGGAACAAGCGTGCCCAGAAAATGCCTAAGGCACTGGAACTCCCACGCATCGACGAAACACAGCAGGCTGCTTGACGCCGGACTCCGGTGGTCGCAAATCAGGCAACGGACAGACAGAGTTAATTTCGAATTTATAGTATCTATTAGTATGGATTACTTAATAATATTAATGTTGTTCTTACAGCTCCTGGAAATGTTGGAAATCTTTCACGCCAATAAAAGACAGTTCAGTAAAAGACTGGCCGCCAATTACGATGAGGTAACCATAGACTATTATAACCATAGATAAATGTAGAGTGATACAAGGATATTTTGTCACAGAATACTTAATAGTACTACGTACAGAAAGGACACTCCCTTCCCCGCACTCATATCAGATACCGCACCTTACCCCGCACTTCGAGGTATTCGTTGCCGACTCTTTAGCAAGGGCGCTCGCGAACCGCAGCGCTGTACTGCGGACACAAACTCACAATTTTGCGATTTAAAAGTTTTATTTGAGTTTTAATCACGATGGTTGGATATTGTGATGCTTTTCCGAATTTGTATTTACATAAACTGTTTGGAAGATTTCGCATTTTTAATACCATGCGATTTAATAACCGGTTATTTATTAGAGATAATGGTAGGGGAGCCCAGAGGGTTTTTGAGCAAGCATATCCAGGGCGAGAAGTTGATAGCTGAGTAGGTCTGGCATGAGGAGAGAACACCGAAAGTATATTTAAAAAGTTTCTGATAGGAGCCCCGTGGTCAGGAGTCCACTTTCAGATTTCAAGTAAGAGTGCGGCAATGTGCCTATCCTTCATCTGCGAAAATCATGTCGGATACACTCTGGCGGCATCGCAAATCTTCTTCGATGCCGTCTCCCACCCGTGTGTGCTGGTATTTAGGCTGCGTTCCCACTAACCCTACGGTATTCGCGTGGTCTACATATGTAATCCATTGATTCAAAATTGCAATGGTTCTAAAAACCTAATAGTGCCAGTTATTTCATCCTTCGTGTATTCGAAGTTGCATAATTGCCGCATGCGCTCAGTGCAGCGCGAGCATTGGGTGCGCGTGGTTGTGCAACGGGAGCTCCGCAAATTTCGCGGTCTACGTCACTTTTAGATACGCGACTACCGTAGGGTTAAAAATGTGTGAGGATGCGTAGCGAGGGATGTGTGTGAAACCAACCAATAACATCGCTTCATTTTCATAGCTTGAACGAAGTTAGCGATGTTATTGGTTAGTTTTACACACATTCCTTGCTACGCATCCTCGCTCATCTCTGGTGGGAACGCAGTCATAAACGCCATGTTTACCATGCACTAAAAGGTCCTTGTACAGACGCCAGCACATCAAGCTACCCGAAACTGTCAAATTTTCCCAATCAACTTTGAACCTTATGTTTTAGCGATAAAGTTGAAAATCTATTAAAGAAATTTGACAGATTGTAGTAGCTTGATGTGCTGGCGTCTGTACAATTGTAACATACGAGCTTTAGAAAGAACCTGTCGCACTGGTATGAGTGACAGAGACAACGCTCTACAAAGCTGAACATTTTCTCAACCTAAACCTTTCTTGCCGTTCATTCAACCGATTTTGACTTCTATTGTGTTGGGAGCATGAAAAATGTCAGATGCAGTAAACAGTTGGTATTGTAACCTCGTTTTTGCTTTTAATGTCATCCTTATGCCTACGGAATAGAAGTCAAAATCGGTTGAACGGATGGTAAAAAGGTTTTTTAAAATTTCGATTGGTGTATAGCTTAGTACAGTATTTTTCATGTTCGTGAACGGACGCCGTCGGTTGAGACTGGTCATCTCTTAACTGCCAAGGCTTATTTTTAATCTTATTTCTTGTATTGTTTCTTCATTTGTGTGTTTTTTTACATTGTTCTCACATATAGAAGCAACAAGAATAATGTACCCAGGATTTTGTAATATCTTGATTTAAAAAGAGTGTCCATGGAGTTTCTTGCCCGTTCTTCTCCATAGAGATCTACGCTTTGGAATGGGCACCTAGCTTCAACTTTCTGACCAACTGACCGACTACTTAATTTTGACAACTCAAAAGTGCCTGTAATGGTTTAATTGAAATAAATGCTTTGAGTTTTTGAGTTTGACACAACACCGGAGGATCCTCCCTTTTCTATAGAGTATGAGTGAACTTTACATCCTGTTCCTCATACCTCTATTGAATCATGCCGTTACGTCATAACTGGCGAAATATAGCTGCCCGGCGTGATGTTTATTTGTTTCCAGGCCCGCTTAGGCCTCAGAACCGAACTTGCCTTAGCTATACAAACAGCTTCGTACATTCTTCTTCGAGATTTGGAGAAGAATCTGGTCTTCGAGTCTACAAGATTATCTACGTACCAGAGAGAGTTTAAAGGTCTAAAGCTCAACATCTGGGTTGCTATCAAGTGGCCTACCAGATGCCTTAGGCCAATGGAACCCGACCCGTGAGTAGCTTATGAATGATTTCCTACTATTTTTTACCCCCCTCGCCATATTTGAGGGAAGGAGGCAACGCTACCGCAAGCAGTGACAGGTTCGCGCACATTATGTCGAGCCGCAGTGGGTCGGGTCCTCCGTGGTCGGGTCGCAGCGCAAAAATCCCTTCAAATCGCTTGTATGTATTTTATACTGTGCCCGCTACTTCGTTCGCGTGCATGACGGAAAAGGTTTTAATTTTTTTGCGGGACACCCTAATTATTTTTCTAAAATAAAAGTAGTCTTAGTTACTCCTTATTACATCAGCTATCTGTCAGTGAAAGTCCCGTCAAAATCGGTCCAGCCGTTTCAGAGATTAGCCGGAACAAATAGATAGACAAAAATTGTAAAACATGTTATTTTGGTATATGTACCGTGTATTCATCCGTATGCATTTAGTAAAAAGCGGTTATTTTAATATTACAAACAGACACTCCAATTTTATTTATCTGTATAGAATATAGATGAACTATCGCACATTATGCCGGGACGGAGCGGGCTCGGCGCCTGGTTCCTATCGATGTGCCACCTGCTGCGGCCCGCTCCGCTCCGCTGCGGCCTGGTATATTGTACGCGAACCTTAAGGGAGCATGACGAACTTGCTGCCGGTTGCTTAAGCAAGAAATATTATGATCAATTGTCGAGGTCGCCAGCTAACCACATATTGCAATAAGTACAACTCATAAAAAAAAAAAGTTGTAATGAGATTATGTCAATAATAAATTAAAATAATTCAATTAAATTGACTAACACCCGGATTCTGATTTAAGCAAAGAAGCAAAACTCAACTGATTATTCTCAAATACATAAGTATGTGCTTAAGTTTTTTGCGTTTCGCAAGTTAAAATCTAATTTCGTCAAACCATAATCAACTGACTCGTATTCTTGATCAAAGCTAACACGTTCCAATTTACCTACATTAAAAAACCGGTACTTTTCAAAAACTCATAATATTAAATAATTTTATTCTTATAAATTTAAAAACAGATTTAAAACGTTAGTTAATTTTAAATAACGGCATTAATTAAAAAAAAATGCTATTAGATTTGCTAAAACATATTTTAGCAATTTAATATTTGACGTGTTTGTATGAACCGAATCGTGACGTGAATGTCAATCAAACTTTAAGTAAATAAACACAAATTTTATTGGAATTCTGTATTTTTATATAAACTACCAATTTATTGTACCAATTAAAATGAATAAGAAAAAGAGATCGCCTTACTATACTCTAGAGGAGAAAGAACATCTTTCAATAATAACAAAGTAAGTACATAAAAACCTATAATGTTTACCATAATATAATTTTACGTTTTACCAAATTTGTTATTTAGATGTTTGTGATTATTTCAGTGTAATAGAGTGCAAAAGGACAGGGGCTTACTATATTCAAAAGAAACAGGAAGCCTGGAAGCGCATTACTAAAGAATACAATGCCTATGCACGACTGGGCCTAGGGATGAATTCATGCTAAAACATTTTTATAATATGTAAATCTTCTTTTGAGAACACCAAAACACCTTTCAATTGTGTTTCGTGATGATATCTGGGCTTTGTTATAGACTTCTTGGGATGGAGAGGCAGGGTTTAAAAAGGTTGTCATGAGATACCTAAGGCATGGGTAACCACTATCTCCAAGAATAAGGTATGACCCAAATCTGCCAGCTTCAAATTGAGCTGCAAGTTTTGAGTCATTCCAAATAGTAGTGTCGTGTACGGAACCTGGCCAACGTGCAATGACACTAATTATTTGTAAATTGGCATCAAAGATGGCTTGAACATTTATAGAATAAACCTTTTCTGTTCCTATAATAATAATAATTCATTTATTTATCAAGTAACAAGGATTCACACAGAAATTAAATATAGCACAAATCTTACACTAGAACACACTGAATACATTATACATTACATTACAATAGGTACAACACAAAACAATAACCACACAAAACATTTTCATATTGACAGCCGACGACTGTAGGTGACGTGCAAGTCACTGCAGCATCTGATATATGGACAGTCAAGCCTGCCGGCTATCATCACCAGCATGCTGTTGGAGCTGCCGCGAACTCTACGTACCAGAGACGCGCTTCGCTTACGCATCGTTGCATAGAAGCAGTCGACGCTAGCGACGGCGAACATGCCCGAGGCACTACAATGTCGCTGCAGCCCCATCAGCGCTCTGAATGCGTTGTTATATTGGATGCGGAAGGCTTCGTATGCTTTTTGAGTGTGATTTACCCACAGGCGGCACGTGTACAGAGAGGTACAATAAGCCCTGAAAAGGGGCTGCTTGACCGACCCTGAACAACGCGCAAACCTGTGAGCTATCATGTTACCGGCCCACTTAACACTATTTACCTGGCCTCCATACCAACATTTAAATAAGTTTATAAGTTCTTTGGGAAAGTTAATCTCCTTCAACTTCTTCCAAAGAATGTCGTAAGAGACCAGATCAAAACATATACAGCTCAGCTCTGCTCCCTCCTGGTGAATTTATTTTTATATGTGTGCAGTCTACAGCACCTATGACGCTAGGGAATCCAGCTATATCAAAAAATCGTGCCGCCACTGATGGTCTCTCCTGTGCAGTGGGCATATGAACATATATTGCCGTCGCAATAATGCTATCGCACCAGTCACCCTCTCTGCCACGCGGCACACCGTCGCCTTGCTCACATTCACGGTATCCGCCACAACAGCTTGAAAGCTACTAGTCACGTAAAACCTAAGAGCTATTAGTAGCTGCAACATGGGAGAAATGCAGTCCCGCCGTTGAATACGACAGGTCAGTTTAGGCTTTATTTTGTTAAAAATAAACCTAACCGACTCCTTCGTAAAGCGGAACCGACTCTTAAATTGTTCATCGCTTAGCGTGATAAATAAGTTAGGCCGATGTCCTGCTATTCTTCTGCGTGGTTGTCTGCGTTGAGGCATCTCCAAAGACGACAGGGAAGTATCGGCGTCCCCCATTATGAAGAATTGGAGAAAAACCACTTACAAAATCACTAGTTACGATGCTAGTTACTATACTGATTACAGTTTGAGTAGCCGATATTGGTGTGTCAACTTTCATCTGCTTAACTTGACGTTGATAATGCTTTGAGTATTGTCAAACACGTTTTTCTTAGTTCTGAAACGCAACAGACGACCTTAAGCATGAGTTAAGCATACTTTCTGTCAAATTTGAGTAAATGATGTTAAATTACTCAAATCTTGATTAGAGTTTAAAAAAACTTAATTCAGAAACGAAAAAATGTTTAAGTTATACTTAAGTACAGATTAAGACGTTCTCAAATTCAAATTCTCAAATCAGAAACCGGGTGTTAGACAGTCAAATACAATAAACAATTTTAGCCCAAATAATTGCCTGACAAAAGTGCAAATAAGCACAGGTATAAGTTACCAATTTTGTATTTAATGTACTCGAAATAAAGTCCAAAATATAATAACTGGCTCGATGGGTATAAAACTTGTCTGTAATAAAATGAAACCTGTTTTCCTAACTTAAATTTATTTTCAGAGAGCCTGTGGAACTGTCCTTCCCATCAATGAAAGTGACAGTGATACTGCCTAAAATAATAGAAACATCGGGTGTCTGCGTGCGCGCAGCCCAGTCCATGATCGACCTGCTAAGCGAACGCTCAAGATCTTTTGCCTTGAAGTTTGAAATGCCTAACCAATATGAAGGTCCGTATTTTTAATATACATAACATACATACATAATCAGCCTATAATGTTCCCCCTGCTCGGACACAGGCCTCCTCTATGATAAAGGGAGTGGGCCGTAATCTACCACGCGGGCCCAGCGCGGGTTGGTAGATGTCACATGTCTTCGAATTTTTGGCTCTAGGACATGCCGGTTTCCTCACGATGTTTTCCTTCACCGTTTTGAAAGCAGTGGTGATGAAATAATTTACACAAAGTCGTTACCACTGGGCCATCACTGCTCCTTCTATACAGGATGATTTTTTTGCCGGTTCCAATTTTTTACAGGGTGTTCTACTTATGAATATGGCACTATGGGACCAACTGAAATCACGAAAAAAAAAGTCAGTTGTTTCATGCATTTGGTCAAATGGGTATTGAACTTTTGTATAAACAGCAGACATTTTTTTTCGTGATTTCAGAGTTGGTCCCGTAGTGAAAGTTGTTCATATTCATGGGTAGAGCACCCTGTAAAAATTTGGAACCGGTAGAAAAAATCACCGGTATAATAAACATAAGTACTTACTTACATACTTTTTATTTGACCGTTTTTTTTTTGTTTTTATCTGATGTATCTATGTATCTGGTGTATTGTGTGTCTTTTAGTCTGTGCTAAATAAATGTATTTTCTTTCTTTCTTATAATAAAGAAGTATCGAAGTTTTCTTATGTCCTCCCGTCAATGTCATTCAAACGCCAGAAGATGTTTATAGCACTTTAACCTTTTGAACGCCCTTGTCACATATATGTGACAAACGAAATCTTACCCTGAACGCCAACGTCACAAATATATGACAAAATACACGTCACACGGGTCGCACCATATTATAAAATAAACAATTTAATCATTACTTTTGTGTGTTTTTATTTATATAATTTAAAAGTTTAAGCTTCCGTCTATATTGTATTGCATGAAACTAATATAAATAAACCACCAATATCGAGAAATTTGTTGTTTTAAGTGTGCGTGTGTGTGTGTTGTTTTGTTAAAGTGGCCTAGCGTCAGGGGTACGGCGATACGTTTATACTTTGGCGTTCAAAAGGTTAATCGTTATGTGTATGTTACAGATCTCTTCTCGTTTAACGTAAAGGAGATGATGGAGTGTCTAAAGCTCAAGAAAGAGCAGGAAGCCGTGAGGAACAAGTTCTACAGGGAAATCCGCGAGAAGATCCGGGAACTGGAGGCCTTCCTAAAAGCCAACGTGTGAGTCCTCTCGTGCTAGCACTGTAGCGGCATCTACACCGCTACATACGAACTACGCGTTATACTGACGTCACATAAAATCCTGCATCTCGCAAGCAGAGTTTACCGCGCAACTCGCAACTAGCATATACATATGTATACAACGTCCCGACATCAATCTTCGGGCAGTTACCTGCCAGGCACAACGCCCGCCTGGTCGGAGGATCCTCCCATTTCTATAGAGGATGAGTGAGCTTTGCACCCTGTTCCTCATACCTCTATACCACTATTTAGTTACATATAAGGCTAAACATGACTGGACTATACAACATTATTTTTAGTATATGCGAAACCCGAAACACGTGTCTAGTATTTTTATGTAAAGAATCTATGTACAAAATTTCAAAACTGTATCATGAATAATCACCAAGTTATAAGCTTGTTATGTTACCTGTTTGTCCGTATGAAATCATGGGCACCGCGCGGCGATTGTATTGTAATTAACGGGTGATAACATTTTCCATCACACTTGCAGGCTTTGGACTGTCGTAATGGTCAAGTGTAGGTAGTTATTATAATGTACTTTATTCGTAAATAAATGCAGCCGTAAGCTACGAATAAGTAATTACTTATTCGTAAGCCGTAAGTGATACAATGTAGTCAATGCGATTTGTTCAAAGTGGATGAAAAGTGTTAAACATCGCATTACTTAACCACAGCAGGCTGTAGGTACAAATAATAACTTTCTACAATTAACCATCTTGGCGTGTTTAAAAATGTTAATCATCACGGCAAAGCATTGTGTTCTGTTCAAAGCACTCTGATTGCTCCTCGTACCACCGCACTGCCACGGATACGTTATCACTGTTATCGTTGTTTCTGTGTACTGGACGTTTGTGTATGAGAAAGTCATGGTTACACGACACTTTTTACATACGATAGCTAAGTACACGATCAACCGAAACACAACTCGGCGGCCCGCGCGCTCGCGATTATGCAGTTGGACCCACGCGACACGTGCGCGCCAACCAGTGGTACCCGGGTGACTGAGGTTGCTGCACCCCCGCCCCGGTCGCCCCGCTCGCTGTGCGTCCGCGCCGCGCCATTGTGCGCGTATGGTACCTACTTAGTCGCTCCTCGGGGCACAGTATAATATACTCGGGGTGTCCAACTATTAACCTTTTTTAAATATTTTTGGGCCAAAATATAACATGGGGTAAAAATTATTGGAATCGATTCAGTTACTTATTCTGAACAAACTATATTCAGGTTTCGCATATACTAAAAATAATGTTGTATATAATGTAATGTTACGAGCTTGGGGTTCGTGACAAATAAAACTGCCGATTTACCAATTACAACTTTAAACACACTAATAATGAAACACAATAATTGCACTACTGATCATTCTAAGTCGCACTTGAAGATCACTCCCGATATATTCGCTTGTATCGCTTATTTATATCTTATTCCAGAACCTTCTATTGTAAAAACATCCAGAAAGTTCGAGTACATACCGGCCCCGACCGACCAGATGTCGATAGTTCTAGAAAGTTCTAGCATCGAAATTTCTAGAAGGATCTTGACTCTACTAGTTCTGCTACTCGATACTAGATGGCGCTAATGGTAACTAATGTCAATGGTGGCATTAGTTACCACTAGCGCCATCTAGTCAACGCGCGCGCGTCAGTAGCGTCGTCTAGTAATAATTGATGCCGGGTGTGGACCCGGCATCAAATGTGGCGCGCAACAGTAATGTATTATTATCTTGCATGCAAGAGCATTCAAGATAATAATATGCATACCGGGTGGAATTTTGTAATGCCGCCTGAAGGGAAAGTACTCTTAATACTGTAGATACAAAATTTTACTCAAAAAAACATTCCTTTATTTTTTAATAGAAAGAAAACTGCATTCAAAGATTTTAAAAAATTCTCTTGCCACACCCGGGAATCGAACCGACTAAAATCTGTAAAAATTACAATTTTTAAATTACGCACAGTGTGTCTGTGCGCCTAGTACAGATAATGGATAATGACCCTCGTAGTGCAGTGACACGTTTGTTATGATCTCAATTTAATAAACTATCGAAATAAAAAAATATTAAGCATTTTCAAAGTTACTGCTTTTGAGCTGAAATTTTGTACAGAGATTCTAGACCAGATACACTCTTCAACCCGTTTGTATTGATATACCCTTTCCGTAACACCCTGTATACCTAATATGTTTATACAAATAAATAAATCTTATCTTACACCAAATTAATGTATTGCTTCTCTGTTAGATTTTTGAAGAATGAAAAGGAGAAAGACGAACTTGATAATTTGAACATGGCTGAGCCACCATTTATGCCAAATCCGAGGGATCAGATTGCTTTTGAGAATGGTAAATTGAAGAGATTTCTACCATGCAAACTTAGACTCGATTTATAATAGCATTAGAAATATAACGGCAAAATAACGATAGTTATTGTGTAACATGGTTGGAATTACTGGCACTTTAGAGCAATTTTTGAAATAAAAAATGATAAACAGACTACATTGCTTTGTAAGTATTTATCGTGGAGTTACGGAGTTTATCATACGTTTATATCGAAAGAAGAAAAGGTTGACAACTGTTATTTTTCTAATGAGTAATGTTATAATACTTATTTAATTATACAATTTCCCCCTTACTATTTGTATAGCGTCTGTATAGTTACACAACGCTTTGTCTTCTTCTTTTAAAAGTCAAATTACTGACGACTGAAAGAGAGAAATCGGTGTGTAACTATTCATCTGATACGTTTATTAGTAGATTCGGGCCTCCTCTCTGTGAGACAGAGAGTGGGCCACTATCCACCACGTGGACCCAGTATGGGTTGGTACAGTCAGTGACTGCAATAATTAGCTGAACCACCTTTGCATAAATGATTGAGATTTTTTAGAATTCGTATTCAAAGACAAAGAATTATAAAATTCTATCGATTCGTATCGATAGAATTTTATAATTCTTTGTATTTTATTTATTTGAGCAAAGTAAATATAATATAAAAGAATTATAAAATTCTTAAAAAGAAACTGATAGTTTCTTTTTAAGATTTTTTTCTTTGTAGAGTTTTTTTTTTTTTGTGTAGATAAATACCTTTATACTTTTGTACTGGGCCTGATCACTTGCACATCTGCCTTGTAAATACCTTTATCATACCAGGCCTGATCACTTGCAAAGAAAAACTGCTAACAGAAGAACTCTTTGTCCTCAGAAAAACAATTCCAGAACTATCTTAAGTCGTGTGTATCTAAATCAAGAAATGGTGAAATTAACTTGAGGAAGTATAGGTGAGTACATAAAACATAGATTTTAGTATCTTTCCTTTCGTAAAACTCTACACTTGCAGCGGCATCTACACCACAACATGCGAACTACGCATAATACTGACGTCACGCAAAATCCTGCATCGCGCAAGCGGAATTTACCGCGCAACTAGCATAATATTCAACGTCCCGACCTCAATCGTCGGGCCCCGGACCCTTGCTCGAGCCAGCCCGCGCCGCTGAGCCTGTAGCTTTTAAATTCGTCCCTGAATAATTCCAATCCAGCCCGTCCCTTGCTACCCTCTCCCAGCGTCGCCCTAAGTTGATGTCCGTACCCTTTAGTTTTTAAGTTTTTTTTTTAAGCCCTGGATGGAGGCCTTATATATTGAGGCATTTACAGGAAAGTCCGGTTAAGCAGACGACAACCTCCTTCCTAGGTTGAACTGCGAGAAGACATAAAAATAAAAAACAGGTTGCACTCCGGGAGTGCCGGCAGAAGTGAAAACTTGAATATTAACGTTGAAATAAATCAACTATTAATTGAATTAATATAACTCATTTTTTTTCGCTATTTCTTCATCGCTTTTTTCATTAATAGATGCACTTTGTTCAATTTCCATATTTTAAACACTTTATATACACGAATTTTACGAATACACAGCAGTGTGGCCACTACACAGACGGTCGAGCCATCAGCTTTCCATCCATCCGTCCATCCATCCATCCATTCATCCATCCATCGCATCCATCGCATCCATCGCATCCGTCGCATCCATCGCATCCGTCGCATCCGTCGCATCCGTAGCATCCGTAGCATCCGTCGCGTCTGTCGCTCCGTCGCATCCGTCGCATCCCTCGCATCCATCGCCATTAAAGCCCAGAGTTATCCTACTTGGTTGTTTCAGGATCTGCGGAGGGGTTCTGAACCTGGATCTGGTCGTGACTCCACCGCAACCGAAACCGATGAATTACGGGGTTACATTATCCACATGTAAGTGTGACAATCGTTTGCGTTTTCTCTTACCAGGAGTACCGTGTTACCCAGTAACTGGGTTCTGGAAGTCAGATAGGAGGTCGTCCATGTGAAATACTGGTATTCAGCTGGGGATCCCTTCTTTTCGCATAATGTTCTTTTCCCTAATATACTTTGGCATACCTATTTTGGTATAATTTGTTTTGCCATAATAATACTTTGCCATATTTTTTTTTGCATACAGTTTATGTTGGCATAATTATCTTGAAGGCTAATTTGTTTTAGCATAAATTTAATTCGCATAATAATAAACGACGTCAGGGGCACCCCGAGGTTCGGTTTGGTTAGGTTCCTTTAAACCTTTCAGACAGAAATAGGAGCCCCGCGTAACGGGGCTCCGTCGACCTGACGTCGTCGTCAGAAATAAAACGAGCATACTAAATTTAAGCTTTAGAATGTTATGCTTAATCATTATTATGATTAGAGAAATTATGCTTAAAAAATTATACGTAAGCTGTTATGCGTAAATAATGTTATGCGAAAATATAATTAGGAGAAATAAAAGTACTTATGCCAAGTTATGTTAGGTCTTAAAATGTTATGCAAATGGATAGAGAACCATTCAGCTGCCTCCAGTCTGTTCCCTTCGAAAGGAATATATTCACCATCCATACAGACGGTGAATATTTTTCTCGGAGCGGAGCGAGGGCAGCGGAGCGGAGAAACGGAGAAATATTAACCAATAGGATTGCATAAAATCTCAATGTCATTTTCTATTGGTTTCTGCTTTTACGCGACGATGCGCAAGCGCGTCTCTGGTGCGCAGAGTGCGGGGCAGTGCCAAGACCGTCCTGGCGATGATCGCTAACAAACTGGATTGCCCTTACATCCGGCAATGCTGCAGCAGACATCACACTAATATTATAAAGGCGAAAGTTTGTGAGTGTGTGTGTGTGTGTGTTTATATGTTTGTTACTTCTTCACGCCTAAACCACTAAACCGATTTAAATGAAATTTGGTATAGAGATAGTTTGAGTCCCGGAAAAGGACATAGGATAGTTTTTATCCCGATATTCCTACGGGATCGAGTCTTATGCGGGTGAAACCGCGGGGCGCAGCTAGTATTGTTATATTGTGACTGTTAGTTAGTTAGTTTTTGTCTGTGCTTGTTATCCTGTCTGTATCCTTTTGTGTATCTGTTTTTATATGAGTCTTGTTACTTGAATTAAACTAATTTTATTTGTATTTTTTTAAATAGTAGATTGTACAACTAAGGCATAAAAGAAGCTATTTTAACCCGAGACGTTTATATCCACCCGAGCCGCAGGCGAGAGTGGATAGTTAAGTCGAGGGGTAAAATGGCTCGTTTATGCCTGAGTTATACACTCTGCTTTTCACTTCGATTGCGAGAAAATGAAACAGGCATAAAGTATACAGTATCTACATAATTAATCAAAAATGTTGCATCCATAGCTAATTCCCGCCACCACAGATAATACCGCCACGAAACTTTTTAAAAGTTTTTTTTTTTTAATTTTCAACATTTGTCATTCGACTTGGGTACTTCATACTGCCAAAAAATGAAAACGTTTCTTTGCCTTTTTAATTAACCGACTTTAAAAAAGGAGGTTCTGTATTCGACCCGTATGTATGTATGTATGTATGTATGTTTGTATGTCCGCGATTATCTCAAAAACTACTGAACCGATTTTGATAATTCTTTCATTAGTGTAATCTGCATACTTTCAGGAAGGTTTTAGTATATAATACATTAGGTAATTATTCTCATGTACGAAGTTATATGCATAAATGTACTGGATCTCCGGCATTTCTATGTGAATTTTGATGATTCTTCGAGTCGTGTCTTCAATTCTTCAATGCACTAGTATTAATTGAATTTGTGTGGGGTAGGTACAACTAAAAAGTGAAAAATAAAAACTTTTTTACAAAAAAAAACAACCGACTTCAAAAAAAAAACACTACAAAGTGAAAAATAACTTTAATTTCGGAAGTCGGTGTCAAAAAACGAAAATGCTGAACCAACGACACCGACTTCCGAAATTAAAGTTATTTTTCACTTTGTAGTGTTTTTTTTTTGAAGTCGGTTGTTTTTTTTTTAAATATTAAATGACAACTATTTTACCTGAATTTATTAAATTAACGATAGAAAACACGGAAGTGGTATTAATGAGAAGTGAAAATATATTTTTCCGTTTCTCCGCTCTGCTGACTCCCTCCGGTGGGCTGTGAAACTGAACAACTTTCTTCATGGGACCAACATCGTAATCGCGAAAAAAATATCTGCCGCCCATACATGTGAAGTCGAGTAGGTATTGAAGTTTTATACAGGGTGAAATTTTAATCACCGTTTTCCTCTTAAGAGCCTATACTACCTCAAATGGCTTAGCGTGATCCTCCGTTATGTCGAAAATCCTGCACCATTAATTTTGAAATAAATATATGGTAAAGTTGAGGATTAATGCAAAGTCTTATGTTAGACGAAAACACGATTCCATAAAATTTTCTCGATAGAAAAAAAAATCCAAAGTTACCTCTAATCCGAACAATAAACCGCTGGCATTAAAAAAATACTTCAAATTAGATCATGAAACTTTGCATACTAACTGAACTTACTTTAAAGCAGGTCTTATGTTATTTACTTTTTATAATTACCATTACTTTCACTGTAAAAAGCAAATACCTAAACTATTGGCGCTGCCTGCCGCCCAGCACCGCACTCTGTCTCGCTCTCACTCAGTCCGCGAGCAGTATCGTATGAGCGAGATAAAGAGCGAATTTTAGCTGAGGTAGTATAGGCTCTTAAGGGGTCATTGTACTCATCATTATGAACAACTTTTACTATGGGACCAAACAAGAAATCGCGAAAAAAAATCAGGTGTGTTGTTGTTAAATTGAATTTGGAGTCAGTAGTACTGACTCGGCTCCACTAACTCTAAATTCAATTTACACTAGGTAAATATCGAACATAAATGTAGGGAACAGCTGACTTTTTTTTTTTCACGATTTCGGGTTTGGTCCCGTAGCAAAAGTTGTTCGTAATGATGAGTACAATGGCCCCTTAAGAGTAATAGAATAGAATAGAATACTCTTTATTATGTACACCATATAAATTACAGACATAAATATAGAAACTTTACAATGGGTGACACAATGGGCGGTCTTATCGCTAAGAGCGATCTTTTAAAGACAAACTTTGGATGGATTAAAAATGGGAAGGACAGACAAATACTGTAGGTAGTCTGTGGAGTACCATTTACACAATACAATAAATACATACATAGAGTACTATTAATCTATATAAATAAAAGAGAGGAAAACGGTGATTAAAATTTCACCCTGTATAGGACAGCTGATATTTTTTATTGATAAAGAAAAAGTTGTTCAATTTGATGGTCTGTACCGCATCCTTAAAGACCACCTTTCTGATACACGCTGTATAAGAAACTCTTGTCCAAAGAGGATTAAAGATTTTTATATGGAGCCTGGCATACTTGTCCGCCATTTTGTTTATTTTTCAAAATGGCGGTCATGCATGAAACCTATATAAATCAATAGCATGTCACGTAAACAATTTTGAACGGTAATATCTTAGAAACGTGACACTTAACGGGGTTTGGTCTTAGTTTTCTGTATGCATTGATGTCAGCTATCGATTTATAGGTTTCAAGCGTGGCCGCCATTTTGAAAAAAAAAATGGCGGATAGGTATAGGTATGTCACGGACCTTTAATACCATTTCTCAGCTGTGCGTTGTCTGAATAAGGGCGAATTACACTAAACTTTTATACCTAGAATAAGTCTTATTCTCAGTAAATTTTGAATGTTTGTCAGTTGTTGTTGCCATACTAGAACTGTCAGACGCCAATTTCTATTTCACTGATAAAATATATCTGACTTTGATATGAAAAAGATAGGCAGACAAAAAAAGAAAAATAATTTAAATTAAACGAAGGTTTTATTTACAAGAGGAGGTTATGCCAATTTTCAACCTAACAATGTAAAATCATTACATACCTAAGAATGTAAAATTCTATACAATATGTACTATCGCGGATACTGCCGCCGGACCACCACTAAGTTAATTTTTGCTTGCACTCAAAAAATAGCGCTCTCTAGTAAGCGCGCTAAGGTCACATAGTTCGTACGTAAAATTCTCAAAAGGAGTACACGTGATGCGTCACTAAGCTGCGCAGTGCAGGTTGCAACTAATTGCGTTATCGCTTTCCTAATAGGCGAAAACTTTAAGGGGGCGTGGCTTGGCGCTGCCGCAGGATTTAGGCGAAAAAAATTTTAAGTGATCAGGCGAAAAAGAGCGCGACTGTACCTATTATTAAAATTGGCAATGTGGTTACATCCAAGGTCAGCGGGGACCCTTACAAAGCCCATGCCACCGGCCTGAAAAGGGTGTTTCCAAATTATTATAATAATTAAATAAATAAATTTCTTTATTTCATAAAGTGACAACACAACGTACAAAGTAGAATCACAAACATGTGACTGTTCCTAAATTACCCTAGGCTGATATAACTATCGTTTTTCCTAATTATGTTGAATATTAGTGTTTACGTCGCTTCCCTCCAAACATAGCTCCCCTGGCTCCCAAACTAGGTATACATAGTGTTCCGGACGATATACATAAACTTCGACCAGATGTTCAGACCATGGGAATAAGCATTTTTCATTATGGACACATTTATGGTTTTTTTTTTGTTCATACAAACTAAATACCTTGACGTAAATCACCCGATATGCCAACGAAGTATTTTCATTCATAAGATTTGGCGGGCTGAAACTTGACTAAGTTAAGACCCTTTCTTACTGCATAGCTCAATTAAACATTACCTAAGTAAATGAAATTACAAATATCTTTGTAACGAAGCCTTTTTAAGTACTACTTCCTTTTTGTATTTAATTTGTTAGAACTATAGAAGCGTTTGACAAAGTTTATGTTTAGGTAACGTGAAGAACACGGTATATAACTATGACTTAGAAGTCAGTATTCCTCCATTATAAACGTCATTACGCAATTTACGCATGTCGTTGGTTGTGAAAAAGAAAACAAAAAAGCACATTTGAAAAAAATTCGTGATTGCTATTGGAAAATAATAAATAAAGAGGTTACTGTGATAATTTTAGTGCTACGGAATCCTTAGTGTGCGAGTCCGACTGGAACTTGGCTGGTTTTCTTAGGCAATGGTCACACATAGCCGTCTTTTCGGTTTGGTTCTCTAAAAGTTCGTTTGCTGGATGGAGGCTCTTGATAGGACAATGTTGAACCATCTTAAAATAAAGTGGTTCCTTCTATATTTTTTTCTAATAACTAGGTATGCATTATCATATTAAGCATGGTCTCCACTAAAGCACATTTGTAATAAGGCAAGAAAAACGTGTCAACATGACGTATCAGAAATGAAACGAAAATGTTTCATACACATGTTACAAAACATGTTTCTAAACATGTTAACCCGTGCCTCTTGCGCGTGTTTTTTCGAAACTTTACACAAAAAACCTTACACATGAACATTTTTTTTCTGACACAAGCTGTCTCCTGCTTATTAAAATACTAGTTGCGCCCTGCGATTTCAGCCGCATAAGTTTCTATCCCGTGGGAATATCGGGACAAAAACTAGCCTATGTCCTTTCCCGGGACTCAAACTATATCTATACCAAATTTCATCTTAATCGCTTCAGTGGTTTAGGTGTGAAAAGGTAACATATAGATATGGATTAACATATAGGCCACTTTTTATCCCGATATTCCCACGGGATCGACATTTACGCGGGTGAAACCGCGGGGCGCAGCTAGTGATATATAAACCCTTCCCCAGTTCACCCACGCCGGGAATGTTTTCCATGTAGCTCGAAAAACAAAAACATCGTGTTTGCATACACAAATGTGTATGACCACTCTTTGTTTCAATGTTTTTGTGTAATGTTTCCAAAAAACACGCGCAGGAGATACGGCTTTACAAAACATGTTTCTCTTCTCTGTTTCACAAAACAGTTTCGTCAAACACCCTGTATAATTCCTTTTTCTTTTTTGTAAAATTTCCCATGCAGATCAATTAAGAATTTTAAGCTAAGGACACATTCTCAGTCGGTTTGGTCTTCTGAGCAATGAGAGTCTTCTTAATTCTTTTCCAGAAGAATGGTCTTTCCGCTTCATCTTTAGGCCATACTATGTAGGTTTTTGTTAACATCAGATAGTGTAGTGTGTTTGGTCGGAGACGGCGTGGGATGTCTTCCAGAAGAATGAGGGTCAAGTCTTCTCTGCGAGTTTCCAGAAGCCTGGAATGAGAAGAATATGGTTATAGTGATAGTAAACACCAGATTGCCAAACTTAAGTGGCAGTGGGCAGGGCACATTGCCCGCAGAATTGATGGCCGATGGAGCCGAAAGGTTCTGGAGTGACGACCGCGTACCGGAAGACGTAGCGTCGGAAGGCCTCCCACAAGGTGGACCGACGACCTTGTGAAGGGCGCAGGAACTTGTTGGATGCGAGAAGCACAAAACCCGTCGAAGTGGAGGATATCCAGCAGTGGACGTCTTTCGGCTGAAATGATGAAACACCAGATACCCACTATCTGGAGCACAGTTACCAACGCAACGGCTAAAAAGCAGCAGTCAAACTCAAAGAAAGAAAGAAATAAAATACGTTTATTTGCGGTGAAAATGACGCAAAAAAACATAAACACAAAAAATAAAATAAAAAGGTAGGGGGATGCAGAGGCAAAACATGCGTCACATCCACGCAAAACGGCTATCGCTAAGCATTATGCTGCGACCCTATGCAAGACAGAGCCCCAGCGCTGGTTTTCAGCGACAGCCGGCGCTGACGTAATGACGCTTAAAATCGACAGCGTCTACCAGGAAACCCGGCCGACTCCCGTTGCAAACTGTGGCTAGATACTTTTCCCCCTACTATTTACTGTCAACCACCAAAGGAGCGTCTCCCTACAGGGTATAACGTTCAGTGGTCGACTTAGAAGTCCCTGAACTGTCTCCGGACACAAGTGGGAATATGTAACTCGAACCTGGTAAAGTGGGGCTACCTGGCTACCTAGACGGAACGGCAGTAGGGTGTGGTTGTGGAGATGTCGCAAACTATGCTCCACCTCCTATCCTGCCTTCTGTGTCCCAAAACATGCAGTTAAAGTGACCTCTGCACTGCCACGGACGACGCCGTGAAAGTGGCAAAGTTTTGGGCATAAAGGATCTAAAATACGGTGGTGCCGGCGACACGAAGAAGAAGGAGAAGAAGTGATAGTGAAGACTGCCTGTTGGTTTGGTGGCCGCAAGCATGACGGCTGGGTGACCAGCCTCAGCCGCTACGGCTCGCACGGGTGCCTATGCTTTATTACAGCGGTCGGGGGCTGCTCTCCCTCCGCGCCTCCGGATTTTTATATACACTCTAGGGATAGAAGCAAAAGACTACGTGGAGTCGGGGTGCCCCGATTCGGTTAAGTGTTATTGGGTTCTCATTAACAGCTTAGAGTCAGAATTTTGGTTTGGGCAATATGCTCGCAGGACGCAGCGAAGAAGGGTGCTCCTTCTTTTTGATTCTATGGTAAATGTTTGCATTGGGTTATCCTGTAATGGTAGATCCAAAGAGATAAATAATTAGCGCTGATTTGCTGGATTCGTTTTCTCCTCTACCGATCGTTGTTTCTCCTGACAAAGTTTATATGTATGTACTAGCTTCTGCCAGCGACTTCGTCCGCGTGAAATTTCACCATCCCCCCATTCACCCTCGTAGGGGTGGAATTTCGAAAAACCCACGAAAACCCCTTTCTTAGTGGATACGTACTCTTCACAAAAAACACAACCTCCAAATTTCATAGTCTCTAGTGCCAGCGGTTTAGGTTGTGCGTTGATATATCTGTCAGTCAGGACTTTGAATTTTATATACACACATCAAAAGTGTCTAGGGATCAACATATATTTTTGCAATAACTTTTCTCCTGATTGATATTAATTAAAATTTTCTTTAAGGATTCATCAAATAAAGTGTTTTCGTTTGTCACAGTAACGATAAACCAAGTCACCTTTGCATTAATAAAGAAGTTTGCCATTTTCCTAATAAAGGGATTTTTGACATTTGAACCACTAACACAAAAGTTCGAAAAAAAGACTGAAATAACAGTTTTCTTTAAAATTTTATTGGGTAACTTAAACAATTAATAATCCGTGTTTCTACCGCGAACACTAACAACACAAGAACATCGGTTTGGCATACTCAAAATGAGTTCATCCAAATCACGCTGTGGAATGGCCGCCCATGTTCGTTGCAACAACAAAAAAAGGTCTTCTTGCGACTGGATACCCTCCATATTCGGCAGAGCTCTTCTCTGTAGCATATCCCATGCATGCTCAATCGGGTTCAAGTCTGGCGACTGAGCAGGCCAGGGCAGGACATTGATGTTAGCTGCGGCGAGAGTCTGTCTTACAACTCTTGCGGTGTGCGGTCGTGCATTATCATGCATTAACTGAAATAAGGGACCGATTTGCACTTGTAGAGGAACGATGACGTCTGATACAATCGTCTCAGCATAAATTTGAGCGTTGAGGTTGCCTCTGATCCAAATCAACTCAGTTCTTCCGCCGATCCAAATACCCGCCCATACCATGATGGTTCCACCACTATAAGGATGGACTTCCTGGCAGGATTTTAATCGCTGTTGGCGTCCAGGGGTTCTCCAGTGTCGTATACGTCTTGTATCCGGTCTCATACCAAAACGAGACTCATCAGAAAAGCACACGAAACGCCATTGTTCTTCTGCCCAATTTCTGTGTTCAAGAGCCCATTGATATCGAATCCTACGATTGTGCATTGCTATAGGTGGTACCCGTAGCGGTCTTCGGGAATGAAGGTTCACTTCATGCAAGCGGTTTCTGACTGTTTGGTCGCTAATTAAGTTCCCTGAAGAGTGATGAAGCCTCACGGCTAACATCATGGCGGTTATTGTTGGAGCTCTTCGAGTTAAGATTTGAATGTATCGGTCTTGTCTCCGTGTGGTGCAGCGATACCATCCTCCATGGCGCTCAGCCACGGTACCAGTGCTTCGGTAACGTGTCCAAAGTCGACTGATAACACTCTGACTTGTATTCAGAGCTAAAGCCACAGTACGTTGCCGGGAACCAGCTTCTATCATTCCCACGGCTCTGAGCATTTCTTCCCTGCTTAAATGACGTCGCCGCTCCATAATAACGTTGGTTTTAATCAGTAGTAGGGAAACAGTAGCACTAATAATGTCTTCAATGCGTTGTATGTTTTTATAGGGAAAATATTGACAGCTGATTTTCATCTTTTACTCGAATTTGATTCACAGTTCCTGATTCAAATTATGAAATGCACCAAAAAGGATCCATATAAATTTATAAAATCATAAATTTATTACAAAGCCACATCTCAATCTCAAGAAATCCGCATAATAATGCTTGATCCCTAGACACTTTTGATGTGTGTACATACATAGATAGATCTAAGATCTATGTATTAATATTTATTCTTGTATTTTATAGTTATTTCCAAGCTTTCCCGTATGTTGCACCTGCTATGTTTTGTCTCTGCATCACCCTACGGTTGACTGGTAGAAAATGCCTCAGGCATTAAGTCCGCCTTTGTACAGTATTTTTTTACTTGTGCATAAAGTTTATAGTGCGACCTACTACTCTGAAGTCGCGGCCGTTTCCACTGGGCCACCACAACTCCATATGCCCAGTGGCGTGCATTGCATATAGGCATATAAGCAGTGCCTACCTCGATATATCAACATAAGCCTGTCAATTACATTTTAGTGTGTGTGCCCCATAATTAAGAAACTCGCTAAATTATCATACCTAACAAAAAACAAAATCTTCATACAAACACGCGCGACAGTAGGCAGTCGCCGGACGGCCTACTCGGCTCCCGTACTATTAGCATTTAGTCATTGGTCTTTACTCGTTCAAGTTAATACGACAAAATTAAAAACACATACGTCTCACGCGTAATACCATGACGTTCGACCTTCGCAATTTATCACCCTTAAATAGGCATGCCTACCCAAATAACCATACTTTTGACCTCACTTTTTTTCTGATTAGTGACCGCATTTGCCTAGACTAGACCCGGCCTAGTGCCTACCTATTCTGAAAACCAATGCACGCCACTGCATATGCCAGCCAATTAGGAAAAATAAAGCATTGCCACAAAAGGTGTTATGGGTTCAAGAGCTTACCTATGCTGCGCCAGGTGCATTTCAAACTGGCACCACTGACTCAGCAGGAACCTCTTCGAAAGAATCAGCATGATAGATCTGGAGCGATCCATGCAGGATACTATGTTCTCCAGGATTGAGAGACCCACCTGGAATGCATAAAGTCAAAGATAAGAAGAAACGAATATGCTATTATAGATAGCGCCATCTACAAAGAAGCGCCCCACTCTTCTTACTAATCGCTAGTGGTTATCGCTAGTTAATTCCGCTAGTGTTTTAGTTTTTTGATACACACTAATTCAGCCCTCGTAACAGCAAATGCAGTACTTGCAAAATGGCGGTTTCGAGAAAAACGCGTTTAAGTGTTTTTTTTTTTAATTTTTTTCAATATCGTCAAGTTCCAGCCATATAAAAAAGAAAAAAATAAATTCTACGTATAGCTTGAAGTCTCCCCATGTCAATTTTGACAACAATGGAAAATCGTAAAAATGTCGATTACTGTATTTGCTATTACGAGAGCAGAATTACCCACTGATAAATAATTACTGGCGCCGAATCTCTTGTTCACAAACTAAACTAAATTTAAGTTCATTGCATCTTTTTCTTTCTATTTTATTAAGAAAAGGACAGAAGATAAATATTAGTTTAGTCCTGTCAAATCAAGATACTCCATAGTCAAGTTTAGACGTGATTAAAAAATTGGCTACTAAAAAGACGTCAATTTACGTCAGGTGCTGACTAATTTGACAGGACTAAACTAATATTTGTCTTCTGTCCTTTTCTCATTGAAATAGAAAGAAAAAGATGCACTGAACTTAAATTTAGTTTAGTTTGTGAACAAGGGAATCAGCACCAATGTGTATCGACAAAACTAAAACACTAGCGGAATGTTGCACACTTGTACTGTAAGCGATTAGGAAGAAGAGTGGTGCGCGTCTTCGTGGATGGCACTATCTGTTGCTCTCGAGGTCACACGTGTGACTGCTGAGCGTGGGGGTCCTGCGTTCGATTCCTTTGTCTGGTAAATCGTTACTGGGTTTTTTCGTTGGAAATTTCTTAGTAATAGCACGGAATTTGGAAGGCGGTATGATGCCCCCGCGCCTCCTTTTATAAATCCTGCTATAAAAGTCTCATTCAATTCAACAAAAAAGCTCAGAAACTAAAACTTACAAGAAAATCCCTCTCGTGGAGACAAGCGCTGATGCTGCACTCCTGCTCCATATGAGGCAGCAGGTGATCCAGCACCCAGCCACGATCTTCGTTGCAGTACGAGACAAATACGTCATAGCTGAAGATCGTGTTGTCTGAAATTAAGATAGGATCAGGAAATTATATGCGTAATCTGCGTTCGCGATTTGTTTGCCAAAAATGTAAACAAATATGAATTAATGGAAAAATAACTTTAATTCCTACAAAATAAAGTTCAGTTTACTCTGCAACTTCAAATATTTTTATCAGTATTTGATCATGATATTGATAGGTACCCATCTCATCTGCGGAATTTCGTTAGCTAATTTCATTTATTTCATTCGATTCAGTATTGCATGGGGCTATTTTTGAGGTAAATAAAAAAATAGGGTCATCGCTTTAGATTTTGTAATAATATTTTTTTAATTTTTAGTTGGCGTAATGTAAACAAATAAATAAAAAACAATTATTGAGAAAAAATCAAAGCCATTTAAAGTTACGAAACAAGCTGTGTAATGTACCCCGGACCCTAATTGCGTAACACACTATCAATCGGATTCAGAATCATCTTGAAGCAAATTGCTAATCGATTGCTTCATAAGTTCGAAAAATTTGTCTGCTCAACCCGTAAATAACGCAATGAATGTTGTTGAACTGTCAAAAAGAAACCGATTCCGATTGATAATGTGTTACGCAATTGCCCTGCTGGTATGTCCACTTGAAGAAACAGCCATTAGTTTAACAGCGGTCTATATAAACATTTTGTGTACGAGTCGAGTTTAAGAGGCGAGGTGCCCTGTGACGCGCCGAAAAAAAGTGTTCTGGAACATTCGAGACGATGTCATGTCACGCGGGAGCGGGGCATGAAGAATTTTTCGTTCGCCGTCACTTTCGGACACATCTCTAATGAGGTGGATAAAGCATTCAATAAATTATAAGAAAAAATAAAATATCGAAATCTTACACTTACCGTCAACAGCATCCTTCTTATTAATCAAACTCAGCATCGCAGAGTTTCTCATAGTTATAAAGAAGTATCTAATGTGTCTTCTAAACACGTAGATCATGGCAACAGGCAGCAGTACACAAGGTATCACCAGCAATGCCAGAAGCTTGTCCTTCCCACTGTCCAATTTTTGGTCATAGTCGACGACTCTGGCTGCCCGGCTACAGCTGTTCACATCAGAAATGTAAACAGTCTTACTTTCTGGTATCATAAGACACTCGTAGGTATCAGGCGAATAGTCCACGAAACGAAATCTACCTGACGGACCGATATCTTCAAAGCATTGGTTATCACAATCTTGCAAGTCAACTTTAGTTCTATTTAATATAAACCTGTTGTATAATTGGTAGCCAATATTCGGTAGCTGGTCTCCAGGCATGCTTATTAAAGTATCATTAAATAGAATGTCATTTTTGGCAGCCATCTTGTAAAAATCTTTAGCGTGACAATTGCAGACCAAGAAATTGCCAGACATGGCCAAATAGTCGACGTACATTAGGTCTACGATCATTTCTTCTGTGATTATGTTAATATTGTTATGAGCTAAAGATAAAAATTGCAGTTCTGGCATTAAAGAGTAGGTTCGGTCGAACCATGAATTTATTCTATTTTTATTCAAATCTAGGATTTTTAAACTTCTCAAGCTCTTTACCGTTGCATGGGGTACACTGTTAATCTCATTGTTAAAAAGTTGTAATATCATTAAGTTGCCAAAATTCTCGAATATGTCCATCCTTTGTAGACCAACTTCTTGCGCGTATAGAATTTCTAAACTCTGTTCAAGTCCCCTCAAAGCCTCGCTAAGATTAAGAATCCCATTATTTCCTGACACGTCCAAAATCTCTATGGACGTCGTCATAAAAATGTCCTCTGTAAGATTGTTTAACCCTGTATCGCATAACGACAGACTCCTAACACTTCTTCCAAGACTTTTGATCATACCGAGATTTATTTGCGTCAGTCTTGTATACGACATATCCAAGGAAACTAGTCTGTCCAAATCTTGGAAGGCGTAATATCTGTCTGTGGCTAGATTCTTCGGGTTCCCATTTTCATCAAAGGCTCGATTCCTGCTGAAATCCAAGTGTACCAAGTTATTTAGGCCGGAGAAAGCCGATGAGTCTATGAAATAGATTTCGTTCTCGCCGATGTAGAGTGCAGTTAACATATTCATCCCTCGAAATAAATTCGGTCCTAGGACTTGTATGGAGCATGCTCTTAGGTCCAGCTCTTTGAGATTTGGGAATGTGACTGATGCGAAACCTGATGACCAAACGCTTTCTGCTGGGAAGAAAGAAACAAAAGCATTTAGGTATTATACATTAAGAGGAAATGCGGTCGGAGACTCTTTTGAAAAATCCTAAGTAAAAATTCATAGTATAGTCAATAGTAGTATTATAGTCAATTCGAGGTTTGGTTCTCGCCTATTGCCTCCTCCAATATTGGACCAATTTAAAAGATATTTCATAAACTAAATAAAAGGACATTTATACTGTGTCCCGTATTTCAGTTTAGTTTCCCGTATGTCATTACTTCCCAGAATTTGATCTTTATTAGCGACACTATCGAATGGTGTAATATTAGTGTGTTTTTTTTTTCAAAATCAACGGATTCGATTCCTGGCTAGAAATACTGATTTGAATTCCAATGATGCAGTTTTAGTTTTCATTAAAATCCAGCCCGTGACTCCTTTGAGTACTTTTCGCTATTCCTCATAGTTTCGGATTTGGCCATCCACGCCCACTTGGAAAATTCGTCCTGTATATACCTCGAATCGCTAATTACTGACCAGGGAGGAAGCGAAAGAGAGATCAAGAGGACTCAAATGGCCAAAGCGGCGCTGAGTAAGCTGACACGTGTTTGGCATGACAGAAAAGTCTCCAATGTCACCAAGATGAAACTAGTGCGGACACTGGTATTCCCGATATTCCTTTACGGATCGGAGTCGTGGACGATTCGGGCAATAGAACGAAAAAAGACCGCCAAGAACGAACATATCTGATTTGATCAGCTTCGCATAAAAGATCTGTTACCAAATGATTCTCGGTTACATTGGTCACATTGCCCATCGGGAACCAGATAATTTAGAAAAGTTGATGGTGATGGGCAAGGTAGATGGGAAAAGACCTCGCGGACGGTCACCTAACCGCTGGTCAGACCAAGTAACCGCCCTCACTGGAATCTCTGTTACGACAGCCCTGAGAGAAGCTGAGAACTGACCGAAGTGGAAGAACATCTTGCATAAAGCCACGAAGGCCTTTGGGCTCAAACACATAAACACGTTGCGTCACGGTGCCGTGTCGTGGAAATCGACGTCGAGCAACGTAAATAATCACGTTTTTTTTTTCTAAATGGGCGCGCTCTTGACCCCGATCACGCCTGATGGAAAGCGATAGATGAGGTCTATGATGGAACGAGCGTGCCCAGAAGATGCCTGTTCACTCTTCATTTGAAGGCAGACGGGTTAAATGTGGGAGGGAACACAGATGCCGGGCAGAGAGTTCCATACTTTGGCTGTGCGCATAATAAAAGTGGAGGAGAAGCGCTGAGTACGACTCATCGGAATATCAACCAAGTGCGGATGGTACGCTGCAGTACGTCTGGTTGTCCGGTGGTAAAAGGGCGATGGTGGGATCAGGTCGTGGAGCTCCTGCGCACACTCTCCGAAGTACAGTCGGTAGAAGACCGTCAGGCAAGCAACATTACGCCGATGAGCCAGGCTGTGAAGCGTAGCTACCAACGTCTCGTCGCCTACGGCCTATAAGCCTTTTAGCTCTGCGTTCCATCGAGTCACGACAACGCAACGTGACACGTTGCACGGTACGTCGTCGTGACGTAAAATCTCACGGTGCACTCCTGCAGCTGTGCCGCATTTGATATTCAATATTCAAAGATGACGGACGACATTGAAGTCGATCACATAATAACCCTAGTTCAGGAGCGTCCCGTACTATGGGACAAAACATCTGAAGTCTTCAAGAACAAAAATATCTCGTGCGGTCTAATGCGGTCCATTTCTCGGAATGAACTGCGGCAATTCTACAAATGCACCACCGGAGACTTCAATACCACGTCACGGCACCGTGACGCAACGTGTTTATTTGTTTGAGCCCTTTCAGGGACACGACCCTCAGTAATGAAGGAAGTACGTGACCAAGAAGAAGAGATGTCACAGAAAAGGAGGATTTAGGTCACACACTGCTACAAAAGTAATTTACCTTGTCTCTGAGGCGCATTACTCAAATTCATGGCAGTAGATCCCGTAGCGTTGAACGTCAAAGTGTAATGTTCTCCAGCTGTGCTCACGTCTAAAAATGAGTTGCCATACAGTGTCATATACTCCAACATTGAGGCTAAGGGTCGGAGCTGGCTGTCTCGTAGTTGGAATATCTGGAAATTGATATAAAGAAAACAGGTCAGGTTGTTTTATGATTCAAAAAAATGTTGTGGAGTTTCTTGCCCGTTCTTCTCCATAAGAGGAACCGGGATCACCACTATGTGCTAATGGTGATCACCGGGGTGGTTTTAGTGAGGTAAAATCCCACATTCTCCGACCTCCCTTCCCGGAGGTCGGATGCCTTTTGAAGGTTTCACACCGATAAAAAAAAAATTACCTAGGTACTACGCTTTGGAATGGGTGTTGGCAACTCTAACACTCTATATTTCTTATACAGGGTGTTACGGAAAGGGTATATCAATACAAACGGGTTGAAGAGTATATCTGGTCTAGAATCTCTGTACGAAATTTCAGCTCAAAAGCATTAACTTTGAAAATGCTTAATATTTTTTTATTTCGACATCACGGCGCTGCACTGGCGCGCGGCGGCGTGATGTGCGTGTACTAGGCGCACAGACACACTACAGATAATAGATAATGTCCCTCGTATTGCGGTGACACGTTTGTTATGATTTCAATTTAATAAACTATCAAAATAACCTCAAGAACCAGCCCTGCTGCAATACTCCATCAATGGGCAAATAGCTTTATCTTTCTGACTGACCGGCCCCTTGACAATTCAAGTGGCTGTTATTGGTTTATCACACTAATATTATAAAGGCGAAGTATGTGAGTGTGTGGGGGTGTGGGGGTGTGTGTGTGTGTTTATATGTTTTTTACTTCATGCTCAAACAGCTGGACCAATTTTGATGAATTTTTTTATGGACGAAGAGTAGGTACAACAGAAAACTGAGTTTTCTATGGAGGAAGAGTGAACTTTACACCCTGTTCCTCATACCTCTATAAAGTGAAAAGAATGGCGTGGTGAGGCGTATTATACAACGTTATAATTCATTAAAAAAGTTGCTAAATTAAAGAGTAGGTACAACGCGCGGGCCTGCGGACGGAGAGCAATGGGTAGCTCACCGTCCGATCAGGACCAGGCCCGTGCCGGACGGCGCGTATGTGTTCCACGCGCGCCTCAAAGAGATGTCAGCATAAAGGAAGGGGCCTGTTAGGGCCGAAGCCTGCCGGGGGTGCGGGATAGTCCGAAAGGGTTACCGCTACCCCGGAACATAAAGGGCTAAGGAAGGAACACGGGTGGGTTTTAGTCAGTAATAGTCTGACACTCCCTTCCGCTCCACCCAGAGCGGGAGGGGCCATTTGATGATTTCCCAAGCACAAAAAAAAAATGTAGGTACACCTGTGACATAGCATGACAACTGAATAGACTGGTATTACGTTTAGTCGGTTAACTAAGACACGTGGTTTTTTGTTTACCTTTTTTTAATACCTAAACCTATAGAGTATAGGTGCAGATCGCCACTACTAACAACAAATTTTGGCTTATCAAAATGGAGTACGCAAGTACCTTTCAAATCATTTATCGAGTCTGATAAAAGACACTTGAGATAAAACAGATAATACACCATTTGGATTCTTGCGATACAGATAACCGGTAGAAAGATGATACTATTATAGATCTCGGATTGGCAAGTACACGTCAATCTTATTTCTCATGTTATTATTGTCCGCTGGACGTTGTAGGCCTTGTAGACTATCTTAGATCTCATCATCTGCCTGCCTTTTCCCAACTATGTTGGGGTCGGCTTCCAGTCTAACCGAATGCAGCTGAATATCAGTATTTTACATGGAGCGACTGCCTATCTGACCTCCACAACCCAGTTACTGGGTAATACGATACCATCATACCACTTGGTAAGACTGGTTGTCAGACTTTCGGGCTTCTGACTATCCGTAACGACTGACAAAGATCCATGATACCAACATATCACACATGTATCAAAATGTACTATTATAGCACTGTGTGACCTAAACTCGCACTTGTTTCACGCTTTTCTGTGACTTAAGTAGTCCATTTTTACACAGAAAAGCGTGACTTAAGTGCGGGTTTAGGTCACACGAGATATAATATTGTAAACGATACGTGTGGCTTAAGTAGTATTAAGGCGACTACATGACCTAAAGCGCGGTCACTGTCGGACTGCATAGAAAAGAAAGAGAAGTGCGATGACACAACGGTGGTAATTTATTGCCAACATTAAGCCATCTATTTACAAAAACTATTTAATAATAAATAATCCATCACTGAATGCAGTTTGGCATTAGTTTAATGGTATATTTTTAATTATAATTAAAATTGTTAATGAAGGGTTAAACTGCTTTTAAAGACAATTAAGAGGTGTATTTGATTTTTTTTATGCATTAATGTATGATTAATTATGATTTGAGTTCCAACACTGTATTAAAATAAGACTTGAAAATATCATTTGTTTTTGGTCAAAATTATTTACGGTTTAAGAGATATAGTGCTTTAAAAAACCAACTTTTTGACCGTTTTCAAGAAACCTCCGCCTTAGGCCGCTATCCCACTGGCGTTTTACGAGCGTTGGCGCTTTTTCAACGTCTGCGCAGCACCAACGTTGCGCATTGGCAAGCGTTACAACCACTGAACGCAACGTTGGCGCTTTACCCCTAGAAATTCGCGACGTTAACGCCGCGTCTGCGCAACGTTGGCGCTCCGCAGACGTTGGAGAAGCGCCAACACTTGTAAAACACCATTGGGATAGCGGCCTTAATGGACTACTTAAGTCACTCGTATCGTAATAATATTACTTACCGATGGTACCCTACTAAGTTTACATCTGGCCAAGCTGAGGTACTTCACAAAATGGTTCGGTGACCTCTGCAAGCTCAACTTCTGATGAAGAGTCTGCACCGGATTCGCATTCGACGAGAGATCTATTGAGTTCGCTATGTCATCTGGAACAATTAAATTTAAGGATAGAATACTCTTTATAGCACTATGTGACCTAAGCCTGCGCTCGCGTCATGCTTATAGGTGTGACTAAGTAGTCCATTTTTTTTAGTCCAGGTTTTTCCCAAAACCTATATCAAGCACCAGTCTCTCACAAAGTTGGAATATAGCTGAGACATTTTGTACCATGAACTTTAAGTCGGCTTTGTGAAGAGAGAATAAATTATAAATTATCATTATTATTTTTACACAGAAAAGCAGAACCTAAACGCAAAAAACGCAAGTTTTAAAAACAATAAAAGTATATGATCGACTACAGTAAACAAAATCAAAAAAATATATGATAGTTTTCAGCATATATGCTAGGTAAATATTGTGTTGAAAACATAATACAACTTACTTTGTACGATAGAAAAAAAATATGAAGATACCTGTAAAAACTTTCTTTTTACAATAAAAACCATACTAATATACATACAATCATTATGATTTTTCGTCAGATTATTCTACAAGCAACATACAAAAACTCTAGTGTTTTAATTTTTTAATCCAAACAATAGATTTTTCGTAAGTAGATAATTGCTTCATATTTTGCAATAAATTACCAGCGTTGTGTCATCGCGCTTCTCTTTCTTTTCTATGCAGTCCGACAAAGACCGCGCTTTAGGTCATGTAGTCCTCTTTCGCGTAAGTCGCACGTTCTTTAAAATAGTAAACGATACGTGTGACTTAATTAAAATTAATGCGCGGTACTTAGCGAATTTCACGCCGTGCAAAATGGACTACATACATGAGTCACATGTATCGTCATGTAGAGACGCCAGCACATCAACCTACACCTGTCACATTTTCCCAATCAACTTTGAACCTTATATTTCAGTGATAAAGTTGAAAATCTATTAAAGAAATTTGACAGATTGTATTACGTTGATGTGCTGGCGTCTGTACAATTTAATGGCACATCGAAAGAAAATTCAAATTACATACAACGTGCCGCTACTATGGCAACATTAATTTAACACACGGGTAGGGTCGTGGCCAGTAATCATAAAAATTATAATGGTTCGCGAGGTTGTCGACATGTGGGATGTGGACTCAGCAATCGTTGTGCCGATAGTCGTTATAGCCAATGGATTGACAGCCAAGAGCCTCGACCAACACCTATGGAGGCTCTCGTTGGGCAGCTAGATCAAGGGCTTGATTCAGAAAGCTGTACTTCTGGACACGGCCCGCATTGTTAGGAGGTTCCTCTCTTTGGAGCCCTGACCGGGTAGCTTGGACCCTGTTCCCGATACCGGTGGGCTACTATTTTTTTTATATTTTTAAATGTTTTTATATATTTTTGAAGTGAAACTTCTTTAGGCGCGCTTGACTTGGGGAGTAAACTGGCGAATGCGTTACGAAAACGTGTGATCGCGAGTAGGGAAGGTACGTAAAAAATAGCTGGAAATACCTCGTGTAAAAACCCGGTCCCGGTCGCATAAATATGCGACCGGGTTTTTACACCAGGTATTTGCTTCCAAGTACGCACACCAGGTACCGACTCAAAATACTTGCAAGACTATTAAGTATCTTATACGGCTACTCGCTCAAATACGTAGGTACTCAACCGCGTTAGTTTTCGCAAATGCGATCATGCTCCTTATCAGTAGGAGTCTACGGAACAATTTCGTATGCAAGTATTTTTGAAGGGAAACTTCTTTACGCGCGCTTGACTTGGGGAGTAAACTGGCGAACGCGTTACGAAAAGTGTGATCGGGCGAGGTGAACGGGAGTTGAGTGGGGGATATAAGCAAGACAAAGCAGTGCGCGCACACGTTTTCTTTCTCTCTTCCTCTCATAGCCAAATACGTATGAAGTTTTTTTTTTCTTTTGTTTATATCTCGAAAATGGTGCGTCCCATCGCAAAAATAATGAAAATTTCGACCCCCTTTATAAAACCCATAAACTCCTAAAACTCAACATGTAGGTAATAATTTTTCATATTTTCCATACAAAAAGTGAAAAATTCCTTAAAAAACACGCCAAGGTCGCCCCCTCCGCGCCTGCGGCTCTAAAAAACAATACACGGGGTTAGGGCAAATAAGTACCACGTGTCGACGAGTCGCGATTGTGAAATTCGATTTTTGTTGTGTCAAAATTATTTACGTGAAACTTCTTTACGCACACTTGACTTGGAGAGTAAGCTGGCGAACGCGTGACGTAAGCGTTACGAAAAGTGTGATCCGGCGAGTAGGGAAGGTACGTATTTACTCGACCAGGTTTTTGCTTCCAAGTACACACACCAGGTACCGACTCAAAATACTTGCGAGACTATAAAGTACCTTATACGGCTACTCGCTCAAATACGTAGGTACTCAACCGCGTTAGTTTTCGCAAATGCGATCATGCTCCTTATCAGTAAGAGTCTACGGAACAATTTCGCATGCAAGTATTTTTTACTTTAATGGTTTGCAAGTATTTATTTGTAAACGCGGTTTTGCTCCTTATTTATAGGAAGTCATTGATCAATTTCCTATGCAAGTAGTTTTACTTCCAACGGGGCTTTTGAATACGCGATTGTACAGACGCCAGCACATCAACCTACTACAATCTGTCAAATTTCTTTAATAGATTTTCAACTTTATTACTGAAGAATAAGGTTCAAAGTTGATTGGGAAAATGTGACAGTTAGGTGTAGGTTGATGTGCTGGCGTCTGTACTTCTTATCTGTATGAAGTTATGGATCAATTTTCTATGCAGATAGAAAATACTTGAAAGTATCTCGCTCCGTCGTGCCTCGACGCTCGAGTACGTAGGTACTCAAATAGTTCAACAACCGCGTTTGTTTTCGCAAATGCGATCATGCTCCTTATCAGTAAGAGCACAGAATACTTAATAGTACTACGTACAGAAAGGACACTCCCTTCCTCGCCCTCATATCAGATACAGCACCTCACCCCGCACTTCGAGGTATTCGTCGCCGACTCTTTAGCAAGGGCGCTCGCTAACCGCAGCGCTGTATTGCTGACACGAACACACAATTATGCGATTTCAAAGTTTTATTTGAGTTTTAATCACGATGGTTGGATACTGTGATGCTTTTCCGAATTCGTATTTACATAAACTGTTTGTAAGATTTCGCATTTTTAATAACATGCGATTTGATAACCGATTATTTACAGATAAGTCATTTAAACTAAACTATTTTAGTGTTTTTATTTCATTACGAACCCGACTATATAAATAAAAATAAACAATTGAACTACATGGTCACTTCATAATAATGCACACGTTCGGGCAGCGCCGCCGCCGCCGCCGTCGTCGTTCGGTTCCCCGACACAAATTGCTTACCGCGCCATTTTTTTTACGCTACTAGATTTCACGCACACATTTGCACGTATACAAACGTCATTTGTTTATGTAGTAGTACTAGGTAATTGTTTTGCGAGCGTTGTATGGAGTGTCCGAGGTGTGGTAAGACTCTTACCACACCTCGGGCACTCCATACAACTCCGTAAGAGTCTACGGAACAATTTCGTATGCAAGTATTTTTACTTTAATGGTTTGTAAAAGTATTTATTTGTAAACGCGATTGTGCTCCTTATTTATAGGAATTCACGGGTCAATTTCCTATGCAAGTACTTTTTACTTCCAACAGGGCTTTTGTTTGATTACGCGATTGTACTTCTTATTTGTATGAAGTTATGGATCAATTTTCGATGCAGATAGAAAATACTTGAAAGTATCTTGAGCCCTGGTTTTAGGCCCTGGTTTCTTAAGGTGGACGTACTTGGAAGCCCTGGTACTCGATTTTGCAAGTACGACCCATGTCTACGGGCTACGGGCGAGGCGAACAGGAGTTGAGTTGGGGATATAAGCAAGAGAAATCAGTGCGCGCGCACATTTTCTTTCTCTCTTCCTCTCATAGCCAAATACGTTTGAAGTTTCACTTCAGTCGTGTGGTCATAAGCACACTCGTTTTTTTTATATCCTAATATTTAAAAATATAATTTATATGTAAATAATGAAATAAACAACATAAAATAATTCGTAATTTGAAAACTACCGCCTACCCCGGTCGCCGACATAGGGATCTTTCTCATTCCTTCAATTTGCCTAATCATTGTATCTTATTCGTTTTGCATTTATTTTATTTTTATAAAAATATTAATGGATCTTACCTGGCTTGGGAAGTAGCTTCCCTGTTTCGTCGACCCAGTTCTGAACATCCGTCATATAGCCGGTCAGACATTTTGGAACCTTCAATGGAGGCCGAGCTGATGAATGCAAGAAGCAGCAGCATACGCTGGAATGTAAATTCATCATCATGGTTACGAATTATAATATCCAAAGTTATTCTAACTATTTTCGATATAACTACGGTTGATTCACATAATGTTCATAACACATATTGATCGACTGAACTACTGCTTTTTTCTTACTTAATTTTGATTAAACTAAAATTAATTGCGCTAATGAACGATTAATCTAATGATTTTTTAACATATTGGATATTTCAACTAAGTATGAAATACCTAATGGACGACTCGCCTACCGCTTATTAATACTGCGCGCTCGTTTTATTTGTAAAGACGTCAGGTCGACGGAGCCCCGCTGCACGGGGCTCCTATTTTTGTCTGCAGGGTTTAAAGGAACCTAACCAAACCGAACCTCGGGGTGCCCCTGACGTCAACCGTCTTCTTCTGGTTTAAAATCACAAAAACAGACAAAATCAGGTTTTTGATCAAAAACCAACAGTAGGTGAATCGTCCGTTAGTTCAATCAACCTTAGGTTTATTAATTGTGGCTGAATTAACCGTAGGTGAATTCTTCTTTCGTTCATTAGTTATTAAAATAATAATAGCCGCTTGCCGCGGTTGGTCTGTGGACGGGTGACCATCTTTACATATCGAGACCCCTCCGTGCCTCGGAAAGCACGTTAAGCCGTTGATCTCGGCTGTTATTCGTGGAACTTTGACAGTCGTTACGGGTAGTCAGAAGCCCGAAAGTCTGACAACCAGTCTTACCAAAAGGGGTACCAATCGTATTACCCAGTAACTGGGTTGTGGAGGTCAGATAGGCAGTCGTTCTATGTAAAATACTGGTATTCAGCTGCATCCAGTTAGACTGGAAGCCGACCCCAACATAGTTGGGAAAAGGCTAGGCAGATGATGATGAGAAAATCAAAAATAAATACAAAAATCTGTGAAACGATCTTTAGGTATTTGAAGCAGTCTATTATTTATTATCTATACAGGGTATAGTAGAAATGCGTGGTCAAATTTAAGGGTGTGTTACAAACCATCAAACTGAGCAACTTTCTCAATGGGATCAACATCGTATAATAACCTCCCGCGCCGAAGGCTAGTCTCTGTTGAGACCGCCATGGCCGAAATACGGTCTGGAGGAATATTTTTTTCTATTTAAATACATAAGTCTCATGTTTTCCCATAATAACGAAATATCACATCACACTATCACACTATATTATATTATATTATTACATCACATATTCACATACATAATATAATTATATAATTAATATAATCACACTAATACTTTGATCAATTATAGCACAGTTAATCCCAGGTGTCAGCTACCTCCATACAAAGTTTTATCAAAATTAGTCGGGCCGTTTGAGCGTAAAGAAGTAACAAACATTAAATTACAATTAAACCAAAATTAAGTTGAGTTATCGTTATTTTGAGCTTGAGTTAGGTATTTGGGACAGGTAAATTGGGATAGATTTCTTTGCAATTGCAGTGATTTTGGCTTTTGTTTGTGATTCGGGCATAAAGCCGTCAATTCGGAAATAATTACACAGCGCAGGAAGATTGATTAATCTTATGAAATGTGACGACACTTTTCCACATAATCAGTGATCGGATTATGACGCGCAATTACTGGGATTTAGGGCCTGTGTACGCCACGTTTTTTAAACGCGCCTTTGACGCTCGTTTGTAGCGATACAGACGCGATACGCACGCGAGTCAGACGCAGCCTGTAGACCTTCTGTAGGATAAAAGCGCGCCGTCGACGCACGTTTCTAACACGCGCGTCATCGGCGCGTTTAAAAAACGTGGTGCGCACAGGTCCTTAATCACGATGTGAGTATGTGATGCGATTAAGGAATGAGGAAAATGTTGTGAGGAAAGTATTGTGTACGAATGTGGTCTGTGGATAGCTATAGGTACACCGTGTTCCGGACGATATACATAAACTTCGACAAGATGTTCAGACCATGGAAATAAGCATTTTTCATTATGGCCACATTAACGAATTCTTATTTTTTATTTTTTGTTATTTTTCATAGAAACTAAATACCTTGACGTAAATCGCCCGATTATGCATGCTTCTTTATCCGAATTGGCAACGATGACGTATTTTCATTTATAAGATTTGGCGGGCTGAAACTTGTCAAAACTGAGTTAAGACACTTTCTTACTGCATAGCTCAATTAAATTTCACTAAATGAAATTACAAATATCTTTGTAACGAAGCCATTTCAAGTACTACTTTCTTTGTTAGATTTAATTTGTAAAAGCTATAGAAGCGTTTGACAAAGTTTATGGATATCGTGAAGAACACGGGTAGGGGAAGACCAAAGAAACGATGGATGAACTGTGTGGAAGATGATATGGTTAGAAAGGGGGTGACAGCCGAGATGACGACTAATAGAGAAGTATGGAAGAAAAAGACATGTTGCGCCGACCCCAAATAAATATAAGGTACTAGCAGCGCCCCGCGGTTTCACCCGCATAAGACTCGATCCCGTGAGAATATTGGGATAAAAACTATCCTATGTCCTTTTCCGGGACTCAAACTATCTCTATACCAAATTTCATCGAAATCGGTTCAGCGGTTTAGGCGTGAAAAGGTAACATACAGACAGACAGAGTTACTTTCGAATTTATAATATTTACTAGCTGCGCCCCGCGGTTATACCCGCGTAAGTATCGATCCCGTGGGAATATCGGGATAAAAAGTACCCTATGTCCTTTTCCGGGACTCTATCTATCTCTATACTAAATTTTATCTAAATCGGTTCAGTGGTTTAGGCGTGAAGAAGTAACAAACATATAAACACACACACACACACTCACAAACTTTCGCCTTTATAATATTAGTGTGATAGTATGGATAGTATGGATGGATAAGGGCTGAATGACGTTGAAGATGATCGATATCGATAAACCTTAAGTTGTAATATCGATTAAATAGTTCAATATTTTAGTACATTAAGTGGGATTTAAATCCCAAGGGCCAAGGTTAAGCCAATGAAACCAGAGCCGTCCAATAGCGCGCTAGGTTGACTATATCGTCAGAGTCGCGGGAAACCGAGCCGAAAAGTATGGCGGAAGAAAGAGGGGGCCATAGGGGGGGCTGGTGATGAAGATGAAATCCCAGTAATTGCACGCCAAAATTCGATCGCATCATTCAGGTCTTCGAAACTTAATTTACCCGACTGCGGCGGAGTCCAAAAAGGAGGCAATGTTTTTAAGTCTTTTTGCATTACTTACATTATTGCCCTCAAAATCATGTTGTCTCACGAATTGGCACAAAATATTCTCACTGTCTACGTCATCGTTAAAAAAAAAAAACACTTTTACACACACATTGCCACAAAACACACTTCACAGCCACCAACTATGTATAAAAACACACTTTTACTAAAAATATACAGTTTTTTATAATATTTACGTGTTAATAATTTATTATTGAGTCACGATATATTTTTGCACGAGTTTTTCGGGCGATATTGTATCATAATCTAACAAAATATGATAATATTGCCTATCTTATCGGGCTCGGTCAAAGACAACGACTCGCCGCCATGTTCGATTTCCGCGTCAATGTAAATAATTATGACGTCACAAGTGGTCTTAAGTTGTAGCGTAAACTGAAATTTATTGTATAGGAATTAAAGTTATATGTTTCCACAAACTCGTAATTATTTACATTTTTGGTAACTTAATCGCGAACGCAGTATATTGTGTAACATGACTAACTAATGCATGGTCAAACAAAAAATTGAAATAATCAGAACTCTTAGCAAAAATATTATTACCAATATCATTTTACAGGAACATTTTTTTTTTTAATTATTATTAGTAATAAGTTTTTTTTTTAATATAATAATATATCCTTAATTAACAAAATTAAAACCTAATTTAACTAAAACTATCACAAGATAAAAAAAACACAAGATAAAATATAGCGTGAACAAAATTCATAAACCAATAATAAACCACAATTTAACCATAGTTTTTTTATAGTATTTTTAAGTTATATTAATATTGTATTTTATATGGGCCTTGATGCCTGAAATAAATGGATAAATAAATAAATAAACCCAACTTTTTTTGCCCTCAGTGCAACTCCCGAAAACCCTGAAACCGGTGAAATACCAGGTGCAGTACCGGGCTCCCCAGCCCCCCGCGCCGGGGATTACTCGGAAACCCGAGGAGGTCCAACAGGAGATCAAGGCCATGGAGGCCCAGTATGAGAAGCTGGCCATGGTGTTTATTGAGTAAGTAATGGATCAAGATTTTCAAAGATCTAGACTCTAGAATCTACTAGACACTGGATAATTTATTCAGTACTAGATGCACCCCGCGGTTTTACCCGCGTAAATGTTGATCCCGTGGGAATATCGGGATAAAGAGTAGCCTACAGTGTCAGCTACCTCCATGCAAAATTTTATCAAAATTGGACCAGCCGTTTGAGCTTGAAGAAGTAACAAACATATAAACACACCCCGCACACACACACTCATAAACTTTCGCCTTTATAATATTAGTGTCATTTGTTAAAATGTTGGGAAAAATCGTCAACTGTTCTGCTGCCGCTCTACTAGGGTCAAAGGCTCACAGGTCTCCTCTTTCTGTAAGAGGGAGTGGACCATAATCCACCACGCAGGCCCAGTGCGGGATCAGCTCACCGTCCGATCAGGACCAGGTCCGTGCCGGACGGCGCGTACGTGTTCCACGCGCGTCTCAAAGAGATATCAGCGTAAACGAAGGGGCCTGTCAGGGCCGAAGCCTGCCGGGGGTGCGGGATTGTCCGAAAGGGTTACCGCTACCCCGGAACATGAAGGGCTAAGGAAGGAACACGGATGGGTTTTAGTTAGTAAGAGTGTGACGCTCCCTTCCGCTCCACCCAGAGCGGGAGGGGTTATCTGATGATTTCACAACCAAAAAAAAAAAAAAATAGGCCCAGTGGGGGTTGGTGGATGTCTCACGATTTTTCCTTCATCTTTTTGAGAGCAGGGGTGATGAAATAATTTACACAAAGTAAAGTGCCTGCTTAGATTCAATTCAAACCCACGGATAGCAGAGGCCACGACCTACAATTCGTAAGTCGCGACCGTTACCACTGGGCCACCACTGTTCCGGCTGTCCGACTTCGTATAGGTACAGGGGTCAAATTAAACTAACTGGCGAAACCTCGGGGATCGAAACTGCGAAAGATGCGAAACACATCTGCTTGCCCCATTTACTCTTTGTATGGCAATCGTGCGATAATACGGGCGTAATGTGAATAATCCAGATGCTTTTAGTCGGAGCTAAATTATTGTATTCTTACTATTTTCCTTATTTTCTTTCCTTTCTTTTCCATCTTTTCTGTCTGTTCTTATTTTTTTCTTTCCTTTCTTTCTTTTCTTTCCTTTCTTTCCTTTCTTTGCTTTCTTTCTTTTCTTTCCTTTCTTTACTGTATTTGCTTTCTTTTCTTTCTTTGCTTTTTTGCTTTCTTTCCTTTCATTCTTTTCTTTGCTTTCTTTCCTTTCTTTGCTTTCTTTCCTTTCTTTCTTTTCTTTCCTTTCTTTCTTTTCTTTCCTTTCTTTGCTGTATTTGCTTTCTTTCCTTTCTTTGCTGTCTTTGCTTTTTCCTTTCTTTCCTTTCTTTCTTTTCTTTCCTTTCTTTCTTTTCTTTCCTTTCTTTGCTTTCTTTCCTTTCTTTGCTTTCTTTCCTTTCTTTGCTTTCTTTCCTTTCTTTCCTTTCTTTCCTTTCTTTCTTTTCTTTGCTTTCTTTCCTTTCTTTGCTTTCTTTCCTTTCTTTCTTTTCTTTCCTGTCTTTGCTTTCTTTGCTTTTTGCTTTCTTTTCTTTCTTTGCTTTCTGTGCTTTCTTTCTCTCTTTTCTTTCCTTTCTTTCTTTTCTTCGCTTTCTTTAACACAACATTTTTTGCAGCCTCCCTCAGGACGTGATGTGGAGCGAACCACCCGTGGTCTGCCAGTGGCAAGACCCGCTCGAACTCTGGACTAGCAACTTTGTCAACGATTACAAGTTTAATGAAGACAAGCATACTATACAGTTCAGGACTGGAGTTCTTTGTGAGTTGGATTTACAGTCATCATAATTTTAATTCATTATCATTCTTAAAAAAAAAAGTATATTCGTATTACATAAGGAAGAAATCCTTTCGTGCCTTGGAAAGCACGTCAAGCCGTCGCGTGTTGGTCCCGGCTGTCACTCGTAGATCTTTGACAGTCATTACGGATTCCTGAGCCCTGATTCACATGTTCACAACCATACGACAGGCTATCGTATCGAAAACCTGACATTTCGATAACCTGATTTGACTTGCCCTCAAAAGCAAATAGCTGTTGGAAGAATAGCGGGCGTCTATTTGATTTAAACTGACAAAATTTTCGGGTTTTGGACTTGTGAACAGCGTTTAGAAGACTCCTACGATAACAATGATTAATGTTAGATACGATACGGAAGTGTATCGAGTGTTTGTGAATAGCTATGCTGTAGGCTAATTCTCGTAATTTAACATGTTGAAAATCTAGTCGCAGTCTCATCTCGGCGACAAAAAAATTTCAAAAATTTGTCATAAATGTAGGGAATTTAGAGGTATTTTTGACAAATTGAGACTAAGATCAGACTGTGAACGTTCCTAAAATTAGGAGAATTGCCAATCAGGTTAATAGTCAATAGCCCGAAATTCCGACAACCAGTCTTACCAAGGAGTATCGTTTTACCCAGAAATTGGCTGGCGGATGTCAGATAAACGGTCGCTCCATGTAAAATACTGGTATTCAGCTGCATCCGGTTAGACTGGAAGTCGACCCCAAAATAGTTGGGAAAAGGCTAGGCATATGATGACCTTTATATCGCCTTTTGCTTTTAGAAAACATGATAAATGATTTATTTCCTGTAAATAGGTTTGTACAAACACTTTTACACGTCAATCATATTTTTTTTAAGCTAGATGAGGTCGGCGTTTCCTATCTGACTACTCTGAGAAGAAAGGCCGAAACAAACTCAGAGGTCACAGTCTCTTTTAAAGTCCAGACAAAATCTTGGTCAGATCCTGTGAAGACCATGTAGATTGGTGTCTGAAATTGTCTTTTGAGGAAAGAACCTCACAGATTGAGCGGACCTGTCCAGTCAGTACACGCATTTGTCAGTAACGGTGCAGCTCAACTCAGAACTTAAGGAGCTCAACCATTTGATGAACAATACCAATGACAGGACATTTGGGTAGGCCGCGTAAACTACTCAAACTGCCAAAACCATAATTAAAACGGAAACAATGACCCACATAGTCCTCACCTGTGGACACATGTGATAATTTCGTATGTATTTGTTTGCAGGGCCTATCGGCATAGCAGTGTTGAAATACAGCAACATGCCCTACCAAGCATGGGACATGAAACCAGATCCAGATGGGTAGGAAATTTTATACATACCATCATCCATTGTGGGGTAAACGGGTAGATTCCAGCACGTCAATTTTGCTTAGGCGAAAGCGGCAGCCTAGAAAAATCATATTTTCTTACGATTTTAGGGCTCAGTACCCAAAGGGTGCCAACAGGACCCTATTGCTAAGCCTCCGCTGTCCGTCCGTCCGTCCCTTTGAGAAGAAAGACCGTCCAGACATAATCTTGGCCAGGCCGTATGAGCAAAATGCTGATTTTTCTGAGATGGTCTTTTGGGAAAAGAACTACACAGATTTGAGTAGAATTGTCCATTCAGTGCATGCATTTGTCAGTAATCGTGTAGCTGAAATCAGAACTTTAAGAACTCAATGAATCGACGAAAAATACCCAAGTAGGGAGGGACTTTTAGAGGCAGTTTTGCCCATTTGCCAAGTCGAGGTGAATCCGCTAAATGCGGGAAGCGTAGAACCGGTCATTATAGCGATGCTTGGGAGAAGCCTATATCCGGCAGTGGACTTTTTAACCGACTTCAATAAAAAGGAGGTTCTGTATTCGACCCGTATGTATGTATGAATGTTTGTATGATGTTTAATAAACCGATTTTGTTAATTCTTTCACTTAAGTGATCTAAATACTTTCAGGAAGGTTTTAGTTATTATTTTTATGTACGAAGTTATATGCATAAATGTACTGCATCTCCGGCATTTCCATGCGAATTTTGATTATTCTTCTAGTCGGTGTCTTCAATTTTTCAGTGCACTAGTGTTAATTGAATTTATGTGGGGTAGGTACAACTAAAAAGTGATAAATAAAAACTTTTTTACAAAAAAAAAACAACTGACTTCAAAAAAAAACACTACACAGTAATAAATAACATTAATTTCGGAAGTCGGTGTCAAAAAACTAAAATTCGGAACCAACGACACCGACTTCCGAAATTAAAGTTATTTATCACTTTGTAGTGTTTTTTTTTTTTAAGTCGGTTGTTTTTTTTTTATGATAATGATGATGATTTGCCAATCCAACCCTCATCTCCCTGCAGGAAAAGCGTGGTAGTCACCGTGACAGGTCTCTGCGTAACGGTCACATGGGTTTGTAACAGTAACTTTGTGATGATCAAGTCTATTGCGAACGCTACCACACACGCGCTGAGGGAACACTTCAACAAAAAGTATAGCGTCAAGAGAATGGTTCAGGTTAGTGGTCATTAACGCCGATATGTTTACCTAAAGCACAGAATACTTAATAGTTGGTAACACGTTACATTACGCCCCGTAGGTAAGGCTGCGTTTCCACCAGATATGAGCCCCCGATGCGTAGCGAGGGATGTGTGTAAAACTAACCAATACCAACGCTAACTTAGTTCAAATTATAAAAATAAAGCGATGTTATTGGTTGGTTCACACCCCTCGCCACGCATCCTCGCTCATCTCTAGTGGAAACGCAGCCTAACGCTGGTCAGTACCCGTCTTAAGGTGAATGCGCAGTTGTAACCCGCGAAATTCAAATTTTCTTACGTTTTTTGCAATTTTCAGGTCAGTGTCAGGTTTTATCTTGATCAAAATATGATTCGCGACTATAACCGATACGTATTTACAGAATTATAATCATCAGAATCATTAATACATCTTTCTAAGTTAGATTTCTACCGTTAAGAACAAATCTCGTATGGAAAAGTGTTTTTGGTAGAAATCTAACTTAAAGAGATATATTAATGATTCTAATGACTATAATTCTGTAAATACATGTCTATTATAGTCGCGAATCAAATTTTTATCAAGATACAACCTGACACTGACCTGAAAATTGCAAAAAAAGTAAGAAAATTTGAATTTCGCGGGCTACCACTACGCATTCACCTTAACGCGGTTGCACTCGATCATGAACTTTGATAGTAGAAGGTGTCAGGGACGCATTCTCTCGACTGACGGCCGGACTGATAATGTATTTAGTTCCCTAATTCCAGATTATGCGCGCCGCGGCTTGCGACTTCTTCCCGGACTTCGACGGCTACACCCACGTACAAGGGTCCTCTCGGAAAGAATGGGTGATGGAGAGACATACCTACCACGCCATGGCTTTCATGTCAAAGGCTTACAACTTCCAATCGAGCCGGTAAGAAGGACTAAAGAGGGGACGGGGCCTGCGAGGAATTTGAAAAATAGGTATTTGATGAAACTATTGCCGTCGCCTTACCTCAAGTCTACCCCCTTACGCGGTGTCCTGCGTGAGCGACGAATACGACGCAATGCTACACGCGACAAATGTCCTACGTGATTTTGGTCATTACTTCTCGAATCATGGAGAAGTACAGTACAATTTTGCTCGAAAGTTCATATGTAGTTCGTGGTGTCGCGTCTGGTCGCTCTCAAAACAAGTACGCGTTACGTCGCGTCTCGCCGCAGACTGTCATATAGGCCACAAGCAGGGTATGCCGTTGAGTTGATCACGTTCGTCGCGTTCGCAGCGTCGTCGTCGCGTCGTATTCGTCGCTCACGTAGGACACCGCGTTAGTGTGTGATAGAGACAGCTGCAGCTCAGACCGAAATTATTACAAAAATGTTGACGAGATCGACGTTTCGTATTCCCCTTTTTTCTCCTCGAAAACTGAGAGGATTCAATTATCTTTTACATTAACATTTTAAGAAAGAGTATGGTTTAGGTTCCTATCATTTTTTTTTTATGTTAAAAACTTTTCTAATTTGTCTGGTAGTCCTCTAATCACGGCGTTAAAAATATGACATTTTTTTATAATTTTTAGAGGGTCATATTTTCTTTACTGATTAAGTTGCAGAAAAAATGAAAATGACAGGGACGTGTTTACAGCAGACCTTGATTTTATGGAAAAAAAAAATTGATTTAGAGGCATTATTCAGGAAGAAAAAAGGGGAATACATTTGTATGGAGACTTTTTATGTCTTTGGTCTCGTGGTCGCCAGAGCGACTTCTGCGTGTGGGTACTGGGTTCGATTCCCAGGTCGGGCAAAGTGTTATTGGGTTTTCCATTAGAAATTTCTTAGTAGCAGCACGAAGTTTGGACGTTGGCGGTGTGATACCCTCGTGCCTCGGAAAGCACGTTAAGCCGTTGATCCTGCGCCTCATCTCTCTCCGGTCGTATCAGATTGCCGTTCCATAAGGCTATGAGAGTGTATGAGAGTGAGGGAGGAGATCGAGTGCACCTGTGTCTACGCATACACTTAAATTGTGCACTATAATATCTCCCGCGCCGAAGGCTAGTCTCCGCTTAGATTGGGCGCCATGGCCGAAACTCGGTCTGGAGGACTATTATAAAATAAAAAAAATTAAATTCGTTTAATTCAGGCAAAACCCATATTACATAAAATAAAAATATCAACATGCTTACTGCCACAGAATAAAATTTCTCCAACTAAAAACCCTCTGAATGAAATCTCAAAAAACGCATACTTACAATTAAAATAAATTAACGAATACAAATAAAAAAAAATAAAAAAGGTCACAGAATTAAAAATATGAAAAGAAAATGTCAAAGCAATTAAAATAAACGAAAATTAAAAGATTCAAATTGTTATGGTCACAGAATTAAAAATGAAGAAAATGAATGAATGAATGAAATGAGCTATGGCATTAAGTCCGCCTCTGTACTTGAAGTATTAAATAAATAAATAAAAAAACAAAATATAAAAACAATACAAAACAAGTCACTGTAAATATATGTCAATTATGATTCAATCAACTTGTTCTATCGTGGTCCACTGATGGACATGCGTAAGCGTTTTCAAATGTCCTTTATAATGCGCACAAGAGTGGAACTCTCTACCTACGTCTGTGTTTCCGAGCGCATACAACCCAAATCTCTTCAAAGCGAGAGCTTGCACAGGCTTCTGTTGGGTAAGCTCACTCCATCGTCGACTTTGTCTCTGTCACCTCTGACCTAGACTAGAGTCAAGAGCAAACACATTTCAAATAAAAAAAAAACATAGGCCTCTCCCAAGCTGCGCCAGAACACCCTGTCGACCCTTCCGCATCCAGTCCGTCCAAAACTCATTTAAATGTCGCCAGTCCATCATTGCTAGCGGGCATGCCATGCGGAGAGCATGTCAGTGATGGCCCATTGGTAAGGGCCGCGACTTACGAGCACAGACAGGCATTGTAATAGTGGGATTGTCCGAAAGGGTTACCGCTACCCCGGAACATAAAGGGCTAAGGAAGGTTAACACGGGTGGGTTTTAGTCAGTAAGTCTGACACTCCCTTCCGCTCCACCCAGAGTGGGAGGAGTCATGTGGTGATTTCCCACCCACAAAAAAAAAGACAGGCATTGTACTTTGCGTAAATTATTTTATCGCCTCTGCTCTCAAAACGGTGAAGGAAAACATCGTAACGAAACCGCCATGTCTTAGGACCGAAAATTCTTAGACATGTGAGATACACTAACCCGCACTGTGCCCGTGTGGTTGCCCACTCCCTCTAACAAAGAGAAGGCATGTGTCCCATCAATGGGAACGTTATAGGCTGATTCTGCTATCAGCACAGGTCACGGATTTGCCGGCAGCCGCCGAGTCGTCTCCGTGCTCTCTAAAAGACTAAACAATGATGATATTTATTTGCTATTTTCAGGTGGAACCAAGGAGCAGGGTATCGCACCATCGTCATGCAGACACGAGAAGCGGTTGACACGAAGAGAATAGTATGTTTCATGTTATTGTATGGCATTATAACCTCAACGCTCCAGCGCCGTAAGGGCTCCAACACATAAACACGATACGACGTCGCGTCGTGCTACGACGAATATTATGGTATATGATTGTAGTAACTTTTCATTCAAACGTTAAAACGATGCCGCGTCGTGATATAACGCAGCATCGTTTCACCGTTTGAATGTCTTATTATTATTATAAGCCTGTGTTGTCTCACTGCAGGGTCTGCAGGACAAAGGCCTCCCTTCCCTCTTTCCACTTTTCCCGGTTTGAATGATATGTCACTAAAATCATATACGTCGTAGCACGATGCGGCGTCGTATCGTGTTTATGTGAGGGAGTCCTTACGCCCTGGAACCACCTCGGGAAAATTCCACCCGCTTGTCGCCAACGCTCCGTCAGCAAGACGACCGTAACCTTCTGGCACTCCAACGGTTAGGTGACGACTTGTTGTTCATGCGTCGCTTCCTAGTTGGTAGCTCACCGTCCACGCGCCAACGCCTAGTTTTTCAGTACTTAGGTCTTAATGAAATCGCTTTAATGTGGTTTAGTATGATTTTTTTTTTCAGTGTATTAAGGATAAGATTGCATGCCTATTCATACCCAAATGTTTTACCTTTCCAGGGTAAACTACAGTTGATGGCTTTCACTCCTGAAAGAGCAACCATACTGAAGTGTGTCGAGTCGACGCCAGAAATCAGCTATGACTCACAACCAGGTTTACCGGTAAGTTAAAAATCCAATGTGATAATATAAGGAGGAAAAAAAAAGAAAAGGAGGAAAGGTCCGGCGTTTCTAAATTTGCCAAAGATGTAAACTACAATGGCCGCTCTAAATTTAATAAAATCGATATACAAGAACATTACTTCATTTCGAGCGGCCATTGTTGTTTACATCTTTGGCAAATTTAGAAACGGACTTTAGATAGGTTAGCCCAACATTCGAATTCATTCTAATTTAATTTGACTCTGTATAAGAGTCAAATAAAATTAGTTAGCGAAACTGCTGACGTGAAGGGTATTGATATCTAATCATCAACAGTATAAAATTGTGCAGTTTTTGAAGATCGAAAGCACACACGCTACTTTTTGCATCGGCGATCGGCGATTCAGCTGCTTTTTAGAAGCTATATGCAGCGACCAAGCATTCCACACCGCACACTTAAAAACGCCAAACGCGGCGATTCAGTCGCTTTTCGGAAGCTCGATACAGCGGCTGAACGCTACACTCCGCACACATTCGGATGCCGGTCGCAGCGATTTGGCATTTGCGCCAACATCGGAGCAGTCGCTAAAACGCGCGATTCCGATACCGCGTCCGAACGCAGAGGGTCGCCAAAACGTGATGCAGCATCGATACAGCCGTAAAATCGCCGATCGCCGATGCAAAAAGTAGCGTGTGTGCTTTGGCTCTAAACCTCTGCGTCTGCCTACCCAATAAGTAATGACGATATGAGGAGTGTCTGTTGAAAAGGTCCTATTTCCCTGTCGAATGAAATGAATTTTTATTTTTTTCCGCGAAAATCCCATCCATATTTGATAAAATTCTGATCGAAAAGCGAGTACTTATATCCAATTTAAAAAAATCTTAAAGTTTGACCTTCCGACCAAAAGGTCTTATTTCTTATACAAACTATGTTTTATTAAACAATTTTGTTGAGAAGGTAATTAAATCTTGCCATACATTATTGCCTGCCGAAAATCGAGTTTGTTCGAGTTCATAAGTGACCAATCAAACGGTCTTATATCTAGAATATTCTGATCAAAAAGACTTATTTATGGTAATTCCGATCATAAAGTCCTATTTCCAAATGAAATTTAAAAAAAAAGACATACAGTAGAAAACTAAAAATAAAATGTGCATGTACAGACGCCAGCACATCACGCTACTACAATCTGTCAAATTTCTTTAATAGATTTTCAACTTTATCGCTAAAGTATAAGGTTCAAAGTTGATTGGGAAAATTTGACAGTTTCGGGTAGCTTGATGTGCTGGCGTCTGTACGAGTATATCAATTAGCCTAATCTGCGTTAAACAATAATAATAGTAGATTGTACAACTAAGGCATAAAAGAAGCTATTTTACCCCGAGACGTTTATATCCACGCGAGCCGCAGGCGAGGGTGGATAGTTAAGTTGAGGGGTAAAATGGCTCGTTTATGCCTGAGTTATACACTCTGCTTTTCACTTCGATTGCGAGAAAATGAAACAGGCATAAAGTATACAGTACATAATTAATCAAAAATGTTGCATCCATAGTAATTCCCGCCACCACAGATAATACCGCCACGAAACTTTTTAAAAGTTTTTTTTTTTATTTTCAACATTTGTCATTCGACTTGCTTACTTCATACTGCCAAAAAATTAAAACGTTTCTTTGCCTTTTTAAATAATAAATGACAAGTATTTTACCTGATTTTATTAAATTAACGATAGAAAACACGGAAGTGGTATAAATTAAAGAAAATGAAATAAATCACGACTTTAATCTACGAAGTTTTATTGTGCGTGTGGCTGAATATTACTTTATGCACTAGAACATAAAAAGCGATTTTATGTCGCCTAAGCACAACATAAAGACGGACTTTTAGAGCATGAGAAGTGAAAAGATTATTATTACCTAAGTATATTCCATTAAACAATGTACTTAAATAGTTTTTTCACTTCTCATGCTCTAATATGTTGTGCTTTGGCGACATAAAATCGCTTTTTATGTTCTAGTGCATAAAGTATTTTTTTTTTTCTAAGACTAAAGTAATCAGGCCCAACAGCCACACGCACAATAAAACTTCGCAGATTAAAGTCGTGATTTATTTCATTTTCTTTAATTTATACCACTTCCGTGTTTTCTATCGTTAATTTAATAAAATCAGGTAAAATAGTTGTCATTTATTATTTTAAAAAGGCAAAAAAACGTTTTCATTTTTTGGCAGTATGAAGTATCCAAATCGAATGACAAATGTTGAAAATTAAAAAAAAAAACTTTTAAAAAGTTTCGTGGCGGTATTCTCTGTGGTGGCGGGAATTAGCTATGGATGCAACATTATTGATTAATTATGTACTGTATACTTTATGCCTGTTTCATTTTCTCGCAATCGAAGAGAAAAGCAGAGTGTATAACTCAGGCATAAACGAGCCATTTTACCCCTCGACTTAACTATCCACCCTCGCCTGCGGCTCGGGTGGATATAAACGTCTCGGGGTAAAATAGCTTCTTTTATGCCTTAGTTGTACAATCTACTATTATTGTTTCCTGTAAAATTTGCATATCATGGAAATAGGACCTTTTGAACAGACACTCCTCATATGATGACATTAAATTATTTTTCCAGTTCTTTCCCGACCTCTTTACATTCAACATGCTCTACGGTTCGGTGGATGCACGACGAACGACCTTCAACATGAAATACAAACTCGTGGAAACTGTGTTCGACTTGCTACAGGAGATTAAACCTTGTAGTTTTTCTTAAATCGTAGGTATAGTCGAACTCGTAATTGCATTACCACTTTTGACAACAATTGAAACTCCAACTCAACTATCTAACTGGCACATAGACAAATAGATTTTGTTCTATGACGTGCGAGCGTAGACAGAGCACTTTAGTAATAAAATAATGAGAGCAGCGGGGTAATTTCGTAAAACACTAAGGGGCCGTCTCCACGAGCGAGAGAATCACGGCGATATTATCGTCGTGCCACGAATTTCTATACTCTCTTAGAACGTGTTTCCACACGGCGATATCATCGCGGCGAAAATTTGATGGCACGGCGACACTATCGCCCCGATTCTCTCGCTCGTGGAGACGGCCCCTAACAGTAGGAATAGCTCACATTTTGACAGTCCAACAACATTCATTGCGTTATGTACGTTGTTTAGTACACAAATTTTTCGAATAGATGAAGCAATGGATGAGCAATATCGTTCAAAATGATTCAAATTGAGATTGATAGTGTGTTATGCAATTAGGGTGCTGGACTTCGTTATTGGTTCCAGTAGTAAGAGTAAACGAGACAAATATAATATCTCTATCTCTTTCTATCCAACAACTAAGGCCCAACAGTGGCTGTTACGGTACGATTTCTTTGGAAAGTACCAGTTTAAAATGACTGACAAAAGACCATTTCAGACACCAGTCTACACGGTATTCACATGATCTGACCAAGATTTTGTTTGGACTTTAAAAGAGACTGTGATCTCTGAGTTTGTTTCCGCCTTTCTTCTCAGAATAGTCATATAGGAAACGCCGACCTCATCTAGTTTTTTTTTTAAATATGATTGACTTGCAAGTGTTTGTCAAAACCTACTTACAGAAAAAAAAATCATTTACTCTAAAAGTCTACCGCTTTCTCATTAGATACACGCTGGTAGCAATCTATACAATAGTCTGGTGGTAAAGCTATTACGAGGTCGACTATAAACAGGTCTAGCTGTTATCTATTATCATGTAAATACATATCAATATACATAAAATCAGTAAGAAGTACCTATGCTATTGTTTTATTCCCTTTATTTCATTATTTAGACATAAATTATATTATTTTTAAATATCACACTAATCACACTAATATTATAAAGGCGAAAGTGTGTGTGTGTGTGTTTATATGTTTGTTACTTCTTCACGCTTAAACCGCTGAACCGATTTAGATGAAATTTGGTATAGAGATAGTTGGAGTTCCGGGAAAGGACATAGGATACTTTTTATCCCGATATTCCCACGGGATCGAGACTTATGCGGGTAAAACCGCGGAGCGCAGCAAGTTGGGATATAAAAAAATATAAAGAACTAGCAGCGCCCTGCGGTTTCACCCGCATAAGTCTCGATCCCGTGGGAATATCGGGATAAAAAGTATCCTGTCTTTTCCCGGGACTCAAACTATATCAACCTATATAACTATACCAAATTTCATCTAAATCGGCTCAGTGGTTTAGGTGTGAAAAGGTAACATACAGACAGAGTTACTTTCGAATTTATAATATTAGTATAGATAGTATGGATGGATAAGGGACCCCACGCTCAGCAGTCGCGCGACCATGAGACCAACAGTCAGTAGCGTTTTGCAGACTGGAAGACGCTGCCTATACCCTTAAAGTGACACCTACCACATATCATCACGCCTATAATAAGCGAAGGATGAGGCTGAGGTGTCTCCCTGTCCTACACCTACATTTCGACAGTTATGTTTGAGTACCATGTAATACTTAAAACGGTGAAGGAAAACATCGTGAGGAAACCGGCATGTCCTAGAACCAAAAATTCAAAGACATGTGACATCTACCAACCCGCACTGGGCCCGCATGGTGTATTACGGCTCACTCCCTCTCACAGAGAGGAGGTCTGTGTCCCAGCAGTGGGAACATTATAGGCTGATGATGATGATGACCATGTAATAGGGGGCGAGGGCGAGCCCATCGCCATTAATCGGTCACAATTCCGAAGTGGCAGTGGGCTGGTCATGTTTGTCGAAGGACCGAAGGCCGGTGGAGCAGATGAGTCCTAGAGTGGTTGCGTGTGACGCCCCCCAGCAGACAGACGACCTTGGTGGCTGGGACAGACTGGATACGGAAGACGGAGTACAGTCGAACAAGCTATTTAGTATACAGGCAAAAATATTCATCTTTCTACTAGGTACACTGCCAAAATTTAGTATTATTTTGTGCGTTATAACTTTTTCAGCTTATGGCATCCTTAATTATATATAGTGGTATAAAAGAATTGAATAACTCAGCACACCATTGTTTAACCTTTTTGACCACTTGTGTCGCATTTATGCGACACATTAATTCCGTGCCCCTACCGCTCGTGCCGTATTTCTGTGACAGAGAACATGCATGATTTTTTCGTTCTATTTTCTTCCTATTAACTGCGTGGTACAACTAAAACCATTGTTAAATACAGATAAAAACTTTTTGACTATTTTTTTATCGATACAACGATTACTCCTCCTTATTTATTGTAGGTATTATTTTATCGATCTGTAGCCGCGCGCTAGGGGCACGGCAATTGATTATTTAGCCAAGCGCTTCAAAGGTTAAAAGCAGTTCCAAGTATACCAAATAGCTTGTTCGACCGTATGAGGAGTTGTGATCGACGCAGCCGCTGTCCAGCAATGGAGTCTAATAGGCTGAGTTGGGTACAACACCCTTGTGCCACAAAGGCTGAAAAGCCGAAATAGCTTCTTAAAGTGTGTCGTCCCACTCACTGGCGAAAGACTGAGGCTGTGGCGAGACAGTGCTTCCTTACCCAAACCGTTCGTTCCACCCGCTGAGGACCTCCCACCTAGACATGAGTTACCTTGGGTAAACTGGAAGTCTTTAAACAGACTCCGGACCCAGGTTGGCCGAAGCAAGGAAAACCTGTTCAGGTGGAAATTTATAGACGACTCCGCCTTGGAGTGTAAATGTGGTGCTGTTCCACAAACGATGGGACACTTAATATCGTGCCCTGCGTGTCCTGTCAGCTGCACGTTACAGGAACTGATGGACGCTAGTGATGGCGCCAAACAAGTGGCCGAATTCTGGACCGAGTACATTTAGATTGCCATCGACACGCTAAGAAGAAGTTGGGTACAATTCCGGGCTGCTACTACCTAAGTCCCTGTCACGAGAAGCTATAAATTTTATAAACACACATTCAGGGTGCGGACCCCTAAATGTCATCATCTCATTATCTGCGTAGCCTTTTCCCAACTATGTTGAGGTCGGCTTCCAGTCTAACCTAATGCAGCTGAATACCAGTATGTTACATGGAGCGACTGTCTATCTGACCTCCACAACCCAGTTACTGGGTAATAAGATACCCCTTGATAAGACTGGTTGTCAGACTTTCGGGCTTCTGACGACCCGTAACGACTGTCAAAGATCCACGAATGACACCCGGAACCAATGGCGTAACGTGCTTTCCGAGGCACGGAGGGGTCTCGGTATGTAAAGATGGTCACCCATCTACAAACCAACCGCGGGAAGCGTAGCTTAACCTGATCGATCGACCTGTGCGGCTGTTATTATTTAGCCACGGGCCCCTCGGTGCGGACCCCTGAATGTGTCTGGCTTTGTCCATTAAAAAGGAGCGAAAAAGAAGTCACTTGTCAAAAGTCTTGTCAAAAGAAGTCACACCTTTCTTTCTCGTATTGTACCAGGTAAATAAAACGCAAATTATTTCTATAAACAATTTATACTATTTTTATTGTATCGGATAAAAAATAACTAAAAACTACTAATAGTAAAAAAGAATACAACGCGACCTTTGCCTACCAAATCATGAAAAAATTTATTGTATTCACAAAAAAATGAATTTCCTTTTTTTTAACAACTTTCACGATTTTTTAGCTTTCATGTTTTTTTTTTTTAATTTATTGGCAGTATGGTATATACAAATTTATATAATAATCTATCTCTTTATATTATTGCGCCTCACTTTTGCGTGCGTGTATCGATATCGATAAACTTCATCGATAGTCAGGTTCGTTGCTTTTCGCCAAATCAAAAATGCGTCGACTTAAAGTATCGACATTCTAGTACTCGTACGTATTTGATTAAAAATAGTATAGCCGCCGATTTTGATTAAAAAAATATATCTATCGACATAGTTATATAGCCAATATATTACTTTATGCATATTATAAGAGCGCACACAAAAGTAACAAGCATTTACTGATTGCATTCATGTAATTTAAGACTCGTTTTTTGATAAAAAATATTTATTGAGTCTAGACTTTTTGGGCCAAAAAAATACTTTACCCCACTAAATGGCCTGGGCTACAGCTATGAGGCCACGAATTGCACTTTCAAAACAACATTTTTCAATACATTTAACATATTTTATGTGATGGGCTAATCCGAGGCCTAAGAACTGTCCCCAGGCCAAACTACAAAGAAAAAATACGATTAAACATATACATAATCTAACTCCAAAGTCACATTAAATCAAAACAAATATTCAAATGTGATTTTGAATTTAACATCTGAGGCCTGACTTTTTTATCACAAACGTAATCACTAAAAAATTATATAAAGATCGCTTTGAGTTGAAGAAATAGGCTCACGATCGTTTTAAAATAGGAATTCGAAAAGTCAGGCCTCAGTCTGGCCTGGCGGCAGCGAAAAACGCGATTTTAAAATAAGAATGTGTGAAGTTAGGCGCGCCTGCCGCTTACCGTCAGGCCACGAAATAGAAAGGGTACATTCCTTGGCCTGAAACTTTTCTATCTTAAAAAAGACGGCACTTTTAATACACATAATATTATTATTAGTTCATGGGGTACGATTTAAGGTTCTAAAGTATTGTCAAGTGGTAATAAATGCTTGACGTTTAAATTATAAAAAAATATATGAAAGCAATTAGGGTCAGTTCAATAAATTAATAATTTACCCTCACCATTTGCGTCCCTTTTGTTAATTAAAATGCCCCTCAAAATTAAACTCAGTTGACCTCTAATTACTCTCATATTAAAACCGTATTTTAATATTAGAGAAGTTCAAAGTTAATTGGATTTACCCTTTCTCTAATTAATAATAATTAATAACAATAACTATTCTCCATGAATTTGTATGGATTCTAAAACATATGAGTTCCATAGTTGCTAAATTCAATGGATTGTAAGCCCCACTATATTAAATAAAAAGCAAGATTATTGTTTTTTTTTTTTTTGTTTAAATTAAAAGCTACTAAAACTACAAAGAATAAACTTTTTTTATTTTTATTTTTACTTAATATTTACAAGAATAAATGATTCAAATGATAAATGTGTTTACGTTCAGTTACAGACGTGATTTTTTTTTTACAAAAATTAATATTATCTACACAATTATTGCGTACACGAGTGCTCATTTTTTTTTTTACATTTAAAATTTTTTTTAATAAAAAATTGCAATTTTTATGTTGGCAATACCGTAAGTCGTAATTCAGGAATATATCTCTTTTTAATTTTTCGCGAAGGGTGAGAAATACCTCGAGGTATTAAGTACCCCAAATTACCTGAACTTTACCCTAAATGGGGTGATTTAATTAAGTGATTAAAGCCCCAATGGGGTGGAATAATAATACCACAAGAGGGTAAGCAGTACACCAAGTGCTTTCAACATTAAATACTCCCATACAATGACAGAAATGTGTTACGATTTCAAAACTACCCTCCATATTAAAACCATACAATTTCGCTCAAACTGTACTTTATAATCAAGTCAGTGTAAGCTTCGTTATAAAGGAAAACTATTCAGCTCGACTATTAAATAAAATATGCTTAAACACACTGTTTTGTTACTAAACTATCTCACTCGACTATATTATAAGCACAGCTTGAACACGGATTATAATACCTTTGCACACATAATTATAACTTTACTGTTCCAACGATTGCGACACAATTTACGAACTTTTTACGTTACGAAATATACTATTTTATTTTGAAAAAAGGCTAGCTTCATTTTCGCATTGAAAAGGCCCTAAGATAGATCAATTTTGAACCCAACTGTAAGGTTTTCCATCATCTGCGTTGCCTTTTTCCCAACTATATTGCGGTCGGTCTCCAGTCTAACCGACGTGGTCATTGCGTAATACACTAGCAGTAGGAATGGCTTTAATTTTGACAGTTCAACAACATACATTGCTTTTAATTACGTTGTTGAGCAGAAACATTTTATGAAGCAATGGATTAGCAATATCTTTCAAAATGATTCTGATTGATAGTGTTACGCAATTAGGATGCGGATGTCAGAATAATAGAATTTAACATGTAGCTACTGGAGTTTTTACATGTGCCAAATATTAATATTATAAAGCATTGAAAAGTAAGGAATTAAACCTAAGAAATCAGCAATTTAGCATAAATATTTTTATAATAAATATCATAAGACATACATAAATATTTAACCACACAATTTGGGCAGTGCATGTTATAAATAATTTTGTGAAGTTATTAATGTACTCACGTGCACCTAGGTTCTGACGTTTCATATGTGCCCATGTAGGTTTATGTGAAATAATATATTTTAATTTTGACTTGCATATTAAATAAATTATTTAAGCAAAAACATTTTAGTACGATTTAGTTTTAGCGTGCCACTAAGAATTGTATTTCAACTTTTTTTTTTTTTAATGTTAGTTAAGATTACCCTAACTGGGGGTATACCCTAAGAAACTATTTTTTTTCTTCTACTGTTTAATGGCCAGCACGAACCGTCTGCTTAAACTACATAACCCTCGCCAAGCCGAACTATTTGTGCTATTGATTCGTCCTAGATTTATGTTTCAAATTTTTATAAGTTATGACTACGGCAAAGCCAGGAACAGTATTTAATTATGTCTGTATTTTACGAAAGATGAGACTTGCCACACCACGTGGTTTGACTTGCGCAGTACACGATTTTAGGTCTCTTTAGCGGTGTGAGGTCTGAGCGCGGGACGGGGCCGGACGTCATAGGGGCGGCGGAAAGAGCGCGGGAGGCGCGGTCAGGACTCATCTTTCGTGGCGCTAACTATAAGTGTGTTCCACCGTAGCGCCTAGACTACCAAACGCATTTTGATGAATGAGGTATCAATAGATTCGTAAAAACGGTCCGGGTGATGTAGGCTATATAAATTCTCCCTAAATTTATTTTTCATATAGGGTATTTTGATCAGCGATCATTATGTTTCAAATATTTCTTTACGAATAAACAATTCTTAGCGGCATCACGATCATTCATTATTCTTGTTTGTATTTTAATTAAGCAAATAAAATAATTGGATTTTAATATTAAACCCTTGAAATGTCGATAATTGCCGTTTTTCAACTCGGAAAATATAATATTAAGGCTGGAATACATGCCAGTCACTAGCACAAAACAATGTACAGTTATCCAAAAAACATATGTGCTTCGGGAATTATCGCCTATCTTCGGAAACACGTACGCACGATGATGATCTAATATAGAGCTGCTACAACCATGGAAGTACTTGCCTATTTCGTGTTACCATGCTTGCAAAATTATAGATTAACAACTCTATGCAATTCCAAAAATGACAAATGACGACCTGAGGCCGGAGTAGGTGACCCGGGAGATAAAAAACTTCATACAAACTACGAATAAGTACAAACGCGCAATGATAGGTGCACTTACTACACAGCGCGGCAGTACAAAACTGAGAAGCATTTGACTCTGGAGAGTTATTTATTTATTTAATACTTCAAGCACATAAATTTACAGAGTTACTCTGGTGAGACGTTCGTGCAAATTCGGAAATACGAAGATTGCCGAAGCGCATATATTGTTTGGTTTACCTGTATGTTGCATGCCATTGCGTCGTCCAGGGCTCCAATTCTGTATTATTACCCGCGAAAAGTTACCACGTGCAAACCACGTCAATACCGTGTCTTGTTAACGGCAAGAAATCGAAATGTCAACCGTACGGACAACATGTATTTTGACAGTTCAAACCACGCCTTTGTGTCATAGTGAATAGAGATGTCGTGATTGAGGAATTGATGTGGTTTCGATTGTGATGGCGAAATTGCATGCAAGATACTTGCTTTGTGCGAGGTACTGGCATTTGTGTATTCTTAGCATTATAAATATGTGTAACGGCTTTTGTCCAGCGGTGGACATTTTCTGATAAAAAAGGATCTTTATGCCCAGCGGCAAAGATCCCTAAGTCAACATTTTAATAAATCTTCAATTACGCTAAGCAACAAATTTTACTATGATTCGGTTTTTATTTCAACGAAAACGAGTAAATAATAAATGTTATCATATTGCTTCGTTATTTTCATAAGAAACGATATTCTGTCATCTAATGTTACAAAAAAACAATAAAAACAGCTTTTTTTAAAACAATAATTGTGTTATATTGATATATTTACACTGAAGATATTGGCGACATTTTGATTTTATTTATATTTATAATAATAATCAAGTCTTTAAAAAAAATTGAAGTTTCGACCTCAATTGCAATCTTTTTGGAGCGGAAGCGCCTCCGCACACGAAGCTTAGAAAAAAAAATGCAATTTCATACATCGAACGCATTTTCATTTCACGTCACATCCTGTTAGTCGAAACAACGACCGTATTCGTCATATAACTTTTGTCTTGTCTTTAGCAAATTCTAAGCTAACCTGTTAAAATATAATTGAGAACACTTTTGCAGTTGCATTTTAAAGCAATTTCGCTTAGGGTAATTTCGGTTACCCCGACGGCACCAGCCTTTGACCAAACATTGGTAGCCAAAGCCAATATCAACACAAATGTTTGATAAGTTGCTCGGAGACATCCGCTTTCGACAGATCCGCGAATTCCGGTGCGGATTTCCCTCTCTGTAATATCTCTATGGTACTTCTAGAGTCTAGTTGTTTCATGTGATAAATTAGTTTGTTGGCTGATATTGGGTGTATTGGCCTGGCAACGTTTAGACTGGTGTTTTTGAGCGCTCTCGCTAGAGTTTTGAGGAACTTCGACCATTGTCTTTCGTTCGACGTCGCTTCCGGGGTGTTTACTAGTACTGATGCTTTTTCTAGGAGCGCGCAGACGCAGCTTAGGGTGAACTGGAAGAAATTAAAATTGGTTAGTCAGGCTATTTGAGATTGTCAAAAACTGTGTCTGTTGGGGCAATTAGTGTTACGACGCCCAAAATACAGGCTTCGATTCCTGCTTTGAACATTATGATTTGTATAAAGTCAAACTCAAAGCATTTATTTCAAACTAGCTGCGCACCGCGGTTTTACCCGCATAAGTCTCGATCCCGTGGGAATATCGGGATAAAAAGTACCCTATGTCCTTTCCCGGGACTCAAGCTATCTCTATACCAAATTTCATCAAAATTGGTCCAGCCGTTTGAGCGTGAAGAAGTAACAAACATATAAACACACATACACACTCACAAACTTTCGCCTTTATAATATTAGTGTGATATATGTGAGAACGATCTAAAAAATTTAAAAAGTTGTCATCATCCCTATTCATTTAGGAACAGTCTGGATGCAATAAATTGAATACTTACAGATGTCGTAAGGGCGTAGGGCGTTCTCGCCGGGTCGAAGGCTTCCGCTAGCAGACTGCAAGACTCCAGGATCGGCGACCAGCCTGATGTAGTTTGTATGTAACTGTAAATAGAACATTATTTTATAACAACCGCTTCGTGAAATGGATTACTTTATTTATTAAAGCTGTGAGTTGTAATTGATTTTACAACTTCGCTCCGTGAAGCCTGTGAAGCTCCCAGGAAGCTTCTGTGCTTTTACATAGTTGGGAAAAGGCTTGGCAGATGATGATGACTTACTTCCTATAACGCGTTGCCAAGGCAGCTAGATTCTCGTTACATCTCCTAGCGGCTGAAGGTAATGCACGCAGGATTTTGGTCCACAACTATAGCTAATGGCGCCGATTCCCTTGTTCACAAAGTAAACTAAATTTAAGTTCAATGCATCTTTTTCTTTCTATTTCATTAAGAAAGACAGAAGATAATTTTTAGTTTAGTCCTGTCAAATTAATCAGCGCCTGACATAAATTGACGTAATTTTAGGGTGCATTCCGAGTTAGGACTGTTATCGATATTATCGATTTGAGCGTGCTTAAACCCGTACCGAATCAGGTTTAAGCACGCTCAAATCGATTATATCGATTACATTCCTAACTCGGAACGCGGCATTAGTAGGCAAGTTTTTAATCACGTCTAAACTTGTATATGGAGTAGTGTCAGGCGCTGATTTTTTTTATTCGTTTTGTCATTCATTACTCACACCTGACTTATTACTTGTATTTTTTTTTTTTTATTAAAATTGTTTTGCTTGTACCATGTTTGTAAATATGTGAGCACCATGTATCTATCAGATAATTAATTTATATGTCATGGTTTCGTTTTTAATTCTTTTACCTGTGGTATAGTAATTTTATTTTAGGTGCATCGTCCTCACATGTTATTATTTAATTAATGTACCCATGCAAAATATTGTACCTAAAACATTTTAAAAGAGTAACGGTGGAGTTTCTTGCCCGTTCTTCTCCATACGAAAACTACCTTTTGGAATGGGCGACTAGAATCAATTCTATTTTAAGATATTTTTTGACGTTCAAAAGTGCCTTTTATGTGCCTATTTGAAATAAATGCTTTGACTTTGATTAATTTGACAGGACTAAACTAAAATTTATCTTCTGTCCTTTTCTTAATGTAATAGAAAGAAAAAGATGCACTGAACTTAAATTTAGTTTAATTTGTGAACAAGAGAATCGGCGCCATTATCTATTGTATGACTTACTTCCTTAGTGGGGATCGTCGATCTAAGTAATAGCAGTTCCACGAGTCACTTACCGAGGTCGGTCTATGAATTGGTGACTATCTTTACATACCGAAATCCCTTCGTGTTTCGCAAAGCACGTTAAGCCGTTGGTCCCAGCTGTTATTCGTAGATCTTTGCCAGTCGTTATGGGTAGTCAGAAGCTCTAGTGTGTCGTTTCACCCAGTAACTGGGTTGTGGAGGTGAGACAGTGGCGTGCATTGGTTTACAGAATAGGTAGGCACTAGGCCGGGTCTAGTCTAGGCAAACGCGGTCACTAATCAGAAAAAAAAGTGAGGTCAAAAGTGTGGTTATTTGAGTAGGCATGCCTACTTAAGGGTGATAAATTGCGAAGGTCGAACGTCATGGTATTATGCGTAAGACGTACATATTTTTATTTTTCGTATTAACTTGAACGAGTAAAGACCAATGACAATGTGCGAATAGTACGGGAGCCGAGTAGGCCGTCCGGCGACTGCCTACTGCCGCGCGTGTTTGTATGAAGGTTTTTTTTTTGTTAGAAATGATAATTTAGTGAGTTTCTAAATTGTGGGGCACACACACTAAAATGTAATTGACAGGATTATGTTGATATATCGAGGTAGTCACTGCTTATATGCCTATATGCAATGCACGCCAATGAGGTGAGATAGGCAGTCGCTCCATGTAAAATACTGGTATTTAGCTGCGACCGGTTAGTCTGGAAGCCGACCCCAACATAGTTGGAAAAAGCAGGCAGATGAGGACTACTTACTTCCTATAATGCGGCGCCAAGGCAGCGAGGTTCCCGTCGTCTCTCCGGGCGGCTGAAGGCAGCGCGCGCAACACTTTGGCCCAGAACGTGCGCTGGCGACAGTGGGAAGAACATACACGGCTTATGAACCGAGATATCAGCGTCTGTGCGAGAGATAATTTATTTATTTATTTATTCATTTAATTAATAAAAATAATTTATATTAAATAAATAAAAATAAAAAAAATATTTTTTATTTAATATAAATTATATTATGATGCGTTGAGAAAATCTGTTTTTTTGTGGTTGTATCGTGTTTCCATCACGTCCGTGAGGTTTTATCAAATAAACTGATTGTTAAACTGATGTTTTCAAACTTTTAAGCTAAACCCAAAAAAATGTCATCATATCTTTATTTTATTATTATATATCATGTATTAGCTGCGCCCCGCGGTTTCACCCGCGTGAATGTCGATTCCGTGGGAATATCGGGATGAAAAGTAGCCTACATGTTAATCCAGGGTGTCAGCTACCTCCATGCAAAATTTTATCAAAATCGGTCTAGCCGTTTGAGCGCGAAGAAGTAACAAACATATAAACACACACACAGACTCACAAACTTTCGCCTTTATAACATTAGTATAATAATGATAGATTTAGATATCGACCCATCACGTCTGCGAAGTGTCGCTAGTTAATTTAAATTGCCCCTGAATTTTTCTTTAACACCAATATAACATAGTTTCAACCTTAGTGAATTAACAGGCGAGTTTTGTCGACTTTAAACGGGATTAAAGATTTTTAGGAGCCCTACTGTCGCCCCAATTTGGTTTTTTTTTTTTTTCAAAATGGCGGCTATGTATGTTACCTATATATTTAAATCGATAGCTGACATCAATGCAAACAGAAAATATAATAGGACTAAACCCCGTAAAGCGTCACGTTTCCGAGATATTAACGTTCAAAGTTGATCACGTGACATCTATATTTTTTTTTTCAACTTGCGTACTTACATCTTGTTGCAATCAAACATCTAATGTTTGATTATTTAAAACATTCATAGTGATTATTTCGCAAGATGTAAGCAAGCTATCGATTTATATAGGTTTCATGAAAGGCCGCCATTTTGTTCAGGTAGGTATGCTACGGACCTTCAAAGCCCTTTAATCAGGTACGACACTGGTCTGAAAAGTACAGATTTGTGCTGGCTGTCACAATTTTGGAAGTCGAGTTTGATAAAATATATCATAACTAGCTGCGCCCCGCGGTTTCACCCGCATAAGTTTCGATTCCGTGGGAATATCGGGATAAAAACTAACCTATGTCCTTTCCCGGGACTCCAACTATCTCTATGCCTTTCATCTAAATCGGTTCAGCGGTTTAGGCGTGAAAATATTATATGTTACCTACATACAGACAGACAGACAGAGTTACTTTCGCTTTTATAATATTAGTATGGATTAGTATGGATAACTCACCCGGCCCTTCCTAACAGACAGCATCTGCTGCACTCGATCGCTGTGTAGCACGCCCGCGAACATCTTGTTAACTAGGTCCTCTTTGTCCTCGTCTAGAAGATTCTTTGTGGGCGCCGGCTTCTGGTTAATTGCTAGGTTTACCACCTGTGGGAAAGAAAGAAATAATTATTTGATCATCATCATCATCACCTGCCTAGCCTTTTCTCAACTATGTTGGGGTCGGCTTCCAGTCTAACCGGATGCAGCTGAATACCAGTATTTTACATGGAGCGACTGCCTATCTGACCTCCACAACCCAGTTACTGGGTAATACCCACTGGGCCCCCTTGGTAAGACTGGTCGTCAGACTTTCGGGCTTCTGACGACCCGTAACGACTGTCAAAGATCCACGAATGACAGCCGGGACCAACGGCTTAACGTGCTTTCAGAGGCATTTTTTTTTTTGGATGGGAAATCATCAAATGACCCCTCCCGCTCTGGGTGGAGCGGAAGGGAGTGTCTGACTCTTACTGACTAAAACCCACCAGTGTTCCTAACTTAGCCCTTTATGTTCTGGGGTAGCGGTAACCCTTTCGGACAATCCCGCTACCCCGGGACTCGACTTTCGGGCTTCTGACGACCCGTAACGTCTATCAAAGATCCACGAATGACAGCCGGGACCGACGGCTTAACGTGCTTTCAGAGGCATGGAGGGGTCTTGGTATGTGAAGATGGTCACCCATCCTCGGACCAACCGCGGCAAGCGTAGCTTAACCTGATCGATCGTCCCGTGCGGCTGTTATTACTTAGCCACAAGCCCCTCTATTAGTTTTATGAGGTCTATGGCATTAATAGACTTTGTCAGTTAAATAATATGTTTCCTTACCTGTCTTTTATCAATACTCTCGGACTTGGGACTGTCCTGCTTAGGCCTCCGCTGCACCGACTCGATGTTCTTCAGGAACAGATTGGACACGTCTTGTTGTTCGTTCTCCGCTTCTTTCTGCGCCGCCTCTAGCTGCTTCTGCTTCTCTTCTCTTTCCTGTGGAGTAACGTAAAATATTTATTTAATTACTAAAAACTTACAAAAAAAAAAAAATAACTTGACTTGGCTCGCGAGGTTGTCGACATGTGGGATGTTGACTCAGTAATCATTGTGCCGATAGTCGTTACAGCCAATGGATTGATAGCCAAGAGCCTCGACCAACACCTGAGGAGGCTGTCGTTGGGCAGCTGGATCAAGGGCTTGATTCAGAAAGCGGTACTTCCGGACACAGCTCGCATTGTCAGGAGGTTCCTCTCTGTGGAGCCCTGACCGCCGGTAGCTTGGACCCTGTTCCCGATACCGGTGGGCTACTATTTTTAATATTCTAATATTTAAAAATATAATTGATATGTAAATAATTAAATAAAGGAAATAATAATGATGAATACAATGACCCCTTAAGAGGAAAACGGTGATTAAAATTTCACCCTGTATTAATGTATTGTACACATAAACATTCCAGAATAAATTCTCTAAACGATGGTTAAAAACCGCATCAATCCATTGCGTAGTTTAGAGGAACACAACGCGGTCACACAGGCAAACACGAAGTGACTTTAGGGTCGGGACACATTGATCTACGGCCTTTCGCACTTTGCTAATTGAAAAGGAGCACACATACTCTCTTTTTGTACTTTTTGTATGTACAAACCGTCGAACGCCGTCGATCAATGTGTCCCGACCCTTAATTTACAGCGGGATTGTCTGAAAGAGTTACCGCTACCCCGGAACATAAAGGGCTAAGGAAGGAACACGGATGGGCTTTAGTCAGTAAGAGTCTGACACTCCTTTCCGCTCCACCCAGAGCGGGAGGGGTCATTTGATGATTTGCCATCCACAAAAAAACCCTTAGTTTATAATATGTATATTTTACCTTCAATATGAGCGCGTTGGATATCGCCAGCGGGTCGTTGAGCTCCTCTAGCCTTAATAATATCAGGTATAGCGCCTCTATGTCTAATAGTAACTGTTTCGTCCGTTTCATTTCTCTTGGAACCTGTAAATGTAAATAAACAGGTTAACATTCAATTTTATTAATTTATTTATAAAGCCAGTATAGAGGTATAAGGGTGTAAAGTCCACTCATACTCCATAGAAAAGGGAGGATCCTCCGACCAGACGGGTGTTGTGTCTGGCGGGCAACTGCCCGATGATTCAAGTCGGGCTGTCGTATCTATGCTAGTTGCGCGGTAAACTCTGCTTGCGCGATGCAGGATTTGCGTGACGTCAGTATGACGCGTTGTGCGCATGTGGCGTTGTAGATACCGCTACATATTCATTAGCACACATACAATTGTTTTACAAGCTAACAAAAGTAGCCATGGATTGCTGATTCTCCAGCCCCCAAGTAACGGGTCTGGGTAAAAGCACAAGTGACACAGTGGACAACATATCAAGTGTCACCCTCTGGAATTCCGCCAAAGAGCAAGAAAGTATGTCCAAACGCCGAGAGACACAATTTAGTATTCTTACTGCACGAATCACTATGCCGGTTTCCTCACGATGTTTTCCGTCGCCGTTTTTGAGAGCAGTGGTGATGAAATAATAATTGACACAAAGTAAAGCCTGTTTGGGTTCTAATTTATGACCTGTAAGTCGCAGCTACTAGTTGCATTAGGAAGTGGTGAAGGGCGGGCGTTTTGGGGGACTGTCTTTTGTCATTTTGACGTTCGAAAAGTGCTGATTCTCAGCCTATTTTGAATAAATTACTTTTGATTTTGTTACCACTGGGCCACCAAAGCTCTAGTGAAGAGTTGAAGTAGAGATTTGTCGATGATAGAGGGTTATTTACCTCAGTAGGATGCGTGGTGCTAGCAACACTGGACGCTCGCGACATGCGCGACGGAGCCGTCTCGTTGCCGACCACTTCCACGTCGATTATCTTGCGAGGGGCCGTTACACTACCACACTGGAAACAATACACAAATAATTATTAACTACTAGGTGCGCCCCGCGGTTTCACCCGCATAAGTCTGGATCCCGTGGGAATATCGGGATAAAAAGTATCCTATGTCCTTTCCCGGGACTCAAACTATCTCTATACCAAATTTCATCTAAATCGGTTCAGCGGTTTGGGCGTGAAAAGGTAACATACAGACAGACAGAGTTACTTTCGAATTTATAATATTAGTATGGATTTGTGAACACAACACATAATAACTGACTGGCTTAATTCTTTTTGAAGTGAAAACTTCTTTAGGCGCGTCGGGCATTTTTTGAGATGGGAAAAAACCATTGAATTCGCGCCACTGTTACCGTAACTGAACCCAACATAGTTGGCAAAAGGCTAGGTAGATGACGAAGGCAGGTAACAAAGTAAATTACCTGTAACTTGCCCAGCGAGTTCTCAAACTGCGTGGGTACATAAGTGCGTGGAGTTCCGCTGTCTTCACTCGTCGAGTTGTGTCGGTTGGAATTGTGACGCTCTCTGTGTGTGTGGGTCTCTTGTTTTACGCCTAGAAACAATATTAAAAGTGTTGAATAAATATAAATTTATAAGATAGATGTCTTAGTACAGTACCCGGCGATAAATATTGCACATCGACCTTTGGAAAGAAACAATCGGCTAATTTCGGCTTCGTAGTGCGTTATCTCTGTCGCACACTACCTATGTGACGTTAACTGACGTTTTGTCAATCGTTGTTCAAGTGCGATAGAGTGCGGTCGCGTCCAGTTCAAAATATATATCTAGAGTTGTTAACACCCCCAAATTTAAATAATTTAAAGTTGTACTATGGCATCTTTAGGAAAAAGGAACCTTTTTATTTTACCCCAACCTAAAGCAATCATTTATAGAAAAATTGGTGTATTTTATACAAAGAATAAAAAGAATTATCAAAAGAAGCAAATCATAATTGTTTTAACAGCTCCTAATAGATACCGGACTGTTTGTATTTCGTGCGACAGAGATAACGCTCTACGAAGCCGAAATTAGCCGATTGTCTCTTTCCAAAGGTCGATGTGCAATATTTATCGCCGGGTACTGTAAACATTTTGTTAAAGAGTATCTTCGTAGACGTAAGCGTTTAGTTTCCGTTTTATGATGCGGGTGGCGCTGCTTGCCTTTTTCCTTTTTGGTGTTGACAAATGTCATGCCCCTTGTGCTCTATAATAAATATCGCTTATATAGAAATCTATCGTGTCTTATTGAAATATTACCGAAATCTCAATAAAAAGGATTTTATGAATTTATTAAGAGCCTATACTACCTCAAATGGCTTAGCGTGATCCTTCTTTATGTCGAAAATACTGCACCATTAATTTTGAAATAAATATATGGTAAAGTTGAGGATTAATGCTAAGTCCTATGTTAGGCGAAAACACGATTCCATAAAATTTTCTCGACCGAAAAAAAATCCAAAGTTATCTCTAACCCGAACAATAAACCGCTGGTATTCAAAAAATACTTCAAATTAGATCATGAAACTTTGCATACTAACTGAACTTACTTTAAAGCAGGTCTTATGTTATTTATTTTTTTATAATTACCATTATTTTCACTGTAAAAAGCAAATACCTAAACTATTGGCGCTTTCTGCCGCCCTGCACCGCACTCTGTCTCGCTCTCACTCAGTCCGCGAGCAGTATCGTATGAGCGAGATAAAGAGTGAATTTTTGCTGAGGTAGTATAGGCTCTTAAAGGAAAAAAAAACGATCAAATGCGAAATAAAGTTGATATTTGTTCAACTTGAAATAATATTAATTTAAAACATAAGCTTGAATAGACTTTATACACCTTTGTACTAGCTGCGTCCCGCGGTTTCACCCGCATAAATGACTATCCCGTGCGAATATCGGGATAAAAACTATCCTGTGTCCTTTCAAGGGATGCAATCTATCTCTCTGCCAAATTTTATCGAAATCCGTTCAGTGATTTAGGCGTGAAAATGTAACATACAGACAGACAGACAGACGGAGTTACTTTAGAATTAATAATATTAGTATGGATGTATGAATGACGTACCTCCACTATAAAACGGATGGTTCTGTTGATTCGCTTTGTGTGCCTCTTTGACACCTTCCTTTTCTTTACTGGCTTGTCGCTCTAAGAACACCTGGAAATAAATAAAATACTATTATTATAAACTGAACTGATGAAATGTATATATAGTACCCGGCGATAAATATTGCACATCGACCTTTGGAAAGAAACAATCGGCTAATTTCGGCTTCGTAGTGCGTTATCTCTGTCGCACACTACCTATGTGACGTTAACTGACGTTTTGTCAGTCGATGTTCAAGTGCGATAGAGTGCGGTCGCGTCCAGTTCAAAATATATATCTAGAGTTGTTAACACCCCCAAATTTAAATAATTTAAAGTTGTACTATGGCATCTTTAGGAAAAATAAGGGAACCTTTTTATTTTACCCCAACCTAAAGCAATCATTTATAGAAAAATTGGTGTATTATATACAAAGAATAAAAAGAATTATCAAAAGAAGCAAATAATAATTGTTTTAACAGCTCCTAATAGATACCGGACTGTTTGTATTTCGTGCGATAGAGATAACGCTCTACGAAGCCGAAATTAGCCGATTGTCTCTTTCAAAGATCGATGTGCAATATTTATCGCCGGGTACTGTACTAGAGGTACACCTCTGCCTAACCATTCAGGGTATAAAAGCGTGAAGCCGTACAGGGTGTTCGGCAGAACGTTGAACACACGAAAATGGCAGATAGGTGGGGTCGTCTGCAGTGGCGTGCATTACATATAGGCATATAAGCAGTGCCTACCTCGATATATCAACATAAACCTGTCAATTACATATTAGTGTGTGTGCCCCACAATTAAGAAACTCACTAAATTATCATACCAAACAAAAACCAAAATCTTCATACAAACACGCGCGGCAGTAGGCAGTCGCCGGACGGCCTACTCGGCTCCCGTACTATTCGCACATTGTCATTGGTCTTTACTCGTTCAAGTTAATACGACCAAATTAAATATAAGTAACGTCTCACGCGTAATACCATGACGTTCGACCTTCGCAATTTATCACCCTTAACCTTTCAACCGCTTATGTCGGATTAATCCGACAAATATTTTCGTGTCAATTCCGCCAGAGTCGTATATATACGACCAATTAACACAGCTCGTTTAATCTGTATTATTATTACATCATCACAGCTCGTTTCATCGGTATTTATTTTTCGTTTTTTTTTTTTTTTCGGGCGCTGGGGGCACGATAACTGATATAAAGTCGGGCGGTTAAAAGTTTAAGTAGGCATGCCTACTAGAATAACCACACTTTTGACCTCACTTTTTTTTTCTGATTAGTGACCGCGTTTGCCTAGACTAGACCCGGCCTAGTGCCTACCTATTCTGAAAACCAATGCAAGCCACTGTTGTTGAGCTACTCACCGTGTAATAAAAGTCGTGGATGTACGGCGTGCCGGTGTTGAGCTGTAACATCTGAATGTTGATGAGCCATTGTTTCTCTCTGAGTGTCATTAGACCCGCGTAGTCGTCGGTATCGCTTCCGCTAGCATCGTCGCCATTCATTGAGTGCCTGAAAATGGGAACAGTTATACTGGTATACAGTGGCGAAGGGTGAATTTATGACAGAGGTAAGCTGGAGCAAAAAAAAATTCCAAAAGAAAATTTCAATGATAAAATTACTATACAGGTTATTACGGAAAGGGTATATCAATACAAACGGGTTGAAGAGTGGTGGAGTGATCTGGTCTAGAATCTCTGTACAAAATTTCAGCTCAAAAGCATTAACTTTGAAAATGCTTAATATTTTTTTATTTCGACATCACGGCGCTGCACTGGCGCGCGGCGGCGTGATGTGCGTGTACTAGGCACACAGACACACTACAGATAATGGATAATGACCCTCGTAGTGCGGTGACACGTTTGTTATGATTTCAATTTAATAAACTATCGAAATAAAAAAATATTAAGCATTTTCAAAGTTACTGCTTTTGAGCTGAAATTTTGTATAGAGATTCTAGACCAGATACACTCTTCAACCCGTTTGTATTGATATACCCTTTCCGTAACACCCTGTAGAGTGGCTATGCTCTGAATTTTCGAAGGGAAGCCGGTGGAAATCGAGTTGTATGGTACCTTCGCCACTGCTGGTATATTGTTTTAGAGTGGAAGGTAAGACACTTCTTGCACCACAAAGATCAAGGTAAAAATTAAGCTCGTAAGGTCCAGGTATAATTGGTTGACCGAATTTGTACACATGTTTCGCCATTAATGTTGCAAATCCCATGTCATAGGGGGCGACTGCGGAGTTGCCGTCCCTGAGGTCTGTGAGAGTGAGGGAAGAGGGAGTGCACCTGTGCACTATAATATCTCCCGCATCAAAGGCTAGTCTCCGTTCAGATTGGCCGCCGTGACCGAAATACGGTCTGGAGGACTTTATTCATAGGGGGCGATCCTATTGCATGTTGAACCAGGCACAAATCCTGACTCCAAGATGCTATTGCAATTTTCTAACAGAACCCGTCTCTCGGATACCCTTACACGCTTGTGACCATAAGCAGATAAGCATATATTTTATAAAATACTAGCTTCTGCCCGCGACTTCGTCCGCGTGAAATTTCTTGTTCCCCCGACCCACCCCGTCGCATCGCATCATCTGCCTGCGCTGTCACTTCGCTTTCGCTTAGCGTTCTTTCTGACTTTTATTCTTTTCGCTCGGCTCCTAAGAGACATAGCGTGATGTTAAACAGCCTTTAGCATTCCTCAAGAATTGGGCTATCAAATGTAAAAAGAATTTTTCAAATCCGACTGGTAGTTCCAGAGATTACCCCCTACAACCTCACAAACTTTACCTCTTTATAATATTAGTATAGAAGTATAGATTACCCCCCTTACTAATAAACGTTGTATAGCGTCTATATAGTTACCCAACGCTTTGTCTTCTTCTTTCGAAAGTCAAATTACTGACGACTGAAAGAGAGAAATCGGTGTGTAACTATTCATCTGGTATAATAGGTTTATTAGTAAGGGGGTTAGTGAACGTAAGGGCCAAAGCACACACGCTACTTTTAGCATCGGCGATCGGCGATTTTGCGGCTGTATCGATGCTGTATCGCGTTTTACGGCCGAAATTAATAACCAATCTAATCCAATATCTCTAGATTAAAGATCGAAAATTCAATCCAGATTTGTAGTAAAGTGTAGCAAAAAACGATCCGCGGATTGCAATTGCAATCTTTTCAACCAATCGATCTTTGAGAGGACGGACCACAGATTACAGATTGACCTCTGTTCGAAAATGACAGTTTGAGTGTGTCAATAACCTATCCGTTGAATTTGACGTTTGTTTTGATCGGTGTAAACAATCCAAATCTTAATCTTAGAATTTCCTTGGATATAAGATTGACTTCACGGATTTCATTTGAAAAATGGCACTGTCAATATTCACCAGTGATAGTGATATGGAAATTCTGGCTCAATTATCGGATTGGGATAATACCGATAGTGACGCTGGTGAAGAAATGAGACGTCAACGTGCTTCTGCGCGGAGAATTAAAAGGGTGAACTACATGCAAAGTCTGGATGATGAGGAGTTTACCTTTAGGTTTAGGCTATCAAAATTAGCAGTAAATTTACTGCTGACTGAAATTACGCCTCTCGTCCGTGTAAATAGTTAAAAAAAAATATTTCATTCTATACCAAAAATGAACAATATTATTACCTATCAAATATTCACATGTATGTTATGATCTCCCCACAAAATACCTAATGGTGTTGAGTTTTCCCGCAGTTTGGGAAAATTCTTACAAATTGGCAACGCTGCTACTCGGGCACACGCCATAGACAATAAAACGCGTCCTGGCTTTAGCCGTGTCGTGACATTCCTTTTTACCTAATACGTATTGAATTTATTACAATTTTTTTCGTATTAATAGAATTGTTACGTCGTTCGGTAAATATATGTATTAAACATCCATAAAATAAAATTATAAAACCTGTTTATGCTTAGCTTTTTTTATTACAAACAAACGAACCATGTCTATTTTTATAAATTTTTCTTAAAACGGAACGACGAAGAGGGAAAGGATTTCAAGATATCTGCGGATTGAGCGACAGCAGGATCGTCATTTTTCGATATTAGGACGCGGGTTGGAGATCGATCCATAGATTGGTATATATCGACGATCGATTTATATCTTGGCTCATGGATTCGATATTAATTTCGGCCGTTAGCGACTCTCTGCGTTCGGACGCGGTATCGGAATCGCGCGTTTTAGTGACTGCTCCGATACTGGTGCAAATGTCAAATCGCTGCGACCGGCATCCGAATGTGTGCGGAGTGTAGCGTTCAGCCGCTGTGTCGAGCTTCCGAAAAGCGACTGAATCGCCGCGTTTGGCGTTTTTGAGTGTGCGGTGTGGAATACTTGATCGCTGCATTTAGCTTCTAAAAAGCGGCTAAATCGCCGATCGCCGATGCTAAAAGTAGCGTGTGTGCTTTGGCCCTTACGTAAAAATTAAATTAATAAAATAACTTACCTATTATTATAAGTCCCATTAACCCTCTGATTATTGAACATCGGATGACTGAACTGACTATTAGTAAACACATTATTCCTATTATTTAACATCGGGTGATGATTCGCGTTATGAAAGCTATTATTGAACTGCAACATAGGATGTGTATTTTGTATTAGCTGAACCAAATTCTGTGACGTCAACCCTTGATTCTGCTTCGAGTTGTTATAAACCCGACTTTTCTGAACTTTCTGATCCTTTTGCTGTTGCTGAGCTGCTTTTTGGATCGGGTTCTTGTTCTGTGGCGAGATGTTGAGCTGATTCATATGGTTGTGTTGGTTGCTGGGTGACTGTTTGATGTTGTTGGGTGGTTGCGGCTGGTTCTTTATCAGCATTGGTTGGTTGATCATGTTTGGTTGGCTGATTGGTTGCTGGTCTGGTTTTGATGGCATTGAGGGCTGGAAAAAGAAAATAGGTTTGTAAATAAAGATTTTGCATTGTATAATAACATCATGCATGTATTCTGCGAAGGGGTCAGCAGATGTGTACAGCCTACTCACATTTCGACAGTTATATTTAAGTTTATTAGAGGGCGAGCATAAATACTATAGACCGAATGCTTAACTGAGACGTTGCCTGAGGTAGCAGCGCGGTGATATATAATAGATGAATGAAGGAAGTCTTATACCATAACAAAATATAAAGAAGAAGGGTCACGTCCCATAGAAAATTTACCCAGGCCCGACACAAAAGGAACGCATCTCAGTTATTTTGTTCTATTAAATATAACAGAAATAAATTAACACTATTCTGAATATCAGTGGCTATCACCCATATATTGCCATTTGATTTTGGTAAGGCAAAATATTTTAAAATATTTTTTTTTTATGAATAGCAATTATATCCATTTAAAATGACGCCAATTTAGATAAAAATACAAAAATAGACAGCTGGAGGCTTTAATTTATTGAGGCATCCACAGGCAAGCCCGGTTAAGCAGACGATAACCTCAAAGTTAAACTGCGAGTTGTCATTAAAAAAAATATAAAATAAAATTGGCTTTCTGTGTTGAGATCCGTGCGTTTTTTAACCGACTTCAAAAAAGAAGGTTCTGTATTCGACCCGTATGTATGTATGTATGTTTGTTTGTATGTCCGCGATTTTCTCAAAAACTAATGAATTAATTTAGATAATTCTTTCACTAATGTAATCTACATTCTTTCAGGAAGGTTTTAGTATATAATACATTAGGTAATTATTCTTATGTACGGAGTTATATGCATAAATGTACTGCATCTCCGGCATTTCTATGCGAATTTGGACGATTCTTCTAGTCAGTGTCTTCAATTCTTCAATGCACTAGTGTTAATTGGATTTGTGTGGGGTAGGTACAACTAAAAAGTAAAAAATAAAAACTTTTTTTACAAAAAAAACAACCAACTTGAAAAAAAAAAACACTACAAAGTGATACATAACTTTAATTTCGGAAGTCAGTGTCGTTGGTTCCGCATTTTCGTTTTTAGAAACCGACTTCCGAAATTAAAGTTATTTATCACTTTGTAGTGTTTTTTTTTTGAAGTCGGTTTTTTTTTCTAAATTGTAGTATCGTCATTGAATTACATACAATTGCGAATTTTGTAGGTAAATAGGTATTAAAAGAAAATTGTATATCGCCTGAACAAAAACACAAGGCAATATTTTGGTGTTAGCCATTGATTTGGAATATAAAACATATATATTTTAGCTATATTTAAAATACTTAACAAAAAAACTGAGAAATGTCTCTTTCGTGTCGGGTCTGAGTCACAAATGACCGTTCTTCTTTATGATACTTACACGAAAATTGGGGTTATACTGAGGCATATTTGAGTTAAAATTCTGCCTCTGCATATTAATACCCGGGGGCGGCGCTAACATCCTTGGAGGCTGACTCATCATATGCTGAAACTGATTCATGCCAGGAAACTGGTTGCCATTCGGAATCATCTGGTTTTGGCCCATCTGGTTATGATTCTGACCCATCTGGTTGTGATTCTGACCCATCTGGTTATGATTCTGACCCATCTGGTTGAGATTTTGACCCATCTGATTGTGATTTTGACCCATCTGGTTGTTAGGTAAGTGGTTGCTCATTTGGTTCATACTCTGGCCCATTGAAGGCATATTTTGTCCCATTTGGTTGGGATTCTGTCCCATCTGGTTGGCATTTTGACCCATTTGAGGCATATTTTGACTCATCTGATTCACATTTTGTCCCATCTGGTTCATATTCTGTCCCATCTGATTAACATTTTGTCCCATCTGATTCATACTCTGCCCTAACTGCCCCATACTTTGCGTCATATTTAAATTCTGTCCCATTTGGTTGACATTCTGACCCATTTGATGAACGCTCATGTTTTGGGTCATCTGACTCATCATATTACTCCCTGGTCCAATGGGATTATTCGGGAACTGGTTCCCAATTTGGTTGTTCATGTACGGGGTTCCTTGTCCCATTGGGTTGACGTGGTTCTGTAGTAGTTGGTTGTTTTGTCCCATTTGATTCATGAGTTTGCTGAGTGGTTGGTTCATTTGGCCCATACTGTGGGACATTGACTGTTGGGGCGCAAATGGAAGTGGTACTGGTGCCTGAAGACCCGGCGGCCTTTGGAGTATTACCGGGGGAAATCTTGGCTGGAAAATAAAATATGATTTTGTTGGACTAACAGTAACTAATAAAGATATTTCGTAGACATGTTTATTACCTTGGAAACAATTGTTAGTGTCGGTAGAAATGAGCATATCGTCACTGGAAAGGAGAATATGCTAAAGCGCCATTTGGGCCAAAATGAGTTAGTTATATAATTATATCATTGGATTCATCGATAGCCACAATCCACAGAAACAATCTGAGCTATTTAAAATTGGCTCAGATTGTCTTGAAACCTAAACAGATCGACGCAGAAAAAAAATCGAAACCAACAATAAAAAAAATTAAAATTTAATTTGATAAATGAACAGAAGGCCAATTCTCGTAATTTAAATCGTTCAAAATCTAGTCGCAGTCTTGTCTCGGCGACAAACAAATGTCAAAAACTTATCAAAATGTAGGGAAATTAGAGGTATTTTTGACAAATTGAGAGAGACTGTGAATGAGACTGAGATCAGACTGTGAATGTTCTTAAAATTACGAGAATTGCCCCTCTGTTTGTTTTCTATTATTTATTATTATTATGAGCCTGTTATGTCCCACTGCAGGGCAAAGGCCTCCCTTCCGTCTTTCCATATTCTCCTGTCTATTGCTACATCTGGCCAATCCTTTAGATAGGCGTCTAATTCGTCACGCCATCTCCTTCTGGGCCTACCGCGTCGCCTATTTTTATTTTTTTTATCGTCGTTTTCTATTAATTAAATTAAATTTTATTCAAAAACATCCATCGGTTTCTTATTAAACTTCAACTATATCCGACAACCCTGGTTACTATCTCCTTTGGTGACTGTACAGACGCCAGCACATCAACCTACCCGAAACTGTCAAATTTTACCAATCAATTTTCAACCTTATATTTTAGCAATAAAGTTGAAAATTCATTAAAGAAATTTAACAGATTGTAGTAGGTTGATGTGTACAAAGGGCCTTAGTGATTAGCACTAGTCAAGTTGTTTAATCTACAATTAGTAATAACTGACCTGGAAGTAGTTCTGGTTGAAGGGCGGCTGCTGCACCTGCTTCTGGCGCAGCTGCCGCTCCAACTCCTCAACTGTGCACACATTCTTCAGTCCTGGTACCGGCTGCGGGGGAAAAGAAGTGTTATTCACCTGAAGAAAAAAAATTAATCAAAATCAAAAATCACACATTATACTATCACGCCTGTAAGCCATGAAGAAAGGCAGAGGTGTACGAGTACCTATAGTACAACGTACAGACGCCAGCACATCAACCTACCCGAAACTGTCAGATTATCCCAATCAACTTTGAACCTTATGTTTTAGTGATAAAGTTGAAAATAGATTAAAGAAATTTGACAGATTGTAGTAGGTTGATGTGCTGGCGTCTGTACATCTATATTTCTCCAGTTATGTTAAAGCCGTTGAAGTCCCATGTAATAGGGGGCAAGCCTATGGCCACCAACGGGACACAAATCCAAATGGACGCAGTAAAGTCATTGTTTTAACAATGACAATAGGACAATGACACTGTTGTGTACACTTGGTGTACCGTTGACGTTTCGAGCACTTTCTCTTATGTACACTTGGTGTACACTTGTCGCTTGAAAGGTTAATCGTCTGATCTGCTTCGCCATAGCTTTGCACGGGTAAACCGAGATACTGAAAGTCGGAGCAGACTGGGAGAAGCGCCGTCAAGCGCTACGGCTCGGGCCAAAGCACACACGCTACGTTTAGCATCGGCGATCGGCGATTTAGCTGCTTTTTAGAAGCTAAATGCAGCGAACAAGCATTCCACACCGCACACTTAAAACGCCAAACGCGGCGATTCAGTCGCTTTTCGGAAGCTTGACACAGCGGCTGAACGCTACACTCCGCACACATTGGGATGCCGGTCGCAAAGATTTGGCATCTGCGCCAGCATCTGAGCAGTCGCTAAAACGCGCGATTCCGATACAGCGTCCGAACGCAGAGAGTCGCCAAAACGCGATGCAGCATCGATCCAGCTGCAAAATCGCCGATCGCCGATGCTAAAAGTAGCGTGTGTGCTTTGGCCCTCTGAAGAAATTATAGGTATTTACTTATATATAGGTATTTATTTACTCACAGTGGGTGCGCTAGGGAAGATCGGGTCGTGTCTCCACACACTAGAGCCGAAAGCCCTGGAGTGGGGCGCGTCTGTCTCGTCCAGTACTAGCTGGGAGAGTGATGCCTCTGTAACAAATCATAGGAAAAGTTAGTATCTACTGTCAAACAACATACATGTAACATTACGCCTTATATGGCCCGAAGGGTTAGGCAGAAGTGTTCAGTACAGTCAGTTACTGCAATGAGGTGATCCACCTTTGCATAAATGGTTGAGATTCTTTTATACTGTATTTATTTGAACAAAGTAAATAAAATATTAAAGATTTATAAAATTCTATCGATTCGTTACCGGAGTTACCGACATAGCTTGCAGAGTAAGCAAACTGAAGTGGCAGTAAGCTGGCCATGTCTGTAGAAGGACCGATGGCCGTTGGAGCAGGCGAGTCCTGGAGTGGAGACCGCGTACCGGCAAGCGTAGTGTGGGACGCCCCCCAGCTAGATGGACGGACGACCTAAAGAAGGTGGCTGGGGTAGACTGGATGCGGAAGGCGGAGGACAGGGTGCTGTGGCGCAGCCTGGGAGAGGCCTATGTCCAGCAGTGGACTGTGATAGGTTGAGTTGATTGATCGATTCGTATTTTAAAAAATCTCAACCATTTATGCAAAGGTGGGTCAGGTAATTCCTATAAGTGACTGTACTGAACACTTCTGCCTAACCCTTATTGCAACGAAAATAAAGATCATTTCAATTTTGACAGCGATGCAAAATAAGGGATAACTCTAAACTTTTGTGTTTCATAGATTAAATATTTTCTCACCGAGCTGCGTGTTAGCGAGGTCGTCAATGCCGCTGCTGTTGTGTCTACGGCTGCTCTCCAGCTGTTCTGCCAGCTGCTCATGTTCCACCTCCCAGTCGAACTCGTCAGCTGCAAGAATAAACTCCGTTAGACAACATAATATCACGCCTTTAATCCCCAAAGGGTAAATTTTTGACATTTTGTTTGTCGCCGAGATGAGACTGCGACTAGATTTTGAACGTTTTAAATTTAAACGAGAATTGGTTTCAGAGAATTTCTTCACAAAAAAAAAACCACTAGCTTTTGTATGGTACATCCCGGGAATCGAACTCGGGAGCTCATGACCCGCTTTATGTATCGAGTAACATACTAACAGGGTGCTGTGGCGCAGTCTGGGAGAGGCCTATGACCAGCAGTGGACTGCTATAGGCTGAGTTGATTAAACATACTAATTTGACAATTCAGCACAGGTCCACGCTCGAGGTTTGCCAGAGCTATGGAACAGAGTATTCTAGGTCTTAAACTTGTGGACCGGGTGAAGAATAGAATACAACAATCCGTTCTATCACTAAAATAACTGATCTCACTCGGAAAGCTGCCACGCTTAAATGGAATTGGGCTAGACACATCTGCCGCATGTCAAACGAACAATGGGCCAAACATACGACCCAGTGGGCTCCGCTTAATGGCAAACGACATCGTGGCAGGCCCATACGGAGATGGCGGGATGAGCTGGACTCCTTTAATAAAGATTGGTACTTGGCAGCTCTGGACAGAGAGAGGTGGAAGGAGAGTAATGAGGCCTTTGCCCAGCAGTGGGAGAGTAACGGACAATAAAAAAAAACGTACTAATCTATGATCGTAGTAGCGTATTGATGGCAGTCAGGGTAACCCCCGGCATTTCAAAGCCTAAGGGTGACCCCCTGAATTTCAAGTCTATGCTACTAAACTTAAACGTGTTATCTAACCTCTTGTCAACTTATATTCCAACAACGTAATTAACAAATCACGATGAACAACCATTAACAAATTGTTTTAAAAACACATTTAATAATTATTGCGTGACGTTTAAGGCCATTTCCTAATACAAGCGATAGTCGCATGAATTCGCGATGAACCCGCCTGATCATTTGTTGCGAAAACAGGTAGGCGCCCTCTGTCGGCGAGAAGACGCGTTTGGGTTCGCCGAACAAAATGAACGCGCTGATCGCTTGTATTAGGACACGGCTGACAATAATTTTTAAGCAGACTCCAACTTAATCCTAAATTAGTATTTGAAGCAAGATGATAGCAAATGTTAGTTGAGTACGTCCCATTCACCTTTTTTATGGCAATTTATGACGAAAACATGTGATTTAGTTTCCAAACATGTTTTTGGAAAAACATTTTTAATGCCTACACAAAGTTCAGTTCGCGTTACAACTGCAAACATTTTTATAACATTTACAATCTTACTACTCAATCTGAAATCGACTTATTTTAGACTACAATAAAGTTGATAATCATTCAAAAACAACATCAATTGAAGCAAGGATTTTAAGACTTCATTTTAATCCGACTCCTTCAAAATTGATTCTTCTTGACGATTAATTGAATTGTTAAAAAGTGCCTGTAAATGGTTTAATTGAAATATATATGCTTTAAGTTTTAGAATTCTGTGGTGTCATTTTTAACCGACTTCAAAAAAAGAAAGCTCTGTATTCGATCCGTAAGTATGTATGTTTGTACAGACGCCAGCACATCAAGCTACTACAATATGTCAAACTTCTTTGATAGATTTCCAACTTTATCGCTAAAGCCTAAGGTTCAAAGTTGATTGGGAAAATTTGACAGTTTCGGGTAGCTTGATGTGCTGGCGTCTGTACATAATTATATCCGCGATTTTCTCAAAAACTACTGATACGATCGGGATGGGTATGGTATGTTTTCCCAAATGAACAAGCCTCCTGAATGCCTCCAGCGATGACAAAGATAGAATACTTACAACCTTGACCAAAAGTCTCGTCGTTGAGAGCATCGTATTCATCCTCCGATGGCTCGCCACCTCCTTCGTCATCATTTAAGTTCTGGAACAAAAGAGGTGCAGTGTGATAACCGCCTTAGATAAGCCCTTTGTACTAACCCTTTTAGAGTTTGTCTTTATTATTGACCAAATACAAATAGTAAAATCTATGTCAAATGGATGAACAACAGTTCAATTCTAATTATCACATGTCCTCAACTAATTATCAAGTGCAATGATCAAATGTGAAGTAAAACGGTGAAAAGGCTGAGTTGATCAATTGAGTCTTAGTAAAAGGAAATCATTCTCTTATAAGGAAAATAATGGCACAATCAGACTATAAAAACCTAGTACAGACGCCAGCACATCAAGCTACTACAATCTGTCAAATTTCTTTAATAGATTTTCAACTTTACGACTAAAGTATAAGGTTCAAAGTTGATTGGGAAAATTTGACAGTTTCGGGTAGGTTGATGTGCTGGAGTCTATACAATTTACTTCGTAGTTATTTCCTTTTACAGCATAAAATCTTGGACTTTACTATTTTTCGCAGGTCATCATCATCTGCCTAAACTTTTCCCAATTTTGATGGGTTCGGCTTCCAGTCTTAACAAAATGCAGGTGAATACCAGTATTTTACATGTAGCATGTTGGCCGAAGTAAGGAAAACCTGTTCAGGTGGAGATTTATAGACGACTCCGCCTTGGAGTGTAAATGTAGCGCCGTTCCACAAACGATGGGACAGTTAATATCGTGCCCTGCGTGTCCTGTCAGGTGCACCTTACAGGAACTAATGGACGCTAGTGATGGCGCCAAACAAGTAGCCGAATTCTGAGCCGAGTACATTTGGATTGCTATCGACACGCTAAGAAGAAGACATGCAGCGACAACCTATCTGAACTCCACAACACAACCCAGTTACTGGGTCACACGATACGCCTCAGCAAGACTGGTTGTCAGACTTTGGGCTTCTGACTATCCGTAACGCCCGTTTCGCCTTACCATCAGCTAATTTCGGGCATTAAGATAGCCTTTACGAATGGCGACACCAAAATGTACGTGACGCACTCAGGGCTCTTGGCTACCTTGCTGACAGATACATATTTTTACGACAGCATGAGCTATTTTGTCGTCGGACCAAACTCTACGATTGGGACATATTTGACGGCCAAGGGTGGATGCAGGATTTATCTCTGGGAGGGGCACACGGACCGGACAGTAAGAAGTGTTTCCCACATCTGGTATTGCACTATGTTCGTTGTTTTTGGGGTTCATTCTTTTTAATGAAATTTAACAATAACTACAAAAACTTTTTTACAAAAAAAAACAACCGACTTAAAAAAAAACACTACAAAGTGAAAAATAACTTTAATTTCGGAAGTCGGTGTCGTTGGTTCCGCATTTTCGTTTTTTGACACCGACTTCCGAAATTAAAGTTATTTTTCACTTTGTAGTGTTTTTTTTTAAGTCGGTTGTTTTTTTTTGTAAAAAAGTTTTTATTTTTCACTTTTTAGTTGTACCTACTCCACACAAATTCAATTAACACAAGTGCATTGAAGACACGACTCGAAGAATCATCAAAATTCACATAAAAATGCCGGAGATGCATTACATTTATGCATATAACTTCGTACATAAGAATAATTACCTAATGTATTATATACTAAAACCTTCCTGAAAGTATGTAGATCACACTCATGAAAAAATTATCAAAATCGGTTCAGTAGTTTTTGAGATAATCGCGGACATACAAACATACATACATACATACATACATACATACATACATACATACATACGGGTCGAATACAGAACCTCCTTTTTTAAAGTCGGTTAAAAAGAAACGAGCAGTCGGGGGACCCCCATCAGAAACGTTCAGTCGGGGGACCCCCATCAAAAACGAAGTATCTTACGCGATACACAATGACGCGCGATGGTTGCTGGAGTAAGGTTTGACCAAAAAAAGAGAGGTTTTGACAGAAAGGAGCTGTAATGGAGCAAGGTTTTGACCGAATAGAAGGAAGGTATTGGAGAGCAGATAAAGTTAATTTCAGAACGACTAGTACACTTGAAAAAGTCATAAAACTGATTGAAATTGTAGTGCAAACAGAACTCTATGTGGGTACCTATTGAAGTTGATTTTCCAAAAACACTTTGTTTACATTTATGGAAACCAAACCGCGGACGCAGTTTACCTTGTCCAACTGTACACAAACTGTAATGTTTCATTGTAATAAAGAGATGAACAAAATGGGGCCAGTGTTGTCATAGCCTGAGACTTGAATAACAATGTCAAAGTGACCCAGATATCACAAAAACTGCATTTCTATCATACATTACAGAGTTTGTATTTGTTTGTACTTTATCTAGGTAGGTACAGGGGTATTAGACAGTCAACTGTGCAGGGCCTGCATGGAGGACGACGAGACAGCAGCACATGTGCTTCTAAGCTGCCCAGTGGTCGCCACGTACAGGGCAAAGTACCTCGGTAACCCAGGTACCCTACGTGAGACGGTCAGTAACATCAAGGCGTTGCTGGCCTTCCTTGAGGAGCTGGGGTGGATCGAATAATCGATTTCCCCACTCGTACGCAAAATACGCGCATTGACGTGGAGTTGCGGACACCAGCCCGTATTACCTATCATAGGTACAGTGATTTTATTTTTCACTGGCTTCTGCCGCGACCTGTTTGGAACTCATATATTATAAAACATACTCTATGGCACTCGAGTGGCTAAGTGGTAACAACCCCCACGTGTCGATCGAAGGTTAAGCCACGCTCGCCGCAGACAGTTTACGGATGGGTGACCATCCATTACATATCGAGACCCCTCCGTGTCTCAGAAAGCACGTAAAGCCTTTGGTCCCGGCGTAGATCTTTGAGTCGTTTCGGGTAGTAAGAAGCCAAAGTCTGACAACCAGTCTTACCAAGGGGTTTCGTATTACCCAGTAACTGGATTGTGGAGGTCAGATTGGCAGTCACTCCATGTAAAATACTGGTCTTCAGCTGCATCCGGTTAGATAGTTGGGAATGGGTTGGCAGTTGGTGATGGTTCATCCCAAATTATGCTGATATAATTCTTTTAACAACAAGAGATACTTCAATGCTATTCTTTTAGAAATCCACATCATTCTTTCTTACTATGCTAAGATCAAAATCTAATTTGAGAGTTATTGATTATTTAATACAAATCTGCAGAACGAAAGAAAATAATAGTTATGAGTAAGTTAAAGTAACCTTTAATTTAGTATTGCCAAAAAATCTATCTATGTATACATATAAAATTCTAAGTCCTGACTGACTGACTGATATATCAACGCACAGCCTAAACCGCTGGTCCTAGAGACATGAAATTGGGAGGGTGTGTTCTTTGTGACTAGTAGGTATCCACTAAGAAAGGGTTTTCCGGAGTACGCAAAATACGCGCATTGACGTGGAGTTGCGGACACCAGCCCGTATTACCTATTACCTAAGGGTTTTCCGGAATTCCACCCCTAAGAGGGTGAATGGGAAAGGGTGAAACACACGGACAAAGTCGTGGGCAGAAGCTAGTTTATTAATAAAAACAACAATCCTTTGCTAAACATTTATATTAATATTGTGGTTTTAAATTGTTTTAGGTAATCACAATAAAATTCTCAATGATGGTGAATGGTAATTTATAGTTTGAATTATAAAGGGAACAATTGGTACTTCTATCAGCAACCAACAGCAGCAACATTGTCTAGGTAGGTGTATGTTGTCTGCATCCAAAAAAAGATCTTATATTTTGAATTTATTTATTTATGCTTGAAGTACTAAATACAGAGGCGGACTTATTTTAATTGTTACTTAATTTTTTTATAATATCTGACATATAGAATAATGTACCCAGGATTTTGTTATATCTTGTTTTAAAAGAGTTTCTTGCCCATTCTTCTCCATAGAGATCTACATTTTGGAATGGGCAACTAGCTTCAACTTTCTGACTAAATGACCAACTCTTTGACAAAAGTGTCTGTGAATGGGTTAATTTAAATAAATCCTTTTTTGAGAAACCACAATTTTCTTCAGAAATTCTTGGAATTGATCTAAGGATGCTAGAAAAATTTGCTGCATTTTTGGATGTGATTTCCAGTGGGAGTTTAGTTTTATAACAGGATTCTTCTAAACAGAAGGCAAATGAGGTGTTATTGATTTATTATCTTAACTGAACATTTTACGCATGATAATGTTGCAGCCTTAATAAGGAGAAGCTGTTGTCCAGCAGAGAGCTGTTGAGAGCAGTGGTGGGCCAGTGGTATCGGCCGCGACTTACGAGTTGTAGGTCGTAGGTTCGAACCCAGACAGGCGCTTTACTTTGCGTAAATTATTTCATCATCACTGCTCTCAAAACGGTGAAGGAAAACATCGTGAGGAAACCGGCATGTCCTAGAACCAAAAATTCAAAGACATGTGACATCTACCAACCCGCACTGGGCCCGCGTGGTAGATTACGGCCCACTCCCTCTCACAGAGAGGAGGCCTGTGTCCCAGCAGTGGGAACATTATAGGCTGATGATGATGATGATGTTGTCCAGCAGTGGACTGCGATAAGCTGGTTTGGTAATAAATTACTCACCATAAATACAAGATATTTTGTATCTAACTTAATTAACTTAAAATGTTGAAGTACAGAACAAAACAACTACTGTTAACAATGTCAATTTAAGAGTTATCACGCTCTTGTATACATAGTAAATGGTGTCTTATCATGTTGTTACTGAGCAATACATACAACAAGCACAAAGTTTGTAACTACAAACACATATGGCAATTAGAAAAACTTTTTGGAACAATGAAATGCCCCTTTACTATAAGTTGAATTGCAACTGGAAAGGTAGATATGTAACCGAAGGTAAATACATGTATAAAATGCAATATACAAAGACCATTGCGTTCTTCAAAACAAGTGTGACTCAGAAATCACTAAAAATATACAGCTAAGAAAACAGTATTTCATAATGTTAAAACACGTTCTGAGCACAAGTTTTGGCGCGCTTTACATAGACAGACGTGCAAAGGCGTAGTTTATGGGTTTAATCTAGACTATTACGTGTATTTCTCGAAATTGTGAGCGGAAACAAACAAATGACAAGTAGAAATTTGAAAATACATAATTATAAAATGTATAGCCCACAGTAAGACGCTTTTCATGTTTATTATGCTTTACTGAACCGTTTTAAGGATGTTAGTCAACCCAAATTGATATAGAACACGTAAATATAAGGTAGAAAGTGGTAATACTTGATTGTATAGTGAAATGCAGCATTCTAAGTGGCGTGCTGGCAGTCTCAAACCTCACAGTTTTAGGGTTATTATATATCAAATAAATTGTCTTTTTCGGTAGAATAACGTTTAGACTCACCGATAACGAAGTATCGAACCCGAAGAAAGAATCTGCCATTGGAATTTTTCATATATCATGGACACAAATGACATGACTTGTCACGGTACATATGTCGCAATGGCGAAGGCGGCCATGACATTTTGGGCCAGTGCCGTACCTACACTTACTAAAAGCTAGTGAGGTGATCATTTACTTATTTTGTTTTGAAGTAAAAAGAATACAGATCCACCCGACAATCCATCTTCCCAGAGACGGTGGGATGAGCCGCTCTGCAGAGTAGTACAGAACAATTTACTTGACTCGTCTGCTACTTCTGCGGAACGTGCGCGCCTGCTGGCTGTGGGTAGATGGGAGTCGGGACTTTGGCTTCATGCACTACCTTCGTCGAACATAGGCACTTTGTTCGACGACACTACTTTTCGCCTCGCTGCTTCCCTGCGACTAGGCACTCCTTGCTGTTCCCCTCATCGCTGTCACTGTGGCGAAGATGTCAACAGCCTCGGACACCACGGCCTGTCTTGCAGCCGAAGTGCGGGTCACTTAGCGCGCCACGCGAACATTAATGACATCATCCGACGAGCTCTTGTTACCGTCGGCGTTCCTGCTGTATTAGAACCCAATGGCTTGGTACGCGACGATGGCAAGAGACCGGACGGTATGTCTCTATTTCCTTGGAAGGTGGGTAGGCCTTTAGTGTGGGACGCAACTTGTGTCGATACTCTTGCGCCATCCCACCTTCCTGGATCGGCATGCTGTGCTGGCGCTGCTGCTGCGGCTGCGGAAAACCTCAAGCGGCGAAAATATAATAACCTTATCGGAAATTATATTTTCGAGCCGTTTGGGGTTGAAACCCTCGGGCCGTGGGGTCCGAGTGCTCATGGTCTTTTTAAAGAAATTTCAAAACGGCTGGTTGACACTTCCCGTGACCCAAGGGCTGGCTTTTACCTTGGCCAAAGGCTAAGCATTGCCATACAACGTGGTAATGCCGCCAGTCTCTTGGGTACATTACCAGTCGACAGCGATGCGGATGAATTTTTCGACGCTATATTTTAGTTTATGTATAGTTTTAGTTAAGTTAGGTTTTAATTTTGTTATTTTTGTGAAAATAGTAAAAAGTGCATTCTCGTATGTATCGTTTATTGCAGCCGGGCAGGCTAAGGGCCATGTTTTTTCATTATTTTGTTTTATTCCAGTACAGATTGATCGTCTAAGACCCCCGTAATGTCCTACTTTGGCTTGGATTGAGTGAGACTAGCTAAATCTAGCTTGCTACTTAATAGTAATCTATGATTGAGACGGACTTGTACTGGCTGCCGATCCAGTCGATCCACTGCTTGCTAACCCTGGCGCACTGACCTGTATTATACTCTTGTATGATAGAGGTCAGTGCCCTGGCGACAGTCGGTTTCAGTTTTTGTGCACATATGAAAGGCCAGCCAAACCTGCGGGACTTCACCTATTGACTATGACAGCGACTCTGTAATCAAAACATGTCAATGTCATACATTTTTCTGTCAAACAAACAAAGTGTCACACATAGTCTGATTTTGGATTTAGTTTAGATTAATTTGTTGTGATGTGATCATCAAAGATAAAAAATTATCAAAACGAGTCATAAAAATATACAAGTTATGTATTAAATTCTTTACACTAATTCGTACAAAAGCCGTAAAACAAAAGGAGTAAAATTCGTCTGCTACATAAAATTTAGCGAAATCGTCTCGGGAAACTTAAAGTATTAATAAGTAAGTCTAATTTTTAAGTGTACTATGGAACGAATTATCGCATTTCAACAACAATAAGTGACTGTTTAGTGCGATAAGTGTGACCTCTTTTTCTTTTTGTAGCCTTGGAGTAATTACTGTGTACAATAAGGATAAAATTAATAAATTACACTGTTAATTAGATTACATCAATAATATTATAGATTAGTGGACCTTGGATTGAGCTTTCATGAAGGGAGGGGGTGATTTGAGTATTTGAATATTATTTAATTTAAAATTATAATTCCTCAGTGGAGTGTTACTTAAATACTTTAATAATATTTATATGTATGTCCAAGACCTGGGACAAAATTATAAAATCGTGACATTTTTAGGCAATTTTTTTAAATAATAATAGGTATTATCATAAATTAATTTTTCTTTTATGCATTGAAGGCTTTAATTAAATCTTATTATTACTTATAGTTTTTATGAAATCTATTTTTGTGATGCCCAATGAGCTCTTCCCTTTTTTTATATACTTGTATTGTAAATAATATATTTCCTTCCTTACTGGTTACTTGTTACTGTTAGCCTGCACCATCCCACTGCTGGGCAAACTCCACAACTGCTAAGCTACTTTCCTTAATCTATATACAGAATGATTGTATTCTACCGGTTCCAAATTTGTAAAGGGTGTTCTACCCATGAATATGAACAACTTTCACTATGGGACCAACTTTGAAATCACGAAAAAAAGTCAGCTGTTTCCTTTATTTTGGTCATGTAGGTATTGGACTTTTGTATTAAACAGCAGATTTCTTTTTTTCGTGATTTCATAGTTAGTCCCATAGTGAAAGTTGTTCATATTCATGGGTAGAACACCCTGTAAAAATTTGGAACCGGTAAAAAAAATCATCAGGTATAAATAAAAATGATTGTCTGTCTGGAATATTGTTTAACACAATCTGTGTTCTCTAAATGGATTATGGGTTAGGCAGTGGTTGTATAATCTCTTTTCACCATTCATGTTCCATGTAATAATGGGCAAGCCTATTGCCATTTAAGAAGAAGGCTGATGGAAAAATCCAATAACACATTTTTTAACCTGGGAATCAAACCTGAGACTCAGTTGTCAAGCTTGCAATTACTAAATACTATTATATTACTAAATACTATTACTAAATACTATTATGATACTATATTATTAGAATATATTGTATCTATAATATACTAGATATTTTTTTTACCGGTTCCAAATTTTTACAGGATGACCCATGAATATGAACAACTTTCACTATGGGACCAACACTGAAATAAAAAAAAAATCAGCTGTTTACTACCAAAGTTCAACACCTACTTGACCCACGCCTACTGTGCAGGCAAATCAACTGAATCAGCACTCCATAGCGTAGTGTCACGCATAGGAAATGCTCTTAAAGCCAAAAACCCAACCTTAGGCGCTTTCATTGACATAGAAGGTGCCTTTGACAAAACTAACTTCGCCAGCATCGAACGGGCGCTTGCCACGCACGGTGTTGCGCGAACACTTATAGAATGGATTAATAATATGCTAAAACACCGTGCTATTCAATTTACTGTAAATACCACCACACGAGGTATCGTGAGTAGAGGCTGCCCACAGGGTGGGGTGCTGTCACCACTGCTGTGGAATTTAGTCGTAAATGAGCTCATTGTAGAGCTCAACGCTAGCAGTCTGTACTCGGTGGGATATGCGGACGATATAGCAATTCTGATTTCGGGGAAATTTGAGGGCATCCTATGCGATCTCATGAGTAGGGCCTTCAAAATAATTGAGAGTTGGTGCACGAAGCACGAACTATCGGTTAACCCCTCGAAAACAGAACTAATAATGGGCATATGGGGCAAAAACCTTACTAGTCCACACGCCAAAATCCTGGACCGGGCGATAGAGTACCAGCCTCTCATCGCTGCCCCGTGTGATAGAACACCAAACCAACCGATGTTCAACAAAAACTACTTTATACAAACAGTTCAGGAAGATAGGGACCAGTCAGGAGCCAATGAAGTGCGCATCTACACAGACGGCTCAAAAACACAAAACGGTTCAGGTGCTGGCGTTCACTCCCTTGACCTTAATATCAACTTTCACATACCACTAGGCACACACAGTTCGATATTTCAATGTGAATGTGTTGCCTTAACACAAGCCGCAATAGCAGTAAAGCGCTTAGGCATCCGGAACTACGCCATTAAATTCGTATCCGACAGCCTATCTGTACTCAAGGCTTTAGAGAGCAAACAAACTAACAACAAGCTAATTTATGAGTGCCATTTAGCCCTGGAGAGTCTATCGACGTTCAATCGAATTACCCTCCAGTGGATCAAAGGGCATAGTGGATCCTTGGGCAATGATGCTGCAGATGAACTTGCGAAGAGAGGCTCTGACATGAAGGTGCTAGGCCCGTACCCACTTCTCCCTCTGCCTTTCTCACAATTTCGTGCATGGATTCGCCAAAGATCGACCGAACTCCATAACAACAGATGGTCACGGGTAACAGACTGCAGACAGTCAAAATTGGCTTTACCAATGATACACCCGCGATTAACTAAAAAACTTCTTAGCCTAAGTAGAAATAACCTCAGAATAATAATAGGTACAATTACGGGCCATAACCCTCTTAACAAACATCTTTTTAACATAGGCGCCACGGACAGCCCCCTTTGTAGGGGCTGCCTTGACGCCGAGGAATCAGCCGCCCACGTCATCCTGGAATGCGAGGCCGTGGCTTCTCAACGTGAAAAAATCCTCGGAACAGTGAGGTCGCTCCGTGAAGCCTGCGAAGCTCCCAGGAAGCTTCTGTGCTTCTGGACGGAGCTAGGCTGGCTCTGTTAGCCAGAATCCCTACGCACAACGGACCAAATGGGAGTCTAAGTGCGGAAAAGGGAGCCCCATCATCATCATCATCATCATACCTACTTGACCGAAATGTATGAAACAGCAGATTTTTTTTTCGTGATTTCATAGTTGGTCCCATAGTGAAAGTTGTTCATATTCATGCGTAGAAAACCCTGTAAAAATTTGGAACTGGTAAAAAAATCATTCTGTATAATAGATACTATATTACTAGATAGAATAAGGCAATCAAAATCATTATTATTATTAAATACTAGCTTCTGCTCTTGATTAATATGTTGTTGCTGTGCTTCTTGTTTCTTACCCTGTTGCATTGCATCGTCTGCCCACTCTTCATTTTCGTTACCATTCCTTCTTCATATCAGTGGAGTGCATTGCATATGGGCATTTAAGCAGTGCCTACCTCGATATATCAACATAAGCCTGTCAATTACATTTTAGTGTGTGTGCCCCACAATTAAGAAACTCACTAAATCTTCATACAAAAACGCGCATCAGTAGGCAGTCGCCGGACGGCCTACCCGGCTCCCGTACTATTCGCACAGTGTCATTGGTCTTTACTCGTTCAAGTTTTTTTTTTTTTTGTTTTGCCTATGCTGTCCCACTGCTGGGCAAAGGCCTCCCCCAAGTCCTTCCAGGAACTCCTCTCCCGCGCCACGTTCGAGTTAATACAACAAAATTAAAAATACGTACGTCACACGCGTAATACCATGACGTTCGACCTTCGCAATTTATCACCCTTAAGTAGGCATGTCTACTCAAATAACCACACTTTTGACCTCACTTTTTTTTCTGATTAGTGACCGCGTTTGCCTAGACTAGACCGCCTAGTGCCTACCTATTCTGAAAACCAATTCACGCCACTGCTTCATATTTTTTTGCTCGATTCCTATGAGTCCTAGCGTGGTGTTTAATGGCTTATAGCCTTCCTTATGAATTAGGCTTTCAAACGCAAAAATAATTTTTCATATCCGACTGGTAGTTTCAAAGATTGCCGTATTCAAACAAACTCTTCAGCTTTAATATTAGTCTAAATATTATAAGATACATTAAAAAATAGCAGATGTGTTGACTAGAATGTGGTTTTATCTACATCTACACTAATATTATAAAGAGGAAAGATTTGTGTTTTTGTATGTTTGTATTTTTGTATGTTACGAATAAGCGTAAAAACTACTGCACCGATTTCAAAAATTTTTTTACCGTTAGAAAGCTACATTATCACTGAGTAACATACTTAGGCTATATTTATTACTAAAAAAAATTAGGGATCCTTAGAAATTCCTACTAAAACCAACCCAAGGTGTAAAAAAAATTGCCATAAAATGTCTTTCATCGCATGCGCTGCGGAAAGTATTGATGATAGAACAAAAAAAAACGAGTGTGCTTATGACCACACGACTGAAGTGAAACTTCAAACGTATTTGGCTATGAGAGGAAGAGAGAAAGAAAATGTGCGCGCGCACTGATTTCTCTTGCTTATATCCCCCACTCAACTCCCGTTCGCCTCGCCCGTAGCCCGTAGACATGGTTCGTACTGGCAAAATCGAGTACCAGGGCTTCCAAGTACGTCCACCTTAAGAAACCAGGGCCTAAAACCAGGGCTTGAGATACTTTCAAGTATTTTCTATCTGCATCGAAAATTGATCCATAACTTCATACAAATAAGGAGCACAATCGCGTTTACAAATAAATACTTTTACAAACCATTAAAGTAAAAATACTTGCATACGAAATTGTTCCGTAGACTCTTACGGAGTTGTATGGAGTGTCCGAGGTGTTGTAAGAGTCCTTACCACACCTCGGACACTCCATACAACCCTCGCAAAATAACTACCTGGTACTACTACATAAACAAATGACGTTTGTATACGTGCAAATGTGTGCGTGAAATCTAGTAGCGTAAAAAAAATGGCGCGGTAAGCAATTTGTGTCGGGGAACCGAACGACGACGGCGGCGGCGCTGCCCGAACGTGTGCATTATTATGAAGTGACCATGTAGTTCAATTGTTTATTTATATAGTCGGGTTCGTAATGAAATAAAAACACTAAAATTGTTTAGTTTAAATGACTTATCTGTAAATAATCGGTTATTAAATCGCATGTTATTAAAAATGCAAAATCTTACAAACAGTTTATGTAAATACGAATTCGGAAAAGCATCACAATATCCAACCATCGTGATTAAAACTCAAATAAAACTTTTAAATCGCATAATTGTGTGTTCGTGTCAGCAATACAGCGCTGCGGTTCGCGAGCGCCCTTGCTAAAAAGTCGGCGACGAATACCTCGAAGTGCGGGGTGAGGTGCGGTACCTGATATGAGGACGAGGAAGGGAGTGTCCTTTCTGTACGTAGTACTATTAAGTATTCTGTGCTCTTACTGATAAGGAGCATGATCGCATTTGCGAAAATAAACGCGGTTGTTGAACTATTTGAGTACCTACGTACTCGAGCGTCGAGGCACGACGGAGCGAGATACTTTCAAGTATTTTCTATCTGCATAGAAAATTGATCCATAACTTCATACAGATAAGAAGTACAATCGCGTATTCAAAAGCCCCATTGGAAGTAAAACTGCTTGCATAGGAAATTGATCAATGACTTCCTATAAATAAGGAGCAAAATCGCGTTTACAAATAAATACTTGCAAACCATTAAAGTAATAAATACTTGCATGTGAAATTGTTCCGTAGACTCTTACTGATAAGGAGCATGATCGCATTTGCGAAAACTAACGCGGTTGAGTACCTACGTATTTAAGCGAGTAGCCGTATAAGGTACTTTATAGTCTTGCAAGTATTTTGAGTCGGTACCTGGTGTGCGTACTTGGAAGCAAAAACCTGGTCGAGTAAATACGTACCTTCCCTACTCGCCCGATCACACTTTTCGTAACGCTTACGTCACGCGTTCGCCAGCTTACTCTCCAAGTCAAGTGTGCGTAAAGAAGTTTCACGTAAATAATTTTGACACAACAAAAATCGAATTTGACTAGGTACTTATTTGCCCTAACCCCGTGTATTGTTTTGTAGAGCCGCAGGCGCGGACGGGGCGGCCTTGGCGTGTTTTTTAAGGAATTTTTCACTTTTTGTATGGAAAATATGAAAAATGATTACCTACATGTTGAGTTTTAGGAGTTCAAATTTTCATTATTTTTGCGATAGGACGCACCATTTTCGAGTTATAAGCAAAAGAAAAAAAAACTTCGTACGTATTTGGCTATGAGAGGAAGAGAGAAAGAAAACGTGCGCGCGCACTGCTTTGTCTTGCTTATATCCCCCACTCACCTGCCGGTCACCTCGCCCGATCACACTTTTCGTAACGCGTTCGCCAGTTTACTCCCCAAGTCAAGCGCACATAAAGAAGTTTCCCTTCAAAAATACTTGCATACGAAATTGGTCCGTAGACTCTTACTGATAAAGTGATAAGGAGCATGATCGCATTTGCGAAAACTAACGCGGTTGAGTACCTACGTATTTGAGCGAGTAGCCGTATAAGATACTTAATAGTCTTGCAAGTATTTTGAGTCGGTACCTGGTGTGCGTACTTGGAAGCAAATAATGTAAAAACCCGGTCGCATGTTTATGCGACCGGGACTGGGTTTTTACACCAGGTATTTCCAGCTATTTTTTACGTACCTTCCCTACTCGCCCGATCACACGTTTTCGTAACGCATTCGCCAGTTTACTCCCCAAGTCAAGCGCGCCTAAAGAAGTCTCACTTCAAAATGTTCTACAATATTATATAACATATCAATATCTACAAAAAACTTCGCGATACCATATGTCCAACTATTGTAGTTATGTCACTATAACTACTTTTTTACATTTTAAAAGTTGATAGAAATGCCGATCAAAATCAGACCATGTTAACTATACCTTTGTATTAATTCTTATCCAAATAAATTATTTTGTATTCAAGACTGTTTCAATACCTGTTGATTACTTTTTGAATTATTGAAATCGGACATTCCATTCAAAGGATATTACGAAATTAAAAATGTCAGTAGAAAAAAAAATACACGCCGACGACGCGCCGCGCCGGTGCATGTTGCTCCACGCAGCCACAGAATACGACGTAGCGCAGCGATAAAATTCTCGTGTCCACAGTGTTTGTAACAAAACTCCTCTGAAACGGCTTGACCGATTCTTATGAAATTTTGTGTGTATATTCAGTAAGTCCAAGAATAGGACGTAAACTATTTTTCATTTTATTTTAACTGCTACTATTGTTCGTGTAGGGTAGGGATAGGGTAGGAGTAAGGTCGGGGTAGGGTAGGAGTAGGGAAGGGGTACGGTAGGAGTAGGGTTGGGGTAGGGTAGGAGTAGGGGTAGGGTAAGAGTGGGGTAGGAGAAGGGTAGGGGTAGGAGTAAGGTAGGACACTACGCGAACGAAGTCGCGCCGGGCAGCTAGTTTTAAATATTTAAATAATGACTGTATGCATTTTAATTAGGTAATAAATAAATAAACAATGTCTATCGCCCTAAGGTCTTTGAATATTAATTCGAATTTATGTACATAATAATTTATATCCTTCATTTGAACTCTTGTTAGGGTCAATTCACTTTGACGAAGCAACACGCAAATAATTTTACATGGCGAATTAACCTCTATTTATTGTATTTTACCAATTTTATTATCTATACTATACATATATATGTATATAAATAAAACAAAGTCGGATTGGTTACAATTAGGGCTTCCAATACAAGTATTCCGGTATTGGCATTTTTTCAATACCGGTATTGAAATATCCAATACCGGGATTACGGTATTAGTGATTTTATTTTATTTTCAATAGAAACTAGTGTCACAATTTCGTTTTATGAAATTAGTTTTTTTAACTGCGTAAGTTTTAAAAACTGCGTAGTTTAATTATCTGGTGGTTCATTTATTTAGAGTTAGTTACCTACATTTTATTACTACTTGCGTAGGTAAAGAATGGGATTAAGAACAGTAGTCTTTGTTTTTGCCTCTCGGTCAAGGCAAGAGGTACAGAGAAGAATAGAAGTACTATCCTTAGATTCCTGAAGTGAGAAGGATGGTGGGGAAAAGCGGGGGGATGCCCCCACTCACTTTATGTAAGCGAGTTCAGAGTGAAACAGTGATCGGAGAAGAACCACGCGTTTATACTAAGAGAAAGGCAATGTGGTGTTGTTTGAAAGTGACAAAACTGATGTAAACCCAGGAAGGAGCCTTAAATTAAGCAGCATAAACAATTTTTACTGATTTTATGTGATTTTAGTCAAAAATATTGTACGTTCATTGTAAAGAGATTTATTTTGTAGAAAAATAAAGATAGACACTGATTCATCTAACTTTTTTTTTTTTTTTTTATCTAGCCTGCGCTGTCCCACTCCTGGGCAAAGGCCTCCCTCCACTCCTTCCATTTTTCGCGAGCCCGCGCGTCCTCCCTCCAGTTTTGACGGAACCTATCCAGCTCGTCCCGCCATCTCCTACGTGGTCTGCCGCGACCCCGCCTCACTGTCTCAGGGCACCAATTCTGCGCTATTTGGGCCCACAGTTTGTCCGGCATGCGGCAGACATGTCCTGCCCAGTCCCATTTAAGTTGAGCAGCTTTTTGAGCCACGTCAGCTATCTTTGTTTTGGAGCGCAGTATTGTGTTTCGAACACGATCCGTTAATTCATCTACTTACTTCTCTTATATTGATGTGTCAAGATTTTGTTTGAAACTTAAAGTTCTATTATTAGGCCAGTCATTTAAGACATCGTAGGTCGCAAAAAATTTCGCTACTGTTTTTTTTGGGATATTGTTAGGATAGATACCAATACTGAAACTCCTTCTTAAAAGATTGGCCCACAATCGCAGTAGATCGGAAAAAGTGGAAAGAGGGAATGCTTTTGTTGGTGGTTTACCCGCCACCGCAAGGGAGGTATATTAAATGGATATCCCGACATTTTTGTCGATCGTCAGAGCCTCGTTGATAAGCAACAGGGTGCACCGCGTGTAGGTAAAAACCAGCGCTGGGGCTCTGTCTTGCTTAGGGTCGCAGCATAAAGCTGAGCGATTGCTGTTTTGCGTGGATTTGATGCATGTTTCCCCAACCTTTTCTTATTTTTTTGTGTTTATGTTGTTTTTTGCGTCATGTTTACCGTAAATAAACGTATTTTCTTTCTATGCGAGGTTAACGTTTGGGGAGTCTGGTGGTTGTGCGCTCCCCCTTACACCCTAACTTGAATTTAAAATATGTATTTATATGTATATGTATTGAATTTAAAATATGTATTGATGTGTCACTAACTTTACATTTATTTTATTTCCAGAACGAAATGCCTTGCCAAACCCAAATATCATGTGGAGCGCTAAATGGGAAAGAATGCCAGACGTTCTACGGCAAGAAATACTATAGTTTTGAGGGCATACCGTATGCCAAGCCCCCAGTCGGCAGATTAAGATTTAGCGTAAGTCATTTTTATTATTTGAATAAAAACCGGCAAAGTTCTTGAATAAAAATGGCGCCGATTGCGCGTGACTTGTGTGGAAACGGCGCCACATACTTTCCTCAAATATCACCGTTTTTCGCGCATGCTCCAATTTTTTCCGTGAAGATTTTTATTGCACTTTACTGGACTTTACTGGATTTTCAACTATATCGGTATCGTAAAAAAAGCGTACTCCTCTGGGATTTTCGACTTTCAGCGCTAAGCAGTGCATTGAGAAACCAGAGCGCGATAAAAAAACCGTCGCATTAAAAAAACGCCCGTGCGTACGAAGGTTTACAGTAGTAGTATATACAGGGTGGAATTTTCAAGGCGTACCTGGAGGGAAAGTAGGTACTCTAAATACCGAAGACAGCAAACTTTACTCAAAGGAAACATTCCTTTATTTTTAAGAAGAAACAAATCTGCATTTAAATATTTTTTTTTAAATACGCTTGCCACACCCGGGAATCGAACCGACTAAAATCCGAAAAAATAGCATCCTGTACTTTATGGCACCAATCGATAGGGTCAATCATAATGTTTGTTTTCGTCTAGTTAGAAATTTGCCAAAGATGTTACAAACAACAATGCCGCTCGAAATTTAATAAAATCGATATACAAGAACATTAGGTACTTAAAATAAATGTTCTTGTATATCGATTTTATTCAATTTCGAGCGGCCATTGTTGTTTACATTTTTGGCAAATTTAGCGCGGCCGGACCTTAGACGAGTTACGGTCGCTACTCATATTTTATTCAACATAAAACCTGACACTGACCTGCAAATTGAAAAAAAAACGTAAATAAGTTTGAATTTCGCGGGTTACTTTAGCGTATGCAAACTTAAGCAAACTTTTATACATTTTCAGGACCCACAAGAACTAGATGGTTGGAATGGCGTCCGTGACGCTACCAAGCCAGGCAACAAATGTTGCCAGCTCAACCCATACACATCATCTAGAATGGAGGGCTCAGAAGATTGCCTTTACCTAAACGTGTACACTCCAAGTTTGCCAAGCGACTCAGTAGACAAGTTACCCGTTTTATTTTTCGTGCACGGAGGACGATTTATTTTTGGTTACGGTGACTACTATAATCCTGATTATTACTTAAGGCATGACGTTGTTGTAGTCACAATAAACTACCGTTTAAATATATTAGGATTTTTGTGCTTAAATATACCGGAAGTACCCGGGAATGCGGGCTTAAAAGATACGGTTTTCGCTTTGCGATGGGTCAGAAGGAACATTGCAAACTTCAATGGGGATCCCGATAATGTAACGGTTTTTGGTGAAAGCGCCGGCGCGGGCGCTGTTGCGTCCTATATGACGTCTAGCATGGCGACTGGGCTGTTTCATAAAGTGATAGCGCAATCAGGGAATTCCATCGCGGATATTTATATGGTTGAAGATGACCCCATAGATAAAGCAAGGCTGATAGCCAGGAATTTGGACCGAGACGACTTGATTACTGAAAGGGAGCTGTACGAGTATTTCCTTGAAGTACCAATTCAAGAGCTTATAGTCGCTTTTAGCATGGCAGAAATAGCCCGACCGCCATCTGTTATCCAAGCGTTCATGTTGCCAGTCGTCGAAAGGGAATTCCCTGGAGTCGAACAATTTTTTGGCGAGTACCCCCGAATCGATTTCGCTCAAAATCAATTCACTCACGTACCCATTTTGACGGGCATGAATTCCCATGAAGGAGCCCTGTTTTTGCAAAAGAACGGCGAAGGAAAAATCGAATTTGAGGACGACTTTTATTACTTCATTCCACAGTATCTTAAAATTTCGAGAAATGATAGTAGAGTAAGTGATATCGAAGAGAAGATAATGAGGTTCTATTTTCGCGGACAGGGAGTTGCGGAGAATACCAAACCGGAGTACGTCAACATGGTGTCTGATACGTTTTTCCAGTTCCCGTTGATGTTGCTACCTGAAATGTTGTCTAAACATAACCAAAGTGTGTTCGTCTACAAATTCCAATATTATGGGAATTTGCATACTAGGATTATGAAGAATTTGGGGCTGAGAGGGGCTAGTCACGGGGATATGATACAGTACCAGTTTTATAGGGAGAATAAACATGAGAAAATTTGCGCGACTGATATGAAAATTATTAATATGCTGGCTGAGGCTTGGTGCTCTTTTGCTCGAACTGGGTGAGTAAGCAAACTTATTTTTAGGGTTCCGTACCTCAAAAGGAAAAACGGAACCCCTACAAAATCACTTCGTTGTCCGTCTGTCTGTCCGCCAGACAAGACCGTTTCTCAGGAATGCGTGGGGTTATCCAATTGAAATTAATATCAAATACTCAGGGCTGTAATCCCTTGAAGCAGTGAAAAAATCAAACTTCTAAGTCAACGCAATCAAAAGTTCATATCTATAGGGAACTTCCCGTTGACCTAGAATCATGAAAGGGGTTTGAAGGTTTTGGCCCTAACATCAGCCGCCATTTTGATTTTTTTTCAAAATCGCGGTGCACAATAATTGGCATATATTTGGATAGGGGACACTTATACAAACAAAACGTGATATAACATAACATCATAAAGCGTCACGTTTCTGAGATATTCAAAGATAAAAATAACAATAGTTGTAACGAATTTTAAGTATTTTTTTATTTTGTAGTAACTTCAAATGTTAATCTCAATCAGACAGAGAAAGAAAACAAATATTATAATACTAATCATTTATTTTGTTGATTAAAAACCTTTTAAAACAATCGGAACATAAAAATATGAGATAAATGTGTTGAATTAAAATGGTAGTTTTGTAGGTAAACATGCAATAATTGAATACACCAGCTAGTGGATTAAACATAAGATTAATTAATCATATTCGGTATAAATAATATCATCCAAGAAGGCAGCGGGAGGCTGAATAGGATATTCTTGGTGTCGCGCCCATGTCATGTCATGTACCATTATAATACACATCACATGGGAGCAACATCCAAGTGTTCGTTTTCCTACAATGCAATTACAATAGTAGCCAATTATTTTATTACTGCCTTGCAAGTTATTATCGATCTAGATGCAGACAAAATAAATTCGATGGTTTTGGTGTCTTCGAGTGGATTCTGGCTCTTAAAAGTCAATTAAGGATCAGAAACGACAATGTTGTATTGACTCAGGTCATAATCGATTTAAGTCAATGAAAAAAATCCTTGAAATATGAGTCGAAAACTGAACTTTGAAGAAATTAAAGGTTCAGTTTTCGACTTATATTTCGGTGAATCACTCCGAAACCTGACGCTGTAGGATATTATGGTATATTACATTTTTTGTTTGTATAAGTCTCCTCTATCTAAATATATAACTTTCGTTGTGCACCGCGATTCTGAAAAAAAATTAAAATGGCGGCCGACGTTAGGGCCACCCTCCATACAAAAATCTTCAAACCCCTTTGGCAAGAAGCAATGTCATGTAGCACTAGCAAAGGAAACAATCCGAAAATCGTAATATGTGTAGCTACATTACAAAAAAATAATAATTTAAAACTACATACTTACAAATTTTTACGGAGCCCTCGGTGCGCGAGTCCGAATCGCACTTGACCGGTTTTGTTGATTAGGTACTGCGTACTGTATTATCAATGTTGTAACTTATGGTGGTCCCGCTAAGGTAACGCACACGGTACGAACTTTATTTCTCTAAGGGTCAATCCCACAGATACATATAGATATACCTAGATAACGCAAGTATCACGAACTGTATGAAAACTAAGCGTGCCACTTGACTACCTACTATGACGTCACAAGCTCGCGTTCTCACGCTCACCCAGCCAGCAGTACGCAGGACTGAGCGCGAAAATGGCGGCTTACGATTTTCAAACGTAAGCTGGTGCGATTTTTGGCACGCGAAGTAGTTGCTCTTGCGTTATCTAGGTGTATCTATATCTGTGGTCAATCCCCACTGAAAGAGCAGCGGCCGGCAGCGGCCATTATCCATAGTCATTTGAAGGCAAAGGGGGCGCCACGAGGCTGCATGAGCCTTCTAGCCACTAGTCAAAAGAAGGAAAGTCACTTGCTCTTACTTATTGATCTACTGCTAAATAACTACTAATAACTGCTTATAACTACTGCTGCCTTCTTGGATTAATGTTTCAATGCCCATTTTAGACTGGCTAGAATAAATAACCAAGTCAGTGAATCTTAAAAATCCTGACTGTGAAAAGTGTAGCTTATTTTCCCTTATTTATTTTTTCAGACAACCAACCTGGAAGGACCAAAAAACGGAATGGTTACCATACACGAAGAGCGGAAAACATGTCTTGATCATAGACGAACATATAGAATGTGTTAGGAACCCTGATTTGGATAGACTTAATTTCTGGCTAAGTATTACGGGAGAAACATCTAAATTATAAATTAAATTACTTACGTATTTAGGTTAATTATTGTCGTTAATGGGGATGCGCTAGATAGACCGCGAAATTCAAAGGGTTTTGAAGATCCGTGGCAAACCTACCCTGCCCGCATTCGCTACGTTAAGCATGCGCACGCGGCGGATGCCCGCCTCGTGTGTATATTGAAAGATAAATGAGCAGCGCTCTCTGGTGCGAACGCGTGCGACGGGTTTGTATACGTCGCGCAACGAGTTATGAGCGCTGACCTTGAAGAAAACAGACGCCACACACCCTTATGCCTTAGTAATAAGGGTTCGTTTCGCTTGTTTTTTTTCAAGGTCAACGCTCATAACTCGTTGCGCGACGTATACACCGCAGTGGCGCCCGCTCCGTGCACCCGCCACGTGCGCACGCTTAACGTAGCGAACGCCTATAGTCATTCAATTGGATTAAAATAACTAAAGAAATACTTACGTAAGAAAATTTGAATTTTGCGAGCTACCCTGGCGCTTCCCCCTTAAAGAACAAATAAAAAGAGCAAAATATAGTCCGTTTCTGACTAAAATGAACTAAAATCTTATTCTAACCGGTAAGAAAGAGATGAAATTACATTTTGGAGTTGTCATGTTAGTGAACTAAACCAAAATCTAATTATGAACATAGAAATAATATATTATGCTTAAAAAAAACTAGTAAAGGTACCTGCAATGAAACAAAAGGCATAAGTTACTTAAACATTAAAATAAAATAATAAAACCCTGTGTGTAAGGATAAGTTGGTTCCATAAAATCTTGAGATATCGGTATTTTTGGGAATCGGTAGATTAACGCACGGGCGCTTTATTAACGCCGCGTTTTTTCATCTCGCACTGGTGGATTTTCAAATCTGCTTAACGCAACCATTCACGAATCCGACGCAAATTCAACGATTCGCAATAATTGATATTATGTTACAAAATAATCTGGTGAAATTAAACAATTGCTTCATATGTTAAAAAAAATGTCTTCTCAACAACGTAAATAAGAGCGCTAACACTGGGATAACATGGCGACATCAACGACTACGTATGCAAACAATTCGTATTTAATTCAATTTCAATTATGTAGTCACACAAAAAAATATCCATTAAATCACAAGTACACACATTTAACAAAACATAAAAGTATTAAATAACTATGTATACAAAGTCAAACAAAATTAAAAAAAAAATTAAAAAAAAAAAAATAACAAAATACGGAATATAACGGGTAACGGGTATTGAAATGTATGAGATAGTTATCTCACTTGGATACAGTCGGGCGACGTCACCAATTTGGAAGCGTAGCCATGACCGACCGTCTCCTACCCTACGTGGAGACTGGATACTCTGGCAACCTGGCGATGCGTAGCCAAGTCCTCAGTATTTTGTATACATGTTACGCAGTGGCGTGCATTGCATATAGGCATATAAGCAGTGCCTACCTCGATATATCAACATAAGCCTGTCAATTACATTTTAGTGTGTGTGCCCCACAATTAAGAAACTCACACACACACACACACTAAATTATCATACCTAAAAAAAACAAAATCTTCATACAAACACGCGCCGCAGTAGCGAAGTAACTATTTAGTAATCTGTGGCAGTAGGCAGTCGCCGGACGGCCTACTCGGCTCCTGTACTATTCGCACATTGTCATTGGTCTTTACTCGTTCAAGTTAATACGAAAAAATTAAAAATACGTTCGTCTCACGCGTATTACCATGACGTTCGACCTTCGCAATTTATCACCCTTAATTAGGCATGCCTACTCTAATAACCACACTTTTGACCTCACTTTTTTCTGATTAGTGACCGCGTTTGCCTAGACTAGACCCGGCCTAGTGCCTACCTATTCTGAAAACCAATGCACGCCACTGATGTTACGACTTACGCCTCCCTCACTTAGTGGCAAACTGGTCGCCAGGACTGAGAGTCAGTAGCGACTGGATACTTATTTGGCAACCCCAAAGGTAGCCATTACTACTTTTAGTGTGTGTTACGCAATTACCCCCCAGGTTATCTATGAATAACTTGATGTGTAGGCGTGCCTACGTTTTCTGATCCATTTGTTTACGTTTTCATCAAATAACTTAATAATAAGTCTATATTGTTCCCACTGCTGGGACACAGGCCTCCTCTCTGTGAGAGGGAGTGGGCCGTAATCCATCACACGGGCCTAGTGCGGGTTGGTAGATGTCACATGTCTTCGAATTTTTGGTTCTAGGACATGCCGGTTTCCTCACGATGTCTTCCTTCACCGTTTTGAGAGCAGTGGTGATGATATAATTTACACAAAGTAAAGCGCCTGACTGGGTCCGAACCTAAGACCTACAACTCGTAAGTCGCGGCCGTGACCACTGGGTATAATTTGAATAATTTGCTACTCACAAAATGGTGAAGGAAATTATCGTGAGAAAACCGGCATGTCCTAGAACCAAAAAATCGAAGACATTTGATGTCTGCCACCTGGGCCCGCATGGTAGATTACGGCCCACTCCATCTCACAGAGAGAAGGCCTGTGTCCCAGCAGTGGGAACGTTCAAGGCAGATCATGCTTATACTTACTTTTGGAACAGACTAAACAGGGTGGCAGGTACAGACGCCAGCACATCAAGCTACCCTAAACTGTCAAATTTTCCCAATCAACTTTCAACCTTATGCTTTAGCTATAAAGTTGAAAATCTATTAAAGAAATTTGACATATTGTAGTAGGTTGATGTGCTGGCGTCTATATATCGACGCCTAAACTACTACCCTGAACACCCAGCGTTGAAAATTTCGTCTGTTATTTAAAAAAAAAACATGCTGCCATACTTTCGAACGCGTAGGTATTGCACTTTTCTATAAAAAAGCAGATTTTTCTTGACAACCGAAATAATAAATCTACGTCTAGAATCATGTGCTGAATTCATGATTAGGTACAGACGCGAGCACATCAAGCTACCCCAATCTGTCAAATCTTCCCAATTGAATATGAACCTTATTACTTTGTAGTAAAGTTGAAAAGCTATCAAAGAAATTTGACTGATTGGGGTAGCTTCATGTGCTGGCGTCTGTACATTGTGCGTCAATGTCCCTGCCCTGTAGGTAGGCAAGGTTATTTTCTAACGCGTGTGCTCGCGCCTGTCAGCCTAAGGCCTCATTTACGGAGACGCGGGGCGTCGCGCGTTGCGTTGAGCGGCGCGGCCCGCACTGAATTCAAATATATGGCGTTGTATGAGTGCGTTTACGGAGAAGCGATTTTAGACGCGTTTGTTTGAATTAGGGCGTTTTTTGCGGCCGAGCCCGCGGATGGCACCGACGCGTCCCACGCGGCGTTTATCGCGGCGGCGCACGCAGCGGCAATTCTCGATGAAGCTATGTCCGAAGCATCGCCGCGGGCGCCGCGGCGGGCACCGCCACGCTTCCCGTCTCGCTTCTCTATGAACATGGTCGTATATTGCTATAAGTTTGTGTTTACGCGTGCGATGATGCGTGCCGCTTCACGCGCCGCCCCACCGTAAACAGAAAAAACGTCCGACGCGCCGCGAGACGCCACGCCACACGCGACGCGAGACGCCCCGCGTCTCCGTAAATGAGGCCTAAGGCTAAGAACTCACGGAGCGATTTTCGCCCGCGACCGCCGCGGTGGTGGAACTGCGGTTTTATTTCTAAACTCACGAGACCGGTTATTTGCGCGGTTACGCAGCCGTCGCGGTTGCGATCATCGCCCGCAGACATGGCGGGCGATGACCGCAAGACGGGCGGTTGCAAGACCGGCAGAAAACGATCAGTTGAGATCCACACACAAATATGTCACGATGCCACCAGTCACTGGTGCAAAATGGCGATGGATTTCTGTACCCCCCCGCCCCCCGCCGGCCACCGCGGTCGCCCGCCAACCGATCGCAGAGCGCGCGGGCGCCACCCGCCGAGGCTGCGGGTGACCGCGGCCCGCGCGATTTTACTAGTTGCCCGCCGGTGCAGCGGGAACCGCAAACAACCGCGCACACCGCGGGCGTAAAACGTGTCGTGAGTTGTGCTTTAATTTTTTACATAATTATATATCTGCATTCTACAGAAGCTGCGGGCCCGCAACCGCGGCGGACGCGGGTGAAAATCGCTCCGTGAGTTCTTAGCCCTACTCGATTGTATTTACCTTTTAAGCGCTTGGCTAAATATCAATTGCCGTGCCCCTAGCGCGCGGCTACAAATCGATAAAATAATACCTACAATAAATAAAGTGAAGAATCGTTGTATCGATTAAAAAATAATCAAAAAGTTTTTATCTCTATTTTAATGGTTTTAGTTGTACCACGCAGTTAATAGGACGAAAATTGAACGAGAAAATCATGCATGTTCTCTGTCGCAGAAATACGACACGAGCGGTAGGGGCACGGAAATGTCGTATAAATGCGACACAAGCGGTCTAAAGGTTAATTATTTTTTATCTGTGATAGTACAGACGCCAGCACATCAAGCTACTACAATCTGTCAAAGTTCTTCAATAGATTTTCAACTTTATCGCTACAGCATAACTGCAAAAGGTTCAAGGTTGATTGGGAAAATTTGACAGTTTCGGGTAGCTTGATGCGCTGGCGTCTGTACAAATAACTTAATTAGTACCACATGATTAGACAAACGGAACAGATACAAAGCTTCAAACAACCGCGCGAATCGGTTGCACTACTACAAGCACACGGGGCATGTGTGCGTGACCACTGGCTGCTTGTCACGTACGCGGCGAGACTGGAAAAAACCGGTTTACGCTGGCACAGCTAGTTGACAATCTCAGGGTCAGTGCGACGCACGTTGTTTGTTTTGTTAGTTCCAAGTTTGAATATTTTAATGTAAAAAAGTGGTATATTATTGTTAATAATGGTGGTTTATTGTACTGTGTGTATGAATAATACTAGAAGAAATAAAGATATTTATCATACTGCAACTATCCCAAGGAGTACAATAGGTAGGTAAATATTTGATTACTTCTTTTTCAAGTAAGTACCTTTTTGATAAGAAGACGGTTGTACACGATGTGTCTTTACCTTTTTATTATTATTACAAGTTTTTACTATATATTTGTAGGTACGTGGATGGGTTGGTATGTAGAAGGTATGTGTGTTAAGTTTAAATATTGCAAGTAAGGTTTGACCCACTTCCCGATGTCTGATTGAGCTGAAATTTTGTATACCTGCGTAACTTCGATGATAATGCAATAATAAGATATAACCTGACGCTGCACCCAGGATTATCTCCTCACTAGGGAACTCGTTCAACGGTTAGTAGCACGATCTCGAAATTTTTATGATAGATGAATTTTGATAATTCGACACGATAATTATCATGAACTGCTGCTGCAGCCAGCATTTTCTCCTTACGAGGGAACTCTTTAACGGTTAGTAGCATGGACGTGAAAGTGAAACTTTTTATTTAAATTTAATTTTGCTTGCTAAACATGATCTTCACCATAGACTGCTGCTGCAGACAGGTCTTCTCACGATGGAACTCCTCAACGGCCATAATAGCATGATCATGAAAGTTTGAATACGAGTTTAAAAAGCATTTTTAATCGAAACTTATTATTAATACCTACATCGTACTTATTTCTCGCTACTAGTAGGTCTTGAAATTAAATAAATATTTAAAAAATAGGTATACATTAACCCCCTTATTCATAAAACTTATCAAACCTATTTTAGTTAAAATGGGGTTTGTCTCTTTCTTACACACAGAAATGACAACATGACAGATAAAGACAAACGTTCTATAAACCTATTTTAGCTAAAATAGAGATAAAATAGGAATACGAATAAGGGGGATAATCTTTAAAATATAGGTCTACTTATGACTTTTGTATAATAGTGTTCGGTTCGCATTTCCATTTTATTTTTGTTTCAGCTCAAAGCATTTACCACACCATTAAAAGAAACAATAAATGATTAAAAAACAAAAATTATAAAAAGAAAATTATTAGAGTAAGTAATTTGTAAATCATACTGAACAATAAAACTATTTAACAAAATAATGTTTTGTTTAATTTGTCTTAACCTTTTGTGACAACCCTACCAAAATAGGTAACAATTTTGCACGTTCTTAAGAAGCTTTGCCTCTGTTCCGTTTGTCTACTCATGTGTTAGTACTATGTTTTATAATCACGCATAATTTACTGGTGCCTAGTATGTTTTTTTTTGTTACTTATTTAGGAAAGAAAATTAAGTTTTATTTTACAAAAATATGTTTAACTTTTTACCTTTGTTAAAGTTTTGAGTTGATCTGCACGATTTCTGACAAACGCGTGCACTGACTGGACAGGGCCTCTCAATCTGTGTGGTTCTTTCCTCAAAAGACCATCTCAGACATCGATCTACATGGTCTTCATATGATCTGACCCAGATTATGTCTGGACTTTAAAAGAGACTGTGCCCTCTGAGTTTATTTCGGCCTTTCTTCTCAGAGTAGTCAGATAGGGACCGCCGACCTCATCTAGTTCTTTAAATAAGATTGATATGTTAGTGTTTGTGCAAACCTACTTACAAAAATAAAATCATCTATCATTTACATAGTAATTTAAAAGAAAATTTGCAAATAAGGCCATGTGGCCACTTAGGTAGGTACACCAAAAATTAGAAAATACGTTTAATGCTAAACATATTTAAAACATCATTTGTGTCTCTTTCATCTTCAAACGATTGATATAAATAGAACTTGGTGTTTTTTTAAACTCGTTTAGCGCCAAACGTGTTTAGTGATTTGTGGTGCAAGAAGGCCTTAAGGCCGCAGCACACTTGTAACACCCGACGCTATCCTACACTTACTTATTGGCCAAATGACGAAAATAGCTCAACGAGATGAAAAATATGGCCAATGAGTAAGCTTCATTGATGTCGCGTAACGTGGTGTGTTATAAGTCTGTTTCCGCCTTCGGTCCACGTTCGAATTGACATACAAACATCGCGGCGGGATTTTATCGCGCACTGGATTTTGAGCTCTCGGTGTTGAACCGAGCATTGAGAATCCAACAGTGCGCATCCCAGCGCGACAAAGAAACACACTGTACAATTTTCAACTTTCGGCGCTGAGCTGTGCGTAACACGGTGTCCTGCGTGAGCGACGAATGCAACACGACGCGACGTAATGCGACACGATGCTACACGCGACAAATGTCCTACGTGATTTTGGTCATTACTTCTCGAATCATGGAGAAGTACAGTACAATTTTGCTCGAAAGTTCGTATGTAGGTCGTGCGCGTTACGTCGCGTCTCGCCGCTGACTGTCATATAGGCCGCAAGCAGGGTATACCGTTGAGTTGATCGCGTTCGTCGGGTTCACAGCGTCGCGTCGCGTCGTATTCGTCGCTCACGCAGGACACAGCGTTAAAAATCTAGTGCGCGAAAAAGGTTCAAAGTTAATTGGGAAAATTTGACAGTTTCGGGTAGCTTGATGTGCTGGCGTCTGTACACTCATTCAACGCATTTAAAACTCAGCGCTGCTAGTATGTTAGACTTCTGCAGAAACAAATGCGTTGGGTGGGTCGGGTTTCGGATATGTTGATTAGTCTGTAACTAGTGATGTCGAACTTTTTGTAAATTTAAATTATGATTAGTATTGTTCTCAAGTAAATGACATGTTATGTTTTCATTGAGAATAATTTCTTTATACCTAACCTAAAACGAACATAGGTTCGTCTTTTGAGGCGGCATGCGGCATGGGCACGGGCACGAAAACATTGTCGTATTATCCAATTGGGGCGGTCAATAGTTTGACCTATTGACAAACAAAGAACAATATGTTTACTTTAGTACTTTCATAAAAATACGTAGAAATTCTTCGATCAAGACTGTTTTTTATAACGTACAGACGCCAGCACATCAAGCTACTAAAATCTGTCTTTCTTTAATAGATTTTCAACTTTATCGCTACAGCATAGGGTTCAAAGTTGATTGGGAAAATTTGACAGTTTCGGGTAGCTTGATGTGGGATCCGCTTCTGACTCGATGCCACTTTGCCCGACTTGGGAATCGAACCCAGTACTTACCTCATGCTAAGCAGATTTTTTTTTTAAGTATAGAATGAGAAATCATGATTCCATTATTTTTATTACAAGTTACCTTTATCATGTTATTTTTGTAATGATCCTAAGTATTGCTAATTTATTAACAAAATTGTTGTGGTCGAAAGGACTGGATTTTTTAATAATAAAACTTTAAAACTAAAATTGTGATGTTTTATTTTTGGTTTATCTTAGTAACGTAAGTGAATACAGGCGTTATATTATTTAAAAAAAAGAAGTAAAAATAAAACCATGAATAATTATATAACATATTTTATTTACGCATAATAATTATACAAAAATATAATTCTAATCTATTCATTATAATTAAAATGGAAATGATAAAGACTAACAATTATATTGGCACATAATATCTACACTATAGATATAGAATACAATTTGGAAACAAATATTATTTATTAGATAAATATAATTCCCGGGCCTGGTGAGTTTAGGTGTGGCCTAGCAGGCCTAAATCTGGAAATTCAGGCCAATTTGGAAAATTTTCGAAAACTGAAAGACATCATCGGCTTAATTACCAAACCGAACATAATAATGACTAAAAAATTGACTAATAAAAAATTTGATTTGTAAATAGGTAGGTATAACAATTAATTTTAGAAATAATTTCACATACCTAAGTACAAAACCGCAATAATTGAAGGACTAAAGCACACAATTTAATGTTTAACGCATTAATAGATCTTTTTGAAGCATTTTAGTAAGTTTATATTCTTGCAGGTATAACACAAGATCACATCAGTATGGACTATGGATGGAGTAGTCGAAAGTTATGCCAATGTAATAAGGGCCGAGCATAAAAATTCAGAAGCCTGGTTGCTACTGAGGAATTCCTAAATGGTCCATTATCACTGCCCCGACCTAGGCATTGAACCAAAAAATCTAACAAAAACGGGAAAATATTAAATCGTCTGCCTAAGCCCTATAGTTCGAAAATTAAGCCTCCGATATCCTTGAAAATATAAATAACAAGATGCGAAAAGAAACAGCAATTTTTTTCTTTTTAAATAAATTATTATGGCATACACTTCGAAAAGCCATTAGTAAAATTAGAATATTTTTGGGAATATCAACAATACAATATGAATGATAAATACAAGATATTATACAACCATCAAGGAAGACAATGATATTCGATTTTAACGAGGAATCTTTGATAGTCAAACTCTCATTTTACAAACCGTTTAATTTCGAGCCCATGTTCCTTCGATCATCATCTGCCTAGCCTTTTCCTAACTATGTCAGGATCAGATTCCAGTCTTACCAGATGCAGCTGAATACCAGTATTTTACATGGAGCGACTGCCTATCTGACCTCCACAACCCAGTTACTGGGTAAAACGATATCCCTTGGTAAGACTGGTTGTCAGACTTTCGAGCTTCTGACTAGCCATAATGACTGTTAAAGTGCTAGAAGCCTTTGGGTTATGAGTTGAGAGTAGACTTTTAGACCCTTTGAGTGTAGGATTGTGATTAAATACATGTTTTAAGTGCTTGACCATATCGCACCTTCGGTGCAACAAAGTCACAACAGCTCATTTTTTAATTTTATAGGAGAGGACTTTTAATTATTTTTTTCGCATTTATTTCCTCATTTTTTCGCATTTATAACCACAAAGGCACCTGCGCCATCTAGTAGAATTTTGAGACACTCGCGGATGTTTTTGTTGCCCCAAGTATAGGCATGGTTCAGAGACAATTTGGCATACTTACCTCAATTTTTTTGTTTTGGCTATTTGTGACTTTGTTGCACCGACGGTGCGATATGTCCAGAAATGGACTAAGATAGGCTGATTCTAATTGAAAAGCTAAATGCCTAATTCTGCCTACACCGAAAAGGATCATCATAAAGATAAAATAAAAATACTATACAATACTGTAACCCCTTTACTAATAAACGTATTATATCAGATAAATAGTTACACACCGACTTCTCTCTTTCAGTCGTCAGTAATTTGACTTTCGAAAGAAGAAGACAAAGCGTTGTGTAACTATACAGACGCTATACAACGTTTATTAGTAAGGGGGTAAGTATGAAACAATTTTAAACATGAATCGATGAATTAAAAAAAAATTATTTTCATATACAGGGTGTTACAGAAAGGGTATATCAATACAAACGGGTTGAAGAGTGTATCTGGTCTAGAATCTCTGTGCAAAATTTCAGCTCAAAAGCATTAACTTTGAAAATGCTTAATATTTTTTTATTTCGACATCATGGCGCTGCACTGGCGCGCGGCGGCGTGATGTGCGTGTACTAGGCGCACAGACACACTACAGATAATGGATAATGACCCTCGTAGTGCGGTGACACGTTTTTTATGATTTCAATTTAATAAACTATCGAAATAAAAAAATATTAAGCATTTTCAAAGTTACTGCTTTTGAGCTGAAATTTTGTACAGAGACTCTAGACCAGATACACTCTTCAACCTGTTTGTATTGATATACCCTTTCTGTAACACCCTGTACAAATTGAACGTTTACTGAAATATTCTTAAAATTAAAGATGGAATGTAAATAAATACTGTAAAATTAGTAACTAGTTTAGTGACTAATATCTACAGACTAAGTTTTGATTTTTAGTATTGGAGTGAATGATTTTGTTCGGCGCCTTGAATGTGGCCTTGGCCTCAAGTTATCAAAATATTTTCATTTTCAAGTCTTTAAAAAAAATACTAGCGATATTATCAGTCTTCAAAAATGCAGATTGTAATATTTTCTATGGAAATGATATTTTTAATTGAAAAACATATACACTTTTTCTGAACATCTAATACTGGCTATATTTGTAACTAGCTGATTCGGCGAACTTCAGACCTCAAACTTTTTTTGTTGTTAATTTTTACCCATGTTTTAATAGTTATTCTGCTATTTGGGGCGGAGACAAATCCAACAAGTCAAACATCATAAAAATCGGTTCAGCCGTTCTTGAGTTAGAAATGGTGTAATAACTAACCCGAGTTTGTCTTGTGTATATAGATAGAAGATTAAAAAAAATACAGTCTTTTGTAAGCGTCTATTACTAGTTATAAAATCATCATTTTTAAAATGGAATGTAAATAACCAAACATAACGCCTGTTATTCCGAAGGGTTAGGCAGATGTGTACCTACCTATAGTACACCCACATTTCGCCAGTAATGTTTAATGTAAAAAAAATATAACTATGTTGAAATGTCTTTTCACAAAAAAAAAAAACGTATTTTGCAAATTGAGGCCTGGCCACATCATATTCAAAGAACCATCTTCTCATAATACCTTAACTAATATAACTCAACGATTTTCTCATCCACTCCAAATTTGACAAAAAAAATCAAAGCATTTTGGCCTCCGGACACAAGATCAGTTTGCGAGTCAGTTCAGCCACTAAACTTACACTAGCCGGATAGCCTCGCGTAGCCGAAATCAGAAGTAACGGCGCCATTTTGTTTTGTCAATATTTACCAACAACGCCGCCCTGTCAAAATCATTCAAGCGCCAAAAGCCGATCCTTGTAGCTGTGTATGTACAGACGCCAGCACGTCAACCTACCCGAAACTGTCAGATTTTCCCAATCAACTTTGAACCTTATGCTTTAGTGATAAAGTTGAAAGTCTATTAAAGAAATTTGACAGATTGTAGTAGGTTGATGTGCTGGCGTCTGTACGTTGCTGCACGTCGCGTCGGTGGTAAATTTGACCTAGCGTAAGAGCGAAGCCACACTGCTCCGCTGCGGCGTCGCAGCGCGTCATTTTACATATAAATTTTAAAACATGCCACACTTCTCCGTTGCGTTGTCGAATCAAAATCTTGCGCTGCGACGTCGCAACGCAACGCAACGGAGCAGTGTGACTTCACTCATAAACGTAGTTTAAATAAAATGAGAGCCCAGCTTATTATAGCCATGTCTTGATGGCCCAGTGGTTCCGTTTCGATGGCAATGAAAATGGACGCGGCCCAGAATTCGGCAACGTGTTTGGCGCCATCACTAGCGTCCGTCAGTTGCAACGTGCTGCTGACAGGACACGTAGGTAGGACATGATATTAAGTGTCTCATCGTTCGTGGAACAGCTCCACATTTAGTTTAGCGGGTAAGTCAGTGAGGAGTATTCGTGACTTATTGAACTGACAGGCGAACTACTGGTCAATTCTGTAAAAATGTCACGGTGAAAATTTGAGTGCAGTGAGTTTGAACTAAGTTGTCATCCAACCTGATGCTAGGGATTAACACTATTGATAGCTCACTTCACCTAAATGATCATAGTGAGATTTTTTACAGAATATACCTTCCGGTCTCATATCCGTAGTCCATAATAATCATGACTAACTTACTTCTTACCTCCGAGCGACTCGAAGAAATTCACAAACTTATTGACGCCAATGTTTTTAGGAAGATCATCTTCTGGTGGGTCATTCGCCCTTATAACGTCTTTCGGGGCCCCATTTGAACGGGAAACCATCTTTATTTCATTTGATGGCCGAGCGTGAGGCGCGACTGGCGAGACTGGCTTCCGTTCACCGTTCAAAGCTTTCACCGGGACCAACTCCTCAATTTTCGCCGGCTCTGGTAATTCATTAATTTCAACTACGTTATCGACTTCGTGCCTCTCCGGGATGACTTCGTTGTTCTCCGGGACGACATCGTTTGTCTCCGTGATGACTACGTTATTTTCCGTGATGACTTCGTGATTTTCCGGTTTGACTTCGTTGTTTCCCATAATGACTTCGTGGGATTCCGAAATGACTTCGTTGTTTTCCGTGATTATTTCACTTGATTCGGAGATGAAGGTGTGGTGGGATTCGATTACTTCGCTTGAGTGAGAGTAACTGACGCTTTCAGTAAAGGTCTCCACAATTTTCGGTTCAGTGTTTTTGATTGTAGTTTCTACAATATTAGTCCTTGGATGTTCCCAGCTACGGTAGTATTTGCTGTACAGGTTGTCCCAGAATTCCATCTTTTCCTTGTCCGGGTTGGTTCCTATGGACAGTTCTGGGCCCAGATTCAGGTAGTAGAGGTTGTCCTTGGTTACTGGCAACCAGGTTACGGTTAGGTAGTGGTTCTCGTCCGGTGTCGGGTTTCTGAAATTTAGAAAAGAATTGGTTGAGAATTATTTGTTACTTGAATAAACTAAAAAGCAAAATAGGTGTTAAAAAGAGTCTACGACTGAGAGCATAAAGTTTTGGGCTATTAAATCCTGGGTGGCTCGTCTTCAGCATAATTATTAAGGCCCATTATTATTAATATGACGCATAAGACGATCAAAATAAGGCTTATTATTCAATGGTATAAAAGGTGTCTGCTATGCTTTACTTTTTAATGTGGGCTGAGCCAGGAGCTTTTTGCCATAGCTTAGCCTAATGCCTTAAGTTATAGGAAGAACATGGAATAAAAGATGTGGCATTCACTAATATTGTCTGGAATCAAACTAATATTAGCTTAATCCTATTGTTAAGTATTAAAAGTTCAACTCACCCGCTCTTAGCAAAGTTAGTCCACAGCCTTAACATTCTCTCCCTCATCTTAACATCCAAGGTCGTCGGCTCAACATCCTTCTGCAAATCATTCTTGAACAGATACCCCAAATCATCCATATGCATAGCTTTCTTCAGACCAAACGTGTTCAGTACTTTGCTTGACACGTTCAACTCCCCAACGTAGTCAAATTTGTAGTAATATATAGGTTTCTTGGAGACATTGACCAGGTATTGGACATATCTGTGAGTATCTACGTTGATTAAACGGTCTGATAGTAGTTCGAAATACTCTTGAAGACTTTCCACTCCTGTGTGACTGCCTTTAAAGTATAACTTTTTGATCTGTTCAGCAATAGCTAAAGATTCTTCGGAGTTCCTCTCAATGTTTAATTCTTCTGGGATGAAAACTTGCAAGTCATCTGTTTTTCTTTCGATTGCGAACTCTAGGGAGGTTGATCCAATCATGATTGGAGTATCTGCAACTCTTCCAGATGTTAGCAGGTCTATGAAAGATTCTGTGATAACCGCTTCGACTCCTGGGAACTCCTTTTCAACGACTACTCCAAAAGAGTTCAGCACATCAGGGAATGATTCCATTGGGTTTATCTTCTCATGAGCCTCGACTATGTCTCTGGCCGAAGTAGCGTTTAAAAAGTCCAAAATCTCTTCCGGGTCATTTGACTCGCAACCAAGAGCCTTCGCGAGACTTCTGGCAGATTCTATGGGATTTTTCTGTATGGCCCAATGGGCAAGGCCAGTACCAGACTGTATTATAGCCCTGTTGATCAAGTTCTTTGTCAACGGACTAGCTGTGAGGACAGAAACTGCCGCTCCACCAGCAGACTCTCCAAAAATGGTAATATTCCCGCTGTTACCACCAAAATTATGGATGTTATTCTTTACCCACCTGATAGCTTGGACCATGTCTTTCAAACCAGCGTTACCAGGAACTTCAGGGGTGTTTAAACTCAAGAATCCAAGAGCTCCGCATCTATAGTTGAAAGTAACAACAACCACATCTTTCTCGACCAAATAATCTGCGCCATAGAGGTTAGAATTGCCTGACCCGAACTTAAAGCCACCGCCGTGAATGAAGATCATGACTGGGAGGAATGCTCCGTCGATGTTGGGAGTGAAGACGTTTAGGAATAGGCAGTTCTCATCGCCGGTGTATTGTTTGTTAGTGAATACATCGATTTGTGCAGATACGCTGCCTTCTGCAGACGCGTCGCGAATGCCGTCCCATGGTTCTGGGGGCTGGGGGGCCTGAAATTGGGAGAAGGTGGATATTAATTTTTGCAATGAAAAGATGAAGTATGGTGACTATATTTTATTTTCTACAGTGCTGTAACGTGACATAGAATCTGCCAAGCATAGCTATTTACAACCACTCGATACGCTTCCGAACCGTATCGAACATCAATCAATGTTATCGTAGGAATCCTCTAAATGCTGTTCACAAGTCCAAAACCCGAAAATTTTGTCAGTTTAAATCAAATAGACGACGGCTATTCTTCCGACAGCTGTATGCTGTCGGGGGCAAAGAAAATCAGGTTATCGAAATGTGTCATATTCGATACGATAGCCTATCGAATGGTTGTGAATAGCTATGCATTTGTTGGATATTTAGAGCTATCCATACTTAATATTATAAATTCGAAAGTAACTCTGTCTGTCTGTTTGAGTCCCGGTAAAAGACATAGGATAGTTTTTATGCCAATATTCCCACGGGATCGACACTTATGCGGGTGAAACCGCGAGGCGCAGCTAGTAACTCTATAATGCTGCTTAGGGGACGTAAGGCAAATGTAATTTAAGAGCACTCAGCCCTTAATTCTTTTGGGTTCTTCGCAAACTTAATTTGTTTTTTCAAGCCCCTTGGTCCAACTATAACTTTCCTTACTTTATGCATATTTCTCTTATTTTCTAACCCCCTTACTAATAAACTTTGTATAGCGTCTGTATAGTTACACAACGCTTTGTCTTCTTCTTTCGAAAGTCAAATTACTGACGACTGAAAGAGAGATATCGGTGTGTAACTATTCATTTGGTATAATACGTTTATTAGTAAGGGGGTTAGACTTTTGTAGTCAAGATCTAAATCTACATGCACTTCGAAATCTATATCACCGGGATGGGTCACTTCTAAATCACCTATAACAAGTCCTTCAGGAAGTATTTTGCGACTACTATAACCATCTTTGAACAATTCACTTTTATATTTTTTCTTTGCCATTACAGTTACATAATCATCAACTCGATGACGTATCTGTAAGATGCTGTGGCTCGTGGCTCTTATCATGTTTACTCATAGATAGTTAAGATACAAATAAAACTTATCAGTGTGTAGCAACTGAATAATATTTGTTCACCTGTAATGCGGAATAATATTTTGTAAGGTGGAAAATACAAAACATTTTTTTTTTGTTTCATGTCAAAGAGTTTTTTACGACCAAGTTTATTGGCATTTTGTTTTAATATTTGAGAAACGAGACTTCCAATATAGCTATTCACAACCATCCGGCTATCGTATCGAAATTGACACATTTCGATAATTTTATTCGCCTTCCCCTTGCCTTGATGCGCCTTGCTATTTGATTAATCAACTGACAAAATTTTCGGGTTTTGGACTTGTGAACAGTGTTTAGTGGATTCACACGATAACATTGATTGATATTCGATACGGTACGGAAGCGTATCGAGTGGTTGTAAATAGCTATGCTGATCCATATACAGGGTGAAATTTAACACATGCGACAAATCGAAATGGGAGATTATACTCATCATTATGAACAACTTTTACTACGGGACCAAACCTGAAATCGCGAAAAAAAAATCAGCTGTTCCCTACATTTTGGCGAGTTATGCGAACATAAAAATGTAGGGAACAGCTGATTTTTTTTTCGCGATTTCAGGTTTGGTCCCATAGTAAAAGTTGTTAATAATGACGAGTACAATCTCCCATTTCGATTTGTCGCATGTGTTCAATTTCACCCTGTATGTTAATGGGTCAGGGAATGAGTTAACGAGTAATTATGTTTTACGGTAACTATAGTCCGCGCGGAACTAGTTGGCCGCTGAGGTGGGGACAGGGGTGAGGCGGCGCGGCGGCGGTTCGCAACGCACGTAATGCGCCCCCGCCCCTCCGTCCCACCGCTCACATGCCTAAGGCGCGACCAACTAGTTCCGCGCGGACTATAAGTAATCCAGATGACATGTGGCTCTTTCTCTCCCTAACTCCCAAGACAGAGATACTCCCAACCAAAGAAAGGGAACTCTTGCTAGGATTTAACAGTAACACGTCAAATAAATAGTAGAAGGACCCTTACCTTGAACCTCAGGGATCCTAGGGGCGGCTTAGCGTAAGGAATGCCCTGGAAGCTGTAGAAGGCCTTCCCTGAAGGACTGTTGACCACTCGCCCTTGAAGCTGGCCTTGCTCCACACTCACTACCGGTGCGTCTGCCATTCTGCCCCCTCTGTGGACAAAAAGGCAAGGTTATTAGGACATGATATCACGGACCCACTGCATTCCCCAAAGGGGTCTGCAGATGCACATTTAATACTACGAGTATGACCATTAGGTAGGGGCTGTTCATTTATTGCGTAAGACAATTTTAACCAATTTTCCCTCCCCCTTACGTAAGAAAAAATAAGACTTGAATGAACCCCCTCTCTACCTTTGAATCTTACGTAAGATCATGCAATATCTACCAAAATTGCAAAGAAAAAGTAGCAAAATTTTTTTAAACTTATTTTTTGTTGTTTTCTGATCTTATGTAAGAATAATCTAGACTCCTCCCACTCCCATGTAAGAAAAAATAAAACTTGTTTGGACCCCCTCCCCCCTCAAATCGTATTACGTAATAAATGAACAGCCCATCGAGACTGTAATACAGAAGCATTTAAATAGCCTCCACGATTGGCTATACTGTGTCACATGCACCCTGGACATTCAGCCCCACTACTATAGATAGTGCTATCCACGAAGACGCGCCCCACTCTTCATACTAATCGCTAGTTAATTCCGCTAGTGTTTTAGTTTTTTGATACACACTAATAATTACCCACTACTTAATAAGTAATTACTGTGTATCGACAAAACTAAAACACTAGCGGAATGTTGCACACTTGTGCTGTAAGCGATTAGGAAGAAGAGTGGGGCGCGTCGTCTTCGTGGATGGCGCTATCTGGACCTTGCAGACTGGCTAATGTTTTTACCACCACGGCAAAAGCTGATGATAACATTCGTAAAACCTTCTTGCTTAATGTTGTGTTTGCCGATTTGGCAAGAGACATTAAAAAGAAAAAGCTGATGATAACATTCGTAAAACCTTCTTGCTATTTTCTAAAAAGGCAAGAACTAACTGCAGACCTACCGTCTCCATCACACATAAACGTTGATTAGTGAATAAATGCAAATCGAAATCAATGAAGCCGTTCTTGAGATTATCGCGCAAAACAAACAGATAGGCAAATAACGTAATTAAGATAGAAATCAATACTTTATAATTATCTGAATACCCATTATTAATTTGTAGTTAGTAAACAATGAAGCATTCAAAAGATTGTAAGTATTCAAAAGATTTAAAGCATAGATGCAGCATTTATCAAAATATCAGTAAAGCGTAATCAGCCTATAATGTTCCCACCGATGGTACACAGGCCTCCTCTTTGTGAGAGGGAGTGGGCCATAATCCACCACACGGGCCCAGTGTGGGTTTGTTCACGAGGTTTTCCTTCACCGTTCATACCAGAATGCCAATTCCCGTTTCAAAATCTAGTCGCAATCTCATTTCAGCGACAATCAATGTCGAAAACTCGTCAAAAATGTAGAGAAATTAGAGACCGTATTTTTGACAGAGACCTGTGAATGTAATTATTCACAATAGATATTGTATACGCATTTTTTTACACATGGTTGTCCTTTTAATCTTAAGATTAACTTAACGTAAAAGATTAAATATTTCACATTATTAATATGGTATCTAAAGATAAACAAAAATAGTACACACAATTCATTAAGATAACGCAGTATCGGGCATGACTTATTTAAATGAGTATAAATTGCTCCCCAACAAGCACTTCGGCAGCAGGACCAAGGGAAGCCAGATACCTGCGGGGTAACTGCGTCACACGCTAACAGTAGGAATGACTTTTATTTTGACAGTACAACAACATACATTGCGTTATTTACGTTGTTGACCGGACAGATTTCTCGATTAATGAAGCAATGGATTAGCAATATCCTTCAAAATTATTCTGATTTAGACTGATAGTGTGTTACGCAATTAGGGTGCTGATTTTCGGGCATCAGGGACATTGAGCACAAGTTTTAACATGTATACAATATTGGAGTAGCCTAATTTATTATTGAGTGGTATCCGAATCACCTTTTGGGGCAAATGAGATGTCGTATGTAGTGTTATAGAGGTATGAAGAACAGGGTGTAAAGTTCACTCATACTCTATAGAAAAGGGAGGATCCTCCGACCAGACGGGTGTTGTGTCTGGCGGGCAACTGCTGTCGGGCCGTTGTTTCTGTGCTAGTTGCGCGGTAAACTCTGCTTGCGAAATGCGGGATTTTGCGCAGTGTAAGGTATAGGTGCTTCTATAAGCCTCTCTTCATAGACTAATGGGTGTTTCGATACCCCGCAAAGACAGTTTTCCATTCCTTGAACATATTTGGTCCGATAGGAAAGCGGTGATGCGTATCCTAAATTACTTTTTACAGTAAGGATACAAGCCAAACAGCAGTAATATGCATGTATAACTAGGGAACAGGGGGACTACTACTAAGTACTAAATTCGTAGTTTTGGCCGAAGTTACGAGAGAAGATTAGTTCGCAGCCCAAAATAAGAATGAATGATAACTCGATTTGACAGTAACCCTAGTCACGACGCGTTTTTACCCGTTAGAAAAATTGAATTTGTCACTTATTTTGACAGATCAACTACTTTCGGACGGGCCCATAATGTTCGTTGACGGAATCTTTCGATCCTACTTAGATCGTCTACATAGTCTACATAACACTTAGCCTATTCGACACAATACCATCGACACGTCACATGTTAACTCATATCAATCCTTTAACTTTTATCACTTTTCCATGATAAGTACCTATACCCGCATGAATTATTTAACACAAAACTAACTCACTCACCGAATTTCACAGATAATTTTCGGACTAATCCCACAGTACCACTTCAGGCAAATGTAGCAGATATACTAAGGTTTTATCACTTAGATACTGATATCGTATCATTTGGAATAGTATTTCGTAATAGTATTATAGTTTTGTAAGGTATATGATGAATGATCAGTTAGATTTTGGTTGTATGAAAACTTCTCTGCGCATTGTCATTCAGCTGCATCTGGTTAGTGGAAACCGACACGGCTGTTTTTTCCTCTGGCAACCCTGAGCAAGCGCCCAGGGCCCCGCGATTCATGGAGTCCTCAATTTCCTGCCAGGGTTGTAGCTAGTGGCTATCAAAAGACAGGGTGCTAAAAATTCCGAGCTCACTTCGCTCGCTCTTGAATCTCAGATTCTGAATTTAAATCTAGTTGAAGTATCCTAAAGTGCCTAGGGTTTCCAATAGATTTAAAACGGCCCTGAGCCAACCCCAATTATTATTGTTGGTAAAAGGCTAGGCAGATGATGATGGCAGAGACAAAGACCGAGCAAAGGGTTTCATTCAACCTAGACAAAAGAACAGTATCCCATGCGAAATCTGGCAAAAAGGGGGTTATTTTGGGCAGCGTTAATATTTTTGTAGTGACGTAGCGTTCGAAGGCCTCCCACAAGGTGGACCAACGACCTTGTGAAGGCCGCAGGAACTCGTTGGATGAGAAAAGCACAAAACCGGTCGAAGTGAAGGTGCTTGGGGGAGACTTATGTCCAGGAGAGGACGTCTTTCAGCTGAAATGATGATGATGATGATGAATATTTTTGTCAGTTGTCCTGCAGAAGCACAGTTTTCCATTTAAGTGGCATTAGTTTTTTTTTGTATGCGGCATATCTAGGTCAACCATGGCGGTGTTTCCTCAAGCGCAAGTGTGAAGCCGTCGATTTTGTGAAGGCTACAAAATCGATTTTTAAAACAGAGCTAATTACTTACACTCTGAGGATGCTCACAGTTTTAATAAATTGCGGCCTGTTTTCCGTCCAAAGTCCTCGACCGTTTAAGACTCTCAGAAAAGATTTTAATCGTGGACCGGACCGGTATCTGTAATCTGTCCGATAGACATCGATAAGATCGCCTCAAGATAGATGACCTAGTCATTGCGGCATGCCAAGAGAACATGACTAACATTAAGGGGACATCATTGTTTTAACCTCACCGTAGTTGGGTCATCAGCAGTATCATTTCTGGGGCTGGACTCACTGAAATCGGACGATTACTAGTATCGTTACGGGGCACAAGACTTTTCAATACGTCACATTTAATCGTGCTATCGTAATTGGGCCAGCATTAGTACCATTTTGGGGACAGGACTTTAAAAATGTCTCCATTATCGGGCCAATTTGAACTTAAAAAATCTCATAGAAATAGGGGCTGTCAAGTTTTGTATCATAATCGAGGGCACGACTCGTTTGACCTCTATCTCACCTGATGGCAAGTAAAATGTGGTCAACGACGATGCTCTTGAAAACTCAAACGTAAGGTTTATCTAGCAATAGAAAAACAGTCTCAAGCTGACCTATTCTGTAAACGTCTCATCGTGAAAACTTAGGTGAAGCGAGATGTGAATAGTGTCATTCCCTATATAGCATCTGCATCCTAATTGCGTAATACAGTATCAATCACAATCTGAATCATTTTGATGGTTATTGCTAATCCATAGCTTCATAAGTTCGAAAAAAATGTCTGCTCAACAACGTCGATAACGCAATCAATGTTGTTAAACTGTCAAAATGATAGAGTTGCATTAGTTGTTGTTGAGTTGTTGTTAGTGTGTTACGTATTTACCCCACAGGTGGACTGACAGCTCCGGCCATAGGTAGAGGTGGAACACCGCGGTGGTTTTAGCCGGTAAAAGTCCGGCATGCCCCTCTGTCACTCCCACGATAGAAGAAGTCCATGAGGATATCCACAGCGAAAAAAAAAAGTGGACTGACAGCTCACTTCACCTAAGTTTTCACAATGAGATTTTTACAGAATAGACCGACTGACTGTAGAAACTTGTGTTATTTTGGGGACACGATTTGTAATCTCACCTTATACGCGTTCGGAAGCTGCTCAATAGCTCTCTAGACGTCGAATTCAATCTGTACCTTCTCGGCAAATTACTTGTTTCCTCTTTCAATCTCCAGTCATAAATATTCACATTTCTTGTAATATCTTCATTAAAAGAGTCCAGAAAACCAGACCAACTGTCGCTGTGTTCGTATTTCCGAACGAAATTGGCGATTTTTTTGTTTACTGGTTTTTGTCCGAGTGCGAGGAGTTTCGATTCTCTTGCTAAAAGGTAGCGTAAGGCGGTCCTTTTTAATATTATCAATTCTTCTAGGGTTTTTGCCATAAAATTAGTACACTTACAAAAATCTACTGAAAATTACACTAACAACACTTTCAAATTCGAATCGACCACAATTTAAATTACACTAACAACACTTTCAAATTCGAATCGATCACAATTTAAATGAATGACGTTATAATTCAAAATAGGAACTAAAAATAGCGGGAACACCTTTCCAATGACAATAAAATCACATTTTCTAAAACGATACTGCTTCTAAACAAAGGCAACACGACATACAGCCAGCGACAAAACTGCGTGGAAATTTCAAGACCAATTATCAGCGACGTGACGTGATGGATAGTGCAAATTAGTTTTGAGACTCCTGCTGAATGGCTTTACATAATAGATAAATAAGTAGGTAATATATAGGTAGCTGTAATATATACGAGCACGTAGTAAATAACGTTATGTAAACTTTGCTAGAGGTGATGGGAATGTGATTCTAGATAAGTATTGATTTTTGGTGTGGGATGCAATTAAATGTCGATTTTTTTATAGTGGGTTCAGCTAGGATAGTCGGTTCTATTTTTTCTGTAACGTTTCATAAAAGAAAAGACTACTCTTTTTTTCTGTGGTGAAATTCTCCTGTATGTCAACGAATCATCACGCAGACAAAGGGTGGGTCCCTTCGTCTGGGGAATGTCGGACTCCTACCGATTAAAACCCGATGATTCCTATTACTACCTAGAAAAACAAGACCAGGATTATGGTGCTGTTCCGGCGACCATAGGACACTCTACATCATGTCATACGTGCCCTGTTACCTGCACGTTACAGGACCTAATGGAGGCTACTGATAACGCTAAGTTCTGGGCTCACATAATTTATATTGCTATCGACACGTGGATGTTTTTCATGACTTTCGCAAAGAAAATGCTACATGAATTTTCAATGACATAATTCACATAATCCGCTTCAGAATGCTCTTAAACCGCATGGTTATTAAGCTTATCAGACTCAGTACAGTGATATAAACCAGCTGTAGTTACAGTTGTATACTTCAAGGTCGAGTATTTACGTGCGACAACATCAAGCTATAAATTTCCAGTATCAGCTGACCCCTCATTGCACGGAACTCTTATACAATATTTTTTTAGTGAGAATTCTTAGGCAGCGATGAAAGTGAAATTTGAAGGACGCGTCACGATTAGGCATATTTCGTTACATATACACAAAGATATAGGTCACTCTGTCTGTCTCTCACACTACGGCGCGAAACACGGCGGGGCGGGCCGGGCCGGTCAATTTGACCGCGAACGATAGTGCAAAGGGATTCCTATACTACCAACGCATATAGAGTGCAAAAAGACCGCGCCGGTGCTTGTCGGATGATGTTTCTCGCGGTCATTCGCGGACAAAATGACCGCCGTCTGCGAAGCGCCTTAATCTCTCTTTTTTTTCGTTAGCCTATATTGTTTCCCACTGCTATGCAAAGGCATCCTCTTTTCCTTACAAACCTCCCAGTCCTGTGCGATCTCTGGCCATGTTGGCCCTGCAAACGTTATCGGATCGTCACCACCATCGCCGTGGTCTACCTCGACGGCGATGTCCTTCCTCATGGGCTGCACATGTCTCACTAATGCACCCGGAGAGATGGTAAAAGATCGTCACTCACTGGGAATCTCTTATTCTTTATTTTTTACGTAGTTTCACTTCCATTACGTGTTGTTTCTATCTTCAGTTAATTTTGATGATGGTCTGGCAGTTTCGAGTACTTCATGCGGCGGCCTACCCAAAAGTCCTTTCTTTGGTATTGTTTGTGGAGACTTTAAGCTCCTTAAGTTCTGGTTGAGCTATGCGATTACTGCCAAATGCGTGCACTGACTGGACAAGTCCACTCGTGTGGTTTTCCTTAAAACACCATTTCCATGGGCCTCACATGATCTAAGATTATGACTGAACTTCAAACGAGACTGATCTCTGAGTGTTTCAGTGTTTCTTCTCAGTAGTCGGATGGGAAACAGCGACCAATAGCTATTCACCACCATCTGAGAGGCTTTCGAATCAAAACAGACAGATTTTCGGTTGCCTGATTTGCCTAGTCCGCGCGGGTCCCCCTAAAACAAATAGCCGTCGGAAGAATAGCGGTCGTCTATTTGTATCTGAAAAATTTTTGGATATTCGATTTGTCTCCTCGACTCCTTCGATGACATTGATTGATGTTCGATTCGGCACGGAACCCTACAGAATGGTTGTGAATAGCCTTGCTCATCTACCTTTTTTTTAATATTATTGACGTGTAAAAAAAAAGGTTTGTATAAACCTGCGGGGCAATTGCGTAACACTTTATCAAGCGAAATCTGTTTCATTTTGACAGTTCAATAACATTCATTGCGTTATTTACGTGTTGAGCAGACAAATTTTTCGAATTTATGAAGCAATGGATTAGCAATTTGCTTCAAAATGATTCAGATTCCGATTGATAGTGTGTTACGCAATTAGGGTGCTGCGTAGAGATTATTTATAATTCAGTGCGAGGTCTGCTTACACTGGACATGTATTGCTTGATATCACAGAATATACTCGTATAATAAGTACTAGACGTTGATATGTTGTCATGTGTACAGGATCCTGACTGGTTGTTTAGCACTGTTTAGGAGTTCAAATCATGTGTATTATGCATTGCAGGTTTTGTAGAGTACACAATTCGAATTTTAATGATTTCGATCGCCTTTGAGGAGACGAAAATTTTGATGTATTTTTGTGCTTCCTGTAATTTAGATATAGCAGCAGCAAAAGCTGGAAAATAAGCACTAACGAATAGCAAAACTTTTGTCTAGCATGTTTTTAGCGTAGTTATTAAATTATAAGCATTAAGAAAGTAATTAATTAATTACAAGTAGTTTTCAACGTGCAGATTTTTTGTTAGTTAACTTAATAGGTACAAGATTCATGTACACCCATGGACTTTGAAGTTGCGTTTGAAGCATGCGTCAAAAACTCGTCAGAGACGCATGCGCCGTAGTCATTAATTTAAATATTAGTTTTTAAATGATATTTTTTTTTTTAGTAGGTACACCAATCAGATTTAGTCCAAGTTTGTCCGTTATCTGATGGATAAAACTTACGGTTTGACAGTTTTTACAGAGAAAATTGGCCAAACTACCATATTTATTCTTTAGTTAAAAGATACTTAACTAACTATTGAAGAACAAGTCCAAAAGTAGGTAGTTTTAGTCAATACACCAATTAATTTTAGTAACAATAGTTAGTCCACCAATTAGTTTTTAGTAACAATAGTTAGTCTACCAATTAGTTTTTAGTAACAATAGTTAGTCTACCAATTAGGTTTTAGTAAAAATAGTTAGTCTACCAATTAGTTTTTAGTAACAATAGTTAATCTACCGATTAGTTTTTAGTAACAATAGTTGGTCTACCAATTAAGTTTTAGTAACAATAGTCAATCTACCAATTACTTTTTAGGAAAAATAGTTAGTACACCAATTTATTTTAGTCACAACAGTTAGTTTAGTCTTTAACTAAACGTAACTCACCGAAGATCATCTAAAAAGTCGTTGACGGCTGTAATCATTGTTGTTGAAGCTGTAAAGAAAGATACAAACACATTTAACTACTTTCTACTTCTACACATACATTTCTACAACTAGGCATCTACAGTTGTACAAGGATCCTTTGGCGCGTGGCCAAAATCGGAACTAACGCCACTATCTTGTCTTTTCGATACAATTCCACAAACGTTCACTAACAACGCCCCCCTGTCAATGTCAGTCAAGCGCCAATAGATCCTTGCAGCACTTTAGTATTACGGTTCTACAGTCTACCTTCATTTATTACAAAAATAATAATCGCACTACTCATTAATAAAATAATAACAGAGTAAAATCTTATTTATCGTTATTGAGGGTTGAATTACAATGGGTCGAAAAGGGATGCAGGGGTGGGTAACATAACATCACGCCTGTAATATCCGGTTGTTAAGGCAGAGCTTAGGTGTACCTATAAGTACAGAGGCTAGCACATCAAGCTACGCCAATCTATCAAATTTTACTAATTAAATGTGAACCTTATTCCATTGTAGTAAAGTTGAACATATATCAAAGAAATTTGACAGATTAGGGTAGTTGATGTGCTGGACTGCTGGCCTCTGTACACCCACAGTTCATCAGTTATGTTTAACCGCCCGGCCACGAGTTTTGGCTTAGCGGCAAGCGGCGCGGTTTCTTTTGTCTAGCGTTGACGCTGCGAACGGTACACGGTACGTCGTGGCATGGTTCATACATTTTGGTATATTTGATTTTACCGCTCGCCGCCTCGCGTTAAGCTACCGCTGATAGCGGCGAGTTCGTAGCCAGGCCGTAAGTCCCATGTCGCGGGGCGAGCACGGGTGAATCTGGTGAAAAAAACGTTCTTGTTGGCATCAAACATGGAACGTTACATAAAACTTCTTTCAAAGTTTTGTCCCGATTCACCCCGGTTTCCTCATTTTCCCCCTTTTACCATACTAAAGTAAAATAAGAAAACAAAATAAGCTACGATGGCGCAGACAGACACACAGCCCTCTGTTTTTGACGGGGGTTAAAAACAGCCGTAGTTAATCTTACGCGTCGGTCGCTTATATAAAAAAAAAGTAAAATTAAGTAAGTGTTTAAACCCAGTTTAATTACTTGAACACCCCTCTAATAGAATTCGACAACCTAATTGCCTAACACACTATTAACCACGCCACGATCTGAATCATTGTGAAGGATATTGCTAATCCATTGCCTCATATGTTCGTAAAATTTGTCTGCTCAACAACGTAAATAACGCAATGAATGTTGTTGAACTGTCAAAATGACAGAAGAACTTGCTTGGGATCGAGGGAGGGTAGAGGGGGGGTTCCAGGGGAAATACTTCTATTGTTAGTGTGTTACGTAATAAAATTCGGCATTACGTCAGCGTCATAATATAAGCTAAAAGACTACCCTACATTTCGAAGGTTGCTGTGAACCTGTAAGAGGTGTCTAGACGTGCAGTGACGTAATAAAAGTACGATGACATCACACTGCGACTAACCTAGATAAATAAAACCTAGTTCTGCCAACAGAGGCTAGACTTCTGGCGCCAGCTGAGACAGGTGCAGAAACTTAGGATGCTTGCATAAAGGAGCGGGGACACCCGGTACAGATCCCCCCCCAGTGGCGTAACTATACCGTATGGGGCCCGTGGCAAATTCAAGGGATGGGGCCCACCCTCAATGTAAAGAAGCTCAACCAACGACATAGCTTTTTTTTTATTTTACTAGCACTTCTCCCGCGACTTCTTCCTCGTAGATTTCATATTTTCCCCTACAAAATTGAACACCTGACTGCTTCGTTGGTCTAGTGGTCGCAAGCGCTACTGCTGAGCATGAGGTCCTGTCCAAAAAATTAGATAAACAATGGAAAAAAGGTACAAAATGTTCGAAACCTGAATGATGTCCTTTGTTGCACATTTTGAAAAAAAGTTTGTATTTATAAACTTATGTTAGGATCCTCCTGTGCTCATGGCCCTCTCGGGCCAAGGGCCCCCTCTGGCTGGGGGCCCGTGGCATTTTGCCCCAATGCCACCCTATAGTTACGCCACTGTCCCCCCCCTGCAGATGTAGATCTCTGCAGGTTGATCTTCGGAAAGAAACGGTAACATGTTTTACCTGTTTCTTTATGCGTGAGCGCATAAGTTACCATGGGACTGTTTCACCCGCACTTATTGGTACCGACTTGTCTTTAACGGGAACCCGTTTCTTTATGCAAGCACCCTATGAATGGACATTACTCAGGTACAGATAGCGCCATCCTCGAAGACGCGCCCCACTCTTCTTCCTAATCGCTTACAGTACAAGTGTGCAACATTCCGCTAGTGTTTTAGTTTTGTCGATACACAGTAATTACTTATTAATGGGTAATTATTGTGTATCAAAAAACTAAAACACTAGCGGAATTAACTAGCGATTAGTAAGAAGAGTGGCGCACGTTTCCGTGGATGGCACTATCTATACATTGCTACTTTTTACTGACTATGACGTGTTGCGCTTGGCCAGCAGTGAAACCAGTCCCCATGACTGAGTCAGAAGCCCGAAAGTCTGACAACCAGTCTTACCAAAGGGTATCGTATTATCCAGTAACTGGGCTGTGTAGGTCAGATAGGCAGTCGCTTCATGTAAAATACTGGTATTCAGCTGCACCCGGTTAGACTGCAAGCCGCCCCAACATAGTTGGGAAAAGGCTAGGCAGATGATGATACGACATCCATACTAATATTAATTAAAAATTCGTAAGTAACTCTGTCTGTCTGTCTGTATGTTACCTTTTCACGCCTAAACCGCTGAACCGATTTGTATGAAATTTGGTATAGAGGCAGCTTGAGTCCCGAGAAAGGACATAGAATACTTTTTATCCCGATATTCCTACGGGATCCAGACTTATGCGGGTGAAACCGCGGGGCGCAAATGACTTAATTTACATAAACGGTAAAAAAATAAATACACTGTGCTTATAATTTACATGTCAAAGTAACTGGAGAAAGTTCGTCTCAGACGCCACTGACTTATTGTGAAGGAGAAAATCTTGAGAACTTAGAACGGTCTGAATTCTAACAAATGCCAACACGCAGTGAACAAACGTAATAATTCCCATTTTCTATCTTCATCTGCCTAAGCCTTTGTCCAACTATGTTGGGGTCGGCTTCCAGTCTAACCGGATGCAGCTGAATACCAGAAGTTTACATGGAGCGACTGCCTATGTGACCTCCACAACCCATTTTCTGGGTAACACGATACCCCTTGGTAAGACTGGTTGCCAGATTTTCGGACTACCCGTAACGACTGTTAAGATCTACGATGATAGCCGGGACCAACGGCGTGCTTTCCGAAGCACGAAGGGGTCTCGATATGTAATAGATGGTGGATGGTATTTCTGTTCTGTGGTCACCCATCCACGAACCATCCGCGCAAGCGTACAGCTTAACGTTCGATCTGTTATCATTTAGCCACGCGAGAGCCAGAGAATCCATGCTAATATTATAAATTCGAAAGTAACTCTGTCAATTATATCCGATGACACTCGGCAATATTGTAGCTTCCCATTGGTGAAGGAATTTTCGGGATCGGATCAGTAGTTCCGAAGATCACCATTTACCCCCTACAACTTCACAACCTCCCTTCTCCCTCTTTATAATATTATAGTATAAAAAAGTCAGTACAATATTCAGCCATCGAATTAAGGATTTGCAAATGTAAAATCCGTCTGGACAACCGATCAGACACAAATCCAATTGATTTTGCCCGAATTCTTACACTAAAGGTAATTCTGAACATTACGAACTAACCACGTGAGGTGGACAGACATCCCCTTGACAACTTGAAGCCTTACAAGCCACTAATCTGCTTATAGTAGTGCGTATTTAACTGCCAACTTACTGAAGAAACTTTATAAATAATAGACCTTTCTCTCAAAGAAGACTTTATGAAAAATGAAAAATGGTTTATTATTTTAAACAAGTAAACCTTAAAAACTAGTGATTGGAACCTCCTTTTAAGCAGTTAAGCCTGTGTTAGGAGACTCCGCTCTTCCAAAACTTAATAAAAATAATAAATAATTTAATAAATATTTTTACTTTATAAGAATTTGGAATTCGGAGCAGTGCTGTGGTGGCCCAGACAGGCGCTTTCATCATCATTATTTCAGCCGAAAGACGTCCACTGCTGGACAAAGGCCTTACCCAAGCACCTCCACTTCGACCGGTTTTGTGCTTCTCTCATCTGCCTGCGGCCTTCACAAGGACGCGCACACACTTACAGCCTACAGGCGCTTTACTTTGTGTAAATTATTTAAACACCACTGCTGCTGCATGCCGGCTGCTGCAGGCCTATGTCCAGCAGTGGACGTCTTTCGGCTGAAATGATGATGATGATGATGACTGCTGCTGCATGGAGCGACTGCCTGTGTGACATCCACAACCCAGCTACTGGGTAATACGATACTCCTTGGTAAGACTTGGTTGTTAGAATTTCGGGCTTCTGACGACCCATAACGACTGTCAAGATCCACGATTGACAACCGGGACCAACGGTTTAACGTGCTTTCCGAGGCACGGAGGAGTCTTTGTATGTAAAGATGGTCACCCATCCACGGGCCAACCGCAGCAAGCGTAGCTTAACCTGATCGATCGAACCGTGCTGCTGTTATTACTTAGCCACAACATTCCCAAAATAAGCGCCAAAAATAAAACAAGACACGAACTAAAAACATGTGTCCGTTGACGAACGCTCAAAAACCGCGATGCACTAAAAACTTTTTTACAAAAAAAACAACCGACTTCAAAAAAAACACTACAAAGTGAAAAATAACTTTAATTTCGGAAGTCGGTGTCGTTTATTCCGCATTTTCGTTTTTTGACACCGACTTCCGAAATTAAAGTTATTTTTCACTTTGTAGTGTTTTTTTTGAAGTCGGTTGTTTTTTTTGTAAAAAAGTTTTTATTTTTCCTTTTTTTAGTTGTACCTACCCCACACAAATTCAATTAACACTAGTGCATTGAAGAATTGAAGACACCGACTAGAAGAATCATCAAAATTCGCATAGAAATGCCGGAGATGCAGTACATTTATGCATATAACTTCGTACATAGGAATAATTACCTAATGTATTATATACTAAAACCTTCTTGAAAGTATGTAGATCACACTAATGAAAGAATTATCAAAATCGGTTCAGTAGTTTTTGAGATAATCGCGGACATACATACATACGGGTCGAATACAGAACCTCCTTTTTTAAAGTCGGTTAAAAAGTCGGTTAAAAATGAGTCATTAATTCATTACAAGACAGCTCGAACAATAGTGTGACCGCATTGAATTCTTTCATATAAGTACGTCAGCTGCGAAAGAAAGTTGGATAAACAATGATAATTATGTTATGGCTCCCTGCAAAGAAAATAAAATTATCGACTTCAGTGCACTTAGAGCCACGCCACACGGCGCGTTGCGTCGACGCAGCGCTGCCGTTGCGTTGTTTTACATACAAATAACCGTAGTGTACACACGGTGCGCTGCGTCGTCGCACATGACGGACAGCAGCCCCCGAGACGAAGCAGAAGGGGTGTAATTACCTGCGACGCCGGAGCGTCACCGCTTAGTAGCATTGATAAAAAGAAGACACGCGGAACTGCGAACTGAAACCGAAACTGCGTAACAGAACGTTACGACTGCGTCCTAGTAACGCTGCGTTGACGCAGCGCCCGTGTGGCCGGCAGTTGCGACGACGCAACGCACAGTGTGGACTGGCACTCACCTAAACGCATAATGTTTTATGGATAACAAGCCTACAAAGGGGTTGACTACCGATATGGTGACTAATAGTAAAAATTGGACAGCTTAACAAGGACACGAGATCCATAATTGGCTGACTTGTCCATTAGAAAGGTTGTGCACTACAGAAAGCGCCATCCATGAAGACGCGCCCCATTCTTCTTCCTAATCGCTTACAGTACAAGCACAGAATACTTAATAGTACTACGTAGTACAAGTGTGCAACATTCCGCTAGTGTTTTAGTTTTGTCGATACACAGTAATTACATATTAGTGGGTAATTAGGGTGTATCAAAAAACTAAAACACTAGCGGAATTAACTAGCGATTAGTAAGAAGAGTGGGACGCGTCTTCGTGGATGGCACTATCTATAGCTATATCTACTTTTAATAGTCTAAAATCGATAACACGCAATTAGCAGATGTTGTAATGGTCATAATAGTGAACTGCTTATCAGATCAGAAGACCAAAGAAATGATGGATGGTTGTGTAAAAGACAATATGTCCGGAATCTGGGTTTGTGCCCTGTTGATTACAATGGGTTCGTCTCGAAATATGGATGTTCTATGGTACAGCTCCACCTAACAGACAGATCGAATACATGCGTTAGACACATAATGTCTAGAATGGGTGTGTGTGACTACGTACTGACAGAACTGCTAATAGAGATACGTATATAAATTGAGATAAGGATAAGAAGATGATATTTTTTTGATTAGACTTAACCAAGCCGTCAGAAACTGGAGACATATCGCTCTTTCAACAATTTACGACTGCGAGTGAGTCATTTCAATTTAAACTACCTACATTTATGAAGCATGAAAAAAACAACTATAAACCGCGGTAATTCTGCACGTTCATACAATAACCAACAAAAATCCCACATAACTGTATATCTTAGATAAACACTCAATAAGATAGTGGGGGAAACGATAACGTCAAAGATTAGCATCTCCTGAGCCGTGAGAATTGAGCAGTTCTTGTTGCCCCACTTCAGAAAGTTGGCACGGAGATAAGAATGTGATGTCAACTTTCTAGTCTATGATTAGCCATCCAAATATTGATCCTGGAAGCAAAATATTGGTCTTCGTGCCTGCAATTTTGGACCGAATGAGAAAATATTTCGTGAAGAAAGTTTTGAGCATATAACTATAGATGATGATTTTATGAGTTAGGGACGGCCAAGGAAACGATGGATGGATTTTTTGAATGATGACACGACTTAAAACGGGTTGACTAATGAGATGTCGGCTAACTAAGATGTATGGAAGAAAAAGACAAATTGCGCAGACCCCAAATGAATTGAAACAAGGACAGGACTATAATGACCTTCTAATTTTCGAAAAAAGTATGAGAAAATTATCAGCCTTTTTGTCGAACCATTCCGTCTATATAAGTCCGTCAACAAAGATTCACCCGAAAGTGCTTGATCCGTCAAAAGGTAACAAATAAAATTTTTCAAACGGGCAAAAACAAAACACATTGCGAATAGGGATAACTGTCAAATCGTTGTAGTTCGGGTTCCGAAATAATCTTATGGTCGTAGACCGTGACACGGAGTAGGAAACCCAGTAACTGAAGCCGAAACTACGGATTTCGGGCTTAAGGCTTAAACTCCTCTTACGCTGACGTCGGTCGGTCTCGTACCGTCAGTCACGCGTACCAAGACGCTGACGATAAATGGACTTGTATAGTGTAGCACCGACGGTCAGCGAGCGCGAGTCCATATAAATCGGTTCGCGATCGACGTCGGGGTAACAGTATTTCCAGCCTACGTGTCTAAACACACTATGCCGAAGGTACGCGACCGAAGTTCGGCATGAATACGCCTGCAATGCTATTTGCATCGCTGTAACGCAACGTAATTTCGGCATAATATGTCGTCAGTAATTCAAATAACATTGCAGGCGTAATAATGCCGAACTTCGGTCGCGTACCTTCGGCATAGTGTGTTTAGACAATAAGGAATAGGCCTCCCGTTTCGTCTGAATGAAATAGGATGATACCAGTCACTGCGCGTGGCAATGAGTGTGGACTGTGGCTGCCTTTTACAGCTCTGTGCTATCTTATCTTCTTCTTCTTGGTGTTATCGCTGGTACGATGAATTTGAAACTTCATGTACGCCCAACACAATCTATAGGTATCCTATTTTGGAACCTGTGTTTCGTTCGACTGAATCTTTTGGATAGATAACACGATAGTTAGCTGCAAGTTGTAGGCACTTTATATAACATTTTAGCCTTTGAAGAACAATTAGAACAGATGGGCTACCATTAGGCCGTTTACACATTATGCCGTAGCTGCAGTGGCACCGCCGCCGCCGCGGTGTCGCTGTATTAGGCCCTTTACACATTATGCCGCAGCGGCAGTGGCACCGCCGCCGCCGCAGTGTCGCTGTATTAGTCACTCTTGGATTTGTATGAACCCTCATACATGGTGCCGCCGCGGCGACGGTGAGTTTTCAAAAGTCTTGATACCGCGGCGGCGAAAAACGCTGCCGTTGCGGTGCCATGTGTAAACGCCCTTAGTCACTCTTGGATTTGTATGAACCCTCACACATGGTGCCGCCGCGGCGACGGTGAGTTTTCAAAAGTCTTGATACCGCGGCGGCGAAAAACGCTGCCGTTGCGGTGCCATGTGTAAACGCCCTTAGGGGACCAATCGTTTTCAAATTCCCATGAAATACGTGGACGAAAGTCGGACGGATCGGGCTGTAGGTATGGAAGACTGAAATCCTGGCTAAGCATAATCAGCCTATAATTTGTCCACTGTTGGGACACAGGCTTCCTCTTTCTGTGAGAGGAAAAGGAGGCTTATGTTAGGTATTTCTGGGCTGATGACGAGAACCTTAAAGATTAAGAAGACAATCCTAATGAATACCAGCTGGTGATGGAAACCTCTTAAGACAAAAAATTAAAAGATCGATGGTAATCTTTTTTTTTTTTCGTTAGCCTGTACTGTCCCACTGCTGGGCAAAGGCCTCCCCCATTTTCTTACACATTTCTTTGTGATGGTAATCTTATCTCATTAAAATATGAACGATAAATGTACATTGACTTCGTTATCACACTTTGCGAATAAAAGGAATTTAGATAACATCAACTTTGGACGATATTTACATAACCGTACCTTTGACTGGATCACTGGCGATACGAAAATAGTTATGCTTTAGTAACATTGGCCACAGACTTCGTAGAATGTACCGGATGTAAAGTCAGGGAAATTATTTTTTTATCAATTTGACACAATTCGTCAATTTCCTTCCAAATTATTTTCCCTACCTTTATAAGTAGACATCGTCTACGGAGGAAGCTCTTTATATTGGAAATGGGACCGGTAGCCTATTGCATTGGTTTAAGATCCCGGAGTTCGGAATGAAGTCTGGTAAATAGCAAGAGAATCTTACATACGGGAGCTGTGCACACGAGATCGAATAGGTACTGTTCATGACCTTTAAATATGAACCACACTTATCTACCTAATAACACTACTAAGAAAACATGCAAGCAGTCTAAACCTCATGACTCACTTTACTCTACTTCTAGACAAGCATGCACCATCGTCAATCGCGTAATCGCTTACCATCACCCGATAGTGGTAAAACGAGATCCTGCCAAAATAACAAATATGTCCGACTCGACCATCGAATCCTGCGCAGTTACATAAGTATAAGACTTTTACTTTTTGAGCGTACGCCACCGAATTCGCTGACCTTGCAGTATAAAAGCTCTTGCGAGTGAAAGTTCTGCGACAAGTGCTGGCCGAAGTTAAAAACATGTTACATTACTAAATATTATAGGGTTGTCACGGTGCCAGAAATGTTTTTTTTTTATTATTTTCTTGCCAGAAAGAAAAAGTTTCAAGCCCAGACTCTTAGTGTGAAAATCTAGTAGGATTGAATTCAAAAGAATGCTGTTACTTTCTTTGTGGCATTCGTTGGATAATTCTACTTCTTACCGTGTCGATGTCAAATATACATAAGACGAAAAAATAAATATCGTTTTTTTTATTTGTTTGGCCCAAAATTCAGAAACGCGGATACTATTCACTGACGCAGCCTTTAGGTCCTCACGTGTGCAAGTGACAGGGCATGCGGTGCAAGATGGGAGGTGAGCCATTGGTTTATTTAAGGTTCTCCAAGTAAGCCACGGTAACTTGTGTCCGGATGGGAGTAAGCATTGATTATGATTTTAAAATCACCACTATCTTGTTGTAAAGCTCAGTAGCGGATAACTGGTTAGGATTCAAAAAATAGTTACGCATTATCCGGGACCCATGGCAATTAGTAATTTTCACCACCATCTTTCACTTAGAATGAATAAGTGTCAGAAATTCGAATTGTATCTAAAGAGTTGATGCATTTAAAACAATTAAGTGTGTGAGACTTAGTTGTGTCTAGAAATGGATGCCTGGAAGGGTTTTTGGAAGGCATTTGCTCAGGAGTAGGACAGTGTAGAATAACTAAAACAAAAAAGCGTGTGCCTTTACTTTAGGTGCCAACCCTACCTCCGATATTATAAGATACCGTTCGGAATATAAAATAAACGTTACGTATTGACAAATCATCTACATTAATACTATACGTTTAACGATCTGTCTGGCTGTCAATATTATGTAAATTAAATAAAGTCAATATTATATAAAGACTATCGAATGGTTCCTTCTTGGTATGTTTTATTGATTTTGACTTCCGAGATTCTTTGGAAATACATCGGCGGGATAATTGCGTAAAACACTAACAGTGGGAATGGCTTTCATTTTGACAGTTCAACAACATCCATTGCGTTATTTACATTGTGAGCAGACAAATTTTTCGAACTTAAGAAGCAATGGATTTGCAATATCCTTCAAAATGATTTAGATTGTGATTGATAGTGTATTACGCAATTAGGGTGCAGGTAATTGAAACCAAGTACTTACCACTAAAGTTTATCTGTCAAACTAAGGCGTAAATTCGAATATGTTTGCATCTATTGGTTCCCCAACAGGAAGATTAATAGCCCATTCTGCTAACGTAGTCATCAATCATAATCCATCTTCAAAGGGATTAAGGAGTTTGGTAGCATATACTTTAGACGTCCCTAAGTTGCTTTGGACGACAACCGAATTTCGACTCATCTACCTCAATAATATACACAAGCATACGCCGGTTCTAGTGACGCTTGATCATGATAATAGGGAGCGAGTCTATTGCCCATAGATATAAGAAGTGTGTTTTGTACATTGTTTTTTTTTTATTTCGTTTGTTTAAATTTCTATGCTATTGCCGTTAACCGGGCACAAATCCCTCCAGATTGCGACTGAGAAATTCCTCATAACAAAAACCAATGACAGTGCTCAACCTGGGAGCCAAGGCTTCGCAGCGGTAGCGCTTGTGAACACTAGACCAGCGATTAGGGTAAAACCCAATGGACCCTGTCACAAAACAAGGTTTATCTTTAGACCCAGAGGCATTCCACTTTGCCCCACCAGTTGGGCGGCCGGTGGCGCAAAGTGGAATAATCCGGTTTAAACTGTCGAATCATTTTTAAATTTTGAACTATAATCCGAAAATGTTAAAGTTCTTATTACAAAAACTGACGTTAAACCCGAGTCTAAGTAGTTAATTTAGAATTTAGAACTTTACGCCTGTCGGAATGAAGTTCAAAATACAGTAAGTGGCTCATAGGTTTAGGCTGGGTCTAAAGAACTCGTTTTGTAATAAGGCGGACCTATTTGAACCATGCTAGATGGACCCAGCTAGATGGACGGACGATCTAAAGAAGGTGGCTGGGGTAAACTGGATGCGGAAGGCGGAGGACAGGGTGCTGTGGCGCAGTCTGGGAGAGGCCTATGTCCAGCAGTGGACTGCGATAGGCTGAGTTGATTGATTGATTGATTTGAACCATGTACCCATGCTCAGCACTCAAAAGTGGCGCTTCCGATCATTATACCAAGACTTAGTCAAATGACGAACTAAGACTACAGAAAACCTCAACGCTTAACATAAGTATTAGAAATTCAATAAAAACACGTAATTTATTATCAAAACCTCACCATGACATCACCACTAAATTAAAAGACGAGACTAGTCAAGCCTCGGTAAAAGTTTTGTCGTCAACCGCCTTTCGAAGTAAAAGTCTTGTTAATATTTATTTACTTTCTTGCGTAGATGCATCTTCATTGGTATGTGTGAGAGAATACCGGATAATACCTATTCATGTTTTGTTGTAGCTGTTTTTATATGAAGAGTTCAATGGACGTAGTAAGATTGAACTTTAAATAGCCTCCACGAACGGCGATACTAATAATTGAGTATCATACGTCCAATCAAAATCCGAGGGTTTTAGCGAAATTATTAATCCATTGCTTTATAGGTTTGAAAATTTCGACTGCTCAACAACGTAAGTAAAGCAATGAACGTGCTGAACTGTCGAAATAAAAGGCCATTGATTGCTGGACGGTCAATCCCGCTACGAATTTGCTGCCTGGCTAATATTTTTACCACAACATGAGCTAATCTTATAAAGCTTGTGCTGATACGAAAGAAAAAATAACTATTGACACGAAACAGGACCTTTGACAAACTAATCTGCCTGTAATTTTACGGGCTCTCATGCCCTGGAGTTCCCGATTCTGCATATATGATCTTGGCTGCAACGTCAGGTCATCTCCCCCAAAAAAACGTACGTACAAAGTATTAACTTACAGGCAAGTTGTCCAAAAATCGTCAAAGAGAAACAAAATTAAAGCTTGTAATTATAAAAACCAATAGAATTCCATGGAAGTCACCATATTCAAATATTAGTTACAGAAACACCACATGGTATTGATTCCCATAACCTTAGGATGAGTGACTCACAGGACGCCACGGCTGACAAAATGTCGTTGACAGTGTGTATGCGAATTTTAATGAATCTTTATTAGCATTCCGATCCCGTCTGGTGTATGTTCGTGTATGTTCAAGTTCTACTCTCGTGGGTAGGCAGTTAAGTGGCGCCTAATAACGGCTAATGTGTATCTTCGACCGATCTTAAGACGAGCGAATCTTCAAACGCAATTTTGTATGCTGTCTCTATCATTTTAAGGTTCATTGTGACAACAGAAAGTCTTCAAAAAACGTTGTTTCGTTTGTGAATTTGGAGGTTAAGATATTAGCATTTAAATGCAGCCCAAATTCTCGAGGATATGAAGCAGTTACCAAGAACGCAAGCGTTGACGACATATTTTGTATTTTAGGAACGGAAATGGCAGATGGTCCAACTTGTGTTAGCCGTTAAATTCTGCCTTTGCAACTGCAATATATTTTGGGCAGAGTGCACCTGTGTCTGCCGCACACACTTGTGCACTATAATATCTCCCGTGCCAAAGGCTACTCTCCGTTGAGATTGGCCGCCATGGCAAAAAAACGATCTGGAGGGACTATATTTTGGGTCTTATCGATTAATGATTTCAAGTGGCAATTAAAAACTAAACATCAGTGTATAAATTAGTTTAGGTTGGTAATCTGACTGCCTATGACACTGCGATTTTCATCCTTTTTTGTCCTAACATTGTATATTAGAAAACGCAACTCTCCCTGGCTGTCTGTCCCATCAATTAACTTAGCCTATCCTAGTCCATTGCTGGACATTGGTCTCGCCCAGGCTGCCCCACAACACCCTGTCCTCCGCCTTCCGCATCCAGTCTGTCCCAGCCACCCTCTTCAGGTCGTCGGTCCATCTAACTGGCGTCCCACACTACATTCTACACTGTTGTTAGACCACTTTTATTTTTTCATAGAAAAATGTTTTCTAGCTAGGTAAGTATCAAATCAAACTCAAAGCATTTATTTCAAATAAACCAGTTACAGGCACTTTTAAATTGTCAAGGAGTCGGTCAGTCAGAAAGATAAAGCTAGTTCCCCATTCCAAAGTGTAGTAGGTACCTATGGAGAAGAACGGGCAATAAACTCCACGGCCACTATTTTGAATCAAAATAATACGGTTATATTACATCATTCATGTTGAAATTACGCATGTAAGAACGGTGCAAAACGTTAAAAGCGTCCGTAATGAAAAGATAACGAAAAACAATTCAAATATTAAATGAAATTAAAATAAGCCGTGGCAGCTAAGAAATGACCAGTCCCAACTGACGGCGCCCGTTCACGAACATGACGCCTGGATTAACACCATTCAGCTCAACCATTTCGAAGGGAGCTAAATGATCCAACACAAATGCCACCATCAGCGAGACAGACAGACGAGACATAAAGTCATTGCTAGATTTGCTAGTAAACTAATAAATCAAATATTAATGTAAGTCTCAATCAATGGCAATTTAGATTAACCTAATTCACTAGCCGAGTAGAGTAGTAATATTCCAACAATTTTATAGCCAGTGAGAACTGACATTAATTCAGCACGTTTACAGAACGTGGTTGCGTGTTAAATTCTCGCCAAGTAGTTACGATAACGTCATTAATTTTAATTATTGAAAGTAATTATTTAAAAGTTTTTGTTCATTTGCAATCACATCTCACGGAAGGCTATTTATTGATGCTGCATTCTGAAATTCTCTCATCTATTTAACTTTGGGTGATCTTCTAAGATGATTAGATTACTAACAGTAGCAATGGCTTTCATTTTCATTGAGTTATTTACGTTGTTGAGCAGACAAATTTTTTGAACATATATATGTAGCAATAGGTTAGCAATATTCTTCAAAATTATTCAGATTGTGATTAATGGTGTTACGCAATTACGGTGCAAGGCAGTCAACTTTTCCAAAAAATTTGTTGAATGGATAGGTAATCTTTTCATAATGGTAACAGCTGTTTTTGGGAGAGTTCAGAGGGTTTTCGGGACACGAACGAAAAAGTTACTTTGAATGCAGTTCTACAATCAAAACTTTGCGTATAGGCAAAACGTGCACCATCCTAGACTACATCATCGCTTAGCATCAGGTGTAGACGCGGAACTAGGTTTTCGCTCAAGGGGGAGGCAAATGTTTCTCTCCGAGTGAGGGAAGGGGGGCTTTCCCAAGCCGTGAAAAAGCCTTAAAAAAAACCTTAGGCACTTGTTTTCCGTAAACGCAAGAAATTCATCAACTCATTTAAACGTACGGATACTACAGGTTGTAAAACTATGTTTATGTCTAGAGTTTTACACTCATCTGGGCGATATAGGTATCTAACGCAAGAATTGTACCAAAGAAGATCGTGCCGACACGGGACACAGTCAGTGGGGTAACTGCGTAACACACTATGGCAATGTCCTCCATTTTGACAGTTCAACAACATTCATTACGTTATTTACGTTGTTGAGCAGACGAATTTGTCAAACATATGAAGCAATGTGTTAAGAATTTGCTTCAAAATCTTGCAGATTGTAACAGAAAGTGTGTAGGCAATAGGAGTGCAGACTTGGAATAGACACAGGCATGGTAGGAGCAGAAAACAGGCAGTCTAGAAGCGCTAAATACTAGCCTGGGCCTCAAGGCCGCTAACAATACCGGTAATGGATATAAATAACCGACCCGACGTGGGCGAAAGGACCAGTTTGTATTCTTATAACCGGGACCGGGTCAAACCTGAATGGATGCGTCTGGCTAAGAACGGTAAAGATTCTAGCATTGTAAACGTGGAATAATTTGCTTGATAAAGTTCTTAAATTCATTTATTTACTGACAGACAATACACTGCCTAAACCGCTGGGTCTAGAAGCAAGCAATTTTGCAGAAGATTGTAATTAACGATTGTGAGACTTTCTTGTCAGGACTTTTCAAATTTCGAAATCGTCACCCTAATCGCATGTGCTTTGCCACCAAAAACAAAAGGGTTTGAAGATTTTCATATGGACCCTCTGGTCCCTGGTATACCTATGAAATAATCACTCTGAAAGTTTAAAGTAATCAAACATGTATGCAACACGTAGTAAGCATGTTTAAAAAATATGGATGTCACGTGATCAACGTTGAACGTTAATTTAAAATTGAACGACTTAACGGGGTGTGGTCTTATTATTTTTTCTGTTTACATTGATGTCAGCTATCGAATTATATAGGTTTCATGCGTGGTAGATAGGTATGCGACGGACCTTCAAACCTTCAAAGTCTCATATGTCTGACCCTTTTTTTTTGTCTTTGTGGAAAACCTCATGGATAACCTTCGTCTGGGGAGAACGGAGAGACATACACGTATATGTCGGACTCCTACCGAGTAAAACCACACTGTTTCTTCTACTGCCATAAGTCGGGGGCCCGGGAGATACTTGTACATTCGCCGCACCCCCGACTGGTATGTGCCTGAACCTGCAATTACATCAGCTACCAATAGCCCTTCAACCAAAACACAGCAAGCGACCCTTGTCGGCAGAAATAGTTACGGCGATGGTAGGTACTTCCCCGGACGAATTGTTACAAGGAATTCCACTAATACACCTTTTCATGTTACAGACAAGGATAGAACTATACTGGTGGTTTGAAATCAACATAAAGTTCATTTGCAATGCGTAATTAACTTTTACTGATTAGTACTACTTAAAGCAAAGTGTGAATGTGCACTGGCGTTTCTCATTATCTTACTGTTTAATTGTTTTCCGACGGAGTGGACGATCAATTATTAATTTATTACACAGGACGTTGTTTTTTTGTCTCAGAAAGTACATTATTAACATTATGCCGTTGGTCCCGGCTTGCATTCAAAGATTGTTGACTGTCGTTACAGAAGCTCGAAAGTCTCGACAACCAGTCTTACCAAAGGGTATCGTACTACCCAGTAACTGGGTTTTGGATGTCATAGGCAGTCGCTTTACAGCTGCATCCTGTTAGACTGGATGCCGTAAAGTCTAGACAGATGATACTGTTGTGTTTTGAAAACAGGAGGTGGTTCTTCTCTTGTATTGGCACGCATAGATGAGAACAGCTTATATTAGACAGCATAATCAGCCTATAATATTCCCACTGCTGGGACACAGGCCACCTCTCTTCGAGAGGGAGTGGGCTGTACAGATACAGATAACGCCGTCCACGAAGACGCGCCCGACTCTTCTTCCTAATCGCTTACAGTACAAGTGTGCAACATTCCGCTAGTATTTTAGTTTTGTCAGTGCACAGTAATTACTTATTAGTGGGTAATTAGTGTGTATCAAAAAACTAAAACACTAGCGGAATTAACTAACGATAACCACTAGCGATTAGTAAGAAGAGTGGGGCGCGTCTTCGTGGATAGCACTATCTATAATCTACCACGCCAACCTAGTGCGGATTGGTAGATGTCACATGTCTTCGAATTTTGGTACTAGGACGTGCCGGTTTCCTCACGATGTCTTCCTTTACCGTTTTGAGAGCAGTGGTGATGAAACAATTTACACAAAGTAAAGCGATTGCCATGAACCCAAGACCTACGACTCATAGACGGGGTCGGTCGTTACCACTGAGCCATGAGTGCTCCTGAACAGCTCATGCTGTGATAAAAATATTAGCCAATCAGCAAGGTGATAGCGGGGCTGACAACCCAGCTGGTCTATTGTGTAATAATCTCGCCGTGATTCATACTATTGACAGTCATCATCTGCCTAGCCTTTTCCCAACTATGTTGGGGTCGGCTTCCAGTCTAACGGATGCAGCTGAGTACCAGTATATTACATGGAGCGATCTGACCTCTACAACCCAGTTACTGGGTAGTACGAAACCGCTTGTTAAAACTGGTTTTCTGACTTTCGGGCTTCTGACGACTGTCAAAAATCCACGAATGACAGCCGGGACCAACGGCTTAACGTACTTTCCGAGGCACGGAGGGGTCTTGGTATGTAAATGATCACCCATCCACGGACCAATCGCGGCAAGCGTAGCTTAACCTGATCCATCGACCCGTGTGGCTGTTATTACTTAGCCACAAGCCCCTCTTATTGATACTATTGCCAGTGCACATCATCTAAGTTTTCACGGTGAGATTTTACGCAATAGATCGGCAGGCGTCCATTGAAGTATCGCCACTCGCGGAGGCGGTTTAAGTAGCCGATTTTAACTAAGTAGGGATATAAAGTGCTAGTGTCTAGCTATCGATTCACTGGCACTTGCCAAGTTTTTAACCCCATTTCCAACACTTTCTTAAAGTGAAGTACCAATAATTCACTTTAATTACGACACATCTTTACAAATTCACACCAATCGGGTGTGATATATTCTGTGAGGGCAATTTAGAAAAAACAATATGGCGGAATGGTAGGTATGCCAGGCTCCATATGTATAAAAATCTTCAATGCCCTCTCCATCTCGTTCGCAAGATCAAGTTCCACATCCTGTATAATAAATAATGTTTATACTATTGGATGTACTGATAGAATTTATTACAAAGCAATGACCGACTTATCACGTCAACACACTAGAGTACAATGAGAACAGCGGATGTTATAACATTTAAAACTCTTGTCTTAAGAGGTCCGATGACGGTCCCCCCTCCTCGATCGCCTGCTAGTCCTTCTTCTGTTTTAATCTCTGTCTTATCCACTATAAGCGTTCTCATTCCGGTCTGAGTTTGAAGTGAGCTAGATTCCCTAAGATCTGGTAATTGTGTAACACACTAACAGTAGCAATGGCTTTCATTTTGACAGTTCAACAATATTCACTGCTTTATTTGCGGTATTGAACAGACATATTATTCGAACATATGAAGCAATGAATTATCAATATCCTTCAAAATGACTGGTTAAAAGATAGTTCACTAAAATTTTCACGATGACATTTTTACAGAATAAAAACCTTTGGGCGCATCATGTCCAATTCGCAAAATGTCCAGAGGGTAGCAATATTATGATTTATCAGTCCAACTTATTTATACAGATTTGTGATTTTTTTCTAATAAAAGAGTTGATCATAAACTACTTATATGCATTTTTACTTCGAGCCGAATCTCACCCAATCTCACGTGGGGGTCGTGTCAAAAAACGCCTCTCGTAATCAAGGACGTCCCATAATTGCGAACTGGACCGATTGCGAACTGGACCAATTACGAACTGGACCAATTGCGAACTGGACCAATTGCGAATTGGACATAATGCGCCCAAATGAATAAAAACTATAAAAGCTATTCTACAGGGTGTTACAGAAAGGGTATATCAATACAAACGGGTTGAAGAGTGTATCTGGTCTAGAATCTCTGTACAAAATTTCAGCTCAAAAACAGTAACTTTGAAAATGCTTAATATTTTTTTATTTCGATAGTTTATTAAATTGAAATCATAACAAACATGTCACCGCACTACGAGGGTCATTATCCATTATCTGTAGTGTGTCTGTGCGCCTAGTACACGCACATCACGCCGCCGCGCGCTAGTGCAGCGCCGTGATGTCGAAATAAAAAAATATTAAGCATTTTCAAAGTTAATGCTTTTGAGCTGAAATTTTGTACAGAGATTCTAGACCAGATACACTCTTCAACCCGTTTGTATTGATATGCCCTTTCTGTAACAGCCTGTATAAAGTCCACTTGGAGCCTCACTCAAACGATCGCACGCGATTCGAAAGTGTACTCATTTGTTTTTCGCAGTCTCAATGCTGTTGCACTAACTGCAATATTGAATTAAATTGCATCATATAGGATCAAGATTTTAAGTCTAGCATACGAGTATATATACCACCGTGGAAATTTGCACCAGCAGAAGAGGATTAGGTATATATATTTTCACTAACAAAGTAACAACCCTTAAAAAACACTTGCTGTTTGAAATCAAAATTCCACAGCGAGGAAACGTTTTGATCAATAGTTATTGGCTTGCGGTGGAACGGTTGGACTGTAAGGTACTGCACCTAGCCTTCAGCTAAAACATACATAAATGTATTATATATCTACTGTTATTAGTATCCCTTGCTGTGAGGAAAAAGGCAGACAGGGATAATATGGCGTATTTTTTGTCGTTATCCTGTTATTTATCATAAAATACATATAATTATGTATAAATAGAGCTACAGGCAACATTTATTTATAATTAATAAGAGGTCTATGTCCAGCAATAACCCTCGCGGCCTCGGTTTCTCAAAGCTAGATCAACCGATCTTTTCTACAAAAATTTCCCCGTAAAAACTTAGGATGTGTGTCAAGTAAGCTGTTTATAGTGTCAGCATCAGCCATCGAAATCTGTAAAAATTGGTTCGTGAAAATTTAGGCGATGTGAGATGTCAATCCTCAAGTAAATGACAGCTAGTTCACCACAAGTGTCGAATTTGTTTTTTTGGTAAGTTTTTTACAGAATAGACCGACTGATGCTAGGGATAGACACTATGGATACCGATAGCTCACATCACCTATGGCCTGGTTTTCACAGGCCCAGTTTCTGACCACCTAGTAGTCAGCAACTAACTGTACATTCTGCTCAGTGGCGTGCATTGGTTTTCAGAATAGGTAGGCACTAGGCCGGGTCTAGTCTAGACAAACGCGGTCACTACTCAGAAGAAAAAAGTGAAGTCAAAAGTGTGGTTATGTCGGACGTCATGGTATTACGCGTGAGACGTACGTATTTTTAATTTTGTCGTATTAACTCGAACGACTAAAGACCAATGACAATGTGCGAATAGTACGGGAGCCGAGTAGGCCGTCTGGCGACTGCCTACTGCCGCGCGTGTTTGTATGAAGATTTTGTTTTTTGTTAGGTATGATAATTTAGCGAGTTTCTTAATTGTGGGGCACACACACACTAAAATGTAATTCACAGGCTTATGTTGATATATCGAGGTAGGCACTGCTTATATGCCTATATGCAATGCACGCCACTGATTCTGCTGTCTATATTGTATTGTCACTTTCCCGACGTGTTCTCACTACTGGGTCTGCATAGGAGACTGCAGTACACAGCTACTGTGTTACTAGTTCTGACCTGGTGTTTCTGACCCACAAGTTGCGTTCGTATGGAGCGAGTGACGACCCAGTAGCCTGTAGCTGTCCCTGTGGGAGTGGGGGAAGGTCAGTGGACAGTAGAAACAAAAAATTTTGAAGTAGCTTACCGACAGCAACTGAACGGTTAGTACTGGCTCAACTTTGTTTTTACGGACCCAGTAGCTGCCAGACAGTAACTGTTCTTCACTATCCGCCAGCTACTGGGTCTGTGAAAACTAGGCTTAAGGCGCAGATATACGACTTCTAATGATTTTAAATTCAACATCACGTCTAATCGACCGGACTGATTTCTTTGAAAAAAATAAATGTTATACTAGACCATTTGCTTCGTAATTTGATATGTGAATATTTGCAATTATATTTTTTTAACATAGTGTAATTAATTTGTAAAGTAGGTAATGTCTACCGCGGACATAAAAACGATAATCACGCAAACACTATCGGGTGTATTTTCATAAAACTTTCACCATCTAAAAGACAATTTAATTCCCCGAATTTTAGTATACGGTTTTTATTTGTTTGGTGTTTGAGAGTTTTTGTAAATAGATAATTGCTTCATATTTGCAATAAATTACCACGGTTGTGTCATCGCGCTTCTCTTTCTTTTCTATGCAGTCCGACAGTGACCGCGCTTTAGGTCGTGTAGTCGCCTTAAGTATTCTCGGTGAGATTCTTACAGAATAGTCAGGCTGGTATTATGTGTTTTGATTGGTTGACCAAATTACGAGAGCCAATCCGGTTAACACACCCATTGAGATGGGCGTGTTTAAGTAATAACAGCCGCGCGGGTCGATCGATCAGGTTAAGCTACGCTTGCCGCAGTTGGTCTGTAGATGGGTGAACTGCATCTATACATACCAAGACCCCTCCGTGACTCGGAAAGCACGTTAAGACGTTGGTCCCGGCTGTCATTCGTGGATCTTTGACAGTCGTTACTGGTTGTCAGAAGCCCGAAAGTCTGACAAACAGTCTTACTAAAGGGATATCGTATTACCCAGTAACTGGGCTGTGGAGGTCACATAGGCAGTCGCTCCATGTAAAATACTGGTATTCAGCTGCATCCGGTTAGACTGGATGCCGACCCCAACATAGTTGGGAAAAGGTTAAGTAGATGATGATGGACAGGATTTGTGACTATTGTGACATCCATCAACCTCCACTGGGCCCGCGTGGTGGATTTCTGTGCACTCCTCACAGTTTCCCTGTTACCTACCAAGTCCTGGGACTGGTTAGGTAACAGGGAAACTCTCTATGTGGGAAATTCGCCGTGGGAACATAATATAATAGGCTGATGAGTTTTATCATTAATTAGATTTTAAAGGAAAAGCAAGCAATTTTGATAATACATAATTTTGGAGCCATCCACAACAGAGAGATTACCAAGACGCACCGATTATAGTTTTCTCGCGATTTATATCTGTCAAAAAATGTTTAGTCACTTGATTGGTTGTTATTCTTTCGGCCAGCCAATCACAGCCGCTATAGATTTACAACAGATTTAAAGATCAGTCTTGGCGGGTATCAATTTGTTCAAAATATTCTTTCGACTTTCTCTTCTCTTGTTTTGCATTGTCTTTTTTTTTCCCAACTGTGTCGAAGCCCAAAAGGAGGGTAGGTAATGTTTTTATATGACTGTCCGTCCATAGTTGAACCCAGGTACACAATGAGGTCCTTAAAACTAATTTATTGAATAGGCCGTAGATAGAATAGCGTCATTACTTATCATATTATTTATCATACAATCGTCACTCCGGTCTTCCTCCGATTGTTTTACAAAAGGATCCGTTTCATCATTGTTTATTTTTATACTACAGTTTTACCTCGGATTCGCTTGGGGTTTTCCAGGTTGACCAGCCCTAACTGTGTCACACACTTTCAATCACAATCCGACAAATTTTGCAGGAAATTGCTAACCCATGCTGCATATGTTTAAACATTTGTCAGCTCAACAACGTAAATAACGTAATGAATGTTGTTGTACTGTCAAAATTAAAGCCATTGCTACTGTAGGTAAGCGTCTTATTTAATTAGCCTCTCGTTTATGAGAACAGCTCATCATCATCAGTCCATTGCGCTGGATATAGGCTTTTCCAATCGCACGCCCTTCAACTTTATCCTCGGCACCTCTTATCTAGCTCTCAGGTGAAAATAGCTCATATATAATCCAGCCTATAATGTTCCCAGTTTTCCACTCGTTACAGACCTCTCGGTGAGAGGGAGTGAGCCGTAATCTAACACACGGACCCAGTGCGGGTTGGTAGATGTCTTCGAATTTTTGGTTCTAGGACATGCCTGTTTCCTCACGATGTTTTCCTTCACCGTTTTGAGAACAGTGGTGATGAAATAATTTACACAAATAAAGCGACTGTCTAGCTGAATAAAGGATCTACTCGTAAGCCGCGGCAGTTACCACTGGGCCACCACTGCTAGCGAGAATAGCTTTCTTTTTTTGATTGTTGTTTTTAATTATTTTTTTTTTATCTAATTGTGTACTGCACTAGCTGACGTCATCACGTCAACGCCGGCTGTCGGTGAAAACCAGCGCTGGGGCTCTGTCTCGTATAGGGCCTTAGCATTATGCTGAGCGATGGGCGTTTTGCGTAGATGTGACGCATGTTTTCTCCCAAATTGTTATTTTGTTTTTTTATGCATCATGTTTGCCGCAAACAAACGTATTTTCTTTCTTTCTTTCTCATGCCGTGGTAAAAAATATTAACCAGTCAGCAAGATGGTAGCAAGGCTAACTGTCCAGGGTCCGCCGGGCTTACCTTAAAGTATCGCCAGTCGTGGAGGCTATTTGAATACAGACCAGCTGGGCTTTAATTCGCTGTCACTACTCACTTGGCAAGTAACGCGACCGAGTTTCAATTATAATATCTTTGCCACCCACAGTGGCACGCTCCTTACACAGGACATTTAATAATAATTTATTGTCAAATTCAGTCCATTCAAAACCAGTACTACCATATTTTTCTCAGTGCACACTTAAATGCTAGTCTAGCAAATTAAATATAAAAGCAATTTTTTTTATTAGCCGTTTGTGTCCCACTGCTGGGTAAAAGCCCTCTCTTCACACCTCTCTCTGTCCAGGACTGCCAAGGACGAATCTTTATGAAAGGAGTCCAGCTCATCCCGCCATCTCCGTCTGGGCCTGCCGCGATTTCGTTTGCCACAAAAGCTATTGCATAATTAGTCAAAACCGAACGGTGTCTCGTTGTGAATCACAGTAGTGAGGTTCCAAGTCTTCTACGCCAATGATGACGAAGCAAGTTGATGATGACAGTATAGCTCAAAAGGAAGCTATACCCATTCAACATCATACCTTAGATGTGTAATACTTTATCGCCTATGACATAGTCACCGACAAATCTTTATTGAAAATTCTTGACAATGCGTAAATCACGTTCGATGAATAATTTTACTACATCGATAAAATTGTGAGTCATGATCATGAAGGTATTCATTCAAAATCCGATATTTTATGTACACAATGGGTTTACTTGAAGTTAGGTTTTGTGAATCATCTTTTCAATATCAATTCTTCGTTTTAAATCATTGGATTTGTACCTAGTTAGTGGCAGAAAGATCTCCGATTACACGGACGAAATGGGTGGGTTGCTACCTATCCAGGAAGCGCAGGAGTGAAGAAATGTCATTATAAGAGCCTCCTCCTGACAACAGGAAATAATGAAGCATAGGAGATCATTTCTGGAGTAACTCACCTACAGAAACTTGCTGATTAATTAATAGTGACACTACTAGAAGATCTATTTCATGTACTTCAATGCAGGCAGTATCCACAAGCTTGAGATGCTGAGATGATGAAATAATGGATAATTATTAGAGTAGTCCTAGAATTAAGAATTACTCAATGTCACACAGCAAGCAGAAACTGCAGCATAAAACCAGACTGGCATTACCAAGTTCAACGATTCTTCTTCCTTAAGTGTAACATCAGAACCGCATTGGTCAGTTTCAAGGCGAGACTGACCGTCGATTCAAAAACGGACTCGCATGCATTTTTGGTTTAGTCATACATACATGACCACATGAATCATGAGTCATGATTCGCTTACTATGTATAATGACGTCCTTTAATAGGCAGATGACCCCGTCAAGGTCACAGGTAGTTGATGGGTGCTGTGTTTGGCAAGATATAATATAATGTATGTCAATGCCACAGCTGGTATATTAGGGTAACGGTCAGGCGGTTCGTACAAGTACTCCTGTGGATGGCTATGCGCTAGCAGATTGGTGATCGTTTGTGAATTGTGATGAACTAAGAGGGGAGTAAGTTTTTCGCGAAAGCCTCAACTTGTAAAGAAAAGAAAGTTATCACCAATGTCCAGGTTTCCAACATCATATCTCGGTAGTGTTTTCAATCGAAAATCGTTTGTTAAAATTAATCAGAATCTCAGCACTTTTTTAACGTCAAATACAGTCCCCCAAAACAGCCACCTTTTACCATTTCTTGGTGTTTTAGTTGCGAACAGCAAGATAAAAGAAAAGAAGATGAAATAAGAAGCGACATAGTATAATTAGGACTCAATGTCCTAATTAAAAGTCACTTTACATATACACCAGATTTTGAATTCACATCCTCTGAAATCTAAGACATGTTGCCTTACATTTCTGAGTGCAGTATGCGTAAGATATTCAGTTCATTCTCGAAGTGGAAGTATATGGCCGTACTGATACATACAAAGTACATAACCGCATGTATGTAAGCAGTCAAGTGTGGTATACGATGAAGCGTGAATGATATTACTGTAACCGATATAAAAACTTATGTGTGTTAGTGTTTCTGTGATTTAATCTATCAGGATATGTTGCCCGAATATTCAGCTGTTAGGATATGATTCAGAATTAACTATAACATTTTAGCGTTCGATTGTGGAAACACCGTATTTTGTAATTTTACCGATTAATGGCAATAGGTTCGTCATCTATGGGACTATGTTCCACCTATGTTATTAGGATTCAAGTGGTATCCTTCAAACTTAAAACTTCTTACTTTAAACATAATAACTAACGACGCTGACTACCTCCGCTTACCCTGTCGGATAATAAAAGCGTTTGTTACATTATGTTGGTCGTGGTATGTTTTATTTTCATAATCTCTTAACTATTTAAACTAGGTACTAAATTAAAAGACTAACTAACTATGTAACTATACAGGGTTACCTACTTGTAATTCGACTTATAACCGTGAGAAGCTGATAGGAGGGCCAAAATTTATCTAAATCCGTTCAGCCCTTTTAGCGTGAACGCGTAACAAACATACAAAAAATCAAATTCTTACTGTTTGTAATATTAGTTTAGAAAAACGCTGAGATTACCAGACAGTCTGAGAAGTACTATAATACCTTACCTTACCTAAATAGAATTATTTACGACATACGATTTTAGCCTAGCAATAAAGGTATGACAGACTAATAAAAATAAATAAATCCGCCTAGTCTTTTCTCAACTGCGTTGGAGTCGGCTTGAACTGCCTACCACGCCTACAAGTCTGCCTATCTGACCCTCACAACCCAGATACTGGGTAACACTAGGGCATCCAGTATCGGAAGGTTTTCAATTCCGGAGTTAATTTATGATATTGGGCTCTCAACTCCGGAATTCCGGAATTCCGGAACTGGATCCGAAAAAATTAAAAAAAAAACAAAAATACCTTGAGTAACTTTTAATCATTTTTAACATTAGTCTTTAACTCAGTCTTGATACGACATTGCCAGTTAACTTTGAGTAAGCCAGTTAACAATATTATTAAAATTAGGAAAGTCTAAACTTTTTAAAAACTTAAAAATTAACAATTTGAGAGCCTTCAAATATTAGTGAAAAATAACATAATTAAATTAACACAAGAAATATCACGCTTTAGAGTAGTTTGGACATTACTAGGTACCGTAGTTAAAATCAAAATATTAAAATGAGCATTTAAGTCTCTCCTCAGATTTATCATGTTTAACAACAATCTTGACATGACAACATAATCAGTTCACAATTCACATCACAATCAATAAAATAAACAAGTCTAATTAAACTTTTTAAAACAAATCAACAAATTAAGGGCTCAACAGCAAATACTATAACACTCGTCTAGTTAGTACATGATACACGCGCAGGAACAATTGCGCGTAAAACGATGAGTTGAAAAATTAAACACATTTTTAAATTAAAAATAATGAATATCGAAATACGATAAATTGAGCCCAATTCCGGAGTTGAAATATCGGAAAAACTATCCGGAATTCCGGAGTTGCGAAATTCCGGAATTCCGGAATGGATGCCCTAGGTAACACGACACTATACCTCTTGGTATGACTGGTTGTCAAACTGTTTGGGCTTCTAACTACCCCTAACGACTGTCAAAAATCTACGAATGACAGCCGGGACCACGTGCTTTCCCAGGCACGGAGGGGACTCGATGTTTATTGATCGCGGCAAGCATTGTTTGACCTCCGATTGACCCATACGATTGTTATTATTTAGCTACGAGCCACTAAAACAAATAAACCTAATCAACTAACTACACAAGCTTTCGAGACGAGTAGCCGTTCCTTTATGAATATTTTACCCGTGTAGACTTTTAACTAATAATAGCCTGACCTTTTAAATATTGCGAGGGTGTTTAGGGCAAGTAAGGTAACTAATTTTGTTATGAAAGTATTCATTTTAAAAGGAATTTTGTAAGCAGTTATTTTGGTTGGAGTTGAGAGTTGCCCAGGGAGCAGTGTTAGGTCCTGTGTTTGTTTTGAATAGAGTTTTAAAAATGGTCTCACATTAATTACTTCTTAAGCAAGAGGTTATAAGACATTAAGAATAGTTTAGACTGTGTCTTCAAATATTTGATACATCTTTATAATATTTCAACCTAAGTAAAAAGGGGAATCGACTATCAACTATGGTTTATTTTAGTCATCCGTAATCCCAATTTATTTGGGGTCGGTCCAGTAAATTCGATTCTTCCATATATCTCTATTAGCCGTCATTTCGGGGTTTTCTTCCTTCTTAGCCTTATCAATAATGTAGACATGTGACACCCAGTACACACACTAGGCCCGCGTGGTAGATAGATTACGGATCAATCCCTCTCACAGAGAGGAGGCCTGTATCCGAACAGTGGAAACATTAAAGGCTCATTATGAATGTATTTTTAAACTAGCTTCAGGTTCAATATACTAAAAGAACGGCCATTTTTTTATAAAACTCTCTCGGCCCCCGACTTACCGCATCACATCGCATCGCCCACCCGCGCTAATACTTCGTTTTCGCTTAGCGTTCTTTGTGACTTTTTCATTTTCCTCGGGTCCTAAGGGTCGTGACGCGTGATGTTAAATAACCTGTCTCAAGACTTTTTCAAATCTGCGTTCAAACAAGTAAATTCTTCAGCTTTATTATATTAGTATATGTAGATGTAGACAAATGACCGCAGAAAACTCTGAGTCAACTTTACACATTTTATTGAGCTTATACAGAAAGTGAAAAATATCACAAATACCTAGCAAGGCCGCGACTTGTACAAGTGACAGTGATAAAGTAATCCTAAAATACTTATGTACTTTTGGAAACTTTACATTCTTTCAGACAAGCTATTATCTGCAAGCGAAAGTGAGTTTATCGTCTTTAAAAAAACCCGTTTCTAAGTGCTGTTAAACTGCACAACCGACTGTCGCTTTTCGTTTACATTTCAGTTTGGTCCTCGTACAGTCGCCAGCACATCATGCTATTACAATCTGTCAAATTTCTTTAATAGAGTTTCAACTTTATCGCTACAGCATTAGGCTCAAGGTGTTTCAGGTAGATTAATGTGCTGGCGTCTGTACAATGCCCGGATCCTGGATTCGATCCCCAAATCGAGCAAGACTCTCAATCTGAATCTATAAGATATTGCTAATCCATTGCTTCATATGTTCGAAAAATAACGTAAATAACGCAATGAATGTTGTTGAACTGTCAAAATTTAATATAATGCCTGTATTTCCCGAAGGGTAACCCAGTAGTGCACCTAGTACCACGCACATATCGCCATATGTCTTTCAATACCATGTACCAGGGGGCGAGCCTAAAGTAAAAGGCTAATACGATTCGACATCAACAGTATTAGACGATTATCGGGAAACACACCTCGATAAAGGGGTCGTAAGAACAAAAGTAAATACTATTAATACAACAAACACAGCTACTATAGCCTGTCACCCGATCCTCGCACACGATACCGCCACCTACGCGCCGCCGCAAAACCTTGGAGCCGCTACCTTATTGTACCGAGCAGGGAATTTGGCGAACGAGAGGAGATTTTGCAATGTCTGGTGAAAGAGAAAGTATGCCTTTGATATTAACTGCATTATTAAATAATATAACATCCAACCGTTTTTTATTTCATGAAGTGCCACACTGTAATATTTATTATCTTAAAATATTTAAGTAATTTAAAAGCTAACATGTCTACATTATGGGCTGTCAGATATTGATATTATATGTCTTCAAATAATAATCCATCCTCTTCACGCTTAAACCGCTGAAATCATTTAGATGAAATTTGGTATAGAGATAGTTTGAGTCCCGGGATAGGACATAGGATATTTTTTTATCCCGATATTCCTACGGGATCGAGACTTATGCGGGTGAAACCGCGGGGCGCAGCTAGTAATATGTAAAAAAAAAAACTCTAACATCAAGCCTGCACGGCCCGAAAGGGAAGGCATAGAGAGGCATAACACAGGGTGTAAGGTACACCGACGCGCAGTGTTACCATGTATTCAGCACATGCTATGACCTACGAGCGATGAAATTTTTTGTCGGTTTTTATAAGGTTTTACTGCACTCACATCTTGCCTGCACTTTATGTTTTAGTCCCATGTACTTGACTAGCTTTTGCCCGCGACTTCGTCCGCGTAAAATTTCACCCTCTTAGGGGTGGAATTTCGAAACACACCCTCCAAATTTCATGTCTCTAGGACCAGCGGTTTAGGCTGTGCGTTGATATATCAGTCAGTCAGTCAGGACTTTGAATTTCATATATGTAGATTTAAATTATCAAGTTTGAGGTCTTGACAAGGCATTAAGACTTCAAGGACAATGCCACATTGATTTACATGGCCTTAATGGCATGGAATTAGGTCCTCAATTGAGGTGGGTTCGATCAACTTTAGCCTTTACAAATCATGTACCTAAACAATCAAGAAATATGGCCAATCCGGAGTGTAGTAGAAACCACAAGATACCAAATGCAATATCGGTTTTTTTTTTCACAAATGTGTCTAGTCTAGCGTTAATTAAGTTACATCTCGGGTTAGTTACACCATTTATAACTCAAGAACGGCTGGACCGATTTTTATGATCTTTGATTTTTTGGATTTGTCTCGGCTCCGAATAGCAGAGTAACTACCTATTTTTAAAACACGGAAAAATTAAAAAAAAAAAATATTCTGAGTCGGTACGAAGTTCGCCGGGCCAGCTTGTATTGTATAAAGAACAAAATTACACGTAATATTAATCACAGTTTCTGTACAAATAAAATGAAACGCTTTAAAAATTTGTATAACATGATAAGCGAATGCCTAGGTAACGCGGTGACTAACGTTACTGTACCGGATTTTCAAGGACTTGCGTCTACTCTCATTTCAATTCGCCTCGCCTTTAGCCAAGAAAAACCTTTTCCTTTTAGGAAAACCTTCAAGAGGTCACTATCATCTGCCTTGCCTTTTCCCGACTATGTTGGGGTCGGCTTCCAGTCTAACCTGCATCCGGTTGAATACCAGAATTTTACATGAAGCTGAATACCAGAATTTTACATGAAGTGACTGCCAGTCTGACCTTTATAACTCATTTACTGTGTAACACGATACGCCTTGGTAAGACTGGAAATACAGCTTATAATGTTCCCGCTGTCAGGACTCAGGCCTCCTCTCTGTGAGATGAAATGAATGATCCATTTCATCTCGGTACTTACGCAGTTCCGGATTAGCCCATAAGCAAATTAAGCAATTGATTAGGGCATCACGTCTCGGGAGCACCACCGTAAGGCAGAAACAGCACCGGAAAAGTATTTGCTAGCATATGAACAGCAAGGCTGTTTATCAGCAAGATATTACAAGACCCAAAAAGTCTCTAGAGATGTGCGCCAATCTTTACAAATCGCTCGTCGATGTTTTGGAAAAATACGAGGCGACTACTGGATAGGGGGGCCTTACAGGCGTGGGTTGCTTAGGGCATCAAGCAGTCTTAATCCGGCACTGTACTTAGGTAGATGTCATAATATCTTCGAATTTTTTGGCTTCTAGTACAGATGCCAGCACATCAAGCTACCCGAAACTGTCAAATTTTCCCAATCAACTTTGAACTTTACAATTTAGCGATAAAGTTGAAAATCTATTAAAGAAATTTGACAGATTGTAATAGCTTGATGTGCTGGCGTCTGTACATAACCACAGACAAATAATTATGTTTAAATCTGTGCATTTGTTCCTCATCTACAAACAGAGTGATGCATTGAATAAGAATTTCTCGTTTCTTATCAGAGTTGCGGTCAAAGTCCTTGTAATTGTCTACCGCATTAAGTAGTTAATGTTGTTTTACATTACTTTAGTTATCTTGTGCCAACAATACTTCAACGGTAGTATTGTATGAGGGACGGATGCCACGTTTTTTGTTTTTTAAGAAATTTTATGGTATCAATCAGCCCACGAGGTCCCGTAATCACTACCTTACTTCGAAACCACGTCAATTCCTTACCCAATCACGACTATTCTCTGTCTATGACACAATGAACGAAACCGCGCGAAATGAACGCGAAGTTGGCGTGGTTTGAACTGTCAAGTGTCAAACAAAATACAAATGTTGTCCGTCCGTACGGTTGACGTTTACATTTCGATTCCTTGCCGCGTTTGCACGTGTGACGTGGTAAGATTTCGCGGGTAACCACCGCCGTCTATGGACATCTTCACCTATGTTTTTACGTAGGTGAAGTGGTAAGCTGTCATTCTACCTGATGCTAGAGACTGACAGTGCACTTCAAGCTCACTTCACTTTTTTCACGTTTCCACGGTGCGATTTTTTACGGAATAGACCGGCTGTAATACCAGAGGGGCAGTTCTCGTAATTTTAAAAACGTTCACAGTCTGATCTCAGTCTCAATCTGTCAAAAAACTTACCTCTAACTTCTCTAAATTTTTACAAGTTTTTGACATAAATTGCCTGTCGCTGAGATGAGGTTGTGACTAGATTTTGAACGTTTTAAATTACGAGAATTGGCCTTCTGATGCATAGTTAGCGCGTTGCCATTCCAGAGACAAAGAATCGTATCATGTGCCTGTAACACTGGCACTCATAGCCTGACTATCAATGGATACTTTAATTTTTTTAACAAAAAACAACACCACGCATTATTGAAGAGTTGGGGAGCTGTATAGGTAGCAGGTTAGATACACCCACATTTCGCTAGTTATATTTAACCTCCATGTAACATGGGGGCAATTTTAAACACGGAACATCACGCACGCCAACCCCCAAGAGATAAGCAGAGTACCAACGTAACGCCGTAAATACGTATTGATCGTTACATATTCCTTTGTTTTTCCACGTTAATGCATCTTTTGCCACATGCGCCGGTATGTACGCGCATATAACCTTTGTAGGACGTCGGTAATAAGGTCAGAGTCGGTCTAGGTCGCAGGGCGTCTCCTGCCGCTAGTACTCATAGAAATATCTTACAGCAAGAATCGATTTTCTGTCATCCTTTAATGTAAGAAGTTCTGGCATATTTTAGACTAGCTCCTGCCCGAAGTACCGGGACAAAAAGTAGCCTATGTCCTTTCCCAGGATGACATCTATCTCCTTGCCAAATTTTATCGAAATCCGTTCAGTGGTTTAGGCGTGAAAAGGTAACACACAGACAGAGTGACTTTCGAATTTATGATATACTAGCTGCGCCCCGCGGTTTTACCCGCGTAAATGTCGATCCCGTGGGAATATCGGGATAAAAACTATCCTATGTCCTTTCCCGGGACTCAAACTATCTCTATACCAAATTTCATCGAAATCGGTCCAGCCGTTTTCATGTTATGTCGTGACAACGGAAAACGGGTTTCATTTTTATATACATATATAGATTGTATGGATTAACATTGAGGGGCTTGTAATTAATAACAGCCGCACGGGTCGATTGTTCAGGTTAAGCTACGCTTGCCACGGTTGGTTCGTGAATAGGTGACCATCTTCACATACCAAGCCACCTCCATGCCTCCGTTGGTCCCAGCTGGCATTCGTGGATCTTTGACAGTCGTTACGTGTCGTCAGTAGCCCGAAAGTCTGACAACCAGTTTACCAAAGGGTATTGTATTACCCAGTAACTGGGTTGTGGCGGTCAGATAGGCAGTCGCTCTATGTAAAATACTGGTATTCAGCTGCATCGGGTTAGACTAGACGCCGACCCCAGCATAGTTGGGAAAAGGCTAGGCAGATGATGAGAATGGATTAACATTGACAAGCTCAGAAGAATACGCCCGCCTTAAGAATACCGTGTTTTGTTTCTATGCTGAGCAGAATTGGGACTAGGAATGGTAGCAGTCAGGACATAGACTGTATGCCATAAGAGATGAGATAAGGCAAACCCAGGTAAGAGAGCCGCGGTGACTGGTGGCCCAGTGACAACGGCCGCGACTTACCGAGTTGTAGGCTACAGGTTCAAACCCAGACAAGCGCTTAACTTTGTGTAAGTTATTTCATCACCACTACTCTCAAAAGGGTGAAAGGAAAACTTTGTGAGGAAACCGGGGACGGGAAGTGTCAAGCAGCCGTTTGGAGATTTCGTTGAACAAACCATAAGCACTTGGACGACACGACCGGAGGGTTTCTACCCCAAACGGCTCGAAAATATAATTACCGATAAGGTTATTAATTTATTATACTTTCATTGATTCATTTTAAAATGTCAGCATGTTTCCCTTGGCAGCTGCGGACTACATCATCACGAGTACGGATCACGAGTCTCATGAATAGCTTAGCAATATGCAAACACATAGAGGATCACAGTTTGTTTATTAACAGATGGGCAGTGGCCCATCCTCCAACATTCCAAATCCAATAATGTAGACAACTTAGTTGCAGTCCACTGTATTTATTTATGGCGAAAATCTTTTTTATTGCGTCCATCCTCTATACTTAAAATTCCAAAGCAGCTGCATCATTCACTCAAAACATATGTTAGCTTATCTGAGCCAGGCTGCGACGGAGTAAAAACGACAAAAAATCCTATCACGGTTGTCACACGCATATTTGTAGCATGACGTCATCTACTTTTTCTGTCTGGGTCTGATGCATCTACCATTATTTTGTTTTAAAGTTTTATTGATAAGCTAGCATCTATCCTCAATTTCGGCCGCTGGCCCGACGCGTCGCATTGCATCGCCCGTCCGCGCTATCACTTTTTTTTCGCTTAGCGTCCTCTCTGACTTCTTTTCGTTTTGCTCGATCCCTAACGGGCGTTTCAACCTTCCTCAGTAGGCCGCGCTAAATTTGCCAAAGATGTAAACAACAATGGCCGCTCAAAATTGAATAAAATCGATATTGCAATACATTATTATATATTATTACATTTATTTTAACTAATGTTTGTTTTCGTAGACGAAAACAAACATAATGTTGTTGTATATCGATTTTATTTAATTTTGGAGCGGCCATTGTTGTTTACATCTTTGGCAAATTTAGCGCAGCCGCGAATCGTTTAGCGTGTGGGTGTCCGAAAAATTGATATAGTAGGCTGACCCTATCACCAACAAATTGGAAAAATCAATCATATATTTTTAGATAAGGATACTTTCAGTCCTGAAAATATACTCTATATTACAGGAAAATTACGTGTAACGCAACAGGCCCGTTTCGCGGTGGTGGTGTTACAATTGAGGACAACTCCCAACCCAATAGCGGTATATTTATTAGAAATCTTTATCCTCGTTTTATTAATATTGGTTTTTTATTGCGGTTGCTATATTTAAATGGTGGATGTCACAGTGGCGGTCCTTGGATGCTTGAAGGAGGTCTGTGTTCTGCAGTGGTGTAGCAGAAGAATAATCAGCCTATAATGTTCCCACTGCTGGGACACAGGCCTCCTGTCTTCCAGAGGGAGTGGGCTGTGTATCGACGACGCGGGCCCGTGTTCGAATTTATGGTTCTAGGACATGCCGGTTTCCTCACAATGTTTTCCATCAACGTTCTGAGATCAGTGGTTAATTATGTATGATTGACGCAAAGTAAAGTGCCTATCTGGATTCGAGTCCACGACCTACAACTTACAACACGTAAGTGGTCGCCGTTACCACTGGGCCACCACTGCTCAACAGTTTTTTTGTGTTTGTTTGTAAGTAATGGATTAAACTCAAAAATACTTAACCGATTATTTTTAAATCTTTCACCTATAGAAACCATAACCTACATAATGTATTTTATTTTTCATAAAAATTAGAGGTCCCTACTATAGTACTCATCATTACCCACAAAAATGCCCTCGAGGCTATTATGTCTAAGATTATAGTTAAGTACACAATAACCGTTTTTTGTTCTTTGTCAATTAAAACACGGGTAGAATCGAAAGATGATGACATTCGTATCAGGATAATTAATCCTTATCCAACTAAATAGTTCCTCTTTAAATTAACAGGCAGGAAATGTGGCTGTTATCCATACTTAATTACTAATATTATAAATGCGAAAATGTATCCGTCTGTATGTTACCTTTTCAGGCCTAAACCGCTAAACCGATTTAGATGAAATTTGGTATAGAGGTAGTTTGAGTCCCGGGATAGGACATAGGATAGTTTTTATCCCGATATTCCCACGGGATCGAGACTTATGCGGGTGAAACCGCGGGGCGCAAATGCGAAAATGTGTGTCTGTTTGTTACCTCTTCACGCTTAAACCGCTGGACCGATTTAGATGAAATTTGGTATAGAGATAGTTTGAGTCCCGGGAAAGGACATAGGATAGTTTTTAACCCGATATTCCCACGAGATCGAAACTTACGCGGGTGAAACTGGGAGCGCTGCTAGTTTTAGTATATTGTAGTGTCTTACGACTTCCACGCGAACGAAGTCTGGCCAGAGGCTAATTTTAAGTAAACATGGTTTTTTGTTAATATGACCCTTACATACTATCCTTCAGAAGGGTTTAGGGGTAAAACTGACTCCTGAAAAGTTCTCAAGTAGGTATCCCGTGAGGAATTCTGTACTTACAAGTTTTTTGAACTTCATGAACTGTATTTAAGAACTTAGTGTGGAGCGAAAAACGTATAGGTAATTGTCTTAACGTATGTAGAGAGAGCTGCGAACTCTTTTAGTTCCAGGGAATGAGAATTTAGGATTAACAAAACTATACCTAGGCCGGACTTCAAAAGTTCAGAAAAAAAAATTGACTGAAAGAAGGCCAATTCTCGTAATTTAAAACGTTCAAAATCTAGTCGCAGTCTCATCTCAGCGACAAACAAAATATCAAAAACTTGTCAAAATGTAGGGAAATTAGAGGTATTTTTGACAGATTGAGACAGATCAGACTGTGAACGTTCTTAAAATTACAAGAATTGCCCCTCTGATGTAACGCGCGAAAAACCTAATTAGTATTCTTTTGTCCATTACTAATAACTAAAAAATTTAACGGCGATCCCAATAAAAAAAACCCATTTAGAAATCTCAAAGATGACACTGGCACACAGATTACTAATATGTAGCAAGCTACACTGGCATAAATGATCGAAACCATTAGTTAGCTCTGCGTTTTGATTAAAAAAAAACTATCCAATACGAATACGATTCCAGTTTGATGACGGCATCTGTTTTCTCATTGGTTGGACGAGCCAGATGCATTTTATTAAAGAGGTTTACACACTTTTTGGCGACCGACGATCATCGTACTTTTTTTTCTCCTTCCGATTTGAATTTGGAAATGGGTGGATTAGAGTGGCAGAAGATGGAGATTCAATCTATCAAAAAGTACTCTGTGATGGAGATTGCCAAGGCTATCAATTGGAGAGGCCTATGTCCAGCAGAGGACTGTCCTGCTTTTTATGATGTTACCAATCCTGATTTTAGTAGGTAGGTAAACCCATTTTGCTCCAAACATGATTTGCCGGGTAATTTATTATCGGATCGGAAGGAAAAATAAATAAATTATGGTCAGGTACAAAACGACATTATTTGTGGAATGTTTTAAAATATCGACTTACCTGAATGTTCATTGTTCCACTTGTGTAAAATTATGATAATTAACATAGACGTTTAAAAGTTTCAAATATGCTGCCATTGTATAATAAATTAACAATATGAGTATCGACTATCGACGATTGTATCATGATCTCATCATATTTTATTTTGAAACAAAAACAGTAGGTACCTACCTATTGATTTGCTTTAAAAATTAGGATTCCATGCAGCAGCACCTAATTTTCGAAAGTATAATATGGCGCTCGGAAAATTTAATTAATTAATATTATAAATAAATGGCTACCTTCCTTTTTAATTTGGAATCTACCCTCATTAGAACCATTATAAAAAATATATCTGCTTATTTTACCTATTTTATACCTGGCAAAAAAATATTTTCTTGTACCATTTAATTCCATTACAAATAAAATAAAATGCTTATTAATAAAATCCATAACTAAGAATCGCGTTGGTAATTACAATACGCTTATTGTTTAACGTTTTAAGCTTAACAAGGCACATTAACTGATATAGCCCGATTCGCTATGCAGTAAAAATAAAGTTTATAAAACAAAAGCGACCGAGAAAACCTGTTTGCAAAAATCTCACGATTTCGCGCTGCCGGTGCCTCGGCTGAGTTTTTTCATTTCTTTTTATACACACATATTGCTAGATAATGCACTTGGAAAACACAAAAAATGCTGCAATTTTAATTATTATTTTAACACTCACCTGTAATTTAAACTGGCACGAAACTAATCCGTATTTTAATTCAATAATTCGCTAAAAATGCAATTCACCAGCGCACACTCGTGACCCTAGCGGACATTAGCACTGACAGAGGTGCCAACGTGACGGATGACGGCAGACGGCGTTTTTGTTATTATGTTGGTGGTATGGCGAGGTGTAAAGACGTGAAGGCTGGTATTTTGTATTCCTTCCACACCTATTTCATTGTATGTGAAATGTATAAGCAATTCGATTAATAATTGTAATTATTAATTTTAATACATTTAATTTGGGGTTTTTTATCATAACAATCAAATGAGTAAGGTAAATATGGTTTGATGAATAAATACTTAGTGAAATTATTGAACGCTACTTAAAGTTCAATGAACTCGTGAAATGAACGCAGCCATTTAACTGCCAGCGTTCCAGACCTTAACGTCAGATAAAACGATATTTTGTACATTAGATAATGCTACCGGCGGACTTATGCCAGTTCCACAATATTGAATCGAATGGGGTTCAAAACAAAGCTCACCGTACGACGCGATGGTAGCAGTATAATACTGTTGTTGTTCAGATTTATTTATTAAAAAAGTTTAGCGACAACATTGTTTTCGACTTGTAGAGAAACCCATTTAAAGATGACTAAAGGAAAAGAAAATTATCCGTCATCGGTAAAAGAGCAGATTTAGTAGAAAATTACAGGCTTTCCATTTTCTTTCTTTTGCAGAGCATTTTCCTACGATCTTCGGTGAGACGTAAAGTTGAAACCTTCTGAAGGTAGATGTATGTGTTATTAATTCAGGTGAGATTGCATTGTATTGCTCACTGGCAAATATAATACAGTAACCCAGCTGATTGTAATATTGCTACTCATGTCGCCTCAACTTAGGTTAACCTGCTTGTTTAATACTTACCCGGATAATAAACTATTTTCTATTTCTTTAGTGAATTTTTTTTTTATTCTTTCTGCTTCATAGCAATCTGTCATAAACGACAATAAGGTGCTTCTTTGTCCAAAATTTCTGGGTTTTATTAGGTAATAGAACTTGGTGAGAACTTCGTAGTTAAGTTTCTCTTTCCAATTAGATGAATCTGTCTAGGAGAGTTGGGACGCTATGTCTTTTCAATCTCTTAAATTGTAGGCCACCATCACCACTTAGTTTTCGAGCAAGTTCATTTTGATGTTTTGATATTCTCTTCTGGTATTTGTTGCTATATTGTGTTATCTCTTGTTTGACTGTAGGTATTTTCAAGTCTTGATATATTAGCTTATTACTAATATATTGTGGTATGCTAAAGATAACTCTTAATATCTTCGACTGAAACCTTTGTAAAATCTCAATATTACTTTGGCTGGTGGCCGTGCCCCAAAGCTGGATACCGTACGTCCAGATTGGTTTGAGAATATTGCTTTGTAGACTGTCAGCTTGCTTCTTTAGTGAATGATTGCGTAATAATTTAACCAGAACAGAGATTGGTTACATTTCAACCGCTAGCAGTCAAATTTATATACCATTTGTGATAGAAGCGACAAAAGTAAGTAATATGAGTGAGTGGCAATGTTATAATATATTATACCTATTGAGCTTAGATCATTTTGTTTATGTGTGTAAGAAGTCCATATCTCTAAAAATAATTCAACTAAGTAATTCAATGGTTAACAGAAGTGACTGCTTGAATCTGGCAGTTTTCTCCAATGATTTAAGAATACAACTTTATTAACGATTATTCCCGATGTCCACCTCTAGTTTGGCCACCACTGGGGGACAGCGAAACAACTTTTAAAAATTATTCTCGTTGTCCATCGTGGACATCGGGAATAATCGCTTTATTAATCAGTCAAAGACGGTGTGGATTACGATAAACAATAATGTTGCTCTCTCATTGTGAACATTATATTTTTTCTTAACCGCTTTAGATGCCGTTTAAACGTGTGTCCATGGAGTTTCTTGTCCTTTTTCCCTCATAATGGATCTCGTAAAGAGTATCGTATTATCCAATGACTGCGTTGTGCAGTCAGATTAGAATGAAAGCCAACCTAAGGATCGGCATTGCTTTGTAGACTGTCAGCTTGCTTCTTTAGTGAATGATTGCGTAATAATTTAACCAGAACAGAGATTTGTTACATTTCAACCGCTAGGTTCAATTTTATATACTTGTACATACATATAATTATTTTAAGATTGTTAGCTTTTATATTATGTAAATATACATTGAATTTCTGAACATAAAGTTAGGCATATAAAGAATCTTTTACGAGTGCAGTTGTAGATAGCAGTGTTGGCAGTATTTGGCGCTGTTGGCAGCATTGTCTACCTCGGCCACCAAAAGTGACACTATGACAGACTTTTGGCAAATGCGGGCAAATGTGAGGATCCGGCATTAAAAAAACAATGCTACAAATATTTACGAAGTCTTAAAAGTAACTGGAACGTCTAGAACGCATTTTTGTTTTGATTTTTGAACGCTAGCGGTTTCCAACCGCCATTTTCCAATTGAGGATTTCAAGTTATTAGCTAACGCGTCGTGATATTTTAAAATAAAACAGTTTTATCTTGTGTTTAGCTTAAATAATATTGTTGAAAAAGTGAAGTGTGATAAATAACTTTAGAAAAACAATAATACATTTAGCCAGTGGCTTAGTTTTAGTGTAGTTTTTTTTAAAACATACAAAACTAGTTTGTAATAAGTAACGCATCTTCATTCTTCTATTTTACTGCAAGTTTCAATAGATTCAGTAGGATTATTAGTTACTACTAGTATAGCATACTATTTTTGCTGTAATTATTTGAAAATATGGATTCCGTAACTGATCGTTTGAACAAACTGAGGGAAGAACGAATTGCAAGAGAAAAGGCGCGAATTGAGAAGGTAAGCCAACTACATACATACTTAAATGACCATCCTCGGTAATTCCAGAGTAAGACGGTTCGCTGACCGGTTTTTAGCAGTAATTATCAAGTCTTATTGATCAGAAATACCCCTAAGACGACCCACTGACCACGTATTATGTATAATCGACCCACTGACCATAATGTCAGCCCAGATGTTCATTGTTTGTTTATACTTAACCTTTCGTATGCCGGAACGTAGATCCACGCGAGACACAATGGCTTTTTAATTGTGTCTGTAATTACGGCATTCAACCGGTTAATTGTCTCAATCAATCTGCCGAGCCTTTTCCCAAGTATGTTCTAGCTTCCAGTCTCCCCAGATGCACCTCAATAACAATGTTTTATCTGACTTCCACAACCCAGCAACTGGGTAATACTATAATTGATGTATAAAATTACATACATCAATGACTATACCCATTGGAAAGACTGGTTGTCAGGATTCTGACCCGTAACTATTGTCAAAGATCTACAAATCACAGCCGGGTCCAATGGCTTAACGTGCTTTCCGAGGGACGGAGGAGTCTCGTTATGTTAATGGTCACCCATCCACGAACCAACCGCGGCAAGCGTAGCTTATCCTTCGATCGACCCGTATGGCTATTATTATTTCGCCACGACCTCCTCATAAAGTTCACTTACAAGAAGTTAACAAACTTCGCTGATTCCAGAGTTGGGCGTAATCAACTACTTTTGTAATCGGATTAATAATCTGATTGAAAGTAATCATGAATACATCAATCATGATTACTTTTAATCTTGATTACTTTCAATCATGACTACATTTGTAATCATTAGTTTTGATTACAATAGTCAGTAATCTTAATTACATGGGTAGATTTGATTAATTTTTTAAGCATATTTTTAATAAATGCGGTTCTATATTCAATCAGTATGTATCTTGTATGTCTGCGTTTTTCTAAAAACTTCTGATCCAATTTGGATGTCATGGACGTTTTGTACTCTTTCGTTATTTAAATCCTTAAGTAAATTCGAAAAAGAATTTCTGCGTGCTCAATTGCATTTCGAAGATACGGCACGCGGGGTGCGGGAGTTGGGTGGGGTACGGGGTACGGCCGGTAAGCCAATCGTCCGCCGCCTGCGCCCCGCTTCTTGCCATAGCGCAAGTAGTCAGTCTGTATAATAGTGCGCAAGGATATAAACGTAAATTGATTCACGAGTCTAAACCGTGACGTATTGGCCTATGTGTTTTGGTGTTTAAACATTATTATTGTAAAATCAGTATTTATTGTAAAATGGCGTCAAGTTCTTTTTCGTCTTTATCTACTACTTAATTCAGAACCTAATAATGATTTTATTTTTCGAATTCCTAAATGTAGTTAGTATGCATCAATCAAAAAAGTAATCAAAAATGTAATCAAAATAACGATTACAAACTAATAATCATTAATCACCGATATGATTACTTTCTTGATTAATTTCCGTAATCTGTAATCTTGATTGATGATTACAAAATGTAATCGTAATCCTTAATCATTAATCTGATTACAATTTGCCCAACTCTGGCTGATTCTTAAAAAATGTAGGTCAGATGGTTTATCTTTATGTTTAATTGTTCAGACATGGTAATTTTGTTAGGTATATTATATTATATAGATAGCAGAAAATGTAAAAATTTAGGTGTCCTGCCCTCTTATAGTCTTATTTATTTTTTTAAACTAGCTTTCGTTGCAGACAAGGCAGGCTTCACCAAGAGTTGATGTCGGGAAATGTCCCACGGGAACGTATTATGGGGATTAGAAGTACGCTATGTGTTACATGTTAATCTAGGTTATTAACACATTGAAGGGCACTGAAAGAGACACAATATAAGTTTTATTATTGTTATTACGTTGAGGGGTGTTAAGTGTCCCGCAAAGTGTTAACCATCTGTGTGCCAAATTTCATCCAAATCCCTTCAGCCACTTTTACACCAGTCCTGAACAACCATCCTGACAAATAGACAAAAATTGTTCATTACTATTTTATCTGTATGGATTCTTTACGTTAAAAAAAATCTAATGCAACTTTTTACTAATTTCAGCTACGAGAATTGAATCTCAAAAAGTATGGCAAGGATGAACCATTTAAAAGCTCCATGTCAAACCTATCCACAGCCAACAAATCTGTGAAATCAGAGATTAACTTAAAAACTAAAAATACCGGCGCTGTAAAAAATAATTTCCATGTCAACGGAACTACAAAAAGACCAATAACGGCACCAATACTCAAACCGCTGAATAAAGAATTGACAAAGCCAAAAACTGGTGCTAATGCAACTAAAACTGATGGGAAAAGTCTTAATTCCAATATTCCTAAAGCTCCTGTTTCAAATGTTACAAAGAAACTTGCTACTAAGCCTACAAATGCAACAAATAATGACAGAAAACTTTACACAAGAACTAGTGACAAAAAAATTGATAATAATGACAAGAAGGTTACGCATGTCAATCATTTACCAAAATCAGAGAAAAAAGTCACTGGTATAAATGGTGACAAGAAACAAAACTTTGCTATAAGAAAGAATGAGCCTGTGATGACTAATTTGAAGTTGCGACAAAGTCTTGCGGTAACCAATAATAGGCCAAAACCCAAAGTTGCCAGAAAATCTATGATCCCGCAAAGTGCTTCAAAATCCACTTCTCAATGCTCTGTTTTCGAACGCCTGTACAAACCAAAAGCAGTCCCAACCACATATGTTAATGATGTCGAAAAACTTAACAATGATCCTAACTACTTAAAGAAAGTTATTCGCAATTCATGTATTATTTTGAACAAGCGTCACACTGTTTTTGAGAACACCAAACCGAAAATAGCAGTGCCCGTCCGTCGTTCTATTTCTGCAGTACATTTTAAACGCATTGGCAAGCAAGAACTCGGCAATTGCATCCACAAGTGGTCTTCTATCGGTGATAAACTGAACAACGTACACCTCAAACATGTGAATGAGGACGAAAATATCCGAGTAGATAAAGTAGTTTCCGCTGTCAAGAGTGAAAGAAAGAAAGTCACGTTCATGACTCCGATGGGTAACTTTAATACACCGAGACCGGAAGAACTGCAAGCAAGATTGAAGTCCTGGCTTCAAAAGCGAGGCAAATCCTTAGACTCGTACCACCATCTGCAATGTTTTGGTATCCATCATTTACCACACAGCATTAAATTCGATAAGAAAATATTTGACGAAGAGAATAAAGAAAATATTGCAGTGGAATCGGACAGCGATGATGATTCTTACGCAGAGAATATGAATGAAGAAGTACAATCTATGGATAAATGGAGGACCGCTAGTTGTGTTAGTGACAGCGTTGATTTTAACGAGTCACAGGACAATGACACTACGATGACTTCTAGCGATGTTGCTAATATTGATGAAGTAGTCGTTGGGGCTTTAAAAGACCTTACAGATTTGCTGAGAGAGGTAAGGACTTTATTTTGAATTCTGGATTTTTGCAGCATGTTGTTTTGGATTGGAAAAGCAAGTGATCTTGGTTTGGAGCAACTGTATTTTAATTATCATAAAATAATGCCATTTTGACCTTTTCATTTTTTTTCTTTAATTGGTTGATGAAGTATTTGGGGCTGCTTTTAAAAGGGGCTCAACCATCATCTATCTCCTGCCCTGATCCCACAGATTTTCAATCCATAATATTTTCATTCGCTGATTATCAGAGCAAGAGAAACGCGGCGATAGTATCGTCGTATCACGTATTTCTATACACTCTCTTAGAACGTGTCTCCACACGGCGAAAATTTGATGGCACGGCGAGACTATCGCCGCGATTCTCTCACTCGTGGAGACGGCCCTTTAGTTAGCCCTCGTTTACATGGCCGTAAAAATATCGCGGCGGGATTTTATCTCGCGCTGGATTTCCAACCCTCGGTGTTTGAACAGCGACAGCGCGCATCCCTGCGGGTAAAAAAAACACACTTGGATTTTGAACTCTCGCCGCTGAGCAGTGGGTTGAAAATCCCATCGCTATATTTTTACGTCCGTGCAAACGTGGGCTACAGTTGCTAATTACCTACCTTATTAATTAATGATTGATGTTACCTCATTAACAGCTTAAAGCACTGCTCTGGGACTCCAGGATGCATATCCGGTACGGCTCTTAAATCCTTCCCTATCCTACGGGCACGTATTCCCTACCATTACCGCGCCCCCCGGTCTACTCCTTGATATACAATGGTCGCTGTAGCACCATAAAACATGAGGCTACAGAGGCTAGTGCGAATCTTGGGGTTCATTCGATTAATCGTGTCTGGTCAAATCATGGGGTCGGTGCATTTCATTATTCAATATTTTTTATTTCGGATTACAAGTATCCACAATCAATATAGTATAAATACAAATAAAAATGACGTGCTCAACACAATATTCTGAAACTCCTTTCAGGGTTTCGATTGGGAACAGTGCGCTCGCTGGCTGCGGGCCATCCGCGAGAGGTTTCCCTCCGTGCCCAACTCGGCTGAGTACTGGGAGTGTCGCGCCGCCCTGGAGGATAGGAGGGGAGACCTTCCGGCCTCTGTGCAATGCTGGGAGGAGGCTATTGCTAAGGGGACTGAGGTTAGTAATTACACTGCGTTTGTGATTTATTTGCCATGCCAAACATGTACACAAATACCTATGAGTTATTGGAAAAATAATTTTAATACCTACACAATAAAGTTTAGTACTAGTCACTCTGAAATCAACCTAAATTTTACTATACTAAAGTTGATATTTGTTTAACTTGAAATAACGTCAATTGGAAACATGTATTTGAATAGATGATACAATTTTTTTACATGTAACTTCAAAAAAAAAAACAGTACAAATGCTATTTAATTATATGTGGCTCTAAAATGTTTTTTCAATCTGACGAAGACCAAGGCTGAGGGCGAGATTCACAGACTGCAGCCTGACTTTAATTTGCTAAGTAAAGTTTGCATTTTATAGGAATATGAACATTAGATTTAAAATTATAAAATTACCCCCTTATTCATAAAACTTATCAAACCTATTTTAGTTAAAATGGGGTTTGTCTCTTTCTTACACACAGAAATGACAATGTGACAGATAAAGACAAACGTTCTATAAACCTATTTTAGCTAAATAGAGATAAAATAGGATTATGAATAAGGGGGTTAGTATATGGAATTGCTTAGCTTGATTAATCATATTTGTAGCCTAACACGGGACAGGCTATCTTTAACCGGTTACAATTACATACATACGACAGAGTGCAAAGTACGACGGCTGCGGCTCACCTTGCTGCGTTGCCGTCACCACATGACGCTGGCGGAATAGTCGACAACGGCTCAGTTGCCATTGAAAACCAAAAAATTACATACATGTTTGTATAATTCCTGCGAGATACCTGTAATATGGTGTGTATTAAAGATTAGGGTCAGTTCACACCGCGACGCGACGCGGCGCGGCGCGCAGTTTTCAAGATAGCAATACAATTATAGACCTTATCTACTACACAAAAAGGTACATATCAGTGAGGAGGGGTAGCTCGACGTAGTAGGCACACAGAATTGTGTACATTTTTGTGTACAAGGTAAGGTCTATAATTGTATTGCTATCTTGAAAACTGCGCGCCGCGTCGCGTCGCGGTGTGAACTGACCCTTTGAGATCATGTTTTAATGCACTGAGCCAATAGATCAGTTCTTTTTCACTCTCCTCATCTAGAATTGTTTAACTCTTTCTGGTTTGATGGTGAACCATGAGCCCTATTTTTGCCCCCAAGTATCGTTACTATGTTCCAATTTTGAGTGCCGTGTCGGTGCAATTTCTAAAGCAACACATCTACGATGACTCTGGTATTGCCACTTACCAACAAGAGTTGCTGGATTTTTAGCCAATTAACCCCTCCCATCATTAAAGGTTTTGTTCATCTCTTTCCAGCAATCAGTAGTAGAAGCTAATTTGGACCAGCTGCTGGATAAATTCATGCAGCTAAAGATAAGCCCCACAAGTGGGAAGCGACGCCAAGCTGATCCCAAGCTTGTTGACGTCAAGAATGTGTTTAAAAGCACTATCATCAGATTTGCTGTTCAACAGGCTAAATTGTAAGTAATCTGATGTTTATTTTATCAATTTCTACATTTGTGTGAGGAGTGCAGGAGTATTTATAATTTCCTGAAACTTTGTATAAATTAAAAATAGGATCTGAGGGCGAGAAGGATAATATTAGAAGTCACAGATAATACACCTAGATAACGCAAGAGCAAATACTTCGGGTGCCAAAAACCGCACCAGAGCCCTGATTCACAAACATACGACAGGCTATCGTATCGAAAAGCTGACATTTCGATAACCTGATTTGACTTCCTCTCAATAGCAAATAGCTGTTGGAAGAATAGCGGGCGTCTATGTGATTTAAACTGACAAAATTTTCGGGTTTTGGACTTGTGAACAGCATTGAGAAGACTCCTACGATAACAATGATTAATGTTCGATACGATACGGAAGCATATCGAGTGTTTGTGAATAAGGGGGCAGGTAACGTACAAATATCGTAAGCCGCCATTTTCGCGCTCAGTCCTGTGTGTGTGTGTGTGTGTGTGCCCTGGATGAGCGCGAGCGCTGGCGCTAGGCCCCGGGGGTGGGGCGAGATGGGTGCCGCACGCGGCGGTGGCTTTGAATCGATTTGATTATCCCATCACTACAGTACCCGGCAATAAATATTGCACATCGACCTTTGGAAAGAAACAATCGGCTAATTCGGCTTCGTAGTGCGTTATCTCTGTCGCACACTACCTATGTGACGTTAACTGACGTTTTGTCAGTCGTTGTTCAAGTGCGATAGAGTGCGGTCGCGTCCAGTTCAAAATATATATCTAGAGTTGTTAACACCCCCAAATTTAAATAATTTAAAGTTGTACTATGGCATCTTTAGGAAAAATAGGGGAACCTTTTTATTTTACCCCAACCTAAAGCAATCATTTATAGAAAAATTGGTGTATTTTATACAAAGAATAAAAAGAATTATCAAAAGAAGCAAATCATAATTGTTTTAACAGCTCCTAATAGATACCGGACTGTTCGTATTTCGTGCGACAGAGATAACGCTCTACGAAGCCGAAATTAGCCGATTGTCTCTTTCCAAAGATCGATGTGCAATATTTATCGCCGGGTACTGTAAATAGTGCTTGTGATGTCATAGTAGGGAGTCAAAAAATGGCACGCTTGGTTTTCATACAGATCGTGATACTTGCGTTATCTAGGTCTATGTATATCTGTGATTAAAATAGTATTATTAAAATAGATGTGAGTGGGTGGGTGCACATTATCATCAACCACAACCCGAATTCACCTACTGCAGGTACTGCACTACTGGGTGCGTCTGACGTACAGACGCCGCCGGCCGACATATCAAGCTACTACAATCTGTCAAATTTATTTAACAGATTTTCCACTTTATTGCTAAAACATAAGGCTCAAATTTGATTGGGAAAATTTGACAGTTCCGGGTAGCTTGATGTGCTGGCTTCTGTACATTTAACTGTCGCCACTAGTAGAGGTTATTTTAATGCACTCTAATGAATGAAGCCAGGGGTTCCCAATCTTTTTTAATACTTTTGCGTTGCGTCTCCCTTTATATGTAGTAATTTTTTTGCGAGAGCAGCCGCGGTGTCCCAGTGGTAACGGCCGCGACTTACGAGTTGTAGGTTCGAGCCACAGATATAGATATACCTAGATAACGCAAGTATCACGAACTGTATGAAAACTAAGCGTGCCACTTTTTGACTACCTACTATGACGTCACAAGCTCGCGCTCTCCCGCTCACGCTCACCCAGCCAGCAGTACGCAGGACTGAGCGCGAAAGTGGCGGTTTATGATTTTCGATCATGAATTGGTGCGATTTTTGGCACGCGAAGTAGGTGCTCTTGCGTTATCTAGGTATATCTATATCTGTGGTTCGAACCCAGACAGGCGCTTTACTTTGTGTAAATTATTTCATCACCACTGCTCTCAAAACGGTGAAGGAAAACATCGTGAGGAAACCGGCATGTCCTAGAGCCAAAAATTCGAAGACATGTTACGTCTACCAACCCGCACTGGGCCCGCGTGGTAGATTATAGCCCACTTCCTTTCGAAGAGAGGAGGCCTGTGTCCCAGCAGTGGGAACAATAACGGCTGTTTATTCATTTTTTTGCGAGTCCCTTGTAAAAGAACATATCTGCGTGTAGCTCTAGAATCTAATAGTCCAGCAACTAGACTCATTAATATAATCCAGTTAGATTCTAGCTAGATTATTTTATACAAAGAAATCTTGCAAAGAATATAAACTAACTTTTATTTATTTACTAAAAATATTATTTACTAGCCTAGGTAAAACAGTAGGTCTCGAGAGTGGGTGCGGCCATTATAGGAATGGGCGCACGGGGAGGTGGGACCCGCTGAGGAACAGCGGGTCGAGGCCTGTCGGGGGAGCGGTGAACGCTTATGCGAATCCCGCACCCCTGACCGTAGGTAGAGGTGAAACACCGCGGTGGTTTTAGCCGGTAAGAGTCCGGCATGCCCCTCTGTCACCCCCACGATGGGGGAAGTCCATGAGGATTATATCCACCGAGCACCAAAAAAAAAAAAGGTAAAACAGTAGGTACATTAATGAGGCAGATGAGCTTGCTTTTCTGATCATAACTTTTCAAATCGGGGCTGAAATTTTAATTACAATAGTCACTCTCGATTGTTTTTCAGAATTGGTTTGTGGTCTGTATTTCGATTTATTTAAAAACGTAAGAAAATTTTAATTTCGCGGTGTATCCTAGCGCATCCCTCGTTAACACTTTGCGGGACACTAATCGCTCCCAAACGTTATACAATGTGTTTTTTTTTTATATCCCATAACTCTAGGGGGTCATTGTACTCATCATTATGAACAACTAGCTGCGCACCGCGGTTTCACCCGCGTAAATGTCGATCCCGTGGGAATATCGGGATAAAAAGTAGCCTATGTGTTAATCCAGGGTGTCAGCTACCTCCATACAAAATTTTATCAAAATTCGTCTAGCCGTTTGAGCGTGAAGAAGTAACAAACATATGAACACACACACACAAACTTTCGCCTTTATAATATTAGTGTGATTTTTACTATGGGGCCAAACCTGAAATCGCGAAAAAAAGTCAGCTGTTCCCTACATTTATGTTTGCATAACTTGTCAAAATGTAGGGAACAGCTGATTTTTTTTTTTCGCGATTTTAGCTTTGGTCCCTGCCATAGTAAAAGTTGTTCATAATGATGAGTACAATGACCCCTTAGAGTCATGGGATATAAAAAAACACGTTTTATTTAACTGTTTCTCGTTCAGTGTCCTTCATTGGGTTAAAGAATATATCATCTGCAGGTACGGAGAGGTCTCAGAGTATTGGAAAACCTTCAAAGAAATGATTTGGAGGTCTTATAATAAAGAGACTATTGATCTATTCTGTCCGTTGGTTCATGGCGAAATGTGAAGGTGGGCGCTCGTTTTTTGTCTTAAGACTACTTGACACGGTTCACTAGAACTCAAAATTCTTGAAGATGAACTTGGTACACGGTGCTAGTCAGTTGTGGAAACGAATATTGAAGTTACTTTTTTTTAAGTTGTATCATCTACTAGCTCCGCCCCGCGGTGTCACCTGCATAAGTCTCGATGATGTGGGAATATCGGGATAAAAAGTATCCTGTGTCCTAATCCAGGTCATGATCTACCCATGTGCCAAATTTCATTCAAAACTGTTCAGCCGTTTTAAGATGAAAGCGTAACAAACATACAAGAAATTATATATTTTCTCTTTTTATAATATTAGTTTTTATTAGACTAGAGCCTATTGCCCACGACTTCATCCGCGTGTTTTATAAACATGAAAGATATCCTGTGGTACTCTGTAATAGTGTAGCTTTCGATTAGTGAAAGAATTTTCGAATTCAAAGGGGCAATTCTCGTAATTTTAGGAACGTTCACAGTCTGATCTCAGTCTCAATCTGTCAAAAAACACCTCAAATTTCCCTACATTTTGACAAGTTTTTGACATTGATTGTCGCTAAGATGAGATTGCAACTAGATTTTGAATGTTTTTATAATAACGGAAATTGTTCTTTAGATCAGTACTTCATATGTATAAATAATTTTATAATATTACCCCCTTACTAATAAACATATTATATCAGACTAGCTGCGCCCCGCGGTTTCACCCGCATAAGTGTCGATACCGTGCGAATATCGGGATAAAAACTATCCTATGTCCTTCCCCGGGATGCAATCTATCTCTCTGCCAAATTTCATCTAAATCCGTTCAGTGGTTTAGGCGTGAAAAGGTAACATACAGACAGACAGAGTTACTTTCGAATTTATAATATTATAGTATATAGTATGGATGAATAGTTACACACTGATTTCTCTCTTTCAGTCGTCAGTAATTTGACTTTCGAAAGAAGACAAAGCGTTGTGTAACTATACAGACGCTATACAACGTTTATTAGTAAGGGGTTCAATTTGGATAATGTAGTTAGTCAAAAACGTAATGGGTGCAGAATGAACTAAAAGAATCTTGAGTGTATTACCGTTTTAAAAACTGACATTATATTTATTTTCAGATCTATCTAAAACCATTTTGGACTACTGTTAGTACAATTTTATTACATAATCATCATTAATCACACCATTAATGTCCACCTGTGATCGTTTATTCATTTACCTACTTAATATACCAACACCATATACATACAGGAAAAAAAATTAACCAGTGTGCAAACTCATCATCTGCCTAGCCTTTTCCCAACTATGTTGGGGTCGGCTTCCAGTCTAACCGGATGCAGCTGAATACCAGTATTTTACATGGAGCGACTGCCTATCTGACCTCCACAACCTAGTTACTGGGTAATACGATACCCCTTGGTAAGACTGGTTGTCAGACTTTCGGGCTTCTGACTACCCGTAACGACTGTCAAAGATCCACGACGATAACGTGCCTTCCGAGGCACGCAGGGGTCTTGGTTTGTAAATATGGTCACCCATCCACGGACCAACCGCGGCAAGCGTAGCTTAACCTGATAGATCGACCCGTGCGGCTGTTATTACTTAGCCACAAGCCCCTCCAGAGCGAAACTGCGGAAACTGTAACCATGAATTCAGCATATTATGATTCCATAAAAACCGACTTCCAAAAAACACTACAAAGTGAAAAATAACTTTAATTTCGGAAATCGGTGTCTGGATCTGTATTTTAGTTTTTTGCCACCGACTTCCGAAATTAAAGTTATTTTTCACTTTGTAGTGTTTTTTGGAAGTCGGTTTTTTTTTTTCTTAAAAAGTTTTTATTTCACGCTTTTTAGTGGGTCTGCTTATAATTTATCTAAGTTACAATAGCCTAGTGATCATCGCCTTTTACAAACAAAGTAAGTATTGCTTTTCCCGATGCAGGGAAGTTAATTGTTGAGGAGTTCTCCAGGTCCACCATCAGCTCCATATCACCATTCACATTTTGACGAGCATAAATTGCTTAGCAACCATATTAAAGTATTCGAATCGCAACCCGTGAAATACTTAGATATTATTGAGTAGTTCCGGTGGCCATCTGTGGTCTTCATCATCAGTTCAACTTCACCAAATAGTGCTTTCCGAGAGCAAATGCACGAGTTACTATAAAAAATACCCAAATCGCTATAGGTGTGCCTATAATATTTGAAGAGTTCCTTCGATTTCTCCAGGATCCCATCATCAAATCCTGACCTGATGTTTTTAGACTAGATGCTGATAATCCTGGCTGCAGCATCAGGCCAGACTTATGTCAACATTGCATTGAACTTAAAATTTAGTCCTGTTTAAAATGAGCCCCAACACGACTACGGTGCTGTAATTTCAAGGTTGGTACTTTTTCTGATGCTCCTGGCTTCAGCATCAGGTCTGTATGTACTTCGGTGTTCCTCATTAACAGTACGTTTATCCACACATCGAGCCCTTTTCAATGAGCCTAAACACGATATATCTGCTGTTAGTTGTCGAGGAGTTAGGTACTCTGCAGACTATCCTGACTGCAGCATCAGGTCATGACTTGATGATCATGAGACCAAATGTGGCAAATGCCCTATCAAACATCAAAACAATTTACTAAAACAGTCCTTGCCTGTTCGAGTAACTTCTTACTGTTAAGGAGTTGTACCTTCCATCATCAGCCCAGCTACCTGAGATGGTGACAACCATACGCAAATACCCAAGATACTTCATAAAATATGCGAAAAACAATAAGTGAGCCTATAAAATTTAAGGGTTGCCCTCGATTTCTCTAAGATCCCATCATCAGATATGGAAATGGTGACAATGGGACCACACGGGAAGCACCAGCTTTCAAATAAAAAAAGATTCATGAAAATCGGTTCACCCAGTCGCAAGTTATGAGGTAACAAACATAAAAAAAAATAAAAAAAATACAGTCGAATTGATAACCTCCTCCTTTTTTTGAAGTCGGTTAAAAATACAATAAAATTCAAACGACACTGCTGGAACACAGATCCACATCCACCTATAGTGTTCCCACTGCTGGAACACAGATCCTCTCGGTGAGAGCGAGTGGACTATAATCCACCACGCGGGCCCAGTGCGGGTTGGTAAATGTCACATGTCTTCGAATTTTTGGTTGTAGGGGTTTCCTCACGACGTTTTCGTTCACCGTTTTCAGAGCAGTGGTGTTGAAATAAATTACACAAAGTTAAGCGCCTGTCTGGGTTCGAACCCCACAACCTACAATTCGTAAGTTGGGGCCGCTACCATTGGGCCACCACAGCTCTCAATAACAACCACTGCTACTATTATAGGACGACCGCTTAACTGAGACGTTGCCTTAGGTAGCTGCGCGGTACCCCCGTCGCCCCCCACACATCAGGCCCCGAGGTGGCGGCGCGTAGTGTTCCACGCGCGCCCCTCGCCCGATTCGCGGGGGGATTCAAACACCTCACTCCCCCCCCCGACCCGAGGGCACCAGCCGGGGGTTGCGGAAGGATCGTACGTTCCCGCGACCCCTGGCGTAGGTGTGAAATGGAACACCGGGGTGGTTTTTAGTCATTAAGAGTCTGACAGACCCCGCCGCCCGCCCCAGGGCGGCGGACATCCATGAGGAATTTCACCCCGGAAACAAAAAAAAAGTGGTAGCTGCGCGGTGCGAGGGCGGGGGGGGGGAGGGGGGGGGGGGTTGGGGTGATAGTTGTCACAAGTTGACGAATCACTGAGCTCTCGCATCACGTCACCACACCCCTCCCGCACCGCGCTGCTACCTCACGCAACGTCTCAGTTAATCGGTCGGCCTATAGCCTGCATCATCCCACTGCTATTAGGCAAAGTCCTCTCCCCATGACTTCCAGCTTCTTTGATCAAAGGCTAAAATGGACTAGTCGTTTGGTTTTTCCAGCTCGTTCTGCCATCTTCTACGGGGTCTGCCGCGACGCCTTCTAGATATATCAGGGCTCCACGTAGTAGTTATTTTGGCTCACAGCTCTTTGGGCATACGGCACACGTGGCAAGCCCAGTCCCACTTCAAGCTTAGCGGCTTTTTGAGCAGTAACGTCAGTAATCTTTGTTTTGTGTTGCGAATATGGTCTGTCAATTTGATGCCTAGAATACTGCGCTCCATTACACGTTGGCATAATATCCACACATACCCAATATTAACCATTTAATTATTTACTTTTCAGGCGCCATTCAACCCAGTTCGAAGCTCCGAAGTACACAATCACCCCCGTCAGACGCAGTGGAAGGCTCAGCACACACGGTAGCGCACACAAACGCACTCCCTTACAAGTGTGTACCTCCGTCCGACAAGCCGACGAGTTGGTGTTAGGAGAGAAACCTGTATTTGTACCGAATGGGAGTCTTTATGGCACGCCTTAAAGGGGATTGAAGATTTATTTATGGAGCCTGGTATACTACTGTTGCGCCATTTTGATTTATTTTCAAAATGACGGCCTTATTATGTTTTCTGTTTGCATTGATGTCAGCTATCGATTTATATACGACTAGCAGCATTCACCCGCGTAAGTTTCGATCCTGTGGGAATATCGGGATAAAAAGTATCCTATGTCCTTTCCCGGGACTTAAACATCTCTAAATCGGTTCAGCGGTTTAAGCGTAAAGAGTTACCAGACAGACAGACACGCTTTCGCATTTATAATATAAGTCTATGGACACACGCGTGGCCGCCATTTTGAAAAAGAAAAACAAAATGGCGAACCTGTAGGTATGCCACGGATCTTCAAAGCCCTTTAGGAAGTGTATAAGGTCGAGATTAAAAGTTATTTAGCGCATACTTTGGCTAAGCATTATCCCTGTACACTGTCACTTCAGAGACGTGGCAGAACGTTTTGACACATGGCGAAATTCGGAACTAACTCGGTCGCAGCCTTACTCCACCTGTCATCACTGCGCCTTGCCAGGTGTCCTATTCAACTCCGTTTTGAGTTCCATAACTCATTTTCCGGTATAGAAAACCTTCGTACGTCTGCGGATCGACGATCGTAGACTGGAACGCTCCATGGCTCTCTGTGCCACTCTCACCCTGTGCATAGCGGCCTGCGAGAGCGTCCACCCTCGGCACCATACGTCATGGTGGGCAGAACCGCAGAACACACGGGGTACATAATCTAAGCTAAAGCATGTGCTAAGTTACGTTTATGAATCTCGGCCTAAGAGTTTATAAATTATTAAATTATCTAGCATAGAGGTATTCTTGCTGGCCAAGCAGAGTTGTTAGCAAATGGATTACTAATGTGCAAATATTTAATGTAAAAGATGAACTGCGAAGGTACAGTTTAAAACTCAAAGGTACTCATCATCTGCCTAGCCTTTTCTGAACTATGTTGGGGTCGGCTTTCAGTCTATCCGGATGCAGCTGAATACCAGTATTTTACATGGAGCGACTATCTGGCGGCTACAACCTAGTTATGGGGTAATCTTTATTCTTGCCTATAACATTTAAAAGGAAATTTGTAGTTACAGGTGACCCTAACTCTTTGAACTAAACTAGTCTCTTGACTCCAATCTCCTAGTACTCCAAAACGAATTAGAATCTGGACAATAACATGTGTTTTAGTATCCCATTTGTTGATTATTCTGTAAGATTCTCTGTGGCTCAAAGATAAAAATTATAAAGTAATTATCAAACTAACTTTTGGCCGGAGCAGCCGTAAAAACACTCGTAGAACCGAAACCACTCGGTTATTCAAATTTCTTTGTCGTTCCCTCAATGCTGAGCGGTATCTACAACGCCACATGCGAACAACGCGTTATACTGACGTCACGCAAAATCCTGCATCTCGCAAGCAAAGTTTACCGCGCAACTAGCATAAATACAACGGCCCGACATGAATCATCGGGCAGTTGCCCGCCAGACACGACATTCGTCTGGTCGGAGGATCCTCCCTTTTCTATGGAGGATGAGTGAACTTTACACCCTGTTCCTCATACCTCTATACGTCTTCTTGATCACGTCTGACCATCTTGCCGGTGCTCTGCCCCACCCGGCCCAGTGTCATAAGCGTTTCCAGACCATGCTCCTGTGAACGCATAATAATGCCCGAAAAAGCTGAGGGCAAGCTTCTGGCATATTGCAGATAGCCGCTTGGTGATGTTGAGTTCCTTTAGGGGGTCGTCTATTAACCACGTGATGTATATTAGTAAATTTTTAACTGTTTCCACCACACATTTTCACGACGCCTGTATCCCCTAAAGGGGTAGGCAAATTTTACTCAAAAATACTATACATGCATCCGACAATAAAATTAACCAATCATGTTCTTATTACTTTTAATTAATGATATAATAATTCTTGTTTTAATATTTTTTTAAGTGTGTAAATATTATTTCGCTTCTGGATAAGCAAATTGTATACAATTTATTTTTCTTATCACCAAAAATGTACGCTTAGAACGTTGTGTTAATCTTTCTTTCTCTTGCTATGTTATTTCTAGTGAATAAAAGACTTATATTTTTATAAATTATTGTTTTTTTTTTGTACATAGAAAAGGATCTATCCCATAGGTTCTCAACGTGGGCGCTAACGCCCCCACGCGGGCGTTTGAGACTCAGGGGGGCAGTAAAAGACCTAGAGAAAATTATATATCCTATCTTACGACTATATAATATTACACATCTTAATAAATAAATAATATAATCGTGGCAATAGCTGTATCAGATTCGCGAAAGATTGTAAGTAAAAAGAATTGGGGGGGGGCTTTAGAAAAAAAAAAGTTGTCCAAGTGGGGAAAATAAGGTACAGTGCGGTAGGTTTATTCCTGATGTCCACCACTTGTTTGGCCACCACTGGGGGACAGCGAAACAACTCATAAATTATTCCCGTTGTCTAAAAGACTAATACCTATTCATGGTCCCATTCTTAGTACAAAACTACAGTAAGTCGCATCTAAGCCCAAAGCAGGGTTCTTAGTTCGTAGCGTTTTGTACTTAGTGTCTGCTTTCCCCAAAGAGAATGTAAAGCCTCACTAATGAACTTGAATAGCTTTATAAAAATCCAAAACTACATAACAGCGCCATCTAGTAATATGCATCAGAACTACATACGTAAAACTACTGTCAGTGAACACCATTATTGAAGCAAATAAAAATACTTTTTTATGGATAAACGTTCACATTCACAAACAAAAAATAATACTTTGCTAACAATCGTTAGATAAGAAAATGGCAAAATTATATGTCGATTTTCTAATTCAAAGCTCGAGAAAAATCCGAAAAGTATTTTCAAATGGCAGCACCAACAACAAGTTTGATAATTGATTCGGTCATGTTCGTGGATCCACGAGTTTCATTTCATTCATCAATTCATCATTTTCATTCCCTGTGCTGTGTCGCTGTCTCGTGTCGGTGACAGGGTGACAGGTCGAGTGACAGACGAAACGAAAGACAATTTTTCGAATTTCTGTGCCTTTGTGCGGCCCAATTTTGTTCTCGGTTTGTTGTGTTTGTTAAAAATAATAGATAAAAGCTTACATTGTTATCCTAGTTATAATTTTGGTGCTGTGCTTGTGCTTTAGGATTTATAATAAGTCAGCTGTGCAACAGCTGATTCTGTTGTGAATTTCCAATTTTGGTGAGTTACATATATTTGTAATTTATTTATTTTTTATCATAGAAAGAATTATTAATACAATATTAAGAGGATTTTCTTCTATTATGTATTAAAAGTATCTTATTTTTGTTCGCCGATTATATTTATGGCACGCACCTTTTTTTTTATTGCAAAAAATTCTGCAAAAAGGTTGTCTCCGATTTCAAGTTCAATGAAAAGTTCGTAAAGATTGTTGCTATGGACGTTGCGAGAAAAAAAAATCGCGAAGCTATAAGTATCTCAAGTTTTTGAGACTTTTTGCAAGTTTTCACAAAAAAGTTTCTGATGTTTTTTCCCGACCGCGTCTGATCGAACAGAAGGCGGGTTAATGTTTTTGTCACACTTTTTTGTAAAGCACTATACACGACAAAAACTCGTTAAAATTGTAGTACTTAATTATTAAATTAATTTGTTATTTTGCCTCTTACGAAATCTCCTGCTCAACATAAATTATCTGTGTTTAAATATTACGCAAACTTTGCCAACTAAGTAGATTTATCCCTGTTCAATTGTTTTCAATGCTATGACTCTATGAACCATGCTCTCGTCGTATGTAAACAGTTTCATTCATTCATGGGGTTTGCAAGACTCACCTAGGTACTTCTTATTGCGCAACAGTTTGAAAGATTTTGTGACGTTGCAAAACTAATACTAGCGACACCTGTCGTGGAATAGCGATTGACATGGTGGTTTACGTTACGCAAAGACGGTTTTTTGTGTTTAGTAAATTAATTGCAGTTTAACAGTTAATTAAAACAAATAAACAAACATACATAATTCACCATATTTTTAATTAAAAACATAGTCGATTGTATTAAGGATAAAAATCGATAATAATCTTATATAGTCTGTGGAAGATTATTCGAGAAACTGTCAGATTGGTTTGGAAAAAAACGGTGTTCCGTGTCCGGTCTTTTACGACCAAGAACACGAGCCTGGGGGCTGTTTGAGAGGGACTTTATATCCTGAGAGGAACGGGATGTGCCCAAATAACCCGATGGGGTTTTAATATAATCCAGTAAGAGCAGAATCCTGTGAGTATTAAACCATTTGCTTTATTCTTGCTGGACAGCCTATAGCCCAGGTCTCTTGCATGTATGTTCTGACACGAGGACGTTGTTACAGGTCTGGCTTGTTATGCTAGCCTTCATTTTGATTGGTGCTATGCGCAGCTAAATTGATGCCTGGATGTTGCGCCGTTGTGTGGTGATTTGGAATTCATCAGAGCGCAGGCGGCTTTAAGGTGATCCCTTGCGGTGTGGTCATCCGACGTTCAGGAAGGCCTTACTTAGCCGGTTCCCGGTTATGAGGGAAGTACGCCACTCCAGGTAACGAAAGCGTCACCATCTCGTCCGTAGGCCGCGTTCGCGTGTGCTCACAGGAACCTCCTGTGAGCGAAGCCAAGGACCGACGATCCGTCAACTGACTGAGATCAAAACTGAGAGGTTATTGTGTAAGAGTATAATTTAACCTATGAGAGAGTTAGGCCTTTTGTAAAAAGGCTAGGTGTTAAGACCAGTTGTCGTAAGATATTGTGTCTCGGGTTTGCTTAGCATATTAGTTATTTGCCCCTTAGGAGCGTCAGACCTAATTAGGTCGACCCAATTGACGATAAGTTTGGTACAGTTGGCGCCCAACGGTATATAATTATTTAATTGTATAAGGTGAACAGATTGATAACGGTATCTCTCTCTCTCTCAGTTCTCTCAGTCCTTTCAGTTGGCGGATTCTCGTATTAGTTTAAGGCTAGTTTATAAGTTTTAAATATAAAGTGGTCAACGCACCACATTCTAACCATTTCTTTGTTGGACCGGTAAGGTGCAGTGTTGATAAAGGTCATTTCCTTATTTGTATGTATGCTCAACTCACAGGTTGAACAAGTTGCATTCTGTTTATTACTTTGGGACTATTTTATGTACCAAATGTTTGTTTAGTGGTTGATGACTTAATATTACCTATATATTTGGAAGTTTTGTAACATACTAGTTTGCATTTGTGGTAAAATTTGTTATTGCAACACACAGGTACAAGTATTAATTATTATAACTGGAAGATAATTAGTTTACAATATAAAACATAACAGTTCTTGTTTATGTTCATGTGTTTGTTTCAGTTCATGTTCAGATAAACTGTATTGCAATTATATAGTGAAACATTGTATTATAACTCAATAAACCCAATATAGATTTCTGTAACAGTAATAAAATAATTTGGGGGTAAACTAAAAATTGTAAAGTTTCTATGACGCAGTTCTCAGTAGTGTTCTAGCGGTCTTTTCTTTGTTATGGAAGATTTCAATGGTAAGATAATAACACTACAGGCGAGTTTTACTATTATTAATTGGATTGTGCAATACAGGGAGCTGAAATTTGTCGAAATTATTGAACAATAACATTCAACTTTCATTGAAACGAAACACTTGGAATTTTTATGACAACTGGTCGGTCACTTAGACGATTACCGATAAAACACTTATCATTAAACCCAGAGTTAAAATACAACCGGCATTTCATAAAACAGCATTATTATTATCGACGTTCGTTTTCATACATTGGAACTTAACCTATAAAACACATTGACATTGGTGACATTTGACGTTTTGAAATATTACGGTGCGTTCGGAAACGAGATTGGAGTTATACACGTTTTGCGTTTAGTTTCTTGTTATTTATTTTGCGTAGCATAGCATTTATTATATCGAAATAATAACGTTACAAATTAAAAATAATAATTATAATAATATTGGATTTAGAGACAGTATATTGACATTCCCATCTTCAGGGCGAATTGACGTATGAGGTTGCGGTTTATGCATTACTTGCGTGCGACTCGTACATTTACTTGTAGTTATTATTTGCTGTTATATAAAAAAAAAAAAAATGTTACTGATACCATTACACAACTAGTGATTTTGGTAGCCGGAACTTTGAGAATTATGTATGTTCTTCTTGCTCACGGGATTCCTGAAACCGTAATTACCATTAATGAGGTTCAATTTACGGGATCAGAGTTTCATAGGCTATTATAGAAGTTTCATACCTCAAGTTCACTATGGGCGCACCACACACTAACATGGTGGAAAGGGACATTTAAACGGCAAAGTCAGTTGTTTCGTCTTATAAATGAAAAAATAAATTAGTTATTTAGATTTTTTTTTTTTTTTTTTTTTGCCTATTATTTTTTTTTAAATTTATTCCAGAACATAAAATTGTACCAAATATTCTAAAAAACTAGTTTCAACAGTCAGTCACCAACCACCAGAACCGGTCGAAATGGATAAATAGATTTTTTTTTAAGTGTTTCTGATTATAACAAACTTAACACATCAGGGTCAACACTATTCAAGCCAGACAGGGATATATTCAGCCATAATTGATATAAATATATATATATATATATATTTAATATATTTTTCTTTATAATTAAATGGCTTAGTTTGCTTTTTGCCATGTTAATCTATATGATGTTGCAGTTTACAATATATTAGCCGTAGTCCGTGTTTTCACGTGTTGTTTTGAGGTCTATTCGAACAACGACGACGAGGCCTAACGTAACTATAACGCTGCACATGGTATTTACATTGTTTTGATTATTATATTAAATTATGAACGCGAGTTTAGGGTTTTGTTTAAAATTTATACGGGAATTATGCCGTTTTGCATGCCATGCGTTTAGTAACAAACTTATTTTTATGGCTCGGACCATAACTTTTGTAACCAAGTTTGGTTGGTTTTTCTTATGGAGCGGGTAGTAACTCCTAAAATAGGCCTTGACTGAAGCGGATAGTGACTTCTAAAATAAGCCTTCACGATATTTATAATCAATCTGCTTGGTTGGTTTCTCTTATGGAGCGGGTAGTAACTCCTAAAATAGGCCTTGACTGAAGCGGATAGTGACTTCTAAAATAAGCCTTCACGATATTTATAATCAATCTGCTTGGTTGGTTTCTCTTATGGAGCGGGTAGTAACTCCTAAAATAGGCCTTGACTGAAGCGGATAGTGACTTCTAAAATAAGCCTACACGTTGTTTATAGCCAAGTTTGCTTGGTTGTATTTTTTTATGAAGCGGATTGTGACTTCTAAAATAGGCCTTCACTAATGTTTTGTTTTGCCGAGATAGCATTGTTGCTTCGGTGAGACTTTAGATAGCACTAGTGCTTATCTAGTTACGAGCGGCCGGTGACTCTTAAAATAAGCCGAACCACCATTATGTTTTCAGAAGTTTTATTTCTGGGAACGCTGTGTACGTCTTGCCTGGTGAGTTATGCACATTGTTTGCCCTATATATGTATCAGCTCGCTGAACATATTCACCAGGAGGATCGTTTAGATTTGTATTAAACAATGCAGAGTTCCACTGGTATACAGACGGAATTCGGGAGTATGCAAGAGGTGGCTTCCTGCGATATGAATGCAGGTTGCTACAGGATTGAAAGAGAGGAAAATTTAGGGAAGTATGAAAGAATGGGGGGGTTATGCCCGGAATGTAGGAAGATTTGTAAGCAGAACAAGTTTCCTGGCAGTTTGGATTTTATAAGGTTGGTCATTTACTTACAGTAGGAGAAATTAAGGAAATTATTTATATTTCATCTTAAAAATTATTATATCTGTCGTTTCAGAATCATCTGATTATAAAGATTAGTACTCTTCCACTGAGCTTTCTATGAGAATTTGTTTACCCACTCCAGTGTTGTAACACCGAGGGCGGTGTTGGTTTTTGCGTACACAAAAACCTTATTGTGGGAAGAGGGGCATTGTGACGTTGCAAAACTAATACTAGCGACACCTGTCGTGGAATAGCGATTGACATGGTGGTTTACGTTACGCAAAGACGGTTTTTTGTGTTTAGTAAATTAATTGCAGTTTAACAGTTAATTAAAACAAATAAACAAACATACATAATTCACCATATTTTTAATTAAAAACATAGTCGATTGTATTAAGGATAAAAATCGATAATAATCTTATATAGTCTGTGGAAGATTATTCGAGAAACTGTCAGATTGGTTTGGAAAAAAACGGTGTTCCGTGTCCGGTCTTTTACGACCAAGAACACGAGCCTGGGGGCTGTTTGAGAGGGACTTTATATCCTGAGAGGAACGGGATGTGCCCAAATAACCCGATGGGGTTTTAATATAATCCAGTAAGAGCAGAATCCTGTGAGTATTAAACCATTTGCTTTATTCTTGCTGGACAGCCTATAGCCCAGGTCTCTTGCATGTATGTTCTGACACGAGGACGTTGTTACAGGTCTGGCTTGTTATGCTAGCCTTCATTTTGATTGGTGCTATGCGCAGCTAAATTGATGCCTGGATGTTGCGCCGTTGTGTGGTGATTTGGAATTCATCAGAGCGCAGGCGGCTTTAAGGTGATCCCTTGCGGTGTGGTCATCCGACGTTCAGGAAGGCCTTACTTAGCCGGTTCCCGGTTATGAGGGAAGTACGCCACTCCAGGTAACGAAAGCGTCACCATCTCGTCCGTAGGCCGCGTTCGCGTGTGCTCACAGGAACCTCCTGTGAGCGAAGCCAAGGACCGACGATCCGTCAACTGACTGAGATCAAAACTGAGAGGTTATTGTGTAAGAGTATAATTTAACCTATGAGAGAGTTAGGCCTTTTGTAAAAAGGCTAGGTGTTAAGACCAGTTGTCGTAAGATATTGTGTCTCGGGTTTGCTTAGCATATTAGTTATTTTCCCCATATGAGCACAGTCCAAATAGGTCGACACATGTACGTGAGCTAGTAAGGTTATTGATCTGTTCCCTCGCGGACTCGCATAGCGACTCTGAGAAACTGCTTTTGTCTCATGCAGGTCTTCACCCATACCACTAGGTACGGAGACTAGTTGTGTGGGTGAATGCCATAGTAGCAGGGAAAGAGGCATTATTTTAGTGGCTCGCCACTTTGTTTGTATGTGTGCCTTAATTATGTATTAATTCCAATAAACTTGTATTGTGTAAGAAGGTACTTGTTTGATTGAATCTTTCCCTAGCAGAATATACCCTATAAATTTACTTTAGCACGGTGGTGAGTAGTATAGTTCAAATAGAAACCATCATCAGCTTGTTTCCAATTAATTTCTGTAAACTACGCACGGGCCAGTGTTACAATTTCTGGGAAACACACGGGAATTACCTAACTGCTGTCCCATTTTTTGAGCGACATTTATTTTTGCCCGACTACGGCAAAGCCAAAGGAGGGCTATAATTCTACATTATTATAAAATATCTGCCTATATTGTGTATTAATTAAATAATAAATCGCTATCTAACCTTTTATGGGTTGCAATAAAATATGCCCTTTGACCCGACTGTGTCAGGAAACGGGTTATGACGTGTTTGGCAATTGAGATTCCCAAATTCGTAGTGTCTCTTGAAAAAATCATCCAGTGCCTGACTATGCAGAAAATCTCCTTTATCTAAATTTTATTTTACTTTTAACAAAATCTAAATTTTATAACTCCGTAAAGAACTAATTTCACCATCGGCGGCCGCATGTCTGTATTTTAATTTCGCCATGACCGCAAGAGTGCAAGACAAAATAAATTGTCTTTCAAAAAACCAGCCAAGTGCGAGTCGGACTCGTACACGAAGAGTTCCGTACCATAAGGCAAAAAACGCCGAAAAACAACACGTTTCGTGTATGGAGTCTCCCCTTATTTTTAGTAACTTTATTTTGTTTATATTATTTTTTGGTAAAGCGACGGTTTTTTGGTAAGAAATACAAAACTGTAAAAATTTCAACTGTGTACCTATTACGGTTCATGAGATACAGCCCGCTGACAGTCAGACGGACGGACGGATGGACAGTCAGACGGACGGACGGATGGACAGCGGAGGCTTTGCAATAGGGTTCCGTTGGCACCCTTTGGGTATTAAGTACAGAAGCCTAAAAATGAGCTTGCGATTGGCCAAAAACACTTACCTATCTCAATCTATGTATCCTAATTATTAGCCGTGTGCCCGATGCTATTTCCCATGGGCGAAAATAAAAAAACTTCTTCACGTATTTTCTTCTTTTACTTTTCTAAAATCCTTCCTTAGACGTCACTTTCGCTATACAGGGTGGCAGGGCCATCGACGCCCTAACTGAAACCACGATTTCAGCACATGATTCGGTCAGTGGTTCGTCTTAGGGGCGGAGTTGAAGTATACGCTTAGGGGCGGAATGAGCAGCCTGTCTGGGGAGCGGTGAATGCTGTTGCGAATCCCGCACCCCCGGCCATAGGTAGAGGTGGAACACAGCAGTGGTTTCAGCCGGTAAGAGTCCGACATGCCCCTCTGTCACCCCCACGATAGAAGAGGGCGGAGTTGAAGTATACGCTTAGGGGCGGAATGAGCAGCCTGTCTGGGGAGCGGTGAATGCTTATGCGAATCCCGCACCCCCGGCCATAGGTAGAGGTGGAACACTGCGGTGGTTTTAGCCCGTAAGAGTCCGGCATGCCCCTCTGTCACCCCCACGATAGAGGAAGTCCATGAGGATTTCCATCGCGAAAAAAAAAGGGCGGAATGAGCAGGACAGAAAACAAAAAAAAATTGTTAATAAGACTTTTGGGACTCAGGTTGCGCTTCGATGTGCCCGCCATTGCCACCCTGTAAACTCTTGTGCATTGACATAAAAAAAGTGACAATGGTCTCGGACTTTGCTACGATGCTGTCACTTTTTTAACTACGATCGCCGCCGGTCCCTCTCACAGAGAGGAGGCCTGAGACCCTGAGTCCTGCACCCTAATTGCGTAAAACAGTTTCAATCACAATCTGAATCATTTTCAAGGATATTGCTAATCCATTGCTTCTTATGTTCGAAAAATGTGTCTACCCAACAAAGTCAATAACGCAATGAATGTTGTTGAACTGTCAAAATGATAAATAGATAGATATAAAACGTTTATTGAATGAAACCCATTGCTACTACTGATAGTGTGTTACGCAATTACCCCGCTGAACTTTGGGGACATTTTTAATCAGAAAAAAAAGACGGGTTGCACTCCGGGAGTGCCGGCAGAAGTGAAAACTTGAATATTAACGTTGTGCATTTTTGATATTTTTCATTAATGGATGCACTTTGTTCAATTTCCATATTTTAAACACTTTATATACACGAATTTTACGAATACACAGCAGTGTGGCCACTACACAGACGGTCGAGCCATCAGCTGTCACCATCCATGGAGGCGCGTGGCACGCTGTAACATAAACACACACGTACATTCGCGCAAGCGCCCTGCGCCGCCTAAACGAAACAGCAGGCATACATATTCGCCGCGCCGTAGAAAGAGAGGGGGGGATACTTCCTCTCCTACGCCGCGCCGGCTGTCTACTCTCCATCCGTCTTACGAATTTTCGATCAGGTCACGTGTCCTGACGCGAGTTTAACATTTTTTACCCATTACAAAAAAAAGTGTACAACGCCGCTAAAGAAGTTTTCACTTCAAAAATACAAAGTAAATATTGTAACATCATTATTTCATTAATCGGTCGGAATATTAGATCGTGATCGTGTTCGTGAGTCAACATTATAATTATTATCTAATAATAATAACTAATTATAATTATTATTATCCATATGTCAGTAAATGGCGAAAACTATATAATAATAATGACTACAATACAACGGCACACAACGGTTTGAGCCGACACTACCTAACCTACTTATGAATCATGAATTTTGGCATAGAAAATATAATACCCAGCTTCAGCTTTGTCCTACACAAAGGAAGCTGGGTATTATATTTTCTTGTTTACGTCTCGAAAAAAAAAACTGGGCATAGGTAGGTCTAGGTACCTACTTATATCTAGAAAAGAAAAAGAAAGGATCCTCCGACGGCCCTGCACCCTACTTATTCATAATTTCATAAACACCATAAGATGAGCAGGAACAAAAGACAGAAAATAAAAGTGAACAAAATATTATGATACACTCGCGAATCATGTTTTGTTCAACATACAAGCTTTCCGAGTTAAGTACATCAGTTATTTTAGTGATGGATCGGATTGTTGTTACCCAGAATACTCCGTTCTATAGCTCTATGGAAAACCTCGAGCGTGGACCTCTGCTGAATTGTCAAAAACCATGTTTGAGGAACATATGTAAGGATGGGAAGAATACACATGTCGATGAGTCTTCTCTTTTGGAATAGATGAAGATCACCCTTCCCCAGTCCAGTATTGCACTGCCAGATAGATAAAAGCAGCACGGTTCGATCGATCAGGTTAAGCTACGCTTGCCGCGGTTGGTCCGTAGATGAGTGCATGACCATCTTTACATACCGAGACCCCTCCGTTCCTCGGAAAGCACACTAAGCCGTTGGTCCCGGCTGTCATTCGTGGATCTTTGACAGTCGCTACGGGTCATCAGAAGCCTGAAAATCTGACAACCAGTCTTACCAAGGGGTATCGTATTATCCAGTAACTGGGCTGTGGAAGTCAGACAGGCGGTCGCTCCATGTAAAATACTCATAGATATATGAAAGTACTGGTATTCAGCTCTGGAAGCCGACCCCAACATAGTTGGGAAAAGGCTAGGCAAATGATGACTCTGTTAAATCCACGGTCTACTAATAATAGTGCTAATGACAGTGTAAAACATTTTGAAATGTAGCCAGTCATTGACAGCCATTGGGCATCATTCCAAATTCAACCCCGTACTAAGAATTTTTCGTCAAAAATCTGCCTAGCCTTTTCCCAAGTACCTATGTTGGGGTCGGCTTCCAGTCTTAAAAACTCCTTAATTGACTGGACTTTTTGCACCTGCACCCTAAATGCGTAACGCACGCGCGAACCAGAAGTCCTTCTCGCTTTCACTAAATCTATCACAAAAAATTTAAGCGAACTGAAACACAAAAAATATATATTTAATCATTTTTTAACGATAGGATATTTTATTTATCACTTAATATTATTATCCTCATCGCGACTAAAACTTCCTACAAAAAATATCTGTATCAAATAGCAAATACTGTCTAATTGAATCAAATAATTAATACTATCCCACACCAAAATAAATAAAGCGAACCAAATAATAATAAAAAAAAAACTGCGTAACACACTATCAATCTGAAACTAATTTATTTTGAAGGATATTGCTAATCCATTGCTTCGTATGTTCGAAAAATTTGTCTGCCCAACTACGTAAATAACGCAATGAATGTTGTTGAACAGTCAAAATGAAAGCCATTGCTATTGATAGTGTGTTACGCAATAATTACCCTGCAGATAGAAAGATGAAAGGGCTCTCATAAATCCATGGTCTACTAATAGTGCTGTAATGTGCCATTTGAAATGTAGCCAGCCATTGACAATCATTGGGCATCACTCCAATCCCGTAGTAAGAATTTTCCGTAAACATAATATTCAAATTAACTTTTTCCTTGACTGACGTTTCAAGGTTATGTATGTTTTTTTTACCTAACTTCATTCATACCCTTAAATAGACTTCGAACCATGCATAGATATAAGAAATCAGCTTCTGCCCGCGACTTTGTCCGCGTGATCCTAACCTGACTTAAGGGGCTTACATGAGCTAAACGCAAAAAAACGGTAGTTTTCGAAACAATAAAAGTATATGATGGCCTACAGTAAACAAAATCAGAAAAATATATGATATTCTTCAGGATATATGCTAGATAGATAGTGTTTTGAAAACACAATACAACTAATTTGGTACCTACGATAGAAAAAAATCATGAACATACCTCTAAAAAACTTTCTTATTACAATAAAAACCATACATACAATCATTCTGATTTTTTGTCAGATTATTCTACAAGTAACATACTAAAATGATAGTGTTTTATTTTTTTATTTAAAACAATAGTTTTTTTGTAAATCGAATATTCATAGTTCCGAACATAAAAAGTGCGCATGTGTGCGTGAACGCCCGTGTAGCGACACTGCCGGCCGAGGCCTGATGCTATACGGACGTGTCGCTCTTTTCGCCGCACTATTTCCGTCAAGATTGTTATGTCTTTGCTAAGTTTTATTTGTAAATTCATTGTTTATTATTATTTGCATATCTTCTTTCCGTAAATATTTTTATTTCGTGTAAATATAAAATACTTTTAAGTTTGTTATGTATGGGTGCAAGGCGCGCGCCATCTATTGTACGGCGAGTCCCAACTCCCGGGCGTTTCACTTGTGTCTCCCGGCAGTGGTCCGCGTAACCTAACAAAGTTAAAATAGGGTAATAATTTGTAAATAAATGGGAAATATAGTGAATCATTCCGTTAGGAGGACTACAAAACGTTCATATAAAACAAAAGCCGAACATAATATGAACGAAAGTAAAAAGTATGAGCATTTTATTTTTGCAATAAAATGCATAAGGTAAGTATTTTCGACTCCGCGTACATCTGTCACACCGGCGCATGTGGACGACGTGTAGATTTGTATTCGAGAGTCCCCGGGTTCGATTCCCAAGGTTACGAAATCGTTCTTTCTTTTTAAATTTTATTTAAATGTATTTTGAATTTTTAAATATATCTATTAAATATTATTATAAATAACTAAAAAAAAGTCTACAAGAGAAAGAAAGTCGAAAATATCAACACGGAAGTTATTTCTAATGCGCAAGTACCGTTTTCTAAGCTATTATAAAAATAAAAAAAATTCTGACCTAATGTTTTTATTAACAGACCGCGACTTATTGATAATGGGCATAATGAAATAGGTAACAGATTCATCTGAAAATTGCGATGAAAATTATCAAAAGCAAGAGTTTAGATTTAAAATTTATTTTGTCTATACTTATCTACACTAATCTACATCTACACTAATATTATAAAGAGGAAAGATTTGTATTTTTGTATGTTACGAATAAACGTAAAAACTACTGGACCGATTTCAAAAATTCTTTTGCCGTTATATTATTATATGTATTGCTAGAAAAAATTAGGGATCCTTAGAAATTCTACTAAAACCAACCCAAGGTGCAAAAAAAATATAAAATGTCTTTCATCGCATGCGCCGCCGAAAGTATTGATGATAGAACAAAAAAATGTTCTACAATATTATAGAACATATCAATATCTACAAAAAACTTCGCGAGACCATATGTCCAACTATTGTAGTTATGTCACTATAACTACTTTTTTTACATTTTAAAAGTTGATAGAAATGCCGATCAAAATCAGACCATGTTATCCATACCTTTGTTTTAATTCTTATCCAAATAAATTATTTTGTATTCAAGACTGTATCAATACCTGTTGATAACTTTTTGAATGATTGAAATCGGACATTCCATTCAAAAGATATTACGAAATTAAAAATGTCAAAATAAACAAAAAATACACGCCGACATACCCGACATGTGTGGCTCCACGCAGCAGCGCAGCGATAAAATTCTCGTGTCAAAGTGTTGGTAACAAAACTCCTCCGAAGCGGCTTGACCGATTCTTATAAAATTTTGTGTGTATATTCAGCCTACTGAATATACACACAAAATTTCATAAGAAAATAGTTTACGTCCTATACTCAGACCTATCTGAGTATAGGACGTAAACTATTTTTATTTTAAAACTATTGATCGTGTAGGGTAGGGGTAAGGTAGGAGTAGGGTAGGGGTACAGTTGGAGTAAGGGTGATGATGATGATGATGGAGTATGGGTAGGAGTAGAGTAGAGGAGTAGGGTAGGGGTACGGTAGGTGTAGGGTCGGGGTAGGGTAGGAGTAGAGTAGGAGTAGGGTAGGGGATCGGTAGGAGTATGGTCGGTAGGAGTAGGGCAGGGGTACGGTAGGAATAGGGTAGGAGTAGAGTAGGAGTATCTGAGTAAGGTAGGAGTAGGGGTAAGGTAGGGGTACGGTGGGAGTAGGGTAGGAATACGGCAGGGGTATGGTAGGAGTAAGGTAGGAGAGGGGTACGGTAGGAGTAGGGTATGAGTAAGGAAGGGGTAAGGGTCCCTAATTTTTTCTAGCAATAAATATAACCTATGTTACTCAGTGATAAAGTAGCTTTCTAACGGCAAAAGAATTTTTGAAATCGGTCCAGTAGTTTTTACGTTTATTCGTAACATACAAAAATACAAATCTTTCCTCTTTATAATATTAGTGTAGATGTAGATTAGTGTAGATAAGTATAGACAAAATCAATTTTAAATCTAAACTCTTGCTTTTGATAATTTTCATCGCAATTTTCAGATGAATCTGTTACCTATTTCATTATACCCATTATCAATAAGTCGCGGTCTGTTAATAAAAACATTAGGTCAGAATTTTTTTATTTTTATAATAGCTTAGAAAACGTGTAGGTAGGTACTTGCGCATTAGAAATAACTTCCGTGTTGATATTGTCGACTTTCTTGCTTCTGTATACTTTTTTTTTGTTATTTATAAAAATATTTAATAAATATATTTAAAAATTCAAAATACATTTAAATAAAATTTAAAAAGAAAACTCGATTTCGTAACCTTCGGAATCGAACCCGGGAACACTCGAATACAAATCTACACGTCGTCCACATACGTCAGTGTGACAGTTGTACATCAACTCGAAAATATTTAACTTATGCGTAATCACTGCACTTTCTTAGATGTTTCCAAAATTCATAGTTTCAAAAAAAAAACACTGCAAAGTTATAAATAACTTTAATTTCGGAAGTCGGTGTTGCTGGTTCCGCATTTTCGTTTTTTGACACCGACTTCCGAAATTATAGTTATTTATCACGTTGTAGTGTTTTTTTTGAAGTCGGTTGTTTTTTTAAGTTTTTTTTTTCTTTTTAATTGTACCTACCCCACAAAAATTCAATTAACATTCGTGCATTGAAGAATTGAATACACCGACTACAAGAATCATCAAAATTCGCGTAGAAATGCCGGAGATGCAGTACATTTATGCATGTTAACTTCGGACATACTACATAAGAATAATTACCTAATGTATTATAATATACTAAAACCTTCCTGGAAGTATGTAGATCACATTAGTGAAAGAATGATCAAAATTGGTTCATCAGTTTTTGAGAAAATGTACAAATATATATACAAACATACATACATACATAAAATACATAACTACATACATACGGGTCGAATACACCACCTCCTTTTTTGAAGTCGGTTAAAAATGTTTTAAATTTCATTGAATCAGTTTTATTTCAAAATCACCCACATCCTTATTTTATTCAAGTCATTCAAAAGAAATAAAAATAATTTTGTTGTCACACGTAAGTTCTACATAATTAATTGTTTGTTAGATCTTGAACTTATTTGCGCATCGTTTCCGCGCCATCTATTAGAATACTGGGGCGTAATCTCACAAAACCGTTACTTCTAAATCTCATGTATGCTTTATGTCATAATAATTGTGATGGGCGTCGTCGTCAGACGGCGTTCGCGTCGATTTGTACATGTGTGCGTGCGTTTTTCAAGGACACTTAGGTCTACTAAGCCCCTTAAACATGGCGTCAAAAAATTCCTCCTCATCGCTGTCAATTTTACACACACACAGACAGTAGGTAAGCTGCATAATATATTAATTAATATACCTAACCTGAATACGTACTCATTGTTTACAAGTAGGTACTAAACAAATAGTTACTTTACGCACCGGGGTTTCCCGCGCAGATTGAGGAAAATGTTGTAACAAAATTTAAATTAAATTCATACGAAATGCGGTCATTGCGATCTGGTGTACCGTGTACAGTTACTGATGTACGAGTATCCTCTTCCGTGACAGTTCAGTATGCTAATTTAAGAACTTAGCGGACCTACCTTGAATAATAAGACAGGTTGCCGGTACTCCTACCAAAAATAATCCAACGCGCACAAAAAATGGTAAGTAAGTATATTAACTAACTAATTATTGTCTGAAGAGCGCTCACGTTTGAGTGTATTATTTTTATAGTTAAGCAAAGGTATTTTTAACCGACTTCAAAAAAGGAGGAGGTTCTCAGTTTGGATGTTTATATTATACATAAATAGCTTTTTTTTTATTTTATTTTATTTATTTCTCTCATAAAGGTACATTGTTACAGTGGTCGTATATACAATTTTGCCTTAGTTATGCTAGAACCTTTGTGAGAGCTGGAGTCTGAACTAGGTTCGGGACCTGTATGACAGATCTCCAGGCTCACACCCCTTTAAACATTTAACATATTTAACGGCATCTTGATTCAGTTTACACGTATTTTCACTATTAGAACACAGCTTAGGTAGAGAGGTACTTAAATCTATAATAAAGGTGGTATAATATTTGTGGTGTGTAATGTTTTTGTAGGATTTCGTGTGCAGTGTAGTGTGTGAATGTGTGAGGGTGTTATGTGTATGTGCATGTAAGTCCTATACCAGAGTTTTTGCGTATTAGTAAATATGTGTGGGAAATACGTTCAAAATTATTTAATGATTTGGATGATACTTTCTGTACTTTCATAGGTAGCTGCGCCCCTGCGGTTTCACCCGCATAAGTTTCGATCCCTTGGGAATATCGGGATAAAAAGTAGCCTATATATTAATCCAGGGTGTCAGCTACCTCCATACAAATTTTTTTCAAAATTGGTTCAGCCGTTTGAGCGTGAAGAAGTAACAAACATATATAAACACACACACTCACAAACTTTCGCCTTTATAATTTTAGTGTGATGTGATTAATGTGATAATACTTATATATTTTTTATGTATGTTCGATCATGATAACTCCGTCATATAAAGACCGATATATAAAATTATGTTTTTAATGGATAAGGTATGCCTCAGGGGTGGTCCCATAAAAAGATTAACTTTGCTGGGGTAGATTTTTAGTTAGATCTCAATAATACGATTTTTTCCTCATTTTATATTGATGATGTTTTAACCTTTTAACCGCCGGACTTTATATCAGTTGTCGTGCCCACAGCGCCCGACAAAAAAAAAAAAACGAAAAATAAATACCGATGAAACGAGCTGTGATGATGTAATAATTGTGTTATTTGGTCGTATATATACGACTCTGGCGGAATGGACACAAAAATATTTGTCGGATAAATCCGACGTAAACGGTTAAAAGGTTAATTAAACTTGCTGTCACTGATATTTAGATAGCAAGTAGTGTTATATGAATGTGTGTAGGGCAGGCAGGTACAACTAAAAAATGAAAAATAAAAACATTTTTACATAAAAAAAACTGTTATTATATTTTTTTTTGAAAAAAAAAATGGTTCTAGCTCTCATACAACAAGTGTGCTGAGTATACAGGTTGGCGGGGATATAGACGCGCAATCTGTCCATGGGTTCAGTACATGACTTTGAAGTGAACCCCCTTGCGCTGAAATGACTCGTCGGTTATTAAAAAAAAAAGGACAGTTCCATACATTTTGATCGCGCAGGTATTGCAGTTTTCTATGAAATAGCAGATTATTTTTTTTTTTATAACCGACGGAAAATTTCTACGCTATGTCTAATCATGTGCTGAATTTATTCATAGTTACTGCTTGCTCGTCGATCTCCCTGCTACACCCTGTATAAAAACTTCATCCAAAAAACATACGTGTGTCGAATTGACAACATTTCAAACCTGACACGACCTTAAAACAAAAATACTATTTCTTTATTTTCGTATCCTGAGTTCAAATATATTTTTATTTTATTTTTTTATTTCTAAATTTCTGAGAAAAAAAATAAAAATAAAAAAACATGTGATGACGTCACATAAACGGCGGAATGAGGTAGTTACCTTTGCGCAATCCAATGTCTTTGATTGAAAACATTATATCAAAAAACAAGACATGTCAATGTCACCTAAGAAGTGTAACTAGAAAACAACTAAAAAACTGAATTGAATTCAACAATATTTTTTCCTATCAACTCGACACGCTGCTTACGTTAATATTATCAAATTTCGATTGATATTTCGCCAATAAAATGGATCCCAATGAAAAATATACGCCAATGACGGAACCAAAACAACGACTGAGACAAGTGACATCTAACAGTTTTTTTGACGGGTCACAATAAAGCAAAGGTAATATCGCCATTCTACCGTCATCTGGCACTTACGTCTTTTTAGAATACACCGAATTTCAAAGTTAAAATTATGAATGAAAAGTACATAATTTCGAAAAACGAAAAAATATGGGTGCCCTAGATTTGAATTTACTTTTATATAACGTAATAATACATGCAGGTTAAAAATATGAAATGTTGTCAATTGCGAACCTCTTCGTTTTTCTAAGTCGGTTAAATGGTAGGGGAATGACAGTCTGAGTGGTACCGTCATCCATCATAAGTTTGTATTACACATTCAATTTAATATCATTTGGCTTAATTGTCCAGCTGTTCGCTTATTGGCTGATGCTTTCATTTGAACTTGCTTTATTGAAGCTTGAACTTCGTTAGTACTCATGGGCTTGTGGCTAAGTAATACCAGCCGCACGGTTCGATCGATCAGGTTAAGCTGCGCTTGCCGCGGTTGGTCCGTGGATGGGTGACCATCTTTACATACCGAGACCTCTTCGTGCGTCGGAAAGCACATTAAGCCGTTGGTCCCGGCTGTCATTCGTAGATCTTTGACAGTCGTTACGGGTTGTCAGAAGCCCGAAAGTCTGACAACCAGTCAGACTACATACAGACTAGTCCATACAGTTACAGACAGACAAAAACAAAATATTTTATTTCACATAAACCTACATGGGCACTTGTGAAACGTCACTGCACGACAAACAGTTACTCTTTATAATATAAAAAAAAAATCAGCTGTTCTGTACATTTCGACGAGTTATACGAACATGAATGTAGGGAACAGCTGTTTTTTTTTTCGCTATTTCAGGTTATTTACTTATTTATTTATCAACAACACAAACATTTGCAAATAACAGAGAACAGAGACATGGACTAGTGTTTACGTCAATTACAGACGTGCACAGCGTTTACAACAAAAGAAGAAAAACCGGCCAAGTGCGAGTCGGACTCGCCCATGAAGGGTTCCGTAGCAGCAAGTAACATAATATAAAAGTTCTTGTAGTTCATTGTAACTTTGTGAAAGGTAAATTGCGGTTTTCGATTTATGACGTATTAAAAAAAAACTACTTACTAGATCTCGTTCAAACCAATTTTCGGTGGAAGTTTACATGGTAATGTACATTATATATATTTTTTAAATTTTATCATTCTCTTATTTTAGAAGTTAGAGGGGGGGGGGGGGGGACACACATTTTACCACTTTGGAAGTGTCTCTCGCGCAAACTATTCAGTTCAGAAAAAAATGATATTAGAAACCTCAATATCATTTTTGAAGACCTATCTATAGATACCCCACACGTACAGGTTTGATGAAAAAAAATTTTTGGAGTTTCAGTTGTAAGTATGGGGAACCCCAAAATTTATTGTTTTTTTTCTATTTTTGTGTGAAAATCTTACTGCGGTTCACAGAATACATCTACTTACCAAGTTTCAACAGTATAGTTCTTATAGTTTCGGAAAAAAGTGGCTGTGACGTGACATACGGACGGACGGACAGACAGACAGACAGACATGACGAATCCATAAGGGTTCCGTTTTTTGCCATTTGGCTACGGAACCCTAAAAACACAGCATTCACGCTACAAAGAAAAAATAATAATAATAATAAACTAATAAAAGAAAACAAAAACAACAAAAGAACTAAAACTCTAGCTTATATCTCGGTAGTAGAGAGAATTTCCATAGAAATGTAAAATTCATATTTCATATATCTATGGAATACTCTCATCGACTTAAACATTAGACATTGACTAATTATATTAATTTTGTTTTATTTTGTTGTTGTCTGCAGTTTGGTCCCATAGTAAAAGTTGTTCATAATGATGAGTACAACAACCTCTTAAGAGGTTATTGGTGTTTTTCCAATAACCCCGTATTTTCGTTTTGGTTTTATCGTGTTTAGTTATCGATAACCATCACGTCCGCGGAGTGTAGCTAGCTAATTGAATTTGAGCCTTTATAGTACTTAGTACTCACTTAAGAACTTGAAAGTAGTTAAGTTATTGCTTGCCTGTCCAAAGTTTATTCAAGCCATGACTCATGGCATTTTACTTTGAACTTTACATAGTGCGCTTAGCAACGATATACAAACACTAAACTTGTTCGACGAATGCATAAGTAAATAATGTATTGTATAAAATATGTTTACACAATTTATTATTTATTACTTGCCATAGTTTTATTTCAACCTGTACGTTCAAGAAAATGTTAAGCTATATTGTTCATTCCGTACCTATTTTTATGACAAATACAAAATAAGAAATGTTGGAAAATTGTTATAGTGCAAGTAAAAAATCGCCAATCCGTCTTGAGCAAGCGTGATAATCAATGCTCGTGAACTCTCTTTAAAACAGAGACAAGTATTTTGTGCAGAGACCACAATAGGCTGTATTATTTTAAGTAAATAAAAAATTAAAAAAACCCGACTGCAACCTTATACTAAAACTAACTGAAAAGCTAAAAACAAGCCCATTTTAAATTACTTAAATAAAAGTTGGAAGCAAGTGGGGCCCATACCATTATTATAGTTTCAAACTCAAATGGGTCCCGTCTGCTTCCAACTTCTAATAGAGCGACTACCTATCTGACCTCCACAACCCAGTTATTGGGTAATACATTGATGATGCATCAATGGGTAATACGAAACCCCTTGGTAAGACTGGTTGTCAGACTTTCGGGCTTCTGACGACCCGTAACGACTGTCAAAGATCCACGAATGACAGATATGCAGTCAAGGAATGAAAAGGTAAAACGAAAGACTCCCAGCAGACTGGCGCGAAGTCGCGTCGTGTTGGAGTCGCGTCGTCCGGCTAGGACACGAAGTCAAATCAAATCAAAATCGTTTATTTGCATAAAATGTGGTACAAAAGATGATAACGTAATATTGTAGTGCTAAGACACATTCCGCCATGTAATGATGGCATGCAAATATTTAATACATGAAGTAGGTATTAACAACATGCAGTAACATAATAATAACGTACAGTTAATTAAATTAGCAAATTAACATAAATAATTAAAAAAATATTACAAAAAATATACATATAGTCAGCGGGCGCGGTGCAGCGGCGGCGCGGGGAGCGCCGCGTTTCAATGCATAGCGCATACGTACGGTTTCCTGATCAGGAATTCAGATTCGGAGACCCTGAATGCACGCGTTTCATACAAAATCGTCTCAAAGCGCATACGTTCTTATATTTTCCGGACGGAAATATTCAGTTGTCAGTGATCGTGCAGCTCAACTCAGAACTTAGGGAGCTCAACGATCGATGTTGCTTTAGTTTCAAGATAAGTGGTTCTAAAAGTAGGTATAGGTACCGTTTATCTGATATTTTCCTTACTTTCAATTACCGACTTACTAAGAATTGAAGGCTTGAAGGCTGAACGATGACGGCCACCTATTATGTCATATTACGTAAGTTTGTGTGTTTATACAGGTTGAAATTGAAAACATGCGACAAGCCGAAATGGGAGATTGTACTCATCATTATGAACAACTTTTACTATGGGACTAAACCTGCAATCGCGAAAAAAAAAATCTGCTGTGTTGTATTATTGTGTTTTTAATAAAAACAATGTGAGCAGGTAACAACAATACTTTACTTTGACTCCACAATATAATAATAGCTCTTACATGGTTTCTGTTTCTGCTTAGAGTACGCCATTGCTGCTGTCTGCTAGTGTCGTGCGTCCATCACTCTCTACTAGTGATGCACATTCTTACTAAGTTACTATTTACTAAATACTACATGTTCCCTACATTTTGACGAGTTATGCGAACATAAATGCATGGAACAGCAGATTTTTTTTTTCGCGGTTTCATGTTTGGTCCCACAGTAAAAGTTGTTCATAATGATGAGTACAATCTCTCATTTCGATTTGTCGGATGTTTTCAATTTCACCCTGTATATTTATATTTATTTATATCCATCCATCCTCAAAAAGATTCGCGTTTATAATAATGGTAAGACTCGCGTCCCTTTTAGGATTTTTATTTGGACTCTGAACTTTTAATGTGACCTCTGAGCTTGTCTTGATGTGTCTTCTTATCGACATTAACCATCTGGTTTTTTTCTTCATTAAAAATATGTAAAAGATATAGTTTTGTTTCCATGGAGTCACCTACAAAGCTAGAATAAATTAAAAAGTCATTGACACCGAGTAGTTGAACACAGATATTATTGGTTTAATTTTCGTAAATATCAGCTCCAATTTGCAGGTACAGACGCCAGCATAGCAAGCTACCCGAAACTGTCAAATTTTCCCAATCAACTTTGAAACGTATGCTTTAGCGATAAAGTTGAAAATCTATCAAAGAAATTTGACAGATTGTAGTAGCTTGATGTGCTGGCGTCTGTATGTTCACCATCATTCTCCTGTCCTTGTCCCAATTTATGTGGGGTCGGCGCAACATTTATGTGTAACTAGCTGCGCCACGCGGTTTCAGCCGCATAAGTTTCGATCCCGTGGGAATATCGGGATAACGTATGACAAGGCAATATAATGAAAGGTCCAACTTGACAGATTTTCCTATTGATATTTTCTCCATGAGTTTTGCTTTATACAGACGTTCCCTATTTAGACAGTGTGAAGAGTGCACGTCTATGTAGCTAAAATTAGTTTGTTTTTGTAATGTTTTAGAAGATCTACTAGACACACTTTTTATTGTTCTCCTTTGTCTCTAATATTTTTAAGTTAGATGTCATGCATGACCTGTTATTTGCATAGTTATTGAAATGCTAATTTTAGATGATATTTAATTTGAATTTTAAGTGACTGCTGTTGGTGTGCTTATTATAAATAAATAAATAAAAAGTAGCCTATATGTTAATCCAGGGTGTCAGCTACCTCCATACAAAATTTTATCAAAATTGGTCCTGCCGTTTGAGCGTGAAGAAGTAACAAACATAAACACACACACAAACTTTCACCTTTATAATATTAGTGTGATTGTACTAGTAATTGTTTAAAAGTATTTTGGTATTTTTGGTTATTGGTTTTAGGCGTTTTAGCTTTGTGGAAAGTTATACAGAATGATTCTTTGAAAGGGGTCATCACCCTGGATAACTGTCGTTAATTTAAGGCACCACGAAGTCGAATCGTTCCACTACGAATCGATCTACTACGCTTTGGGATGGGCAACCAGCTTCATCTATGTGACTGACCGACCCCTTGACAATTCAAAAGTGTCTGTACTTAATTGGTTTAACTTTGAGTTTGATTTTTGATATACATAGTTACATACCTACCAAACTGCAAAAAAAAAAATGTAGTTAAAAAAAATAAAAAAAACACGCACACACTATCCAGCCTATTGGACTCAGTGGCGTGCATTGGTTTTCAGAATAGGTAGGCACTAGGCCGGGTCTAGTCTAGGCAAACGCGGTCACTAATCAGAAAAAAGTGAGGTCAAAAGTATGGCTATTTGAGTAGGCATGCCAACTTAAGGGTGATAAATTGCGATGGTCGAACGTCATGGTATTACGCGTGAGACGTACATATTTTTAATTTTGTACGAGTAAACACCAATAACAATGTGCGAATAGTACGGGAGCCGAGTAGGCCGTCCGGCGACTGCCTCTACTGCCGCGCGTGTTTGTATGAAAATTTTGTTTTTTGTTAGTATGATAATTTAGTGAGTTTCTTAACTGTGGGGCACACACACTAAAACGTGATTGACAGGCTTATGTTGATATATCGAGGTAGGCATTGCTTATATGCCTATATGCAATGCACGCCACTGATTGGACTCGTCAAAACAAATCATATGAGCCTGTAGGCACTGAGGAATTCCACTGTTCCACCCTTCAATAATTATTGATCGTAGGTTCCACCTGTTTCCATCATCGAATCAGCTCCAAGATACCAAATCATAGTTTTGTCATCCGAACTACACATACATACAAAGTTTCATTTCGATACGACAATTACAAGTAGGTTAAAATTGACTTCTAAGATTTTATTACATTGTTTGTTAGTTACAATTAAGTGAAGCTAATAAAAAGCGTGTTAATAAAAAATCGCCACGATTGACACCTGTCAAAGATATACGATATTTGCCCATGGTTTTCGCTATAGGTAAATATCTTAGTGAACGGCTATGACTTCACAAGGTCCCCCGTCACTTTTACTTCCTTGTATCCATAGGTCTTCCGTGATACTAGTTCCGTTAGCTATATTGTCTAGCTTTTGCCGCTGCTTCACGCACAAATTGATATATGTATTAGTAAATTGATACTGGGAATATAGGCTGATCAAATGCTGCTGCCGTGTCGATTTCCAAACCCGACAATTTTGTCAGTTTTGAATCGATATTCTTCCGAAGTTCCGACGGCTATTTTCTGTCGGGGTAAGGCAATTTCGATTCGGAAGCCTGTCGAATGGTTGTGAATAGCTGTCAACTCAGCCTATCGCAGTCCACTGCTGGACATAGGCCTCTCACAGGCTGCGCCACAACACCACCTTCTTTAGGTCGTCGGGCCATCTAAACCTAAATTATTTTTACGATCGGTTTACCCCAAAGACGATTACAGGCTAAATCAGGCTTCCAGATTACGACATAGTATTATCAGCCTATAATGTTCCCACTGCTGGGAGCTGGGACATAAGCCTCCTCTCTGTGAGAGGGAGTGGGCCGTAATTCACCACGCGGGCCCCGTGCGGGTGCGGCGACTACGACATAAGCTGGTCTTATTTGAACCCGGAAAACAGCATGAAATGCAGTTGTCATGTATTGTTAATTACTTTTCAAGCAATTACTTATCAAAGCTTCCGCGTATTTATTAGATTCTTTAAATAAAACTTAATTATTTCTGCTATGGGAAAAAAATGTAGGCAAGTGTTCTGTCATTTAGTGTTTATGGTGTTTTTCAGGAATTCGGAGATTTGCAGGAACAAACAGACCGACAGAAAAACAGACAAAACATTTAAAAATAATTTTTATTAATTACTGAAAAGCTGTTATTTTGACATTGCAAACAGACACATCTATTTTATTTATTTGTTTGTATCTATACATTATAAAATTCAAAGTCCTGACTGACTGACTGATTTATCAACGCACAGCCTAAACCGCTGGTCCTAGAGACATTAAATTTGGAGGGTGTGTTCTTAGTGAAGAGTAGGTATCCACTAAGAAAGGGTTTTTCGAAATTCCACCCCTAAGAGGGTGAAATTTCATGCGGACGAAGTCGCGGGCAGAGGCTAGTATAGAATAAAATCTCCGTAAGTGGAAAAGTCCGGACAAATGACAAGGCCCGAAACAGTCCGGAGGGGGGCCAAAAACCCGGGCATGTCCGGACAAATCCGGACAAATGTACCAATAACGACGAATCCGAAAGTATACTGACAGCTGTCATAATAAGCAATATGCGAGGGAAAGACGTTGTTTATGGAAAAAAAAGCAGAGATAATGGCGAAAACTCTCGCGTTTCTTGTAAACAGTGTCTGTGTTTGTATCCACCGGTCGCGTGTTGATATAACATGAGGTTTCTTTTTCAAACTTTAGTAGCTTACCATTGGTACGTATATCGGTAGGACAAAATTTAAATGCATAGTCAAGGAATATAAAGCAGCAAGGATGGCCCAGTGGTAACGGCTGCGACTGACGAGTTGTAACATTTCGTCACGCTCCCCCAACACCTGGCCGGGGGAGCGTGACGAAATGCGCAAGCACTCCAGCACCCCGGCTAAAAGTAGCAGCAAGACACCGTGTGGTTTTAGTCAGTAAGAGTCTGACAGACCCCTCCACCCACCCCAGGCTGGTGGACATCCATGAGGACTTCCACACGACAAAAAAAAAATTGAAAATTATTTCATCACATACTGCTCTCAAAACGGTGACGGAAAACATCGTGAGGAAACCGGCATGTTCTATAACAAATAATTCGAAGACATGTGACATCTACCAACCCGCAATGGCCCCGCGTGGTGGGTTACGACTTTACGACCCACTCCCTCTCACAGAGAGGAGGCCTGTGTCCCAGCAGTGGCCCGGCTATCATTAGTAAAGGCCGCAGCACACTTGTAACACCCGACGACATCCCACGCTTACTTATTGGCCAAATGACGAAAATAGCTCAACGAGATAAAACTGTGGCCAATGAGGAAGCTTCATTGATGTCGCGTAACGTGGTGTGTTGTAAGTCTGTTTCCGCCTTAAATCATTGACAGTCGTTACGACGACCTACAGGTAGTTAGGAGCCTGAAACTCTGAAAACAAAGTCTTATCAAGGGATAAGTATCGCATTACCCAGTAACTGGGTTGTGGAGGTCAGATAGGCAGTCGCTCCATGTAAAATACTGGTGTTCAGCTGCATCCGGTTAGACTGGAAGCCGACCCCAACATAGCTAGGAAAAGGCTAGGCAGATGATGATTGGGGTCGGCTTCCAGTCTTGCCGGATGCAGCTGAATACCAGTATTTTGCGGATGACAGGGTGTTGTGGCGCAGCCTGGGACAGGCCTATGTCCAACAGTGGACTGCAATAGGCTGAGTTGATTGATTGAAGCTGGAACGGATCGCTATATGCATAAAATACATGATATAAACCATAGAAATCTTCTTTCACATATCTATGATATAAACACTGTATTTCGTAATAATTGAGGCACGTGCGTCCTTACTTGAACGTTGAACCCCACTTGTTACATGTATCACTACTCGTCGGTCTGATAATAATATAGTGTACTTTGTGCACGGGTCCGAGTTATCTGCCAGTTTCGCTAATGTAGTGTTTAAGTATATTATTGACATAATATTACATGCAGAAAAGTATGATTAGATTCCCTGATTGCTTGAATTCAACATAATATTCTAGCACGCTCGTTCCATCGTAAACTCTGATTTTTAATTTACTAGACCAAAATGACAGCTAATATTACACTACTAGCTGGGCCCCGCGGTTTCACCCGCATAAGTTTCGATCTCGTGAGAATATCGGGATAAAAAGTAGCCTATATGTTTATCCAGGGTGTCAGCTACCTCCATACAAAATTTTATCAAAATTGGTCTAGCCGTTTGAGCGTGAAGAAGTAACATACATATAAACACACACTCGCAAACTGTCGCCTTTATGTTATTAGTGTGATATAATGTCATGTTGACAAAAAAAGACGGGTTGCACTGCACTCCGGGAGTGCCGGCAGAAGTGAAAACTTGAATATTAACGTTGAAATAAATCAATTATTAATTGAATTAATATAACTCATTTTTTTTCACTATTTCTGCGTCACTTTTTTCATTAATAGATGCACTTTGTTCAATTTCCATATTATATACACGAATTTTACGAATACACAGCAGTGTAGGTACTAAACCCACACCCACACCCACCCCCACACCCACATCCACATCCATCCATCCATCCATCCATCCATCCATCCATCCATCCATTCATTGTCGTGTGACACTTGGTTCATTTCGGTTGGCGCCGCCGTAGAAAGAGAGGGGGATACTTAGTAGTTAGGAGTAGTAGTTCTCCCCTGTGTAGTCTCTCCTGACGGTCACGTGTCCTGACGCGATGTCCTGACCCATTACAAAAAAGTGTGCAACGCCGCTAAAGAAGTTTTCACTTCAAAAATGTCGATCGCATCTGTAATTTTAGTCTAGCAAATTAAAAATCTAGTTTAAACCTTATTCATCTCTTCATCGTAAACTCATAGATGTTACAATTTATTGCTCATTTTCTATATTGTTAAGTACCTGGGAGGTAATTGCGTAACACACTATAAGTAGCAATGGGTTTAATTTTGACAGTTCAACAACGTTCATTGCGTTTTTATGTTGTTGAGCAGACACATTTTTCGAACATTTATGAAGCAATGGATTAGCAATATGCTTCAAAATGATTCAGATTGAGATCGATAGTGTGTTTCGAGGGTGCAGGTACTTATTCACAGGCCTACACTGTCCTCTCATACCTATTAACGCTAAAATTTGTCATGAAAACATTGTAAAAGACATTTATTTTTGACGAGTTCTTGAGAGGAGACTGTAGGGTAGAGCAGTGTCCCGCAAACTGTTTTGTGTTCAAGGTTCATCTAGGAAAACGAAAATATTTGGAGGTACCACAAATAATTTTTTTTTTTTAAGTAATATTAATCAACATTTATTAATTAATCATCGAAACAATATTTATTATTAATCAACAAACCTAAAGTTTAAATGATGATGGAAACATTCCACGAAACAAAACGCCTCGATCGTGCGCTCGCGTGAAGTTTTACGTGTAACAATTTTTCTTAAAAATAAGTTTATAACATAACCTTATTTTTCCGAGGCACACCAATAAACCACGGTACACCAGTGTGCCGCGGTACCGCGGCACACTGGTGTACCATACTTTGCGGAACACTGGGGTAGAGGACGCTTTTTTGCCTTGTGGTACGCGGAACCCTTCGTGTGCGACTCCGACTCGAACTTGACCGGTTTTTTTAGACAGCAGTCATTTAACCATTTCTATTTGACTTGGTTTCATAACTAACTGTTAGAGTTAATCACGCTTCGTGCTTATAACCTACTTTTCTTATCAGCGACAACGTTTAGCAATATAACAAGCCAAAGATTATTATTTGCATGTCCATAGCACAAAATAGATGGGAACAGAAGGCCGACTTTGTACGAGGAACGGAAAAGGGGGGCAATTTTCGTAATTTTAAGAACTTTCACAGTCTAATATCAGTGGCCGATCTGTCAAAAATACCTTTTATTTCACTACGTTTTTGACGTTGATTACGACTAGATTTGTAACGTTTTTAATAATGGGAATTGGCCTTCAGATGACCGCACACGTATGATCTATTCCAAAAGTATCTGATAAAAGTGTAAACAAACCCTGTTCAGCACTCCTATTGCGTTACACTTTCTACTAGAATTCGAAGGTATTTAAAAGAAATTCGTAAGTTTACAAAAAAAAAAAGATCTTGACGCAGAACGTCACTTTCGCAAAACGTCATTTTCGCACAACGTCATTTTCTCAAAACGTCATTTTCACACAATGTCACTTGCAAAACGTCATTTTCGCACAACGTCATTTTCACACAATGTCACTTTCGCAAAAAGTCATTTTCGCACATCGTCATTTTCTCAAAACGTCATTTTCACACAATGTCACTTTCGCAAAATGTAATTTTCGCAGAATGTCATTCAAGCCATTTTTTTCTCGGGTGAGACCTAATACTAACACTGCAGGATCGGGTAAGTAATTTATTAAAAATATACAAAAAATCATCAATGAAATTAGTATTAGATAAATAATAATATGTGAAGACGATGCACCTAACTTAAAATTACTATACCACAATAGGTAAAAGAATTAAAAACGAAACCATGACATTATAAATTATAACATCAGCTATCTGCCTGTGAAAGTCGCGTCAAAATCGATCCAGCCGTTTTGGAGATTAACTGGAACAAACAGACAAAATAATTAAAATCTGTAAAGTACTGTATACAGGATGAAATTAAATTCATGGGCATCCTTTTAAGGGGTCATTGTACTCATACTTATGAACAACTTTTACAATGGGACTAAACCTAAAATCGCGAAAAAAAAACCAGCTGTTCCCTACATTTATGCTCGCATAACTGTTCGAAATATAGGGAACAGCTGATTTTTTTTCGCGATTTCAGGTTTGGTCCCATTGTAAAAGTTGTTCATAATGATGATTACAATGACCCCTTAAAAGGATGCCCATGAATTCTATTTCACCCTGTATAGTTACATACGCATTTTGTAAAAAGCTGTTATTTTGATAAAAATAGACACTTAAGTTTTATTAATTTGTATAGATATAGAATATAGATTGGAAATTATAATTGTTAATATCCTAAGTACAGACGCCAGCACATCAATCTACTACAATCTGTCAAATTTCTTTAATCGATTTTCAACCTTATTACTGAAGCATAAGGTTCAAAGTTGATTGGGAAAATGTGACAGTTTCGGGTAGGTTGATGTGCTGGCGTCTGTACTTTCGCTCGTTGTATTGTATGTAGCTACTTTGTGTAAATTATTTCATCACCACTGCTCTCAAAACGGTGAAGGAAAACATCGTGAGGAAACCGGCATGTCCTAGAACCAAAAATTCGAAGACATGTGACATCTGCCAACCCGCACTGGGCCCGCGTGGTGGTTTACGGCCCATTCCCTCTCGCTGAGAGGAGGCCTGTGTCCCAGCAGTGGGAACATTATAGGCTGATTATGTATATAATATGATTATATGACCTTCTGTCTGTATGTAATTATTTTGTGTCGATACAATGTTCTGTCCGATCACAATGTGATACTACTACTCAGTATAATTACTTTCTGCCGCGATAAATATTAATTACTAATTGTTAATTATTATTACCACTATAATTGTCTTGTCGTTGCGAATTATGTGACACTTGATTTTATTGGTCAAGTGTGTTGGAGATTTACTGACAAGTTAAGTGTTTCTAGAGTAAGTATTTATTAAAAGAATTTCAAGTTTAACCTGTTTAACTTCCCCGATGGTTAAGTTTCGCCAATGACTTCGCTAACCATATAAAAATACCATTTCGTCGGAATGAAAAGCTCTGAAAATGTATCTAAATTGCACGCTAAAAGACATACTTACATATATTTGAAGAAGCTTTAGTAATAATTCAAATTCAAATATTTATTTCGGATAAATCTAGTGTTAGTACTTATAACTTAGCCTAATGTTAGTATAAAAAAAAGACGGGTTGCACTCCGGGAGTGCCGGCAGAAGTGAAAACTTGAATATTAACGTTGAAATAAATCAATTATTAATTGAATTAATATAACTCATTTTTTTTTCACTATTTCTGCGTCCCTTTTTTCATTAATAGATGCACTTTGTTCAATTTCCATATTTTAAACACTTTATATACACGAATGTTACGAATACACAGCAGTGTGTCCACGTCCACGTCCACTTCCACTTCCACTTCCACTTCGACTTCGACTTCGACTTCCACTTCCACTTCCACTCCATCCATCCATCCATCCATCCATCCATCCATCCATCCATCCATCCATCCATCCATCCATTGTCGTGTGTCACTTGGTTCACTTCGGTTCGCGCCGCCGTAGAAAGAGAGGCGGGGGGGGGGGGGAATCTCTCCTGACGGTCACGTGTCCTGACGCGAGTTTAACATTTTTTACCCATTACAAAAAAGTGTGCACCGCCGCTAAAGAAGCTTTCACTTCAAAAAATTATATGGCGCAGTGCGTTCTTCCTCCTGTAAAGTTGTCTGTTTCGCATATACGAGGTTTTCACCCTAAAGCGACGATTTAGAGAACGTCGAATTTTAAATTGGGAATATCATAATTATTATCATAATTTGTGAATGTGAATATAATATTTTTTTGATGTCATAATGTAATGTAAATGTTATATTTATTTGGTTAATATCATAATTTGTGAATAGGTATCATATTTTGTAAATATCATATTATTTTGGGAATAGCATAACATTTAAACATTCCTATCAAACTCCAATGGAAATCGGAATCGTGGTTAGGTAAAACAACAGGGAGATATTTAGTAACATTTATTTTTACTTCAAAACCGCAGAAAACAGTCGTGTACTTATGGGAAACAGATTTTTCCTCTTCAAAATAGTTGTGGTCAAATTAACGTTTGTGGTTACGTACAGTATGACTGTAAACTATTGTTTTATTACGTGCTTGAGCTAACTACTTGAACAGACAGACATAGGTGCATACCATAGCTAGATATCCTGTTTTTTATGTCTTCTAGCAGCGCCCCGCGGTTTCACCCGCATAAGTTTCGATCCCGTGGGAATATCGGGATAAAAACTATCCTATGTCCTTCCCCGGGACTCAAACTATCTCTAAACCATATTTCATCTAAATTGGTTCAGTGGTTTAAGCGTGAAGAGGTAACAGACAGACACACTTTCGCATTTATAATATTAGAAGATAGATATTAGTATGGATGGTGTAGCTAGTCACTCTGAAATCAACTTAATTACAATTAAAATAAAGTTAATATTAAATTTGTTTTTTAACTTGAAATAATATTAATTTCAAACATAAGTTTGAATAGACTTTATTATATGTACTTATGTGTATTGTTGAGAAAACCCCGCCATAAATATAGTTATCGTACAAGTACCTGCGTGTTCAAATATGCTTTTATCGTTAATACAAAATACAAATAATGGTGTTTTCAAAGTTTCATAGAGGACACCCTCCTGATAATACACAATAAATATTGAACAACTCTTGACGCGGCAACGGTGTATTTGAATGTGTTTATTTTTAGTTATTATTCCATGTTTGTTTTTGGTTAGTTTTGCTTGTATTTGAACACTTGTCGTGTCTACAAAAATTCGATCATCATCAATCAAATTAAAAATGTTTTATTTCGTTATTACACGTTTTACATCATACAGTTGGTGACGTCCCCTTTTAAGCATATAAATGCCTGTGCCAGGAGGCGCCGCATCATCTGCCTAGCCTTTTCCCAACTATGTTGGGGTCGGCTTCCAGTCGAACTGGTTGCAGCTAAATACCAGTATTTTACATGGAGCGACTGCCTATCTGACCTCCACAACTCGTTACTGAGTAACACGAAACCCCTTGGTAAGACTGATTGAGTCAGACTTTCGGGCTTCTGACGACCCGTAACGACTGTCAAAGATCCACGAATGAAAGCCGGGACCAACTGCTTAAAGTGGTACCCCGACCAAATAACCTTGAGCATTGCGACAGAGAGCGACACGACTTCCTCGTACGAAAGGGATGCAGCGTACCCTGCGCACGCCCCTTTATCATAGAACTCGCACAATTTTCCCCTTTATCATAGAACTCGCACAATTACTGGTTGTCAGACTTTCGGGCTTCTGACGACCCGTAACGACTGTCAAAGATCCACGAATGACAGCCGGGACCAACGGCTTAAGGTGGTACCCCGACCAAATAACCTTGAGCATTGCGACAGAGACAGAGAGCGACACGACTTCCTCGTACGAAAGGGATGCAGCGCACCCTGCGCACGCCCCTTTATCATAGAACTCGCACAATTTTTGGATTTATTTTAATAAAAAAAGAATAGCGATCTTATTAAATAAATTAAAAGATGGATTATTTAGATTTTAAATTATCTATCCATTGGTGAAATCCTCAAATTAATAGAACGTCAAATTTAGCAAAAGATGCATGCAGTCAATACTTTTAGTCACTTTTATAAACAGAGATTTTAAATGTAGTAACATATATAATAAAAACAAATAATAACGTGCAATGTGATGATAGGATATCGGACATTAATAATGTGCTTTCAGATGTAGTTTATTTCTCATAATTATTGAGCTAACAGCCTCTGAATAACGAAGAAAAACGCGGTTTTGGTCGGGGTACTGCCTTAACGTGCTTTCCAAGGTACGGCCCCTCCGTGCCTCAGAAAGAACGTTAAGCCGACTAACCGCGGCAAGCTTAGATCAACCTGATCGATCGGTCCGTGCGGCTGTTATTACTTAGCGACAGGCCCCTCGAGTCTACAAATAGTCGATAAGTAGGTACGATTTAGTTAAGATGATATCAGGTCACCTGCTGTCTTGTGTGAACCAGAATGAAAAAAAAATCAGTTGTTCCCTACATTTTGACGAGTTATGCGAACATAAATGTAGGGAACAGCTGATTTTTTTTTACGATTTCAGGTTTGGTCCCGTAGTAAAAGTTGTTCATAATGATGAGTACAGTAATGACCCCCTTAAGAGGAAAACGGTGATTAAAATTTCACCCTGTATAGATAGATAGATAGATTATGAAACATCTTGCAACTTTCGTCATTGATAAAATATATACCTACACTACAGCTAATATTAGTTGAAGGCAAAATAAATACACCTTGTACTGATTATATATAGTAATGTTGTTTAATTATCAAACATTGCTACTAATAAATAATTACTTAGCGTATCCCTGTGTCTATTTGATAAGTATCTTTAATATCATTGGTGTGCTGTTGTTCTTGCTGGATTCTTAGGATTCTAATGCCCTGTTTACTGTTTAGGGCTCGTACATATACAGGTATGAGGAACAGGGTATAAATTTCACTCATCCTCCACAGAAAAGGAAGGATCCTCTAACTAGACGGGTATCGTGTCTGGTGGGCTACTGCCCGACGATTGATGTCGAGACGTTGTATATATGCTAGTTGCGCGGAAAACTTCGCTTGCGCGATGCAGGATCTTTGCGTGACGTGTGTCGATGTAGATGCCGCCACATCCACATTGACGAATGCGCCTGTTACTAAAAGGTTAACGACCAGCACGCGTGCATCTACACTCCCTGTATTCGTGGATCTTTGAGAGTCGTTACGTGTAGTCAGAAGCCCCAAAGTCTGACAACCAGTCTTACCAAAGGGTATCGTATTACCCAGTAACTGGGTTGTGGAGGTCAGATAGGCAGTCGCTCCATGTAAAATACTTGTATTCAGCTGCATCCGGTTAGACTGGAAGCCGACCTCAAATTAGTTGGAAACATTCTAGGCAGTTGATGAGGAAATAATATTATGAAACTATGTTGCAATCAGCATCCCGCTATCATTACGCAATTTTTTATCTCGAATACTGAAAAAACATTGATAAAGTTATCATTGAATCTTACGTTTCGCGGAAGATGTTTGAACTTCGGTTGTCATTTGCGGAAACTAGTAAAGAAATAATGTAATCTTGTCTGTTTTGAGACTTCCGCTTTTATTATCATCTCGATAAACCACATGAAGCTAAAGCTGTAGTGTGCTGGAGTTGCGCAGTAAGAAGCAATTTTTTTTCGCAGTTCAGAATTAAGATAGCTTCATCATCCATCATCATCTATGACTTCACCCCACTGCTCACCATAGGCCTCTCTTTTCAAGTGCCAATCCCTGCGGCCCTATGCCAGCCTTTTTTTTTTCTTTTTTTTTGTGGGGGGGAATTCTCAAATAACGTCTCCCGCTTTGGCCGGAGCGGGAGGGCATGTCAGACTTTTACTGACTAAAACCCACCCGTGTTCCTTCAGTTGCCTGTGCCAGGGGCCACGGTATCTCTTTCGAACAACCCGCGACCCTGGCAGGCATCGGCGTAGAGGCGATCGGCAGCGGCGGCGACATCTCGCGTCCGGCCCTGGTTCAAGCCATGGTCCGCGGCGAGAGGGAGTGGGAGGCAGTCACCTCCTTCTGCGAAGCAGTCATGCTAGCGAAGGAGGTGGCGGGATGGCTGAGGGAGAGAGTCTCACGTCCTAGCCGCCGCGGGAGACTCTCCGGGCGTCGGGAGCCGCGGGGGACGCTCCGGGCGTCGGGAGCCGCGGGAAACGCTCCGGGCGTCGGGAGCCGCGTGACGACTCCCGGCCACCGTAGGCGCGGGCCTGTGGACGGAGAGTAATGGGTAGCTCACCGTCCGATCAGGACCAGGCCCGTGCCGGACGGCGCGTATGTGTTCCACGCGCGCCCAAAGTGATGTCAGCATAGAGGAAGGGGCCTGGCCCGAAGCCTGCCGGGGGTGCGGGATTGTCCGAAAGGGTTACCTACCGCCACCCCGGAACATAAAGGGCTAAGGAAGGAACACGGGTGGGTTTTAGTCAGGAAGAGTCTGATACTTCCTTCCGCTCCATCCAGAGCGGGAGGGGTCATTTGATGATTTCCCATCCACAAAAAAAGAGGCCACGGTAACTCTTTCGAACAACCCGCGACCCTCTCCCAGGCATCGGCCCTAGCGGACCCCGTCAGTTAGTGCTGACATCTCTTTGGGGCGCGCGTGGAACACAAGCCTCTGTGCCAGCCTCGTCCAGGTTCTACCCTCGCCGTCGGACGACCGACATCTCGTCTTCTAGTCCTTGGACGCCATTCTGTCACAGCCTTACTCCACCTGTAACCACTGCGCCTTGCCAGGTGTCTTAACCGACTTCATTTGAGTTCCGTAACACGTTTTCCGATATAAAAAACCTTCGTATGTCTGCGGATCTTTGCGGACGTTTGGGACGGAGATAGAAGATGGCATATTATAGAATCCATACTCAATATTATAAATTCGAAAGTAACTCTGTCTGTCTGTATGTTACCTTTTCATGCCTAAACCGCTGAACCGATTCCATGAAATTTGGTATAGAGATAGTTTGAGTCCCGGGAAAAGACATAGGATAGTTTTTATCCTGATATTCCCACGGGATCGAAACTTACGCGGGTGAAACCGCGGGGCGCAGCTAGTAATAAATAAAAACTATGAACCACTTCAGAAACTATGATTCACGATATCATGCATTATTCAACGTTTTCCACAATGACGGCGCCACAGATAATGTCAATATAATATGTAGGTAACTGATAAGGTGTAACGGATTTCATAATTTATTTTTTTCATGAGCGTTATGGATATTATTTTGTAACGTATTTGATCATTCGGTTCCCTAAAAAATAGTTGGTCGGTTAAGGCTGCGTTTCCACCCGAGATGAGCGAGGATGCGTAGCGAGGAATGTGTGTAAAACTAACCAATGGCGCCGATTCTCTTGTTCACAAACTAAACTAAATTTATGTTCAGTGCATCTTTTTCTTTCTATTTCATTAAAAAAAGGACAGGAGATAAATATTAGTTTAGTCCTGTCAAATTAAGATACTCCATAGACAATTTAGACGTCATTAATAAATTGGCTATTAAAAATACGTCAATTTACGTCAGGCACTGACTAATTTGACAGGACTAAACTAATATTTATCTCCTGTCCTTTTCTGCGATTGTGGACCTACACTTTAAATGATGCCTCTACTCACTTAGGAAACTCGCAAGTAAGAATTTGTCTCAGTTGTCATTTCATGAAATATATATTCAATCAGTCAAAGTGCAGGTGCTTGGTCCCAGGCCTATGTCCAGCAGTGGACGTCCTTCGGCTGTAATGATGCTGATGATGAAATGTTCAATAGGGTAATTTGAACTGAGAGAGTTGTATTGAAGATTCTAATGATGTTTGCTCCCGACACGAATCATATTTTGATCAACATTAAACCGAAAACTGACCCAAATTGGAAAAAATGTAGGATAATTTTAATTTCACGGTCTACCGTTGCGCTTTCGACTTCAAAACGGCCATGGTAACTGGTCATTTAGTCAATTATGATCTAGTTGTGGGCTGGCCATATCTGTTTCATGTAGAAGCTGTAATAAAGAAAGAAAATAAAACGAATACCCAAAAACTACCACTCAGTGGATCCCAAACAGCAGGAAATGACGCGGAAGGCCCAGAAAGAGATGGAGGGATGAGCTAGACTCCTTAAAAGATTGGCCCACAGTCGCAGTAGACCGAAAAGAGGGAAGGCCTTTGCCCTACAGTAGGACAACACAGGCTTATTATAATAATAATACACTCCTCAAGCACATTAGGATTCAGGACATGATGCCCGTTTGTCGCTAGTCGCTACGTTAACTACATATATGCTAGCGACGGTTTTTTCCGAGGTCCCATTATTGAGTGTGTAAGTCACCCCCTGCCATTTTATCTGTAAATATTATCACTAGCTTCTGCCCGTGACTTCGTTCGCGTGAAATTTCATCCTCCCCCCATTCAACCTCTTAGGGGTGGAATTCTGTAAAACCCTTTCTTAGTGGATACCTACTCTTCAAAAGAACATACCCTCCAAAAATGTCTCTAGGACCAGCGGTTTCGGCTGCGCGTTGATATATCAGTCAGCCAGGACTTTAATTGGTCATGCAGGGCACATAGTCCTTCCATAGTTCAAGGTCCAGATCCACTATAGCCACCCGAACCCAATATATTTTGGTTTCCATGTTCTGCAATAGTCTTGTACCAATCGCAGGTTGTCCTTGGGTGCACTTGCATAGTGCATACAGGGACAATCGTCGGTTGCTGCCTTCTCATCATTTAAAATTGCCTAAGGGGCCTCTGCGAGTTGGCTTCGGGCCCTCGTACGCCTTCCAAAGAACCAGGACCCCAGAGTCCCGATATGTCAGATTAAAAATAAACAAGTGGCACTCAGGGAGTGCCGACAGAAGTGAAAACTTGAACAATTACGTGTGTATTTTTTGAATCGTTATATAAACAAAACACAAACAGAATACTTTGCCATTACTCACTGACATATCGGAAATACATAAAAACCGAGTACATCCCGAGGACAGCCGAACACATCCGAAACGGTGTCGGTTACGGTAACAGTGGCGCGACTTCAATGATTTTTTCCCATCTCAAAAAATGGCCAACGCGCTTAAAGAAGTTTTCACTTCAAAAATGACTGAACATCGTACTGGAATACAAACCGTAGAATAGAACTCAAGTTTAAGCGACCGTGCTAACTGTCATTATGTCAATGAAGCAGAGTTAATTTAAAACGATTTGAAAGTAAGGCTAACTAGTTAGTGAAAGTTTATTTTAATTAACTGTTGGTATGCAAAGCATTTGCTACCTTAGAGATAATGTTGAAAAATCTTGGGCTAAGAAAGAATGATGGGCATTTTTGTATGGAACCTTTTTTTTTTTTGGATGGGACATCATCAAAAGACCCCTCTCGATCTGGGTGGAGTGGAAGGGAGTGTCAGACTCTTACTGACTAAAACCCATCCGTGTTCCTTCCTTAGCCCTTTATGTTCCGGGGTAGCGGTAACCCTTTCGGACAATCCCGCTCCCTGGTTTCCCTTCAAAACGCATAAATCTTTCGCCTTTTGTATGGAGCCTGGCCTGATGACCAATACCAATAAGAACATTCGCGTCATAAACTAATACCTGTGCTTAATACGTTTACATGGTACTTTCAGGTCTGATTTATCTCTTTAACCCGGTATTTCACAGCCTTCTGCTCATAATGAAAAAAAGAATTGGTGCCCTGAGACAGTGAGGTGGGGCCGCGATAGACCATGTAGGAGATGGCGGGACGAGCTGGATAGGTTCCGTCAAAACTGGAGGGAGGCGCGCAGGCTCGCAAAAAATTGAAGGACTGGAGGGAGGCCTTTGCCCAGGAGTGGGACAGCGCAGGCTAGATAAAAAAATAAAAATGAATGAAACGGGAAATTAATTACTGTTAATTGGGAAATTAATTACTGGAGGAAGTTAGAAAAATATTAAAAATACAGGCATATGCGCCTTTTTTTTCTGATCCGGCAATGTTTGTAACTCAAATCTGTAAAAAATGTTAGATGCGTCTTTTTCCCTATCGGGGGCAGTTTTTTCTGAGAAGGGCTCTATGTCTGTTTGTAAAACTATTGCAAATCATTACGACATTATGTACTTTCCTGTTTTTGCATCATCTGTTTTAAAACACGTGTTATATTTATTTCAGTATTTAACCCAACTGATTCATAGTCATATGAGATGAAAATGACTAATTGAATAGCAATTTGAACAGTTTACAGTATGGTTAATTACCTGCTGTCAATAATGAATGACTTGTTTACGGTACTTGTATGCTAGTAGGTAAGGCTCCTGTCTCACCGAAGGCGAGAGTAATAATTGAGCTAGCAAAAACCCGATTACTAAAAAGGATGAAACAAGAAAGTACCTTCCCGTCATCCCGTGGTCGCATGCCGCAGTACTAACATACTTGTAAGCTATGGTAGCATGCGACCACGGGAAGGTACTTTCTTGTTTCATGTAGTCGGGTTTTAGGTTTTAAACTTATTTTTTTATTTAATTATTATGGGGCTTATTTCAGTAATAATATTTATATTTTTGAAATTTGCTAATTAAACCCTTCCATTTGATACCCAACACGGCACGATATTTTTTTTTTTTTAGGTCGTTTCTTTATACCCGCTAGAGGGCGCCGTATTGAATTTAATGTGACATCACATAGCCTATAACCAGCAGATGATCAAGACGCTTCCAGCGATACCTCATTTGTCCAATTATGACAAGGAGTTTAGAAGTTATGAGGGAACAGATGAACATACATACATACATACCGGTTAAAATCATAACCCTCCTTTTTGCTTCGCCGCCGTAGTTGGGTAAAAACTAAAAACGAGCTGGTGAGCCGAGTCGCGAGTGCGCGACGGCGACGAGTGGTTGATTTAAAGAGTATGCTTACATACTCTTTAAAATTTTTGTCACTACATCTTCTTTTCTCGTTTCGAAAGTCGGTGACAAAAACCGAAAATAGCAAACCAAAAAGGTCTACTTTCGCCGGCACTGGGGCAGGCAGGTGCCTAAGGAAAATAATAATAGTTAAAGTATAATAGTTTTGCGACCTCTTGGTCGTTTACCATCCACCTTGCCGGTAACCATCAGTTGTTCGAGGTTATTGCCATCTTTTGCCCTTGCCCTTTGCGATGGTCCGACCAGATAAGCTCTTCTATTGACACGGAATTTCATGATGCGCTTCACTTGGCCAAGGATAGACAGAGATGGCGAAACAGTCAGGGAAAAGATGTTTTCAAGGGAGGATCACGACCCTCAGTAATGAGGAGTACGACTTGAGGAGGAAGATAATAGTTTTCCGTTGTTCGTCATAAATACCTAATAACTACTTGCGAGAGTGGATGTCTATTCAGATGATTTTCCTTGATTTCAAAGTCCAAGTGAGTGCATAGTCATAGAAAGAAAAAATGATAAATGATTTTACTTCTGAGGATCTAATGAGGTTTGCAGGACCAACATAGCCATCGCACAAGACAGGGAGGTTTGGAAGCAGCGGCGGCGACCTCTCGCGTCCGGCCCTAGTTCAAGCCATGGTCTGGGGCGAGAGGGAGTGGGAGGCAGTCACCTCCTTTTGCGAATCAGTCATGATGAGAGAGCCTCACGTCCCAGCCGCCGCAGGAGACGTTCCGGGCGTCGGGAGCCGCGTGACGACTCCCGGCTACCGTAGGCGCGGGCCTGCGGACGGAGAGTAATGGGTAACTCACCGTCCGATCAGGACCAGGCCCATGCCGGACGGCGCGTACGTGTGCCACGCGCGCCTCAAAGAGATGTCAGCAAAAAGGAAGGGGCCTGCCAGGGCCGAAGCCTGCCGGGGGTGCGGGATTGTCCGAAAGGGTTACCTACCGCTACCCCGGAACATAAAGTGCTAAGGAAGGAACACGGATGGGTTTTAGTCAGTAAGAGTCTGACACTCCCTTCCGCTCCACCCAGAGCGTGAGGGGTCATTTGATGATTTCCCATCCATAAAAAAGGGAGGTTTGGAAGGAAAAAGGGGTAGGTTTGTACAACAATACCAGTATTTTACATGGAGCGACTGCCTATCTGACCTTCACAACCCAGTCACTGGGTAACACGATACTCCTTGGTAAGACTGGTTCTCAGACTTTTGGCTTTTATCATACCTATGTTATGAATAATTTCGATTATGATATAACAGTTATGTCTACGAGTTATCGCAAAACATTCGACGATGTTATTGACCCAGATGTGTAACCAGTAGCCAGTATTTCTTGACCTGCGGTATCTTACTCAAGTAATTGATGAATAGGTCAGGGTATAATGGTTTATCATAAACGTTTATTCTTAATCAAATGATTATAGTGACATTTGAATACAGTCATTTCGGGTTATTATTTTGTTACTGGCTTGTTCTGTGGGTTTGGTTGATATTTATACTTTATAATATTATAAATGCGAAAGTGTGTCTGTCTGTTACCTCTTCACGCTTAAAACGCTGAATCGATTTAGATGAAATTTGGTATAGAGATAGTTTGAGTCCCGGGAAAGGACATAGGATAGTTTTATCCCGATTTTCCCACGGGAGTCGACAATTATGCGGGTGAAACCACGAGGCGCTGCTAGTATATGCATATTTATTAACCCACGATTGTCGCATTGGTATACTGACTGCTGAGTGCGGGGTCCTGGACTCGATTCCCAAGTCAGAAAAAGTGTTATGAGTTTCGGTTCCATTAATTAACACCCTTTCAATTACAATCTGAATCATTTTGAAGAACATTGCTTCATTATGTTCGAAAAATTTGTTGGCGTTGTTATATCGATTGCCGTCGCGCTTCGCTCGCATGTCTAAGTCCTATCTCATTGTTTAGGCTGATTTGAGTTGGGACAACTACATTTTTCTATTCCTGATTCTTTACATTTTTCACTAACCGTCGTACATACCTCTATGTTATTTGGATCTCAAAATATATCCATTTTGAAAGGCAACAAAAACGAACACATAAATGTAGTTAGATAAATGTAGTCGGCCAAATAGTCTCCTTCCAGGCAAGACACGATAAAGAAGTTGCTCGACGCACCGAGAACGCCTGGAAGAGCTATTGGTCGATGAAACAAATAATGAAGGGAACTCTCCCTCTCTCACTAAAGAGAAAACTCATGGACATGTGCATTCTTCCTACCCTTACCTATGGAGCGCAGACATGGTCACTTACTAATCGTCAAAAGTCCGCGCTCGGGGTCTGTCAACGAGCAATGGAGCGCAGTATACTTGGATTTAAACTTACTGATCGTATACGGAACTCGATACTGCGTTCTAAAACTCAAATTGCCGATGTAGGTCCACGGCTGCCAAGCTAAAATGGAACTGGGCTGGTCACATCTGTCGCATGCCGGAGGAGCTATGGGCTAAAGTAACCACACAATGGGTCCCAAATAGCAGCAAACGGCAACGCGGCAGGCCCAGAATGAGATGGCGCGGGCGGGACGAACTCGACTCTTTCCACAAGGATTGGCGTGTAACAGCACTGGATAGGGATAAGTGGAAGGAGGGAAGGGAGGCCTTTGCCCTGCAGTGGGACAGAAATGGCTGATAATAATAAAAATCTAGTCGTCCTAATAGAACTCAAATCAGCTAAAAAATGATATAGGACTTTTAGGCATGCGAGCGACGATATTTGTTCCATTGCCGTATGTGTGTTACGCAATTACCCCAAAGGACCTCATGCTCTGCAATAGCGCTTACAATTACGACCTCTCGGTTTTGACCAACAAGGCAGAAGGGCAAAAAATTAACTACAATTTTCTATTAAGGCTAACCGCCGATTATAGGTACAGCCCCGTCGTTTAAGTAGTCTACCCATGACGCCATGGGCTGGGCTCGCCGAAAATCAATGGCCAAATATAGCCGTTGACCTTTGTAGTTAATGTAAGGCCAACGTTTTCTTTTGCGCGATCGATGAGAGAAAAACCATTACGGTTTTAATAATTAAAGAAGTTATGAAATAAAGGAAATAATAATAAGAATTTATCAGTGTTTGGAAAATTAATAGAGTAACAATAGTCTCAATAACAACACAACTAATAAGTCTAATAACACACCACAACCAACATAACCACCTGCGACCACCACCACCATCCACCATCATAACTAATTGTTGTAATCTTGTTGAAGAAATAAACAATTTCGAATTTTTTTGATTTTTTTTGATTAGTGGTAAGTATCTACGACTGTTCATGATAAATGATTTTATTTCTGTAAGTAGGTTTCCACAAACACTTTTACACGTCAATCATATTGTAATTACCAGATGAAAACTTTTAAGTTACGAAGTAACTTTGTACTCATCGACTGATTTCGGGGAACCATAAGTAGGTACCATAACTGACCATCATACATATTGAATACATTGTTCATTCAAGGTCTGTTCCATAGTTCGGTTTTAGTAATTACATGCTATTCATGGTAAATCATCGCGTAGGACAATCGTGAGTTCGTGACCTTTATTGGATACATCTGTCCATTTTGCTTCTAAAATTATGAAACAGGCATATACCTAACGTGTGAGAAGGTTGACAATAAAACCGGTCAAGTGCGAGTCGGAGTCGCACACCGAGGGTTCCGTACAAAATTGTAGGTATGTAATTAAGTTTCTCACGGGATTTTTATTTGTAATATAAAAATTTACGGTTTTCGGATTTTGTCCTTTACTTGTACTTCATGAAATTACTAATGTAAATTTTAATTTTATTAATAGAAAACAAACGGCTCATTTATCAAATTAAATTTCAGTCGACAACATCCTGCATACTTATCTTTTTTGTTGACTGTACCTGAAGGTCAATTCGCGTAATTAAAAACGTTAAAAATCTAGTCGCAATCTCATCTCAGCGACAATCAATGTCAAAAACTTGTCAAAAATGTAGGGAAAATCGAGATATTTTTGACAGATTGAGACAGACAATCTGGACTGCGAACGTTCTTAAAATTACGAGAATTGTCCCTCTGTTGTGTATCCCTGTCATTCACAACCACAATCAAAGTTCTTCAAGTAGTTTGATTTTTTGACATGGCAATTATTTTTTTAATGATAATTATTGGCCTGTTGCATCTCAGTAACTTAAAAAAATAAGCAAATGCTTGGGGAACTTTGGCGTCCTGTCGTGGCTAGCCTCCGGGTCATTACACCCTCTCAAAATGGGACTGCCCCAATAAAATTGAGATCCTTGGCGCCAGTAGCACCGGCGTAGATATCCACCAGAGACTAATCCCGTTTTTACAAGCTTTTATTTTAAAATTATATTTTTAAGAGATAAGGTATGCCAGGTTTTATCTTGATCAAAATTTGATTCTCGACTATAACAGGTACGTATTTACAGAATTATAATCATTAGAAATACATACATATTTCTAAGTTAGATTTGTACCATAAGGGCTTTTCCATAAGAGATTTTTTCTTATGGTACAAATCTAACTTAGAAAGATGTATTAACCTTTTGAACGCCATTGTCACATATATGTGACAAACGAAATCTTACCGTGAACGCCAACGTCACAAATATATGACAAAATACACGTCTCACGGGTCGCACCATATTATGAAATAAACAATTTAATCATTACTTTTGTGTGTTTTTATTTATATAATTTAAAAGTTTAAGCTTCCATCTATATTGTATTGCATGAAACTAATATAAATAAACCACCAATATCGAGAAATTTGTTGTTTTAAGTGTGTGTGTGTGTTGTTTTTTTAATGTGGCCTGGCGTTAGGGGTACGGCGATACGTTTATACTCTGGCGTTCAAAAGGTTAATGATTATAATTCTGTAAATACGTACCTGTTATAGTCGCAAATCAAATTTTGATCAAGATAAAACCTGACACTGACCTGAAAATTGCAAAAAAACGTAAGAAAAATTGAATTTCGCGGGCTACTACTGCGCATTCATCTTAAGCATTTTAATTTAGATCATTTACAACAGGCACTTTATACTTTTGAAAGTAAAAATAAAAACAAAGAAACGAACATTGCGAATTCCAATATGTGTTTTCCTTGACGTTGTCAAGGTGAACACCCGCGGCTGTGTCAACGAGACAACAAATAAACGATATTAATAAATAATTTAATATAAAAAAAAAATTGATTGACTTACACAAATTATATACAGAGAATAAAATAATAAATAAATGACTAATAATTATATAAGAACAAATACTATTGTTAAAAACAGATAGGTAATATAATAAATATTTATTAATAAGGAAATCCATAAAAGCGCTCTTCCTCTCTCCTATTTAAAATTTTGCTGTGCCCGACAGGGTCCATAATTGCTTATATTGATGCACTTACCAACTGTATGTGTACATTATGGATGCAATAAAGATTAATGAATTGAACTGAACCAGCCACTTTTTAAAACGTGTAAGAAGCTAAGGTCTCTGTCACATAATCTACTCTATGTCCGCTTCTCGCAAGTCTGGACAACGCTGTTGCGTGCAAAATTTGACCTACTTGTTGTATGATAGGTATACTTAGTCACCTTTGCCCATTGACCTTTGATTTTTTCTATCAACGTTATTGAGTTTTTGCGCGCGATAAATAATGGTAGATTGTATGTATAGGTTGATGGGCTGAACTGATAATAATACATATATTGATGTTACTTAGTAATGCCCGGGTCACACCAACGGGAAATGCCTATAAATATCGCGATAACGGGCGTTAATCGTAGGTGCAGCCACAACATAACGTGATAATTATCGGCGTTTCCCGTTGGTGTGGCCCCGGCATTACAAGGTACTCGTAAGCTTAACAAAAACTATGGTTTTTTAGCTGGGTTGGATGAAGCCGTGTCATGCCCGTGTCGTGGTATTTTCCATTGAAATTAATGACGAACTTTTATAAAAACTTTGACCTTCTATTTAACTCCATTGGGGATTTTTTTTTTTTTTTTCAGCCTATGCAGGGTGGGGGGCGGTGGGACATCGACTGTTACCAATACCATGGTTTCAATACATGATTCTGAATGACGATTTCGTTAAATATAATATTAGTATGGATAATATAGCCAACCGATTTCGGTCACGGTGGCCAATCTCAACGGAGATTAGCCAGGTACGCAGAAGATATTATAGTGCACAAGTGTGTGCATAAACATAAACACAGGTGCACTCTCTGTTCCTTTACTCTCATAGTCCGTTGGGACGGCAATCCGACACGACCGGATAGAGATCAGGCGCATGTGATGTTGGAACCTTGGCTTGTAGTAAAGGAAACACTGTTTACAGTTAGGTGTCTTTTATTAGACTAACTCTTAAGTACAATAAAAAGGAATATGAAGAAAAGTTGCTTACATAGCTAAGTGCGCGCACACATAGGTATCGTACTACGTAATAATATACTCACACTTCACCTCCCGGGGGCGAAGAGAAAAAAAAAAAAAATGTCATTAGTACGTTTTTTTTTTTTTTTTTTTTTTTTTTACTCTGTAATAAGTACTATTATTACGGGTAAATTTAATTAAAATTAAAAAAAAATAAACATGATAATGTTATACATAAAAAAAAAAAACAATAATCAATCTTTAATAAAGTAAGAATGAGAAAGTACACTTTACTTTTTTTTATTCATAAAATGGTTTAGTCCTATTTTTATGAATTATTTCTTCTTTATTTGTTTTATTTTTTATCTTAACGTTACATCCTAAGTCTTCTACAACTACATATGGTCCTTTATACAGAGGATCCAATTTACGTCCGGTTTCTATCTTAATTAATATTAAATCTCCTACCTTATATCTAACAGGATTCATCGCAATATCATACTTAGCTTTTCTCTTATGTTTTTTAGTTAACAAGTTATTTTTAGCTTCAGTTTGTGCCAACTGTAATCTATATTTTAATTGCAATGGATAGCTGTCTACATTGTATAATGGTTCTACATGATCAGACAAATTAGAAGGTATATTACATAGTTTACCAAATACTAATTCATGTGGCGTGTAATTTGTTTCCGAATGCATAGTATTATTAAAACTGAAACACCAAAAAGGTAACCATTGACTCCAAGTTTCCGGATGATTGTCGCACTGAATTCTTAAAAATGAACCCAACACTTTGTGCGTATTTTCTAAAGCTCCTATTGACTCATGATGATAAGCTGTAGAGGAGAGTTTTTTAATATTCAAAATCTTACATACCTGTTCCATTGTAGACGAAATAAACTCCGTTCCTCGATCAGTGGCTATTACCTTAGGAATACCAAATACCAGAATAAAATTACGCACGAATGCATCAGCAATGGACGTAGTTTCTTTATTTGCAAGAGGAATTGCCTGTACAAATTTGGTCAATTCACATTGGATAGTTAAAATATAAGAATTATCATCTATGGACTTGTCTAGGGGTCCTACTACATCTAGATATACTTTTTCAAAGGCTGAAGATGCCGTACTGGTTATCTCCATTGGCTCTTTAGTGTAACGACTATGTTTCATTTTCTGACACTTCGTACATTTACGTACAAATTCTTGAACATCTTTTTCGATACTAGGCCAAAAATATCGTTTCTTAATAGTATTTATCATTCTGCGCATACCAGCATGTCCGCTAGATGGCAGTAAATGAAAATCGTTCATAATGAGAGTTTTCTCTTTATCGTCCGTTATTCTTTTAACACCTCGCAATATACATATGCGGGGTCCAGTCCAATCGTCTAGTGACTTTATTTCACTGCAAATATGTTTAATAAATTCAACATTTTGTTCATCTTTTACTATGCAAACTTCTTGGATACCTATCTTTTTGCAAAATAAACTTAATTTCTGCACAAATTCGGCTCGCGAGAAATGCGCCTTAAAATTAAGATTAATGTATAAATGTTTTATATCTGATCTAAAAGCGAAACACTCTATTTCCTTAGTAATCATATTTCTGATTCTCAATTTATCTAATGTTTTGCCATCCATAAACATCATCTCAATCGTGTCACGCGGTTTTCTTAATATATCTACGACTTTTGGTTGATCAGGCCAATCGTCTTTAGATTTACTATGATCCGCATTCCCTTTTAAAACGTTATTATCATTCATCTCATCCATCCTTTTTTTCTGTGCTCTAGTCATCACATTTACTACTTGTTCATGCATATTTTTTAAATCATCCGATGTCATACTGACTCTTGATAAAGCATCTGCTACAGTATTGTCTTTCCCCTTTACGTAAATAATTTTAAACTTATATTCTTCTAAAGCAAGTCTAAATTTTAGTAATCTATTAGAAGGATCTTTGATTCCAAAAAGATACACTAAGGGTTTGTGGTCAGTCATTAATGTGAAGTTTCTGCCGTAAACATATGGTCTAAAGTACTTCACAGCCCAAACAATAGCCAAAAGTTCCTTTTGTATGGTCGGGTAATTCTTTTCTGCCTTATTTAATGGCCTACTTGCGTATGCTATCGGTCTCAAATCTTTGTTGCATAGAACTGCACCAATAGCTATTCCTGATGCGTCTGTTTGTATTACGAATTCATTGTCTTTCGAAAAATCAGGATATTGCAATATCGGGGGCGTCATTAATAACTTTTTTAAGATTTCAAACGCTTTGTGACACTCATCTGTCCATTGAAATGGTTCGTTTTTTCTGCTCAATTTATTTAAAGGTATACTAATATCAGCGAATGATTTTATAAATTTACGATAATAATTACAGAATGCTACAAAACGCTTGACCTCATCTGAACTTTTGGGGATTGGATAATTTTGGAGTATTTTAGTTTTTTCTGGATCCGGAGAAACGCCTTTCTCTGAAACCACGTGTCCTAAATACAAAAGTTCTTTTTTTAGGAATTCGCACTTTTGCGGGTTTAATTTTAAATTTACTTTTCTAAGTCTTTCCATTACGCTTATTAAATTTTGATTATGAGTAGTCAAATTGCGTCCAAAAATGACTAGGTCATCTAAATACACAAAACATTTTTCAAATGCTAGGCCCGACATAGCAACTGACATCATACGACTGAATGAACTTGGACTAATTTTAAGTCCCATCGGTAAACGTTTCATTTGATATTGTCCTGAACTAGTTGTAAATGCCGTATAATTGCGACTCTGAGGATTCAAGGTCACTTGGTAATAACCTTGGTGAAGGTCAAGGTGACTAAAATAAATTGCGCCAGAAAGGGAGTCTAATATTTCAGTGATATTTGGCAATGGAAATTTGTCATCTGCCACGATCTCATTTAGTTTCCTATAATCTACTACTAGTCTCCACTTCTTATTTTGACCTTCAACACTTTTTTTAGGTACTAACAATATTGGGCTTGACCATGCACTGCTACATTCTTCTATGATATCATTTTCTTTCAAGTTTTTTATTTGATTTTCAATTTCGGGCTTTAATGCTTGTGGTAAACGATATGGTTTAACATATACTGGTGAAACATTTGGTTTAATAGTAATTGATTGTTGGTAAATATTTGTGGTTGTTAACCTGTCACCTTCTACGTAAAACACATCTGCATATTTTGCGCATATTGCTTCAATACTTTTTTGCTCTTCATCGTGTAAATGAGATAAATTTAATTCTTTCAGTAGTTTTTGAACTCTATTAACGTTTATACCAGTTTTATTAAATGAACATATGTGATAGTCATTTAAAGATTGTAACTCTGGTGTAAACATTGGTAACTCTACGTCTTTTTCAGTAACATTTAAGATCTTAATAGGAATCCTATTATTTATTACTCTTGTAATTTCATTTGCTAAAAATATATCTTTGCTCAGCTCTTTTCCACACACAACAACATCACCATTTATGCAATTATCCACATAAATATAGTGTATCGATTCGGATCGAGCAGGAATAACTACGAAATTTTTATTTTTCCTAGCATAATTAATCAATTTTAATGAATAGCTGTAATTGTCTTTATATAAAGTAACTAAATTTGTTTGTAAATTAATATTAGCTCCATATTTCATTAGAAAATCTATACCTAAAATCCCATCAGCCGTTAGCGGTAACGATTCAAAAATTAAAAAGTTATGATTGAAATGTATGTTGTCATTGTCACGGGTTTTTAAAGTTAAATTAGCCGATCCTTTAGATATGGTCTTCCCTCCAAAGCCATTTATTAATGTATTGTCTCTTTGCACTGGCGTGTTAAAGGGAATTGCTCCTTTTTTTATAACAGATATTGAAGCGCCAGTATCAAGAAGCCAATAATATTTGATGTTGTTAATGTTTAATGTCACGTATTTAGTGTCATTATTACATGATAAGATGGTATTCTTAAGATCGAAAAAACTGAATCTGACTATTATTTGATTGTTCACTACTTTGGGGCTCCTCTACATTGTGTTCCGCCGTATATAAGTTACGGTTTTGTGTGTTAAGTCTACCCCTGCTTTTCTGATAACTGTTAGTAGGTCTACGATTTCTATGATTTCCTCTGGAGTTATTATTAAAATTGTTTCCTCTATAGTTATAATAATTTCCGCGCCCTGTTCCATGTTGATATCCATTACCACTACTTTGTCCTAGCTGTCTATGAGAATAATTTGAGTTTTGACTATAATTGTATCTACAACCCCGACCGCGACTGTTACTAAAGCGTCTATTGTTATAGAAAGTACGTCCTTGCTTTGATACATGCATGACGTTACCTTGTTGCTGTGTGGCAGGCCTGTCCTCGTCTTTTGCAGCCTGTATTGCTTCCTTCAAGCTGTTGTAATTGCGCGACGCGATGATTGTGGATAGTCTCGAGCTGCGTAGTCCGTCTGAAAATGTTTTTATCGCAGATTTTTCATTTATGGGTTTAAGTACAGAATAAGCACTGGAATCCCCGTCTGCTTGAGAAATCGTCATGTCAGTAAATAACTGCTCTATTTCCTTACCATATTCCTCAACAGACTTTTGACCTTGTCTCATAGCCTGCATCCGGGATTGAATGGCTGTGTAGGACTTTTTTGTTGTTAAATTATTCCTTAAATCTTTAATTAATTCGGAAACCTTCCCATATTTGTCAGAAATACGCAATTTTGCGTTTTCCGAAAGTCTACTTTTTAAGATGAAAATGATCAATAAAGAATTACCTTTATCGTCGAGCATATTCGCGTACATCTCGATTGAGTCAATCATTCTCTTAGTGGTGCTTTCAGTGTCATCCATAACTGGAATTAAATTACATGCCACCTTTAAATCGAATTCCATTTTGTTAGCTTCTATTGAATTTGGAAAAATACACAATTGTTTTATTCCGTCATACAATTCCTGGCTCTTTTCAAAAATATCCTTTCCTAATTGAATCACTTCCGCATCGCTACTTTTACCTATAACTAAAAGTAATGATTTGCACTTCTCAAAAACATTATTTGCTTCTTTCAATTTTATTTCAATAGTCTGGCCTTTATATCTACTTTGACCTCTTTTTACCAAATATGTTCGTATTTCATATAACAACTTTTGACATTCTTTTAAACTTTCTAGCATAATGAATATAATATTTTTAAAATATTGCTATAATTATTCATAATTAGGTAAAACTTAACACTATTTCGTAACATACTGACAAAAGAATGGAATACGTAAGCACTATTCGCCGCGAGGTATCATGTTCGATGAGTATCCGTGCGCCGTTTTATGAGTTATAATTATTTGCGTAATGAAATTTGATCACTGGCTTTACACTTTACACTCAATATTGTCTTCCGAAACGCTATTAAACTGCTTGAATATATTCTAACTCTTTAAATAACACTCATAGTTCACTGGAAGCACTTTTTTGAGATAATAAATGTATGTATTGGGTTTAAACACTCACGTAAAGTTTATTTGCTTACGCAGTAGTCTCCTCAACGCTGCGCCTGGCTCGTAGAGACGACCTGATGCGGGATATTGCCTGCATACCCATTTCTTCTTGAATTAGGCGTCTATGGCACGCCCTATATAACTTGCAACCAAAAAATAGTACAAGCACCAAAACCAGGGCCAGCAAAATATATGTTACCGTGCTTATACTTTGAATGTGGTTTCCAAAATCTTTCAACTGAGCCGCATTATCGCCCGCAGCGTTCTGGGTTAGAAACACATCTTCCTTTTCCACTTTTGACTGGCACATCTTGAGAACGAATTTGAAACCAGCTTAAAATTTTTACTTGTGCAACTAGCACGTAAAAGCTGAACCAACAGGAAACAAAGTTCCTTGGCAGAGCCCTGGCAGGGTCGCCATGTGATGTTGGAACCTTGGCTTGTAGTAAAGGAAACACTGTTTACAGTTAGGTGTCTTTTATTAGACTAACTCTTAAGTACAATAAAAAGGAATATGAAGAAAAGTTGCTTACATAGCTAAGTGCGCGCACACATAGGTATCGTACTACGTAATAATATACTCACACTTCACGCAGGACCAACGGCTTTACGTGCTTTCCGAGGCACGGGGGTATTAAACCGCCAACTTCCAAACTCCGGACTGTTACTAAGATATTCCTATTATGGAAAACCCAATAAAACTTTGTCCGATCTGGGAATCGAACCCAGGACCCCACGCTCAGCAGTCGCGATCGCAACCACGAGGCAGGTAGCAAAAGGCGGCGGTTAGTTAGGGGGAAATATGAATCAACAACATATTTATCTCTTTCTTAATACATATACAGAGGCAGGGCTCTGAACCGGTTTAAAAAGAGCGGTTAATTTCGATTAAATACCGGTAAATATATCGTTCCTTCATTACCCGGTTAAACAAGTGAACTGTTCTTATGTAACCCAAAAGATAAAGGTTACCGGTTACAAAGCTCAAACGGTTTTGACACCCAAATTAACCGGTTAATTCCGTAAGTCGTAAATTTTTTTCGTCTACTTTTTTAACGCTTCCAACAAGTTCTAGTGACAATGAGTTGACATCGCAACGTCCAGACCGTGCCCGCGAGAGTGGCGGGGGCCGGGGGGGGTTCAAACTTGGTTTTAACCGGTTAATTTTCACTATCAAAACCAAAATTCATGAAAAACCGGTTTGTCGCATAAACCGGTAAAAACCGGTAAAAACCGGTAAAGTGCAACCTTTAACCTAAATCGATTTCGGTTTGGGGTCAATGACCATAACCGGTTAAGAATTTCAACCGGTTTCCGAGCCTTGTACAGAGGTACTTAAATAGGCCACGTTTATGCATTTGCTAGTAAGTAGTAAAGAAACTTTTTTTTTTTACTAGCTGCGCCCAGCGATTTCAGTCGCGTAAGTGTCGATTCCGTGGGAATATCGGGATAAAAAGTAGCCTATATGTTAATCCAGGATGTCAGCTACCTCCATACAAAATTTTATCAAAATCGGTCCAGCCGTTTGAGCGTAAAGAAGTAACAAACATATAAACACAGACACACACACACAAACTTTCGCCCTTATAATATTAGTGTGATGTGATGAACTTTGATTGATGATTTTAATTATTATAATTCTGTAAATACATACTTGCTATGCTCGCGAATCATATTTTGTTTAACATGCAATTTGACACTGACCTGCAAAATCAAATTGCAGAAAATATAAGAAAATTTGAATTTCGCGGGCTACCGCGCATCCGCCCAAAGAACTACAAGATTAATATGACTGAAGTGTTTCTTCCCTATTTTAAGACCTCCGTATAATAATCCCATTTACTTCTCTGCCTGATAATTTTGTTTCATGTACGTTACATTACTGGCAAGTATGCAGTGACATACATTTTTCCAAGCCTAAGATTATCGTCCCTGAATTTATGCAAATACATGCAAATATCTTGTTTTGTACGTTGAACTGCCTTTACGGTTCATTTTATTACCTTTCTAATTGGAATCTTACATACACAAAACAAAGTCGGGTTAGTTACACCATTTATAACTAAAGAACAGCTGGACCAATATATAGGATCTTTGGTTTGTTGGATTTGTCTCCGTCCCGAATAACAGAATAATTATTAAAACATGGGAAAAATCCACAAATAAATGTATAATGTGTGCATGAAGAAGCCTCCTCGTGTAGCGCAGTTTGTTCCGCCAGTTACTCAACTGAACCGAGCGCTCGGCGCATCCTGGACAGTCACACCAACAACTTATTTGACTGGCCAATTCTTCCCTTGCGGTGGTAGGGCTGACGCCCGCCTGGTTTGCGACCACCCTCCTACCGGAGTCAAGCAGCTTGTTGTGTTTCGTCGATGCGTGGGAGTTCCAGTGCCTTAGGCATCTTCTGGGCACGCTCGTTCTGTGATAGACCTCATCCATTGCTTTCCATCAGGCGTGATCGAGGTCAAGAGCGTGCCCATTCGGCAATAAAAAAAAAAATGAAGATAATTAATTTTCTCCTACATGACATGTTCTTATTGATTCTGAGGCGGTACAAAGTTTGCGGGGTCAGCTATACTCCATTTGAATAAACCTTTTTTTACAGTCCGTTCAACCGATTTTGAATTCTATTACGTTGTTGGCATGACATATGGCAGCTGCAGTAAACAGTTGGTGTTGTAACCACTTTTTTGCTTTTAATACCATCTTTATGCCTACGGTATAGATGTGAAAATCGGTTGAATGGACTGTAAAAAATGTTTAACATTGACTTTTTATATGTCTCTGCATACCCCTATTCCCCATAGGCAGCAGGTGATGTTATGTTATATCGTTATATTAAAAAAAACACTTTCCTCTTGTTGCAGGTATCCAAAAATGCTGGTATTAATACTTAAATGATCTAAGTACTTAATTACGAAGAAACGAAGTCACTATAAGTGCCAAAAATAGTTAAATTAATAGTTACCTAAGTGAACAAATATGGATCCTGGATATTTTGATATTGAGAGGAAACAGAATCCAAGAGAGACGGCGAGTTTTTTATCGAAATTTTGTTACTGGTACGTACAATCTGTTTTTTTATATTTTATTTTATGTAAATCAATCTGCCTAGCTTTTTTTTTATCTTTTGATATTTTTATAAATATTTTTACATTTTAACAATTTTATATTTGACATTTTATTTATTAATTTTTTAATTTTTATACGATTCTGTCATTTTTATAATTTTTGAGTTGTTGAATATTTAAATTTAATTCAAGAGTTGAAACTATGGACTAGAATTATGTCTGAAATAAATGATTATTATTTTATTACATTCCCAACTACGTTGGGGTCAGCTTCCAGTCTAACCAGATGCAGCTGAATACCAGTATTTTACACGGAGCGACTGCCTATGTGATACAGCGTGGTGCTCTAATGGCGACATTAATTTAACACACGATTAATCGCGTTTTCGTTTAATGATCATAATTTAATTTTATTCGAAAACATCCATCGATTTCTTACTAACCTTCAACTAAATCCGACGATCCTGCATACTTATCTCTTTTGTTGACTGTACATACGCGGTCAAAATGTATGGTGCAGCTATTTTTTTTAAATAGCCATTTATTCAAGTCTTCGTGGCATACCATAGATATATGTTTACATTTCTATGGGGCATACATTATGTTATAGTAAAACAAACTCTGTTTTCAGGTACACACGGTCTGTTTTCGCGAAAGGCAGGAAAGGTCAGCTCAGTATATCAGATGTATATAGGTCAGTATACTCATGTTTATGTATTAGAACATAGGTTCTGAACCTTATTTTGTCCACCACGTTGAGATTATTTTTATTCTAGAGCCCTCCATTTTTTTTCACTTACACTCACGAATCTGAAACAGCTGTTGCCACGATTGTATTTAAACGTGTAATACTATAGTCGTAATATCACACTTCACACTAATATTATAAAGGCGAAAGTTTGTGAGTGTGTGTGTGTGTTTATATGTTTGTTACCTACTTCTTCACGCTCAAACGGTTGGGCCAATTTTGATAAAATTTTGTATGGAGGTAGCTGACACCCTGGATTAACGTTATAGGCTACTATTTATCCCGACATTCCCACGGGATCGAAACTTATGCGGGTGAAACCGCGGGGCGCAGCAAGTAGGATATATAACTTTCTTTGAGTCTTTACAACCCCCCTGAATGTCTCAAACGCCCCCGAGGGGGCGTTAGCGCCAACTTTGAGAAGCTATGTAGGTATTAGAATATTTAGAATGCGAGGTCCAAAGTCTTAATTTATTATAGGATTTTTTTTTTGACAAATTGTTCCCACCGATCAATATTGACCAGAACCCTAAGGGTCAGTTCACACCGCGACGCGGCGCGGCGCGCAGTTTTCAAGATAGCAATACAATTATAGACCAGCAGCCTAATTGCGGAACGCCAAATCGTCAAATGATTCTGATCAGTTGGCTTCATTTCTATCACAATTGGCTTCATTTTACGATTTTCGAATTGCGAAACTCTAGTTTATTATGAAACCAATTATGAACGTTAAGGCCCTGCGCAGAAACTAGAGTTTCGCAATTCGAAAATCGTAAAATGAAGCCAATTGTGATAGAAATGAAGCCAACTGATCAGAATCATTTGACGATTTGGCGTTCCGCAATTAGGCTGCTTATCTACTACACAAAAAGGTACACATCAGTGAGGAGGGCCGCGCGGCGCCGCGCGGCGTAGCTCGACGTAGTAGGCACACAGAATTGTGTACCTTTTTGTGTAGAAGGTAATGTCTATAATTGTATTGCTATCTTGAAAACTGCGCGCCGCGTCGCGTCGCGGTGTGAACTGACCCTAATTGCGTAACATTCTATCAATAACAATCTATATCATTTTGAAGGACGAAGTCGCACGGCGTCCGCTACGCGTGGCGTCCGTTTATGGCCCCATTTTATTTGGAAGATTCGTTTTGTTCAAATCGATCGCACCACGGCTGTCGACCTTCATATTTTACTATTAGTCGCTCTGCGTCCGTCAGTACCTACAGTACAGTCAAAACGCAAAGAACCATCTGACTAAGGGTCTCCCCACATTTATCGACGCGGAATCGGCTTAAGCCGAGTGCGTATCACTACACTACTCGACTTACTCACTCAATCACCACACGACTCAGCTCGTTTCGCCGTCGGCCGGCGTCGCGACGCGTCGTCCGAGCCGAGCCGATGCGAATGGTATTAGTAACACCCTTATTACGTAGACATAAAAGCTTTTTTGACCGGTGTTAGCCGAGTCCGCGTCGATAAATGTGGGGAGACCCTAAAGCCGCCTCTATACACGCAATAATATTGCCAATACATACAATGTTCAGGATATTGCTAATCCATTGATTCATATGTTCGAAAAGTTTGTCAGCTCAACAATGTAAATAACGCAATGAATGTTGTTGAACTGTCAAAATGACAGCCATTGCTACTGTTAGTGTGTTATGTAGCGGTCGTGTTCGTTATGACGTATCTCATAAATATTTTTCTTTCTTTTATAAGACTTTGCATTGACTTAAAATTGAGTTTGAGTAACCGGTCGTCAGTCTTCCATAAAACATGAGATAATTATTGAAAGTTTTTACCAAAATTTCCAGGTGTACACCGGGCCACAAAGCGACCCCACGTGGGGATGCACTGGGGGTGCAATGGAAGAAACAACTGGAGAAAAAAGGTCAGTTGACTTACTAATTAACTAAGATAAGAATTAAAAAAAAAACCGAGTGTGTTTATGACCACACGACTGAAGAGAAACTTCAAACGTATTTGGCTATGAGAGGAAGAGAGAAAGAAAATGTGCGCCCGCACTGCTTTCTCTTGCTTATATCCCCCACTCAACTCCCGTTCGCCTCGCCCGATCACACTTTTCGTAACGCTTACGTCACGCGTTCGCCAGCTTACTCCCCAAGTCAAGCGTGCGTAAAGAAGTTTCACTTCAAAAACTTCTTTAAATAAGTTATAGGTCGTAAAGCTGTACATGCTGCCTTTTAAGCAGCAGTAGAGCACCGTGCTATGGAACTTATTCGGGGAAGTACAGACGCTAGCACATCAAGCTACTACAATCTGTCCAATTTCTTTAATAGATTTTCACCTTTATCGCTAAATTATAAGGTTCAAAGTTGCTTGGGAAAATTTGACAGTTTCGGGTAGCTTGATGACTTGATGTGCTGGCGTCTGTACCCTACCACGACACCTATTTCTGCCGCCAAGCAGCGATGCTGTGTTACGGTTTGAAAGGTACCCCCCAAACCCGCCAAATCCAAGGGGGGTTTGGGTATAGTAAAACTACGCAGTGCTGCATACCCCCACCCTATTTCAAGTTAAACAAATATCAACTTTTTCTATGACAGTTAAGTTGATTTCAGTGACTAGCGCTATTGTAAATGTTATAAAACTGTTTGTAGTTGTAGCGTAAACTGAACTTTATTGTGTAGGAATTAAAATTATTTTTCCATTAATTCATATTTGTTTACATTTTTGGCAAATAAATCGTGAACGCAGGATAGTTCCAGGCATATGAAATATTTCTGTTTGTTTTTGTAAATAATTTCATATTTTGCAATAAATTACCAGTGTTGTGTCATCGCGCTTCTTTTTCTTTTCTATGCAGTCCGACAGTGACTGCGCTTTAGGTCATGTAATCCCTTTAATAGATTTGTCATACAAAATCTGTCAAAAAATCATAATGGCGAGACCATTGCAATGTTTGTAAATTAATAGACTTAGGACTTACCTGTTAGCTCATTTGCCATTAAAAAAAAAATGAAAAAGTGTTTATTCACATAAATAATTTTAAACGTTACATATTACCTCTGCCAAACTGCAAAGCAGTTTGTTGGCAGACGTAGCTTCTTTTTTTTTGTACATAATTATTATCATGTTATAATGACACTTTTTCACATACAAGTTGACAAAACTATTTCTTAAATTATAAAAACAGACATACAGATTTTTTATTTTTTAGCTATTCTCTACAGTGAGGTTTTGACAAAAAATATTAAAGAGGTGCTTATGTATTTTATTTTTAAAGGCGGTTTTTGTGATACCACTGTTTATATCGACTGGAAGGTTATTAAAATTAGTTGGACTAAAAAATTTCTACACCTTCGACCATAATAATTATTACAAGTGGGCACTACAAATCTTCTCATATTATTGCTCCTTTGCTCTTTAGCTTTGTTTTTTTTTTTTAAAGGCTTGCCCCTATTACATTGAACTTCTTCTTCTTTAACATATTATATCTTTTCATTTTCAGAAAAAGGCAAGAAACCATCCCTCCTCCGCGCAATAATCCGGGCATACGGTCTTAAATTCATCATAGGAAATATTATATACGCCTTCGTCGATGCTGCTATTAGGTAAGTGTCCTCAAACCAAAAATTCGAAGACATGTGGCATCTACCAACCCGCACTGGGCCCGAGTGGTGGATATATCGCAGCCACAGATATACTCGTAGATACACCTAGATAACGCAAGAGCACCTACTTCGCGTGCCAAAAATCGCACCAGTTTACGATCGAAAATCATAAGCCGCCACTTTCGCGCTCAGTCCTGCGTACTGCTGGCTGGGTGAGCGTGAGCGAGAAAGCGCGAGCTTGTGACGTCATAGTAGGTAGTCAAAAAGTGGCACGCTTAGTTTTCATACAGTTCGTGATACTTGCGTTATCTAGGTATATCTATATCTGTGATCGCAGCCAAATGGTTAAATTAGCCGTTTAGTTAACCGCCTGGCCTTTGGAAGTAGTGCTCGCCTCGCTCCGCTCTCTTTGCTCGCACACGGTTGATCACAGTTCTAACCTAACCTAACCCATTTGGTCGGGGTGCCCTGGCTTAGTTACTGCGACCAATTCGGCTCTCGCGTGATTGGTTACAGTTCCAACCTATACTATAATATTGAATATCATTCAGGCCGTTAGTTGAACGGCCGCGGTTTAGTTAAAAGGCTAGGCGGTTAACTAAACGGCTAATTTAACCAGTTGGCTGCGACCACAGATATACAGGGTGTTACGGAAAGGGTATATCAATACAAACGGGTTGAAGAGTGTATTTGGTCTAGAATCTCTGTACAAAATTTCAGCTCAAAAGCAGTAACTTTGAAAATGCTTAATATTTTTTTATTTCGATAGTTTATTAAATTGAAATCATAACAAACGTGTCACCGCACTACGAGGGTCATTATCCATTATCTGTAGTGTGTCTGTGCGCCTAGTACACGCACATCACGCCGCCGCGCGCCAGTGCAGCGCCGTGATGTCGAAATAAAAAAATATTAAGCATTTTCAAAGTTAATGCTTTTGAGCTGAAATTTTGTACAGAGATTCTAGACCAGATACACTCTTCAACCCGTTTGTATTGATATACCCTTTCCGTAACACCCTGTAGATATACCTAGATAACGCAAGTATCACGAACTGTATGAAAACTAAGCGTGCCACTTCTTGACTACCTACTATGACGTCATAAGCTCGCGCTCTCGCTCACGCTCACCCAGCCAGCAGTACGCAGGACTGAGCGCGAAAGTGGCGGCTTATGATTTTCGATCGTAAACTGGTGCGGTTTTTGGCACGCGAAGTAGGTGCTCTTGCGTTATATAGGTGTATCTATATCTGTGGCTGCGACAGATACGTCCCTCTGCTTTTCACGGAGAGGAGGCTTGTGTCCCAGCAGTGGGAACATTATAGACTGATTATGATGTTATATCTTCCACAGGTTATCAATACCTCTATGCTTAGAAGGTCTGATCCACTACTTCTCGCCGTCTCACTCTGGTGTGAAAGCACACGAGGCTTATCTCTATGCACTCGGAGTTGTAGGGTAAGTTTACCAATTTAACGCACCATGTTCCAGCACCCTAATTGCGTAACACACTATCAATCGGAATCAGAATCATTTTGAAGCAAATTGCTAATCCATTGCTTCATAAGTTCGATTTTGTCTGCTCAACCCGTAAATAACGCAATGAATGTTATTGAACTGTCAAAATGAAACCGATTCCGATTGATAATGTGTTACGCAATTGCCCCGCAGATAGCGTCCAGAATTCTAGAATGTAAATTGTGTATGTCATGTAAATGTTCTGAAATTCTCCAGTTGAAAACCAGCGTTAGGCACTCGTTGTCTGGCATTTATGCTGAACCTAAGTCTTTGGCGCAGCCGTGACTCGTGACAATATTGTTTCAAAGTATTTTCCGCACCCTAATCAGAGCGAGGCCACACGATGCGTTAACGGTGCGGTGCGGCACCGCACCGCAATTAATTCGAGCTATAGGGTGCCACACGGGCGGTGCGGCACCGCAGTAGAACGCTGTTTACCGTGGTGCACGCCGCAGCGCATCACCGCCCCCCGCCTCGTCTCGCAGGTCACAATCGCGGCGCGCCTACGGTGTGACGCCGCACGGCGGCCCAACGCATCGTGTGACATGGCATAGTGATTTGTATGTAGGATGACGTTGTGGCACCGCTCCGGCGCCGCACCGCACCGTTAACGCATCATGTGACCTCACTCTAACACACTATCAATCACAATCTGAATTATTTTGAAGGATATTGCTAATCCATTGCTGCATATGTTCGAAAACTGTGACTACTCAACAACGTATATAACGCAATGAATGTCGTTGAACTTTCAAAATGAAAGCCATTGCTACTGTTGGTGTCTTACGCAATTACCCCGTTGTTTGTTTTTGTGTCAAATAAATTATATTTCTTTTTTTTTGTAAAATTTATTCGACTTTATCTACTTACAGCATTTTAATAAAAATCTTATATTTAAAAAGTTATTTTTAAGTATATTTCGGGCTTATGATAGTTATTTATGCAACTGTTTTATAATAACGTGATAATAGTATCTCATGAGTGTTTTAATACCTAATTATGTACAGTTTAGTTATTATAATGTTTTGTTTTATTTCAGCTTCATGGCGCTTAGTGCAAGTTTAGTCCATCCAATGTTACTGTGGTTACTGAATATGGCAATGAAAGTACGAGTCGCTTGTGGATCACTTATATACAGAAAGGTAATTAATTTACTAATCAAATAATTAAATTGTGTGATGATACCAAGGGGTTATCGTGTTACCCAGTAACTGGGTTGTGGAGGTCAGATAGGCAGTCGCTCTATGTAAAATATTGGTATTCAGCTGCATCCGATTTGACTGGAAGCCGACTCCAACATAGTTGGGAAAAGGTTAGGCAGATGATATTATTATAAGCCATTACTGTCTCACTGTTGGGCAAAAGCCTCCCTAGTCTCTGTCTAGAGCTGCCAAGGACCAATATTTATTAAAGGAGTCCAGCTCATCCCGTAATTAATATTATTTCCATTTTTTTTGTTAGCCTATTTTTGTGTCCCATTGCTGGGCAAAGGCCTCCCCTTTTTTCTTCCAAACCTCCCTGTCTTATGCGATATCTGGCCATGTTGGCCCTGCGAATGATATTAGATCGTCACGCCACCTTCGCCTTGGTCTACCTCGACGGCGATGTCCTGCCTCAGGCGTTCAGTGAGTGACGATCTTTGCCCATCTCTCCGGGTTATTATCAGCCATATTTTAACTACTGTGGGCGTATACTGTGGGTATAGTGTTGGTTATTGCGCAATAGAAAAACGGTTTGCAGTTCAAATCAGATTATAATTTAGATAGATAGATAAACCATTTATTTGGCGCACACAAAAGACAGCACACACACAAAAGTACAACATTAGATGAAACCAATTACCCACATGAACATAATATAAAAACAAGGTGCCGATACAAAAACAAAAAAAAAAAAATGTCTTCCGAATTTAGATTAAGCACTTTCTGTCATATAGTGAAACATGTTTTTATTTTAATTTTTTTCTCTCCTCAATAGTTTAAGTTTCCATTTTACCTATGTTTTTATACAACTTAAATAAATACAATAACTTAACTTTAGTTACATAGTTTAAGTTTTAGTTCTAAGTTAAATTCTTGTTGTTTTCCTTGTACAACCAAATTTTTGTATGCATGCGGAGTTCACCTATAAGTGATTGTTACACTAATTTGTTAAATTTTTTTACCTTATTTGTTACCCTATGCATAATACCAGTGTAAACAGTTGTTGGTGAACCAATATAAATAAATAAATAAAATAAATAAATGAACATAATATAAAAACAAGGTACCGATACAAAAACAAAAAAAAAAAGATTTATTATATTATTTAAGAATTTCACGAACAAATTAATCACACTAGCAAATCACACACTATATTACACGATACAATCAGATACGGAACGCGGGACAGTTTCTGAGCACATGTTGTTCGTATGATGTCCGATGTCCAAGAGAGCTCCACATCGTTCTGTCGCTCTGTCGTCGACCACCCACGAACTCAGGCTAGACTCTGTCAAGCGTCGCCAGATGGCGCTGGCGTACCGAATAGTCAAACGAATGACCGGATGCGACATACATATATATATATATTTTTAGGAACCAGAAGTGGATTTTATAAAAAGTAAAGAAATAACTACGAACTATTTTAATACAATCGAAAAATATTAACAAATATAACACAAAAATAATTGAGCAAACTAAAATAAAATATAACACAGCTGACAGTGTGTACGCTCCGACCTTTGGCGGGAAAACCAACACAAGGCGCCTGTCATTTGTTTGACATTCCTTTTATAGGCGTGATAATCTATGCGTATTTTATTATTATCTATGGTGATGCTACTCGCTGTTCATTCCCAACACGGCCTCTCCTGATTGAGCGTCGTCCTCGACCGCATCTGATCTGTTGCTGGGTCCTGGTATAGGCAGCGCATCATGTTCATCATTAAGTTCTTCATCAGGTTCATCTGAAAGCCATATAACACAAATATAAAAACACCTGAAAGTCACCTTTATAGGCAACTCAAGCATTCATCTCTCAATCAGCTAATTCATAATGTCATATCTCATTTCCATCTCACAAAAACGGTAATTCGAAAATTCATCCATCCTCAACTTAAATCACCATCTACAGAGACGTCTCACTTAAAAACACAAACCATGCAGGGTTGAAGTCACCGTTGCGCGCGTTTCAGGAACATTTTACTGCAAGGACAAGTTCCTCTACACACTGCCACAGGCCTTACAGAATAAACCTGCCTCAGTGTGTCAGTTAAGTGATCCAGTAGCATCTACATCGGACCATTACACAACACCAACCCAGTAGCATCTACATCGGGTCGCCAATGATATTGATCCAGTAACATCTTACATCAGATCGTTTATTAGAACAGATCCAGTAACATCTACATCGGATCGTTTATCAGCACAGATCCAGTAACATCTACATCGGATCGTTTATCAGCACAGATCCAGTAACATCTACATCGGATCGTTTATCAGCACAGATCCAGTAACATCTACATCGGATCGTTTATCAGCACAGATCCAGTAACATCTACATCGGATCGTTTATCAGCACAGATCCAGTAACACCTACATCGGATCGTTTATCAGCACAGATCCAGTAACATCTACATCGGATCGTTTATCAGCACAGATCCAGTAACATCTACATCGGATCGTTTATCAGCACAGATCCAGTAACATCTACATCGGATCGTTTATCGACATGGACCCAGTAACTACTACGTCGGGTCTATTCGAGTAACACAGTCAAGTAGATAAACATGAGACTTAACCAGCTACACAACATAAATATGTGCAAACACTCACATTCAAAGAACGCTGTACAGGTTTCAGGGCACCACTCCCCTCACCAGGGTATCATATACTCAGCCGCAGCCTGGCTAGTTTTTCCGTAAGCTCCAGTGAGTAACTTCAGTTCGTAGCGTCCGCTTGGGAGAACCTTAATAGCTCGGTAAGGTCCGCGTATTCCTGGGTCTAGCTTTCCTGTGGACTGAGAATATTTAATGACGAAGACAAGGTCATCAACCTTAAACACACGAGGAGGACGCCTGTTCCGGTTGACACGCTGATCTTGCTGAGCTTGGTTTTGTTTCAGCAACTCGGTAGCTCTGCTTCTACAAATCTCTCGCCAAGCTTCACGGTTTGGTGGTGATCCGTCGACTGCTATATCACGGATCAGAGAGCGAATAACGGGCGTTGTTGCATCAGTGAATATTTTGAATAGCATCCCAACCAAATAGTGTCGGAAGTGTTGAAGCGCTTTAACTACTGCCAGCGTCTCCAGCTCGTAAGAGGGATATTTACAGTCCGCTGCATGTGTCAGTGTGTACTACTGTGGCTAAACCAGGATCAAATATGACCAAAATGGGTTCACTCGTCAGGCACTCGATGATCTCCTGGCGAGCCTTCTCTTGTTCTGGTCCCCATGCGAACTTTTCATTCATTTTTTTTTTGGTAAGTTTGGCTATACAAGCGGTTTTGACTGCAAAGCTGAAGTATCCAGCGAGTCCTAAGAACGTGGCGAACGGCTGTTTACCAGGGCTTCTACTTTGCGAGGGCTCGGCCTTACCTGACCCTGACTCACCACCCGGCCTAGATACTCCACTTCTTCGGTTGTAACGAATGTGCACTTACGCAAATTAATAGAAAAACCTGATGTTGAGAGCGTGTGAAGCACTTTCCTAAGGAGTTCAAGGCCTTCCTCCACAGTATGGCTCATCAATAAAACGTCATCGACGTAAATTAGGACACTACCTGCCTCTATAAAGCTATTTAGAGTTTTATTAATGATCCGCTGGTATGCGATGGGAGAATTCGTCAGACCATATGGCATCTTAACAAATTCGTAATGGCCGCCTTCGGGGTGACGAAACCAGTCCTGTGTATTGAGGCTTCATGGATTCTAATTTGATGACAAGCAGTAGCCATGTCTAATGAGTTTAAATATTTAAAACTACCCAACCTATCAATATGGTCGTCGATCAAAAGCATCGGATACCGATCTTTAAATTGTGATTTGATTCAATGCCCGAAAGTCAACACACATTCTATCCGTGCCATCTTTTTTTTTTCTTACTAGAATTATAGGACTTGAATACTCTGACTGTGACTCCCTCACTATCCCCTTATCAAGAAGATCTTTATTTATGCCTCGTACTTTTAGTTTTTCTTGGTAAGACAGTTTATACGGGCGGTAAACAATAATTGGCGTTTGGCTTGTTAAATTAATGTGCATTTCGCCAGTGGTCACAGTAGAACTCGCAGTTCCAGAAATTAGAAAGTCCGAAAAGTCATTAATGATAGACATGAGTAACTCTTTGTGTTTACCTATAAGACGCGTAACAACATTGGCGTCTGTAAAATGACGTACACTTGACGTGATGAAGTCTTAGTAGTATGAGTTAATGTTAGTATATCGGTTCCAATTATTATAGATGTAAACATACATGAGGAAGGTAGGTACAACTACGAAATCAGCGTCAATGGATATTTCGGGGAATTCAACGGTCAAAGTAACGGAAGAAGTTGAAACTATTTCCTATTCGCTGATGCCCTTAAGTACGCATCGTCTAGTCTTTGGTTGGCATAACAGGTATTTTAAAACGTTACCAGAAATCAAAGAAGTATTCATTGCACCGCTATCAATTAATACATCGACCGGGATGCCCTGGACTACTGCCGTAGTAATGTCATTACTCTTAGGAGAATTTACTAAAGACTGATCAACTTCTTTACTAAAGATTGATGTTACGCGCATTACGATTTCCCGATCGTTCTTTTGCAAAACACTTACTTTCATTATGTCCGAGCTTTTTACAAAAAGTACATGGGACTGATGTATTTGAACTTGAGTGTGATTTTTCCTCCGGTTTGTCAACAAGCGGTTTCTCTTTTTGACAACGATAACTTTTATGTCCAGTTTGCCCACAGTTAAAACATTTGATCTTAGGCTGACTCGCATCATCACGCCGTTTTAAAGTTCGAACACGATTATCTTGTTTACCGCGGCTAGGCTTGGTATATATCGATAGAAACGAAACTAAACTATCAGCAGTTATGTTGGCGTTTGCTGCTGCAGCCCTCACCTGCGCGTCCGCTATACCCCGAATAACTATATCTGTCATTAACTCTTCGCTCAAACCCTTGACTATGCGAAGCCGTAATAACGATCGACGAGCGTATTCGGCATACGTACTAAACTTATCTGACGTACTATTTATGACATCGGCAAGTATATTAGCAAAGTCGAGCTTACTTGGGCAAAGAGGTTTAAACTCCCGCTTAAAATTTGTCCAAGACCGATCGTTGGTCACCCACTCGTTTAACCAAACCTTAGCGTCACCTTTCAAACACTGTGCTACACGTGACAAACATTCTCGGTCGCTCCAGCCATTCGAATCCCGGGCTAGATCGACTTCCTCGCACCACGAATTTATGTGGTGGATACTGGGGTCGAAGTTCGAAACGTAATACTGAGATCGCGATGGAATTACAGATTTTAATGCTTCAGCTAACACTAAGGTACAATTCGTGTGAGTATCGCTCGCTGGATGGCAATCATTATTTTTATGTACACCGCTAGTACTAGGCATAGACTTTTGCAATAATTCGCGGTTCTCACTAGTTACACGTACAGGTGCAGGTGTCGACATCAGGGCGGTAGGCTCCTCAGGTCGAGACGGAGAACTATTATTCAACTGATCACAATTTAATTCGCTTTCGAATAATAAGGGTTGAGTACTTACCGGATCCCTGTTGACGACATCTGCGTGCCCCTTATTTTGTTCTAACACGTTCAATCGCGCCAGGATTACATCTAACGAACGTTGTAACTTTTGATCCTTAGAACGTTTACGACAGGTATTATGCCTATCCCACGACCTATGTATAACGCGGGAATACGATCGTGACCTAGTCCGCGAGCGACGCCTATCACTATCACTGGAATGTCTTACCTGTCTACGAAACTTACGCGACCGACTACGAGAACGAAGACGCCGCGATCTACCCATTATTTTAATAAAATTACGCGCGGTACAAGTGTTACAGATTTAACGAATCGCGCCCTAAATAAATTTGAAAAAAAAATGGATAGTCCAAACGGTCAGGCTGTGTACGGATCCTATCCCACTTCTGATTTTAGGAACCAGAAGTGGATTTTATAAAAAGTAAAGAAATAACTACGAACTATTTTAATACAATCGAAAAATATTAACAAATATAACACAAAAATAATTGAGCAAACTAAAATAAAATATAACACAGCTGACAGTGTGTACGCTCCGACCTTTGGCGGGAAAACCAACACAAGGCGCCTGTCATTTGTTTGACATTCCTTTTATAGGCGTGATAATCTATGCGTATTTTATTATTATCTATGGTGATGCTACTCGCTGTTCATTCCCAACAATATATATATTTATTTCTAGCTCCTCCGCCTCGATTTAACGAAAGGAGGTAAAGCATCGGAAGGTCTAGCGGGCCACGTGGTCAACTTGCTGACCACAGACGCGCAAAGATTTGACATGGCCAGTCTCTTCATGGTGGACCTCGTCAGGACCCCTATAGAGAGCACCCTCATCGTATACCTGATGTATCGGCAGATTGGTGTCGCTACCCTGATTGGGGTCGCGTTTCTGATCATGTTTATTCCGTTGCAAGGTTAGTATTTTTTACAGTATAATTAATATTTTTTCTTCAATTTATATGTAGGTACAGCCGCCAGCACATCAAGCTACCCAAAACTGTCAAATTTTCCCAATGAACCTTGAACCTTATACTTCAAGCGATAAAGTTGAAAATCTATTAAAGAAAATTGACAGATTGTAGTAGCTTGATGTGCTGGCGTCTGTACCTACTCTCTAAGTTTGTCTTGGACATAAAAGGTTGAGCTACGCTGGCCGCGGTTGGTTCGTGGATGGGTGACCATCCATTACATATCGAGCCCCCTCCGTGCCTCGAAAAGTACGTTAAGCCACGGGTCCCGGCTGTCATTCGTAGATCTTTGACAGTCGTTACTTGTAGTCAAAAGCCCAAGTCTGACAATGGTCTTACCAAGGGTTATCGTGTTACCCAGTAACTGGGTTGTGGAGGTCAGATAGGCAGTTCCATGTAAAATACTGGTTTTCAGCTGCATCCGGTTAGACTGAAAGCTGACCCTAACGTAGTTTGGAAAAGGCTAATAATAATAATAATTATTATTTATTTATTTCCAAGTATATGGTATTTTGAGATCTTACACTAATAATGTTCCACATATACTACCATTGCTGGCGTAGAAATATTAAAAAAAAAAGTTAAGCACATTCAAATCATCACTAAATTAATTAAAATGTCAAAAAGTAAAATAAAAATTAATTTGCTATGTCCAAAATACAAGTTCTAAAGTCAAAGTAATACAATGATATTAAGATGAATTGCAATGTCAGAAAATATACTTAAAATTTCAAAATAAACAATATTATGTCCAAAATATAAACTCTATAGTCAAAGTAATAATTATAGATATTATGCCAAAATGAATATTTATTACAATATCAAAAATTATGATTTAAAAATTCATTAACTGAATAAAAGCACATCTCTAAGAGCCAAGCAAACATTTTACATTTAAATTTATCTATTGGTAACATTCTAAACTCAGATGGTAATTTATTATAGATTTTTATCGTCATACAACTGGCATTTCTACTATAGAGATGCAGTCTCTGAGGAGGAACTAACAGTTTGCCAGCATTTTTTTATTCAATCTTTCCGAGACTTGTTCATTCAATGAAAATAAATGAGGGTATTTTTTAACAAATAAACATGCCTCAAAAATATACAGACACGGGAGTGGGAGAATTTTAAGCTAGCCAGATTGAGTTCATAAAATTAGAGCTTAGAGATTAATTTTATTGAAGTGAAACTTCTTTACGCACGCTTGACTTGGGGAGTAAGCTGGCGAACGCGTGACGTAAGCGTTACGAAAAGTGTGATCGGGCGAAGCGAACGGGAGTTGAGTGGGGGATTTAAGCAAGAGAAAGCAGTGCGCGCGCACATTTTCTTTCTCTCTTCCTCTCATAGCCAAATACGTTTGAAGTTTCACTTGTCGTGTGGTCATAAGCACACTCGGTTTTTTTTTTGTTTAACCCTGTGTAATATTAATCCTTATACATTTCCAGGTTATCTCGGCAAAATATCAAGTAAGCTGCGACGACAGACAGCCATACGGACAGACAACAGGATTAGATTAATGAACGAAGTTATTCAAAGTATTGAAGCAATCAAAATGTATGCCTGGGAGAATGCGTTCGTTAGAATTATTGGGAAGGCGAGAAAGTAAGTATCATTAGACTTTTTGCTATCCACGTTTTATTATTTTCATTTCGTATCGAGGTCCTGGGTTCGATTATCAGGTAAAGAAAGAACAAAAAATACGTGTAGGTCTGACCAACTCATCATCTGCCTAGCCTTTTACCAACTATGTTGGGGTCGGCTTTCAGTCTAACCGGATGCAGCTGAATACCAGTATTTTACATGGAGCGACTGCCTATCAGACCTCTACAACCCAGTTACTGGGTAATACGATACCCCTTGGTAAGACTGGTTGTCAGATTTTCGGGCTTCTGACGACCCGTAACTACTGTCAAAGATCCACGAATGACAGCCGGGACCAACGGCTTAACGTGCTTTCTGAGGCACGGAGGGGTCTTGATATATAAAGATGGTCACCCATCCACGGACCAACCGCGGCAAGCGTAGCTTAACCTGATCGATCGACCCGTGCGGCTGATATTACTTAGCCACAAGCCTTATAAGATCACTTTTTTGTTCACAGGAAAGAAATGAATGTAATAAAAAAAATGTCATGGCTACGCGCAGTCATGATATCCTGCGTAAAACTGAACACAAAGGTCGCCATTTTGCTCAGCATAATGTCGTACATTTCATTCGGCAACGATTTGACAGCCGCGAAAGTATTCGTCATATTTTCCTACTACGAAATTCTGAAATACACCCTTGTCGATTTTCTCCCTCTCGCAATTACATTTACACTGGAAGCCTATGTTAGTGTGAAAAGGATACAAGAGTTTTTGTTGTTGCCTGAGGTTGATAATCAAGATGGCGTCGACTTGTTGACCATAGATGAGAAGAATGTCGTTACGACTAACGGAGTTTTTGAGAAGATTGGGAATGGGTAAGTTATTCATATAATACTTTTATACTTATATTGTATTTCATTAGCATTTGGAATAAATGAAAAGATGAAACGGATTTTTGTTTGGTCTGATACCGTGGGTCACCAAAGAATGTTATGTAAAATATCCGTCCATCCTTTGAGACATATATTTAGCATAACATTGCCACAATCAGGGCCCTGTTTTTTATAAAGCTGACAATTCGACATATTATGTCAAAAAATTACAAAATTGTAGAATTGTCGCTCCTAGGCTGTTTAGTAAAAGTAACAAATTTCCCAAACAGCCAGCAAGCGTACATCAAATCTGAAAGCAACCTGGAACAGTTGAAGCCTCATGTGCTTATCGCTATGAAGGACTACACGGCTCACTGGAAGAATGTGGACGATGACTCCGTGGATGGGAAGATTCCGGCGCTTGTGGACATTAACCTTACTGTAAGTAGTAGCACAGAATACTTAAAGTACTACGTACAGAAAGGCCACTCCCTTCCCGGCACTAACATCAGTTACCACACCTCACCCCGCACTTCGAGGTTACCGTCGCAGTTCTTTAACAAAGAGCGCTCGCAAACACAAGTACCTCACGCACACATTCATACGTATACAAACGTCATTTTTTAATGTAGTAGTAGTAGGTAATTATTTTGCGAGCGTTGTATGGAGTGTCCGGGGTGTGGTAGTAGTTAAAAAGGGGCCTTCGGAAAGATGTCAACGTCGCAATTAACTGTCAAAGTTCAGAAAATCTTTTTGAAGTGAAAACTTCTTTATGCGCGTTGGGCATTTTTTGAAATGGGAAAAAACCATTGAATTCGCGCCACTGTTACCGTAACCGACACCGCTTCGGATGTGTTCGGCTGTCCTCGGGATGTACTCGGTTTTAATGTCTATCCAATATGTCAGTGAGTGATGGCAAAGTATTCTGTTTGTGTTTTGTTTTCACTTCTGTCGGCACTCCCGGAGTGCCACTGTTTTTTTTTATTTAATCACGATTAGATATCGATACCCATCATCTTTGATGTTTCGCAAGTCAATTTAATTTCACCTTATTTAACGTTTTCGTTTAATTTCGCCCACAGATAAAACCAGAAACTCTAACAACGGTAGTGGGCACAGTCGGTTCGGGCAAGTCTACACTACTGCAGGCAATGTTGAGAGAACTGTCACCCACTAGTGGACATCTGCATGTCCACGCTATAGTGGCCTATGCGTCGCAAGAGCCGTGGCTGTTTGAGGCTTCTGTAAGTGTCCCTTTGATTTATTTTAGGTAGTAGTAGATCACTTGAGCGGTGAATGCTTATGCGAATCCCGCATCCCCGGCCATATTTCCACCGCGAGAAAAAAAAGTAGTAAGAAAGAAAGAAAGAAAATACGTTTATTTGCGGTGAAAGTGACGCAAAAAGAACATAAACACAAAAAATAAAATAAAAAGGTAGGGGGAAACATGCGTCACATCCACGCAAAACGGCTATCGCTCAGCATTATGCTGCGACCCTATGCAGGACAGAGCCCCAGCGCTGGTTTTCAGCGACAGCCGGCGCTGACGTAATGACGTCGTCCGGTGCAGCAAACAATTATTAAAATACAGTGTACTTAAAGAAAAATAATTGAATTTAAAAGTGATAGAATATTATACTAAACAGGAAATAGACATGGGTACAGTACATGCTATGAGAATATCATCCTCAATAAACGTTTTACACTTTATGAAATGGCAACATTTTGAAGCGTCCTTATGAATTTGACGTAAATGTACCCAACGTGCACCAAAGTAATTATGATGTAAGAAATTACAAAATAGTAGTAATAGTAGATCACTTTGAGATGAGGGGCCCGTGATTTGATCGGCTGATTTTTAATCGCCAAATGCGTGCACTTCAATGTAGCTCCATACTGATTCCCTGAACGATCAAAGTATCGGTCAACAAAAAGTCGCTAGTGCGCGCTGGCTCTAAGAGAGGGCGCCCACGAGCAACTTTTGTCTCAGCAACTAATTTGTCTCTCACATCAAGTCTAGTTTATTATTATTTGTATACCACCAAGTGGTAGAACATAGAGATTATAATAATAAATTAATATGTCTTCTCGATCAGAAATAGAAATAATTCAAGGTTATGATTTCCGCGTCGATGCCAGCCTGTATAAAAATACTGCTGAACCAGTGGCGTAGCGTGCCTGGGCGGGGCCCCGTATAAATATTTGTTGGGGGCCCTTAGAAAGGGTAAAGATTTCTCACAAAAGAAAAAAAAAATGTTTGCATTAAATTAAAAGAAATATTTATTCATCATAATTATCTATCTGTCACTTTTTCCAAAATGTTTACAAACAATTCAAATTAAATATTCACTCTCCTTGCCTTTTTTTCGGCAAACTGATTTATTAGGTAAATCATTTATAGCTTATAATTGCTTTTTTTGACCTTTGTCATTTGTGAAATAAAAAAAAAATTGGGGAGTTTTTATTAATTTTTGCTTACGACGTTGGGGGCCCCCGTGGTCCGGGGGCCCCGTATAATTGATACGGCAGATACGGCGGTAGCTACGCCCCTGTGCTGAACACTTTCCCGACACCAAATCAACTATAAAAATCGCTCTCTTCTCACTAGGTCCGTCAAAACATCTTGTTCGGCCAGGATATGGACCTTCGAAGGTACAAGCAAGTGATAAAATGCTGCCAACTGAAGACTGATCTTGAGATTTTGCCGAATGGAGATAAAACTGTTGTTGGGGAACGAGGTGAGTTCACATTGTACATTCAAATTGCCTCCAGAAGTGACGAATCTTAAATGTATAGACGCCAGCATATGAAGCTACCCGAAACTGTCAAATTTTTCCAATCAACTTTGAACCTTATGCTTTAGCGATAAAGTTGAAAATCTATTAAAGAAATTTGACATATTGTAGTAGCTTCATGTGGTGGTATCTGAACAATTATCATCAGCTTTGGCAGCCTGGTTCCACATATTCCTGATCATAGTAAAGGCGTACACGCATCTCCGACTAACCCCTTCGTGATACAGTCGTGATGTTATAAGTATGTATAGTCATCGCCACGCTTCGTTTCACGCACCCCGCTGCGTAATGACACAGAATACTTAAAGTACTACGTACAGAAAGGCCACTCCCTTCCCCGCACTAACATCAGTTACCGCACCTCACCCCGCACTTCGAGGTTACCGTCGCAGTTCTTTAACAAAAGCGCTCGCAAACACAAGTACCTCACGCACACATTCATACGTATACAAACGTCATTTTTTAATGTAGTAGTAGTAGGTAATTATTTTGCGAGCGTTGTATGGAGTGTCCGGGGTGTGGTAATGAGGTGCAGTGTGCCATATCGCCTAAGGAAGACTGGCAAAAAATCCCTGAGGCATTAAATCCACCTTTGTTCAGTTAAAATTACGTTATTTTTATTATCAGCCATTTCTGTCCCACTGCAGGGCAAAGGCCTCCCTTCCCTTCTTCCATTTATCCCTGTCCAGTGCTGTTACACGCCAATCCTTGTGGAAAGAGTCGAGTTCGTCCCGCCATCTCATTCTGGGCCTGCCGCGTTGCCGTTTGCTGCTGTTTGGGACCAGTGGCGTGCATTGCATATAGGCATATAAGCAGTGCCTACCTCGATATATCAACATAAGCCTGTCAACTACATTGTAGTGTGTGTGCCCCGCAATTAAGAAACTCACTAAATTATCATACCTAACAAAAAACAAAATCATCATACAAACACGCGGCAGTAGGCAGTCGCCGGACGGCCTACTCGGCTCCCGTACTATTCGCACATTGTCATCGGTCTTTACTCGTTCAAGTTAATACGACCAAATTAAAAATACGTACGTCTCACGCGTAATACCATGACGTTCGACCTTCGCTGTTTATCACCCTTAAGTAGGCATGCCTACTCAAATAACGACACTTTTGACCTCACTTTTTTTTTCTGATTAGTGACCGCGTTTGCCTAGACTAGACCCGGCCTAGTGCCTACCTATTCTGAAAACCAATGCACGCCACTGTTTGGGACCCATTGTGTGGTTACTTTAGCCCATATTCTATTAAACAAATAAATACCGATAATCCGATACGTGCTTCACGTCTATGAAGTTTTGTCAACGAATTAATTTGATCTTTTTGTAATTAATGTCTAGGTGCCTCCTTATCCGGTGGCCAACGCGCCCGGATATCGTTAGCGCGCTGCGTGTACCAGAACGCTGATGTTTATCTGCTGGATGACCCTTTAGCGGCTGTGGATGCTAAGGTAGGAACGACATGCACTTTGTTGACCCTGTCTGTTTGAGGGTCTTCCCACATTTATCGACGCGGAATCGGCTTAAGCCGAGTGCGTATCACCAAACTACGCCGAGCCGATGCGAATGGTCTTAGTAACAACCATACACATAAAGGCTTTTTTGACCGGTGCTAGCCGATTTCGCGTCGATAAATGTGGGGAGACCCTGATTGAACTGTCAACTGAACTGACTCACAAATTCGCCTAGTGTCTGGAGCCCTTATATAGGCTGCGGACACGAAGTCAGCGGGCGCGGGGCGGCGGCGGAGGCGGCGCGGGCAGCGGCGCGTTTCAATGCATAGATTTATGGATAATAATGGAACTGGCCTCGAAGCGTACGAGCGATGCGCACCAGTCTAGCGGTGCCCGCGCGGCTGCATTGACGTAGTGTTGTTCCTTTTTTTTTTTTTGCTTTTTAACGACGCGACGTTTCAAAATGTTGTACCACAAAGATGTTGTCGTCGCTGTTTAGATATTTCGTTCGCAAACAAAGACACTAATCTATACTAATATTATAAAGAGATAAAGTTTGTATGTTTGTAAGTTTGTATGTAGGGGGTAATCTCTGGAACTACCAGTCGGATTTGAAAAAATCTTCTTGCATTTGATAGCCCAATTCTTGAGGAAGGCTATAGGCTATTTAACGTCACGCTATGACCCTTAGGAGCCGAGCAAAAAGAAAAAAAAGTCAAAAAGAATGTTAAGTGATAGCGCGGGCGGGTGATGCGATACGACGGGGTGGCTCGGGGGAAACAAGAAGTTTCACGCGAATGAAGTCGCGGGCTGAAGCTAGTTTCTCATAACACAACACTACGCCGCTCTAGCGCCGCGCCGTCTGCTCGCTGGCTTTGAGACCGGGGCTGCGTTGCCGCGCCGCTCCCCGCGCCGCCGCCGCCCTTGTCTCTTAATCGCTGACTTCGAGACCGAGGCCTTACAGTAGGCGACTGAGATTCGCCAAAAAAAAAAGAAAGAAGCAAGAAAATATATACAATAAGATTTTATCAAACTGGAACGAACAGATTTTATTCTTAACTGGCTTATTCTTAATGTAGGTGTACTATAGATTCACCCCTACCTATCCTTTTGAGGATTACATTCGTGATGTTAATATGTCATGATATTTTATTAAACTAGGCATTAAAAATATAAGGTCCCATTAAAATAGATGGACAAACTTTTAGAAATCATTCAGACCACCAAAATAAGGACGATGGTAAGAAAATATATAAGAAAAACGCATTAGATACTTACAAGAAAAATAGTCAGCTAACGAAAATAGACGCCGGCAATTTATTATTTTAGGTCAAAATAAAATCACTTGAATCAGTGTTTTTTTTTTGCTTGGATATCTTTGGTTAGACGTACTGAGCGCTGTGTTAAAATTTGTTCGTCTATTTTAATGGGCCCTGTAAAATCTGTCTTTCAGGTGGCCCACGCAATATACGAGGATTGCATCAAGAACTTCCTCCGCGACAAGGCGACGGTGTTAGTAACGCATCACGTGCAGTACGCGAAGCATGCGCACAATGTGTGCGTTATGAGATCCGGACGGGTAAGTGTGTTAAGCTACCTACATAGTTAGATAGAATACTCTTCTTGCACAAAAATGTGGCACTCTGGGAGTGCCGACAGAAGTGAAAACTTGAACAATTGACAACATTTCAAACCTGACACGACCTTAAAACAAAAATACTATTTCTTTATTTTCGTATCCTGAGTTCAAATATATTTTTATTTTATTTTTTTATTTCTACATTTCTGAGAAAAAAAATAAAAATCAAAAAACATGTGATGACGTCGCATAAACGGCGGAAAGAGGTAGTTACCTTTGCGCATTCCAATGTCTTTGATTGAAAACATTACATCAAACAAGACATGTCAATGTCACCTAAGAAGTGTAACTAGAAAACAACTAAAAACTGAATTGAATTCAACAATATTTTTTCCTATCAACTCGACACGCTGCTTACTGTTAATATTATTAATTTTTTATTGATATTTCGCCAATAAAATGGATCCCAATGAAAAATATACGCCAATGACGGAACCAAAACAATGACTGAGACAAGTGACATCTAACAGTTTTTTTAACGGGTCACAATAAAGCAAAGGTAATATCGCCATTCTACCGTCATCTGGCACTTACGTCTTTTTAGAATACACCGAATTTCAAAGTTAAAATTATGAATGAAAAGTGCATAATTTCGAAAAACGAAAAAATATGGGTGCCCTAGATTTGAATTTACTTTTATATTACGTAATAATACATGCAGGTTAAAAATATGAAATGTTGTCAATTACGTGTGTATTTTTTGAATCGTCATATAAACAAAACACAAACAGAATACTTTGCCATCACTCACTGACATATCGGAAATACATTAAAACCTAGTACAGACGCCAGCACATCAAGCTACCCGAAACTGTCAAATTTTCCCAATCAACCTTGAACCTTATGCTTAGCGATAAAGTTGAAAATCTATCAAAATCTATTTGTAATAAGATTAGACATTTAAATAAACCTTTTTTACAGTCCGTTCGACCGATTTTGACTTCCATGCCGTAGGCATAAGGATGGCATTATAAGCAAAAAAGTGGTTACAATACCAACTATTTACTGCAGCTGCCATTTGTCATGCCATCAACGCAATAGAATTCAAAATCGGTTGAATGGACTGTAAAAAAGGTTTATTTAAATGTCTAATCTTTTTCCAAATGCAGTATACCTTATACAGGATGGCATTGAATTAATAAACAGTCACGCTCTTTCCCCCTAACTAATAAACGTATTACATCAGATGAATAAATTACTTTTTTAAGACTTTTGAAAGAAGAAGACAAAGCGTTGTGTAACTATACAGAGGCTATACAACGTTTATTAGTAAGGGGGTTAGTGATTAAAAATACTCATGGACATGAACGCTTTAAACTATGAGACCTACTTTATAGTCTCAGAAAAAAGTCTGCTGATATCCTTGCCATCCTGTATATGCAAAGTTATCAACGAAATTACCATCTTTTATTCTTTCTCCACCAGATCGAAGCCCAAGGAACCTATCTTGAGCTAAAGAACGGAGTAGCAGAATTCGAGAAACTCATAGAGATGGGAGAGAAGGTCAAAGAAGAGAAACAGAAAGCCACCACCTATGAGAATACTGAGACTGTGGTAAGTTGTTAATTATAAATAATTTATTAATCAATCAATAGTTTATCAATCAAAGATTTACCTCACTACCACAAAACAGTGTTTATCAGGTGTTTAGGCTAAACACCTTTTAAACACGACATAATTCTATGGAATTTGACGTTACACTGACATTAGACACACGTTGAACAAGTGATTATGTTATGTGGTAAGACCCTTAATGGTCAATCAATATTTTATCAATCAATGATTTATTAATCAATCAATAGTTTATCAATCAATGATTTTGGAATCAATCAATAATTTATCAATCAATGATTTATAAGTCAATCAATATTTTTTTAGATCTAACAATACTTACAACATAAGTTGGCGATTAGGTTATCACATTAATTGAAACCACGTATTCTGCATTACGTACTTGAAACGAGTGTTTGTAAAATAATTAATAACAATTAACATTCTAGCCGTGGGATCTGTTTTTTCGTTTGAGTATTTAAAAAAATTTAACTTAATTTTAATAATGGAAAAATAACTTTAATTCCTTCACAATAAAGTTCAGTTTACGCTATAATTATTGAAAAAAAAAAAAAAAATCAAATGAACACTTTAACGCGGGAAAAATTATTGTTGTTCGTCATTGATTTTGAAAAGTAATTGTATTTGACAAAAAAGTTCTGACTAGGTACTACTTAGTTTTAATTTCCGCGCATTATTTGAGAAAAGTACTCTACAAGCCTTGGCCACAACTAGGCATTGATGGACTTACGTATGTGTACAGTCACGTCTAAAAGTATGTATACACTTGGTAATTTTCAATTGCGATTTTTTCGTGAAATAACGAATGCAACGTTGAAATACGACACTTAACATAAACCTATGGGTTCGAAAATACTATTTTCGTAATTTATAACGTAAAATTTCATTCAAAAATAAAGGAGAAAATCGCCTTTGAATGAAGCCAAGTGTATACATACTTTTAGACGTGACTGTACCTCGGCGTCGCATCGGCCCACATTTACACGTTCGTCCGTCATTGCTTCTTTGGCTGGCCGCTGCAGTAATGTACTATATAATAAACTTTATTTCTTCTCACTAGGTTTATAACGTCATGATTAAGTCAGACAAAGCGGACACAAAACGAAGCGTTAGTTTTTATTTTATTTTAGTAATTTAAATGCCTTGTCGGTACAGACGCCAGCACATCAAGCTACTACAATCTGTCAAATTTCTTTAATAGATTTTCAACTTTATCGCTAAAGCATAAGGTTCAAGGTTGATTGGGAAAATTTGACAGTTTCGGGTAGCTTGATGTGCTGGCGTCTGTACATTTCGATTTTTCCTGTGAAAACCACTTTTCACCAGCGGTAGCCTTGTTCATAATAATATTAGCTAGCAAGTTACAGTTCATATTTAGTCTTTCGTAGAACTTTGATTAATAACTGAAGTAAAAGTAAACATATACAGGGTTATTGGAAAAACACCAACAACCTTTTAAGAGGTCATTGTACTCATCATTATGAACAAATTTTACTGTGGGACCAAACCTGAAATCGCGGAAAAAAAATCCGCGGTTCGGTAGGCTGTTCCCTATACTACAATTTATGTTCGTATAACTCGTCAAAATGTAGGGAAAAGCTGTTTTTTTTTCGCGATTTCAGGTTTGGTCTCATAGTAAAAGTTGTTCATAATGATGAGTACAATGACCTCTTAAGAGGATGTTGGTGTTTTTCTAAAAACCTTGTATATATGAAAATCAAAAATTATGTAAAATCATTTGTGAATTTCGATAATAAAATTAATTGTTTATCAAATTGACACGCTACGCCAATTATTATTGACCGTCGAAGAATGACAGTTATGATTTGAGTACACGGACAATTTAAGTTGGTTGTCAATATCGCTAAACGATTAATTTCCTTTACTTTAGATGTATATTGTTAGCCTTAGGGCCTGTGCATACCACGTTTTTTAAACGCGCCGTTGACGCGCGCTTAAATCCCGCGCTTCTATCCTACAGAGATCTACAGGCTGCGTCTGACTAGCGTGAGTATCGCGTCTGTATCGCTACAAACGCGCGTCAACGGCGCGTTTAAAAAACGTGGTGTGCACTGGCCCTAAGTTGGTTGTCAATATCGCTAAACGATTAATTTCCTTTACTTTAGATGTATATTGTTAGCCTAATCCGATGTAATTATTTTTAGGAACACAGCTACAAGCTCAGATCACAGCGGTCCATGTCAGAAGCATCACAATTGTCTTTCAACCTGGATCTAGACAACAATTTAAACCCTAAATATGAAGGTAAGACTTCTATTCAAATGACAAATCAAACGAAGCAAAATGGAACAAACACGCACACTTACACGTACACACACACACCCCCACACACCACATAAACATCACACATATACACGTACCGTCAACAAAAGAGATAAGTATGCAGGACCGTCGGATATAGTTGAAGTTTAGTAAGAAACCGATGGATGCTGTCGACTGAAATATAATTTGATAAATGAGCTGTTTGTATTCTATTAATAAAATTAAATTTTATTCCAGAACATCCATCGGTTTCTTACTAAACTTCAACTATATCCGACGATCCTGCGTACTTATCTCAAAAACTCAAATTCAAAGCATTTATTTCAATTAAACCATGTACAGGCATTTTTGAATTGTCAAAATTAAATAGTCGGTCAGTTAGTCAGAAATTTGAAGCTAGTTGCCGATTCCAAAGCGTAGATCTGTATGGAGAAGAACGGGCAAGAAACTCCATGGACACTCTTTTAAATCAAGAATATTACAAAATCCTGGGTACATTATTCTTGTTGCTTCTATATGTGAGAACAATGTAAAAAAACACACAAATGAAGAAACAATAAAAAAATAAGATTAAAAATAGGCCTTGGCAGTTAAGAGATGACCAGTCTCAACGGACGTCGCCCGTTCACGAACATGACGCGTGGATCAGCTCCATCCAGCTCAACCATTTTGTAGGGAACCAAATGATCCAAAACAAACATCACACATAAACACGTACCTTACCATACCTGAAATCACCTCTCTCCACTCTGGTACACGAGTATTTTGGCCCACTCTGGTACACGAGTATTTTGCCCCACTCTGGTACACGAATATTTTGCCCCACTCTGGTACACGAGTATTTTGCCCCACTCTGGTACACGAATATTTTGCCCCACTCTGGTACACGAGTAATTTGCCCCACTCTGGTACACGAGTATTTTGGCCCACTCTGGTACACGAGTATTTTGCCCCACTCTGGTACACGAGTATTTTGCCCCACTCTGGTACACGAGTATTTTGGCCCACTCTGGTACACGAGTATTTTGGTCCACTCTGGTACACGAGTATTTTGGCCCACTCTGGCACACGAGTATTTTGCCCCACTCTGGTACACGAGTATTTTGCCCCACTCTGGTACACGAATATGTTGCCCAACTCTGGTACACGAGTATTTTCGCCCATTCTGGTACACGAGTATTTTGCCCCACTCTGGTACACGAGTATTTTGCCCCACTCTGGTACACGAGTATTTTCGCCCATTCTGGTACACGAGTATTTTGCCCCACTCTGGTACACGAGTATTTTGCCCCACTCTGGTACACGAGTATTTTGCCCCACTCTGGTACACGAGTATTTTGCCCCACTCTGGTACACGAGTATTTTCGCCCATTCTGGTACACGAGTATTTTGCCCCACTCTGGTACACGAGTATTTTGCCCCACTCTGGTACACGAGTATTTTGCCCCACTCTGGTACACGAGTATTTTGCCACGTCGAATGCACTGCTAATTGTATTGTTACTTCCTCTTCTTACTCTTCTTCTAATTTGCGACCATTTATTTTTAGGCGAGAGTCAAAAGAAAGGCTCAGTAGACAACAGTGTCTACGTGTCGTACATCCGCAGCGGTGGCAGCACTCTGTCTATGGCGCTGCTCATCTTACTGTTCCTACTGGCGCAGTTCTTCTACTCTTCAACTGATGTCTGGTTGAAAGAATGGTAAGTACCTACTACAAATTACATTGTAAGAGCCTGTCCACATGGCGCGTTGCGTCAGCATTGCGTCGACGCAGCGCTGCCGTTGCGTTGTTTTACATACAAATAACCATAGTTTACACACGGTGCGCTGCGTCGTCGCAACGCACACATGACGGACAGCAGCCCCCGAGACGAAGCGGGAGGGGTGTAATTACCTGCGACGCTGGAGCGTCACCGCTCAGTTGCATTCAAACTCAAAACTCAAACTCAAAGCTTTTATTTCAATTAAACCATTACAGGCACTTTTGAATTGTCAAAATTAAGTAGTCGGTCAGTTAGTCAGAAAGTTGAAGCTAGTTGCCCATTCCAAAGCGTAGATCTCTATGGAGAAGAACGGGCAAGAAACTCCATGGACACTCTTTTTAAATCAAGATATTACAAAATCCTTGGTACATTATTCTTGTTGCTTCTGTATGTGAGAACAATGTAAAAAAAAAAACACATAAATGAAGAAACAATAAAAGAAATAAGATTAAAAATAAGCCTTGGCAGTTAAGAGATGACCAGTCTCAACCGACGGCGCCCGTTCACGAACATGACGCATGGATCAGCACCATCCAGCTCAACCATTGATAAAGAGGAGACACGTGGAACTGCGAACTGAAACCGAAACTGCGTCAACGCCCGCCCTTCATCACTTCCTAGTGCTTCCGCTGGGGAGAAGAAGTGGTGCAACAAACTCCCCAGCAGCACAGCTGTCTGTCCAGTTAGGAAAACTTGCTTAGAAAAAATAATAATTTTGAAAATTCTTAATTTTTTTCAGGGTTAACTTAGAAGAAGCAAACAGTGCGATTAAAATAGCCAATCAGCCGCCTAAAGAAACAAACTCGTCTGCGGTACCACCACCAGGTAAATAAAAAAAAAGAAAGAAAAAAAAACGAACAAAACACAAACAAGAGACACGAACAAGTGACTATTAATACAGGGTTATTTTAAATTGGCTAGCTAAACATCAGATAGATGCGTCACAAGCCGAACGCTTAGGCCGATCGTGCCTCTCTATCGCTTGTTCCGCACTCTCGCTTGCACGCTCGGCTCAGGCAGAACGTGACAATGAGTCATGCTTTTTCGTGCGTGCACAACAATAAAGATACCGCACATACATACACACACACACACACACACACACACATGCAGCCGCACACATTTACACCTAAGCATGTTTTCATAAAATAAATAAAGTTTTTGTAAATATATTTTCTATATTTCCCAGTCGTAAACTTCGAAGACATACCGACCAACCGCTTCAGCCTGACCAGGGAACAGTGCTTGTACATCTATGGCGGGCTCATCGGCATCTGCATAGTGTTCACGTGGAACAAACTGGTCCTCTTCTACAATACTTGCATCCGAGCATCCACCAATTTGCACGACAATATGTTCAAGTACGTTTATAATTCATAAGTTATTTTCTAACACTAGAGAGGGGCTTGTGGCTAAGCAATATCAGCCGCACAGGTCGATCGATCTTGCCGCGGTTGGTCTGTGGATGGGTGACCATCTTTACATACCAAGACCCCTCCGTGCCTCGGAAAGCACGTTAAGCCGTTGGTCCTGGCTGTCATTTATGGATCTTTGACAGACGTTACGGGTCGTCAGAAGCCCGAAAATCTGACAACCAGTCTTTAAGCCAAAGGGTATCGTATTACCCAGTAACTGGGTTGTGGAGGTCAGATAGGCAGTCGCTCCATGTAAAATACTGGTATTCAGCTGCACCCGGTTAGACTGCAAGCCGACCCCAACATAGTTGGGAAAAGGCTAGGCAGATGATGAAGTTATTTTCCAACACTATTATTCATAAATTCGGAGTAAAATTACTCCAGTATTTACTTCTGATACATTTTTAGAGGTATGCGAAACAGAGTGTAAAGTTCACTCATATTCTGTAGAAAAGGGAGGATCCTCCGACCAGACGGTTGTTGTGTCTGGCGTGCAACTGCCCGATGATTCATGTCGGGCTGTTGTGTCTATGCTAGTTGCGCGGTAAACTTTGCTTGCGAGATGCAGGATTTTGCGTGACGTCAGTATGACGTTGTAGATACCGACTACAAGTCTATTTCTTAGGAGCAGTGATGACCCAGTGGTATCGTCCCCGACTTACGAGTCGTGAGTCCGAACCCAGATAGGCACTTTTTGTATTTAATTTCAACACCACTGCTCTCAAAACGGTGAAGGAAAACATCGTGAGGAAACCGGTATGTCCTAGAGCCAAAAAATTCGAAGATATGTGACATCTACCAACCCGCACTGGGCCCGCGTGGTGGATTACGGCCCATTACCTTTCACTGAAAGGAGGCCTGTATCCCAGCAGTGGGAAAATGATAGTCTGACTATTATAGATATCATTGTCCTCTGAAGTTGCGCTAGCTAACCTGATTTGACCCTGTAAAACCAATGGCTAAACCTACTCTTCTATCCACAGAGGTGTGACCAGCGCTCCGATGTGGTTCTTCCACCACAACCCATCAGGTCGGATCCTCAACCGCTTCTCCAAGGATATGGGTCAAGTGGACACGTTGCTCCCCGTCGCCTTGGTCGACTGTCTTGGGGTAAGTCTGGCTTTACTGGGAACGAAGACTACGGGTACGTTCACATTTTTAACCGACTTCTAAAAAAGGAGGAGGTTCTCAATTCGAATGTTTGTATTTTTTTTTTTTTTATGTTTGTTCGCGCATAACTCCGTCGTTTGCCAACCGATTTGAAAAATTCTTTTTTTGTTAGAAAGGGTATACTTCCCAAATGGTCCCATGAAAATTTTATCGAAATCGGACAAGCGGTTTTTGAAAAATCAACAAAAATCTAAAAAAAATTATCTACATTGTCTACATTAACGATCTTTTTGTTTACTTTTTTGTGGGGTAGGTACAACTAAAAAGTGAAAAATAAAAACTTTTTTACAAAAAAAAAAACAACCGACTTCAAAAAAAACTACAAAGTGATAAATAACTTTAATTTCGGAAGTCGGTGTCAAAAAACGAAAATGCGAAACCAACGACACCGACTTCCGAAATTAAAGTTATTTATCACTTTGTAGTGTTTTTTTTGAAGTCGGTTGTTTTTTTTTTGTAAAAAAGTTTTTTTACCTACCCTGTATAAGATTTTGAATTTACGTTAAGTCGTCTTGAATTGTTGTTTGTTGGTTTTATTACACAGTTCTTCCTCGAGGTGATGGCCATATTGGTAGTGGTATGCCTTGTGAACTGGTGGTTACTGATACCTACTGCTGTGGTGGCCGTGCTCCTGTTCCTGCTGAGGGACCTGTTCCTCCATACCAGTCGCGAGCTGAAGAGGATTGAGGCCATCGGTGAGTTATTTTAACCTCTTACATAATCAGCCTATAATGTTCCCACTGCTGGGACACAGGCCTCCTCTCAGTGAGAAGGAGTGGGCCGTAATCTACCACGCGGGCCCAGTGCGGGTTGGCAGATGTCACATGTCTTCGAATTTTTGGTTCTAGGACATGCCGGTTTCCTCACGATGTTTTCCTTCACCGTTTTAAGAGCAGTGGTGATGAAATAATTTACACAAAGTAAAGCGCCTGCCTTTATTCGAATCTACGACCTACAACTCGTAAGTCGCGGCCGTTACCACTTGGCCACCACTGCTCTCTTAATAACCTCTTAATCACCGCTAATGAGACACTATTAATTTTCTGTTATAATGGGCCGATATTGGCCCGCGCCGAGACGGAGTGCACCAGATTTACATGTCATTGAGTGCCATATAAGCATACGATCCATTGATGATAATAATTATAGGGCCGACCGCTTAACTGAGACGTTGCCCGATGTAGCAGCGCGGTGCGGGAGGGGTGATCTTTTTTCTAAATTGAATCTTTAAAAAAAATAAGTTTAAAAACTAAAACCCGACTACTGAAAAGGATGAAACAAGTACCTTCCCGTGGTCGCATGCCAACAAACAAAGCTATGGCAGCATGCGACCACGGGAAGGTCTTGTTTCATCCTTTTCAATAGTCGGGTTTTAGTTTTTAAACTCATTTTTTATTTAATTATTTTGGGGTTTATTTCAGTAATATTTATATTTCTGAAATGTGCTAATTAAGCCCTTTAATTTGATTCCCAACACGGCATGATTAAAAAAAATTCATTTAGGTCATGACTTTATGTCCGCTAGAGGGCGCCATATTCATTTTGTTGTGACATCACATAGCCTATAACCAGCGGACGATCAAGACGCTTCCAACGATACCTCATTTGTCCTATTATGACAAGGAGTTTAGAAGTTATGAGGGAACAGATAAACATACATACATACCGGTCAAAATCATAACCCTCCTTTTTGCTTCGCCGTAGTCGGATTATTATGTTATTGAACTAATTTTTGATACCACCCGTATAATAGATAACCTTCGTTACGTTTTTATCTCAACAACAGCCCGAAGCCAGTCCCTCAACCACCTATCAGCAACAGTCTCCGGCTTGACCACCATCAGGTCAGCTCGCCAGCACCAACGCACCTTGGTCAGAGAGTTCGACAAGCAACAGGACCTGCACTCCTCATGCTGGACCCTGGTGCTCAACACTACCAGGGCTTTTGGCTTCTGGATGGACATGATATGCTGCTTGTATCTCGCGTTGGTTACGTTTAGCTTCTTCTTGTTCACTTCTGAAGGTAAGAAGGAGTTTCTTCTTTACTTATTTTTATGAAGGCTTTATCATTTTAATGGAAAGGTGTCGCGCAAACAGTAAGATAGCTTAGAGGTACTAGGTAAGTAAAGGTAATCGAGAACTTATTAGGACAAAATTATTTAAAACTAGCTGCGCACCGCGGTTTCACCCGCATAAGTTTCGATCCCGTGGGAATATCGGGATAAAAACTATCTTATGTCCTATCCCGGGACTCAAACTATATATATACCAAATTTCATCTAAATCGGTTCAGTGGTTTTGGTGTGAAAAGGTAACATACAGACAGACAGAGTTACTTTCGAATTTATAATATTAGTATGGACTAGCGGCCAACCCCAACTTCTCTCTCTGTAGTCGGTCCCTCATATCTGAGGATCGTGGTCAGCTTCGGAGTTGCATCTGGAGCGGATGATCTGCCTCCACCGGTTTCTGTCCAGCGCATCTCTTGCCACCGTGTAGAATTTAGAGGACGATGATTCCTTCACCTGATCGGTCCATCGTGTTGATGAAAATTGCTTCAGCTTCGCACAGTTTTTTTTCGAATTTCTGAAATTTTCTTTCACACAAACCTTGTCCTGGCAATACCGAACACAAAAAAAAAAATTATCCAATTTGGTGCAGTCGTTTGGAAGTTATGCGCGTACATACCTACATTTCGGCGATTCATTTTTATTCAATTTAATTTATTTCACAAACAATTTACATTGTGTTTGAAATCATCCATAGGATAAAAATAATAAGAAATTAACATTTTAGAGGTTGGGTGTGTTGCGAATAAGTAGGCGAATAACGATCTGTATGATTTATTGGTAAGCGCTGCTTATATACAATTCTAGTTGGAGAAAATCAAAATATAAAGGGTACATCTATAAAACTTAAAACTAACACAATTTAGAATGACGGTAGAATCTGCCGCGCTCCCTTCGACGTGCGAGCGCGATGATACGGACGGCCGGTCGGCTAGCTCAGTATGCGCGGGCGCGCGATGACGAAAGGCCGTCTGCGTTCCTCCAAATTGTGTATGACCATACGTAAGTATGAGCTGCTACATCATTCCCCCGCTAGTGAAACGTACACAGGGCTTCGAAGTCCTTCCTGATTTTGTGACGTATGCGTACGTATCTGTGACTGGTGCATCTGACTCGGTGTTGATCCGGAAAGCAGGCTTTAGTCTGTCAACAGTGATGTTGGAACATCTATTGCGTAACTGGATAGTGAAGTACTTGTCCTTACGACTGATCACTTTGCACGGTGTGTTAGAAAGCCCGATTTTGTTACATGCCCTTTTTATTACAGAAATCGATAGTATTTATCATTTTAAGCACTACAGTCAAAGTCCGGCATCGATACGACTTGTAGATGTTTTTTAAAAAAATCTCAAAGTTGCTGTATAACCGGGTCATGAAAATAATAAAAAAAAATATATAAAAAAAACCAGCGTACATATTTAAATTTCCATTATAATTACTAATCAAACTTATAATACCTAACCATCTGACAAGTTTTCGTGTCTGTATTGCAAATAGATCGCGAAATATTAATATTTTTATGTTTTTTACTTTTTATTTAATTTCTTGGCAATAATGCGGTATTAGATGGAGATATTTGACCAGACGATTGTCAACATGTATGTCTATCGACATTATTAAAACCACAATCTAATTCAGCGTTATTTAGAAGTTATGAGAATTTTTCTATTTTAGCCAGGGTTGTCACATTCGAAAATGTCAAGTTTTATCCGGGTTGTAAAAACTAAAAATATTTACAAAAAAAAAGATGGGTTGCACTCCGGGAGTGCCGGTAGAAGTGAAAACTTGAATATTAACGTTGAAATAAATCAACTATTTATTGAATTAATATAACTCTTTTTTTTTCACTATTGCTGCGTCCCTTTTTTCATTAATAGATGCACTTTGTTACGAATATACGAATGTTACGAATACACAGCAGTGTGTCCACGTCCACTTCCACTTCGACTTCGACTTCCACTTCGACTTCCACTTCGACTTCGACTTCGACTTCCACTTCGACTTTCACTTCGACTTCCACTTCGACTTCCACTTCGACTTCGACTTCCACTTCGACTTCGACTTCGACTTCGACTTCCACTTCGACTTCGACTTCCACTTCGAAATTCACTTCGACTTCCACTTCGACTTCCACTTCGACTTCGACTTCCACTTCGACTTGACTTCCACTTCGACTTGACTTCCACTTCGACTTCCACTTCGACTTCCACTTCGACTTCCACTTCGACTTCCATTTCGACTTCCACTTCGACTTCCACTTCCACTTCCACTTCCACTTCCATCCATCCATCTATCCATCCATCCATCCATTGTCGTGTGTCACTAAACTTGGTTCACTTCGGTTGGCGCCGCCGCCGCCGTAGAAAGAGAGTGGGGGGGGGGGGGGAATCTCTCCTGACGGTCACGTGTCCTGACGCGATGCCCTGACGCGAGTTTAACATTTTTTACCCATTACAAAAAGTGTTCAACGCCGCTAAAGAAGTTTTCACTTCAAAAACTGAAAAATTATAAATCTTGGTTTTCATTTTGAATAATTAAAGTATCTTCATCATGTTCAGCGAATGATCATCCACTAGAACATTTTTCGCATTAACTGGTTTTAGCAAACTTAAAGTTATAAGCGGTCATCGTCGCCTATACCACCTATCGTCCCTCTAGACATGTCGCGCAAGTATAAATGAGACGGCAGTTACCTACCCTGAGACTTTAAGGTGTGTTCTGTCTCACGTGCCTATAATTTTGCTGGCTAACTGTCCTTCAAACCGAAACACAATAGTCCAACACTACTGCTTGGCGGCAGAAATAGACGAGTCGGTGGTACCCACCCAGGCGGACTAAGCGAAAGAATCAAAGAATAAGAGTGCCCATGGGTATAGTTTCAGTTATTGGTAAATGCACATATAAAGATAATTAATCGATAATATATACGACTTCTTTCAGCTAAACTCAAAATTATAAAAAATATTAAATTTAAAATTCTGGTTAAAGTGACAACCCTAGTACAAAAAAATCCGGATATAACTGAAAATTCTCATAACTTCTAAATAACGCTGAATTAGATTGTGGTTTTAATAATGTCGATAGACATACATGTTGACAATCGTCTGGTCAAATATCTCCATCTAATACCGCATTATTGCCAAGAAATTAAATAAAAAGTAAAAAACATAAAAATATTAATATTTCGCGATCTATTTGCAATACAGACACGAAAACTTGTCAGATGGTTAGGTATTATAAGTTTGATTAGTAATTATAATGGAAATTTAAATATGTAGGCTGGTTTTTTTATATATTTTTTTTTATTATTTTCATGGCCCGGTTATACAGCAACTTTGAGATTTTTTTAAAAAACATCTACAAGTCGTATCGATGCCGGACTTTGACTGTAGTGCTTAAAATGATAAATACTATCGATTTCTGTAATAAAAAGGGCATGTAACAAAATCGGGCTTTCTAACACACCGTGCTTTGTACGGGCCTGTGTAGGTCGGCGTCAGAGGTTTTCTTGATGCGTCATTGCGTAGATATACATGCGTACATTTATATAGGTCATCATGAATAAATGTCGCTCGCGATTGGTTAGATTTCCGTTGCGCCTGGGCCTTCTTTAACGCTCCATTCAACTTATTCATGAAGTTTGATATCGTATCGCGATGTCTTGTTGATTCTTCATAGAATTCTCCGGGTAATCGTAGCGTTTGGCCATATAGTAGTTCAGCAGTACTGGCACCGACATCTTCTTTTATCGAAGCGCGCAGTCCCAGTAGCACTGTAGGTAGCTCATGCGACCATGTTGTAGATTTGAGTCTTGCGGTGAGTGACGTCTTGAGTGAGCGGTGCCATCGTTCTATCACGCCGTTACACTGCGGGTGGTAGGCAGTGGTGCGGGTGCGGTGAATTCCCATGCGTTGCGTCAATTTGTGAAACAGGTCAGACTCAAATTGCCTCCCTTGGTCGGTGGTTATGGTTACTGGGCAACCAAATCTCGCGATCCAACCCTCGTAGAATGCGTTAGCAACCTTTTCTGCGGTTATGTCTTCCAATGGGCAGGCTTCTGGCCATTTGGTAGCCCTATCTATCATGGTCAGTAGATAACGATAGCCGTCAGAAATAGGTAACGGGCCAACGATATCCATGTGTACATGCTCTAGTCTGTTTGCTTGTTCGAAACTCGCAATAGGTGTCTTCGTGTGTTGTTGCACCTTAGCGCGCTGGCACGCGTCGCACGCTCGAGTCCACTCATTTACGTCACTATTCATGGAGGGCCACCAGTAGCGGGCAGTGACTAGCTTCCTTGTCGCCCTTATGCCGGGGTGACTAAGGTCGTGAATCGCTTGAAAAGCTGCTTTTCGAAAATCTGGTGGTAGGTATGGACGAGCAGTGTTTGATGACATCTCGCAGGTAACAGGTTTGGCGGTTGAGTTGGGCATAGCGATCTTCCTGAATGTGTACTTCCCTTTGTTTGCTAGCGTTTTGTATTCTTCGTCTTGATCTTGTTGTCTTGCTAACTCGGTGTAATCCAATGGTGTCGGGCATGTTATTGTTTCGACTCGCGATAGTGCATCTGCGACTTTGTTGTCCTGGCCGATTACGTGTTGAATATTCGACGTGAACTGTCCGATATATTCAAGGTATCTTGTTCGGCGGGGCGTCTCAGACTTGCTGTTCGAAGTTATTGCATTACACAGCGGTTTGTGGTCCGTGTATACAATTAACTCTCGTCCTTCAAACACACGGCGGAAGTGACGTATTGCCATGTAGATTGATAGCAACTCACGGTCGTACGTGCTGTATTTTTGTTGTGCGTCACTGAACTTCTTTGAGAAAAATCCCAGTGGTCTCCACCTGCCGTTGATCTTTTGTTGTATAACGGCACCAGCACATGTGTTTGAGGCATCTGTCATCAGTGCGAAAGGTTCGCTCAGTGATGGGTAGGACAATAATGCGCAGTTCTTGATATCTTGTTTACATTGATTGAATGCTTCTTTTGCCTCTTCGGTCCATTGTATGTTTGTTTTATCGTTTTTCTTGGCGTTGTGAAAGTATTTGCTCAATTCTTTTTGATTTTCAGCCGCATGGGGTATACTTGAACGATAAAAGTTCAGCATTCCGACGAAACGGCGTAGATCTTGGATCGTATTTGGCAATGGATAGGACTGGATTGCTTGCACCTTATCTTCCGTCGGTGTAATGCCTTCAGGGCTTAACGTGTATCCCAGGAAATTAAGTTTCGACTGGCCGAAGATACACTTAGCGACGTTTATTTTTAAACCGCTGTCGTTAAGTCGCTTAAACACTTCTTGAAGCTCTCTTCTGTGTTCTTCTTCGTTCTCAGAAGCTACCAGAACGTCATCGACGAATGGAAAAACAGGTAGGCCGCGTAGCACGTTGTCCATGTGGCGTTGAAATGTCTGGCCTGCATTCATCAAACCAAAACACATCCTAGTGAACTCGTACGATCCAAAAGGAGTAATCACGGCTGTCTTCTTCACGTCTTCTTCTCTGTTTTTGATCTGGTAGTAGGCTTTCTGCAGATCAATTTTTGAGAAAACCTTCTTGCCTTGGAGGTTATGTGTGAAGTCATGAAGTCGTGGTATCGGGTATCGATCGGGTGTGGTTACTGAATTTAGTCTACGGTAATCACCACAGGATCTGTAGGTACCATCCTTTTTTAAAACCATGTGTAATGGACTAGCCCATGGGCTATTAGATGGTCGACAAATTCCTTGGCTCATCATGAGTTGGAATTCTTGTTTTGCGGCGTTGTATTTATGTGGCGGTAGTGGTCTCGCTTTTGTAAATATCGGTGGGCCGGTGGTTTCAATGTAGTGTTCGACTTCACTGTTTCCCAGTTTCTCTAAGTTTGGTCTCGTGATGTCTGGGTACTTGGCCAACAGGTCGTGGTATGGAAGCTTGTCGTCGATGGTTCGGATGCTTCCTTCGGCTGTGGGTGACAGGAACCCTCGTGCCGATAAATTGGTACTTTTATCTACCAACCGTCGTCCGTGGAGATCCACCATAAGTGCGTGGTGGTGTAAAAAATCAGCGCCTAATATCGGCCGACTGACTGTTGCAACCATAAATCGCCAACTGTAGGGACGCCGCAGTCCGATGTTGAGCACGATGGTTCGCTCGCCATATGTGGGTATTTGTGTACCATTTGCTGCATACAAGTAGTTGGTTGGAGTTCGCTGTTTATCACGTGCAGTAGCGGGTAATACTGATACATTCGCACCCGTGTCGATTAGGAATTTTGTTCCGGTTGATTTGTCGTGTAAAAATAGGCGGTAGGTGGATAAATCGTCGACTTCGGCCACCGCCACGGCTTGAGTCTCCTTTAGTTTTCCGGCTTCTCACTCGTAATTCCCTTAAAACTGCACGGACTTCTACATCGGTATGCTGCCTTGCCGAATTTCTGATGAAAATAGCGCACGGCGTTTTTTCTGTCCCGAGATTTCGAGCTGGAACGGCTTCTGAAATTGTGGGATCGGCGTTGAAATTTGCGAGATCGATTCGTTTTCAGCGCTGCAACTTCCTTGGTCAGGGCTTCAATCATGCTGTAAAGCTTCTTGTCTGCTGGTTCAGATGTCGCCGCTATTTCGGCTGGCGCCGCTGTCGCTGGGGCCTTTGACGTGGAAGGTTGACACTGGCAGGAACACACGGCGTTCACCTCTTTCAGCTGTTCTTGCATCCTGTCTGCCATGGCAGCTAACGAGTCCAGCTTAGATTCTTCACTCACGGCTAACACAGTGCGGGTAGAAGCGGGTAGGTGGCCTTGCCACAACATTTTCAGGGTGTCATCTGACATCTTTTTCCCAGCGAGGTTTCTCATTCGGCGAAGCAACTGTGATGGTCGTTGATCGCCAAGCTCCATTTCATTCAGTAGTTTTTGTAACTGACTACCCTCGCTATCTTCGTAAACCTCCAACAGTCTTCTCTTCGCGGCTTCGTATCGGCCGGAGTTGGGCGGTGACAAGATGATATCGCTGATTTGGTCCACATCTTTGATCTCCAGCTGAGCCACAACCAGTGCGAACTTGCCTTCATCGCCGAGCTTCTGGTTGTAGATAATGACCTCAAATTGGGCGAACCAAAGCTTAGGTCTGTTGCACCAGAATTTAGGGATGCGTGACTGGACGCTAATTGCTTCGACGTCTTCAGGCGTAGTAGTCTTGTCTTCCTTTGTTACGGGCGTAGTCATTTTGAACGCGGGGTCACCACTTTAAAGGTTGGGTGTGTTGCGAATAAGTAGGCGAATAACGATCTGTATGATTTATTGGTAAGCGCTGCTTATATACAATTCTAGTTGGAGAAAATCAAAATATAAAGGGTACATCTATAAAACTTAAAACTAACACAATTTAGAATGACGGTAGAATCTGCCGCGCTCCCTTCGACGTGCGAGCGCGATGATACGGACGGCCGGTCGGCTAGCTCAGTATGCGCGGGCGCGCGATGACGAAAGGCCGTCTGCGTTCCTCCAAATTGTGTATGACCATACGTAAGTATGAGCTGCTACAACATTCATAATACGAGTACCTAACACATTTAAAAATTAACAACTCACAAACTCACAACATCTTCATCAAAATTAACATCATAATAAAACAAAACAAAAAAATACCTACAAAAAAATGTTCAATGTCAACTCATTAAGAATTTAAGATTAGAAATAGAAATCATTTAAAAATTATAACCAAAAATATAATTAATAATATTTATACATATAGATATTTTTTTCTTCACTAATCGCTTCTGTTATGGATTCTGGTTCAGAGAAAAAAATAGGGCTTTAAAATGACTGAAATTGTTTAAGTATAGTGCTACAAGGAGCTGTTTCGTCAAGCGCCTGAATGACATTGACAGGGGAGCGTTGTTGGTAATGTTTGTGCAATTGGTTTGTGAAATGACACTTGAAATACAGGATCAAATCAAATTAGCTAGGGAAACTGCGGACGTGATGGGTAACGATATCTCACGCTCTTACTTTGGACACAAAATTATCTTACACCCCGCCAAAATTGCAATTTTTCAAGAATATTGAGTTATTTACTCGTTCTGTAATTTTAATCGTTCGTGGAACGAAGTTTAACCCGTATATTTTCTTTCACAGACACTCTAGGAGGCAACGTTGGACTGGCTATAACACAAGTAATAGGCTTAGTAGGCATGTGTCAATACGGGATGAGGCAGACAGCCGAAGTGGAGAACCAAATGACTTCTGTAAGTAGCTACATCATCATCCTCCTTATCACCATCATCATTATCACCATTATCGTTATCACAGTAATCATTATCACCGTCATAATTATCACCATCGTTACCATTATCACCATCATCCTTATCACCATTGTCATTATCGCCATTATCGTTATCACAATCATAATTATCACCATCATCATTATCACCATTATCACTTGATAGTGATTCATTATCTCTATCATCACTATCACCATTATCACTAACATTATCACCATTATCACTTGATAAGTTGATAGTGAGTAATTATTATCACCATCATCATTATCGCCATTATCACTTGATAGTGTTTCATTATCTCTATCATTATCACCACTATCATTATCGCCATTATCATTATCACCATTATCATTATCACCATCATCTCCTTTATTATAAATTATATTTTTAAATATAAACGGCGGCTCGTGGTTTCTGTGCCATGGACGTGGTTGGTCACACATCCAGGGCACGACCGTGATTAGTGTAGCTTAACCTTGATCAATCGACCCGTGTGGCTGTGACTCATCCAAGAACTCCTCGTAACATCATCACCTTCGATTTTTTGAAAAGAGCAAAAATATATATTTACCTTTTTTTTTCAGGTTGAAAGAATACTGGAGTATACGAATCTTCCACCGGAAAAACCTTTAGATGTGGACAAGGATGCTTTGAAGAAAGACCATCCTGATCTCGACTTCGAAAAGTGGCCAACCAAAGGTAGGTGGATATTTCAGCTTTCTCCTGGAATAGAAAGAAAGAAAGAAAAAAGTTTATTTAATATAAAATACAAAATTAACAAAATAAAAAAATAATGTTTCAGACAAAATAATGTGTTCACATGCGATGCCAATCTCTCGTTAATCATTGTTTAATCATAAATGTTTTTATTAAGATTACTAGCAGCGCCCCGCGGTTTCACCCGCATAAGTGTCGATCTGTCTGTACAATACGCTCCAAGACAGGTATCGCTGATGTTGGTGGCAAGTCTGCAAGGCAGAAGTGGGACAGGGCGGGTCACACTTATGGGATGCATCTAGACAAATGGGCCAAAGTCGTCACACAGTGGGTGCCTGAAGACGGGCGTCGTCACCGAGGCAGGCCTAAGAAACGCTGGCGTGACGACTTAGACTCATTCCTAACCGACTGGACGGAGAAAGCACAGCACAAGGAGAAGTGGAAGAAAATGGGGGAGGCCTTTGCCCAGCAGTGGGACAGTACAGGTTAACGGAAAAAAAAAGTGTCGATCCGGTGGGAATATCGAGATAAAAACTATCCTATGTCCTTTCCCGGGACTCAAACTATGTCTATGCCAAATTTTATCTAAATCGGTTCAGCGGTTTAAGCGTGAAAGAGGTAACAGACAAACAGACAGACACACTTTCGCATTTATAATTAATATTATAAATGCGAAAGTGTGTCTGTCTGTTTGTCTGTTCTTTCTTTCTATTGTGTAATCCATACTAATGTATGGATTACACAATAGAAAGAAAGAAACAAAAATACAGCCTTTTAAGGCGCATCCACACCGAAGTTACTTTTTGTAAAGCAAAAATTTGCGACATGATTGCATTAAGTAACTTTCTGTAACTTTTACTAAGATTACTAGATATTTTTATTTTGTTATCCGTTGTCGCCCACCAACACTCGTAAATGTTGCTCCACAAATAGTAACTTCGGTGTGGATGCACCTTTATGCGCCTATCCAAACTAATATTATAAATGCGAAAGTAACTCTGTCTGTCTGTCTGTCTTTTCTTCACGCCTAAACTACTGAACCGATTTCGATGAAATTTGGTATAGAGATAGTTTGAGTCCCGGGAAAGGACATAGGATAGTTTTTATCCCGATATTCCCACGGGATCGAAAGTTACGCGGGTGAAACCGCGGGGCGCAGCTAGTTTGAAATAAATTCTTTGACTTTGACTTGATAAGGATCAACTTCTTTTTTTATCGTTATTTTCACTAGTATTAGGCACTCTGAAATCAACCTTACCTACTTAAGTTTAAAGTTGATATTTTTACAAAAGGAAATAACCATAATTTGAAAAGAGAATTTTAATAAACTAAGGGCTGATTTTTCAATCATCAGAGGGGCAATTCTCGTAATTTTAAAAACGTTCACAGTCTGATCTCAGTCTCAATCTGTCAAAAATACCTCTAATTTCCCTACATTTTGACAAGTTTTTGACATTTGTTTGTCGCCGAGATGAGACTGCGACTAGATTTTGAAAGTTTTAAATTACGGGAATTGTCCTTTCGAGGAATAATTTTGAAATTTTGACAGTTATTTCATACAAACAGACAGTTATGTCAAACGTCAATTTTATTCCTCAAATAAAAGTTCCTCAAAGAAAAGACGGAAATAAAAATAAATTCAATTTGAAACGAGAATTTTATTAAACGAATGTTTATTTCAGGCGAAATAGTGTTTGAGGATGTTTCCCTCGAGTACGAAAAGCCGCCCGGCGGCGCTGCGGCGGGCGGGGAGCCCACGTACGCCATCAAGGGGGTGAACTTCTCCATCAAGGCGGCCGAGAAAGTCGCCGTCGTGGGCCGCACGGGCGCCGGGAAGAGCTCGCTGCTCAGTGCGCTGTTTAGGTGAGTAAGATTATATTTTTATTCGTTTACTAGCTGCGCCCCGCGGTTTCACCCGCATAAGACTCGATCTCGTGGGAATATCGGGATAAAAACTATCCTATGTCCTTTTCCGGGACTCAAACTATCTCTATACTAAATTTCATCTAAATCGGTTCAGTGGTTTAGGCGTGAAGAAGTAACAAACATATAAACACACACACACACTCACAAACTTTCGCCTTTATAATATTAGTGTGAAGTGTGATTAATGCTTTTATTCATGAACTAGCTGTTACCCGCGATTTCGTCCGCCTGGTATTTTTACGTGAGATCCTATTTTTTTCTAAAATAAAAACGGCCTAAGTTACCCCTTATTACATCAGCTATCTGCCAGTGAAAGTCCCGTCAAAATCGGTCCAGCCGTTTCAGAGATTAGCTGAAACAAACAGACAGACAAAAATTGTAAAAATATTATTTTGGTATATGTGTAGCGGTATCTACAACGCCACATGCGAACAACGCGTCACACTGACGTCACGCAAATCCTGCATCTCGCAAGCAGAGTTTACCGCGTAACTAGCATAGATACAACGGCCCGACATGACTCATCGGGCAGTTGCACGCCAGACACAACACCCGTCTGGTCGGAGGATCCTCCCTTTTCTATAGAGTATGAGTGAGCTTTACACCCTGTTCCTCATACCTCTATACTGTTGACCCCGACGTCCGACCGTGTATACATCCATATGCATTTAGTAAAAAACGGTTATTTTAATATTACAAACAGACACTCCAATTTTATTTATTTGTACAGACTAGATTCTGCCCGCAACTTCGCCTGCGTTTAGCGGGAAGTATCCTATGTCCTAATCCAGTTCATGGTCTACCCATGTGCCAAATTTCATCCACCTTACAGGTCGGATCTTCATCCTCACTCAACATTTTGTATGCACCTCTTCATTCCAGGTTAGGCCGCGTGTCCGGTTCAGTGTTAGTCGATGGTGTACCAGCCCAGACCGCAGGACTACGCGCGTGGCGTTCACGTCTGTGCGCGCTGCCGCAAAGACCCGCACTGTTCGCGGCCACGCTAAGGGACAATCTAGATCCTGAAGGGGTCTACTCAGATGCTGATATTTACAAGGCTTTGGACCAGGTTAGTAATACAGAGTGAAATTTTAATCACCGTTTTCCTCTTGAACGGGTCATTGTACTCATTATTATGAACAACTTTTACTATGGGACCAAACATGAAATCGCGAAAAAAAAATCAGCTGTTTCCTACATTTTGACGAGTTATGCGAACATAAATGTAGGGAACAGCTGATTTTTTTTTTCACGATTTCAGATTATTATATTTATTTGTAAATTTATTTATACAGGGTGTCCCTGGAAGTATGGATCAAATCGAATAGGGGCTTGGGCAAGGTCATTTCCAAACGTTTTAGCAAAAAAAAAAAAAACTAAAAAAAAGAGAAGAGAAATCGAATCGTTTTAAAAAAATCTTAAAAAAAGCTATCAGGGCTATCAATTTATTTTTTTTAGATAGCCCTGATAGTATTTTTTTATGATTATTCTCTTTGAGCACTATGCGAAGTGATTGAAAAAAATTAATAAAAATCGGTCACAACTTTTGAACCGTAAAAAAATTCACTGACATTCTCAGGGTTAAAAAGTTTGGAAATGACCTTGCCCACGCCCCTATTCGATTTGATCCATGCTTCCAGGGACACCCTGTATGTATAGATAATAGACTGGCATTTTGTAGTTTCTGTTCTCAAAAATTTAATTTGAATGTTTTTTTTTCTTTCTCCAGGTTGAACTCCGAGAAATGGTGACCAACATGCCAGCCGGTCTCAACACAAAGGTCGGCGACGGCGGCGGAAACCTCTCAGCCGGTCAGAGGCAACTCATCTGCTTAGCCCGCGCAGCTCTAGCGGGATGTAGGGTGCTAATACTTGACGAAGCGACTGCTAACGTTGATACTGAGTAAGTGCTTTAACTATTAAAGAAAGAAAGAAAATACGTTTATTTGCGGTGAAAATGACGCTAAAAAGAACATAAACACAAAAAATAAAATAAAAAGGTAGGGGGAAACATGCGTCACATCCACGCAAAACGGCTATCGCTCAGCATTATGCTGCGACCCTATGCAAGACAGAGCCCCAGCGCTGGTTTTCAGCGACAGCCGGCGCTGACGTATTAGTGCTTTAAATATAAGGTCCCGTTAAAATAGATGGAGAAACTTTTCGAAATCATTCAGACCACCAAAATAAGGACGATGGTAAAAAAAATATATAAGAAAAACGCATTAGACACTTACAAGAAAAATAATCAGCTAACGAAAATAAACTAATGTGCCGGCAATTTATTCTTTTATCACACTAATATAATAAGGCGAAAGTTTGTGAGTGTGTTTATATGTTTGTTACTTCTTCACGCTCAAACAGCTGGACCAATTTTGATAAAATTTTGCATGGAGGTAGCTGACACCCTGGATTATGATATAGGCTGTTTTTTTATCCCGATATTCCCACGGGATCGAGTCTTATGCGGGTAAAACCGCGTGGCGCAGCTTGTATGACCATATTTGATCATATAATAAAAATACTAATCTTCTTTGTCCGTAGCACAGACAAACACATACAGCGAACTATTCGAACCAAGTTCGCGCACTCAACCGTGCTGACCATCGCGCATCGACTGAACACCGTCATGGACTACCATAGGGTCATCGTCATGGACAAGTTAGTATACGTCATCCATGTAACATCCATTTCTTGGGATGCTTGAAGAAGCCTCCTCGTGTAGCGCAGTTTGTTCCGCCAGTTACTCAACTGAACGCTCACGCTCGGCGCATACTGGACAGTCACACCAACACCTTACTTGACTGCCAAGTCTTCCCTTGCGGTGGTAGGGCTAACGCCCGCCTGGTTTGCGACCACCCTCCCACCGGAGTCCGGCGTCAAGCAGCCTGCTGTGTTTCGTCGATGCGTGGGAGTTCCAGTGCCTTAGGCATCTTCTGGGCACGCTCGTTCCATCATAGAACTCATCTATCGCTTTCCATCAGGCGTGATCGAGGTCAAGAGCGTACCCATTCAGCAATATAAAAATTAAAAAAAAAAAACATCATACACTTATCATACAGTTGTCATCTACGACTGAAACAGGGCCATCGTCATGGACGAGTTGGTATACGTCATCCATCTGACATCCAGCCTTCATCCATTCGATATCCATCTATCATTAATCTATCATAAATTCATCTTTCACGATTACGATAGAGTCGCCGTCACAGATACGTTATCATACGTCATCCATCAACCATCCACTTTTATCCATAAAATTAAAGTAGCACTCCGGGGATGCCGACAGAAGTGAAAACTTGATCAATTACGTGTGTATTTTTTGAATCGTTATATACTTACTTTGCCATCACTCACTGACATATCGGAAATACATTAAAACCGAGTACATCCTGAGGAGAGCCATCACATCCGAATGTAGCGCGGTGTCGGTAACAGTGTCGCGAGTTCAATGGTTTTTTTCCCATCTCAAAAAATGCCCAGCGCGCCTTGAGAAGTTTTCACTTCAATACCTAATGCATTCGCCTCATACAAGAAATATGCATCATCATCCATTATATCCAACCATCATCCATTTTATCCACTCTTCATCTGTGTGACATCCACTTTTCATCAATTTCTCACCCACCTAACGTCGATTTCATATATACCCAACATCCGTTGCACATCCAACTTTCAACCAATTACTATAAAAATCTATAAAATAATCCCATCTTCTTTGAACAGAGGTCGTGTTGCTGAATCAGGTCATCCATTTGAGCTGTTAACTCAAGGAGCTCAGAGGAAAGATGATACCGTGCCTAGGAACCGGGTACTGTCGAAAAGTCAGGTAAGAAATAAACTACACTATCCCGGCTAACCCGGGCGTCAATACGACACATCTTTACTAGCTTTATAAGGAGAATGGCATACTAGCGGATTGCGAGCGTCCTCAAAGCGGAGCGGGCGCGCTATGTACACACGGCGCATGCGCAGCCTGGACGCAGTTGACAGTTATTAATATAAGCATTTTCAGTATATGAAATGTTGTCCATTACTTCGACGTACTTTGCCTCAAGATGCCTTTTTATGGCTACTAAACATTATTTAAGAGGAAATGCGGTCGGAGAGACTTTTGAAAAAGCCTAAGTAATAAAAATTCATAATTTCGAGATTTGGCTCTCGCCTATTTCCTCCTCCAATATTGGACAAATTTAAAAAATCACACTAATATTATAAAGGCGAAAGTTTGTGAGTGTGTGTGTGTGTGTGTTTATATGTTTGTTACTTCTTCACGCTCAAACGGCTGGACCAATTTTGATGAAATTTGGTATAGAGATAGCTTGAGTCCCGGGAAAGGACATAGGATACTTTTTATCCCGATATTCCCACGGGATCGAGACTTATGCGGGTGAAACCGCGGGGCGCAGCTAGTATTTCATAAACTAAATAAGAAGGATGTACTAACTAACTACGAAGGATGACTGTGGCCCTATGTTTTTCTTTTTTCATTAATAGTTGTCAAATTTGTACACTAGGCCTCCATTGACAGCGGTTTAAATCTGCATTTTTTGAGGGTTCTATTGCTTATAAAAATAATGTATCATCAAAAAGGAAAACATAGGGACATACAAGTAGTTAATATTTATTATTTTGTAAAAAATCATTGCTTTATGGTCATTAACCAGAAAGAAAACAGGTGAAAGCGTTTCTATGGAGAAACGACGACCCGCATTTCCTCTTAATTACTTATACATCAAATCAATTTTATTATTTTAATTTCAGGCACCCCTGGCTATACCAGAGAACTTCACTTTCGAGCCAAGCACAGCACAGAGTGAACAAAACGAAACGCTAGTACTGGCTAGAGACAGAATAAGAAGCTATTCTGAAAGGTGAGACCATTCTTCTGACCTAATCATCTGCCAAGCCTTTGCCACACTATGTTGGGGTCGGTTTCCAGTCTAACCGGATGCAGCTGGATACCAGTTTTTTTTTACATGGAGCGACTGCCTATCTGAACTTCATAACCCAGTTACTGGGTTATGATGATACCATACATTTTACATAGGAAAAAGTATTTTAGTGTTGGGAGAAATGTTGTGCTATACAGGGTGTTACGGAAAGGGTATATCAATACAAACGGGTTGAAGAGTGTATCTGGTCTAGAAACTCTGTACAAAATTTCAGCTCAAAAGCATTAACTTTGAAAAGGCTTAATATTTTTTTTATTTCGACATCACGGCGCTGCACTGGCGCGCGGCGGCGTGATGTGCGTGTACTAGGCGCACAGATACACTACAGATAGTGGATAATGACCCTCGTAGTGCGGTGACACGTTTGTTATGATTTCTATTTAATAAACAATCGAAATAAAAAAATATTAAGCATTTTCAAAGTTACTGCTTTTGAGCTGAAATTTTGTACAGACATTCTGGACCAGATACACTCTTCAACCCGTTTGTATTGATATACCCTTTCCGTAATACCCTGTATACAACTGCATACTTCTTCGTGTAATATGCAAGCGTCATAATATATTATGTGTATTATCACTTGCAGATCTGAAGCGTCAGAACCTGACAACGTCGGGATCTTCAAGACGTTAGTGGAACAGACCGGGCCGGAGACAGCCAGGCTGCTGTATCAAATGGCTGAGGAGGTAAGAAGTCTTACATAGACTAGAATAGAATAGACAGAATTAAAAAAAAAATAGCTTAAAGGAGATGCTCTAGCTAACCCGCGAAATTCAAAGGAGATCAGCCATATTGGGCCCAAAATTCAAAATGGCCGGCCAACGAAATTGTATTGCCCTGGTCGGGGAAGTTTTCCTTATCATTTTTTACTATTGCGCCGAATATCTAACGCGGTGTCCTGCGTGAGCGACGAATACGACGCGTCGCGACGCAACACGACGCGACGTAATGCGACGCGAAGCTACACGCGAAAAATGTCCTACGTGATTTTGGTCATTACTTCTCGAATCATGGAGAAGTACAGTACAATTTTAACAGGAAACCATCAATGGGGACAACGGGAATACATTTTAATAATTTTTATTGAGTTCCGAGTGGGGACAACGGGAACAGACGGAAAGTTCATATGTAGTCCGTGGTGACGCGTCTGGTCGCTCTCAAAACAATTACGCGTCTCGCCGCAGACTGTCACATAGGCCGCAAGCAGGGTATACCGTTGAGTTGATCGCGTTCGTCGCGTTCGCAGCATCGCGTAGCGTCGTATTCGTCGCTCACGTAGGACACCGCCTAAGATAATTCCTTCAGCTGTTTTTTAAATTTGTAAAATCATGTTTTGTACAGTCAACAAAGAGATAAGTATGCAGGATCGTTAAATATAGTTGAAGCTTAAGTAAGAAACCGATCGATGTTGGCGACTGAAAGTTAATTTGATAAATGAGCTGTTTGTTTTCTATTAATAAAATTGAAATTAATTAATTCAATTTTGTTCGAGAACATCCATCGGTTTCTTACTAAACTTCAACTATATCCGACGATCCTGCATACTTATCTCTTTTGTTGACTGTACTTAACTGTAACTGTGTACAGTACGTTTTTTTTTGCAATTTGCAGGTCAGAAGTGCCTTAAAATGATATGAATTTATTTTTGTCTTTACAGAGTTACAAAAATATGATGGAAGCCAAGAAGAACTCGTGAAATCGCACAAAATAGTGACTTACAACATTCCTTCCTAGTGCCTTCACACGATGGTCGGCCAACGTAAGCCAATGTCTAGAAAAAAAACACACATTTTTAGGGAATTTATTAGTATTTTTTTTTCACCTCAAAATATACGGGGTTAATTTAAATTTGCTAGGGAAACTCGACAATCGTGACGGGTTTCGATATCCAAACATATGAAACAAAAGAGAAATGATTAGATGATTACCCAACTAGCAAAATAGTCCTGGAATGCGATTTTATAATGCTACGTGGACTTATAAAGCTCCCATGAAGGTTTTGATGGTTGCTACTACGCTTTTAACAGCATAAATACATGCTGTTTTTACTCAAGTACGTTGTATCCTATAATTTGTAATTATATCCGTATATAGGATCATACTTCCTGACAAATATAGGATCAAGACTCCTATAAAAGCATGTAATAAGAGTAATTACACTCAAGAGTAATCACTCCGTTAAGTCAGACTTAAATGCGCCTATAAGATAACATCTGCGGGCCATTTAAATCTTAATACTCCTGTAGGAGCATGTACCAGGAAGATATGCACTGAGGAGCATTTACTCTTGCTATTTTTACTTATAGCCTCATATAAGCGTAATATTGTGTAAATTAAAGTTAAATTACTGTTAGTCATTTATGTATCTGGTTTGGTTTAACATAAGCTTAGAAGTAACTGGGTAAATGAATTTCATATCCACGTTTTAAAAATAATAAATCACCAAGATTATAACAACACTCGGTAGGATAAAATGTTTTCTATACCTATATATATTTTTTTAGATTTATTGTATGCTGTTTTAAACCTAGACATATTTATATAGGCATTCCACAGTAGTGTTATTGTCTAAGTAATCTCAAACAATCCTGGTTGAAACTCTTAAGAAGCCACTTTTGCTTGTAAATGGCTTGTAACGACCAGTACAGGCGAAAACACGCTTTATATAGTTTTGCAAATTCTATTGTAGGATTTGACATCAGCCATTTTGATTACAATAGTTTTTGTCTACAAATATTGAAAAATAGATTTAAATAAATGGAAGCGGTTTAAAAAAAGTGGATCTTATAAAAGAAAAGTTAAAAAAACATATAAAGTAATGTTAACCGCAGTGAGCACCGATTTTTGTAATTTAACTGGTGAAGACCGTATCGCGAATTCTAGCGAGGGTTCCGGACAAGATAATTGTAGTACTACTTTAGATGGTTACATGTCTATGCTAGCTATACGTCTATGGTAACAACTAAGACAAATATAAAAAGTCTTACTAGGAGTTTATGGTACTTTTTGGACCATCTCAAATCGACAGCACAATACTCACAGGACTGCCCAATCTGTTCACCGACAACGTTGCCTGATTTAACAGCATGGCTTGAAAGAAAATAGAGAAGGCTGTGCCCGTACCTATTGTGTTATTGTAGGTGATCCATAAACATTTGTGTAGTGACATCAGATACTTAAATCTTTTCCAACTGATATCTAAGTAAGTTAGTTTAAATATAGGTAACTATAGGATTTTAACTTTTACTCAAATAGAAGTAGGTAATAATAAATATTGTGTTACGTAGTTAGGTACATATTCAGTTAGGTACTAGTTACATATTTCACATTCGTCTCTTGGGAAGTGATCAAAAATTGCGTAAGTAGAACAATTCTCACACCAAAACCAATCTTGGTATAGCAATGATCTAATGTGTTCTTGATTCTTAGTGAAATGTAAATCTCTACTGTTAATAGACACCATGCTGTGACAACCTGGATCTCAGATAACAAGAAATGTGTAACATTCCAAGGCCATTTTAAGTTCTTTAAAGATCGGAAATCTTTTTTGGTTAAAAATCGATCGATATCCAGGAACATCGGCATAGTCTTGTTTAAATCGTCGGCAACCTGTTATAAAATTAAGTCAAATAAATGTTAATGTTTAACCTAGCACGTAGAACAAACCTTAAAATGTTTTTCTTTAACTTATCTATAATCAATCGATTTTCATCTGGGCATTGCGGAACCCTAATAGGTAACAATGGCGAATCTTCCTAGGTTTTGAGATAACCCAATATAGAACCAATATACTTATATTGGTACTATGTCACACTTGGAAATGCTAAAAATACTTATTTTAGCACTATTTCACACTTGGAAATGCTTACTAAGAAAATGTCGGCTGCCTTCATAATATTAATTTAATATTAATTAATACTAAAATGTAAATAAGCAAATTTCAAGAGGCGCTTTAAAATTGTTATCAAAACCATGATAGATTTCACAGAAAATTCATGTTCCCATACGAATAAGCTATAAGACTAACAATTTGACAACAATAACATTTTGTTTATCTACTATGGTTGACATTAATAAATTCTGATTTCATATAAATACGACTCTCAAGATGTTAAAAAAAATTTTTTACAGAGCACAACAAAGTCCGGTACACACTTCGACTGTTCACAATATATGAGCTTATGGAAGCATTTCTAGGCGCGTATTAATCTATTTTTTTACTATAACTTACTTATATTGAGATTAACAGGAGTATTTGCATTGACGTAATTCAATTACAGGAGCAATATAAGCGTATATGGCATTTCAGCGGTCTAATATAAATACGTTATAAGTAAAAGTAGACTTATAAAGTGGGCCCTTTTCGCGACTTATATGTGGATATAAGTCTCATATAGTCCTCGATAAATGATGGTTCTAGGATAGTATAAAAACCAGTTTTTGCTAGTTGGGTATGTTTGGGGCTAACGACCGCTGGTACAGTCGAATAAGCTATTTGGTATACAGGCAGCTAACTTGCAACTACTTTTAAACAATGGTGTGCTGAGTTAGATAATTCTTTTATACCACTCTATTTAATTAAGGATGCCATAAGCTGAAAAAGTATTTTTATCTCACGAAGCGAGGCGCGCTTTGCTTGTAGTAACCAAGCGTGCAAACACACTGTAAATAAGACGAGTAGCGTCAGCACATAAGACACACATCTGGCTTCGCCATTGCCTCGAACGCAGTGGCGTGCATTGCATATAGGCATATAAGCAGTGCCTACCTCGATATATCAACATAAGCCTGTCAATTGCATTTTAGTGTGTGTGCCCTATTAAGAAACTCACTAAATTATCATACCTAACAAAAAACAAAATCTTCATACAAACACGCGCGGCAGTAGGCAGTCGCCGGACGGCCTACTCGGCTCCCGTACTATTCGCACATTGTCATTGGTGTTTACTCGTTCAAGTTAATACGACAAAATTAAAAATACGTACGTCTCCCGCGTAATACCATGACGTTCGACCTTCGCAATTTGTCACCCTTAAGTAGGCATGCCTACTCAATTTTAACCTCACTTTTTTTCTGATTACTGTCCGCGTTTGCCTAGACTAGACCCGGCCTAGTGCCTACCTATTCTGAAAACTAATGCACGCCACTGCTCGAACGGTACCGAGGGCTCCTGCGCTGCTACACTTGGCAACCAAAAGTAAAGCGTGCGTTGCTTTGTGAGATAAAAGTACTATAGTGTAGTTACTTGAAGTATGAGTAGAGATTTCTTTGTTTTGTCGTGTTTTGATATCGATACTTATCAAGTCTGTGAAGTTTACACAAAAACTGTCAAAATATATAACTACGCCACAGATATAGATAGACCTAGATAACGCAAGTATCACGAACTGTATGAAAACTAAGCGTGCCACTTTTTGACTACCTACTATGACGTCACAAGCTCGCGCTCTCTCGCTCACGCTCACCCAGCCAGCAGTACGCAGGACTGAGCGCGAAAGTGGCGGCTTATGATTTTCGATCGTAAACTGGTGTGATTTTTGGCACGCGAAGTAGGTGCTCTTGCGTTATCTAGGTGTATCTATATCTGTGAATTACGCTAAATACGGTCGTTGACCTCGAAAAAAAGCATCAAGGCATTTTTTATGGTTTTTCTCATGATTAGATATCGATCATATTTGTGGAGTTTTGACCCTGTAGATGTAAGCTTTCATTGGCCAATCATCGAAAAGACACGAAAAGCTGCCATTTTCGGTAATCTTTATAATACCGCCAGTATTTAAACAAAATATTGTAATTATTATACAAATTAATTATTAAAATGTAATTAGTACTTACTTATTTAGCGTCAATTTAAAATGCCTTATTATGCCTTTGTATATGTAGATGATGTTTTCTTAAAAAATGTAAAAGTTATGAATGATTCTGTAAATGTTTGTTAATTAATCTGCCTATAGCCTTTTCCCAAATATTTTGAGGCCGGTATTTTACATAGAGCGACTGCCTATCTGACCTCCACAACCCAGTTACTGGGTAACACGATACCCCTTGGTAAGACTGGTTGTCGGACTTTTGGACTTCTGACTACCCGTTACGACTGTGAAATATCTATAAATGACAGCCAGGACCAACCGCTTATCTCGATATGAAAAGGTTGGTCACCCATCCACGAAATATAATAAAAAAATATGATTTTTGGCATTTGCAATCTCAAACAGCAGCCACAACAACAGTACTATTTATTTCTGGCCGGCACTTAAATTTTTGGATACGAAATGTATAATGTAAGTCAATTAGTACATGCAATTTAATCTGAAAATTTACAAGTGTTTCTGTCAATTCTTTTAAATTATTTCATTCACTTGTATCACTCAAAACGGTGAAGGAAAACATCGTGAGGAAACTGGCATGTCCTAGAACAAAAATTCGGAGTCATGTGACATCTACCAACCCGCACTGGGCCCGCGTGGTGGATTACGGTCCACTCCCTCTCACAGATAGGAGGCCTGTGTCCCAGAAATGGGAACATTATCGGTATGCTATGCTTGTCAATTAAAATTTTATTGTTGTCAATTCATACATACAGTTTAATGTGAAAATCTACAAAGATTCGCTCGAATTAGAAAAATATCGATAAAACTCGCCCAACTCTAGGAACTTTATCGATACCTACTAAAATTTGTTTTCGATAATCGAATCTATAACCATTTTAAGATTTTAACACTCGAAAAATTGCGAATTAAAATGATAAATAGTACCAATTTTAACATCAATGCAATTAAATTGAAGTAATGTAAAAATAACAGCGTTTTACTAAATAAATATGAATGTATAAACGGTACGTAACATAAGTACTAATAAAAAAACAATTTTTTTTCTCTGTCTGTCTGTTTGTTCCGGCTAATCTCCGAAACTGCTAGACCGATTTTGATGAAATTTGGTATGGAGATACTTTGAACTACGAGGAAGGGCATAGGCTACTTTTTATCGACTTATCAAGCGGGCGAAGCCGCGAACTTAAGCTAGTAGCTAATAAATTAGCACTGATGTAAATTTGAGCTTTTATAAGTCTGCATTTCGTACTTACACAAGTACTTAAAATTGTTGCAATTATTATGTTACCTACTTAAAAAAAGGGATTTTTCTACATTCTCACGTAAAAATTATTTTTATTTAAATTATGTTATCTTTTTTATAAAAAATAAGTGAATAATGTGATAAAACGAATGAATATGAACAGTATTTTTACATTGCACTTCAAAATAAAAATATACGTAAATTATTTAAAATATAAAATTATGTTTTTACCCGAATTTGTTTCAATCAGTTAGTTTGTGTGTTTGAATCAGTTAAAGTAACTTAAAATTCTATATAAAAAATTGTCGAGGTGTTAAGAGTGAGATATTGCCATTTATTAGAAAGAGAAAGAACATCATATTTGTCATAAGCTAAATAATTAAACTAACAAAATTGCCCTTATAGATATATGGTTGCAATATTTGAACTTTGTAGTGTATATCATTGAGTTTGTTGTTCCAAAACTTCATGACTACCTAAGATTCTAAATTCAATTATATGGTTTTGTGTGTCCTATGACACTACATAACACCATGCCTTGATTCCCAGTTGGGTCTGGCAGAGGAGTACCCCACGTACAGCCACGTTTCGTGAGACATGTTTAAGTCTCATATAATAAAGACTATTTCTATCATCGGTCAAAAATTCCACACTCTGGGCTATGATAAATGTATATCAACTGTAATCTATAAATTGGTAGAATGTTGCCACACTTATACAGGGTGAAATTGTAAACATGCGACAAATCGAAATGGGACATTGTACTCATCATTATGAACGCGAAAAAAACATCAGCTGTTCCCTACATTTATGTTCGCATCAAATCGCGTCAAAATGTAGGGAACAGCAGATTTTTTTTTTTCGCGATTTCAGGATTGGTCCCATTGTAAAAGTTGTTCATAATGATGAGTACAATCTCCCATTTCGATTTGTCGCATGTTTTCAATTTCATCCTGTAGATACTGCCACACACGAAGACGCGCCCCAGTCTTCTTACTAATCGCTAGTTAATTCCGCTAGTGTTTTAGTTTTTTTATACACACTAATTACCCACTAATAAGTAATTACTGTGTATCGACAAAACTAAAACACTAGCGGAATGTTGCACACTTGTACTGTAAGCGATTAGGAAGAAGAGTGGGGCGGGTTTTCGTGGATGGCGCTATTTGTAACCGATAAAAAAAAACCTTTTATTGCCAGATTACGTTTCATCATTAGCCTACAGCAGTTTACTGTTGGACATAGGCCTCTCCTATTGCTCGCCATTCAATTCGATTTTCGGCAACTTTTACTATTGCCATTAATATACAGGCATTTTCCTGAATGTCTGATTTCTAGTAAATAAATACTAGTATGCTTGAGTCCTTTTGTGGCCTATAGGATGTAGGTACAGGAAAAAAAATAACCTAGTGCGCAAAATGTAACTATGAAATCAGCATAAAATATGATTCTAGACTATAATATAGCGTAGAAATTTTTCGTTGGTTATATAAAAAAAATCTGCTTTTTCATAGAAAAGTGCAATTTTATTCATTTATTTATCCATTTATTTCAGGCATCAAGGCCCATATCACACTAATATTATAAAGGCGAAAGTTTGTGAGTGTGTGTGTGTGTGTTTATATGTTTGTTACTTCTGGAGGTAGCTGACACCCCGGATTACCATATAGGCTACTTTTTATCCCGATTTTCCCACGGGATCGACATTTACTCGGGTAAAACCGCGGGGCGCAGCTAGTAAACACATACAATACAATATTAAATACACTAAAAACTAACGCACACGAAGTGTCTGCGTCGTGTTTCGCTGACTGGTGTCATGTAGCCGGTTACGAAACCGGCGATACACAACACCCTTCGGCCAGAACTCTTCCTTGAGGAACTTCTCGAGATGATGTGTCGGAACACGCACCACGAACGACTTGAAGGCCTCCAGGGTGACGCGACTCCAACTTCTCGACCCTCAAAGTCCAATACTTCCGCGATAAAAATGTATGTTTTTTTTTTATAACTGACGAAAGATTTCTAAGTCTAGAATTATAATATGCTTAATTCATGATTATTGTTCCCGCACTGATTAATTTTTTTTCCTGTATATAAGTATTTCGAAAATACTACTCTACTTAGGAGAATTGTAATTTTATATAATTAGCCAATTTTATCGTAATTATTTTTAATTACTTATGTCAATTTTAATTTAACGATTTTATAGGTTATAATTATGTAAAATATGTAAGTAGTCTTATAATGTAAGTCAATAAAAATAGATGGAATTATAAACTATGTGGAGACGACAGTACATGAAAACATTGGCAATACTAATGCATAAGAGTATTTTGGAACTATCAAATAAATCCTAGCATCGAAATTAAAAATAGTACAGACGCCATCAAGCTACCCGAAACTGTAAAATTTTCCCAATCAACTTTGAACCTTATGCTTAAGCGATAAAATTGAAAATCTATTAAAGAAATTTGACAGATTGTAGTAGCTTGATGTGCTGTCTGTACCCTAATTGCGTAACGCACTATCAATTTCAATCTGAATAATTTTGAAGGATTTTGCTGATTCATTGCTTTTTATGTTCGAAAAATGTGTCTGCTCAACAACGTAAATAACGCAATGAATGTTATTGAACTGTCAAAATGAAACCTATTGCTACTCATATTGCGTTACGCAATTACTCCGCCGAATTTTGAAATTTCTTGATGTCTTTTCATACTTACTGTTGTTTTAACAAAATTCGATGGTCCCTATTAACAATGTCGCTTCTGCAAAAAGACTACTGTTCAAAGCAATTCAAAGTTTGTTTTGGCAATTCTATATTTTGTCTATGTCAGTAGTTCAGTACATAGTAAACAATACATAAAACAATCAGTGCAAATTTGAACATCCACAGTCTTATATATTTTTTTTTACCGCCAAAACAAACTGAATTGCTTTACTGAACAGAGCCCTGATTCACAACCATACGACAGGCTATCGTATCGAAAACCTGACATTTCGATAACCTGATTTGACTTACCGTCAACAGCAAATAGATGTTGGAAGAATAGCGGGCGTCTATTTGATTTAAACTGACAAAATTTTCGGGTTTTGGACTTGTGAACAGCGTTTAGAAGACTCCTACGATAACAATGATTAATGTTCGATACGATACGGAAGCGTATCGAGTGTTTGTGAATAGCTATGCAGTAGTCTTTTTGCAGAACCGACATTTTTAATAGGGACCATCGATCTTTTGCGACGATTCCATCTATTTCTATTGAGTTTTGTTACTGGTTCTGTTAATGTACAGAAGCCAGCACATCAAGCTACCCCAATCGAATATGAACCTTATTACTTTGTAGTAAAGTTGAAAATCTATCAAAGAAATTTGACAGATTGTAGTAGGTTGATGTGCTGGCGTCTGTACAAACGCGCCACTACCGCGTACCAGTGGTACTTAATGTGATATAATATGTTATAAATAAATATATTTTTAACTAAGTACCTGCTGTTTTATTTAGAGTACAGGCAGGGCCGGATTATCCATAAGGCGGTGTAGGGCAACTGGCTAGGGGCCTCTCATCGGCACGGGAACCCCCGCGCATCGAGAAAAAAAATGATTATGTTTCATCGAGAGAAAATTTATTGCCTCGTTTTTTAAAATTTTACATTTCATATTATTAATCATTATTTACATATAAATTATATATATAAGATATTATATAAGAGCAGTGGTGGCCCAGTGGTATCGGCCGCGACTTACGAGTTGTAGGTCGTAGGTTCGAACCCAGACAGGCGCTTTACTTTGTGTAAATTATTTCATCACCACTGCTCTCAAAACGGTGAAGGAAAACATCGTGAGGAAACCGGCATGTCCTAGAACCAAAAATTCAAAGACATGTGACATCTACCAACCCGCACTGGGCCCGCGTGGTAGATTACGGCCCACTCCCTCTCACAGAGAGGAGGCCTGTGTCCCAGCAGTGGGAACATTATAGGCTGATGATGATGATGATGACATATAAATTATATTTTTAAATATTAGGATATAAAAAATATAAAAAAAGTAGTCCGCCGGTATCGGGAACAGGGTCCAAGCTACCGGCGGTCAGGGCTACAGAGAGAGGAACCTTCTAACAATGCAAGCCGTGTCCAGAAGTACTGCTTTCTGAATCAAGCCCTTGATCCAGCTGCTCAACGAGAGCCTCAGGTGGTGGTCGAGGCTCTTGGCTGTCAATCCCCTCTGTTCGCATGAGTCCAACTTTTATAACATCCATACAAGTCTTCGCATGAGTCCAACTTTTATTTTTTATATACTTTTATTAGCACTATTCCAACTGGACGGTACAGTTACGCACATATAAATAAATAAAAATTAAAAAAAAGCTTTTTAATTCAGATTTTGAAATTCATAGAATGTTAGTACAGTAAAGGTATGATTCCGATCTCGGCAGCACGCAGCAGTGCTGCCGCGGAAGTGCGGTCGCAGCACTACTGGTCCTCATACATTTTCTATGGGTTCATATGAGATTACATTCCGAGCACGGCAGCAATGCTGCGCGACATTCCTATAAAGAATATATGGGGACCAGCACTGCTGCGTGCTGCCGAGATCGGAATCATACCTTTATGCAATTATAATATTTATGCAATATTTTTTTTTCTTTGATATTAATTCAAGTTACAGTAAGCAGCTCGTCTCGATCCGTGCGAGCTTCGGACAGTCTACACGCATACGTCTAGTCGCACGCACACAAACACCGTGCCGAAGTCTGCCGAACTAAAACGACATTAGACGATGCACGGCTTTCAACGCCGCACCGCTGTGCCGGTCGGACTGGGCGGTGTTAGGTTTATTTTCGTTACGGAATTTCTTGGTTCGGTCGCACGCTCAAAGCCCGCGATAAAATACTTATTTCCTATGGACGTAACGCGTGTCCAGCCTATGTGCAATAACAACCAGGATGCTGCTGGTGCTGGCGCGCAACCTGCCGAGCGCCACGCATCGCTTGCGGAGCACGGCGTGGAAGCCGTCTACGTGAGCGTCCGCAAACATGCCCGACACACTGCACCAGCGCGGCAGCCCCAACAACGCCCTGAACGCATTGTTATATTGAACGCGCAGGGCGCTGCTCTTTGCATATAATGAGCCCACAAGCAGTACGTGTATAATGATGAACAATGCGTCTTGAACCCTGATTCACAACCATACGACAGGCTATCGTATCGAAAACCTGACATTTCGATAACCTGATTTGACCGCTGTACTAATATTATAAGCTATGGTAGCATGCGACCACGAGAAGGTGCTTTCTTGTTTCATCCTTTTCTGTAGTCGGGTTTTAGTTTTTACACTTATTTTTTTTTATTGTTTGGGGCCTATTTCAGTAATATTTATATTTTTTTAAATGTGCACCAAACACGGCATGATTAAAAAAATTTTTTTTTAGATCAAAAAAAAAAAAGTCAAAAGTCAAAGCATTTATTTCAAATAGGCACAAAAAAGGCACTTTTGAACGTCAAAAATTATCTTAAAATAGAATTGATTCTAGTCGCCCATTCCAAAAGGTAGTTTTCGTATGGAGAAGAATGGGCAAGAAACTCCACCGTTACTCTTTTAAAATGTTTTAGGTACAATATTTTGCATGGGTACATTAATTATATAATAACATGTGAGGACGATGCACCTAAAATAAAATTACTATACCACAATAGGTAAAAGAATTAAAAACGAAACCATGACATATAAATTAATTATCTGATAGATACATGGTGCTCACATATTTACAAACATGGTACAAGCAAAACGATTTATATATAAAAAAAAAAAATACAAGTAATAAGTCAGGGTGTGAGTAATGAATGTAAAAACTAATTAAAAAAAATTACAATTAAATTAGCAACCAGTTTGATTTTGTCTAGACTCTAGATTGTCCTATGGAGCAGGACCAGCATGTTTCCAAGCGTTCTTATCTTGGATATAATCTTCTAATTTATAGTATGCTTGTTTACAAAGTGTACGTTTAATGTGAGTTTTAAATTTTCTTTCATTTAATTGCAATATATCACAAGGTATTTTATTGTAACATTTGACACAGTACCCCATAAAAGATGTATGTACTTTGGCTAATCTGAAAAATGGTTGATGTATTTTATCTTTATTTCTTGTGTTAAAGTTATGTCTATCGCTTATTTTATTAAAAAGATGTAGATTTTTTCTTACATACATAATGTTTTCATAAATGAATTGGCAAGGTACCATGATCATGGCTTTATGTCCGCCAGAGGGCGCCATGTTCAATTTAATGTGACGTCACATAGCCTATAACCAGCGGATGATCACGACGCTTCTAACAATACATCATTTGTCCAATTATGACAAGAAGTTTAGAAGTTATGAGGGAACAGATGAACAAACATACCTACATACATACCGGTCAAAATCATAACCCTCCTTTTTGGTTCGCCGTAGTGGGGTAAAAAATGAATATTCTTGTTTAATTTTAATCTTTAAAAACCACGAGTTTCTGTCCAACTGTACATAAACATGTAAATAAAAGTACATAAAAAATAAAAGTTGGACTCATGCAAAAACTTGTATGGATGCATTGATATATAAAAATCAATGTATGGATGTTATAAAAGTAGGACTCCTGAGAAAGTTGGACTCTTGCGAACAGAGGGTCAATCCATTGGCTGTAACGACTATCGGCACAATGATCGCATTTCATATTATTATTATAGAATGGTATTCGATTTTTTCCCGGCGATTTTAACGCCGACTAATCAGACGGTACGGCAAACAAAAGCAAGATCGGTAATGTAGTAAAAAAATAGCGTAATAAATTATTAATATTGATTAACATTGTGGTATTTTAGGAAGTTAGACAAGGGTCAGGATACATTGATCGACGGCTATTCGCACTTTTCCCGATGGAAAAGGAGCACACTATGCATTATGCCGATCCACCGCTTACGGAGGCGTTCGCATCCGTGTCAGCCCGACGCCGGAGCGCGTTCGACGCGTCCTTGCGAAAGGATGCGTACGTCGTTTCATACTTTGCTCTCTTTTTGTATGGACAAACCGTCGGTCAATGTGTCTTGATCCTGAAGGGCCCCGAGAATTGCATTGCCTGATTAATCCGGCTCTGTATGGGCTTTGATAAAAAAATCACTGGATGCAGTCAATCTGCCTAGTATTTTCCCAATTATATTGCAGTCAGCTTCCAGTCTAACCGGATGCAGCTGGATACCAGTATTTTACATAGGGAGCGAATGCTTATCTGACCTCCACAACCCAGTTACTGGGTAACACGATACTTGGTTGTCAGACTCGGGCTTCGGACGACCCGAAGCGCACAAAACTTTTATTTGGCGCACATTTTAAACAGATTACGCACTAATCATACGTTCCACTCGTATCACTAGGAGCTAGTTTCCTGCAGGGGTAACGTACAGCGTAACGACTGTGACAAAAAAAGTATTAAAAAAAAACGTATGTTCGAGAATCCATGCTGGATAAACGGAATTTGTAGGCTTGGGTGGGTTCTCGGACCTGCGTTTCCGCGTATCCACCTTAGGGTGGATTTTTGGGGGAGTATAAATGCAATAACCAGAAAACATTCATTTCCTAGTCTTACTTTTCATTCCTTGTTTATTTCAGTAGAACTTTAAAGTACCCTAATACCAGCGCGGTAATTGCGTAACGCACTAAGTGTTTGGGCAGACTAGCAGCGCGGGCGCGGCGCGGCGAACTCAAACAATGAACTTCCTTTGAGTGTCCATTGTGGGCACGCGGGCGCGGGGAGCGGCGCGGGCTGCTCGGCGCGGGGAGCGCGCGGGCTACTCACGCCATAGTGAGCTCATAAAAGTGGCCGCAGTGGGAGCGCGGGCGGCCCGCGCGGGTACCGGGGTTCTCGAACTAATTCGAGCATTTTTCTAGTAAAAATAAGTCTTCTTCATCCATATTATATTTTGACAAACACTGGACACGACAACGCGCAGAACGCAGCCGCGCTCCAGTGCCGACAGGTAGCACATGCGCGTTCTCGCACCCGCGCCGCTCCCCGCCCCGCGCTGCTAGTCTGGCCAAGCACTAACAGTAGCAATGATTTCATTTTGACAGTTCAACAACATTCATTGCGTTATTTACGTTGTTGAGCAGACAAAATTTTCGAACATATGAAGCAATGGATTGGCAATATCCTTCAAAATAATTCATACTGTGATTAATATGCAGTTTGCCTAATAAAGGATTCAGGCTGTTTGAGGAAATGAAAACACAAAATAAAAAGAAATAATAATATACACCATTTATTTATTTGGTCCCATTTTAAACATAAATAACATTAAATAATAAATAACGTGTTTTATGGACGCGCATATAATAATAATATCACTACATATTCAATCAGCGGCTTTTAGCGTTTCAGAGTTGCTACACTTAAAAAAAAACTTATTGTATTGTTGAAACTCCATTGAGCTAAGTTTTTACTTATGGCGATATTATACGGTTCAACCGATTTGATTAATTCACATTAAAGATAAAGCCATCGATTCAATTTTTATTTTGAAAACGAGATCCCGCCGAGATAACGACTAATAGAGAAGTATGGAAGAAAAAGACATGTTGCACTGACTCCAAGTAATTTGGGATAAGGGCTGGAGGAGGATGATGAAAACGCGAACCTTGTAATAATGCCTCTAAGCACATCACAAACCCAAGTCACTTATAACTATACAACGATCTTTTGGCGGGTGGTCAAAATCGGAACTAAGGGCGTTCGCTACGTTCGCGCGTGCGCACGCGGCGGATGCGCCTCGCGTGTTTATATTGAAAGACAATAATGAGCAACGCTCTCTCGCGCGGACGCGTGCGACGGGTTTGTAACCTTGTACGCGCAGTGCGCCCGCTCCGTGCACCCGCCACGTGCGCACGCGCGGACTTAGCGAACGCCCTAACGGTGCCATCTTGTTTTTTCAATACATTTGACATATTTACCAACAGCACCTCTCTGTTAACGTCAAGTAGAGCGCCAATAGATCCTTGTCCAGTCCTTTCACTTATTTATCTCTGCCAGCACAATCCAATAGCAAACTTATTATAACGGGAATAAAGATCACATTAATTTGACAAACTTGTCACAACCTTATTGAATCGCAAATAAAGAACACTGTCATATTGACAAATTTCTTTAATAGATTTTGAGCTTTATCGCTAAAGCATAAGGTTAAAAGTCGATTGGGAAAATTTGACAGTTTCGGGTAGCTTGATGTGCTGGCGTCTGTACGTATGCGTTTTTGTGACTTAGGGCCTGTGCACACCACGTTTTTTAAACGCGCCGTTGACGCGCGTTTGTAGCGATACAGACGCGATACGCACGCGAGTCAGACGCAGCTTGTAGACCTTCTGTAGGATAAAAGCGCGCCGTTGACGCACGTTGTCATCAACGGCGCGTTTAAAAAACGTGGTGTGCACAGGTCCGTTGCCGTATCTGGGTTAAAAGTGAGCGAATAGAGTTTCAAACGCAAGCTTTTCAACAATATAAAAATATTAAACAAAAATCAAATAAGGGAATGTATTTTTAGTACTTAGGTACATTTTGTACAAATTGCAGGTTTCACACATTTTTTTTTAATGATAAATGAACATATCATGATTACATTGTTATTATTACATGGGTTTATGCGGCTTGGAAAATGTCTGTATAACTTTTACAATAGGTCCTGCTTAACCGTAGATATATTCAAAGGCAATTATTTGGGGGGGGGGCGCAGGGGTATGAGGGAGGGAGTAGGAGGGCAGGCCGGGGTTATACAGGGGTATTTTTAAAGTAATGGTCGGGTTGCGAAACATTCACAAATAGCTATAACTTTAATGTACTGAACTAACGAAACTTCATAATTGATGATGGTGGTCTGTGAAGTTTCGGTCGATAATTTAATTTGATCATGTATATTTTAAGGGGTGGTAGTACTCATGAATATGCACAACTTCTGTTATGGGAAAAACTTTGAAATAGCGAAAAAAATATTCGCAATTTTTTGATTGGTAAATAAAAAAGCAGATATTTTTTTCAACATTTCAAAATTAGTCTGAAAAGAAAAAAGATATTTTCCAAACCGCATGCGTACAATTAAATAATTGAATTATTTTTAAACAATTGCCTCAAATTAGCTGATAAAAAATGCATTTTACACATTTTTTTTTAACATTCGCAACAAGTATATGACACCATGTATACAATTCTATAATATTCTGCCTTAACTTATACATTTTAGAGAATTCGAACAGATTTCTTTATCTTGACCGTCAGACGTGGAAATGACATTACAGGGTATTTTTACTGAGCCTCTATGGAAGACAATACTATAGTATGTCTGGCATACCCTGGACAGTCATCCCACTGTCTAACCAACTGGCTATTTCTAACACGGCATGGGCTGTTGGCCATTTACACATTGGACGATAACGACACGACATCGTCGGACTGGTGGTTTCAATTACTACTAAACGTTTTCACACTGTGTCGTTGTAGTCAACGGTGTCGTTGCCGATATTGATTGTCGTACCGATATCGTTTTACAGTACCCGGCGATAAATATTGCACATCGACCTTTGGAAAGAAACAATCGGCTAATTTCGGCTTCGTAGTGCGTTATCTCTGTCGCACACTACCTATGTGACGTTAACTGACGTTTTGTCAGTCGTTGTTCAAGTGCGATAGAGTGCGGTCGCGTCCAGTTCAAAATATATATCTAGAGTTGTTAACACCCCCAAATTTAAATAATTTAAAGTTGTACTATGGCATCTTTAGGAAAAATAGGGGAACCTTTTTATTTTATCCCAACCTAAAGCAATCATTTATAGAAAAATTGGTGTATTTTATACAAAGAATAAAAAGAATTATCAAAAGAAGCAAATCATAATTGTTTTAACAGCTCCTAATAGATACCGGACTGTTTGTATTTCGTGCGACAGAGATAACGCTCTACGAAGCCGAAATTAGCCGATTGTCTCTTTCCAAAGATAGATGTGCAATATTTATCGCCGGGTACTGTAATAGGTTTATGCGTATATTTATATTTAAAATATTTATTCCTCAATTTTCATGATTGCACCTACCACTGTTTGTCTCTGCATCATCCAAAGGTTGACTGGTAGAAAATACCTATGACATTAAGTCCGCCTCTGTACATTTATGTGCTTGAAGTATTAAATAAATAGATATTGGCGGACACAGTGCGGAGCAAATCTGTTGCTGTTGGTTAAATCGTGTCACATACCGCTATCGTTTCGATATCGTCGGACGATATCGTTGTCGTCCGAGCTGACGATACGATATAGACATGTCGGTGTCGTTATTTTCGCAGTGTGAAAACGGCCATTCTCGTGTACCTCTTGTCGCCAAGATGAGCGTCTTCTATCTCGACCTCCATTCAAGGCTCAAGACAAAGCGAGAAGAGTTTCAAGCTAAAGTTCAAGATTTCTATACGTCATTAGTGTCGTAGAGCGAGTAAACGGTGACGCGCTTGGTTTGTAGGGACACTGTTTACGAAAGAAGCCGCCTTTAGCAGCGGGCGCCAAGGCGTCTCCGAGTTTTGTAGGGTATGTAAATTCTAATAATCATAAACGGTGGCAGGGACACTGACGCACATGAATTCAGCACTTGATTCTGGCGTAGAAATTTTTCGTAGATCATAATAAAAACAAAAAAATCTGCAGTTCCATACAAAAGTGCAATGCCTGCGGGTAAAATGTATGGAAGAGCAGTTTTTTTTTTATTAACTGACCATAAATTTCAACGCAAGGTTGCGCGTTAACGTCTCTGTCACACTGTATATTATCTATGTACTAAATATATATTAACAACCTTGCGCTTTAAGCATTCTAAAAAACAAGCTAAAAATATTTATAATTAGTTTTCTTTGAGAATTTTGACATAACTCCTACAAAACATTGCACTGTTATAGTTTTTAGCCAGTTTTAGCCAGTTGGCTAAAAGTCTAACGGTCAGAAGGCTACAAAATAAGGACCAAAGTCCATTCTTTACGTACCAAGGGGTAACTAGGTGTAATTAAATAAATAACAAAAGAGAATCTATAAAAAAAATTGTCATTTTACTGGGTTTCACAGCCGAACGAAAGAATATAACTTTTTTACTAGTTTTAGCTCGCGGTTTCATTCGCATCATATCTACAAAGCGGACCAGGATCTACAAAGGGGTAAGGTAGGGGTATCGACAAGAGGTATGAAAATTGATTAATTAAAGTAATTGTAAAAATGAGTATTAGCAAGTCATGGTAGAAAAATGGAAGACTTTAAGCGCAAGGGTAGCCCGCGAAATTCAATTTTTATTTACGTTTCTTGCAATTTGCAGGTTCAGGTTGATTAAAATATGATTCGGAACCGTAACCGGCCGACCGTGAGGAAGATAATAGTCTGTTACAAAAAAAAAAAAAAACCGAACGATGTCCGCGTGGTGGATTACAGCCCACTCCCGCTCACAGAGAGGTGGCCTGTATCCCTGGCCCCTGGGGCCTGGTTTTTAATCCATCCAAAGGTTGTCTTTAAAAGATCGCTCTTAGCGATAAGACCGCCCATTGTGTCACCCATTGTAAAGTTTCTATATTTAATGTCTGTAATTTATATGGTGTACATAATAAAGAGTATTCTATTCTATTCTGTAACCTAGCAGTGGGAACGTTATAGGTTTGCAAGAAACACATATTTTCTTGTATTAATATTTCTTCGTAAGGCTGTGAAACATAATTTTAATAAATTCTGAACTTAAAACACGCAAGTCTGTTGTATTACAACTGCAAAATAATAACTAACCTTATTTTAGGCCTGATTTTAAGTAAAGACGCCAGCACATCAAGCTGTCAAATTTCTTTAATAGATTTTCAACTTTATCGCTACAGCATAAGATTGAAAATTGATTGGGAAAATTTGACAGTTGATATGCTGGCATCTGTACAATTCTGCAGAAGAGTGATTTTTCGGAGAATCCACGCATTAAAATTTTGATTTTATCAATTTGTAGCTTTCATTTTCATTGTTTTGTCTCAAAAATACGTCCTTTAAAAAATCTTAAATACGATTTTGCTTATGGCAGAAAAACCGCTAAATGAATTACTTAAATTAAATCTTATTTGGCACATAGCTGCCGTAGTACACAACCTGTATAACTTTGCTTTTTTTTGTGTGTGTAGCTTTTCTATATACAACACAACATAATATCACGCTTAGATATCTCGGAAGGTTCGTCGGCAGAGAGGGGAATAGCACAACCCACAGACATAGATATACCTAGATAACGCAAGTATCACGAACTGTATGAAAACTAAGCGTGCCATTTTTTGCCTACCTACTATGACGTCACAAGCTCGCGCTCTCTCGCTCACGCACCCAGCCAGCAGTACGCAGGACTGAGCGCGAAAGTGGCGGCTTATGATTTTCGAACATAAGCTGGCGCGATTTTTGGCACGCGAAGTAGTTGCTCTTGCGTTATCTAGGTGTATCTATATCTGTGGCACAACCACATTTCGCCAATTATATTCTAGTCCCATATAATATGGCGCCTCATCATTTACTCAAAAGACCATTTCAGACACTAATCTACATGGTACTCACATGATCAGAGCAAGATTATGTCTGGACTTTAAAAGAGACTTGTGACACCTGAGTTTGTTTCGACATTTTATCTCAAGGTAGATGGGAAATGTCGACTCCAATTAGTTTTTTTTTTAATATGACGTAAGAATGATTCCGATAACCTATTAACAGTTAAACAATTTCATTTAATTGAGGTTTAAATAAATAAATAATTTCATTTCACCGTGTAAAAATAACAAATGTTGCTATTAAGAAATTCAATGCTGACAGGGATTATCCGAAGTAACCACTCATTAAATAAAACAGACTCGCTCGCATCTAGAAAGCCCCCAACAACAATAAATATGTACCCTACATAATTTGTTCGTCCTAGGTAATTAAAATTAACTATAATATTAGTAATGTTATTCCATATCTAACGACGACAGTTTTCTGACAAACTCCGCCCGTTGGGACGGCGTGAGTTCCTGGAAAAGAGATGTTACAATATTAGTATCTTGCTTCTTGCTTGTTGTTGCTTATTTGCCTCGATGGAGAAGGGAGATGTGTATCATCGAGGAAACTGACATCTGTGCACCGTAAGGGCTATTTTTGCTTGCAGCGCTCAGCCGCTATAGTAACGCTTGCTAATAGATGTGGTCTTGGTGGTGGATTTTGTTTTCAAATTGGGCAGATGTAAGTTTCCTCGATGGTACATCCATGTTTCGCCAGAATCACATCATCTACCTAGCCTTTTCCCAACTATGTTGGGGTCGGCTTCCAGTCTAACCGGATGCAGCTGAATACGGCTGGTTGTCTTTTTCGGGTTTATGACGACCCATAACGACTGTGAAAGATCCACGAATGACAGCCAGGAGCAACGGTTTATCGTGCTTTCCGAGGCATGGGGGGGTCTTGGTATGTTAAGTTGGTCACCCATCCACGGACCAACCGCGGCAAGCGTAGCTTAATCTGATCTATCGACCCATAATGCGGCTGTTATTACTTAGCTACAAGCCCCTCGCAAGAATCTATCTATACTATTAATAAAGCTGAATAGTTGGTTGCTAATCTCTGGAACTACCACTCAGATTTGAAAAATTCTTCTTGCATTTGATAATTCAATTCTTGAGGAAGGCTACCTAAAATGTCGCTAAGATCTTTAAAAGCCGAGCAAAAAGAAAACAGTCTGAAAGAACGGACGTTTTGATTCACGGCGTGTTTGTATAATTGGTTACCACAAATAAAGCACGCGTCGCTTTATGAGATAAAGATACTAGTGGTTCAAATTTTAACAACTTTTACTATGGGACCAAACATGAAATTGCGAAAAAGAAATCAGCTGTTCCCTACATTTACACATCTACATTTTTCCATTTTGACGAGTTATGCGAACATAAATGTAGGGAACAGCTGATTTTTTTTTCACGATTTGATTTGATGACATGCTTCGAGTTTGAGGCTCTACTCACCACTACAAGGTTATTGACAGCCTGCAACAGCGCGTCCTGCTGTATGGAGCGAAGATTCCTCTCGAGCACGGAGTTGTCATCGCCCGCTTGTGCCTCCAACCACTTGCATACTGCCTCGTTGTCATGCTCCCATTGGTGGGACTGGGGACAAAGATAACATGATTATTTTCATGTATTTTGTCTACGACGAGACAATGGAGCTTGATGCTCAATAAAACGAAGGAGTTTCACTTTAAACTGTTGATCTATTTTAGATAACAGTAGAAGACATTACACTTCGTTGAATCTAATTTTTTTTAAACAAATTTTTCAATCTATCCCCCTTATTCATAATCCTATTTTGTCTCTATTTTAGCTAAAATAGGTTTATAGAACGTTTGTCTTTATCTGTCACGTTGTCATTTCTGTGTGTAAGAAAGAGACAAACCCCATTTTAACTAAAATAGGTTTGATAAGTTTTATGAATAAGGGGGTAAATCTATACTTCTATACTAATATTATAAAGAGGAAAGATTTGTATTTTTGTATGTTTGTATTTTTGTATGTAACGAATAAACTTAAAAACTACTGGACCGATTTCAAAAATTCTTTTGCCGTTAGATAGCTACATTATCACTGAGTAACATAGGCTATATTTAGTACTAGAAAAAATTAGAGATCCTTAGAAATTTCTACTAAAACCAACCCAAGGTGTAAAAAAATTACCCATAAAATGTCTTTCATCGCATGCGCTGCGGAAAGTATTGATGATAGAACAAAAAAATGTTCTACAATATTATAGAACATATCAATATCTACAAAAATCTTCGCGAGACCATATGTCCAACTATTGTAGTTATGTCACTATAACTACTTTTTTACATTTTAAAAGTTGATAGAAATGCTGATCAAAATCAGACCATGTTATCCTTACCTTTGTATTAATTCTTATCCAAGACTGTATCAATACCTGTTGATTACTTTTGAATTATTGAAATCGGACATTCCATTCAAAAGATATTACGAAATTAAAAATGTCAAAATAAACAAAAAATACACGCCGACATGTGCGGACCGACGTTCCCTTGTTAGAGAGTTCCTTTTTGTCTATCTATCTAATAAAAAAACTTCAGTGACACCTTTGAAGAGGTTTAGTTTATAGAAGATCACGTCTAGATGTGTGAAGCGACAATGGGCCATCATTGACCACTATGGTCCATTGTGTGAAGATACAATGGGCCAACATGGGCCACTAGGGACCATCATTGACCACTATGGGCATTGTGTAAAGATACAATGGGCCAACATGGACCACTAGGGACCATCATTGACCACTAGGGACCATCATTGACCACTATGGCCATTGTGTGAAGATACAATGGGCCAACATGGACCACTAGGGACCATCATGGAATTTTTTTTATTTCTATTCATTTACCTGCGTCTCTCCCTTGTCCTCGGTGAACCACCGGCGCAGCGTGGCGGCGGCGGGGCCCTGTTCCATCTTGTCTGCCGGCTTCACCGCCTCCTGCACTCTTCGCTCCTGTTCATTTTGTCGCAGTAAACGCTTGAGACGCCAGTAGAACTGGCGGCGGGAGTCGCGCCACGGTACTATATCCTGAAAGTGAAAATATGTTTTAGTAATAGAAATAAAATGGTCATTCTCCGTTTTCACTAAAACTGGGTGACACAATACTGAATGCCTAAATATAAGCGCACTTGTTGGATTTTCAACTTTCGGCGTTGAACTGAGAGTTGAAAATCAAGCAATGCCCCACGCACGATACGGGAGAAGTTCGAAGTTAACCCCCTTACTAATAAACGTATTATATCAGATGAATAGTTACACACCGATTTCTCTCATTCACTCGCCAGTAATTTGACTTTCGAAAGAAGAAGACAAAGCATTGTGTAACTATACAGACGCTATACAACGTTTATTAGTAACGGGAAAATTGTATGAGGTAGTGGTTACAAACAAATTTCTATCATCTATTTCCACCGGCTTCAGACCCTTTGTATGTACATACACGTTTTTCTTGCCGTGAAAAACTACGGTTGGTTTATTCGCCGTGTGTAGGCACGGTCGTCAGTGTTGTATGGATCAATATAGAAGCTTGTTGATGACACGGCGGCTCTATGAAGCCGTGTATAGAAGCCAGCACATCAAGCTGCCCGAAACTGTCAAATTTTCTCAATCAACTTTGAACCTTGTGCTTTAGCGATAAAGTTGAAAATCTATTGAAGAAATTTGACAGATTGTAGTAGTTTGATGTGCTGGCGTCTGTACAGAGGGCCTTAGCCTGTGCGTTGCCTGTCAGTCAGTAACGGAACTGTTTTATACATACATACATAATCAGCCTATAACGTTCCCACTGCTGGGACACAGGCCTCCTCTCAGTGAGAGGGAGTGGGCCGTAATCCACCACGCGGGCCCAGTGCGGGTTGGTGGATGTCACATGTCTTCGAATTTTTGGTTCTAGGACATGCCGGTTTCCTCACGATGTTTTCCTTCACCGTTTTCACTGTTTTATATGTATAGAATAATATAACTATACTTACAAATATGCATCCCTTTTCTAGCATCCTTTCGGCTGTGTCATGTAGTTCTGCGAATTGTACTGCGATCTAAAACAAACCAAAACATATTAGTTTTAAAAGCGAAAATAGCATAAACGTTACAAAAAGTTAAGACCTATAAGTACATAAAATATCAAACTAACTTCTGCCCGCGACTTTCGTCCGCGTGAAATTTCACCCTCCCCCCATTCACTCTTAGGGGTGGAATTTCGAAAAACCCTTTCTTAGTGGATACCTACTCTTCACAAAGAACACACCCTCCAAATTTCATGTCTCTAGGACCAGCGGTTGAAGCTGTGCGTTGATATATCAGTCAGTCAGGACTTTGATTTTTATATATACAGGATGGTCCAAAAGTCGTGGATCAAACGAAATAGGGTGATGAAGGAGGTCATTTCCAACAAAAAATCTTTCTACAGCATGGTCATAATCCAATTGCCCTAAAAGTTATGAATATTTGTGTATACCGAGTTCTTTTACAATTAGACGAATTAAAAAAAAAAAAGTGATATAAAACAATAAAACAAACGGTGTTGTATTACTACTAGATAATGTATCAGCACTACAAAGTTCTGTTAGGGCTCTGAGTATCAAATTTCAAAAGCAATTTATTTTTTTCCAAAGATTTTGTAACGTTACCAAAAATTATTTCTCACTTTAAAAGCGTTGGAAATGACCTTCTTTATCCCCCTACTTCGTTTGATCCACGGCTTTTGAACCACCCTGTATAGATAAAAAATGGCTACCAAGTGCAGAATCCCAAATAAGAAATTTAGTTATGGACAGAATTGTATAAAATTTTCACCAAAATATGTTTAAGTGAAAACGTCTTTAGGCGCGTTGGACATTTTTTTGAGATGGGAAAAAGCTATTGAATTCGCGCCACTGTTACCGTAACCGACATCGCTTCGGATGCGTTCGGCTGTCCTCAGAATGTACTCGGTTTTAATGTATATCCGATATATCAGTGAGTGATGGCAAAGTATTCTGTTTGTGTTTTGTTTTCACTTCTGTCGGCACTCCCGGAGTGCCACTGTTTTTTTTACACAGTAAATCGGCAGATATCATACCTGGTGGTATATGGGGCTGAGTTCCTTTTCGCGTGCCTTCGCAGTCTTCTCGGCGGCTAATAGTTCTGTTTCTAGTTCCCGTACTCTGTTTTCGGCTGAAATAAAATAAAAACTTTGTAGAGTTCCAAGTGTGAAAAAAATTGTCTTTGAAATAACTGTGGGAAACGCGCAGAATAAACGTAACATAAATTCGAACGAGTTTTTTTAATGAAAATATTTGAACGGCTCATGGCTAAGTTATAATAACAGCCGCACGGGTCGATCGATCAGGTTAAGCTACGGTTGCCGCGGTCGGTCCGTTGATGGGTAACCATATTTAAATACGTCGTTAATCTGTTGGTTCTTTGACAGTCCTTATGGGTCGTCAGAAGCCCAAAAGTCTGATAACCAGTCTTAACAAGGAGTCGTGTTACCGAGTAACTAGGTTGAGGAGGTCAGATAGGCAGTCGCTCCATGTAAAATACTGGTATTCAGCTGCATCCTAGAAGCCGACCCCAAAAATAGTTTGGAAAAGGCTAGGCCGATGGTGACTTGTCACATAATGTTTTTGAAGTGAAAACTTCTGTAGGCGCGTCGGGTATTTTTGAGATGGGGAAAAACCATTGAACTCGCGACACTGATACCGTAACCAACACCTCTGTATAAAGGGTGAAATTGAATTCTTAGGCATCCTTTTAAGGGGTCATTGTACTCATCATTATGAACAACTTTTACTATGGGCCCAAATCTGGAATCGCGAAAAAAAAATCAGCTCTTCCTTACATTTTGACGAGTTATGTGAACATAAATGCAAGGAACAGCTGATTTTTTTGCGCGTTTTCAGATTTGGGCCCATAATGAAAGTTGTTCATAATGATGAGTACAATGACCCCTTAAAAGGATGCCTAAGAATTCAATTTCACCCTGTATAAGTATGACGATTCAAAAATACACACGTAATTGTTGAAGTTTTCACTTCTGTCTGCACTCCCGGAGTGTTTGGTTGTAATACTTTATGGGTATGGGTTATATTAATTGTGCTTGACTTTAAGCCAAAATGCAGTAAGATACACTCGGCGTCACAAAAATCGCACCTCTTTAAAAATTCCCTTCAAAGTCATTTTAACCCTATTAATCAATGGTAGACATATGACTATAAGGTATCATTGGAAAGGCAATTTATTTAAATTTCAGAATAAATCAATGGATTTGGTTTTTTGTTTACCAGGGAATAAAAAAAGCAAGCTAATGCAAATGATTAAAAAGTTAAATTTTATTTTATCAGCAAAAATTACAACAAAGTCCTTAAAAACAACTTAAAACCTAGTGTTACCCCCGCTAGCCCTGATGACTGCTTCCATGCGTTCTCTCATGGACCTAATTAATGTGACAAAATTCTCTTGCGGAATGTTGTCCCATTCTGCAACGACGGCTTCTTGGAGGTCTTGGAGAGTGGTAGGGACAGGATCACGTGCCCGTACTCGCCGTTTCAGTTTATCCCAAAGGTGCTCAACAGGGTTTAGGTCTGGACTTCGCGCCGGCCAGCGCATAACAGGGATTCCAACTTCTTGCAGATAGTCTCTTACAATTAAAGCGGTGTGACAGCGGGCGTTATCGTGCATTAACGTGAACCCACTGCCAACAAAACCCGCATAAGGGACAACCTGCTCCTCTAAGATCTCTGTAATGTACCGAGCAGCAGTCAGCGACCCTTGCCCGCGAGCACTTCCAGTCCGAGAAACACACACAAGGTTCGTTTTGCCGTCGATTGACATGCCGCCCCAGAACATGCACGAGCCACCCCCGTATTCCACTGTCTCTTGAATACAGGCTTGTGCGAATCGTCCCCCTTGCCTCCATACACTCTTCGACGCCTGTCGTTGCAGAAAAGACACACCCTCGTCTCATCCGAGAAAAGCACAGCCCTCCATTGGTCTATTGTCCAATCCACATGGTCACGGGCAAATTGCAACCGGTCTCTCCTATGCTGTGCAGTCAATTTTGGCCCTGTAGCAGCCCTATGAGCTGCAATTTTCTTCTCCTGCAGTCTTCTTCTAATCGTGGAGACTGCTTACAGAAGTTCTGCGAGCTGATCGCAGTTGTTGTTGCAGCTCAACAGCATTGGAGAACCGATTACGTAAAGACGTCGAAACAATGAAGCGATCGTCTCTTTCAAATGTGCACCGTTGTCTTCCAGATCCACGTCTTCGGATATAGCCACCAGTCTCTTGGAAGCGTTGGAACACTCGTCGAACGGCAAAACGACTCAAGTTCAGTTGCCGAGCAACATCACATTGCCGCATCCCTGATTGCAGTAGTGCAATGACTTGAGCGGCTTCATCTGCAGTGGTATCCATCTTCTGGGGTATTTTTCTTGCTGTAGCTGTTCACGTGTGTTCACTACAAAGGTTGAATAGCGAATTACCCACATTTAACCCGGGTCGCCCGGTTATACCCTTGTAGGGAGGTGCAATTAGTGGCCGTTGTAATGCGTATTTTGACAACATTTTTTTTAACGTTACGTCTTAATGAGATCTGTTGTGTTTAGGAATTCTAACTGTTGTTAATTTAAAGGTCGTTAAACATACTTTCAATTGATACCAATATTAATTGGGTTTAATGTATTCGTTGCTGGCGGGATATGCTTTAACCTTATTTTCGAAGAGGTGCGATTTATGTGACGCCGAGTGTAGTTGTATTTTCGATTAAAAAAAAAACGTTCGAATTTACATTACGTTAACGACGCGCGTTCGTGCTAGGGCCTCTGAAGCTTTGTAGTGACTTTTATAGTTTTAACTGAATTTATTCATATTGAATGTTAAGTAATGTCGGATATAAATGTAGCCATTTGATTTTATTTTAATTAGACCATATAATTAAACCTGTAGAAGGCAGGAACAGGTGCGTGGGGAAGGAACACACAAGCAAGGAGAGGCTCATGTCCAGCAGTGGATGTAGTCGCGCTGTGGATGATGATGGTGATGAGACTAATCTATACTTAAGGGCTGGTAATAGTTCAGCTAAAATTCAGATTTTGTCCCCACTTCCCCGCGCTATGTATCATTCTATCCCACTCGCACTGACATACTAATTCAATTAGGGTGAACTGTACTATTGTTGGAAGGATGTCAAGAAATAAAATGATTAAACTTAACATTCATTTATTCCATTCACATAAAAATTAGCTTTCACATTGTATGTGCAGTATATATAAAATTCTTTTAAATGGACAGGTAAATAATAATATAATAACAAAAAAACATGGGACGCTCATCATTCGCATAGCAAATACAAAGTTATTTATACATAATATTTGAGTAGCGACGTCTACAAACGAACTACACCAATCTTTTGTTTGACATCACAACCTACATCACGCAAGCAAAGTTTGCCGCGAAATCCGCAATATACCTACTGCATTAGTGTTCTATGACCGACCAAAGACCATTGCTCTACCGCCATATATTTGTCACCATAAGACAGCGATAGCCAAATACGAGCCGGCACTCACTGACGGCGTGGCACGGCAGGTTGTGCTGCGGCATCCCGCGGCGTTCCGTGGAATCCTGCTGAAAGCCCGCCCTGACTGGACTGCGCCCCATTAACCGAAATGACCGCTGCACAAGTTTCAACCTTATTTCAACCAGCTTAGCAATCATAATTCCTCGACACAAAGTGACCCACACGTCCCGCGGGATGCAATGGCGCGCCGCGGCATTACGTGGAATGAAACGGCATAACACGTCATGCCGCAGCATCCCTCGGCGCGTCGCGTCATGCCGCAGCGTCCCGCGGCACGTAGCGTCATTTCCCGGCACCGTGGTATCGAAATAAAGTAACATGAATTCTAAACTCATTGAAATAAGATTTAAAATAACTTGATTAGTAATAAAATCCTCTGCCATGACACGCCGTGCCATGCCGTCAGTGAGCGCCGGCCTTAAAATTACTTTCTTTTTGCTGATTCTTTGGCCAAAAAATAGGCTAGTCCTCTGGTCACGTGAAGAGTCGACCAATCGCTTGGCGATTTCTCTAAAAATTAAGTGGGCACTCGGACCCTGTGGCCGTAGTGCTTCAGCCCCAAACGGCTGGTACATATAAGTCGGCTTATTAAGATTAGAGTATCTATTTGCGCTGTTTGAGGTTTTCTGCACCCGCAGTAATCGCACTAGCACAGCCCACCGTAATAGGAAGATGGGGTGGCGCAAGGTAGTCGATACATGTTGCATCACACACCAAAGGCCGACCTAACTTCCAAGGCATTATGGTCAATCTGTCTGGTCTTTTCCAATCGTCGCGAGCCATTGGGTTCTAAAACAGCTGGCAACCCAGCACTGACAAGAGCACGCAATGGTTATAACGCATAATAATACGTCATCGGAATGACTGATGTCAATTATAAAATTTCATACATTTTGGCTTTAACGATGGTTTAGAATAGAACGCAATAACCTCGAACAACTGATGGTTACCGGCAAGGTGGATGGTAAACGACCAAGAGGTCGCAGCCCATTGCGATGGTCTGACCAGGGCCTCAAGTCTGCTATTACAATAGTGTCAGAATGGTCTATCATTGACTTCATAATTGTCGATTTTGACAAGTTTGGTAATCTACTAATATAATGGCGTCATTATGACTTTCCAATGGTCAACCACTGACACTCCATTGAAAGATATGACACTATTGGTAATCTCGTACATAATGACAGATGAATGTTTGGCGTATGCGGTAATCTGCTAAAATTTTGACAGTTCCTTTGATCAATGACCTACCATTGGAACGTCATTGTGCAATCATTGCTTTCTTCAAAAACTTTTTGCATTTGTTAGTCTTTTTATATCGTGTTTGTTTGTGAAATATTATTGCATCCAAGAATGTATTCACTGCGATCAAGTATTCTAATTAAATAAAATTAATTAGAATACTTGATCGCAGTGAATTAAATATTCTAGTAATTTTTTTTTGCATTTTGCTCTTATATTCATTGTAGAACTAAAAAAAGAGCATATATTAGATAATAATACAATTTATAGGTTTTATGATGCATAAGTACTTAATTATAAGTACTGTATTTAGGTACTCACTGTGCGCCACTCTGCCGGCGTTTTATTGGGGCAGTCCACCGAAATTGAGTTTAATATTTGGGCGCACTCCATCCAGTACCTTTTCGACAGACTGCGCCCTTCATTAGTGCGGCTGCAATTGCCAAGCGCCAGGTCTTGGTGGTTCTCCAGAAAATCGATAAGAGCCGAAATTTGCTCAATTATCACCATTTTGATTTTTTTTATATACAAACACAAAACACAAACAATAATATAAACACTATAAAAATAAATACTTAATAAAAACAAAACATTGAAACGCCGGTCTAATAACAAAAATAAAAACAAAACTGTACAACGTCAGTTAGCGTTAATGTCACATTTGACTTTGACAGCTAAACAGACAAAATAATATTGCAGTTACACATTTAATTAATGTTTTTTGGTGTTTACGAACTTCTTACTACTTCAGATTGCTTATAACACTAATAGATAATTTGTAAAATTAAATATAAATAAAATCTAGCATGAATAAATGTTCAAATTTAGTAGTAGTTTTTCGAAAATAATTACTACTAAAGGGTTTTATAATAATGGCAATACAGCAATGTCATTCTACTACAATTCTATTACGAGATCATTGACCGACCAATGATCGACCATTATGAATTTAGCAGATTACGAACTTTTAGCAAAATGACAATGCGATCGTGTTGGAATGACAAATTTATAAAAATAGCAGACTTGAGGCCCTGATAAACTCTTCTCTTGACACGAAATTTCATGATGCGCTTCACTTGGCCAAGGATAGACAGAGATGGCGAAACATCGTCAGGGAAAAGTTGTTTTCAAGGGAGGATCACGACCCTCAGTAATGAGGAGTACGACTTGAGGAGGAGGAGAATAGAACGAATTTTAAAATAAGTTGTTATTAATGAAAACATTTAAATTAAAAAAAAAAGGAATCAAGAGGAGGAGAATGACGAAAGCAAGAACATTTAATGTGAATTCCCTTAAATCCCTAATTTCCATATTCCGTGTATGTCTGGGATCACATAACTCTGGTAACATGTATGATAAGTAAAAATTTGTTAATTTAGGTTCCATGAATTGTGCCCAATAATGATCGTCTTTCTGTATAATTTCAGTTTTGATATGATTTTTGCATCCCGACCATACGCCAAAAATACATGTTTTTCTCCCAGTTATGTTTAGTTGTCCCTGCACCTGAATGTACCAAGGATGTTTCAAATTTATGGAAAGTCCATCTTTCGTTTTCCTCCAAAACCTTATTTTTTTTTTATCTATTGCATCGTCCAACGAAGTCCTGAATGCAGAAATTGGACACTTTATTTCTACTATTGTGTCTTCTCCCTGCACAACTCCGTCCGGAGTTGCACCTAGAAAAGGTTACTCTTTATCAATAAAAAGACCACAAGGCTCTATTTTAATATTAAGTTGTGATGCTAGTTGTTCCATTGCGGTTGTTTCGTTTTCTATTCCATGTTTTATGGACGGCACATTACATAAATTTTTTGGATAAATAAGATTTTTAACTAAATTTTTAACACTAGAATTTTGACGTCTATTGACCACTTAGGAGAAATTAGAGGCTGTAAGAAGTTTCCTTCTAAGTTCTAACCACTCACTGGAATCTCTTTGAAGAATCGTTGATATTTCAACGTTTCTTCTGTCTTCTGAGCTTGGTAAATTTTTTAAAAAGTCCTCTTTGCAGCGATCGTACTCTAAAGTGGTCATATCTGGCTTTTGACAATGTTCACCATAATCTTTACTACTTTCTTTGTTATTAATTTTTTTTCGTTTTCTATCCTTTCTTAAATCTTTAAACACGCCCCTACGTTTCCTAAAACGTTTCTCCTCTAATTGAAGCACTAGTGGTCTGGTGCTTTTCCCCAAGATTGATCTATGTAGAGTGGAGAGAGGGCGTTTTGTATTAAATGAAACTACAGCAGCGTTGCATCTCGACTCATAGCCCTGACGTAAGGAAAAGTTAATACGTTTCCCTCCAACAAATTTTGTTTTTTTCACAAATTTTTCCCTCCAACAATTTGAATATTAAGCTAAACTAAGCACCTACGTATGTACTTATTACTTAGGTTCATAATTTATGTAGGACGAAGACAACCGGCAGTATTTCAACCGGATAAGTGTCTCACAAGTTCGTCTTTGTATTTAAGTAGTTACTTAATTTGAAATGATATAATAATATTAATCTAGTTTAAAGCTACAATTACGGGTGGAACTGCTACCGTAAACAAACTATCACTGTGACAGACCACAGCGCAGCGACATGACTGGTTTCTATGTATTCAACTTAGTAGATTAGTATTATTATTTCATTTATTAATACGTAACTACCTAAATACAAAGACAAACCTGTAAGACACATCCGGCTGAAAATAAACTACTGGTTACCTTCGCCCTTCATAAATTATGAACCTAAGTACGTACGTACCTAGCAAAGACCTACCTTTGGAATCGTACCTTTAGCTTTAGTTACATTTTATAAAAAGCTAGGTACTTACTTCATAGCTTCGTTCATATACTTGACCGTTTTTTTACGCCAACCAATCTTCTTCTGCATCGCTTTTCGCTTATTACCCATTGTTGCTGCTCGAGTTAAAATTTTTCGTATTTACGCTCACTCTATTTCTAATCACTGTGTCAATTTGACAAAAATTGACAGCAAAAATACCATACTTACTTTATTTTTGTAGCCTGAGTAGGTTTATTATTATTATTATTTATGCGGTCGCTAAATTCAAAACAGTTTGTAAGCGAAAAATTCCATAGGAATTTTGGAATTTTGGTTGCGAAGCAATTTATGCTTAGATAAGTTATAAGCAGACCCACTAAAAAGCGAGAAATTAAAACGTTTTAACAAAAAAAAAAACGACTTCCAAAAAATCCACAGTGTAAAATAACTTTAATTTCGGAAGGCGGTGGCAAAAAACTTTTTAGTAACGTGTCTATAAATTGTTTTCAAGCATCGTCACGAATCTTCTAGCGCGAAGAACCCGAGTTTTAGCCACCGGATCAGACGGCTTTCGAGGAAGATACAGCACAATAGACCACATCCATACAGTGCCAAAAATTATACAGAAATCCGAAGAGTATAACCGGCCCCTTTGTCTTACGTTTGTGGTCTATGAGCAAGCTTCTGACTTTATCGAGACCTGGTCTGTTTTGGAGTTGCAAGTGACATTAGTTATCTTTATGATGGAACGGATGGTCGTATTCCTTATCCGATCCGTTAGTTTGATACCCAGAATACTCCGTTCCATAGCCCTCTGGCAAACGTCGAGCGTGGACCTCTGCTGATTTGTCAAAGACCATGTTTGACCACTGTATGTGAGGATGGGAAGTATGCACACGTCAATGAGTCTTCTCTTAAGGGACAAAGGAAGATCACCCTTCATTAGATCTTTCATGGCCCATTAGCTCATCCAGGCATTTTCGGTGCGTCTTGCAAATTCTTTGTTTTGTCTTGCCTGGAAAGAGACTATTTGCCCGAGATAGAGATACTCATCAACGTATTCGACCTCCACACCCGTCACAGTGATCCTGCGATGCGCACTGTTCGTCATCAACTTGGTCTTTGATATATTCATCTGAAGTCCAACCTCTAGGCTTGCCGTGCCAAGATCGTTTAGCATCTGCGTCAACTCGGAGGCTGAAGACGAAAAGAGGCACAACTCAGCCTCCGGGCCGAATATTGATCAAAAATGCATTAACTTAAACCAAAAAAATTTACATGTATCAAGCACAGCCAACACATCAAGCTAGCCGAAACTTTTAAATTTTCCCAATCAATTTTGAACCATATGTTTTAGCGATAAAGCTGAAAATCTATTAAAGAAATTTGACAGGTTGTAGTAGCTTGATGTGCTGGCGTCTGTACATAATTCTCAAAATCTATCAGTGGTAATTTGTGATTACTTGCGATGAATGAAAACCGTAGAGAAAATAAAGGTTTTGTGTAAATTGGCTAATTTTATGCCGACTGTATTTTTTTTTTCAAAATTTGTTAATGCAGATCATAGTTTCTGGTCTCCTATTACAACATAACGGGTTTAAAAAGACACAACGAGCCGAGAGCCACTTGTACTCGCCATTATTGTAATCATTTCTTTGTACTAGAAACTTTCTGGTTACGGAGATATTATTATTGAGGTCAAAATTACAACTTTCACTGATATTTTTTACGAAAACAAGTTTTGATATTATAACACAACTTTAAATACCTCCAGGACCCCTGTATAGTTACATGCCGGTGCAAAATTTACTGTTTGTGGTAGTGCGCATACAGCAAATGTTTACACCAAAAATTAAAGTCGATTTCCAGCAATTACTTTTGTCACAGATCTTTTGTGCAATGTTACTTAGTTTGATGTACGACGGCTAAAGTCTTTTTACACCCTGTATCAATAAATAGATAAAATTATTTATAAAAATAGTTTTGCTGAATATATTGAAAACACCATTACACATTGGGAACTGTCTAAAATAGGTACGTTTACCTCCCTAAATTTTTGACAATGTTTTGACATTGACATGAGATTACGATTTTAAACCATTTCAAAAATTATTTTATGAATGAAAACTACAAAATTTGGAAAAAATAAAAATACGAGGCCTTATATTTTACATCTATATTTCATTTTACTTTATTACATAATTTCTTCAGCACATAAAACGTTGTCAATCGGGTCTTTTGAGCGCAAGCAAAGTGACGCGGGTTCCCCGTCTGATAGCCGAAGCGGTACTGACAAGTACTGAATCGGGGTCCTGTTGGGGGCCGGGCGGCAGAGCGGTTCAAGGTATGAGTGGTTATAAAGCTTGATATTTCGGATCTCATCTTTTTACGTAAAATTTAACGATTAAAAAAATAAAAACGAACCTATGACACCTGCTTTATGCATAGTTCGATTAGCTTGCAAATTTTCATGGCCTAATTTGAAAATTTTCATTGAATATTCTCCTTTTATTTTGCGGTTTAGAGGTAACTTTGAGACTTCTTTGTATCGAGAAAATTGTATGCAATCGTGTTTTCGCAACCGATAACACCTCGCAGTAGTCCTCATCTTTATCGTATATTAATTTCAAAGTGAAAACTGCAGAACTGTTGAAACTACAGCCGCTAATGCTAAGGCAATTTTCGCAATCTGAGGTAGTACCGGGCCTTAAGGTGAATGGGTAGTTGTAGCCCGCGAAATTCAATTTTTCTTACGTTTTTTTGCAATTTTCAGGTCAGTGTCAGGTTGTATCTTGATCAAAATATGATTCGCGACAATAACAGGTACGTATTTACAGAATTATAATAATTAGAATCATTAATACATCTTTCTAAGTTAGATTTCCACCGTTAAGAACAAATCTCGTATGGAAAAGTGTTGATGGTAGAAATCTAACTTAAAGAGATATATTAATGATTCTAATGACTATAATTCTGTAAATACATGTCTATTATAGTCGCAAATCATATATTGATCAAGATACAACCTGACACTGACCTGAAAATTGCAAAAAACGTAAGAAAATTTGAATTTCGCGGGCTACAACTACCCATTCACCTTAATATTATAATCTTAATATCATAAAGAGGTAAAATTTGTTTGTAAGTTTGTATGTAGGGTCAGATTTGAAATTTTTTTTTTACATTTCATAGCCCAATGTTTGAGGAATGCTATAGGCTATTTAACATCACTCTATGTCTCTTAGAAGCCGAGCGAAAAGAATAAAAAGTCAGAAAGAACGCTAAGCGAAAGCGAAGTGATAGCGCGGGTAGGTGATGCGATGCGACGGGGATGGTCGAGGGAACAAGCAATTTCACGCGAACGAAGTCGCGGGCAGAGGCTAGTTTCAAATATTTTATTGAAGTGAAAACTTCTTTAGGCGCGTTGAACATTTTTTGAGATGGGAAAAAACCATTGAATTCGCGCCACTGTTACCGTAACCGACACCGCTCCGGATGTGTTCGGCTGTCCTCGGGATGTACTCGGTTTTAATGTATTTTCGATATGTCAGTGAGTGATGGCAAAGTATTCTGTTTGTGGTTTGTTTATATGACGATTCAAAAAAGACACACGTAACTGTTCAAGTTTTCAATTCTGTCGGCACTCCCGGAGTGCCACTTTTCGTTTTTAGGGTTCCGTACCTCAAAAGGAAAAACGGAGCCCTTATAAGATAGTAGCCACGCCACACCACAACGAAACGCCACATGCGAAAAACGCGTCATACTGACGTCACGCAAAATCCTGCATCGCGCAAGCAGAGTTTACCGCGCAAATGACTTAAATACAACGGCTCGACATGAATCATCGGGCAGTTGCCCGCCAGACACAACACCCGTCTGGTTGGAGGATCCTCAGTTTTCTATGGAGGATGTGTGAACTTAGCACCCTGTTCCTCATACATCTATAAAACACAACGGAGTGACCGTTGTCCTCTGTAAAATCGATGGAAACATGGAGAAGCTACACGCTTTAGAAGTTTTTGGAAGGGATTATTCCCGTCCAAGTCGCTTGGTACTGACAATTTAAGGCGAAAATTTTTCGAGCTATAATTTTTAACAAATATTTTTTAGTTAAAAATGAAAAAAAAAATGTAGTCATCCCATGCCACAGGAGCTATGGTTATTTACATTTATTTATATAAATAAATAATAATAATAATTTAATAATATATTTTTTTAATAATGTTTTAAATGGTTAGAAATGATTGATGTTTTTATGGTTAAACAAGTATAAGTTCCGGTTTTTTACCTGCTCTGCCTGCATCGGTTCTGATGAGGCTCTCGTCGACCGACCCTCTACGGTCCAAGCCCTTGGAGATCTCCTTGACTTGTTCCTTCAATTCTGTAACAATACAAATTCATTTAGTTGTATTATTAAACTAGTTCGATTGATGTAAAAGTACTAAGTACAATATACTCCATGTGGCGCCATCTACATCGCTACATGAGAACTACGCGTCACACTGACGTCACGCAAAATCCTGCATCGCGCAAGCAGAGTTTACCGCGCATCTAGCATATACAGGCTGTCCCTGGAAGTATGGATCAAATCGAATAGGGGCGTAGGCAAGGTCATTTCCAAACTTTTCAACCCTAAGAATATCGGTGAATTTGTTTTCGGTTTAAAAGTTATGACCAATTTTAATTTTTTTTTTTTCAATCACAAATACTATCAGGGCTATCTAAAAAAATTAAATTGATAGCCCTGATAGTTTTTTTTTAAATAGTGTTTTAATACCTAATTATGTACAGTTGCATACAAGAATTTATCTACACCCATGATATGAATCCTCTATAAAGGTTCTGAAACAGTTTTGTGCAATACTAATATCGAACAAAAATGGCGGCCGGCGGGATACTACGTGAATTCGAATAATCTATAAGTTGTTTTTTTAAATTACGGCGCTGTGGTAGTGAAGTTTTTCAGAAACTTTTATAGAGGATTTATAGCATGGGTGTAGATAAACATAATAATAAAATTCAGTATATGTATTATGATTATAACATAATATTCTAACTGGGTTGTTTGCTGGTGTGCGCTAACTCCGGGACATGTTGTACAAGCTCGCAGCAAATCATCAAAAACTTAAACCTCCTTGTTTTTGAAGAAAGTAGAATGGTTCCCCATACCTGTAATCCTAGCTCCAATCCTCTGTAGTTCGGGATCCAGACGGTGCATGGTCTTAAGGATATCTCGCTGCTTGAACTTTACTTCTACAATAGCTTCGGCTTCTAGGACACCTCCCCTGTAAACAAATAGAAATCTTAGCTCAGAGCCCTGATTCACAACCATACGACAGGCTATCGTATCGAAAACCTGACATTTCGATAACCTGATTTGACTTCCCCTCAACAGCAAATAGGTGTTGGAAGAATAGCGGGCGTCTATTTGATTTAAACTGACAAAATTTTCGGGTTTTGGACTTGTGAACAGCGTTTAGAAGACTCCTACGATAACAATGATTAATGTTCGATACGATACGGAAGCGTATCGAGTGTTTGTGAATAGCTATGCAGAAATCAGATAATTCATAAGTATTTTTTTATGTGAATACATGATTTATGAGAGCAGTGGTGACTTTGCGTAGTGCGTAAGTTGCGTATAGGGTTACCATATGTAAATAGAAGGATGCCTGTCTATGGTAACTAAAATGCCTGAATTTTCAGAAAAATGCCTTTCTAAAGCAAAACGCTGTAGGTAATAAGTAAAAGCCAACAGATAATAATGAAGAAGGATATTTTAGCTTAGAGCTTAGCTTGCATTTATGCAACCGCGAATCGCGGTCCGCGATGGGCGCGCGGGTGCGAAATTTTAAAATGCCTGTCTCAGACCAATGCCGGCCGCACGCCTGTCTAAACCTTAAAATGCCTGTCAAATGCGGCAAACGCCTGTCATATGGTAACCCTAGTTGCGTATGAGTGGCTGACGGTCGGCTCACCTGGCCTCCGGGTCGGCGTACATCTCCATGCGCAGGTTGTTGACGGACGGGTCCACGACGGCCCACGCGCCGCCGCGCAGCTCGCCGCCGGGCGGGATGTACACGATGACGGGCGCGGTGGCGCCGCGCAGTGCACGCACGATCTCCGCACCGAACTTCAGGATTTGTTCGTACATGTCTGTTGGGGCGAAAGTAATGGAATGAAGTTAGGTGTAGTTCGGTCCTCATTTCCTATGACAAAACAAGAGATTAATGAATCACTTTTGTGACACCGTTACCCCACGTATTTATTATGGACAAAAGTTGCGCGACAGTGTTGCAGCAACACAATTTTTGTTTTGCTGAAAATTTTGCACACAGCGTGTATGAAGTGTTGCCAGCAACGAAAACCCGGTTTATTGACACATTTCGTAGAAATAATACCACAGATAGATTATTTAACAGTATATTTTATCCAAAAGATATTAAGAAAACTAAACGTGATGCATAAAATTGTGAGAGAGAAAAAACCATAGATTTAATATACAGGGTTATTGGAAAAACACCAACAACCTCTTAAGAGGTCATTGTACTCGTCATTATGAACAACTTTTACTATGAGACCAAACCTGAAATTGCGAAAAAAAATCAGCTGTTCCCTACATTTTGACGAGTTATCACACTAATATTATAAAGGCGAAAGTTTGTAAGTGTGTGTGTGTTTATATGTTTGATACTTCTTCACACTCAAACGGCTGGACAAAATTTTGTATGGAGGTAGCTGACACCCTGGATTAACATATAGGCTACTTTCTATTCCGAAATGTAGGGAATAGCTGATTTTTTTTTTTCAACAACCGACTAGCGGAGTAGCGACGGCACCACGCGAAAGTGTAGGCATTTATCGCTGTACGTACGGCCGAGTGAAGGAGGCCTAACCTAGTGTAGAATCTTACCTTTCTGTCCACCGCTGAAACCTCTCCAGTTGGCGAAGATGATGATGGGTAGACCTTCGCGGGAGAAGTCGTTGATGGCCTGAGCAGTCTTGTAGGCAGAGTCGGGGAACCATACCTGTTTGTAGCGATAAAATAAGGTGGATATTATAAACTTTTCTAATGAGATGGGTCCTGCAGACTGCGTTATTAACCTTTTGAACGCCGTTGTCAAATATATGTGACAAACGAAATCTTACCCTGAACGCCAACGTCACAAATATATGACAAAATACACGTCGCACGGGTCGCACCATATTATGAAATAAACAATTTAATCATTACTTTTGTGTGTTTTTATTTATATAATTTAATAGTTTAAGCTTCCGTTTATATTGTATTGCATGAAACTAATATAAATAAACCACCAATATCGAGAAATTTGTTGTTTTAAGTGTGTGTGTGTAGTTTTGTTAAAGTGGCCTGGCGTCAGGGGTACGGCGATACGTTTATACTCTGGCGTTAAAAAGGTTAAACGCTATGTTAGACACATGTTCAGAGGGGCAATTCTTGTAATTTAAAACGTTCAAAATCTATTCGCAGTCTCATCTCGGCGGCAAACAAATGTCAAAAACTTGTCAAAATGTAGGGAAATTAGAGGTATTTTTGACAGATTGAGACTGAGATCAGACTGTGAACGTTCTTAAAATTACGAGAATTACCCTCTGGTCAGTACATTCGCTTCGGCTGTATTTGTGGGAAGTATAATCAGCTTTAATCCGGCTCGTGCCGGACCGTACGACTTCGTTCGGCATCTTCCTCCCTTAATCATATTCAGTGCTCGGCACAATTCGAGCTAAGCCGAACGGCTTTTTACCGAAGCCGTCATCTATTTGTACATGAGTAACTTTGTGCAAAAACAATTGCTTGGAAACGACTTTTATTTTTGTTGTGAAAAGAGTATTAAAAGTCAAGTTATTTGAAAATTTGAAAGTTTTTGTAAGAAAAATGACGTCTAAAAACTTGGAACCGACTTCCGTATCTCCGTAACCAGAAGGTTCCCAGGTATGGTCAAGTACAAAAAAAAAACGGTAGGAACAAGTGACTCTCAGTTTCGTTAAGGGTATTTTTACACCCGTTATATCTACATTGTTCACGCGCGAACGTATGGTGCCACGGTAGACGAAAACTTCCCTGTCCAATGAGTTATATATGACTCATAGGGCATTATCAAAATGAGTTGTATGGGGACAGGGAAGTTGTTAACATCATTTTATACAGTCCACTAGTTTTATTGAAAAGCCAAACACACCATCCCAAACATACATAATATATCCGATTTTGCCGCCCGGGTGTGCCGAATCATGCCGACCCGAGATGATGACTTATGCAGCTAGTTACTGACCTGTCCAGCCTGCTGCAAGGTCTTGGCTTCAGAGTCCAGGTTAGCGGGATCGGCGGGCAGTGTCAGCTCTACTGTTCTCGTTTCCACGGCGACCACTCCTATTGGAATACCACCGAGACGGGCACGACCTAGAAAGAAATAAAATAGAGTACTCTTTATTATGTACACCATATCATATCATAATAAGCCTATAATATGTTCCCACTGCTGGGACACAGGCCTCCTCTCTGTGAGAGAGTGGACCGTAATCCACCACGCGGGTCCAGTGCGGGTTGGTAGATGTCACATGTCTTCTAATTTTTGGTTCTAGGACATGCCGGTTTCCTCACGATGTTTTCCTTCACCGTTTTGAGAGCAGTGGTGATGAAATAATTTACACAAAGTAAAGCGCCTGTCTGGGTTCGAACCTACGACCTACTCCTCATAAGTCGCGGCCGATACCACTGGGCCACCATTGCTCTCACACCATATAAATTAAAAATATTAAATGTAAAAAATTTGCAAAGGGTCACACAATGGGCGGCCTTATCGCTAAAAGCGATCTATTAATGACAACTTTTGAATGGATTAAAGGGAGAGAAAAATAAATGATAATATAATATAAAGTATAAGATAAAAAGAAGGACTAGACCGTTTATTGAATTTTATACATAAGTTATAGAAAAACTGTACAAAGGTGAACTTAATGCCTAAGGCAGTTGTCCCACCCCCACTGATGAACGAGTGGCGACTAGAACTAGCAACTGAAAACGAGTTGGCGAGCGGCGAGCAGCGAGTGTCCGAGTGCGATAGACGATTACTCGCACCACTCGGTCGGGGCGGAGATATATAGCGGGCGTAAGCTTTGACCGCCAAGCGAGCATCCAACCAGTGGAGCGAGTCCTCGCCGGCAGTGTGAACAGTCAGCCATCAACTATTAATATTTATGCATCTCTTTTGTTTACATGGAATGTATAACCATTGTACGTTTCTTGAGCGAGAAAATAGCTGATAGAGTCGCTTCCTCGCGGGCGATGGGACAAGTGCTTTAGACATTTTCTTTTTACCTCTGACATTGACCCAAAATTACCGTTTACCAAACAAATTCACACCTGAATTTACCTAAGGCAACCCACCTCTATCTTCAGCCGTAATATAATGTCTACTCACCAGTGATAACAGTCTGAGCCCAGGGCTGCATGATTTCGTCCCAGCTGCCGACGTCGAAGAAGCCGGGCCTTGCCGCGTCGCCCGTGAGCATGAGGCGCGGGTCGTGTGCGGCCCGCGGCGGGACCCACTCCACGGGCCGCTCCACCGGGTCCGACACAAGCATCATCGGGACCATGCTCAGCTTGTTCTGGGGGGAAAAGGGGTGGATAAGAATGTGCGAATGGACATATTTTATGCTAAATTAAAAGGATGAGAAAGATTGAAAAATGCGTTTATTGGCATTACAGAAAAATAACCTGCAGCACAAACTCAGATTTCCGATATATTATTTATTTATTCATTTATTTCAGGCGACGCAGACCCATACGTAGATAAATACCTTTACCTAAAAATACATATTTTTGCTGTAAAATAGTACTTCATAATACTACTTACACACACTTACTTACTTCATATTATGTCCCCGATTTTGGCCGTGGGAATAAAATTACCTAAACTTGACCCCGAACCTATAAGTAATTCGCCCAATCAAAAACGACCCGCATTTTGATTCCTGATTAAAATTATCCCAATTTTAACCTCAAACAAAGTTAGGGTAATTTTGACCCCTACCAAAATGACCCTATTTTTTACCCCTACTAAAAATTACCTTAACATTGATCCCAACTTTAAATGACCCCAAAATTTTGCCCCCCAAAAATCACCTCATTTTTGACTTCACTTACCTTAGGTACAAACGAAAGCCACCTCAACGCGGTCCTCACAGCCTCCAGATCCGTGGGAGCGACGGCATGCGTCACTCCGTTGTGGTGCATCACTTGTTGCCCTCCCAACTGGTTGTTGCTGGCGTACACAGCGCGCCCGAGCACTTTGTTGAGGGCCGCGTAACCGGTCAGGATGATGTAGGAGGATTCTACTTGGATTACCCTGTGGCCTAACCTGTTGAGGAGAAATAAGTATTAGCGTTCGTTGAAAAATGAGAGAACAACTGCTGTCTCATTCTAATAGGAAAAACAAGAAAGAGACAAAAGTTTATTGTGCAAGACGTTTAGGGAAGTACTGTAGAGATCCTCTTTCCACTTCTGTCCTCTTTTGAAATACTGGCCGATAATATTTGAAGGCATGTTCCATTCGAACGTTTAAGCGTGGGTCATTAAGAGAGTAGGTTTGACGTGTAATAAATAAGACGGGATAATTTGAGCTCAGAACGGTATAGCGAATCGCTCTTCGCCGATGGTACGGTTCGCCGAAATCACTCTTAGTCGACGGTTGGTTCACCGAACAAATCCATCGCCGATAGAACTATTCGCCGAAAACACCGTTCATCGATGGTCGCTTCAGCTACAACACCTTTTACCGATGGAACGGGTCGCCGAAATACTTCACACACAAATCATTTCACATCAGCTTCCTGGTTTAGGTCTTTTCATAACATACAGTGATTTCCGCTTTAGGATATGCACAACATGCAAACAATACTGTAGGTAGGTACTGGCCAATAATAATATCTATGAAGCCCTTATAGGAAGCCCTAAGAGGAAATCACTGTATGTTATGAAAAGACCTAAACCAGGAAGCTGATGTGAAATGATTTGTGTGTGAAGTATTTCGGCGACCCGTTCCATCGGTAAAAGGTGTTGTAGCTGAAGCGACCATCGATGAACGGTGTTTTCGGCGAATAGTTCTATCGGCGATGGATTTGTTCGGTGAACCAACCGTCGACTAAGAGTGATTTCGGCGAACCGTACCATCGGCGAAGAGCGATTCGCTATACCGTTCTGAGCTCGGATAATTTTATATATTTAGTTAAATCGTCATCACCGAGGCAGGCCTAAGAAACGCTGGCGTGACGACTTAGATTCATTCCTAACCGACTGGACGGAGAAAGCACAGCACAAGGAAAAGTGGAAGAAAATGGGGGAGGCCTTTGCCCAGCAGTGGGACAGTACAGGCTAAAGGAAAAAAATAATTAAATAACTCCTAAAATAATATCATATGAAATCCGACAGGAGTTTCATTTAAATAAATAGCTGTCATCTGTAGTTAACCCTTCGTAGAGTCTACACGACTTTCGCGAGACACAGATTTCGAACCAAGATATGGATTACGCTAGTTGAGAAGAAATAAATGATGAGTAGGCTGAGTAGCAGGCTTGCTGCCGACAGTGTCGACGATTAATCGTTTATTAAGATTTCAAAAACCCTGTTTGATATTATGCGCGGCCTTTTGCATGAGCCTACCTAGCAATTCAAACCGATTTAAACTCGAAATCTTGACAAAATTACATCAATTAGGGATCGATACATATTTAAAACATCAAAGTCAAAGTCAAGGGCTTCACTCGAGTCAAATTCAATATCAAAGAGAGAAGACGAAAATTAAAATAAAGTAAACCGGTCCCTTTTACGAAGGTAATGTTGCCTCCAACATAATATGACCCCAATATTGATCTTCGTTTTGATGCCTACGATGTCCTCGTACACCGGCGATCAGATCCGCGTCACGTACTGCCCTCGTAACAGCAAATGCAGTACTTGCAAAATGGCGGTTTCGAGAAAAACGCGTTTAAGTGTTTTTTTTTTCAATCATTTTTTTTCAATTTCATCATGTTCCAGCCATAGAAAAAAAAATTCTACGTATAGCTTGAAGTCTCCCCATGTCATTTTTGACATAAATGGAAAATCGTAAAAATGTCGATTACTGCATTTGCTATTACGAGGGCAGCGTAGACATTCCACGCCAATAGCTGGTGTGTTTCAGCTGAGCACTTTAACAACGGTTAAGTAGACCAGTCTCTCTTACGAACGTACTTTTGTCTCCAACATAATGTGACCCCAATATTGACCCTTACTAAAAGTGAACTCCGTTTTAACCCCCTACCAAAAATTAGGGTCATTTTAACCCGTACTAAAAATTACCCTATTTTTAACCCATTCCAATATTTTCCATTTTTACCCCTACCAAAAATTACGTATTAACTAGGTACATACCTAACAACATATGAGCCGATACCGATGGCGCGGCAGGTGACTATAGAGATGGTGACGATGTCCTCGTACGCCTGCGCAGTCTCGCCGGCGATCAGACCCGCGTCACGCAGGCATTCAACACCAAGACCGTCTTCTTTGCCTGGGGAAGAGAAGGAAGTCATTAGATAATGTTTCAAAACGTAATGTTGTTCGTTGATAAGCGCTTCACTTGACAACGGCTGGACCGAATTGGTTAATTTTCTTTATCTACACCCATGCTATAAATCCTCTATAAAATTTTCTGAAACAGCTTATTGCCAACATTAAAACAACTAGTGTTATAGTAACGATAATATCATCCAAACGAATGTTATAATGGTGTACTAAATTTCATGATGCAACTCGTTTTCAAAAAAAGAACATTGTCATGCACGCGCGTTTCACTAACACAACGCCGTAATTAAAAAAAAAGAACTTATAGGTTATTCGAATTCACGTCGCATCCCGCCGGCCGCCATTTTTGTTCGATATTAGTATTGCAAAAAACTGTTTCAGAACCTTTATAGATGATTCATATCATGGGTGTAGATAAAGTCTTGTATGCAACTGTACATAATTAGGCATTAAAACACTCATGTGATACTATTATCACACTCGGTTTCGCCTCGAGTGATAAACCCACGTTCGTGTTTTAATACTCCTCATTATACAACAGTTGCATAAATAACTATTTTAAATGTTCTTTATAGTCCGAATAAGGTTTATAGGGAAAGAATAATTGGAAAACTAGCTCGGTGTATAAAAAAAAAAACGGTAATCTGAAAATGATGTTTTTTATAGGACTTTGGTATGGTTCATTGTAATTTCGACAGGACAAGGTCTGTCGGGTCAGCTAAAAAATATTTGACTTTAAATAGGATGGGTAATGAATGGGAGGCTTTTATAACAACCGTATGGGTCGTTCTTCAAAGTTAAGTAATGCTTGCCGACGACATAATGCATTGCATTGAAACAGGGAGATTGCTTCTTATTAAAATAGTTTATAATAATGTAACAAATTAATCAGTGACGTTCACAGAGTAGTAGGCAAAAGGAAATATGCAAAAAACCGGCCAAGTGCGAGTCGGACTAGCACACGAAGGGTTCCATACATACCACCGTACAATATTTAACAAAACATAATATAAAAAAATCACGTTTGTTGTATGGGAGCCCCCCTTAATTTATTTTATTTTCATTATTTATTTTTAAAGTGAATATACAACTAAATAGCTATTCTGTAAATATTTCAAGCGTCTATCTGTTGCCGTTGTTAATATCGAGCAAAAAACGGCAAAAAAATCAGTTCTGTTGTATGGGAGCCCCCCTTAAATATTTATTTTATTTTGTTTTTAGTATTTGTTGTTATAGCGGCAACAGAAATACATAATTTGTGAAAATTTCAACTGTCTAGCTGTCGCGGTTCTTGAGATACAGCCTGGTGACAGACAGACGGACAGACAGCGAAGTCTTAGTAATAGGGTTCCGTTTTCACCCTTTGGGTACGGAACCCTAAAAAGGCGCGAAGTTAACCAAAATAAAGTAAATAGTATAACATGGTAACTTACCAATAATATCAGTGATTTTATACCGGGACTCGCCTTCGTCTTCAATGAGCGTGGTCTTCACTGAGCCCAGCGCACCTAGAAAGAATAGAATACAATAAAATAATTATTTATTTGCATAGAAAGTAGGTACAAATAAATGCAGATGAAAAAAAAATTGTGTCCATTTCTGGACCAAGCTTGTATAGGGAAAAAATCCATCTCCTTTGGAGGGTGTGTGAAGAGTAGGTATCCACTAAGAAAGGGGTTTTCGAAATTCCACCCCTAAGAGGGAGAATGGGGGGAAGGTGAAATTTCACGCAGACGAAGTCGCGGGAAGAAGCTAGTCCTGTATAATATCAATAAATACCTAGTTTAGAGTATGACTCGGGCGTCAGGTACAGGTACTTGAACCCGCGGTCAGGTCGCTCCGAGTCGAGCCAGGCCACGTTGAATTCTGATTTCACTTCTTCGGCGACGCCTATACGGGCTCCGGAGTTTACACTAATGTATACCTGTGTGGAAGGACAAGGTAGTGTTAAACATTTAAAGGAATAATAAGGATAAAATGTAGGCATGTCTTTGTCTGTTTTTTGGCGTCGCAAGTGCAGGGAATTTTTTGGCGCCAAAGAATCGGCGTGCGGACGAAAACTTAACAAGGACAGACACTTCTGTCAAAACAATGTGAGAAGTAGATATGGTACGACTGCCGCGAAGTGCGCACAATTTTTTAATTTTTTATTATACTGTATAAGAAAAGTTGTAAGTATACATAACGGGTGTAAAAAGACACTTAACGAAGCGGAGAGTCGCCTTGTACTTCCCGTCATTGTAAACACTTTTTTTTTGTACTGGACCATACCTGGGAACCTTCTGGTTACGGATATATTGAAGGTCAAAATTCCAGCTTTTACTGAGGTTTTTTTTTACGAAAACAAGTTTTCAATGTTATAAAAATAAAAAAAATAAAATAAATAAAACAACTTTAAACCCCCCCCCCCCCCAGTACCGTTGCATGCACCCTTAAGCACAATGTATTGAGTGTGTTACATTGCGTACAATCGCAAACAGCAAATTTTCACACCAAAAATAAAAGTCGTTTCCCAGCAATTATTTTTGTGCAACGATACTTAATTTGATGTACAGAATGCATAGTTGACGGCTATGTGATGTGTCTTTTTACACCCTGTATGGTTTCATTGAAAAAGGTCAATGAAATAGTGAACACTGTTGCTTGTTCTTGCTGGCTGGGAAGATTGAAGAAAAAATTGTATTCAGCTAAAAAAATATTTCGACTATTTTTGACTACCATTATTATGCAGGTTGGAATTTCAATGGGTTAAATTACTCCGTAAATTACTTACCCTAGGTATCTTGAGCTCCCTAGCGTACACGGAGGCCTTGTAGTACACCCAGTCCTCGGCGGGTCCAAATGACCCCATGTAGTATGTCAGGTCGTTTGCGATCAGTATGATGTCGCGGCCGTCGGGACATTCCGGGGTGTATAGGGTAAGCCGCCATGCTACCATACCGACCTGGAAATAAGGTATATTATAAATGATTTTATTTTATTGTTTGAAGTGAAAACTTCTTTAAGCGCGCTGGGAATTTTTTTTGAGATGGGAAAAAACCATTGAATTCGCGCCACTGTTACCGTAACCGACACCGCTTCGGATGTGTTCGGCTGCCCTCGGGATGTACTCAGTTTTGATGTATATCCGATATGTCAGTGAGTGATGGTAAAGTATTCTGTTTGTTTTTGTTTTTACTTCTGTCGGCACTCCCGGAGTGCCACTGTTTTTTTTTATGTTTGTACAAGCACTTTTACACGTCAATCATATTTAAAAAAAAACTAGATGAGGTCGGCGTTTTCTATCTGACTAGTCTGAGAAGCAAGGCCGCCACAAACTCAGATGTCTCAGAATCATTTAAAGTCCAGACATAATCTTGGTCAGATCTTGTGAGGTGTATCGCACTAATATTATAACTGAGTCACCACTGCTCCTAAGAAATAGACCTGTAGCGGTATCTACAACGCCACATGCGAACAACGCGTCATACTGACGTCACGCAAAATCCTGCATCTCGCAAGCAGAGTTTACCGCACAACTAGCATAGATACAACGCCCCGACATAAATCATCGGGCAGTTGCCCGCCAGACACAACACCCGCCTGGTCGGAGGATCCTCCCTTTTCTAAGGAGGATGAGTGAACTTTACACCCTGTTCCTCATACCTCTATAGACTGAAATCTGAAATCAACTTTCGCCTCTAGCAGATTGCATATTTCAAGAATAAAACCTACGTTATTCTGTCCCGGCAGCCTGGTAACTTCGACGATATTCCTCTCGCCGTCCGGTTCCACCACCAACTCCATTACAGTCATCACGTTGTCTGGCATAGGACCTAGAACCAAAACATAATTTAGCACCTCTGTTTTTTTGCAAGTTACGTCATTTACTGAGGTTAGAGCCCTAATTCAATATGACCATTGAATGATTCCTTTGGGTTTCCTATGGGGCCTGGACAGTGGCGTGCATTGGTTTTCAGAATAGGTAGGCACTAGGCCGGGTCTAGTCTAGGCAAACGCGGTCACTAATCAGAAAAAAAAGTGACGTCCAAAGTGTGGTTATTTGAGTAGGCATGCCTACTTAAGGGTGATAAATTGCGAAGGTCGAACGTCATGGTATTACGCGTGAGACGTACTTATTTTTAACTTTGTCGTATTAACTTGAACGAGTAAAGACCAATGACAATGTGCGAATAGTACGGGAGCCGAGTAGGCCGTCCGGCGACTGCCTACTGCCGCGCGTGTTTGTATGAAGATTTTTTTTTAGGTATGTATGATAATTTAGTGAGTTTCTTAATGGGACACACACTAAAATGTAATTGATAGGCTATGTTGGTATATCGAGGTAGGCACTGCTTATCACACTAATATTATAAAAGCGAAAGTTTGTGAGTGTGTGTGTGTGTTTATATGTTTGTTACTTCTTCACGCTCAAACCGCTGAACCGATTTAGATGAAAATTAGTATAGAGATAGTTTGAGTCCCGGGAAAGGACATAGGCTACTTTTTATCCCGATATTCCCACGGGATCGAAACTTATGCGGGTGAAACCGCGGGGCACAGCTAGTATGCCTATATGCAATGCACGCCACTGGGCCTGGATATCTTTTTTTGCGCTGGCTAGGTAGCAGACGACCCCATCTATCTGTCATTTTCGTGTGTTCAACGTTCTGCCGAACACCCTGTATAACATCACGCACCTTCAACGCTGCCATCTTCGATGCACTCCCTCCATCTCCTCTCGACCATTTGACGGAACATGTCGGGAATATCATACACGTACGTCGTGCCTTGTGACGTGGCCTATAAAAAAGAAAAAAGTAAAAATAAGAATGGTGACATAACGACATAAATTTATGCCTGTATGGGCGAGGTCACAACGCTGCGTTGCGGCGTCGTATCGCAAAAACGACGACGACGAAAAATCTGCGAAGCCACATAACGCTACGCGTATTGCTGTGCGACGTCGTTTTTGCGATGCGACGCCGCAACGCAGTGTTGGGGCCTCGGCCTATTTCTGAGAGATGGGTGCGATTCGCAAGTTTTGTTTTAGGTGCCATGTCACAATATTATTAGTCCTTCAGACCGAATGGCAGCTAATCTTAGCGGAGATTAGTCATCCGTGTGTGCAGACACAGGTGCACTCTCTCTCCCCTCACTCTCATTGTCCGATGGGACGGCAACCCGACACGACCGGAGAGAGATCAGGCGCAGGACCAACCACAGATATAGATATACCTAGATAACGCAAGTATCACGAACTGTATGAAAACTAAGCTAACTAAGCTACTATGATGTCACAAGCTCGCGCTCTCTCGCTCACGCTCACCCAGCCAGCAGTACGCAGGACTGAGCGCGAAAGTGGCGGCTTATGATTTTCGATCGTAAACTGGTGCGATTTTTGGCACGCGAAGTAGGTGCTCTTGCGTTATCTAGGTATATCTATATCTGTGGGAGCAACGCAACGGTTTAACGTGTTTTTTGTTTTAGGTTTCATGTAATAAAAAGGGGGGCGGACCAATAGGTATAAACAAGGCAGAAATCTAGAATCTGGAGCTACTGAGAATTTCTTAGTGAAAAACTCCTATAATACTCGACCCGGGGATTGAACCTAGGGCTTCAGTCGCGCTTGCTACGACTAGACCAACGAGAGATAAAGATAATTTTATTTGTCAAAACATACGTATACATACAAATTAAGCATGCAGGATGACACAATATAATATAAGAGAGTCGAACATAATTATCAAATTATTTAGTGACACATTTTTGCCACGCAATATTGATCCATAAATTAAATTTTACAAGAAGCTTAAACAAGACAACAATTTATATAACATGGTGCTTCTATTCAAAAAGCAGCAGCAGTGGACGCCAGCACATCACACCCGAAACTGTCAAATTTTCCCAATCAACATTGAACCTTATGCTTTAGCGATAAAGTTGAAAATCTATTAAAGAAATTTGACAGATTGTAGTAGCTTGATGTGCTGGCGCCTGTACTTTTAGAACACCCACATTTCGCCACTTATGTTTAAATCCCTAGTCACATAAATAAAAAAAATACGTAATTTTTTTATTGTCACACGAATTAAATCTCTAAATCAACCTTAATAAGGAACAAAATCACTTACCAAGAACCTCTTCTGCTGCAAGTAATCTTTGGTAACATATGGAGTGGAGATCGGAAGCCCATGCATGGGACCTTGTCTGGGCCCGAACGATTGGAACATTATCTGAAAAATAAAAGTAAAATTAATAAAGAATTTTGTGAAGCTTTATAGTTTTATACATACAAGATGAAATTGAAAACTTGCGACAAATCGAAATAGGAGGTGCGGTAACTGTTACATAATCATTATAAGTCATTTCCCAAATTAAATTTTTTGAAAAAAATCGTGTAATTATCGTCTTAGATAGTGCAAACTAAGTTATCGCCTTCAAGTAAACACGAACTTCAAAAAAAAAAAAACACACTACAAAGTGATAAATAACTTTAATTTCAAGTCGGTGTCGTTGGTTCCGCATTTTCGTTTCTTGACACCAACTTCCGAAATTGAAGTAATTTACCACTTTGTAGAACGAAAGAATTATCAAAATTGCTTCATTAGTTTTTGAGAAAACCGCGGACATACAAACATACATACATACGCACAGTGGTTCGAAATCGACGCTCCGTGGACATTGAAATCAAAATTTCTTTAGACGAGAAATAAAAATCGGAATGGCTTTATTTCAGTATTATTTATAATATTTGGTAATATGACAGCTATAGACAGCACCATCTCCGAAAAAAAAAATATTTAATATTTTTTTGTATGAAGAAAAACACAAAAGTCGTTTTTTCTCATAACTTAATAAAACTTAAAGCCTGCGGCTTACATGGGGTGTTGTCCTACATGAGGCGATTCCGAAATGCTATAACACGCACACCCATGCGCGCCGCTTCACTCACAGCAGAGTGTTGAATTTCGAGAAATTCAGTTAGAGATTTTTACGTTGATTTATGTGTGATCTTGAAAATATACAAAGTAATTGACTTTAGTTTGCTAATTTGATTAGTTATAATGAGAAATAATGGAATATACAATATAAAAATACTAAAAAAAACACTCAAATTGAGACTCATTTACAATATAAATAGATTTTGCAATCTTTCTTATAATAATTTAATTCGGTGTTAGTAGATACACAGTTTGACTTCTTAATTCACATTAAAAAAAAAAGTACAAAAACTTATAACTAATACAGAAAAATACTAAGAATAAGCAATTGTATAATTGAGAAATATATAAAATTTACACAAAAACATCAAACATTAAAATTTTGTCTACTGAGTTTCGTCATCGCTATCAAAGAATTCAAAATCAGAATCCATCATACTTGGCACCTCAACAAATTCAATGTTTTCCTTATCCATGGTATCCGGGTCAATTAAAAGAAGAGACTTCATTTCTTCAGTTAAATCATTTCTACTCTTATTTGTCAGTTTAGGTCGAATGCTTGACAAATATGGGTCTGAGGATACGATGAAACCATTAAAGATGTCATGGTTTGTCGCTCTGCGACAAAATTTCCGCGTATGATGTTCCCTGAGTTTTCTAAAATCTTTGTTTCGGGCCTCAGATGCCTCTTCTGATAGCTTTCCTATAGGCAAAATGTTGAAATGTTTTATTATTTCAGCTCCATGCAGCAGAAGTTTGTGGATACTGGAAGGCATGAAATACCAGCCATACAGTTCCACATACAGCTGCGCAGTTTCGTCGAGATAATTGGCAAACAAATCAATATTAATAGACTGTCCTGATGATACAACACGGAGAATAGTTGCGAATTTTTGGATGAGCTCCTGACTCAATCCAGTGATATTTGCAGTCTTCTCAGGACACTGGAAAAATTTTCTAGCCGTGTTGCCATCATTCGTGGTCCCAGCACCTTTATATAAAAAATACTGATATGAGAACATTATAAGATAAGTTTTATAGTATTACACTAACTAAAAAACCCTTTGATATTATACAAAATAAATAAATCAACTAACCTTGTTTTACGATATCCACCAGGAGTCCCATTTCCTCTCGAAATTTTCGCTGTATCGTCTGTTTGCGACTTTTCAAAGCTGCTTTACTAGCTTCATCTCTGGCTTGCCATTTTTTAAAATCTAATCGGTAAGCGATATGCAGCAGGCATTCCATGGATCTGATCCATGCATGCAAAGTCGACAAACCGTACTTGTAAATATCAGATGATACAGATTTCCTAAAATATGAATAAAAAGGTTAAAAGTGTTTTTCAATAAGAAAAAAAAAAAAAATTAACATACATTTCCAATATTCAACTTACATGTGAATCTTCTCCAAATCATTCATTTCACTTGGTACAGCTTTACAGATGTCACATGTTTGCATAGAGGTTTGTGACAGGTGAGACGTTATTTTGCCATCTATCATGGTCATTAACATTGAATGTTTAACTTGTATATTATTTTCAATGATAGATGGCTTCAATGCTTTAATTTCAGCATCGATCAAACCCATTTCCTCCTTCATGTCCAACTTATTTTCGCTGACAAACTTGAAATAAATTGGTCTGCAAAGCATTGTAGAAGAAGGTTTTGGGTTTTCCCAGACCAAATCCTCACCACACATCAATTGCAAGGGTACAAAAGAGCTCATAAAAACACTAGAGTCGTCTTCATCTGCATTCATGCATTGCTTGTAGTTGCTTTGATTTGACGCACCATCGAAGCCCCATTTGCAGATTAAGATCAGTTCTTTATCTTGCAAATGGTCCAAGTTTAATGTTTTGGCAAGTCGAGTGACAGTGATGTCCAAAATAGCTTGAAGTTTTACTTTAACTCCTCGTTCGGTCACTTCAATATCGCTCTCAGGAGGATAGCATGCCTTCTTGGCATTTAAAACCGAATAATATGATGGGTACAAATCTACACCACTTTCTTTCGCAGTTTCCCTTAAAGTTATATACTGCCACTTCGACAATTTCAAAGAAATAAATATACCCAACGCTTTCTCTGCTGAATATTTGTTAGTAGTTGTCTTGCCTTTCAAAAAATTCTTGATCTCTGCTGCTTTTTCAGGATGCTCGGTAATATATTTTATTAAATCTTTCACGTCCGGGTCCTCATTCTCCTCACCACATCTCACTGCAGTAGCATATGCAAGTTCCTGAGAGTCGTGCGTTAAAAGTTCTTCTATTCTTCTCTTCTTCTGTTTTTGGCATAATTCTGAGAAAGGTTTTCTTGGGCTCCTTTTTAGTGTTGTAGTGCTAACAGTACATGTAGTTACTTTGGATGTGGATGCACCATCATTTATACCACTAGCACTTGAGGTTGAAGGTTCAACAGTATCAGTAACAGAGTCGATTGATACCAATCCAATTTCTTCACTTTGTACAAATCTGTCTTTAATGAAGTTGGGCCATTTGATCTCTTTTTCTAGCCATGTCTCATACTTCTTGACAAATGTATGCATTGTTCGATTACACGATTTCCAATTTCTATGCAAAACACACATATACACTTGACAAAACTGTTTTAATTTTTTTTGTTCTTCGTCAGACAAATTTGTCGCTTTGGTTAGAAGTGCTTCTAACAAAATACTAGGCTGCGAAAAGCAACTTTTTGTTTTCACAAATATGAATATGTCCAAATTTGTATAAAATCCTTCCATGATAATAAGTAAGTACGTAAGCAAGAAGTTAATGTTATAGCGCGAACAGTTGCTGACAAAAACTAATGATTTTGACGATGTTGTCCCTATTTATATAAAAGTACCCTCTTAATCGTATCTTAATTAATAGTAGTTAGTTAAACACTTCGTAAAAATAGCCCTTAACTAATGTATCTTAACTCGTTAACAATATTTGCAACATGCACTAATGAGATGAGACTAAATTACCATCATAAGTTAATTAGCATGCATTAAGCATTGATTTCCTGCTAAACTTGAGATTACGAACAGCTTACATCAAACAATCATTACTATGTAATTATCGTTGCCCATTGGTATGTGCACCTATCCCAAAGATATCAAATAATATAGTATTAAATTCCTTCGAGAAATCCACTGAATTTCTTGAAGTTCATTACTCTGCTCTGAGTGAAGTGGTGAAATAATATATGTCTCAATTATACAATTGCTTATTCTTAGTATTTTTCTGTATTAGTTATAAGTTTTTGTACTTTTTTTTTTAATGTGAATTAAGAAGTCAAACTGTGTATCTACTAACACCGAATTAAATTATTATAAGAAAGATTGCAAAATCTATTTATATTGTAAATGAGTCTCAATTTGAGTGTTTTTTTTAGTATTTTTATATTGTATATTCCATTATTTCTCATTATAACTAATCAAATTAGCAAACTAAAGTCAATTACTTTGTATATTTTCAAGATCACACATAAATCAACGTAAAAATCTCTAACTGAATTTCTCGAAATTCAACACTCTGCTGTGAGTGAAGCGGCGCGCATGGGTGTGCGTGTTATAGCATTTCGGAATCGCCTCATGTAGGACAACACCCCATGTAAGCCGCAGGCTTTAAGTTTTATTAAGTTATGAGAAAAAACGACTTTTGTGTTTTTCTTCATACAAAAAAATATTAAATATTTTTTTTTTCGGAGATGGTGCTGTCTATAGCTGTCATATTACCAAATATTATAAATAATACTGAAATAAAGCCATTCCGATTTTTATTTCTCGTCTAAAGAAATTTTGATTTCAATGTCCACGGAGCGTCGATTTCGAACCACTGTGATACGGGTCGAATACAGAACCTCCTTCTTTGAAGTCGGTTAAAAAGTAAGAAAATTAAATTATCAATTTTAGCGCGCGCCCGATATTCATCGCATATAAAGTAAAATAACTTACCACGCCAATTTTAGGGTCAGAAATCTCTTCATAAGTGTAGACATCTAACGAGTAGCCGGAGCCGTTGGACAAACATAGTCTTACATTCTTGGTGGGCGCACCGGGTCCTGTACCAAATGAAATAATTTTAAATGAAAACATCCAGTTTTTAGTCTATGAAAAGTAACAGAACAGTACTCTAATTGCGTTAATAACGTAACACACTATCAATCAGAATCTGAATCATTTGGAAGGATATTGCTATGTCCATTGCTTCATATTTTTTGTGTAGCCCACACTGTCCCACTGCTGGACAAAGGCCTCCCCCGAGTCCCACTAGGAACTCTTAACCCGCGCCAAGTCGAACCAGCCCTAGCGGTACGCGGCCAGCTCATCTCGCCACCTCTTCCAGGCCCGACCCCGGCAGCGCCGGGCTCCAGCCCCGCAGCGTGGAGCCTGTAGCCCCGCGGTCACGTACACGCGGCCCCCGTGACCCGCCTAATCCCATTTGAGCCTGGCAGCCTTCTTGCCTACGCTCGTGCTTCATATTATTTTTAAAAAAAATTGTCTACTCAACAACGTAAATAACGCCGTGGATGTTTTTCAACTGTCAAAATGAAAGCTATTGTAGGGGTATCTACAACGCCACATGCGAACAACGCGTCATACTGACGTCACGCAAATCCTGCATCTCGCAAGCAGAGTTTACCGCGCAACTAGCATAGATACAACGGCCCGACATAAATCATTGGGCAGTTGCCCGCCAGACACAACACCCGTCTGGTCGGAGGATCCTCCCTTTTCTATAGAGTATGAGTGAACTTTAGACCTTGTTCCTCATACCTCTATACCATTGCCACTGTAGTGTGTTACGCAGTTACCCCGCAGATAAGTCTGTGGCTAGGTGACCTTTCATTTTCATACCGAGACCCCTCGGACGACTTTTTTTTTTCTTTTTTTTTTACTCGCGGTGGAAATCGTCATGGACTTCCTCTATCGTGCGGGTGACAGAGGGGTATTACCGGCCAAAACCACCGCGGTGTTCCACCTCTACCCATGGCCGGGGGTGCGGGATTCGCATAAGCATTCACCGCTCCATCCCTCGAAAGCCTAGAAAAACACGTAAAGCCGCTGGTCCGGCTGCTATTCGTATATCATTGACAGTCGTTACGGATAGTCAAAAGCTTGAAAGTCTGATAGGCAATTCCAACATAGTTGGGGAAAGACTAAGCAGATGATTTGAAACTTACCAATGCGCAGGGTGAATCTGATTTCGGCTTGTAATACCCTGAGCTTCCAAAGACGAGGGCCGTAACGCATCACCATGCCAAGTACGGACTCTTCAATCTGCAGACAAATAACGTTATCATTAACAAACGTTCGCGGTTTTATCACGAACGTAATAGACGAAGGACTAGAACAGAGGCGTAAAGTAAACATTGCAAAAATTCATTCTTGTTGTAAACTAATATGTTACGAAATATTCTTCTTCATAGCGTGTCGATGGCAATCTAAATGTACTCGGCCCAGAATTCGGCCACTTGTTTGGCGCCATCACTAGCGTCCCCCAGCGTCTGTGTGGGTCGCCCCCCAGCTAGATGGACAGACGACCTAAAGAAGGTGGCTGGGGTAGACTGGATGCGGAAGGCGGAGGACAGGGTGTAGTGGCGCAGTCTGGGAGAGGCCTATGTCCAGCAGTGGACTGCGATAGGCTGAGTTGATTGACTAGCGTCCATAGTTCCTGTAACGTGCAGCTGACAGGACACGCAGGACATGATATTAAGTGTCCCATCGTTTGTGGAACAGCACCACATTTGCACCCCAAGGCGGAGTCGTCTATGAATCTTCATCTGATCAGATTTTCCTTACTCCGGCCAACCTGGGTCCGAAGTCTGTTTTAAAGACTATTTTAGGACGGTCACAAGACGAAATATTTGCAAAAATACCTTTGACAGCCGTTTTTTTTTTTCGCACAAGATCGTTAATCGTAATAGGCTTTTTACTCAATATTTCTAAAGCCTGATTTATGATAATCGCGGTAATAAATCATCAATTGGATTTATTTCATGCCTTCATTCAATCTAACTTATTTTCCTAGGCTACTTCCATTTCTAATCGATAATTTCTTCATTAAATATGTTGAAATTGTCAAATTCCCTTTTCCAAATGTGTTTTGCAAAAAGCAGCTTTATACTCATAGAAATAGTTACTTTCTTACCTTAGCCGGGTCCATGATGACGGTGGGTCCAAAGTTCAAGAATATGTGGTTACAATCTGTCCTCTTAGCAAGCGGGTGCGAGAACGCTACCTCCAACTCATCCATGGCTTCCAGTAGTACCCTGGGGAAGGAACACGACATATCATTTACAAGATGTTACCAGCGACTTCTTCGACGACCTAGCAAGAAACAATAGTTAACCAAAGAAAACAAATACTTAAATTGCCTAAAAGGTTCGTTTTTTTTTTTTTTTTTGACGCGATACCGTCTTATAAATCGATATACGCCGGCTGCACGCATGAAAAAGCATGACTCATTCTCACGTTACGTCTGAGCCGAGTGTGCAAGCGAGAGCGCGGAACAAGCGAGAGAGAGGCATGTTTTCATATGACGTTATCACGTAAAATTTATTATCGTCCGTAAACAGACTTTACAGACAACCAATTTTTTTTTTTGACTCATTGTCACGTTCCGTTTGAGCCGAGCGTGCAAGCGAGAGCGCAGAACAAGCGATAGAGAGGCATGTTATCTTATGACGTTATCACGTAAAATTATTATCGTCCGTAAACCGACTTTACAGACAACCAATTTTTTTTGACTCATTGTCACGTTCCGTTTGAGCCGAGCGTGCAAGCGAGAGCGCGGAACAAGCGATAGAGAGGCATGTTTTCTAATGACGTTATTACGTAAAATTATCGTCCGTAAACCGACTTTACCTCTCTCCTTCATTCTGCAGGTACTCGAAGCTAGCCTCTTTGGTGATGAGGTCCTGGTGCCTGATGATGGAGCGGATGAAGAACCTGTAGTCTGTCACCTCTTGCCCCTTCTTCACCTGTAGACGAAATAAAACAAAGGGTGTGTTTAATACGATTCCTTCAATGTAGCCCGAGAAATTCAACCTTTCTCAACGTAGTCGTCGCGTAGACGCTGCGTAAACTTGATTTCCTTTTTATGATTTTCTCACCTTAGCCTTGCCCAGATACAGATGCATCTTCTGGTTGCTAGTTGGGAGCGCTTCGAGCTCGTAGCTGCGCATGCGGTACAGCTCCAGCTGGAAGGCTGACGCTGGCTCCAGGTGACGGTAGATCGTGTCTTCTGTGAAGTCGTTGCGAGCGCGGAAAGTGAAGAACTTGGGGAATTGACGCCTGGAAAGAGATGGTGGGGGGTTAGTTTTATATTTATAAATCTATACACTAACCCAAGGGGGGTTAGTGTATAAATCTATGAGGTTATTGGAATTTACGCTGAAGAAAAATTTTGAAATTTCCTGAAAAAAACTGAATTTACGACCAAAATGTATGTAGGAATCTGGAATAACACCACCAAACGGGACTCGAGCTCCGGCATGGAATTTTTGAAGTCGGATAAAAATTAAAGCATTTTGACAATTCAATTCAACAACATGGCGGAAGGTATACTCACTTGATAAGCAACATGAAGGTGATCCTCCTGATCCTCTTCTGGTGCAACTCGTGTCTGTGGGCGCGGCAGAAGTTGCCGAAGCGACGCGAGACAGCGCTGTCGTCACTCTCGCCGGTGTCTCGGACGCCGATCATCAGGATATGGATGGGTTCTAGAAGGGCCTGCGAGAAACGGTATCAAAATTATTATAAGGTATCGTCCACACCAAACGTATTGTCCGCCGCGGACTGTGAGTATAGTGAAGTGACAACGCACTACATAATAGCGTATAGTCGGTGCGGTGTGAACGAGAAGTTAAATATATATGGAATAGCGATAAACGTGCTCACAGTCAGCGGCCGACAATGCGTTTGGTCTGAACAATGCCTTATAATAACAACTTGAAATCAGAAAGGGACAGCAAGGAAGGGACAGCAGAATCATTAAAAGAAATGAACTGCTGAAATGTAAACGTCATCATTTTGAATTTTTTTTTCCATTTTAGGGTTCTGTACTCATAGGGTGCCAACGGGACCCTATTGCTAAGGCTCCGCTGTCCGTCCGTCCGTCTGTCTGTTACAGGGCTGTATCTTTTAAACCATAATCCATACTAATATTATAAATGCGAAAGTGTCTGTCTGTCTGTCTGTTACCTCTTCACGTTTAAACCACTGAACCGATTTAGATAAAATTTGGTATAGAGATAGTTTGAGTCCCGGGAAAGGACATAGGATAGTTTTTATCCCGATATTCCCACGGGATCGAAACTTATACGGGTGAAACCACGGACGGTGCTAGTAGGTAGATACTTGAAAATTTCACAGAGTGTGTACTTACTACTATGACACTACTAGCTGCGCCCCGCGGTTTTACCCGCATAAGTCTCGATCCCGTGGGAATATCGAGATAAAAAGTACCCTATGTCCTTTTCCGGGACTCAAGCTATCTCTATACCAAATTTCATCAAAATTGGTCCAGCCGTTTGAGCGTGAAGAAGTAACAAACATATAAACACACACACACACACACACTCACAAACTTTCGCCTTTATAATATTAGTGTGATAGTGTGATGTGATAGTGTGATAACAACAAATAATAAAAATAAAATTAAGTTAAAAATGAAAGGGGAATACAAAACACAAAAGCATGTTTAAAAAAATATAATATGTTGTGTTAAATATTGTACGGTGGTACTGAATCCTTCGTATGCCCATCAATATCAGTCTAGCCGTTTCGGAGATTAGACGGAACAAACAGACACACAAACAAAAACAAAAAAAAAAAATATAAAAAAAATCCTTTTTTGTTCCGTATATACTTTCCTAAGCGTTTAGTAGAAAGCTGTTATTTTGACATTACAAACATGGCAGTCACTTCTAATTTAATTTATTTGTATAGTTCGAAATACAACAGTATAACTATTTACCTCATTATCAGCATCAGCAGGTTTGAAGTCCATGCCAACATTAATGCTAGTACTGTTGTCCCGACTTTCACTGCCTTCCTGCAACGCTGCTAAGTCCTGCAACAAAATACCTGGTTACCATCTTGTCTTTTATAGAGGCAGTCTTTGAGATTACCCGATTACTCCAGAAAGAAGCACTTGATGCTCTTTGGGGTAATTTTTACTTCACTGCGAGGTCATTTTGTAACTCACAGTGGGTCATTTTTAAACAATATTGGCTCATTTTAATGTTCATATCACCAATTTATAGTTAGGTTTTCAGAAAGAGGGACCATTTCATCAACACTGGATAAATTTTTAACCACTTTGTGAAAATTTTACCTACTTTGGGGTATCTTTATGGTGTCAATCTGAACCCAAAATTAAGGTAATTTTGAAATGGTTGTAGAGTCATTCTGAACATCACGTTATGGTCATTCTGAACGACAAAGTCATGCGAGTCATCACAGACACATAAGGTTACTATTACCCAGGACGCCGGGTAATTTTAACCCACTTTGGGGTCATTTTGACCCACTTTGGGGGTAATTTTTAACCTACTTTGGGGTACATTTCGGAGCAATTCTCCACTCACCTCTCTCCTAACAGTGGCGGAGCTGGCGAAATCATGCACCAGGTCGAGCAGCTCGTCAGAGTACTGCACAAACTGGTCGAAGGATTCGAACGCCGCCAGCGCGCCGGTGCGGTGGTGGCACTTCCTCATGGCGGCCGTACACAGCTCGGCGGGAATGCCTTCCGCGTCTGTACCCGATGCCAGCTCGATCTCTGATTGGCTGATGGGGATTCTGTGAAAGATAAAGATATAATTATTGGAAAGAGATGGAAGATTAGTATGTGAGTTTGTGGAAGTAGGTTGTATACGCAATAAATTAAACGAGAACAAAGAAATACAAAAAAAAAAGTAGTTAAATACCTCTAGCGGTATCTACAATGCCACATGCTAACTACGCATCATACTGACGTCACGCAAAATCCTGCATCGCGCAAGCAGAGTTTACCGCGCAACTAGCATATACAATGTGGGGATGACAATACAACAATAAATGAAAACACTAACAATACGAATGCATAGGAGTATTTAGGAACCATCAAATAAATCGTAACGTTGAAATGAAAAAAAAAATGATTTTTTCTAACATATTAAATACCACAAAAGTGTAAACAAAAAAGAACACACTTTAAATATTGCGACAACCGCGCGATGTTATTGTCCCAAGAAACATATGGCCGAAAGTGCCGAAACCTGAAAAAAATGTATAGGTCAGTGTACCGGGCACCCCTTCTTTTGCAGTTTTGTAAAAAAATTAACATTTGTAGTAAGCAATAACTTCCGCATGAATGACTCTTATGTCTCCAGCACAAGGTATAATATGCATTAGTTCACATCGAGAAATAAAATTTAAGAAGTTATTGAACTAGCGAGCTGACAACATGTTGTGTTTAACTGCAAAAGTCTTTAACCTACAGGTGCTGGCTTGTTAATAGCTACATCATGTAGAAAATGTTAAAAATTAAAAATAATGTCCAGTGACTAAACTAATGGATATATTTAATTGAAATAGGGTATTTTCCTGGGTAAAAAAATAATAATTAGATTTAGTCCGTCAGTTAGATTATCGAAAAATAATGGACCCTTATTTTTTCTTTTGTCAATCAAACAAAAAATGACAAAGATAAAGCGCGTCAAAATTTGGGAGTGGGGGGTCGTGACGTCATGCCGTGCTAAAAAGTGTCGCACGGCGTGACGTTACGCGGAAACTTAACGGGCGATATCTTCATAATTTTTTATATAATTGACAAAAGAAAAAATAAGGGTCCAATATTTTTTGATAATCTAACTGACGGACTAATTAGAATTTTTTAGGAAACTAGACTATTTTGTATGCATACTGGGAACGTCATTCATTAGGTATACGAGGTTTAATTTATTGTTGTATTGTCATCCCTACATTGTATACAACGGCCCGACATGAATCATCGGGCAGTTGCCCGCCAGACACAACACCCGTCTGGTCGGAGGATCTTTCCCTTTCTATGGAGAATAAGTGAACTTTACACCCTGTTCCTCAAACCTCTATATAACTTTTTTTCAACATAATACTGTATACAAACAGATGTTTTAAATTCTTTTACTGCTATTTGTATTGTAGTTTGTGGTGCAAGTAACAGATGTATCTATTCATATTTTGATAAATGAGTAAATTTTTCAGGCCATCATTACATCATTATAATATAATCCTGTAATAGTTTCATGTCAAGATTCTTATGACACTTTCAGTTTTACCGCGTCATTTCAGCCTTATCAAACTCAAACTCAAAGCATTTATTTCAATTAAACCAATTACAGGCACTTTTGAATTGTCAAAGGGTCGGTCAGTCAGAAAGATGAAGCTAGCTGCCCATTCCAAAGCGTAGGACCTATGGAGAAGAACGGGCAAGAAACTCCATGGACACTCTTTTAAATCAAAATAATATGGTTACAAAGTCTTGGTTGTGTCTTGGAGGTGCTTGGGGGAGGCCTATGTCCAGCAGTGGACGTCTTTCGGCTGAAATGATGATGATGATGATGAAAGTCTTGGTTACATAATTCATGTCGTGTTACCCAGTAACTGGGTTGTGTGTGGAAGTCACATAGGCAGTGGCTCCATGTAAAATACTGGTATTCAGCTGCACCCGGTTAGACTGGTAACCGACACCAACATAGTTGGGAAAAGGCTAGGCAGATGATGATGCCTGAGCTACTAACGTACCTGTTGGGATGTCCAGTAGGCAATATAAACTGGAAGTGGACGACGCCCAGTTCTCCTGACAACGCCAAGTGCTGCAGGCAAGTGATGTCGTATGACGTGTATGCTCTCCGGACGTATACTTCGAGAGCTGCGTTGCAGACCTGTGAAAGAAACGTACTTTTGAGTAAATTCAAAAGATTTTATTATTCGGACGTTTTCGCATTCGAAGACGATGCTTTGTGAATCTTTTATGGGAAATGAAAAGGTTTTATCTATCAAGCAGCCTAAAATAGTCATTTCAAGAGTTGAAATCGACTCACGAATATAAACAACTGTGAGAACGACTCCGAAATATTGATAAATATATGAAAACATCTAATTCATATTAAATTGCTCTCATAATATATGAAATCCCTTTTCCTCTAATGGTTTCTCTATGGTCGCATGAATTGGGATTGTAATAATATGCTTACTGTCAACATTAAAGTTACCCATTTTTTTTATATTTCTCGGGACCTTGGGGTCCCGGACCTTTGGACATACGAGGGGCCGAAGCCAACTCGCAGAGGCCCGTTAGACGTTTTTAATGAGATGAGGCACCAACTACGATTATCCCTATTCGTACTATGCACGTGCTCCCAAGGACAAACCCCGGTTGGTGTAGGACTATTGCAGGATATGAAAACAAAGATATTGGATTATGTTATTACCCAGTTTTCTTTATTTAACTAAACACATATAAATTATAATTTTAAATATTAGAATATAAAAAATATAAACACATTTAAAAATATAAAAAAATAGTAGCCCACCGGTATCGGGAACAGGGTCCAAGCTACCGGCGGCGGTTAGGCCTCCAGAGAGAACCTCCTAACAATGCGGGCCGTGTCCAAAAGTACCGCTTTCTGAATCAAGCCCTTGATCCAGCTGCAACATCGTGAGCTAAGTCAAGATACCTGCTTTGTTTATCTTTCTCGGCTTTCACGATTAATTACCCAGTTTTATTATTATCCCTAGAAACTTGCAGAAAAAAAAAGTCATGTTTCACGCGAGCAAAGCCACGGTCACAAACTACTACATACTTCACAATAATAACGTATTTAACCCATCAAAGAAAACTTAGTTCGCAAAGAAATTGTTTCTAATTAAAACAATCACTATTACTCATTACGAGGTAAAAGAATAATTGGATCATGAGCTTATTTAAATCAATTACTGCTAGAATCAAAGCATAACGCCCCGAGCATTTCTTTTGATGGAAAGAAATTACTGGTAATGTTTTAATTTTTATTAATAAGACAATTTTCTATTGAGCATTTACGGTTCTGCAATTTTTTTTTATGAAGAGAGCACTACAGAAGAAAACTATATTGTTAAGGTGAATTAAAGAAAGAAAGAAAACGTATTTATTGCGACTCGTACAGGGAGATCACAAACTAAACTAAACTAAACACAGCACAGCGCAGTGGTAGCCCGCGAAATTCAAATTTTCTTACGTTTTTTGCAATTCGCAGGTCAGTGTCAGGTTGTATCTTGATCAAAATATCATTCGCGACTACATATAATAAATATGTATTTACAGAATTATAGTCATTAGAATCTAAGTTAGATTTGTTCCAAAACAAGAAATTTCTGCTTATGGAACAAATCTAACTTAATAAAGAGATTATATTAATGATTCTAATGACTATATTTGCAAAAAACGTAAGAACATTTAATAAATCTAAATTAAATTGTTGCTGTCAGAAGTGATTTTAACTAGTAATATAACGCTATTACCTGGTGGTATCGTTTAACTTTAAAAGAGCCACCGTACCGCCAGGAGTACGGCCAGGGGTTCGGTGGGTCTGCAGTGGTAATATTTTATATGTGGAAGTTTTTGAATTTCATTATTCTGTTAATATTCCACAATATTGTGGAGTTTTATTTTATACTAGCTTCTGCCCGCGACTTCGTCTGCGTGAAATTTCTTATCCCCCTGACCTACTCCGTCGCATCGCATCGTCTGCCCGCGCTATTAATTCGTTTTCTCTTACCGTACTTTCTGACTTTTTTCTTTTTGCTCGGCTCCTTAAGTGTTCTAGCGTGATATTAAAGACCCTATAGCCTTCCTCAACCTGAAGCGATGTGGCTATTTTTTTTTTTTAAATTCGTGTTTTTTGGGAGGAAGAAATCGTAATTTTTTATTCTATTCTGTTTTTATTATGGCAAGCAAAGCTAATGTCGACCATTCAGCCAAGCCAATGTCTAAAGTGAATTGATAAAGAATCGAAAATTTTAATATTAAATTAATAGTTCAAGTCAGGGAAATAAATATTTGAGCAGTTTGTCACACGTCGTATTTGACGTGTTATTTGCCAATTTATACGATTGCCACATGTCAAAGAATGACAGTTTTTATGATTGGAATTTATGAATAATAACTTTAGCTACCTTACACTTAAAATCTAAGTGACTATTTAAACTAAAATATTCTTATAGAATTATAACCAGAAATATATATTTGTTTTTGGTCAGTTCTCCGCATGTGATGTTAAGAAGAGCATACTATCGATTACTTCCAATGCAGTAGGAAGTGACTGTATCAGCCGTAATATGTTGGTCCCTGTGCTGGATGTCATCCTACCCGTCATTTGTCATATCCTCAATTTTTCGGCATCTAGTGGTGTCTTTCCGTGCTCGTGGAAAGATGCTCAAATAATTCCTTTACCTAAAAAGTCTAATCCCACAACCTTTTCTGAATACCGTCCAATATCCGTCTTACCATTCCTATCCAAAGTCCTTGAACGGTTAATCCACAATCAATTAAGCACTTTCCTCTCTAAAAATAATCTCCTCAACCCCTTCCAGTCTGGCTTCCGTCCTGGTCATAGCACCACCACAGCGCTTCTGAACATTACGGATGATATAAGGTCAGCCATGGAAAACAGTAATCTAACGGTTTTAGCTTTGCTAGATTTCAGTAATGCTTTTAATACTGTTGATTTTGATGTTTTGCTTGGCATTCTTTGTTCTCTTAACATATCTCCATCGGTAATTGACTGGTTTCGTAGTTACCTGTACGGTCGCCGGCAACGTATTTGCATCGGAGAGACCTTGTCTTCCTGGAGTAATACTTCTGCCGGTGTACCTCAGGGTGGCGTTTTATCCCCTTTACTTTTCGCAGTTTTTATTAACTCAATCTCTGACGGACTAATTTCTTCCTACCATCTTTATGCAGATGATTTACAAATATACTCGCGAGCTTCTCTTGGAAATCTGTCCGAGGCTATCTTAACGGTTAATCGTGATTTGGCCCGTATATGCGACTGGAGCGAGAGATATGGACTTATGGTCAACCCCAAAAAGACGCAGGTTGTAGTGGTGGGCAGTTCTAGGACGGTCTCAAGAATCGACTGGACGACTCTTCCCCAAGTTTCTTTTGACAACTCAGTGGTTCCCTTTAGTGACAAAGTTAAAAACTTGGGGATATTTATTGATAAGGAATTCTCTTGGACTGCCCAGCTACAGGAAGTTAGCCGCAAGCTATTTGCATCCGCTGCGTCCTTGAAGAGATTGCGTAATTTTCTACCAACTGCCACTAAGATTGCGCTTGCACAATCACTTCTTCTACCCATCCTTGACTATGCTGATGCCAGCTATCTTGATCTTACCCAAGACCAACTCGATAAACTTGAGCGGCTTCAAAATTTTTGTATAAGGTTCATATTCGGTCTGCGCAAATATGACCACGTTTCCGAATTTCGTGTGAAGCTCAAGTGGTTACCAATTCGCCTTCGTCGGAATGCTCATATTCTTTCCCTTTTGTACAATGTTCTCTTTTCCCCTTCCACCCCTCTCTATCTCAAGAAACGTTTTCAGTTTCTTTGTGACTCCCACACGAAATTGTTAAGGTCATCAGATAACTTAAAGCTCAAAATGCCAACGCATTCCACAACTTTCCTTGATAAATCCTTTACTGTTCAGGCCGCTCGTTTGTGGAATGCGTTGCCAGTTGAAATAAAACGCGCGCAGTCGTTACACGTGTTCAAAAGACTTGTAAAGGAACACTACTTGTCGTTGTGATTTTGTCCTAACTGCTATCATCTACTGTCTTATTTTATTTTCGGTGCTTATAATTATTTAGTATGTATATATTTAAGTATCTATAATTTTGGATATGTATTTATCTGTGTATCTATTTTATTGTATTGTATACATAATATTTGCACCAACAACAGCCCCATTTTATGTCCAGGGAAATCACTGTCCATTCCAAGGTTGCCTGGAAGAGATCGCAGAAAGCGATAAGGCCGCCCATTGTATATTTTGTAGTGTTTAATGTGTTTATTTCATGTTATGTATTTTTGTGGTGTACAATAAAGTATATATAAATAAATAAATAAATAAATATATACAACTCACAACAAAAAAGAAATGAAAATAAAGCTGAAACGCCTGTGCCTCTCTACCTATACCTACTTCACTTAAAAATAAATACTTATAACTCCTTTAATTAATAAAAGTACCTACGCTGAATAATTTTTAATTTGAACGAATATTTAAACACTACCAAAACAACTCATACCTATTTTACAAAATAACAACAAAAGAAATTCAAATAAACTATTTAAAGACTAAAAGTCGCGCTGATAAGCACGGTTTCTCAATATCAATTATTGTCTGTCAATAAGGTCGAACGGTCTGAACGCATCAACAGCCAAATATTGAATGAAGCTGAGAAGCTCGCTCTCGGACCTCCCGCCTTTTTATACCCTACCGCCGCCGCGACCCGTGTCGAGCGCGGCAACCGTTACACAAAAATAATCCTTATTCCTTCAGTATTCACGTGGGACGCACAGTGGAACGAATGTATGGGAGCGGTTGGACGTAGACATGTCCGAAAAAAAAGAGTAAAATTATGCCAAACTAATGATGCCATCTTATTCGATTACTTAATGCCTTCATAACTTGTGGTGATGAATTTCTTCATAACTCCCATATTTCGGGAGTAATTTGAGAAAATGTGAAATTTTACTATGAAAATGAGTGTATCGAGCTCTCTCCCTCCTGATTCCGGGCTTGTTTCAAGTAGCGGTCTCTAATATCATAATGCTTATACTAAGAGCTATATTTAATACTAAGACACATAGTGCGCCAAATGTGCACTTTCTGGGATAAAGAGTGATGTTTATTTTATAACACAATTTTTTTATTTTTTGTTTATTTTGTTGATTAAAACCGTTTTTCTAAAGGTTTACCTTATTACAATAACATTTCTGAGCAGCCAATTAGAGAAGATATAAGCTAATTAGGATATATAATTAGGGACTTAAGGTTTACATATAAAACTGATGCACTAATGATTACTGATAAGAACATTGCTATTATTTAATTACTAAATGGCTCTTAATACACTAATTTAGCATGCATCATTTACTAATTATCACAATAACTAATTACCTTGCAATATTTAACAAAGGATACCTGGGATACCTGGATTTTATATAAATAGGTCACTATTAGTAACTTTAAAATCAGTGTTGATTTACACCTCGTTGTATCCAAGCTAATCTCGCAATGTATTTTCCAAATTTTAATACAAATCTTGATATTCACGTTGCTTTATGCGCACGCGCACATAAAGATTTACGCGACTTTAACTATTTGTTCAGTGTTTTAAAAGATAACAGTTGTGTTCAGTTATGTGAAAGTGCTGAAACAAGTTTAAAAGACTGGTGTCGTCGATTTTGCTACCGCATTTATGCAAAATGGACACAGTCTGGAAGAAGCACAGATAAGTTTCGGAAGAAACATGAGATTTGGCTACAGGCTGCAATTCAATGGCCGGAATTACAGAATGAAAATATGGAACCTTCTACAGAAAATATAAGTGACGTCATCGAGCCCATAATTTCTCCTGCTAAATCTGATGCTTCAACTTGTACACATCCTAGTCCTCGTAAATCTTTTGAGGACCTTAGTAACCGGCAAAAAAGAAGACGCACTGAAGATAGTCTTTCATGCAGCAGTAGCAGCGCTGAAATTATGTTTTCGGCCGAAAGGGCGCTTCAAAAGGCAGGACAAAGCGATACAGCTTATGTTATGAAATACTTGACGGAGAATCCAGAAGAGGCCTCAAAAATCAAAGCCTTCATTGAAGGTAAATCAATTCAGGTACGGGAAATATCCCCTTTGAAGGCATTGGCTCTTTATGTATCGATGAACTTATCGAAATGGCGCTATAACACTCTTCGGGATTTCAACACTCAAGAAGGAGCTCTTCAATACCCGAGTTACTACATGTTGGTTAAAGAAAAAATTAAGTGCTATCCGGCCAAAGAAGATCTCACAGTTACAGAGAGCTCTGCAAAAATCAAATTACAAGCCTTGATGGATTTAACCTCAAGAAGACTTATTAGGTCGTTAGAAACCCCTGTTGATCCCAATCAACAGCTCGTATTGACCAGCAAATGGGGTTTTGACGGATCATCTAGCCAAAGCATTTATCATCAAAGGACGAGTGAAGATGAGCAAATCGATCTTGCTAGTAATTTTATGATTAGTCTTGTACCACTGCGGCTCGTCTCAAAAGGTGTAACAATTTGGGAAAACGAGCGACCATCTTCCACTTCATTTTGCCGGCCAATATTGTTTAAGTTTATAAAGGAAACCAAAGAAAATGTGCAGAGAGAGATGGCTGAAATCGAAGCAGAGATTGAAGCCTTAACTCCATCCACTATCACTGATGGAATTAGTGTCAAACACCAACTGCTGTTGACAATGATTGATGGTAAAATTCATTCCATTATATCCAATACAGCAGCTTCAGTGTGTGACATATGCAAGGCTTGTCCTAAAGAAATGAATAATTTAGAGTTAATCAAAGATAAACACGCAAACGAGGACATGTATAAATATGGCTTAAGCACCCTTCACGATTGGATTCGCTCAATGGAATGCTTATTACACATTTCCTACAAATTAGACATAAAATCATGGCAAGTAAGGGGTGATATAGCAAAAAGGCAAGTTGATGACAGGAAGAAAAGAGTTCAAGAGGCTGTAAGAAGAGAAACGGGCTTACTTCTCGATGTTGTGAAACAAGGCAGTGGATCCACCAACAATGGCAACTCGGCAAGGAGATTTTTTGAAAACTACACTAAATCTGCTGAACTGACCGGAATAGATGCTATGCTTTTAAGAAAAATCTGTGTGATCTTGCAGTGTATTTCATCAGGAGAGAAGATCAACGTAACTAAATTCCGAGAGTTCTGCTTTGATACTGCTAAGCTTTACGTGGAGTTATACCCATGGTATTATATGCCTTCTTCACTTCATAAAATTTTAATGCATGGGCCAGACATAGTTCAGAACATGTCAATTGTGCCCATTGGTTTTCTATCCGAAGAGGCATCTGAGGCTAGAAATAAAGATTTTAGAAAATATAGAGAGGGGCATTCTCGAAAGCATAGCAGTATCTCATGCAATGAAGATATTATGCACAATCTTTTACTGTCTTCTGATCCACTTGTTACAAGTATCCGTCCAAAAGGAAATAAGTTTGTAAAAAAATCTTCTTTTAAGGAATTTTATGAGCTTACGGATTCTGAGAAAAGTGATATCGAATTTGTTAACATAAATGATTTAGCGGACATCGATTCTGAATTTGAATTAATTGATGATGATGATGATGACGAAGATAATTAAATGATGTTATTGTTTTAAAATGTGTAACTTAGTAAATTAGAGCTTACATCTTAATTATTTATTGTACTTTTAATGAAACTAGGTAATTTATTATCAACTTACTTAAAAGTCATACTCTCATCAGTTCTTGTGAATATTTTTGTTAATATATATTTCTGTATATATATAATATATTTATAGACCTCTTAATAAGTCTGTCTGCGGTTTAAAGTAAATACAAATGGGGAAAAAACGTTTTTTTTTTTTAAATTTTCATTTCCTTTTATCCCAGAAAGTGCACATTTGGCGCACTATGTGTCTTAGTATTAAATATAGCTCTTAGTAATAGCATTACGATATTAGAGACCGCTACTTGAAACAAGCCCGGAATCAGGAGGGAGAGAGCTCGATACACTCATTTTCATAGTAAAATTTCACATTTTCTCAAATTACTCCCGAAATATGGGAGTTATGAAGAAATTCATCACCACAAGTTATGAAGGCATTAAGTAATCGAATAAGATGGCATCATTAGTTTGGCATAATTTTACTCTTTTTTTTCGGACATGTCTACGTCCAACCGCTCCCATACATTCGTTCCACTGTGGGACGGCGCGATGGCTTATTTCATGTATAAGTTTGGTGTTTCTAAACCGATTTCTATGATTCTTTTTTTTAATTGAATAGGTAATAATGTTACCTTTTTTAAATTAGGGATGAGTGACAGTATTATAAACGTAAAAGTAAACAAATATAATCAGAATGCTCCGAACTGCTAAGCTATCAGGAGTTACACGTGTTATTGTAAGTCAACCATAAAAGATAAACATATGCTGTTGCGGGATATTTTTTAGACAATTTTATGTAGAATATTTCCGTCGTACATGATTTCTATGTAACTTTAACCATTAAGGCTGCACACGCGACGGAAACTTTAAAATATGGAGTAACTTCTCCCGTTTTCCCAACATTTCCCTTCACTACTCTGCTCCTATTGATTGTAGCGTGATGAAAAGTATACTATAACCTGCCCAGGAGTATGAAGAATAATTGTACCAAGTTTCGTTAAAATCCGTCCAGTAGTTTTTGTTTCTATAAGGAACATACAGACAGACAGACAGACAAAAATTTTACTGATTGCATTTTTGGCATCAGTATCGATCACTAATCACCCCCTGATAGTTATTTTGAAAATATATTTCATGTACAGAATTGACCTCTCTACAGATTTATTATAAGTATAGATAATACTAGCTTCCGTCCGCGATTTTGTCGGCGTACATTTTCCCTCTTCATAATATTAGTATAGACTAGCTTCTGCCCATGACTGCGTCCGCGTAAAATTTCACCCTCTCTCCATTCGCCCTCTTAGAGGTGGAATTTCGAAAAACCCTTTCTTATCTTGGATAGCTACTCTTCACAAAGAACACACCCTCCAAATTTCAATTTTATTAGATGGGTGTTACCATTTTTTTCTAAAGTACTAAACAGTTTTAAAGAACTTTGCAGGTGACAATGGACGAAGAACTAGAATTCAAACCATTCAGCGATACATACAAGATGATAACATTCGCGATGAGCGTCGGCATGATATACCCGAATCCGAGGACCGAAAAATGGAGATTGGCTAGTATACGTAAGATTATATCTAAGACTTCTTTTATTTTATTTTCCTGATAACCTAACCGAAATACGAGTAACACTCAGAATCCATACTAATAGAATAGAATAGAATACTCTTTATTATGTACACCATATAAATTACAGACATAAATATAGAAAACTTTACAATGGGTGACACAATGGGCACAATATTATAAATGCGAAAGTGAGTCTGTCTGTTACCGCTTCACGCTTAAGCCGCTGAACAGATTTATATGCAATTTGGTATAGAGATATTTTGAGTCCCGGGAAAGGACATAGGATAGTTTTTATCCCGATATTCCCACGGGATCGAAACGTATACTGGTGAAACCGCGGGCGCTAGGTCGTCCATCCATCTAGCTGGGGGGCGTCCCACACTACGCTTGCCGGTACGCGGTCTCGACTCCAAGGGCCGTATTACGAAGTAGTAATGTGTAGTAGTAGTGTGATGTAGTAGTAATTATGATTCTAGTGCGAAAAAGGGAGGGTGCTATCGGTCATGTATAGCTCCGTCTCTCTCTTACACTGGAGTCATGATGGCATTAAGCCGTTATAATACGGCACCAGGACTCGTCTGCTCCACCGGCGCTTCGACAAACATGGCCAGCCCACTGCCACTTCAGTTTGCCAGGATCAATCTTTATTAACCTTTTGAACGCCAGAGTATAAACGTATCGCCGTACCCCTGACGCCAGGCCACTTTAACAAAACAACACACACACACACACTTAAAACAACAAATTTCTCGATATTGGTGGTTTATTTATATTAGTTTCATGCAATACAATATAGACGGAAGCCTAAACTATTAAATTATATAAATAAAAACACACAAAAGTAATGATTAAATTGTTTTTTTCATAATATGGTGCGACCCGTGCGACGTGTATTTTGTCATATACAGGGTGAAATTGAACACATGCGACAAATCGAAATGGGAGATTGTACTCATTATTATGAACAACTTTTACTATGGGACCAAACCTGAAATCGCGAAAAAAAAATCATTTGTTCCCTACATTTCATTTTGATGAGTTATGCGAACATAAATGTAGGGAACAGCTGATTTTTTTTTCGCGATTTCAGGTTTGGTCCCATAGTAAAAGTTGTTCATAATAATGAGTACAATCTCCCATTTTGATTTGTCGCATGTGTTCAATTTCACCCTGTATTTGTGACGTTGGCGTTCAGGGTAAGATTTCGTTTGTCACATATATGTGACAATGGCGTTCAAAAGGTTAAATGAGTCCAGCTCATGATTTCTTTTGCCCAAGGTTGATGTTGTAATATCTACCATTTTTCAACAGCTTTACTAGTGACTACCATAGCGCCTCTTGCTATCATGATATTCATTGACATGTACAAATCAATGCTGGTAATGGACATCGTGAATATCATCAGACATAGCACTGTGGTGGGACCTTTCCTTGGTGGATTCTTTAAGGTAAGTATGACTTGGCTTGTCCTTAATTATGATCGTTAAGGCGGTACCCCGACCAAAACCGCGTTTTTCTTCGTTATTCAGAGGCTATTAACTCAATAATTATGAGAAATAAACTACATCTGAAAGCACATTATTAATGTTCGATATCCTATCATCACATTGCACGTTATTATTTGTTTTTATATGTTACTAATACATTTAAAATCTCCTTTTAAAAAAGTGACTAAAATTATTGATTGCATTCAATTTGATGATTTCACCAGTGGATAGATAATTTAAAAATCTAAATAATCCATGTTTTTATTTATTTAAAAAGATCGCTATTCTTTTTTTATTAAAATAATTCCAAAAAATGTGAGAGTTCTATGATAAAGGGCCGTGCGCAGGGTACGCTGCATCCCTTTCGTACGAGGAAGTCGTGTCGCTCTCTGTCTCTGTCGGGAATGCTCAAGGTTATTTGGTCGGGGTAACGCCTTAAGACTTTTTGTCGCTTTCAAAGAATACAAGGACAATGTATACAGGGTGTATCAGTGTCGACGCACAATGGTCCACTTGAAGGACTAAGTGTGGAAACGAAACCCATAACATAGAACAGAGTATACCAGAAAGGTAGTGAATAAATTCAATGGTGTAGTACCACAGATATAGATAGACCTAGATAACGCAAGTACCACGATCTGTATGAAAACCAAGCGTGCCATTTTTGACTACCTACTATGACGTCACAACCGCAAGCACTATTTAGTGATGGGATAATCAAATCGATTCAAAGACGCCGCTGCGTGTGGCATCCGTCTCGCCCCACCCCCGGGGCCTACCGCCAGCGCTAACCCAGCCAGCAGTACACAGGACTGAGCGCGAAAGTGGCGGCTTACGATTTTTTACGCAAGCTGCATAGCTATTCACAAACACTCGATACGCTTCCGTATCGTATCGAACATTAATCATTGTTATCGTAGGAGTCTTCTAAACGCTGTTCACAAGTCCAAAACCCGAAAATTTAGTCAGTTTAAATCAAATAGACGCCCGCTATTCTTCCAACAGCTATTTGCTGTTGAGGGCAAGTCAAATCAGGTTATCGAAATATCAGGTTTTCGATACGATAGCCTGTCGTATGGTTGTGAATGTGCGAGTTTTGGCACGCAAAGTAGTTGCTCTTGCGTTATCTAGGTGTATCTATATCTGTGTGTGGTACAGACCATAAAACTGAACAACTTTCTCCATGGGACAAGATCGAAATTGCAAAAAACGTATCATATGTTCCATACACAATACTTTTTCTTTCTTTTTTAATTATGCAGCTCAACTCAGAGCTTAAAGGGCCTACGTAAATGATAAGTCCTCTTCTCCAAATATATCTCTTTTGCTGTGCCCGACAGGGTCCATGATTGTTTCTTTTGGCAAATATGTACCACCTAAGCCTACATTGTGGAATGCAGTAAAGAATTGAGTATTGAGTCAAGGGCTCGACGCTCTCACTGTCGCAGTCAAATCTAATCTAATCAGCCTGTATTATCCCACTGTAGGGCAAAGGCCTCCCTCTCCCTTTTCAACACAATTCTGTCTTTTGCAAGTGCCGGCCATTCCCTACGGTAGGAGTCAAGCTCGTCCCGCCATCGAGACATCATGTCGCGCAGTCGGGTACAAAATTATTTTCACGTCTGTGCGAGTCCGCGAAAGCCAAATAATTTAACTATACCTTTAATATTACGATTGATATGTTCTGTTGTGTTATGGGGTTTGGTTTCCGCACTTAGTCCTTCAAGAGGACCATTGTGCGTGGGCCATGGCGGCCGTCGGGTTATTCCAACCAGCCCACCTCCCTCCAGAAGCTGACTAAGTCTCCTGGTCTGTTGAGGACATCTGTGTAAGATCTGAGTGTCCCGAGGGTTCCTGATCTAATCTGGGTGATGCCTATTATTTACGATTGATATTATATTACTTCTCTTTATAGATGATCCTAATGTACCACAAGCGAACCCAAGCCAAAGAGATCCTGGACGAAATAGACCGTGACCATTACGTGTTCAACGACTTCTCCGAAACCTACAAGGATATAGCGCGCGCTTCTATCAAGAACAGCCAAGTATACAGCGAAAGAGGCTGGGTCATTACTGTGTCTACGTGTGTCATGACATTTCCAGTCATCGCTATTGTATTGAATATCTATAATTTCACGTTTAAATCTGAGCCTGAGAAGTATATGATACATGATTTGGAGTTGCCGTTTGCTCCGTCCGAAGCGAGATTTGAGTCTCCGTATTTTGAGGTACTTTTTTACCCACTTTTTTTTTGGGTGGGAAATTATCAAATAACTTCTCCTGCTCTGGGCGGAGCGGGAGGGCGTGTCAGACTTTTAATGGATAAAACCCAGCCGTGTTCCTTCAGTTGCCCGTGCCAGGGGCCACGGTACAGTGGCGTGCATTGGTTTTCAGAATCACTAGGCCGGGTCTAGTCTAGGCAGACGCGGTCACTAATCAGAAAAAAAAAACGTGTGGTTGGGGGACCCCTGGCAGGAACTAAGTTCAAAATGAAAATAATTTAGTGAGATTACTGATATTGTTTTGCGGCGGAGATGTGATACCCGCCTTAGGGTTCCGCAGCCAAATGGCAATTACGGAACCCTTACAATTTCTTCATGTCCGTCTGTCCGGATGTGACATAGCCATTTTACTCGAAGACTATTAGCACTATATCTATGAAACTTGGAAAGAATTGTGTATTTTTGCGTAGTGGCAGTGGCGGCGGTTCTAGATTTGATTCCCTGCAGCCTAATTGCGGAACGCCAAATCGTCAAATGATTCTGATCAGTTGGCTTCATTTCTATCACAATTGGCTTCATTTTACGATTTTCGAATTGCGAAACTCTAGTTTCTGCGCAGGGCCTTAACGTTCATAATTGGTTTCATAATAAACTAGAGTTTTGCAATTCGAAAATCGTAAAATGAAGCCAATTGTGATAGAAATGAAGCCAACTGATCAGAATCATTTGACGATTTGGCGTTCCGCAATTAGGCTGCCGGTCAGGGCAAAGTGTTATTAGTATTTTAGATAGGAAAAAAATCAGTTTCAAGCTCTTTTGGTGAACACAAGAGAGAGTGGGCCGTAATCCACCACGCGAGCTCCGTGCGGATTAATAGATGTCACACGTCTTCGAATTTTTTGGATCTAGGACATGCCGGTTTCCTCACGATGTTTGCCTCCTATCCTACCTTTACAATATCTATATAACATACATACATAATTAGCCTATAACGTTCCCACTGCTGGGACACAGGCCTCCTCTCTGTGAGAGGGAGTGGGCCGCAATCCACCACGCGGGCCCAGTGCGGGTTGGTGGATGTCACATGTCTTCGAATTTTTGGTTCTAGGACATGCCGGTTTCCTCACGATGTTTTCCTTCACCGTTTTGAGAGCAGTGGTGATGAAATAATTTACACAAAGTAAAGCGCCTGTCGGGGTTCGAACTTACGACCTACAACTTGTAAGTCGCGGCTGATACCACTGGGCCACCACTGCTCTGCTCTGCTTTACAATATCTACCAAAAGAATAATTTCGAGTTTGTTTATAGCCCCGAGTCCTCAAATGGCTTCAAATAAACCATTTAATGAACATTTCAGATAATGTTCCTGTACATGTTTTACTGTTCAATCCTCTACGTGGTTAACTTCATCGGATACGATGGCTTCTTTGGATTGTCCATCAACCACGCCTGTCTGAAGATGGACCTGTACTGCAAGGCTTTGGAGGAAGCCATGGTTGCTCCTAAAAAGGAGGTTTGTGGCAGAGTTATTGGGGTTATCAAGGAGCAGTGTCGTATGTTTAAGTAAGACCTACTTACATATTTATTTATTATTCAGTATAACTAATCAGCAGTTTCCTACATTTTGACGAGGTATGCGAACATAAATGTAGGGAACAGCTGATTTTTTTCACGATTTCATGTTTGGTTCCGTAGTAAAAGTTGTTCATAATAATAAGTACAATAACCCCTTAAGAGGTTATCCATTAATTACCGGACATCCTGTATATGTAGTGTTAAATTGTGCGAGTCCGACTCGCACTTGGCCGGTTTTTTTACCCGACTACGGCGACGCAAAAAGGAGAGTTATGATTAACAACTGCTTCCAGTTTTTCCTTTGCCATAGGCCGCTTTTAAATCGTGATGTTGTTTTTTTACAGTTACGTAGATATAATTCAAGATACTTTCAACATATGGCTGGGAATAATATTCTTAGCAACTATGATACAAATATGTACTTGCTTGTATCACATTACTGAGGTATGAATTCTATTTCTTTTTATACTAGCTTCTGCCTGCGACTTCGTACGCGTGAAATTTCTTGTTTGACCGGCTGGAACGAGTACTTATTGATCAAGACGCATGTTCATTACGTGTTGGCGATTACAGAGTATTGAGCCTATGTTTGGTCGCTTACAATGGGCCTTACTAAAAGGGCAATGGAGAGGGCTATTGCTTGGAGTTTCCCTGCGTGATCGAATCAGAAATGAGGAGATCCGCAGGAGAACCAAGGTAACCGACATAGCCCGAAGAATTGCCAAACTTAAGTGGCAGTGGGCAGAGCACATTGCTCGCAGAACAGATGGCCGATGGGGCCCAAAGGGCGACCGCGTACCGAAAGACATAGCGAGGGAAGGCCTCCCACAAGGTGGACCGACGACCTTGTGAAGGCCGCAGGAACCCGTTGGATGCGAGAAGGACCGAACTTGTCGAAGTGGAGGTGCTTGGGGAGGCTTATGTCCAGCAGTGAACGTCTTTCGGCTGAAATGATGAAGTCTAAGTTTCCTCACGATATTTTCTTTCACCGTTATGAATTTAATTTCCAGGGCTACGGCTTTGACTTACGATACATGATATTCGTAACTGGGGCCGTTATACATATTTATCTGCCGTGCCGTTATGCAGCCAAACTGAAAGCCATGGTAAGTAATCCAGTGTGCATTCTTCTCTAGTATACGCACGAATCTGAATGTTTACTATAGGTGGGGGTCATACTAAGGGGGGGGGGAATTTACTATGGGTGGGAGTCATACTATGATGGGGTGTTACTATGGGTGGGGGTCATACTAAGAGGGGGGTGTTACTACGGGTGGGGGTCATACTAAGAGGGGGGTGTTACTATGGGTGGGGGTCATACTATGAGAGGGGTGTTACTATGGGTGGGGGTCATACTATGAGGGGGATGTTACAATGGGTGGGGGTCATACAATGGGGGATGTTACTATGGGTCGGGTCATACTGTGAGGGGGATGTTACTATTGGTGGGGGCCATACTATGAGAGGGGTGTTACTATGGGTGGGGGTCATACTATGATGGGGTGTTACTATGGGTGGGGGTCATACTAAGAGGGGGGTGTTACTACGGGTGGGGGACATACTAAGAGGGGGGTGTTACTATGGGTGGGGGTCATACTATGAGAGGGGTGTTACTATGGGTGGGGGACATACTAAGAGGGGGGTGTTACTACGGGTGGGGGACATACTAAGAGGGGGGTGTTACTATGGGTGGGGGACATACTAAGAGGGGGGTGTTACTATGGGTGGGGGTCATACTATGAGAGGGGTGTTACTATGGGTGTGGGTCATACTATGAGGGGGATGTTACAATGGGTGGGGGTCATACAATGGGGGATGTTACTATGGGTCGGGTCATACTGTGAGGGGGATGTTACTATTGGTGGGGGCCATACTATGAGAGGGGTGTTACTATGGGTGGGGGTCATACTATGAGGGGGATGTTACCATGGGTGGGGGTCATACAATGGGGGATGTTACTATGGGTCGGGTCATACTGTGAGGGGGTGTTACTATGGGTGGGGGGTCAAACAATGGAGATGGTACTATGGGTGGGGGTCATACTATGAAGGGGGATTCTAAATTTATTGGGTTGTAATATGGATTCTTACTAATTGTGGGACAGTTTCAGTTGGCTTATCGGGGGATTCGTATGACGTGGTGAACCGGGGATTTTTATGCGATAACGTGGGAGTTTTTTCTAGTAGGAGAGCAAGGGTACTCTTAGCATATACGAAGTTCTTGCTAAATAAAGCTACATTTATCAGTCGGTGGAGACATCGAACCGCTTCTACAGCTGCGGCTGGGAGCAGGTGGATGACCAGCGAGTGAGGGGGATGATACTGTTCATGGTGGCGCGTGCGCAAACGCCTATCGTGATCACCGCGTTCAATATGCTGGCTTTTGACATGGAGCTGTTTACTTCGGTAAGCGAATTGAATTCAAGTAAATGCATTTTCTTTTTTTCTATTCTTTGAATATGATAAGTGGAGTGGTCCGAAGACCCTGGTACCCAATTACATAACACACTATCAGTAGCATTAGATTTTATTTTTGACAGTTCAACAACATTCACTGCGTTATTTACGTTGTTAAGCAGATACATTTTACGAACATATGAAGCAATGGATTAGCAATATCTTTCAAAATGATTCAAATAGTGATTGATAGTGTATAACGCAATTAGGGTACTGAACTGCTTTCGAACCCAAGTGGGTATATAGAAATCGAATCTCGTAATGTGGGGCTACCTCGACGGAATAGCAGCAGGGTGTGAATGTGGAGCTGTGTGTGCTTGGCCAGACTTCAAAGGCGGGCGCGGCGCGGCGAACTCAAACATAAGAACTTAATTTGAGCGTCCATAGAGGCCACGCGGGCGCGGTGAGCGGCGCGGGCTGCTGGGCGCGGGAAGCGCGCGGGCGGCCCGCGCGGGGACCGGGGTTCTCAAACTAGTTCGAGCTTTTTTAGTAAAAATAAGTCTTCTTCATCCATATTATACGCCACACGCGAACAACGCGTCATACTGACGTCACGCAAAATACTGCATCTCGCAAGCAGAGTTTACCGCGCAACTAGCATAGATACAACGGCCCGACATAAATCATCGGGCAGTTACCCGCCAGACACAACACCCGCCTGGTCGGAGGATCCTCTCTTTTCTATAGAGAATGAGTGAACTTTACACCCTGTTCTTCATACCTCCATAGATACGGGGTTTCGTCTTAGTATGTGTTCTGTTTGCATTGATGTCAGCTATCCATTTATAAATATAATGTAGGCTGCATGCGTGGCCGCCATTTTGAAAAAAAAAAAAACAGTGGCACTCCGGGAGTGCCGACAGAAGTGAAAACAAAACACAAACAGAATACTTTGCCATCACTCACTGACATATCGGATATACATTAAAACCGAGTACATACCGAGGACAGCCGAACACATCCGAAGCGGTGTCGGTTACGGTAACAGTGGCGCGAATTCAATGCTTTTTTCCATCTCAAAAATGCCCAACGCGCTTAAAGAAATTTTCACTTAAAAAAAAAACAAAATGGCGCGCAGGTAGGTACGCCACGGACCTTTTAATCTTTATTAATATTTGTTTCAGATATTGCAATCATCATACTCGATGTTTACGCTTCTGAGATCATGAATATTTTCACTATTATGTAACACGCGTTTGGCAATAGTTTTTATTTAACACTCAGCGCACCAGAAATGACCGAGAATAACACGTGGATAACATAGTAACGTTATTTATTTGCAGCAATAAAACAATATCTCAATAAAAATATGTTTTATTGTCACCAAGGTGTTTGTAAGCAAATTATATCTTGCGTTAAAGTTTCATAACTTAAACTTAACAATACAAACGTATTCAGTGTCGAAGAATCTCACGTTAAAGTATTTTCCTAGCAAGTAGTTTGCATGCAAGTATCTTTTCTGCAAGTATATCAAGTGCAAGTTTCTTACGAGAAAGATTCTTGCAAGTATTTTTCATTTATGCAAGTATAAAAACTTATATTACCATGGCTTGCCGCAGCATTAGTATGATAGCAGAATTTGTGCAAATAAGTTTCTGCAAGTTCTCCGGATAGAAGTCGTGTCTGTAAATGTCGACTGCTGATAGAAATATCGACTCGCATGTGCAAGTACTTATATTACTTGCAAGTTGCTTGCGCGCAAGGTGCAAGTACCTTATGTGCAAGTATCGTTTGTGCAGGTGGCTTGCGAATCATGTGTGCAAGTATTTTTCATGCAAGTTTCTGCAAGTACCTATGTTTTAAAACTTATATTACTATGACTTACCGCAGCATTAGTGTGATAGAAGAAATCGTGCAATATATCGAAGATGGAGGTCTCAGACAGGATCAGTTTCTGCAAGTTCTCTGGATGGAAGTCATGTCCGTACATGTCGACTGCTGATAAGAAAATGGATTCCATTTGATTGTGACGTAACTCGTAGGCTGGTTGGTGGGCTGCGATGAGGACCTGCGGAGAAATTTGGAATTTCGTACTTCCTGTTGAGTCATTTTAATTTAGAGACGTGAGATAGATTTAATCTGCGACCGCGATTTAGTTTCCAAATATGTAAACGAATAAGAGTTTTTTGAAAAACAACTTTAATCCCTACACAATAAAGTTCAGTTTACGCTACAACTTCAACCTCTTTTAAGATTTGTTCAATAATACTAGCCATTCGGAAATCAACTTAATATGCACCAAAATAAAGTTGATATTTGTTTAACTTGAAATAACATCAATTAGAAACACGAGTTTTTTTTAAATAATTTGTGATGACAGTTTATTACTAAGGGGTATCGTGTTACCCGAGTTGTTGAGTTTACACAGGTTGTCCCAGGAAACCTGTACCAGCGTAGGTCTGTAGTCAGGGCCAGGGGACACTAATACCTATCGATTGGACCCCTATGTATGTTCCACGATATTTTGTAGTTTTCGAGAAATTATTTTTTTGTTTTATTTCTAGATTTTTTATTTGTAGGCGGTTTTAGTCTGTATACGCAGTCGCTCCATGTAAAATACTGGTATTCAGCTGCATCCTGTTACACCGGAAGCCGATCCCTAAATAGGGAAAGTGCCCATGATGATGAGTAAAAGATGGCAATATTCACCTGTCTCGCTCTCAAAGCCACTCGGCTATGTTCGGCTCTGTGCAACGAAGTGAGCTCGTTGAGCGTGGTCGCTAACTCGTCCGTTAGACCGGGCTCGTTCGACCACAAGTGGTCGATGAGAAGGGTTACCTGTGAGAAAAAAAAAAGAAAATGAGTTTGTTAAGTAAAAAAGAGAAAAAGAAAATGTGCGCGCGCACTGCTTTCTCTTGCTTATATCCCCCACTCAACTCCCGTTCGCCTCGCCCAATCACACTTTTCGTAACGCTTACGTCACGCGTTCGCCAGCTTACTCCCCAAGTCAAGCGTGCGTAAAGAAGTTTCACTTCAATAAAGAAAAAACACGTTAACGGAGAAACTTAGTTGCCAAGCATTTTTTTGTCTCTGTCTTCTCGAAGAGATTTGGACGATGCGCACACGGGGGCGACAGAAACGCTACTTTTTTGTTAAATTTTCGTTTATAACCCAGTAACTGGGTTGTGGAGGCCAGACAGGCAGTCGCTCCACGTAAAATACTGGTATTCAGCTGCATCCAGTTAGATTGGAAGCCGACCTCAAAATAGTCGGGCAAAAAAAATCAAAAGTCATTTCTGAGAATCAGCACCTTTCGAACGTCAAAATTACAAAAGACAGTCCCCCAAAACGCCCGCCCTTCGCCACTTCCTAGTGCTTTCGCTGGGGAGAAGAAGTGGCGGAACAAACTCCCCAGCAGCACAACTGTCTGTTCAGTTAGCAAATACTTGATTGTATACAATACTAGGTATGTAGTAGCAAAGGCTAGGTAGATTGATTCGGTTCCCTACAAAATGGTTGAGCTGGATGGTGCTGATCCATGCGTCATGTTCGTGAACGAGCGTCGTCGGTTGAGACTGGTCATCTCTTAACTGCCAGGGCTTATTTTTGTGTTTTTTTAAATTGTTGTCACATAATAAAAGCAACAAGAATAATGTACCCAGGATTTTGTAATATCTTGATATAAAAGAGTGTCCATGGAGTTTCTTGCCCGTTCTTCTCCATAGAGATCTACGCTTTGGAATGGGCAACTAGCTTCAACTTTCTGACTGACTGACCGGCTATTTAATTTTGACAATTCAAAAGTGCCTGTACATGGTTTTATTGAAATAAATGCTTTGAGTTTGAGTTTGACTGATTGAATTGATACTCACCAACAAATTCTTCTTCGCTACTTGGTTGTGTGAGAATATAATGTTGGACACTTGCTGCATGTCGTCCTTGTAGCGCTCGCGGAGGGCCACCACGCATTTGTCGTAGGAACCTGTGTAACAATACAATATAATTAGCTCTTACCTACATATAGGGTTATTTTAAATCGGCTAGCTAAACTCCGCAGACACGATAGATAAGGATCGCACAGTGTTCCATTTGACCAAAAACAAAATCCCTCTGCTGTTTATGGTATTTATCGATCAAGGGATGCATTTATAAAGCTCTACTCGTGCATTAGCACGAGTAAAAAACCCACGTGTCCATTTCAAATACTTTTTTTTTAATATTGAAGTTTAGGTGAACTTTTCATTTAAAAAATTGAAATAAATTCTGGAAACTAACTGTCCAAGATACTATTTTATATAAATATAATTTGGTAGAGCATCTTTGGGCGCATATTTTCCAGTTTTTATTTTTGGAAAATCACCTCCGGATACCGAGTATTAATTCTTCTCAGATTTACCTTTTTATTTTTTCTCCCTAAATACTCAAAAGTGCGACTTGACATTAGCACAGAAATATTGCTCGTAACAAAGCCTATCACTGATAAAAAAAAAACACGTTGCACGATCGCGTTATCGATTAGAAGAGCCCCTTAAAGTAATTAAACAGCGATAGGATTTCTTTAAATTTATATTGAAAGACTTTACATAATCCAGTCTAAGCTAGCACTGACTTATCTAAACAAAAACACCTAATAAAAATATATGACACTGGAACCCGCGCTAAATTATAGGCAGCCTGCACTACACAGGGTGAAATTGAATTCATGGGCATCCTTTTAAGGGGTCATTGTACTCATCTCATCATTATGAACAACTTTTACTATGGGACCAAACCTGAAGTCGCGAAAAAAATCAGGTGAACCGATGATTTTTTTTTACGCAATTTCAGGTTTGTTCCCATAGTAGGTAAGTTCATAAGTTGTTCATAATGATGATTACAATGACCCCTTAAAAGGATGCCCATGAATTTAATTGCATGCTGTATAAAGTAAACCTACATAGATAGCCTCTACAGTACCGACAGTTTAATTTAACCTCTATTATCTTACTAATAAAAACTACGGACTCACCTAGTTGGAAATGGCTTTCCACTTGATAGTACTGCTTCAGTAGATCATGAACGGCTGCCTTCATCCTGCCTCGAATTCCATTCCTGAAGATCAAATAAAGTTACAATAATTTTGTCTCGATGGCTGTGAAAAGTTGCAACATTGTTACAGTAACATGTTTCTGTGTTTGAGTCAGTGGCGTGCATTGGTTTTCAGAATAGGTAGGCACTAGGCCGGGTCTAATTTAGGCAAACGCGGTCACTAATCAGAAAAAAGTGAGGTCAAAAGTGTGGTTATTTGAGTAGAGGCATGCCTACTTAAGGGTGATAAATTGCGAAGGTTGAACGTCATGGTATAACGCGTGAGACGTACGTATTTTTAATTTTGTCGTATTAACTTGAACGAGTAAAGACCAATGACAATGTGCGAATAGTACGGGAGCCGAGTAGATCGTCCGGCGACTGCCTACTGCCGCGCGTGTTTGTATGAAGATTTTGTTTGTTGTTAGGTATGATAATTTAGTGAGTTTCTTAATTGTGGGGCACACACACTAAAATGTAATTGACAGGCTTATGTTGATATATCGAGGTAGGCACTGATTATATGCCTATATGCAATGCACGCCACTGGTTTGAGTGTCGGCCATTTATTTTATACAGCCAAGGTCAACTACATTAGTTAAATACACGGACACATAGGTACAATAACGAAAACTATCAACAGATTACTCGACAGTCATACGCTCATCGCACAATACTCCAGATCCTACAAGATCTTTTTCCATTCATCCGCGAACACATCTCAGTCAGGCTTAGAGGCCGTCTCCACGAGCGAGAGAATCGCGGCGATATTATCGTCGTGTCACTTATTTCTATACACTCTTTTATAACGTGTCTCCACACGGCGATATCATCGCGGCGAAAATTTGATGGCACGGCGAGACTATCGCCGCGATTCTCTCGCTCATGGAGACGGCCCCTTAGCGTCCAAGAGAGCGTTGAGCGTAGAGTGTGCGGGGGCATCATTATTTTGTGTAGTCAACCAACCACACAAAATATTGATGCTACGCAATGTTTTTTGACTGGCAAATATCGTTACCTCAGCATGAGTAATTCTCATAAAGGTGAGTATTTTTTTTTAAATAAAAATGGCTTCTCGTAGTTGACCTTGAGAGGTCGTGACTACTTAACCGGACTATCCTGTGGCTGTCATAAAGACATACCCCCTTACTAATAAACGTTGTATAGCGTCTGTATAGTTACAAAGCGCTTTGTCTTCTTCTTTCGAAAGTCAAATTACTGACGACTGAAAGAGAGAAATCCGTGTGTAACAATTCATCTGATATAATACACACGGACACAGGCCTCCTCACAGAGAGAGGGCGTGGGCCGTAATCCACCACGCGGGCCCAGGGCCGGTTGGTGGCTGTTACATGTCTTCGGATTTTTGGTTCTAGGACATGCGCCGGTTTCCTCCCGATATTTTCCTTCACCGTTTTGAGAGCAGTGGTGATGAAATAATTTACACAAAGTAAAGCGCCTGTCTGGGTTCGAACCTACGACCTACAACTCGTAAGTCGCGGCCGTTACCACTTGGCCACCACTGCTCTTACTGCAGGTAATTGCTCACACGTCGTGAGCATTACGTCGAACGCAGCGTCGAGCATTCGCAGGAACGTTACATTACATGGAAATGCTCTAGTGTATACTCACAAACATAGTTCGTGCAGATAAATTAGGATCAGTGTCTTACCTATATCTCTGCACTAAAACGACGAGAGCTTGAGTACTCATGAAGAAGACATCTCTGTCGGCCCTCTTTGCTAAAGAAGCTGCATGGCTGTAACAAAAACATAAGATTAGAGACACATCGAATAGGGTTTACAGCAGTATGTTCATCTTGTTGTTTGTTTGTCGTGGTAATCTCCAAAACGACTGATCTTCCACAGGTATGTAGCCTGGAAACAGGCTATATTTATAAGTATTTGTTGAAAGACTCCGAGCTGTAGTCAACCAAAAAATGTCGTTTTTGTTTTAAGAACTTCAGACAGGCAACGCCTCGGGCATAAGCAAGTGTGACCATAGGTCGTATATTTGACGATCGACTTGTTCACTACACCAGTATTTATTAAGAGGATGAGCAGTGGCGTATTAAGGGCCATTCAAGTATTACGTAAGCACTACAGGGGGCGGGGGGGTATTTGCTTTGCTTACTTTTGATGACATGGGGGATGGGTCTGCAAGCATGGGCGGGGGTAAGAGCTTTGCTAATTACGTAATACTTGTACGGCGCCTTATGCTACGAACACATTCTATTCTGCCAGTTTTCTTTAAACATGAATTATTTTAAGATTCATGTTTAAAAGAAAAAAAGAGTGCCGCATACAGGGCACATATTAGGACGAAATTAATAAAAAAAAACTTACATAAAATAAAAATATAGGGTCATGCGTCCGCGCCGCGATAACCGAACCTATTTGGCCGCGCCAAATAAGTTCATTTCAGCAATAATGTTAGACAGCCTATTGCCGATAAAGAGACACAAATTCAGCCTATACTCGGAATTTTAATTCGATTCCAAATTTGACAATTTCAGTGTTGCAACGTTATGACAAGTACTAAATAGTGACGTTGCGAAATTATTCGATATGGAAATGGAATATTTCCGGATCGATTCTTCTCGTTTATAATTTTACTCTCGTAAACTAAGTATATCAGGAAATTAAATATTTCTGAACCGATAATTTAGTTTTGACGATTAATTAACGATCTGAGACTTTTCTTTTATAATTGTGTGTGAAATAAATAAAAAAATGTGATCCTGAACACACACTGATTGTTTATCGATTTTTGTGTTCATCACTACACTATTATATGTGGTATCATTATTTCACAAAATGACAGTAGCTAATGTCAAATCTGGAATCGAATTAAAATTCTGACTATAGACCTTAACCACAATTTACTTACTGGTCAATAACGCTGGCGATCTGCTGACTAGGGAACTGCGCGAGCACGCTGGTGATGTTCCTCTCGTATAAAGCCATGAGTTTGCGAACCTTCTTCTCTACTGCGATGGGAATACGGCCGGAAGTTGATGACAAGACCTGGTGAAAAGAAATGAAAAGATTTTTGATCACACATATAGATACACCTAGATAACGCAAGAGCACCTACTTCGTGTGCCAAAAATCGCACCAGTTTACGATCGAAAATCATAAGCCGCCACTTTCGCGCTCAGTCCTGCGTACTGCTGGCTGGGTGAGCGTGAGCGAGAGAGCGCGAGCTTGTGACGTCATAGTAGGTAGTCAAAAAGTGGTACGCTTAGTTTTCATACAGTTCGTGATACTTGCGTTATCTAGGTATATCTATATCTGTGTTTTTGATATTAATCTCGAAAATATTTTTTATTTTATTATTAGCCTGTGACGTCCCACTGCAGGGCAAAGGCCTCCCTACTCTCTTTCCACCTCTCTCTGTTCAAAGCTGTTAAGGACCAGTTCTTGTTGAAGGAGTCCAGCTCATCCCGCCATCTCCGTCTGGGCCTGCCACGATGTCGTTTGCCATTAAGAGGGACCCATTGGGTCGTAAGTTTGGCCCACTGTTCGTCTGACATGACAGATTCGAAAATATTTAAAGACCATTAATCGGTCAAGCGGCGCGGTTCGCCGATCGGCGACGAAATAATAGAAAATCAATTGTGTCTCATTAGCGGAGCTTGACAGATTAATTTATTGAATCCATACTGGAATCACGCTCGCCAATCGCCAGTGTGATAAGCAGTGATCGGAATAGGCGGAGTATATTTACCTAAAGCTATATTTACCTAAAGAACAGAGACGGAAATCGGAGACTTCCTTATGACTAATTTTTTTTTACCGGTTTTATCGGAACTTTAATTATGTAACTTACAATATCTTATTTTATCATTAACATTTTAAATGCTTTAATAAATCGTAATCAATGTTTTGATAAATAAAATAACCAATATTAAAAATACATATTTTTTTTAACATAAAAAAATATATTTTTATAAAATTTAGTTCTAAGGAAGTCTCCGATTTCCGTCTCTGTTCTTTGAACTTTAGGTAAATATACTCCGCCTATTCCGATCACTGGTGATAAGTCCCTTTGGCGCAAAAATGTAAGAGAGAGACATACAGAGTTACTCTCGCGCTATAATATAAATATGGGTTCCTTACCTCTTGCAACTCCAACAGTGGTAGCGAAGGGTCGCGGAGACTCTGCATGAACTTCTCAACCACTTCGCGGAGACGAGGTGTGTTGTACGGCTCCGGGAGGCAGTAGCCTGGTGAAAGAGAGGTTATTTTATGTACTAAGATAACTAGGATAGAGGGTTTGAGAAAAGGCCATAAATCTACAACGTGTTTTTTTTATATCCCATAACTCTCCCTACATCTATGTTCGTATAATTCGTCAAAATGTAGGGTACACCAGATTTTATTTTCGCGATTTCGGGTTTGGTCCCGTAGTGGGTCAGCTAGTATCTAAATATAATAGGCTATAGTTAGAGGCCGTTTTGCGTGGATGTGATGCAGTTTTTCCCCCCAACTCGTTTCTATCTCTGGGTCATGTTTATCGCAAACAAACGTATCTTTTATCTTCTTTCTTTCTACAGTGGTCTATGACGAAGGCCCATTGTCCCGTAAGACGTTTGACCGCAGTAGTCCACGATGGCCCACTGTCTATTAATGAAATGTGATATGGTGTTCCAAGATGGCCCATTGCCTCTTCACACGATGGGCCATGATGGCCCACTGCCTCTTCACACAATGGGCCATGATGGTCCACGATGGCCCATTTTGTCCCCATGCAATGAAGGTCTTACCTTGCAACGTATTCTCGAGCACGTCTCTCAGCTTCAGATGGGAATGGTTCAGTTTCTCCGAAAGGTTCGGGTTATCCTCTATGGGGAATTGTCCTTTGTACGGTGTTGCCGTTGTCACTAAAGATGGGTCGTCGAGTTCTAGAAGGGGAAAATATTATTGTGTTATTACCATGTTCTATTTATTATACAAGCGCTTTTCACTTCTTGCGGTATATTCAAGATCGGATGACGTTTTGTTTTTAACCCAATCTACATAATTATTATCAACTACGTATAGTAAGCCAAAACCTACTAAAGTCTATTGAAACTTATGTTTCAAATGAATAGTTAAGCAAATATCAACTTTATTTTAATAGAAATTAAGTTGATTTCAGAGTGACTAAGACTATTGAAAAAGTTTATAAAAATGTTTAAGTTGCAGCGTAAACTGAACTTTATTGTGTAGGATTTTAAGTAAATTTTCCATTAACTCATATTTGTTTACATTTTTGGCAAATAAATTGCGAATGCAGCTTATAGATGTTTGGTTAAACTTTCAGAGTGATTATTTCAAACAAGATGTAAGCAACTTCAACAAGACAAGTATGGTTGTCATATGATCAACTTTGAACGTTAATATCTCGGAAACGTGATACTTTACGGGGCTTGGTCTTATAATGTTTTCTGTTTGCATTGATGTCAACTATCGATTTATATAAGTTTCATCTGCGGCAGCCATTTTGAAAAAAAAAAATGAAAATGGCGCGACTGTAGGTAGCTATACCAAGGACCTTCAAAGCCCTTTAGAAAAAAATACATAAATAGTTCTTATTAATATTATATTGATGACCTATAGATTATAAATTATTACAGCATTTATGAATAATTGATAATAATAATTTTATATTCTGACTTGGACTTTTTTGAGGGACTTGTGGCTAAGTACGGACAGCGTGAGAGAAAAGGAACCCCCTTTGGTAAGTAACCAAAGGGGGTTCCTTTTCTCTGACGATGTCTGTACTAACAGCCGCACGGGTCGATCGATCAGGTTAAGCCTCGCTTGCCGCGGTTGGTCCGTGGATGGGTGGCCATCTTTACATACCAAGACCCCTCCGTGACTCGGAAAGCTCGTTAAGCTGTTGGTCCCGGCTGTCATTCGTGGATCTTTGACAGTCGTTACGGGTCGTCAGAAGCCCGAAAGTCTGACAACCCACTGGGTAATACGAAAGTATTACCCAGTGGGTTGTGGAGGTCAGATAGGCAGCCGCTCCATGTAAAATACTGGTACCCAGCTGCATCCGGTTAGACTGGAAGCCGACCCCAACGGAGTTGGGAAAAGGCTAGGCAGATGATGAATAATGTTAAATTCATGCGTATAAACTTACCGAGCGTGCCAATCATAGCGCCGCAGTCGAGTACAGCACCGGATCTTAGAATCCAGGTCACCTTGCCCGACTCGGGAGCCGCTAGGGTCATCACCATCTTCATTACCTGGTGTTTAGACAAAAATATGTGATTGAGAAGGTGGTCATAACGAATGTGTAAATGGCAGTGATCGGAGTAGGTAGATTGATTTTTGGTACTTGTATCATAAATGCTCACAGAAAGAATAAAATGGAAAAGCCATTTTCCCGGATAGCAATTCCGGTATTTCCGGATCCAATTCATCATCATCATTACAGACGAAAGACGTCCACTGCTGGACATAGGCCTCCCCCAAGACGACCTTGCGAAGGCCGCAGGAACTCGTTGGATGCGAGAAGTACAAAACCGGTCGAAGTGGAGGTGTTTGGGGGAGGCCTATGTCCAGCAGTGGACGTCTTTCGGCTATGATGATGATTAAAGTTCAAAGTTTGATCTTGTGGCATCCATATCAACTTTGATCAACTTTGAACGTTAATATCTCGGAAATGTGACGCTTTACGGAGTTTGCTCCTATAATGTTTTCCGTGTGCATTCATGTCTGGTATCGATTTATATATAGTCCATCCAATAAATCACCCATAAGGAGTTGTAGAGTGCGTGAGTTAGGCCCTAAGTGATTTCTTCAGAAAATTGTTCAGGGTACTTAGGGAATAAACATACTAAAAATCCTGACGTCTAGGGGGTGAGGCGGAGTGGGGGGAGGGGGTTAAAGTTCCCATTTTTCAGTTTTTCGCTAATATCTTTAAAACGGTATGTTTTAGAGAAAAGAAGTTTTCTGCGCAATGAAAGCTTATAAAATTTCCTACAACTTTAGTCTTATACACTTTTTTGAATTACTACCCATTTTTTACATATACATTCTCAAATAGTGAAAATTTTCGAAAAAACTACTTTTATGAATCTCTACCTGTTGTTCTCTACATGGCGTTTCCGATTGCCGCACACTTTCTCTTCGTTTCGTTTACTCTTTTTGTCTTCGACAATAGAAGGCCTTCGAGAAAAAAGGTCAAAGATTGAGGCAGTGTACCAGGATTCTTCAGAAAATCGTCGCTGGATGGATAAGTATATGTGCTATACACTTGACTCTGAATGTCTTGCCGTATGATTTCCACAGCTTTAGCCACAATCCTTAATCTCTCCTCTACTTCATTTTTGGCTCTGTTTTCGTACCATGCTTGGTTGATTATTTTATACCCGGTGTCTCTAAAACACACTACGGGCAATTTGAATCTGTTGACCCCTGGAGTGATCAATATTCGGTCCCCGTATTTCCTTTCCAACTCAGCCTTGATGGTTCGCCACCGGTGCTTCCCTCCATGTAGTAAAAAATCTCCTCCATAGCCTCTGTGATATGGCTGTCTCTAGGGATTTCAGCTTTCGGAAATCGATGGGCTTTACAAAAGTGTGGTAGCAGTCTTTGTGATATACTGCCCCCTCAGCAACAAGATCGTTAATGGACGCCAAGCGACCAAGAACTGCGTCACCCCAAGAATCCTTCCTCATAGAACATGCTTCCCTGATACGATACTGAATAGAAAGAGTTTCAACTGAATGAACTATTCTTCTTCTGCTCAAAGGCGTTCTGGTTTACGAGATCTCAAACTGTTACCGCCTTCACCGCTTGGAGGTACTCCCAGCTTATGTTATCAATAAAATACCTAATATACTAGCTCATATTTAACATTCGGTAATGCTTGTCACATCACACTAAATGAACTCCATTTTCACTTTCTTCGGAGCACGATACTCGAACACTGTTGAAAATTTGGAGAAAGTGTATAAGACAAGTGTAGATAAAAGTTTTGATATCCCAACGGCTGTACAGATTTGGATAAAATTTAGTAAATTGATATAGTAGGAGTTGATTTAAGATATAAGATACTTTTTATTCCCAAATAACGTGAAGGAAGTAGTATACAAAAGGTAGTGTTCAATTCAAGTAGTTTTTTTTCCAATTTTCACTTTTCCGGAATGTGTAGTTCGAAAATAGGTAGGAATGTGAAAAAGTGTATAAGATAAAAGTTGTACATAATTTTATAAGCTTTCATTGCGTAGAAGACTTCTTATCTCCATGACGCACCGTTTAAAAGATATTAGCGAAAAACTGAAAAATGGGAACTTTAACCCCCTCCCCCCACTCCGCCTCACCCCCTAGATGTCAGGACTTTTAGTATGTTAACTCTCTAAGCACCCTGAACAATTTTCTGAAGTAATTGCTGAGGGCCTTGCTCACGCACTCTACAATCTCTTTGTTGGATGGACTAATAGGTTACAAGCGGAGCAGCCATTTTGAAAAAAAAAAAAAAAACAAAATGGCGCGACAGTACGCCACAGATCTTCAAAGCCATTTACAAACCTCAATCTCGGCATAGGGCTGTCCCTTGTCCACATGGCCGCCATCTTCCACGAGAGTGTTGATCAGTTTGCCGGCAGAGGGCGCGCGCAACTTCGACGGATCCTTCTCCTTCTCAAACACAACTGTCTGGTTTCCTATCACTATCCTGTATTTGTCCACTTCATCTCGGAGGTAGGTAGTGAAGGAAGCACCGTCAATTGAGAGTAGCATGCCTGGGGGAAGGAAAAGTGGATAACAATAATTATTGTTGTTTATTTTAAGGAAATATTTCTTTCAATCATAACTTTGGAATGAAACTGTGGTGGCATATCTATCGTCTATTCAAACTTACGTATCAAATTAATATTATTTCAAGTTAAACAAATATATACTTTATTTTAAAGGTTATTAAGTTGATTTCAGAGCGACTAGCACTATTGTAAAAGTTACAAAAATGTTTGAAGTTGTAGCGTAAACTGAACTTTATTGTGTAGGATTTAATGTTATTTTTCCATAAACTCATATTTGTTTACATATTTGGCAATTAAATCGCGAATGCAGATTACATCGCCACATGCGAACTACGCATCATACTGACGTCACGCAAAATCCTGCATCGCGCAAGCAAAGTTTGCCGCGCGACTAGCATAATTATATTGCAGTTTTATGTGAATGTAATTTTTTTTTTTTTTTTGTTTTTCGTGTTTTGTCGTAAAAAGAATCTTATGAGCATGATGGGCTATAGTGGTCCATGATGGCCCATTATCATTTCACACAATGGGTCATCATGGTTGACCATGGTTGTCTATCTATCTTGTTACTTACCGCCATCAGTGAGCTTGTGCACCTCCATCTCCTTGAAGCTGCCGTTCATCGCGAGGAAGTAGGAGGTGGGGCCCGACTTGGTCGCCGAAACCTTATATTTGGACCCGGTGTGGATTAATTCAACTTCTACCCAGTTTGAGAGGGCACTAGATCCCTGGATTTGGCCCCTGGTGACAATTTTTTGCGAGTTAAGGATAGGTAGAATAAATTACTTACTATTATTTGGCGCAGCCGTGAGGCACACAATACTGTTTTAAGTTGTTTTTTTTTCTGCTTTTTTTGTAAATATTGTTTACTAAATAGCGTTTATGAATGACCCACTACTATCAAACGTATTACATATATCAAATGAATAGTTACACACCGATTTCTCTCTTTCAGTCGTCAGTAATTTGACTTTCGAAAGAAGAAAACAAAGCGTTGTGTAACTATACAGACGCTATACAACGTTTATTAGTAAGGGGGTAATTCATAAACGCTATTTAGCGTTAAGAGGTCTCTAAGCAATTGATTAGTCAAAAGTAAACACCACCGGTGCACTGTTAAGAGGATGTATGATTAAGGCTGCGTTTCCAAAAGAGATGTGCGAGGATGCGTAGCGAGGGATGTGTGTGAAACAAACCAATAACATCGCTTCATTTTCATAGCTTGAACTAAGTTAGCTTTGTTATTGGTTAGTTTTACACACATTCCTCGCTACGCATCCTCCGTCATCTCTGGTGGAAACGCAGCCTAAGACACTCGTATTATAGCAGTCATGTAGCGGTATCTAAAACGCCACATGCGATCAACGAGTCATACTGACGTCACGCAAATCCTGCATCTCGCAAGCAGAGTTTACCGCGCAACTGGCATAGACACAACAGCCCGACATGAATCATCGGGCAGTTGCCCGCCAGACACAACACCCGTCTGGTCGGAGGATCCTCCCTTTTCTATAGAGTATGAGTGAACTTTATACCCTGTTCTTCATATCTCTTTTCATGAGACCATTTGGGAAGTATACCCTTTCCAACAAAAGAAAAATTTTCCAAATCGGTCCAGGCGTCTTCGAGAAATCGGGGAACATACATAAAAAAAAAAAGATTCCGACGAATTGAGAACCTCCTCCTTTTTTTGAAGTCGGTTAAAAATTTGGTTGAAACAAAAATATGATGATGATGAAGACTTACTTCTCGAGCGCACTCTTGAACTCCTGGAAGTTAGCTGTGATGTGTGCGTCAGCTATGAGGATGGACCCGCAGATCACACCCAGCATTATATCTGGTTTTTCTGATTGCATCTGATGGTAGAAAAAACAGGACATCATATTAATTATAATAGATTATAATGACGTCGCGTAAGGGTGTCCCCACATTTATCGACGCGGAATCGGCTTAAGCCGAGTGCGTGCCACCAAACTACTCGACTTATTGCATAGCTGGTCTACCCAGTCTATTGGTCTACTTAGTCTATTGGGCTACTCGGCATACTCAGTCTTTAGGTCTACTTGGTCTACTGGTCTACTCACCCTCTCAGCAATAAGCGCGTCCAGCCAGGCGGTATCGATATCGTTGTTCTGGAAGGCAGCTGTCTCCAACAGCGTGATCAGGTATTCCACTGTTGTACGGAAGTCACCACGGATGCTCAGCTCTTTCAGAGCTATGACCAAGTTTCTGAAAAACAAATAGAATAATTAGTATTATATGGTATACAACTATAACGGATCTCAATTCTCCGAAAAAATACCAAGATTTTTTAAATTGACATCCTCTTTACATTAAAACCCATGTTTAAGAGGGCGAATCAATTTCCAGGGACAAATCTGAACAAGGTGCTATAAAAAAATCATACTGGAAATACCTGAGAACACCCTTAAGCGCATTGATGGATTTTCAACTTTCAACGCTGAGACTAGGGTTAAAAATCCAATAGCGCGATTTTATTTACGCATTGATATAGGTGTCGCCTAGTGCTAGTTAAAACGGACATGACAAGATACTATAAAAAAAATCCTAGTACTGGAAATAGCTGAGAACACCCCTCATGTCCGTTTTATAAAAATCTCGTGTCACAGTGTTTGTTATCGAACTCCTCCAAATGGCTTGACCGATTTTTATGAAATTTTTTGTGTATTTTTGGTAGGTCTGAGAATAGGTCATAGGCTATTTTTATACCCTTAGATGATAAGGGTGGCCTTCCCCAGAATTTTTTTTGGAATCGAAACTTACGCGCGTGAAACCGCGGGGCGCAGCTACTAAACATATAAAACCAACGATTCTCGTCAGACCGCCTCAGTTTTTCTAAAACTAACGCGTCAACTCACTCTCTAGCCTGCTCCCTGGTCTCTCCCCAAGAGAAACAATGCCCGAACTGCGAGTCTGCGAACTCGTGCAACCCACCGGAAGCCGCCACGCTGAAATAACCCCATACGTTCTTTGACGAACGGAAGTTGAGCTCCTGAACGGTACCGGACGATGGCTTGAAACCTGGTGAGAGGAAAAGTGATAGTAATTTCATCATCATCATTGCAGCCGAAAGACGTCCACTGCTGAACATAGGCCCCCCCGAAGCACCTCCACTTCAACCGGTTTTGTGCTTCTCGCATCCAACGAGTTCCTGCGGCCTTCACAAGGTCGTCGGTCCACCTTGTGGGAGGTCTTGCATAGTATATTAGATAGTAATTTACATAGGAAATATTATATTTTATAATGTAACAAGATTATGTTGCTTGATTTTTTGATATTATTCTTGGTCTTTCGAAAGTCTACTCATTCGTTTGAACCATCAAAGACAATACTTAAAATCATAGACTGGGTCACTGGAGCATGCAAGTCAGTAAAAATAAAATATAATTTCGGTTTTTATAGGAGGTATGGCGACCAAGTTTTTCTACAACCATACCATACTACAAAACTACCAATAGGTTTCTTGACAGAAGACCAATAAGAATCAACGTAACTAGAACATAATCTTGACAGCTGTCAAGCGGCAGCTAAATGACAGCTACATAAATTTGTGTTTTTCACTTTTTGCTGTGCCCGACAGGGTCCATAATGAACAATATTTCTTTCTTTTATGAACTTACCACCTAAGTACACATTGTGGAATGCAAATAAAGTATTGAGTATTGAGCTGTCATGAAAATGACGCTCGTTAATTGATATTACGGTGCTAAAAACACTATTTTTATAGATAGCCGTATTTTAGCGGTGTTATACAAAGACACCGGTATCTGATGAAACCCACGCTCTATATCCATGACTTTCTCTATGACCTTACCTTCATCAGGGTTCTCAGAGGTGATCCTAGCGGCGATGACGTGTCCCCAGGGTGAGGGGCGCTGCTTCGGCTCGTCGAACTCTATCTGAGAGAGTCCCCACGGCGACTCGCCGTACAGCAGACGGATGTCTTTCACGTGGTAGAGGGGCAAACCCATGGCGATCTGAAAAAAAAGATTAATAATGTCAATAAGCCCAGTTTTTTTTTTTATTGGTGAACTAGCTTTTGCCCGTGACTTCGTCCGTGTAAAATTTCACCCTCCCCCCATTCACCCTCTTAGGGGTGGAATTTCGAAAAACCCTTTCTTAGTGGATACCTACTCTTCACAAAGAACACACCCTCCAAATTTTATGTGTTTTGGACCAGCGGTTGAAGCTGTGCGTTGATATATCAGTCAGTCAGTCAGGACTTTGAATTTTATATGTTTAGATGGGCCCGCTCTTGACCTCGATCACGCCTGATGGAAAGCGATGGATGAGGTCTATGATGGAACGAGCGTGCCAAGAAGATGCCTAAGGATGTAACGTAAGACGTCTAATTAAAATTTCATTGGCGCATTAACAAAAGCTATTTCTAAAAGTTGTAAAAAATCATAGTAAAAAGTTATTTCATACAAAAACTGACCATTTTATTCCTCGAATAAAAGTTATCTGGCGATCGAAAAATCAGCCCTAAGTCTTTTGGTCTATTGCGTCTATTAGTCAACTTGGTATTTTAGTCTACAAACCTGCAGCTGCGCGGCGGGTAGATTGACATCGGCCACCATCTCAGTACAAGGATGCTCCACTTGCAGACGAGGGTTCAGCTCCAGGAAGTAATAAGCGCCTGTAGCCGGCTCGTATAGGTACTCCACTGTACCGGCGCTTACGTAGCCCACCATTTTTGCTAGACGTACTGCAGCCTGAAATATAAAATAATATATAGATGATGAAGATATTTGTCAGAGTAGCGAAGCAAAGGTTTTGTATGGTGATTTTGGAGGTAAGACACAATTTTGACACTTTTCGTAGGTCTTTGTGAAACAACCAGTCTTACCAAAGGGTACCTAACGTGTTACTAACTGGGTTGTGAAGGTCAGGTAGCCAATTCCCGTAATTCAAAATGTTCAAAACCTAATCGCAAACTTAGCAACAATCAATTTCAAAAATTTGAAAAACTGTTAAGGTATTTTTGACAGATTCAGACTGAGATTAGAATGTGAACGTTCTTAAAAATACGGGTTTTGCCCCTCAGGTAAGCAGTCGTTTCGTGTAACATACTGATATTCAGCTGCTTCTTGGTAGATTGGTAGGTTCGGCTTAGGTCGGGGGGCGGCTACCAGTCTATGCTACCAGTATAGACTTGTACTCGCCGAAAACCGACTTAGGGTGAATTTCACCAATCAAACGGAACGTGATCAGCACATCTAAACCGCGTTCAAGAGATGTCAGTGTCATAATTGTTGATTTTTGACACTTGACAGCTCTTCAACGCGGTTGACGTCCTAATCTCAGTCTCAATCTGCTATAGAAGTTCACTCATACTCCATAGAAAAGGGATGCTCCTCCGACCAGACGGGTGTTGTGTTTGGCGGGCAACTGCCCGATGATTCGTGTCGGGCCGTTGTATATAGTACGCTAGTTGCGCGGTAAACTTCTGCTTGCGAGATGCAGGATGTTGCGTAGTTCGCATGTTCATACATTTACAACCAGTTTTTGATACTGTCGCCGAGGTGAGACTGCGACTAGATTTTGAACGATTTTAATTACGAGAATATTGGCCTTCTGATCGTGTTTACTCATTGCTGAAATTCGCCCTTAGTTGGGTAACGGCTAGGTAGGTGATGACGTCATACCTTCTCCATCTCAATGAACACTTCTGGCTTGGCAATGGCCGCGGGCGCCTCTTCAATGATCTTCTGATGACGACGCTGAATGGAACAATCACGACCGAAGAGGGAGATCGCATTACCTGCAATAAAAATGGTTACGATTTATAAATAGTTGTAACATTTATTTTGGAGTGCTGGATTATACATCCATACATAACCTGGAGCTGAGCTGGGCTGGAGGGGCTTGTGGCTAAGAAATAACAGCCGCGCACGGGTCGATCGATCAGGTTAAGCTACGCTTGCCGCGGTTGGTCCGTGGATGGGTGACCATCTTTACATACCAAGACCCCTCCGTGCCTCGGAAAGCACGTTAAGCTGTTGGTCACGGCTGTCATTCGTGGATCTTTGACAATCGTTACGGGTCGTCAGAAGCCCGAAAGTCTGACAACCAGTCTTACCAAGGGGTATCGTATTACCCAGTAGGTGGGTTATGGAGGTCATATAGGCAGTCGCTCAATGTAAATTACTGGTATACAGCTGCATCCGGTTAGACTGGAAGCCGACCCCAACATAGTTGGGAAAAGGTTAGGCAGATGATGACATAAGCGGGATCCTATTATTTATTATGAAGAAGCAACATGAAATGTAACAAAACGACATTGTGAATTTGTTTTAACGTAACATTATAACGATACACATAATTATCGTCGCTTTGGTTTCTTAGGAAAGTGCTTCCGTCATATTATAACAGCTGTCTTGAAAATCTCTCATTTACAACAGCATTTGACATTAAGTCTTTTTTTTTTGGTTGGTAAATTATGAAATAACTTCTCCCGCTCTGGGCGGAGCGAGAGGGCGTGTCAGACTTTTACTGACTAAAACCCACCCGTGTTCCTTCAGTTGCCTGTGCCAGGGGCCACGGTAACTCTTTCCAACCCGCGATGCTAGCAGGCATCGGCCCTAGCGGACCCCGTCAGTATTAAATCAAACCCTGCGTGTCCCAGAACATTATAGGCTGATTATGTATGTCTCTTGCCCAAAGATTTAAATCACTAGATTTGCTCTCAAAGTACTTAGTCACGAGAAAAAGTGTCCATACCGAAAAAAGTGAGCTCACACATCACTAATATTATAAAGGCGAAAGTTTGTGAGTGTGTGTGTGTTTATATGTTTGTTACTTCTTCACGCCTAAACCACTGAACCGATTTAAATGAAATTTGGTATAGATGTTACGGGCAATTTGATAAGTCCGGGCACTATTAATAATGGCCGGTCTGTATTCATAATGCCCGACTCAATTGGGCAATGTGATTAAAACAGCATGATTAATCACTTTTCCCGGCCATTATGAATAATGCCCACCCTATCTTGGGCAAAGTAATGAAATAGGTGAACTGTAGTGTTTTTGTTTATTAAATGAAATTAAACTTACAAAATTTTCATGAAAAGTTACCAAAAAATAAACTATTGAACATAGTTAAAAAATAAACAGTTAAAAAAGTAATAACATCAGTAATTACCTACTTTTATTTTGATAAAAATATATTACTTAAGAACAATAGTTTAAAAATTAGTAAACTGAGAAAAATCAACAGAAATATCTTTGTCATATGACCATAATGCCTTGGAAGTTGGGTAGGCCTTTGGTGTGGGATGCAACCTGTGTCGACACCCTCGCGCCATCCCATCTTCCTAGCACGGCGGGCGGTGCTGGGGCGGCTGCTGCAGGAGCAGAAAACCTCAAACGGCGCAAATATAACAACCTTATTGGGAGCTATATGTTTGAGCCGTTTGGGGTTGAAACTCTAGGGCCTTGGGGTCCGAGTGCTCATCGCATATTTCGCGATATCGCCAAGCGTTTGGTTGACTCTTCGCGTGACCAGAGGGCTGGCCTATTTTTAGCCCAAAGAATAAGCATTGCCATCCAACGTGGCAATGCTGCCAGCCTTTTGGGCACTTATCCCATTGACAGCGATGCGGACGAATTTTTCGATGCCCAATGAACTCCTGTCTTTTTTTTATTATTATTATCATTTGTATATAGTATATATATATTTTAGTTTGTGTGTACATATCTAAATTAAATAAAAATAAGACCCTTTGCACATTGAAAAAACAGAAATATCTAATAATTAAGGACTGTTCAAGACAGTTATTAAGTTAGAATTATTTATTCTTGCAAGATGAGGTTTTGTGACATTTGGAAATGAATTTCTTGGCTACAAGTAGGGTATTATTCATACTGCCCGGTCCAAGTGATAAATTCAAGCTATCTCAAACACTGACTTATTACATGGGCCACGGGCTTTCGGGCATTATTAATAATGGCCGGTCAAAGTGATAAATTAATCACTTTGCCCATCGCTCTTGGACATTATTAATAATGGCCGGTCCTTATTAATAATGCCCGGTTAATCACGTTGCCCGTAACATAGATATAGTTTAAGTCCCGGGAAAGGACATAGGCTACTTTTTATCCCGATATTCCCACGGGATCGACATTTACGCGGGTGAAACCGCGGGGCGCAGCTAGTTATGAAATAGTTCAAAAACTCACCGTACTGATCAGCAATAAGTTGCACTTCCAAATGCCGGGCGGACTTAGCCAGCTTCATCACGAATATAGGAGATCCGGGCACCTCAGCTTGCACCTAGAGAAATTAACATAGCAGGCTTAATATAAAAAAAAATATAGCATTGTGTGACATAAGCCCACACTTAAGTCACGCTTTTTTGTGACTTACCGGTACCAATAGTACAGTTACTACTCTGGTACCGGTACCAATAGTAAAGGTACTACTCTGGTACCGGTACCAATAGTAAAGGTACTACTCTGGTACCGGTACCAATAGTACAGGTACTACTCTGGTACCGGTACCAATAGTAAAGGTACTACTCTGGTACCGGTACCAATAGTACAGGTACTACTCTGATACCGGTATAACACCAAGGCAGGAAAACGGTACCGGTTACCAAAAACACCGGCCTGAACGGCAGACAGCAGTCTTGCTTCACGATAGAATATTGAAAAACAGGCTTTATGCCCCCCCGCTTAAAGTCCGTTTTACAAAAATCTGTTGTGAAACCCTAATTATATGACATCTATACTCCATTTGAAATAAGATTAGACATTTAAATATGCCTTTTTACAGTCCGTTCAACCGATTTTGAATTCTATTGCGTTGCTGGCATGACAAAAGGCAGCTGCAGGAAACCGTTGGTATTGTAACCACTTTTTGCTTTTAATGCCATCCTTATACCTACGGTATAGAAGTCAAAATCGGTTAAACGGACTGTAAAAAAGGTTTATTTAAATGTCTAATCTTATTACAAATGGAGTATAGTTGTTTTGACTGAAATATTAGAAGTATAGTTGTACTAACCTGTCTGAAGGCGCTGTTAAACTCGTCAGGATTTTCCACTTTCCTGATACCCTTACCGCCGCCACCTTCTGAAGCTTTGATCATCACCGGGAAACCTGGAGAAAGAAAGCCGGGTAACTATACACTGATCACATCATAGCATCATCCATACTATCCTACTAATATTATAAACGCCAATGTTTGTGAGGATGGGTAAATGGATGTTTGTTACTCTTTCATGCAAAAACTACTAAACGGATTTAGATGAAATTTGGCACACCGATAATTTATAACCAGGAAAAACACATAGGCCCTTATTCATAATCCTATTTTATCTCAATTTTAGCTAAAATAGGTTTATAGAACGTTTGTCTTTATCTGTCAGGTTGTCATTTCTGTGTGTAAGAAAGAGACAAACCCCATTTTAACTAAAATAGGTTTGATAAGTTTTATGAATAAGGGGGATAGGATATAGTAAAAGTGCGTAGTGTTGCACACCCCCACCCTATTTCAAGATAAACAAATATCAACTTTATTTCAATGACAATTAAGTTGATTTCAGAGTGACTTGCACTATTAAAAAAGTTATAAAAATGCTTAAAGTTGTAGCGTAAACTGAACTTTATTGTGTAGGACTTAATGTTATTTTTCCATTAATTCATATTAATTGTTTACATTTTTGGCAAAGAAATCGCGAACGCAGATTAAAAGAAAGGAGGCTTGTGTCCCAGCAGTGGGAACAAGGCTAATTATGTTATAATAAAGAATTATTTAAGGTGATTGGATACTGACACTTTTTCATACATTCTTTCGGGGTACAAATCTCGAAATATAAACGATTTTTGCAGAATAAAAGCACGTATATTAAGTTGTTATGACTTATTATTGACGCATATCGACAAAAACCTATAAAAAAAACACTATTTACAGGATATCTAGGCCTGATAAAATCGATAAATTTTTCTATGTGTGCGCGGCCGGAACACGCCCTCTGCAGGATATTTCAAAGAACCATCGAGAAGCAGAACATACATTTTTGCTATGGTTATCAACAACAGTTGATCTTGATCGTTAGATGGCGTTGTAGTCAACCGTCGCACAGGCATTATTATGCGTGATTTTGTTGACAAGTTTAGTTGCGAACATCGATCACTATTGATCGATGGTTGCGAAGCGTAGGTATGCAATTTTTAACCGACTTCAAAAAAAGGAGGAGGTTCTCAGTTTGTCGGAATCTTTTTTATTTTTTTTTATGCATGTTACCCGACCCGATTACTCGAAGACGGCTAGACCGATTTGAAAAATTATTTTTTTGTTTGAAAGGGTATACTTTCCAGGTGGTCCCATTGTCATCAAGTCAGGATCTGATGATGGGATCCTGGAGAAATTGAAGGAACTCTTAAAATATTATAAGCACACCTATAGCGATTTGGGTACCTATTTTTTATAGTACCTAACTCGTGCATTTGCTTTCGGAAAGCGCCATTTGGTGATGTGGAACTGATGATGAAGACCACATGACTGATGGCCACTGGAACTACTCAATAATAAGTATTTCACGGGTTGCGATTCGAGTACTTTAATGTGCTTGCTAAGCAATTAATTATTATGCTCGTCACAATGCGTATGGTGAAATGGAGCTGATGGTGAAATACCAGGAGAACTCCTCAACAGTTAACGTCCCTGCATCGGGAAAAGCAATATTTTGTAAAAGGCGATAAGCAAGTTGACATTAGGCTATTGAAACTTAGATAAATTATAAACAGACCCACTAAAAAGCGAGATTTATTTAATTAAAAAAAAATACCGACTGAAAAAAAACACTAGGTACTAGGCGAAAAAACCTTTATTTTCGGAAGTCGGAGGCAAAACCTAAAGTAGGTACTAAAGACATCGAAGTTCTTTTCGACTTAGTAGTTGTTTTTTTGGAAGGCGGTTTTTTTTTGTTAATTTTTTTTCTTACAAGGCTGGCGCGGTGGCTCTGCCCGCGCAGTTAGATTTTATCAATTTAATCATGAAGTGAGAAAAAATGCTTTACTTTGTGATAGAATTATCTGTGATCTACCCTGGGTTCGATATTACTGTAATAATGAACGTACTTATCATCTATAAAGTTTATGAGCACACTAGCCGAAATATTTCCATACTTACTTACAAATTTCAGGAATTTATTAGGTACTCCACCGTTTGACATAGCACAGACGCCAGCACATCAAGCTACCCGAAACTGTAAAATTTTCCCAATCAACCTTGAACCTAATACTTTAGCGATAAAGTTGAAAATCCATTAATGAAATTTGACAGATTGTAGTAAGTACCTAGTTTGATTTGCTGGCGTCTGTACATCCAAAGTTAAACATTATATCGTTTTTTCTTATTTAGTTTTATTCATTTTGTTTGCGCGGAAGCAAAATAGTAAAATGAAAAGCATTAAAAAGTTATGAGCTAAGAAAGATTCGTTTTTTTTAGGGTTCCGTAGTCAACATGGAACCCTTATAGTTTCGCCATGACCGTCAGACAATCCGTCCGTCCGCCCGCAGCTTAGCTCAGAGACTCTTAGTACTAGAAAGCTATAATTTGGCAAGGATATACCTACATATTAATCACGCCGACAAAGTGGTAAAATACAATCTTGAAAAACAATTATTTTTAGGGTACCTCCTGTACACGTAAAGTGGGAATGTTTTTTTTTCTCTCGTCTACCCCATGGTGTGGGGTATCACTGGATAGGTCTTTCAAAAATATTGCGGGTTTGTGATAATCATTTTTCGATTCAGGGATCCGTTTGTGAAATACTAGAAGAAATACTAAAATTCACGGCAGTAGTATATGTCACGAAATCAAAATCACAGCTGAGTAGACTTTACGAGTAATAGTCGACCAACTTTTAGTTGCAATGTATGGGAGAACATGATTTTCAACTACAATGTTAAGCTTGTTCTTGGGATAAATTCATTTCAACTACGGAACTCTTCATTGTGGTCCGACATGGACTTGGCCGGTTTTTCCTTGCTAATTTTAATGTAACTTAGGGTGTAAATAAGTAATAAAAGATGTATAGAATCTTCAAAACAAAGTCGGTACCAACAAAGCTCAATTATCGAAGAGAGAGAAGAGTTCAATAAACTTTATTTGCAACTAGCTGCGCCCAGCGGTTTCACCCGCATAAGTTTCGATCCCGTGGGAATATCGGGGTAAAAACTATCCTATGTCCTTCCCCGGGACTCAAACTATCTCTATACCTACCAAATTTCTTCTAAATTGGTTCAGTAGTTTAGGCGTGAATAGGTAACATACAGACAGACAGGCAGAGTTACTTTCGAATTTATAATATTAGTATGGATATAATATAGTATAAGTATATACAGGGTTATTGGAACAACACTAACATGGTCATTGTACTCATCATTATGAACAATTTTTTTTACTATGGGACCAAACCTGAAATCGCGAAAAAAATCAGCTGTTCCCTACATTTATGTTCGTAGGTATAGGTAACTCGTCAAAATGTAGGGAACAGCTGATTTTTTTTCATTTTCTCATTTGAAATTGGAATTGTTGGTTCGAGTGGACGCTGGTGTATGTGAAGTTGTTGGTTTTTAGGCTAAACATACAAACACACGTAAATAGTAAACACATAATACATATTACACATAACACTTATATACATATACATACACACAACAGTAATAAAATTACACTAATAATTAAATACCCACAACCGTGTGTACACGGCCTAATAATTTCACGCGTCTGTACACTGCCTGTGGCGGCGGCGGGCACGCTGGGCTGGGCTGCGGTTGAATGATACATTATTATACCTACGCTACGACCGAAATTCGCGGAATTGATACGATGATCGTTGCCGCACCCCCGCCGCGCCTCGCGTCGCCCGCGCCGCGCGTTGCGCCGCTGCATCTCTCGCACACGACTCAAATAAACATTTTATATATTTTGTTTTATAGTAGCGTTTAATTATACAACAAATCTTAACTGTCCCGTTGGTTTCGTGGTCACAAGTGCATCTGCCGTGCAAGGGGTCCTGGGTTCGATTCTCAGGTCGGACAGTGTTATTTAAATTGGGTTTTTCCCGTTAGGAGTTTCTTTACTCTTTTTCTTTTTTTTTTTGCCCGGAGTTTGGAAATTGGTGGCGTAATACCCCCGTGCCTCGGAAAGCACCTAAAGCCGTTGGTCCTGCGCCTGTTCTCTCTCCGGTCGTGTCGGATTGCCGTCCCATCGAACTATGAGAGTAAAGGAACAGAGAGTGCACCTGTATTTGCGCACACACTTGTGCACTATAATATCTCCTGCAAACCTGGCTAATCTTCTTTGAAATTGGCCACCGTGACCGAAATCGGTCAGGGGATTTATTATTATTTTATTACCTATTTTTAAACCTAAACCTACCCTAACACACTACAAAAGCACCCTTAGAATAATTGAATAAGCAACTGACAACCCTTGTAGCAATCAAGTATTCTTTTCTTCGGTTTTTACTATAAAAAGTACGCTTTTCTTTAGAGAATGATGGACAGTCATAAAAATATTTTCGTAAAAATATTTTATTTTAATTAACGCCACCTCTGGAAAACAAGTTCACAAACCATGTTTATGAATACAACGCCATCTAGTTCCATCGCAAGTAAAACTATACACGTAGTGTGTAACTGTACATGTGTGTGTAAAGACATAGTAAAGATATAAAGTGAAACGGCTAAATGTTTAGGGGTACAAATCTTTGTATGAGACGAGTTAACAAGCAAAGTGAATATCTAAAAAGATTATGTTAATGCGTTAGTTGACGCATATAATAAAGTTGTTTCGCAAAGCTTTCTGAGTTAGGCGTAAAAATTGAAAATGTTCGAAGTGCGAATGTGCCGCCATCTAGCGATAAAGTGGCTGGGAGATCATGTATCGAATATCCTTAAGAAGAAATCTTACCAATTTTCTGTGCGGCTTGCAGACCCTGTTCGGGGGTAGTAACGCAGCCTTTAGCGAATAGCTCCGAAGATATCTTGATCTTCTTGCTGTTGTACTCGGCTTTCAGACCTGTAATACAAAATAAAAGTTAATATTTTATATGATAATTGCTTCTTAGATAGATAAAATATTCTTTCTAATGTAAATCTTCCTTCGCTTATAGGGTTTTTTGGAGAGTCCAACAGTGTTTTGCAGAGTCCAATCGTCTTTCGGAGAGTCTAACAATGTTTAGGAAAGTCCAACAGTCTTTCGGAGAGTCCAGCAGACTTTTGGAAGGTCCAACGGTCTTTTGGAGAGTCCAAGAGTATTTTGGAGAGCCCAACAGTCTTTTGGAAAGTTCATCAGTCTTTCGGAGATTCCAACAATGTTTTGGAGTCCAACAGTCTTTTGGAGAGTCCAAGTCTTTTAGAGTCCTTTCCCAAGAGCCAGTTCAAGTTTGGTAGAGCCTCGTAGATTTTATTAGACCCACAGAGATTACTTAGACCCTAGTACAGTACCCGGCGATAAATATTGCACATCGATCTTTGGAAAGAGACAATCGGCTAATTTCGGCTTCGTAGAGCGTTATCTCTGTCGCACGAAATACAAACAGTCCGGTATCTATTAGGAGCTGTTAAAACAATTATGATTTGCTTCTTTTGATAATTCTTTTTATTCTTTGTATAAAATACACCAATTTTTCTATAAATGATTGCTTTAGGTTGGGGTAAAATAAAAAGGTTCCCCTATTTTTCCTAAAGATGCCATAGTACAACTTTAAATTATTTAAATTTGGGGGTGTTAACAACTCTAGATATATATTTTTAACTGGACGCGACCGCACTCTATCGCACTTGAACAACGACTGACAAAACGTCAGTTAACGTCACATAGGTAGTGTGCGACAGAGATAACGCACTACGAAGCCGAAATTAGCCGATTGTTTCTTTCCAAAGGTCGATGTGCAATATTTATCGCCGGGTACTGTAGATTTCCTTAGAGCCTTGTAAATTTTCTTAGACCACCATAAGTTTTTTTATAGCCTCTTAAATTTCCCAAGATCCCCGTAGTTTATCTTTTTCTAATAAATAAATAGCAAATCGACTTACCACTACCACTCCAAGGCAGCGTAGGAATGTCAGCGGTCTGGGCGACGATTGACGAAGCGATTTTGTCACCGAGCGCCCACATAGCCTTCTCTGGGGGCCCTATGAACACGACTCCGGCGCGGTGCAGCAGCTCCGGCAGCTTCGGGTTCTCGGAGGCGTGACCCCAGCCTGCCCACACGGCCTGGGGAGAGAGGAAATGTGGTTAGGTTAGGGAAGTGTTTAAGACATCAAATGTAAGTGGTAAACTATACTTCATTATCATAATCAGCCTATAATGTTCCCACTGTTGGGACACAGGCCTCACCTCGGTGGTTTTCATTTTTTTTATTTTCATGTCATGAAGATCGGAGACGCTGTACTCTAAGTCATGGACGAGTTTTTTTACCTAGGACAAACTATCCAGTTAGGTAGGTTCAACTTCGAGAAAGAGGTGAATCGTCGAATCCGACTCGAATGGGTAGCGTTCGGGAAGCTACGCAATATCTTCTCGTCCCACATACCGCATTGTCTAAAGACGAAAATCTTTGACCAGTGCGTTGCCAGTGATGAACTATGGCACTGAAACGTGGTCGCTCACAGTGGGCCTTATTAGAAGACTGAAAGTCACCCAAAGGGCAATGGAGAGGGCTATGCTTGGAGTTTCCCTGCGTGATGGAATCAGAAATGAAAAGATCCGCAGGAGAACCGAGGTAACCGTCATAGCCCGAAGAATTGCCAAACTTAAGCGGCAGTGGGCAGGGCACATTGCTCGCAGAATAGATGGCCGATGCGGCCGAAAGATTCTGGAGTGGCGACCCCAAACCGTAGACGTAGCGTTGGAAGGCCTCCCACAAGGTGAACCGACGACTTTGTGAAGGCCGCAGGAACCCCTTGGATGCGAAAAGCACAAAACCGGTCGAAGTGGAGGTGCTTGGGGGAGGCCTATGTCCAGCAGTGGACGTCTTTCGGCTGAAATGATGATGCAGTTGGAAGTGTGTTATGCAATTAGTGCTTGGCTTCTTGGCTTAAACAATATTCTCACCTGCACTTGAGTCCTGATAGCGATGTCAACAATCAGCTCCACGTTGGCATAATTATTGTTGTTCGAGCCGCCGGGCACAGGCACGTAGTGGTCAGCCATTTTGATGTACTCCGCGTTGGCTTTCAGATCTTCTGGCGTCACCTGGGGGGAAAGATTATGTTGAAAGATGACATAACGGGTGTTAAAAGACGCTTAATGTTGCCGGGAGTCACTTATACTCCACATTATTGTGATTATTTTTTTGTAAAAGACCATACCATTTTTTGTGGATGGGAAATCATCAAATGACCCCTCGCGCTCTGGGTGGAGCGGAGGGGAGTGTCAGACTCTTACTGACTAAAACCCACCCGTGTTCCTTCCTTAGTCCTTATTTTCCGGGGTAGCGGTAACCCTTTCGGACAATCCCGCACCCCCGGCAGGCTTCAGCCCTAACAGGCCCCTTCCTTTATGCTGACATCTCTTTGAGGCGCGCGTGAACACATACCGTCCACACGTCCGGCACGAGCCTGGTCCTGATCGGACGGTGAGCTACAAATGACTCTCCGTCCGCTGGCCCGCGAACAGACTATAACTGGGAACCTTCTGGTTACGGAGATATTGAAGTTCATAGTTCCAACTGTTTTCTCAGGAAAACACGTTTTTAAAGTAATTCATCATCTGCATATAGCCTTTTCCCAACTATGTTGGGGTCGGCTTCCAGTCTAACCGGATACTGAACGCCAGTAATTTACATGGAGCGACTGCCTATCTGACCTCCACAATCCAGTTACTAAGGTAATACAATACCCCTTGGTAAGACTGGTTGTCAGACTTTCGGGCTTCTGACTACCCGTAACGACTGTCAAAGATCCACGAATGCCAGCCGGGACCAACGGCTTAACGTGCTTTCCGAGGCACGGAGGAGTCTCGGTATGTAAAGATGGTCACCCATCCACAGACCAACCGCGGCAAGCGTAGCCACGGGCCCCTCTACATTTTTAATGAGATTAATTAACTTTAAATACTACTTGTTGCTTTTGGAACGGGGGTTTACTGTTATTTCCTGAAGGCATAAAAAAAAAAGGTTCGCTTTCAAACAAAGTAAATTGTTTCTGTATCTAATTAACTCACCATAACGACGAAGCGCACAGCCCGTTCGTTCTTGAACATCTCGTACGACCATCTTCTCACTGAACGCATGCATTTTACTGCTCCGATACCGTTGTTCGCGATCAGGACCTGTTAGCAAAAGAACATTGTTTTTGATGAGAAACCTTCTTTAGCCGCGTTGGGCAATTTTTGAGATGGGAAAAAAAAACCATTGAATTCGCGCCACTGTTACCGTAATCGACACCGCTTCGGATGTGTTCGGCTGTCCTCGGGATGTACTCGGTTTTAATGTATATCCGATTTGTCAGTGAGTGATGGCAAAGTATTCTGTTTGTGTTTTGTTTTCACTTCTGACGGTACTCCCGGAGTGCCACTGTTTTTTTTGGGGTTCTAGGACATGCCGGTTTTTTCAAGATGTTTTCCTTCACTATTTTTGAGAGCAGTGTAGTGGTGATGAAATAATTTACATAAAGTGCCTGCCTGAGTTCGAACTCATGACGTCCAACTCGTAAGTCACGGCCGCGTCCACTGGGCCACCACTGCTCTCATAACAGGGACATGTAACTTGAAATACAATCACAAATACAGGGTGTCCCTGGATGTAAGGATCAAATCGAATAGGGGCGTGGGCAAGGTCATTTCCAAACTTTTTCTCCTGAGAATGTCGGTGAATTTTTTACGATTAAATACGAGTAGTTATGACCAATTTTTGTTGTTTTCAATCATTTGGCATAGTGCTCAAAGAAGAAAATCATTAAAAAAAAACTATCAGGGCTGTCAATTTATTTTTTTTAGATAGCCCTGATAGTTTTTTTTTAATGATTTTTATGTGAATAATATGTGTCCTATTTTCTATATGCACATCACTTTGAAGGGACACTGGCTTCTAAGATACAGGTACATAAACCTAGTTTAGAAGTCAGGGTTTTTCACTCTGGAACACTAACTTAAGCCATTTTTAGACCGAAATAATGTATGTGCATTTATTAAGAGAAATAAATATTATTATATACCAAAATAACATTTTTTACAATATTTGTCTGTCTGTCTGTTTCTTCCGGCTAATCTCTGAAATGGTTGGGCCGATTTTGACGGGACTTTCACTGGCAGATGGCTGATGTAATAAGGAGTAACTTAGGCTACTTTGATTTTAGAAAAAGAATTAGGGTTCCGCGCAAAAAAATTAAAACATTTTCCGTCATGCACGCGAACGAAGCCGCGGGCACAGCTAGTTTATTATAAGGTTATTATAAGTAAATAATAATCGGCCCCGAAATGATGATCTAGTAATAAGAAAAAAATGCAATTTTCTGTTAAATCAGTCAGCACTGACCTTATTAATGGGCTTGGTACCCTGGAACCTCCTGACAAACTCCTCAGGAGTAGCGACTGTGAAGTCTTTCTCTTGGAACCGCTGGCTGTGGATCACGGTACCCTGGGACATGGACGGCCTGTAACAGAAACACATGGATAAGTTAATCATACACAACAACATACAACGCCACATGCGAAACAACGCGTCATACTGACGTCACGCAAATCCTGCATCTCGCAAGCAGAGTTTACCGCGCAACTAGCATAGATACAACAGCCCGACATGAATCATCAGGCAGTTGCCCGCCAGACACGACACCCATCTGGCCGGAGGATCCTCCCTTTTCTATAGAGTATGAGTGAACTTTACACCCTGTTCCTCAACCTGTATACCGTGCACTCGCGATTTATTTGCCAAAAATATAAACAAATATGAAGTAATGGAAAAATAACTTTAATTCCTACACAATAAAGTTCAGTTTCAAACATTTTTATAACTTTGTCAATAGTGCTATTCACTCTGAAATGAACTTAATTATTATTGAAATAAAGTGGATATTTGTTTAACTTGGAATAGGATAGGGGTGTGCAGCACTGCGCACTTTTACTTTAAATAAATACTATGTACAGTCAACAAAAGAGATAAGTATACAGGATCGTCGGATATAGTTGAAGTTTAGTAACAAACTGATGGATGTTGTAGACTGAAAATTAATTTGATAAATGAGCTGTTTGTTTTCTATTAATAATATTAAATTTTATTCGAGAACATCCATCGGTTTATTACTAAACTTCAACTATATCCGACGATCCTGCATACTTATCTCTTTTGTTGACTGCACATCAGTGATCGGAATAGGTAGAGCTATTTAGGTTCATTGACCGCAAACATTGATGTTAATATGGATATTCCACGGGATTCCGACTGATACTACGGGATTTTTGTCATATAAATTCGCTGCACTAACATCAACAGATGTTGAACGCTCGTTTTCCACATATAAATGGGTGTTAGATGTAAAAAGAAATAGATTAAAATTAGATAATTTAGAAAAAATAATGGTCATTTATTTTAACTGGTCATACTCAGTACTTCTAGTGAAGCTGAAGACGAACCAGATCAATGACATTTTTTGTTTAAATAAGTGAATTATTGTTGAAGCGTATTGATTATTTTAATTAAGATTTTATTGTAAATACAATTTTTTTTATTTGATAATGTTTTGATTTTACTAAGGAACAAATAATTTGTATGGTAATATGTTTTTGTACAACTTCAGAATAAAAATGTTTAAATGATTGTTGATTCTTGAATAAGAAATTGGTGCCGATTCTCTTGTACACAGAACTAAACTAACTAAACTAACACTAAAATTCCTTACTTTTTGCTATGGGAATCTTACAGCTATTCTGCATAAAAAAATCTCTAAATTTAAAAATAATTTTGACACAACAAAAATCGAATTTGACAATCGCGACTCGTTGACACGTGGTACTCATTTTCCCTACCCCGTGAATGGTTTTTTAGAGCCGCAGGCGCGGAGGGGGCAGCCTTGACGTGTTTTTTAAGGAATTTTTCACTTTTTGTATGGAAAATATGAAAAATTTATACCTACATGTTGAGTTTTAGGAGTTTATGGGTTTCATAAAGGGGGTCGAAATTTTCATTATTTTTGCGATAGGACCCACCATTTTCGAGATATAAGCAAAAGAAAAAAAAATACAGACAGTACTGTTTTTGCACCTGAAGTCGAGGTGTTGGTGTGAATTTCTATTCATGACAACTAATTTTATTCCACACCTTTTTAATCGCGGTTAAAAATAGTCAGATTTAGTTCGATTTAGTTAGACAATCAAAATTTTAGGTGAAAAACGTGAAATTCAGAATAGCAAAATTGCCATCTTCAATAGATTAATAACTCAGTGCCATCTTAGTGCTGTCAAACTAAAATATAGTTAAGTTGCGTCACTTTAGTCAATTTCAGAATGGGAAATCGTCGCTTGACAGGAATAAATTAAATTTTAGTGATTTTTAGTCTGGTTTAGAGGCACTTGTGGCAAGAAAATCGGCACCATTGTTACGTAAAAAAATATATGTGGTTTAATGAATCAAGTTTATCTATTTATTATACTATCCTTAATCCCGTCCTTCTTATATTTACCCGTCAGAATGGAAGTGTAATCTTTCATTAGTCCCGAAGGCGTGAATAGTTTTTATGATTTTTCTACTCAAAAACCAAATCCCGGGGCTCGGGAAATATCCATATTATTCTAACCAACCAATTATTCTAAGCAAGTAAGTAAAACAGCTCTACCTATTCCGATCTATGCTGCACATACATACAGGGTGTAAATCCACTCATCACAATAATTTTTTTTACTGATTTTTATTGCAGTTTGTCAATCTTGCAGATATTCAGCAATATGTTTGGAATTATCAACGGTTTTATACGGAAGCCATCCAGTAACTGATCCGTTTATTCTTATAGACTCTCAAATAAGGTCTTGAGGAATCTTTATTTTGAGTCTTCTGTTTGGGTGTTTATCAGGTTTACTGCTAGTATGTTTGGATGGTTCGTGATTCACTCTTGGTACACTTTTGTTCGTTCTACGATTTCTTCTACATACTATAGTAAAAAAAGTTTCTTCTAATGAAATTATGTTTTTAAATACATACCAAGTTGTCCACATTATAGCAGTGCCAATAAAAAAACCCAGAAAATACAAAATCACTTATTAGTTACAGACAAATGTAATTTTTAAGCAAAGCACAAAAAATGCTTGCTTATTAAAAAAAAATCTATTCAAAAGCCTGATTTTTTTAAAGTTTTTAATATAATCCAGTACATCGTGTGACTGTTACCACATTACTGAAATAATAATAAAAAAACAGGTGGACAACCGCCTACAGTTATCACATTTATCAAACTACTGAAATCTTGATTTGATAATTCTGCACGCGAATTTGTTCGCTTAGAAGTTAGAAGATAAGATACACTATATAATAAAAAATTGGTTGTCTGTAAAGTCACTTTACGGGCTATAATTTTACGTCATAACGTCATAAGAAAACATCAGGTAGATGCGTCACAAGCCGAACGCTTAGGCCGATCGTGCCTCTCTATCGCTTGTTCCTCGCTCTCGCTTGCACGCTCGGTTCAGGCGGAACGTGACAATGAGTCATGCTTTTTCGTGCGTGCATTCATCGATTTATAAGACGTTATCACGTCAAAAATTACTTGCATAAAATAAAATGAAAATGCTAAAATTACAGTCACATTTTTACAAGACTCCCTCGGCTCTAATGCTCCGCGTCGCATCGCATCCGGCGGTCCACATTATTACTTCCGCGTCGCATCGCATCAGTCGGTCCGCGTTATTACATACGCGTCGCATCGCATCAGTCGGTCCGCGTTATTACTTAGGATTCTTTCAGACTTTTTTTTGTTTTTGCTCGGTTCTTAAGGATCGTTGCGTGACGTTAAATAGTCTAGTACCTTCAAAACCGGCCAAGTGCGAGTCGGACTCGCCCATGAAGGGTTCCGTAGCAGCAAGTAACATAATATAAAAGTTCTTGTAGTTCGTTGTAACTTTGTGAAAGGTAAATTGCGGTTTTCGATTTATGACGTATTAAAAAAAAAACTACTTACTAGATCTCGTTCAAACTAATTTTCGGTGGAAGTTTACATGGTAATGTACATTATATATATTTTTTTAATTTTATCATTCTCTTATTTTAGAAGTTAGAGGGGGGGGGGACACACATTTTACCACTTTGGAAGTGTCTCTCGCGCAAACTATTCAGTTCAGAAAAAAATGATATTAGAAACCTCAATATCATTTTTGAAGACCTATCCATAGATACCCCACACGTACAGGTTTGATGAAAAAAAATTTTTGGAGTTTCAGTTGTAAGTATGGGGAACCCCAAAATTTATTGTTTTTTTTTTCTATTTTTGTGTGAAAATCTTACTGCGGTTCACAGAATACATCTACTTACCAAGTTTCAACAGTATAGTTCTTATAGTTTCGGAAAAAAGTGGCTGTGACATACGGACGGACGGACGGACAGACAGACAGACAGACAGACAGACATGACGAATCCATAAGGGTTCCGTTTTTGCCATTTGGCTACGGAACCCTAAAAATTGGGCTATCAACAGCATAAACAATTTATCAAACCCAGAGGTATTTCCGGAGTTTAGCGTACTTATTTAAAAAAAAAAGCAAATAAACTCATTAGTTTTATATATTTACTAACAATAAAGCTGAAGATTTTTTTTGAACGCACTTGAAAAATTATTTTTGCATTTGATCACGCAATTTTTGAGGAAGGCTATAGGCTATTTAACATCACGCTAAGACCCTTAGGGGCCGTCTCTACGAGCGAGAGAATCGCGGCGATATTATCGTCGTGCCACATATTTCTATACACTCTCTTAGAACGTGTCTCCACACGGCGATATCATCACGGCGAAGATGGCACGGCGAGACTATCGCTGCGATTCTCTCACTCGTGGAGACGGCCCCTTAGAAGCCGAGAAAAAAATAAAAAAGTCCTAAAGAACGCTAAACGATAACGAAGTAGTAGCGAGGGCAGGCGATGCGATGCAACGGGGTTGGGGGAGGAAGATTTCACACGGACGAAGTCGCGGGCAGAAGCTAGTTATGTATAAGTATAGATCAGATATTAATATTGACAACAATTGGGATAACGACAAGAGAATGACGATATTGATAATGATTGTATCTACTGATTAAATTATTTGGTTTTTGATAAATCTGTCAATGACGAGTAAATTATGATAGTGTTGGATACTACTACCCGGCCCAGCAGCGCGGAGGACGCGGTCACTGAAAGGAGGCTGCCACAGGCGGCGAGTCAGGCTCTCTGGTTCTTGTTTGGTGGTCTATGCTTTTTGACAGCGTTGTTGGTAGAAGCACTATCTGTCAGCCGTTCGGTGTAATCTGGTATCTCGTTATTTCTTTAATATTTGTTTAGTGATGATTGTGTTCCTCTGATTGTAATTTTACTATGGTTGATAACTCTTTTCATAATTCATGTGATTAGTTATTAGATTATTAAATAATTCTGTTATTTAATTGTGATTTCACTTCTGTCCTAACAATAGTGTATTATCAAAAGGTCTTTATGTAATTTAAGATCGAATAATCGATTTTCCCACCCGTACGCAAAATACGCGCATAGACGTGGAGTTGCGGACACCAGCCCGTATTACCTATCATTTAAGATCCGGGCCGTGGGGTCTGAGTGCTCATTAGCATTGCAAACGGCTGGTTGACACTTCCCGTGACTCAAGGGCTGGCTTTTACCTTGGCCAGAGGCTAGGCATTGCCATACAATGTGGCAATGCCGCCAGTCTCTTGGGTACAATACCAGTCGACAGCGACGCTGAAGAATATTTCGACGCAATATTTTAGTTTTTTGTTGTTTAATTGTCCCATGTATTTGGAGGCATGCTTATTGGCATCAACCAGGCACAAATCCAAACTCCCGCCTGCTATCAAGAATTTCTGCAGCAGCATAATCAGTCTATAATGTTCCCAATGCTGGGACACAGGCCGACTCTCTGTGACAAGGAGAATTTCTGGCTATCTCAGTATTAATACTCTTTCTAGCCATATCATCTTTCACACAATACAGCCATTGTTTGTTTGGTTCTTCCTCCACTCTTATGTACATGTGCATGTACCCGGTGCATCAGGTAAGTGCAACAGATACATCATCATCTGCCTAGCCTTTTCCCAACTATGTTGGGGTCGGCTTCCAGTCTAACCGGATATAGCTGAATACCAGTATTTTACATGGAGCGACTGCCTATCTGACCTCCACAACCCAGTTATTGGGTAATACAATACCTTATCCTTGGACCTTGGTAAGACTGGTTGTCAGACTTTCGGGCTTCTGACTACCCGTAGTGACTGTCAAAGATCAACTAATGACAGCCGGGACCAATGGCTTAACGTGCTTTACGAAGCACGGAGGGGTCTTGATATGTAAAGATGGTCACCCATCCACGGACCAACCGCGGCAAGCGTAGCTTAACCTGATCGATCGACCCGTGCGGCTGATATTACTTAGCCACATGCCCCTCGAGTGCAACAGACACATGAATTAATTAAAAAAAAAAAAAATTGAAATACCTACATTTGTTACTTACTGAACATAGTTTGTAAGACTGTATTACTAACATCATATGGATCAAGGTTTGAAGTAAAGTATTTTTATTTAATATTTTACAGCCATGTACTTTCTTACACAAAACTTTAAAAGATAATAATTTTATTTATTTATTTAATACTTCAAGCACATAAATGTACAGAGGCGGACTTAATGCCATAGGCATTTTCTACCAGTCAACCTTTGGGTGATGCAGGGACAAACAGTGGTAGGTGCAATCATGAAAATTAAGGAATAAATATTTTAAATATAAAGATACGCATAAACTTATAAAAACTATGAATATAATATATAACTAAATATATATAAATATAAGCACAAATAAATATACATGAATATACTTACTAACTAATTTTATGATTTACTTTCAACTCAAACTCAAAGCATTTATTTCAATTAAACCATTACAGGCACTTTTGAATCGTCAAAATGAAATAGTTGGTCAGTTAAAACATTTGCACGCCATGTTAGGGCAGGATATGCTGAAACTAATTTACTGTAACACCTTATGTACCATATTCTAGCAAATAAATACTTTGATTTGATTTGGTTAGTCAGAATGTTAAAGCTAGTTGCCTATTCCAAAACGTAGATCTCTATGGAGAAGAACAGGCAAGAAACTCCATGGACACTCTTTTAAATCAAGATATTACAAAATCCTGGGTACATTATTCTTGTTGCTTCTATATGTGAGAGTTTAAAACCGGTAGTGATTTATTTATCATCATTGTTAGCCTCTCCAAAGCCTGTTATCAACTATGTTGAGGTCGGCTTCCAGTCTAACTGGATGCAGCTGAATACTAGTATTTTACAAAAGTAGACCCTTGAATTAAAGTTTGTAACTTCAAGAATAGAAAACCATTAATTTATTGCGTTTTATGCACCAGAAATAATTAGAAAAATAATCTGAATTATTTTTAATAGTACCCTACATGATATCTTATTGGTCTTATCAGAAAAAATTACAGTATCTCATGACGGGTTTATGTGGAATGACGATTTATATTACCATTAATTTAGTAGTGACAGTAATTTTAATAACATAAATGTAGAGAAACTACAGAAGTAAAGAGAAATCACGGCCAGTGGCATACTTTTCGCATTTCATCACGTAATTCCTACTTTTTGGACTTGCCAATACCAAAATCGGCTTCAAAAGTAATTAAAAAAACAATCTAATTGTTTTTACGCGCCGTACTAACTATAAATTACGAAAAACCAAAGTAGCTTAGAACTATTTTTTTTCTAACCTGTATGGTGCATCAGAGTATAATCCATTCATCCCTTGGTACATTTTTATCAATGAAAACTCACTGAAAGCACTATTTTACACAATAGAACAGATCACTATATCAATTAATTCATTAAAACAATTATAACTAAAATTTCTTCAAACGAGAAGCGATACAGTTTTGTTTTCTTATTTTGACGTAAAGGATTCGAAACGAACTCGTATGACATGACGGATCATACGATCATGCTTTCTCGCTCTCGTTCATTCTTGTCCCGCGCGTGCGAAAGAGACTGCTGAATAATTGGTCAAAGTTGCCATAATAAGGAAATTGCAAGGAGGTTGCATAAGAAAACTTGTTTATCACAAAGTTAGGGTTGGGAAAGGGTCAACTCGAATCGATAAGATAAAAATTATTTGCGTATTATGTTATTATTGTATTTGTTGCACGTTTATCAAGCATATGTGATTATCTTACTAATTAAAATATTCATGAATATGTTGATTTATAATTAGACACTTGCGAGTTATCGTTGAACAAGTGCGAAATTCGTATTACGCTATTAATTCATGAGCGGACATTACTTACGTTACGATCAAAGTCCAAAGTAACGTGAAAATTAATTGGTAAAATAGAATTTGAATTACAAGGTTTTCTTTACAAAATTCTATCCTTCAGATAAATATATCCTATAAGTTTTACTGATATTTACAATATTACGGTTTCCTCATTTTGATTTTGCTCAAAAACATATTCGCAGTTCAAAATTTGAATACCTAGTTAAAGGTTTTAAGCGCGAAAATACAAGATCGTGGTAGCAAATTGTAGCAATCATAATTGTTATTTGGAACTATGGAAAATGTCGTGAGGAAAGTTTTGAATGTGGAGGACCATAAGAGCGGGGGAAGATCAAAGAAACAATGGATAAAATGTGACAAAGAAAAAAGATAAAGATGATGATGATGGTGTGATAAAGATGATAGTGGCTACCGATATAACGACTAACAGTAAGAGCGAGGTGAAGAGGCGAGTGTAGGGCGGGCGTCTTGCGGGACTGTTTTATTTTATGTAATTTTGACATTCGAATAGTGCTGATTCTCAGCCTAGTTTGAATAAATGTCCTATGATTTGATTTGATAGAGAAGTATGGAAGAAAATTACATGTTGCGCCGACTCCAAATAAATTGGGACAAGGGCACGAGAATAAGGACATTATTTGGAACCATGATGGCACAAAAACATGTTTCTCTACTTCAACTTTCAAGTTAGTAAACAAACCACATACCTAATAAACAATAAGGTGAACCTGTATTCGTGTTTATTCATGGCTTACGATCTTGACAGTTTACTTTTATACTGACGAGTTTGTATAATTCAATGCCACCAGCCAAAACTACGTGATAATAATTGAAATTTAGTTTGAGTAGATGTCAAAATTGGTTCGATACTCTTCCCTGCCGAATCGAATAATCAATGTTAACAAAAGAGTCCTCTAAAGGCTGTTCACAAATTCAAAATCCGATAATTTTGTCAATTTAAATCAAATAGGCGACCACTATTCTTCCGGCAGCAATCAGCTGTCGGGGGCAAGGCAAATTAATATATGAAAATGTGTAATTTTCGATTCGATAACCTGTCGAATGAGTGGTGATTTACTAATTATGTGGGTAATTTAACTAATTAATTAATAACATTAGCTAAGGTTCATATAGTTGTGATCATTAGTTTGCTAGTTATCCTTAGTCAGCGACTATTGGAATGGCTAACGTGACAATGTTGAAGAAAATCGAACACCGCGCTGTTATTAAATTCCTTTATAGGAGGTTCTCAATTCAAATTCATTTATTCACATTTGGATGTGAATAAATGAAAATTCGGATGTTTATATTTTTTTACAGGTTATCAAAAAGTTAATTTCGAGAAGTAATAAATGCATTGGAGTACTGGGGGATTACATTGAAAAATATAAAATTACTAGCTGCGCCCCGCGGTTTCACCCGCGTAAATGTCGATCCCGTGGGAATATCGGGATAAAAACTATCCTATGTCCTTTCCCGGGACTCAAACTATCTCTATACCAAATTTCATCGAAATCGGTCCAGCCGCTTTCATGTTAAGTCGTGACAACGGAAAACGGGTTTCATTTTTATATATATAGATTTTTATTGAATTTACATACGTCTTTTTTATGCTGATACCGAGAATAGGTACATTGAACGCCCCTCGTAAATGTTATCAAAATTAATTTGTATCATCGGTCCACGTTTCTAACGCAGGTACTGTTTTCAAACAACTCGATATTTGTCATGATTCACAGACTGGATGCTTGTCAAAAGAAGCGAAGTTTGATAGTAAACAAGCATGTTAAAAATAAATCATACACAATGTTTATAGTGCACACGTAGAAATGAAAAAGCCAGTGTGTTTTAGAACGTTTTTTGGCACTTCTTCTGCTTAGCGTGTAGATAGCAATCTAAATGGACTCGGCCTAGAATTCGGCTACTTGTTTGGCGCCATCACCAGCGTCCATCAGTTTCTGTAACGTGCAGCTGACAGGACACGCAGGGCACGATATTAAGTGTCCCATCGTTTGTGGAACAGCACCACATTTACACTCCAAGGCGGAGTCGTCTATGAATCTCCACCTGAACAAGTTTTCCTTGCTTCGGCCAACCTAGGTCCGGAGCCTATTTAAAGACTTCCAGGTTACCCAAGGTGACTCATGTCCAGGTGGGAGGTCTCCAGCGGGTGAAACGAATGGAACTGGTTCACGAAGTAAGAGGATACTTCGTACCTATTTATTCTGTAAAAATAGCAGCATGAAAACTTGGATGAAGTGAGCTTCAAGTGAGCTATCAATAGTGTCAATTTCTAGAATCAGAATTTAAAAAGAATTAAGGGAGGGCCTTAATTCTTTTTAAAACTATGGTGACCTTCAAGAAAATTCTTGAAGACAACAAATTAACAAATAAATTATTTGTAAATGCTGATATGATGGTATTAAATTAACATATATTAAGCCAGTATTGTCAAGGGTACCTTTTTAAGTATATAAGTATATAAAAAATGGATATATCAAATCAACTAGTTTTTTCTTCAATCGTATGTAGGTACTTATTATCGATTCTTGCGGGCCCCAAAATACCTGTAGTACTACAGACCGCCTTAAAAAAGATGTATTATCGACAAGAATACTTTAGCATAATCAGCCTATAACGTTCCCACTGATGGGACACAGCATAGCTATTCACAAACTCTCTATACGCTTCCGTACCGTATCGAACATCAATCAATGTTATCGTAGGAGTCTTTTAAACGCTGTTCACAAGTCCAAAACCCAAAAAAAATTTCAGTTTAAATCAAATAGACGCCCGCTATTCTTCCAACAGCTATCTGCTGTCGGGGGCGAGTCAAACCAGGTTATCAAAATGTGTAATTTTTGATACGATACCTGTCGTATGGTTGTGAATAGCTATGTCTCCTCTCTTCAAGAGTGAGTGGGCTGTAATCTACTACGCGGGGCCAGGGCACTTTGGTAGATGCCAAAATTCATTTAACTGTCTACAAATTGTGTTCGATAAAGCCAAGTGCACATTACAGCCGCAACAGGCCGCAGCGCAACGCATTTTCATTCAAAAAGTGCGGTACAACCCACCAGTAGTGAATCTGTCAAATTTTCCCAATCAACTTTGAACCTAATCGTTTTAGCGATAAAGTTGAAAATCTGTCAAAGAAATTTGACAGATTGTAGTAGCTTGATGTGCTGGCGTCTGTACGTTGGTTCATAATAAATGTACGAAAATGATGAAGGACGCTTGCACCCTTAGGAACCGAGTTAAAAGAAAAGAAGTCAGAAAGAACGCTGAGTGAAAACGAAGAACTAGCGCGGGCAGGCGATGCGATGTGACGGGGTGGATCGGAGGAACAATAAATTTAGGAAGTCGCTGGCAGAAGCTAGTCACGTATCCAGTGGCGTGCATTGCATATAGACATATAAGAAGTGCGTACCTCGATATATCAACATAAGCCTGTCAATTTTATTTTAGTGTGTGCCCCACAATTAAGAAACTCACTAAATTATCATACCTAACAAAAAACAAAATCTTTATACAAACACGCGTGGCAGTAGGCAGTCGCCAGACGGCCTACTCAGCTCCCGTACTATTCGCATATTGTCATTGGTCTTTACTCGTTCAAGAAAATTAAAAATACGTACGTCTCACGCGTGACATTCATTGACGTTCCATGACGTTCGACCTTCGCAATTTATCACCCTTAAGTAAGCATGCCTACTCAAATAACCACACTTTTGACCTTACTTTTTTTTCTGATTAGTGGCCGCGTTTGCCTAGACTAGACGCGGCCTAGTGCCTACCTAATGCACGCCACTACACGTATCATTCCTATTACGAGTATTGTGACACGACCTTGTCATACCAATAGAAGAGACCATATATGTTACAAGTTAATATTTACACTCTTAAGTAAGTACCTACCACTCATCTACACGCAAGTTACACAAACGCTTATAAATCACATATCTGCAACCACAGATATCGACACACCTAGATAACGCAAGAGCAACTATTTCGCGTGCCAAAAATCGCACCAGTTTACGTTAAAAAATCGTAACTCCCCCTGTCGCGCTCAGTCCTGCCTGCGTAGGTACTGTTGGCTAGGTGAATAGAATAGAATATATTTATTTGCTTTAAAACATGAACGTGATCGCTGGCTCTAGGTTCCGGGGCTTGGGCGAGATGGGTGCCGCCAGCGGCGTCGGTGTCATTGAATCGATTTGATTTTCCCATCACTAAATAGTGCTTGCGGTTGTGACGTCATAGTAGGCAGTCAAAAAATGGCACGCTTGTTTTCATACAGGATACTTGCGTTATCTAAGTCTATCTATATCTGTGTCTGTAACAATAACAGCCAGTTGCTCGAACGAAAATTATCACAAAATAATGTGACAAATTGTCAAGCGCGGCGGGCGGGGTTCAGGTCAGCACCCTAATTGCGTAACACACGATCAATCTGAATCATTTTGAAGGATATTGCTAATCCATTGCTTCGTATGTTCGAAAAATGTGTCTGCTCAACAACGTTAATAACGCAATGAATGTTGTTGAGCTGTCCAGTGGCGGATTTACACATTTGCCGCCAGTAGGCTATTCAAATTTTGCCGCCCCTACCGACCTCCATGTCTTTTGATACTGCTTCGCCTTTTCTTCAAAATACTTAAAATGTTCTCGTTCATCAGCTACGAAAAACATGCAAAGAGATTTGTAAAGATCGGCAACTGTGATAAAATCTACGTTAGAAGGCTGAATTTGAGCATTCACTTTGTTTATTCTTTCCAAAAAAACATGGTAGGTATATAATATTAATCTTTTTCACTTCTCATGCTCTAAAAGTTCGTCTTTATGTTGTGCGTAGGCGACATAAAATCGCTTTTTATGTTCTAGTGCATAAAGTAATTTTTTTTTCTGAGACAGGTAATCAGGCCCAACAGCCACACGCACAATAAAACTTCGCAGATTAAAGTCGTGATTTATTTAATTTTCTTTATTTTATACCACTTCCGTGTTTTCTATCGTTAATTTAATGAAATGGTAAAATAGTTGTCATTTATTATTTAAAAACACAAAGAAACGTTTTTATGACTTGGCAGTATGAAGTACCCAAGTCGAATGACAAATGTTGAAATAAAAAAATAAAAAACTTTTAAAAAGTTTCGTGGCGGTATTATCTGTGGTGGCGGGAATTAGCTATGCTTTGTAACATTTTTGATTAATTAGGTACTGTATACTTTATGCCTGTTTCATTTTCTCGCAATCGAAGTGAAAAGCAGAGTGTACAACTCAGGCATAAACGAGCCATTTTACCCCTCGACTTAACTATCCACCCTCGCCTGCGGCTCGCGTGGATATAAACGTCTCGGGGTAAAATAGCTTCTTTTATGCCTTAGTTGTACAATCTACTATTTAATTTCAGTAAGACACCCAAATTTGCCGCCCCTAAAATCTGCCGCCCTAGGCTCCAGCCTACTCAGCCTATTGGTATAAGGAACTGTCAAAATGAAACCCATTGCTATTGATAGTATGTTACGCAATTACCCCGCTGAATCATGTACAGACGCCAGCACATCAACCTACCCGAAACTGTCAAATTTTGCCAATCAACTTTGAGCCTTAGGCTTTAGTGATAAAGTTGAAAATCTATTAAAGAAATTTGACACATTGTAGTAGGTTGATGTTCTGGCGTCTGTACCTACTGATGAAGCCATGGTAAGTAACACTTACCATGGCTTGGTGGTTGGTAACACGCTGCTAACTATTTAGTAATCTGTGACGCTGCGCCTTGATGTCCTTGCCACCTTAGCAAGCTACTACAATCTGTCAATTTTCTTTAATAGATTTTCAACTTTATCGCTAAATAATAAGGCTCAAAGTTGATTGGCAAAATTTGACAGTTTCGGGTAGGTTGATGTGCTGGCGTCTGTACATGATTCAGCGGGGTAATTGCGTAACATACTATCAATAGCAATGGGTTTCATTTTGACAGTTCCTTATACCAATAGGCTGACTGGCTGGGCCTAAGGTAGACTGGTAGAAAATGCCTAAGGCATTAAGTCCGCCTTTGTACAGTTTTTACTTATGCATAAAGTTTTAATAAATAAATAAATAAATAAATAAGGTTCAAAGCTGATTGGGAAAATTTGACGGTTTCGGGTAGCTTGATGTGCTGGCGTCTGTACTTGTAACACTAGAAAAATATTTCACAAATGTTATTTTATATTTTTGTAAATCGGTTGTAAAAAAAAAACACTTCTACACGTCAAAACTATTTTACATTAAGCCGAACTAAAGCGGATAATACTTACAAGCTGTATATTTATAGAAGAATACGTAAGAAAATCTATTCAAAGCAAGGGGCTAAATTAAGCAGCTGAGATAAAAAAAACTTGATTCAGGGTTAAATTAAATTAGCTAGCAAAATTACGCAAACGAGATCTAAACATGACAAATTAAAAAAAATTAATTTGATGCCTTTTTTTGTGGGAAACATCGCTTTAAAAACCCGTTTTGTTTGTGTAAGTACATGAAGTATCGATAACTAAACACAATAAAACAAAAGAAAACAGATTTTTTTAACTCATAACTTCAAGTATCAAGACTCACAGCGGTCGACCCCCCAAACAAAACATCAATTATTTTATATTTTATCGTGTTTTGATATCGATACTTACTCATCACGTTTTTTTTATTAATGTTCAAAATGTGTCCTATCGCAAAGTCTAAATTATAATATACTAAAAACCACAGAAGCCTTCGATGGCTTATACAGGCTTATTTTTTTATCACCATCCAAATTTTTACAGGGTGTTCTTCCCATGAATACGAACAACTTTCACTATGGGACCAACTCTGAAATCACGAAAAAAAAATCAGCTGTTTCATACATTTTGGTCAAGTAGGTAAGTATTGAACTTTTGTATGAAACAGCTGATTTTTTTTTTCGTGATTTCAGAGTTGTTCCCATAGTGAAAGTTGTTTACATTCACGGGTAGAACACCCTGTAAAAATTTGGATGGTGATAAAAAAATAAGCCTGTATATGGCTAGTGAGTTCGGTAAAATATATATAATACGTCTGCAGTGTTGCCAGCTAATTTAATTTAACCCTGTAAATAGTCATCATAAAATGTTTACCTACATGCATACTAAATCTTAAACCTCTACTTATAACTTATATCATAATTACCTACCAAGGTTCACCATTTTTGTCAGACCTGAACAGTAAAATATTTATAAATAAACACGTTAGGTATAAATAAGTATTTAAATCATCTTCAAGAAATTTTTTAAGTTACCGGACAACAAACTGAATTGACTGGCCGCATAGTGTACGTTTCGTACGGTTTACGCAGATTCGGGAAACCTTGAATGCACGCATTTCATACAAAATCGTCTCTAAGTGCATACGTTCTTATACAGGGTGAAATTGAACACATGCGACAAATCGAAACGGGAGATTGTACTCGTCATTATGAACAACTTTTACTATGGGACCAAACCTGAAATCGCGAAAAAAAAATCAGCTGTTCCCTACATTTATGTTCGCATAACTCGCCAAAATGTAGGGAACAGCTGATTTTTTTTTCGCGATTTCAGGTTTGGTCCCATAGTAAAAGTTGTTCATAATGATGAGTATAATCTCCCATTTTGATTTGTCGCATGTGTTCAATTTCATCCTGTATTTTCCGGACGGAAATATTTGAACGTATTCGCTTAAAGAGCAGTGGTGGCCCAGTGGTAAAGGCCGCGACTTACGAGTTGTAGGTCGTAGGTTCGAATCTAGACAGGCGCTTTACTTTGTGTAAATTATTTCATCACCACTACTCTCAAAACGTTGAAGGAAAAAATCGTGAGGAAACCGCCATGTCCTAGAACCAAAAACTCGAAGACATGTGACATCTACCAACCCGCACTGGGCCCGCGTGGTGGATTACGGCCCACTCCCTCTCACTGAGAGGAGGCCTGTGTCCCAGCAGTGGGAACATTATAGGCTGATTATGTGTTATGTAAAGTGTGTGTAAATATATTTTTTTCCAAAAATATGAATGACGCGGATGTAATATGCCTTTAATCGCACTTGCTAATCATAAAGCAAATAGTACGCTGCTTACTTTACAAGAATTCAAGGCTAACTTCGATATCTGAGCATCATCCTCTAGCACATTATTGAACACCAGTTATATTTATATCATGTTCATATTCATTTATTTTGCGTTCCACAAGGTAAAGAAGATGTTTGTTTACAAAGAACCGTTGTAGACCCTGTTAGGGCATAGAAAAAAAAATTTAATTGATACATATAGCAGTTATTACTTAAGGTGAATGTGCCATGGTAGACCGCGAAATTTAAATTTTCTTAGGTTTTTGCAATTTGCAGATCAGTGTCAGGTTGTATCTTGATCCAAATATGATTCGCTACTATAATAGACATGTATTTACAGAATCATAGTAATTAGAATCATTCATATATCTCTTTAAGTTAGATTTCTACCATAAACACTTTTCCATACGAGATTTGTTCTTAACGGTAGAAATCTAACTTAGAAAGATGTATTAATGATTCTAATTATTATAATTCTGTAAATACGTACCGGTTATAGTCGCGAATCATATTTGGATCAAGATACAACCTGACACTGATCTGAAAATTGCAAAAAACGTAAGAAAAATTGAATTTCGCGGGCTACAACTACCCATTCACCTTAACAGTTAAAGATCTAAATCATAGAAACAAAAATTAAAATAAAATTATACATGAAAATTTAATATCTAAGTAGAAGAATATATGTATAAGTAGGTAGTTATGTACTAAACTTAATCTACTTATCTGTATATCATTGTCAACTGCCTAGCCTTTTCCCAACTAAGCAGGGGTCGGCTTCCAGTCTCACCGACTGTAGCTGAATACCGGTACCGGTTTTTACATGGAGCGACTGCCTATCTGACCTCCATAACCCAGTTACTGGGTAATACGATACCCCTTCCGGGCTTCTGACTATCCGTAACGATTTTCAAAAGTCTACGAATGACAGCCGGGACCAACGGCTTAATGTGCTTACCGAAGCAGGGAGGGGTCTCGGTGGGTAAAGATGGTCACGCATCCACAGACCAACCGCGGCAAGGGTAGCCGAACGGCCTGTAGGGCTGTTATTATTTAGCCACGGGTCCTTCCTAAATTCCTAAATAATTGCGTAACACACTGTCACTCATAATCTGAATAATTTTGAAGGATATTGCTAATCCATTGCCTTGTATGTTCGAAAAATGTGTCTACTCAACAATGGAAATAACGCAATGAATGTTGTTGAACTGTCAAAATGAAGCCCATTGCTACTGATAGTCGATCTACTGAAAGTCAATAATATCAATTATTTTTTAACCGACTTTAAAAAAGGAGGTTCTGTATTCGACCCGTATGTATGTATGTATGTATGTAAGTATGTATGTATGTTTGTATGTCCGCGATTATCTCAAAAACTACTGAACCGATTTTGATAATTCTTTCATTAGTGTGATCTACATACTTTCAGGAAGGTTTTAGTATATAATACATTAGGTAATCATTCTTATGTACGAAGTTGTATGCATAAATGTACTGCATCTCCGGCATTTCTATGCGAATTTTGATGATTCTTCGAGTTGTGTCTTCAATTCTTCAATGCACTAGTGTTAATTGAATTTATGTGGGGTAGGTACAACTAAAAAGTGAAAAATAAAAACTTTTTTACAAAAAAAACAACCGACTTCAAAAAAAAAACACTACAAAGTGAAAAATAACTTTAATTTCGGAAGTCGGTGTCAAAAAACGAAAATGCGGAACCAAAGACACCGACTTCCGAAATTAAAGTTATTTTTCACTTTGTAGTGTTTTTTTTTTGAAGTCGGTTGTTTTTTTTGTAAAAAAGTTTTTTTAACTGAACAGACAGCTGTGCTACTGGGGAGTTTGTTCCGCCACTTCTTCTCCCCAGCGAAAGCACTAGGAAGTGGTGAAGGGCGGGCGTTTTGGGGGACTGTCTTTTGTAATTTTGACGTTCGAAAAGTGCTGATTCTCAGCCTAGTTTGAATAAATGACTTTTGATTTGATTTGAGTGTGTTACGCAAAATAATTACCTCGCTGTTTATATCTATACCTACTAATATAAAGCTGAAGAGTTGCGTTTGTTTTTTCTTTGATAATGTAATTGTTCAAATTCAACAATAACGGCCTGAGGAGAAATTGTGATGAGGTGATTTTGATGTGACCTTGCAAGCCGTTTAGGTAAGAAGTCATGTCATTTGTTTGTTTGTGTTTGAACGCGCTAAACTCAGGAACTACCAGGCGGATTTGAAAAATGTTTTTGCATTTGATAGCCCAATTCTCCAGAAAGCCTAAGGGAAGGTTCACATCTGACGGAAGATGCGTCGGGCGTAACATCGATTGCGTCTATTTATTCGCTCGACGCACGTAACGCATCATCGGTTGAGTGTGAACGGTCAAGTGTTTTTCTATACATTTGTCTGGCGTTACGCGACCGATAATACGCGACGCATGTTCCGTCAGATATGAACCTTCCCAAGGCTATTTAACATCACACTAGGATCACAGATTACTAAATAGTTACTTCGTCTAGGATCCTCTTTCTTACGTTTTATTATTTACATCTTTCGTCTCTTCACATCGTTCATCATGGGATGTGACGGGGTGGGTAAGGGGGGGGGGGGGGTACAAGAAATTTCAAGCGGATGGAGTCGCAGGCAACAGCTAGTAATATAATAAAGCTGAACATTTCTTTTTTTTTTTGTTTGAATTCGCTAATCTCTGGATTTACCAGTTTATCAATATCATAAAAACAACAACAACATATAGAAAACATAATCGTCATTTATTTAAAAATAAGATTTTTTTACTATTATTTATTAAAGAAATATTGGAAGATCGTTGGAAAAAAAAAAGCATAAACTTCGCTCCCTCCCTTAGAAGATTGTTTTTCCAAAGGGCTTTGAAGGTCCGTGGCATACGTACTGTCCACCATTTTGTTTTTTTTTTTTCAAAATGGCGGTACCCATGAAACCTATATTAATCGATGCAAACAGAAAAATCCCCGTAGCGTCACGTTTCCGAGATGTTAACGTTCTTTGACACTAGCCTCCTCTCTATGAGAGGGAGTGGGCCGTAATCCACCACGCGGGCCCAAGTGCGGGTTGGTAGGTGCCAAATATCTTCGATTTTTTGGTTCTAGGACATGTGACATGATTCTCAAAATATTTTCCTTAACCGTTTTGAGAGCAGTTGTCATGAAATAATTGACACAAAGTAAAGCCCCTGTGTGGGTTCGAGCCTACTCGTAAGTCGCGGCCATCACCACTTGGCCAGCACTGCTCCAATTGTCCATTGTCAATTCTATCACGACCTATGCCATTTCATTGATCCAAATACCGTACAACGGTCTTTGTAAACATAATTCTAGTGCAAATAATCTATGATTTCTTGAACTATCAACCTATTGCTGCGTTAAATCGATAACGCTATATGCGTCAAATATGCGTTACAAGAATCGAAAATACGACAATAAATTAAATTGCGTATATAATGACGTCCCCAGTCTGCATACGAAAATTCAACCAAATATCCTAACTTCCTAACTAATATTATAAATGCGAAAGGAAGTTTGTTTGTTACCTTTTCACGCCTAAACCACTGAACCAATCATCCTGAAATTTTGCATATACGTTGTCAGGTGTACAGAAACGGACATAGAGTACCTTTCATCCCGAAAAAAAGTGCTGTCCCCGAGGAAAACCACAATAACGTTATTATGATAATAGATGGCGCCACGTGTCTATTGAACTTTGTCACATTATTTAATTCTGAGGCGGTACATAGTTCGCCGGGTCAGCTAGAATTAAAAAATAAAGACCCGTGTGAAGTCGGGTTGGGTCGCTAGTATATTGTAATGTTAAATTGCTATATTGTTAGGGCCACAAATAATTGTATAGACATCAACACGGATAGGAAAACAACGATTTATAATTATTTACGCTATTAAATAATTATGACGATTAAAAGAAAAACTATTGATGGATATTATAGTATTTTGTAGTATTTCCTTGAATTTTCTTGTTAATTTTTTATTATATTTAACTAGCTTCTGGCCGCGATTTCGTCCGCTTGTTTCTTGTTCCTGTGAATCAGGTTGTCATTTTAGGGCTTCTGACGACCCGTACAATAACTATTTGTAGGTACTATTTATTCTGTGCCGTAACGACTATCAAATATCTACGAATGACTATGGGCAACTAGCTTCAACTTTCTGACTAACTGACCGACTACTTAATTTTGACAATTCAAAAGAGCCTGTAATGGTTTAATTGAAATAAATGCTTTGAGTTTATGGTCGCTATAACATGAAATAATAAAACCGGCTAAGTGCGAGTCGGACTCGCACACGAAGGGTTCCGTACGGTTTACGATTTATGACGTATTAAAAAAAAACTACTTACTAGATCTCGTTCAAACCCATTTTCGGTGGAAGTTTACAAGGTAATATCATATATTTTTTTTTAGTTTTATCATTCTCTTATTTTAGAAGTTACAGGGGGGGGGGACACATTTTACCACTTTGGATTTGGAAGTGCCTCTCGCGCAAACTATTCAGTTTAGAAAAAAATGATATAAAACAGTTCCTACATACTTACCAACTTAGCAACTTTGTTAATTAATTATAACGTTGCCAAATTGAAGAGTACAACTGTGACGTTGCATGACAACTGAATAGACTGGTATTACGTTTAGTCGGTTAACTAAGTCACGTGGTTTTTTTACATCTCGCTAAATTGTCAACAGAGTAGCTCATTAGCTCGCCTGATGACCTCGTCAAACAAAGTTATCTAGATAAACTATTGTTGGAGTCTGGAAGCTTCCCTCCTATTATACAAGACTAGCTTCTGCCCGCGACTTCGTCCGCGTGAAACTTCACCCTCCCCTCATTCACCCTCTTTGGGGTGGAATTTCGAAAAACCCTATCTTATTGGATACCTACTCTTCACAAAGAACACACCCTCCAAATTACATGTCTCTAGGACCAGCGGTTTAGGCTGTGCGTTGATATATCAGTCAGTCAGGACTTTGAATTTTATATGTATAGACGACTTCAGGTCAAAGGAGGATGTACTGTTTATACATACACATCTGCGTTATTGCGTAACGCATATAGAATGGCAATCGATCGTAATGGCTTTCATTTTGACAGTTCATCTACCTTCATTGCGTGATGAGCTGGTACACATGTGTACCACAAGCTGTACAAATTTGTACCAGCTCGTCCCTGAGACCACAAGCGGTACAAATTTGTACCAGCTCGTCCCTGAGACCACAAGCGGTACAAATTTGCACCAGCTCGTTCCTGAGACCACAAGCGGTACAAATGTGTACCAGCTAGTCCCTGAGACCACAAGCGGTACAAATTTGTACCAGCTCGTCCCTGAGACCACAAGCGGTACAAATTTGTACCAGCTCATCCCAGAGACCACAAGCGGTACAAATTTGTACCAGCTCGTCCTTAAGACCACAAGCGGTACAAATTTGTACCAGTTCGTCCCTGAGACTACAAGCGGTACAAATTTGTACCAGCTCGTCCCTGAGACTACAAGCGGTACAAATTTGTACCAGCTCGTCCCTGTGACCACACGCGGTACAGTACTTGGAAATGGCGGTCGACCACTTTTCACCCTTATGTTCATATTGGTAATGTTGAAAAGTGGTCCACCGCCAGTGTCCGGGATGGTACCCTGCGGTGCGATTCTGTAACCATCTCACCGTGAAAATTAAGGTAAAGTGAGCGTGGAGTGAGTTTAAAATCCAACAATGCAATAATATTTAGGCGTTCACACGTGTTTCCTAGTGTTAGTGAAAAGCAGTAGATTATTGAGTTTCTAGTCTCATCAATATTTATTCACATCAGTAGATATGTAAAAATCTCACCGTGATTACTTAGGTGGGACCCGCTGAGGAACAGCGGGTCGAGGCCTGTCGGGGGAGCGGTGAATGCTTATGCGAATCCCGCACCCCCGGCCATAGGTAGAGATGGAATACCGCGGTGGTTTTAGCCGGTAAGAGTCCGGCATGCCTAGGGTTACCATCTGACCGGATAAAGCCGGTCTAGACCGGATTTTTACGTGTTAGACCGGACTCCGCCCGGATTTTACGTCAGACCGGATTTTTGTCATACTTGCATGTTCTTCCGCCCACTCAAGCGGGTGCCGCACGCACTGCTCCCGGAACGCAAGCGCACCACAAGCACATGAGTAAATAAACCGTACAGAGGCAAAGCTTCAAACAACCGCTCGAATCACACGTTCTCAGGAAGCTTTGCCTCTGTACGGTTTATCTACTCATGTGCCGCACTTGCGGCACGGGTCGCGGGCGCGGGCGGCGTGTCGCGCCGCGCGACACGCCGCCCGCGACCCTCCCTCATATGATTGCATCGCACAGACCGCAAATCAATGTAAACAAAGCTACTTGTGTTAATTTCTCGTCGCACGCATCGTAATAATGGCGTCCGCAAACAAAAAACGTTGTAAATTCACGGATGTATTAAAATCTAAATATCCTTCTTTTACTGAGGGTAGAAATGACCAAGAAGAGTCTTTTCTCTCATGACTTCTCAGTGGACCAAAGAAAGAAACAGACTTTCAGTGGAGTCGGTGAGAGCCATATTGCTCACGCAATATAACTATAAACACGTGACGTGTGAACAATTTTATTGCGAAATAGCTGGAAAAAACAACTTTTTGCATGCGGTTGCTAGCAACCAGAAATATGGGTCTAAATAATATAAGTAAATAAAAACGTACTTTAATACTATGATTTTTATTTAATACAGGTGCGTGACCGGACTTTTTTTTCAAAATCAGGATTTTTAGACATGTCTGACAGGATTTTGCATTTTTAGGCCTGGTAACCCTAGGCATGCCCCCCACGATAGAGGAAGTCCATGAGGATTTCCAACGCGAGAATAAAAAAAAAAAGGTGAAGTGAGCTTAAGTGAGCAGTCAATAGTGTCAATCCCTAGCAACTGGTGGAACGACAGCTCACTTTAAGCTCACTTCACCTAAGTAATCACGGATCTTTTTACAGAATAGCACCGCAGACCATTAATAGCGCAAAAAGTGTCTTCGTATTACTTTGTCAGACGTCTATGTTTGTCAGAGGTTAGAACAACGTCCTTGGATTAAATATATATTTAATGACGTTTATTTATAAAACTAGCTTCTGCCTGCGACTTTGTCCGCGTGAAATTTCTTGCTCTCCCTCTCCCTCCCGTCGCTTCGCATCGCCTGCCCGCGCTATTACCGTGTTCTTTTTTTTTATAATTATAATCGTGTTAGTGGCAGTGGGCAGGGCACATTGCTCGCAGAACAGATGGCCGATGAGGCCGAAAGGTTCTGGAGTGGCGACCGCGTACCGGAAGACATAGCGTTGGAAGGCCTCCCACAAGGTGAACCGACGACCTTGCGAAGGCCGTAGGAACCCGTTGCCGTTGGATGCGAGAAGCACAAAACCAGTCGAAGTGGCGGTGCTTGGGGGAGGCCTATGTCTTGGGGTAGGACCAGCGGTTTAGGCTGTGCGTTGATATCAGTCAGTCAGTCAGGACTTTGAATTTTATATGTATAGATAGATGTTCGAAACTGGTTCTAAATCTAAAGTATAGAATATTAGAACCAGTTTCAGCGGATGTTTTTTTTTATGACAGGACAAACACAAGTAGTAATTATTGACTAATAAGTAAGTAGGATGTTTATATTATTTTAAGTTTTTGTTCAACCTGCTCCGAAAACCGAATAAAATCTTCGGAAAGCTAAATTTACTTAGGGCTGATTTTTCTATCGACACATAACTTTTATTAGATGATGATTTTTTTATGGGATGCACGAAGAAGCCTCCTCGTGTAGCGCAGTTTTTTCCGCCAGTTACTCAACTGAACCGAGCGCTCGGCGCATCCTGGACAGTCACACCAACACCTTATTTGACTGGCCAAATCTTCCCTTGCGTGGTAGGGCTAACGCCCGCCTGGTTTGCGACCACTCTCCCATCGGAGTCAAGCAGCCTACTGTGTTTAGTCGATGCGTGGGAGTTCCAGTGCCTCAGGCATCTTCTGGGCACGCTCGTTCCATCATAGACCTCATCCATCGCTTTCCATCAGGCGTAATCGAGGTCGAGAGCGGGCCCATTCAGCAATAAAAAAAGCGCGTTGGCCCTACGCCTGATCTCTCTCCGGTCGTGTCGGATTGCCGTCCCATCGGACTGTGAGAGTAAGGGGAGAGAGAGTGCACCTGACCTGTGTCCGTGCACACAGTTGTGCACTATAGTCTATCGCCTGCACCGAAGGGACTCCGTTGAGATTGGTCGCAATGGCCGAAATACGGTCTGGATGACTATTATTAAACTAGCTGCGCCCCACGGTTTCACCTGCATAAGTTTCCATCTCGTAGGAATATCGAGATAAAAAGTAGCCTATATGTTAATCCAGGGTGTCGGCTACCTCCATACAAAATTTTATCAAAATTGGTCCAGCCGTTTGAGCGTGAAGAAGTAACAAACATGTAAACACACACACACACACTCACAAACATTCGCCTTTATAATATTAGTGTGATAGTGTGATAGACGAAGAAGAGTCTTATTGCATAACCAGCCTATAATGTTCCCACTGCTGGGACACAGGCCTCCTCTCTGTGAGAGGGAGTGGGCCGTAATCTGGTGGATTACAAGCCCAGTGCGGGTTGGTAAATGTCACATATCTTCGAAATTTTACTTCTAGGACATGCCGGTTTCCTCACAATGTACTCCTTCACCGTTTTGAGAGCAGTGGTGATGAAATAATTTATACACAAAGTAAAGCTATCTGGGTTAGAATGTTCTAAAAGAGTCTTAAATCCACTTTCTGCAGTCAGTGTCAGGGTCCGTTTCTGCAATCTATAGTTACCTACGTCAATTGATATTATTTCAGTGATTAGTTCAATGAACTCAGAAATCAATCGATTACTTATAATAGGTGTTAATGAACTTTTATCTAACGAGGAACTTAATGTGGTGAACGCTTTGAATTCCTGGGGTTCGATCCATTAAAAAAGTACCTACTTAATTGGGATTTTGAGTTTCGCACCAGCACCTCTATACGCCAAGAACTCAACATCAAATAGCGTCCACCTGTTCTGGTCCAAACGCGCATCTTCAAATACTTCGGACATGTCTCGAGGCGTGAGGGAGACTATACGAGACGGAGCCCCAGCGTTTGTTTTCAGCGACAGATGACGTTTGCGTGATGACGTCAACCGGTGCAGCATACGATTATACAGGGTTATTGGAAAACCACCAACAACATTTTGACGAGTTATACGAACATAAATGTAAGGAACAGCTGATTTTATTTTCGCCATTTCAGGTTTGGTCCCATAGTAAAAGTTGTTCATAATGATGAGTACAATGACCTCTTAAGAGGTTGTTGGTGTTTTTCCAATAACCCTAGGTATACAGGGTGTTTGGCAGAACGTTGAACACATGAAAATGGCAGATAGATGGGGTCCTCTGCTACCTACCCAACCCCAAAAAAAATTACCCAGGCCCCATAGTTTTTTTTTTTTTTTTATTACCGAAATTCATGAGTTTTAAAACTTTGAAGGCTTAAGTATAACTTTATGTAGCATAGACGAAACTGGCAACACTTTTTTGTTGTTGTCTCGACTATTGGTAGATTCATCTAAAATTATTGTTTGGTGCAAATAATAAAATCAGCTATGAAAATAAAAATAAAAAACTATGGGGCCTAGGTATTTTTTGGGCACACTCCGGGAGTGCCAAAAGAAGTGAAAACAAAACACAAACAGAATACTTTGCCATCACTCACTGACATATCGGATATACAATAAAACCGAGTATATCCCGAGGCAGCACAAGGATCCAGCACAAGGAGAAGTGGAAGAAAATGGGGGAGGCCTACTTTGCTCAGCAGTGGGACAGTACAGGATAACGGAAAAAAAAAAATATCCCGAGGACAGCCGAACACATCCGACGCGGTGTCGGTTACGGTAACAGTGGCGCGAATTCAATGGTTTTATTCCCATCTCAAAAAATGCACAACGTGCCTATAGAAGTTTTCAGTTCACGTCAAAACTTACTGCAAAGTCCCACATGTCGGTGTCCTCAAAAGCCGTCCATCCTGCTGCGTCTGCTCTGCATCAGGCCTTCTCTCATCAGGGTCAGTGCTCAGCGTCATTTGGAACTGCTGCGTCAGGTTTGGAAGAACCTCAGTGGCATCGTCATCGTCGAACGACTGAGGTTTCGAGCTTTCACCCAGCACAAACCGCTTAGAAGTCCTCCTCTTCATGTTCATGGTGAAGAATTTGCTCACGGATTCAAAAAATGACCCAAATATGTTCATAAAGTCACCATTTGTTCAGAACTTGTTCAGAACATTGTTTTAGCACATTCACTTGTTTTATTTTGTTGTTGGCACTTGTTTTTAGCTTCACAGTTTTTATGAGGTAGGTTGGTTGTTTAGTGGATGCTGCATTTGAATAAATTATGATTACTTTGTGACACGACCTTGCTTCGCACGGTTTTTGCGCAATTTATTTATTTATATTTATATTGTACACAAGAAAATCCATAACAAAAAAAAAATTAACACAAAACAATGGGCAGCCTTATCGCTTTCTGCAATCTCTTCTAGGCTATCAAATATATATATTTTTTTGTTTTCTGGGGATTTCTTTGTTTTATGGTAAGATTAAATTAATTTGTTGTACCTACACATAAATATTCCGGAATAAATTCCCTAAATTATGATCGAAGACAACCGCACAAAAATACGTTGCAGAGTTTTGAAGAACAACGCGGTCACACAAAAAGCGACATTAATTTATAATCTTGATTTATACAAGATGATGAGAAATAATATTGTAAGTGCATAGATTTGTTTATATTATAAATTATTCTAAGAATACGCAGTGAGTAAACGTGTTGATGAATGTTCTAACTTTATCTTAATGCCTTTGCCATGCAATGAGCCTGTTAGATACCGGCTGGTTCAAACAAGATTAACGATAGGTACAGACGGCAGCACATCAAGCTATCCGAAACTGTCAAATTTTCCCAATCAACTTTGAAACTTATGCTTCAGCGATAAAGTTGAAAGTCTATTAAAGAAATTTGACAGATTGTCTCATCTGCCAAGCCTTTTCCCAACTATGTTGGGGTCGGCTTTCAGTCTAACGGGATGCAGCTGAATACCAGTATTTTATATGGAGCAACTGCCTATCTGACCTCCACATCCCAGTTACTGGGTAATGCGATACTCCTTGGTAAGACTGGTTGTCAGACTTTCGGGCTTCTGACGACCCGTAACGACTGTCAAAGATCCAGGAATGACAGCCGGAACTAACCGCTTAACGCGCTTTCCGAGGCACGGAGGGGTCTTGGTATGTAAAGATGGTCATCCATCCACGGACCAACCGCGGCAAGCGTAGCTTAACCTGATCGATCGAATCGTGCGGCTGTTATTTCTTAGCCACAAGCTCATATAAACCAAAAATACGGTACCGATATAAATTTAAAAAGGATCAGTAGCGCAATGTTGCATTAAAACGTAAGAACTTGCATAAGATTTACAAATAAAAAAATAGGAGAAAATAGAAATCGTTTTTAAGTAATAGATGGGCGCCATTTATAGTTCCGCCCACAACCTTAGTCCATACTGGGTGACTTGTCTTGATACTAAATATTGCACGTTTCAGACGAGTGGTAGTTAATTCCCATTAAATAAAAAACGTTTGGGGTCGGGGGACCTCCGGCAGGATCGAAGTTCAAAATGAAAATTTGTCTGCTCAACAACGTAAATAACGCAATGCATGTTGTTGAACTGTCAAAATGAAAGCCATTGCTACTGATAGTGTGTTACGCAGTTACCCCGCTGACCTTTCATAGGGCCTGTGCACCCCGCGTTTTTTAAACGCGCCGTTGACGCGTGTTTGTAGCGATACAGACGCGATACGCACGCGAGTCAGACGCAGCCTGTAGACCTCTGTAGAATAAAAGCGTGCCGTCGACGCACGTTTTTAAAACGCGCGTCAACAACGGCGTGTTTAAAAAACATGGTGTGCACAGGCCTTTAAGGCGGTACCCCGACCAAATAACCTTGAGCATTGCGACAGAGATAGAGACCGACACGACTTCCTCGTACGAAAGGGATGCAGCGCACCCTGCGCACGCCCCTTTATCATAGAACGCAGACAATTTTTGAAATAAAAAAAAAAAGAAATTATCGATCTTTTTAAATAAATTAAAACATGGATTGTTTAGATTTTTATATTATCTATCCATTGGTGAAATCCTCAAATTAATAGAACGTCAAATTTAGCAAAAGATGCATGCAATCAATAACTTTAGTCACTTTTTTAAAAGGAGATTTTAAATGCATTAGTAACATATAAAAACAAATAATAACGGGCAATGTGATGATAGGATATCGAACATTAATAATATGTTTTCAGATGTAGTTTATTTCTCATAATTATTGAGGTATTAGCCTTTGAATAGCGAACAAAAACGCGGTTTTGGCCGGGGTACCGCCTTAAAAGAACATCACACTGTACGTCCTTCTAGACAGACGCAACTCAAGAAGAACAAGATAAGGTAGTATTTTATACCATTTAGCCACTCTAATCATTTTATCCACTTGCCAGAATACAATAAAGATGATCAGAGCAATCAAAATCGTTTTAAAATGTCGTTAAAAATACTTTAGATGTATATTCTCAGTATTCCCACTGTATCTCTTGTCTAAGTATCTACTATTTAGTTTTAGAATTATGTAAATAATGTGCAGTTTATGATAAAGAAAGATATTTGTGTACTTTGGGCGTAACTAGAAAACAAACATTACACTAATATCCATGTATACTATATAAATATTAATATCCATGCTAGTATTATAAATTCGAAAGTAACTCTGTCTCTCTGTCTGTCTGTATGTTACCTTTTCACGATATTAATAATGTTTATTCGGTATTAAAATTGGTAAAATTATTACAAAAGTCTTAGAACGGTATAATAATGTTAGATGCCTGTACTAGGATAAACCTGTATGGTAATTGTAGCACAATAAAATTTATAACAATATTCCACATTAGACTGTCTTGAAATAATGACACAATTTAATTAATTAATTATTTTATACCTATCACTAAACGGATTTCGATAAAATTTGGCAGAGAGATAGATTGCATCCCGGTGAAGGACATAGGATAATTTTTATCCCGATATTCCCACGGGATCGACACTTATGCGTGTGACACCGCGGGGCGCAGCTAGTAATATTATAAAAGCGAAAGTTTGTGTTTGTATGTTTGTTACTTCTTCACGCACAAACGGCTGAACGGATTTGGATGTTGGCACACAGATAGTTTATAACCAGGAGTAACACATATGATGCCTTTTATCCCGATATTCCTACGGGATCAACACTTATGCGGGTGAAACCGCGGGTTGCTGCTAGTATTATATACGTTTAAAGAAATAATCCACTAATTCTTAGCATTCAACTTGGATTATTATTTGATTCGCAAAAATTTACTCGCCAAAAACGGGCGAATGGTCATTTTAAAATAATATTACTTTTTCTATATTCGACTCGCACAAAGTTAATTTATTTGTGGGCGAGTCGACAACTCCATAAATATGTATTAGGCAATTATTCAAATATGTACTAGACCGCTTACCGCGGTTGGATCGTGGATGGGTGACCATCTTTACATACCAAGACCCCTCCGTGCCTCGGAAAGCTCGTTAAGCCGTTTCGCGTTGGTCCCGGCTGTCATTCCTGGATCTTTGACAGTCGTTACGGGTAGTCAGAAGCCCGAAAGTCTGACAACCAGTCTTACCAAGGTGTATCGCATTACCTAGTAACTGGTTTGTGGAGGTCAGATAGGCAGTCGCTCTATGTAAAATACTGGTATTCAGCTGCATCCGGTTAGACTGGATGCCGACCTCAACATAGTTCGGAAAAGGCTAGGCAGATGACTAACTGAAGTTTTGTTTTTAAATTCATTATTTTCGGAGAATATAATATATTTAGCAATTTATTTATGCATAGGTTTTATAATTTTATTATAATGACATTCATTCATTAGGTCGGTTGGTCATTTACTCATGGATGACCATAGTGATTATCTCAAAATGATCTAAAAAAATAAAATGCTTTTTTTGTTTCGTTTCCATTCACAGATACATAAGCGATTTATTTAGAGAAAATAACAAAAACAAACCTTTCGAAAAAAAAACACTAATTCGAATTCAACAAATAAGTACTTATCTTGAAAATATTAAACCGTCACCTTTTTTTGGGTCAACCTGTACATTATTTTATTTTTTCATAGGTATCGAAGGTTTTAGACTGTTGATAGGTACCATTTATGTTGATACTCGAACCTTTTTAAGACTTTTTCGAAACTGCGGGGTACCTACACTAACAGGAGCAATGGCTTTCATTTTGACAATTCGACAACATTATTTGCGTGTTTTACGTTGTCAAGCAGACTAATTTTTCGAACATTTAGGAAGCAATAATGACTAGCAAAGAATTAAATTTGACAGATTGTAATAGCTTGATGTGCTGGCGTCTAGCGTCTACTATACAAAGTGAAAAATAATAACGCAGCACGCTTGAAAAATCAAACTTCTTACATAGAACATATCGCACCTTCGGTGCAACAAAGTCACAACAGCTATTTTTTTAATTTTACAGGAGAGGACTTTTTAACCGACTTCAAAAAAAGGAGGAGGTTCTTAATTCGTCGGAATCTTTTTTTTATGTATGTTCCCCGATTTCTCGAAGACGCCTGGACCGATTTGGAAAATTTTTCTTTTGTTAGAAAGGGTATACTTCCCAAATGGTTCCATGAAAATTTTATCAAAATCGGACAAGCGGTTTTTGAAAAATCAGCAAAAGTCTAAAAATTTATCTACATTGTCTACATTAAAAGTCGGTTGTTTTTTTTTTGTAAAAAAGTTTTAAATTTTTTTTTTTTCGCATTTATTTCCTCATTGCTCGATTACTATTTTTATCGACATATACTTACCTCAATTTTGCAGTTTTGGCTATCTGTGACTTTGTTGCACCGAAGGTGCGATATAAGTGAAAAATAACTTTAATTTCGGAAGTCAGTGACAGAAAACGAAAATACAAAACCAGACACCGAAATTAAGATTATTTTACAATTAGAAGTTTTTTTTTTTTGAGTCACTTGTTTTTTTTTTTTCTTACTTTGTGTCGTTACGATAGACGAATTCTAACCGAACACTAGGTAGGTACAGACGCCAGCACAACAAGCTACCACTATCTGTCAAATGTCTTTAATAGATTTTCAACTTTATCGCTAAAACATAAGGTTCAAAGTTGATTGGGAAAATTTGACAGTTTCGGGTAGGTTGATGTGCTGGCGTTTGTACCTAAGATACTTAAATACGTTTATTTAAACCGAGTAATAAATAATGTAAGGTATAAAGTTTAACATCTGTGAAGGTCGAACTTTAATGTTTGCTTCTTTAGCTAATACGATGACGTACAGACGCCAGCACATAAACTTACTACAATCTGTCAAATTTATTTAATAGATTCTCAACTTTATCACTAAAGCATAAGGTTCAAAGTTGATTGGGAAAATGTGACAGTTTCGGGTAGGTTGATGTGCTGGCGTCTGTACATCTGTGCATCTGTATTTGTGGAGGCTCGTGACTTAGTGGCTTTTTAGGGTTCCGTACCGAAAGGGTAAAAACGGAACCCTATTACTAAGACTTCGCTGTCTGTCCGTCTGTCTGTCACCAGGCTGTATCTCAAGAACCGCGATAGCTAGACAGTTGAAAATTTCACAAATTTAAATTATGTATTTCTGTTGCCGCTATAACAACAAACACTAAAAACTAAATAAAATAAATATTTAAGGGGGGCTCCCATACAACAAAAGGAATTTTTTGCCCTTTTTTGCTCGATATCAGTAATTGCAACCGGTAGGCACTTGAAATATTCACAAAATACTTAGTTGAATTTTTACTTTAATAATAAAATTAAAATAAAATAAATATTAAAGGGGCTACCATACAACATGCGTGATTTTTTTTATATTTGTAGTGTTAAATATTGTACGGTGGTACGGAACCCTCGTGTGCGGGTCCGACTCGCATTTGGCCGGTTTTTTTTTGGTGCACGGTGGAAATCCTCATGGACTTCCTCCATCGTGAGGTGACAGAGGGGCATGCCGGACTCGTACCGGCTAAAACCACCGCGGTGTTCCACCTCTACCTATGGCCGGGGGTGCGGGATTCGCATAAGCATTCACCGCTCCCCCGACAGGCCTCGACCCGCTGTTCTTCAGCGGGTCCTACCTCCCCGTGCGGCCCTTCCCATTAACTCAAACTCAAAGCATTTATTTCAATTAAACCATCTACCTACAGGCACTTTTAAATTGTCAAGAAGTCGGTCAATATTTGATAAACCCTGAGCTAGCGATTGACTCAGATTTATATAGCACTAGCTGCGCCCCGCGGTTCCACCCGCATAAGTTTCGATCCCGTGGGAATATCGGGATAAAAAGTAGCCTATGTCCTTTCCCGGGACTCAAACTATCTCTATACCAAATTTCATCTAAATCGGTTCAGCGGTTTAGGCGTGAAAAGGTAACATACAGACAGAGATACTTTCGAATTTATAATATTATAGTATGGAAGTATGGACTAGCTGCGCCCCGCGGTTTCACCCGCGTGAATATTGATCCCGTGGGAATATCGGTATAAAAAGTATAATATATGTTAATCCAGGGTGTCAGCTACCTCCACGCAAAATTTTACCAAAATTGTTCAGCCGTTTGAGCGCGAAGAAGTAACAAACATTTATAAACACACACACACACACTCACAAACTTTCGCCTTTATAATATTAGTGTGATAAGTTGATAACCCATGAACGCGCAAATGGGCCATACAACATATTAATTTTTAAAATATTCCTAGTTCCTTTCTATCTATGTTATGCAGGTTTCAATCACAGGAAGTACAGACGCCAGCACGTCAAGCTACCCGTAACTGTCAAATTTTCCCAATCAACTTTGAACCTTATGCTTCAGCGACAAAGTTGAAAATCTATTAAAGAAATTTGACAGATTGTAGTAGCTTGATGTGCTGGCGTCTGTACTTAAGGATAATACTGTAAAGTCGGTATTCCATGATCTGTTTACTTAAAAATTTTCCTTCCCTGATATTGGTTTACTCATAGAGAAGCTATTTATTTATTGCTGAATGGGCCCACTCTTGACCTCGATCACGCCTGATGGAAAGCGATGGATGAGGTCTGTGATGGAACGAGCGTGCCTAGAAGATGCCTAAGGCATGGAACTCCCACGCATCGACAAAACACAGCAGGCTGCTTGACGCCGGACTCCGGCGCGGCGGCGGGAGGGCGGTCGCAAACCAGGCGGGCGTTAGCCCTACCACCGCAAGGGAAGAATTGGCCAGTCAAATAAGGTGTTGGGTGTGACTGTCCAAATTGCGCCGAGCGCTCGGTTCAGTTGAGTAACTGGCGGAACAAACTGCGCTACACGAGGAGGCTTCTTTATGCATCCCAAACAAAATTACTTCGTTTAAAAACGGAACTACTGCTTCAAAATCACGCTATATTTTATCTGTGCTATTATATAAGCCCTTTGTACACACACGTTTTTTGGTCGTGGAAATCTATGGTTTTGCTGTGAAAAACTACGGTTCGTCGTGTGTAGGCACGGTCGTCAGTGTTGTACACTGTGGAAGTTTGTAATCAAAATCAAAAGTCATTCATTCAAAAAGCATTCAAATAAGGCTGAGAATCAGCATTCGAACGTCAAAATTACATAAGACAGTCCCCCGGCACCAGTCTATCAAAAAGTACTCTGTGCCCGGCACGCCTGCCCGTCACCACAGCCCAGTGCTTCAGGTAGGAAGAAGTGGCGCAACAAACTCCCCAGCAGCACAGCTGCTGTTGTTATGCTATGTTAAAGCTAATAAAAATAAATAAATACTTAGAAACAGCCGTCACAATATGTATGTATCTAGCTTCAACTTTCTGACTAACTGACCGACTATTTTAATTTTGTCAATTCAAAAGTGCCTGTATAAATGCAATGAGTTTCAGTTTGAGTACCTGTACCGCACCCTAAATTGCGTAACACACTATCAATTTCATCTCTGAATCATTTTGAAGTCATATTGTTGACCAGACACATTTTTTTTCGAAAAATGTGTCTGCTCAACAACGTAAATAACGCAATGGATGTTGTTGAACTGTCAAAATGAAACTCATTGCTACTGCAATGAGTTTCATTTTTTGACGTGGTTTCGAAGTAAGTGGTCATTTCCGAGACATCGCCAAGCGGTTGGTCGACTCATCACGTGACCAGAGGACTGGCCTATTTTTTGGCCAAAGAATCAGCATTGCCATACAACGTGGCAATACTGCCAGCCTTTTGGGCACGTTTCCCGTTGACAGTGATGCGGACGAATTTTTTGATGCTCTTTGATTATTTTCCCTCCCTTTTTATATACTTGTACATATTATTATTTTAAGATTGTTAGCTTTTTAAATTATGTAAATATACAAAGAATAAAAACCAAAAAAAAAGTGGTCATGTGACTTACTAGTCATATGACCACTTACTTCACTTGACTTACTAGTCATAATTATGACTACTTACTTCGAAACCACGTCTAAAATACCAATTGACAACATTTCAAACCTGACACGACCTTAAAACAAAAATACTATTTCTTTATTTTCGTATCCTAAGTTCAAATATATTTTTAACCGACTTTAAAAAAGGAGGTTCTGTATTCGACCCGTATGTATGTATGTATGTATGTATGTATGTATGTATGTATGTATGTTTGTATGTCCGCGATTATCTCAAAAACTACTGAACCGATTTTGATAATTCTTTCATTATTGTGATCTACATACTTTCAGGAAGGTTTTAGTATATAATACATTAGGTAATTATTCTTATGTACGAAGTTATATGCATAAATGTACTGCATCTCCGGCATTTATATGCGAATTTTGATGATTCTTCGAGTTGTGTCTTCAATTCTTCAATGCACTAGTGTTAATTGAATTTATGTGGGGTAGGTACAACTAAAAAGTGAAAAATAAAAACTTTTTTACAAAAAAAACAACCGACTTCAAAAAAAAAAACACTACAAAGTGAAAAATAACTTTAATTTCGGAAGTCGGTGTCAAAAAACGAAAATGCGGAACCAAAGACACCGACTTCCGAAATTAAAGTTATTTTTCACTTTGTAGTGTTTTTTTTTTTGAAGTCGGTTGTTTTTTTTATTTTATTTTTTGAAGTGAAAACTTCTTTAGCGGCGTTGAACACTTTTTGTAATGGGTAAAAAATGTTAAACTCGCGTCAGGGCATCGCGTCAGGACACGTGACCGTCAGGAGAGATTCCCCCCCCCATCTCTTCTACGGCGCCAACCGAAGTGAACCAAGTGAGACACGATAATGGATGGATGGATGGATGGTGATGGTGATGGCGATGGTGATGGTGATGGCGATGGTGATGGCGATGGTGATGGCGATGGCGATGGCGATGGTGATGTGATGTGATGTGATGGTGATGGTGGACGCGGACGTGGATGGACAGCTGATGGCTCGACCGTCTGTGTAGTAGCCACACTGCTGTGTATTCATAAAATTCGTCTTATATAAAGTGTTTCAAAAAATGAAAATTGAACAAAGTGCATCGATTAATAAAAAAAGTGACGCAGAAATAGTGAAAAAAACTTAGTTATATTATTTCAATTAATATATAGAGGTATGAGGAACAGGGTGTAAAGTTCACTCAACCTCCATAGAAAAGGGAGGATCCTCCGACCAGACGGGTGTTGTGTCTGGCGGGCAACTGCCCGATGAGTCATGTCGGGCTGTTGTATATATGCTAGTTGCGTGGTAAACTCTGCTTGCGCGATGCAGGATTTGCTTGACGTCAGTATGACGCGTTGTTCGCATGTGGCGTTGTAGATACCGCTACAAATAATTGATTTATTTCAACGTTAATATTCAAGTTTTCACTTCTGCCGGCACTCCCGGAGTGCAACCCGTCTTTTTTTTTATTTCTAAATTTCTGAGAAAAAAAATAAAAATCAAAAAACATGTGATGACGTCACATAAACGGCGGAATGAGGTAGTTACCTTTGCGCATTCCAATGTCTTTGATTGAAAACATTACATCAAACAAGACATGTCAATGTCACCTAAGAAGTGTAACTAGAAAAGAACTAAAAAACTGAATTGAATTCAACAATATTTTTTCCTATCAACTCGACACGCTGCTTACTGTTAATATTATCAATTTTTTATTGATATTTCGCCAACAAAATGGATCCCAATGAAAAATATACGCCAATGAAGAAACCAAAACACCGACTGAGACAAGTGACATCTAACAGTTTTTTTGACGGGCCACAATAAAGCAAAAGGTAATATCGCCATTCTACCGTCATCTGGCACTTACGTCTTTTTAGAATACACCGAATTTCAAAGTTAAAATTATGAATGAAAAGTACATAATTTCGAAAAACGAAAAAATATGGGTGCCCTAGATTTGAATTTACTTTTATATAACGTAATAATACATGCAGGTTAAAAATATGAAATGTTGTCAATTCCGCGTACATTTCGCGCGGTTTCGGTTATTGTGTCATAGAGAAATAAGGCCCCTGGATAGCCACTATCTAATCATAGACTATCTAAGCCTATCTAATTTCAAAAAACAATAACACGAGTAACGTCACAAATAGATTATCTTTAGACGGTGACATTGCTGATAATACTTGTCTTTTCGTTTAGTTATTTCAATATTTTTGTAAAAACAATAAAAAATAATTTAAAAATTTAAAAAAATTCTAGTCTGCCGGTATCGGGAGCAGGGTCGAAGCTAAAGCCCGTGCCGGACGGCGCGTACGTGTTCCACGCGCGCCTCAAAGAGATGTCAGCATAAAAGAAGGGGCCTGTCAGGGCCGAAGCCTGCCGGAGGTGCGGGATTTACCGAAAGGGTTACCGCTACCCCGGAACATAAAGGGCTAAGGAAGGAACACGGTCCGTGTTCCTTCCTTAGCCCCTTATGTTCCATCCGTGTTACACGGATGGGTTTTAGTCAGTAAGAGTCTGACACTACCTTCCGCTCCGCCCAGAGCGGGAGGGTTCATTTGATTTACCATAAAAAAAAGGGTCCAAGCTACCGGTGGTTAGGGCTCCAGAGACAGCAAACCTCCTCACAATGCAAGCCGTATCAAGGAGTACTGCCTTTTGAATCAGCGGAGTAATTACGTGCCACACGATCAGTAGCAATGGGTTTCGTTTTGACAGTTCAACAACATTCATTGCGTTATATACGTTGTTTAGCAGACACATTTTCGAACATTATGAAGCAATGGATTAGCAATATCTTTCAAAATGATTCAGATTGATTTAATGAACCTTTAGGGAATAGTGACGGGGAGTACACACAGTCTCAATATACCTAATACATACTTTTATTAAATACTTAAATAAATAAATAAACTAGTAATCAAGAAAATATCATTCCAAAAACAAAAAAAAACGGAAACAACAAAGTCTCAGCAAAATCTATTATCTAGATTTAGAGAATGACAAAAGACCATAAGAATAAACCCTATGAATCATGTATAGGTATTAAAAAAAATCTTCTCTTCGTGTCGATGGGACTCTTAGGCCGTTTACACATTATGCCGCAGCTACAGCGGCACCGCCGCCGCCACGGGGCGCCGCTGCATCAGTCACCCTTGGATTTGTATGAACCCACGATGCAGAGGCGACGGCGGCGAGTTTTGATAAGACCTATCAAACCTCGCCGCCACCGCCGCGGCGCCGTATGCAAGGGTTCATACAAATCCAAGGGTAACCAATACAGCAGCACCGCGGCGGCGGCGGCCCCGCCGCAGCCACGGCATAATGTGTAAATGGCCTTCCTCGTTGTTTTTTTTTTTACGGTTCCGTACCTCAAAAGCAAAAAACGGAACCCTTATAGGATCACTTTGTTGCCCGTTTGTCTGTCTGTCAAGACCCGTATCTCGGGAACGCGTGGAGCATAGAAATGATTCATATATCTATGGCGTGGAGGTATCGAGTTGAAATTAAAACCATATACCTACTCAGGTTTACAGACCCTTGAAGCTATGAAAAAATCAAAAAGATAAGGCCGTTTATGCCGCAAAAACGTATATTTCGACACTCTCAAGGGGATCCAAAATTTATAGGGTACTTCCCGTTGACCTAGAATCATGAAAGTAGTTTTTTTTTATTGCTAAATGGGCGCACTCTTGACCCCGACCACGCCTGATGGAAAGTGATAGGTGAGGTCTATGATGGAACGAGCGTGCCCAGAAGATGCCTGTTCACTCTTGATTTGAAGGCAGACGGGTTAAATGTGGGAGGGAACACAGATGGCCGGCAGTTACATTTAAAAAAGAAAATCCCGTGCTAAACTGTTTACATACCTACGTTCATCAAGCAGACTGTCGAGCACCTTGGCTGAAACAGTTGCCAAGGATATAGGCCTGTAATTTGAGGCATCAGAGGCATTCCCAGTTTTGTACGGAACCCTCGGTGTGCGAGTCAGACTCACACTTGACCGGTTTTTTGAAGTGAAAACTTCTTTAGCGGCGTTGCACACTTTTAGTAATGGGTAAAAAATGTTAAACTCGCGTCAGGGCATCGCGTCAGGACACGTGACCGTCACAGGTAAGAGGGATAGAGTACTACTACTCCTAACTACTAAGTATCCCCCTCTCTTTCTACGGCGGCGGATGGATGGATGGATGGATGGATGGATGGGTGGATGGATGTGGATGTGGATGTGGATGTGGATGTGGTTGTGGATGTGGATGTGGATATGGATAGATGGATGGATGGATGGATGGATGGACAGCTGATGGCTCGACCGTCTGTGTAGTAGCCACACTGCTGTGTATTGGTAAAATTCGTGTAAATAAAGTGTTTAAAATATGTAAATTGAACAAAGTGCATCTATTAATGAAAAAAGTGACGCAGAAATAGTGAAAAAAATGAGCTATATTAATTCAATTAATAATTGATTTATTTCAACGTTAATATTCATGTTTTCACTTCTGCCGGCACTCCCGGAGTGCAACCCGTCTTTTTTTTTTATACATATAGTTTGTGCCCAGTTCGGTCAGGAGCGCCGCATTAGCATTTGGTGTTGGATGGGTCTGTAATCCCCTACTTCGACAAATTGTGTCGTTACAGGTGACATAATTGATTTATATCAGCTAATTAATATTGATTGATCGTTTACAATGAGCCGATAATTAGTAATTAAATACAGATTTCCTAGATTAGATAATTACAAGGTGTCCCCTAGAAATGTAAGCCCCCCGGTCTTCTCAGTTTATGTGGGTACTCTATTTCTAGTAACATTTTGCAAAACATGAATGACTAAAAATAGAAAATATAACGTGCGTAATAATAACTCTACTTATATCATACGAGTAAGCACTACTATTACTTATAGCATGCGTAGTTCATAAGGTAGTGTGTATTTATTCCGATTAGAGTACAGAATATCTAGGTTCCCAAATATATAATTTGAAAGGACTCTGATATAAAGACGAGATATGAGGGTTTTTAAATTTCCATAGAAAACTTATTAAAACGTAAAACGTACTAACATAATTATTCGTAGCATGCGACCACGGGAAGGTACTTTCTTGTTTCATCATTTTCAGTAGTCGGGTTTTAGTTTTTAAACTTATTTTTTATTTAATAATTTTGGGGCTTATTTCAGTAATAATATTTATATTTTTTGAAATGTGCTAATTAAGCCCTTTCATTGGATACCCAACCAGGCATGATTAAACCTTTTTTTTTTTTAGATCTTGACTTTATGTCTGCTAGAGGGCGCCATATTCAATTTTATGTGACGTCACATAGCCTGTAACCAGCGGACGATGCAACGATACCTCATTTGTCTAATTATGACAAGTAGTTTAGAAGTTATGAGGGAACAGATGAACATACATACATACCGGTCAAAATCATAACCCTCCTTTTTGCTTCGCCGTAGTCGGGTAAAAAGAGTTCAAACTTACAATACAAACATTATTCAGAACATGGAAGTATAATTATATTTTATAGAAATCGATATTAAAGTAGTACCTGTTGAATATTTGGTGAATTTTCCTACAACAGATTAAATCCAAATATGTAATGTATACCTCACTACAGTTTCTGCAATACTCTAAACTTCGCCTTATTTTATATAGGATAACAAACAAATGAGCATCCATAAACAAACCAATAAATAATCTAGAAAAAAATCCATAACACGAAACGTCAAAATTAAAAAAAAAATCTCCCGCGTAAATTCACTTCACTGTCGACAGTCACACAAAAACATAAAGTAAACACCGTGTCGGAAATCACTGCGAAAAAACTAACACGATGTTATTTATTGGAATGGAATTAGACGTAGTGTCTCGCGCGACGGCCGAGAGGTACTGGAGGCTTTGCCGCGAAAATTATCAACGTCACAAATAAAAATGGCCGGCCCTGACCGATTACGTAATCTGACGTTTATTGCATTTTGATAACTGGTTCTATAATGTTCAAGTTCATTTTACGATATTTTATTCAGTTCCCCGTGAAAGTATGTTTTTCGTGGGCAATTCGTTTTCAGCATAAAAAACATTATTAAAAATATATCGATTATGATTGTAAATGTATGCTTGGTTAATCCCTCGCATCAGTGGGATGCACAGAACATTAATACTCAAGAGGTGGGATGACACTGACACGCAAGTTTCCACAGTGAGATTTTTACAGAATAGCACTATCTACTGACGTCCTTTCTAAACCAGCGCTGGGGCTCTGTCTCGCATAGGGTCTTAGCATAATGCTGAGCGATGGCCGTTTTGTGTGGATGTGACGCATATTTTCTCCCAGCTTGTTCTTTTTTTTTATGTTCATGTTCTTTCTCTTCGTTATTTTTACCGCAAATAAACATATTTTCTTTCTTTTTTGTCTAACGCTAGGGAATGTATGGAATTTAGGGATTGACAGCTCACTTCACAAACTTTACTGGTTAAACTTTACTTTAGCTGGTTACACCTGATGTAAAAATTTGAAGTTTGAGAGGCGGGTCAGCATTGATAGAGTCAGGGAGCATAGTTCAGTACCTCGTAAAATACAACTTTACTACGTGGTAGAGGTTTATTGAAAATATCTGAAGGCTACTTTATATATTATCTCTACGCTAGTCGGCAACGTTACAACTGATGACAGGTAAGTATTTACGAAAGAAGACTTCCTCATTACATCATAACTTGTTGAAGAAACAAATACCTGGCAAAGTCAAATGCGTTTATCAGTAGTATCAATTTGACATTGACAGCTTCCTATGTCGTAGCAGTAAGGGCGATTTTCGCAGTTGACTTTCCTTACGCGATAGTAAAAATAAAATGATCATCAACTTTTTTGCTGACTACTAGCACAACTACTAGCCTTCATGCAAACAGTAAACGTTAGCAAATAAATATTGATCTATTAAATAATAACAAAGACAACACACGTTATCACATTCTTTAAATCCCTCACACAGTTCATCCATAAAGTCTATCAATAATAATATAATATGTCCTATGTCTTTTAAATCGACATCTATTAAGAAGATATATCGTTAGCCTACAAAAATTAGCATCACATCGCACAGTTCTTCCAATAGGAATGATTAATTAATTAATATTACTTACTAATTAATTAAGAATTTCGTCGGCTTATAATAAAAGCGAGACGAGGCCCAACCATCTCTTATTGTCTTCTAATAAATAACGTCTGCTTCTTTAAAAAAAAAATTAAACAATATTGGCCCTAGCATAGATCCCTGAGGAACAGGGATCTATTCCAGATAGGATGAGATTCTATTTTCGAAAAAAAACTGTAGAAAAAAGCCTTTGCCAACAAACATCGATGAAGATGCAAGCCGTATATCACAGTACAAAATATTAGTTACGTAAATAAAAGATACAGGTGATCAACACAGTCAAAGGGTTTAATGTAATTTCAACTTATAGCACAATGCGCAATTCTTCTAGAAATAAATCAATTGAAGACAATAAGATTACAGCATAGCTAATTGACTACCATACAACAAGCTATCCATATTAACTTTACTCTTTGAAGCTATCGTACCGAAAATGACACCTAACCTGATTTTCCTTGCCCCCGACAGCAAACAGCTGTCGGAAGAATAGCGGTTGTCTATTTGATTTAGGGCTGTTTTTTCCAACCCCAGATAATTAATTAATCGATCGAGATTAATTTATCGGAGGAATTATTTTGAATTTTTGACAGATCTTCCATACAAAAATTGTCAGACGTCAATTTTATTCCACGATAAAAATTATCTGACGGTTGAAAAATCAGCCATTAAACTGACAAAATTTTCGGGTTTTGGACTTGTAACATTGATTGATGTTCGATACGGTACGGAAACGTATCGAGTGGTTGTGAATAGCTATGCTGGTAATGTTAACGGTAGTCCCAGGTCAAATATAAAAGCGAAATAAAATCTGATAGCATTTGAAAACAATTCAATAAAATCGTAACCAAAACCACTAAAAGTCGATAACGCAATCGAACCGCTTTTTAATCTAAAACAACGCCATCTATAGACTACAAAGTTAAAACCTTACCTGAGAGTACTCCGTTTCTCCGCTAGAGCGAGCTGCTGCGCCACCGTGAGAGGCCGCGGCCTGTTCGGTCGAGGTATTGGGGCGCCAGGGAAGGAATCCCTCCCTTCATGGGCTGGTGCATCATCGATAGGCTCTTGTTCGATTTCCTCGCCAATTACGAAGTTTGCTGCTGTGCCCTGGAATTGGAGAAATGAGGACATGAGTAAGATTAAGAAATAAGATTTTTGTTCTATAGTGTTAGCGAAATACGGGCACACCCCGGACACTCCATACAACGCTCGCAAAATAATTACCTACTACTACTACATTAAAAAATAACGTTTGTATACGTATGAATGTGTGCGTTAGGTACTTGTTTTTGCGAGCGCTCTGGCTGAACACAATGCGAGCTCGAACGCAAAGGTGGGCGTGGCCAAAAAGCACGCTGTCTCATCTGGCTTCGTGTCTGACAGAGATAGTATCAGTGATGAGCAGTTAGGCGATAGTATACACACACAACGTCTAGTTCACACTCACAAACACCGTTCCGCACTGAAACGACACGTTAGACGATGCACACATGCGCAATAACGCTAGTGTTTACATTCTCATTGACATGCACCGCCATTCAACAGATATTGCCCGCCGGACGCGCAGTCGGTCGGGCGATTGATATTATTACCTACTGTTTATGCCGTACCTATTAGATAATAAATGTAATTATTATCATTTTAGTTGACTACCTCTATATTGTTTTTAAAATGATTTACCTGTCTTATTTTGTTTATCAATACCTAAACCATTAGGTAAACAATCTTGATTCTTGACACAACTATTTTTATTACCTAAATAAACAGTTTAAAAATGTAGTGTTTATTTACAATCGAATCTACACTAATAATAATATAATCTACACTAATATGATAATGAGGAACGTTTTTTATTTTTGTATGTTACGAATAAACTTAGAAACTACTAGACCGATTTAAAAAATTCTTTTGCCGTTAGAAATCTACATTATCTCTGAGTAACATAGGCTATATTTATTACTAGAAATAATTAGAGATCCTTAGAAATCCCTACTAAAACCAACCCAAAGTGTAAAAAATAGCCATGAAATGTCATTCATCGCATGCGCTGCGGAAAGTATTGATGATAGAACAAAAAAATGTTCTACAATATTATAGAACATATCAATATCTACAAAAAACTTTGCGAGACCATATGTCCAACTATTGTAGTTATATCACTATAACTACTTTTTTACATTGTAAAAGTTGATAGAAATGCCGATCAAAATCAGACTATGTTATCCATACTTTTGTACTAATTCTTATCCAAATAAATTGTTTTGTATTCAAGACTGTATCAATACCTGTTGGTTACTTTTTGAATTATTGAAATCAGACATTCCATTCAAAAGATATTACGAAATTAAAAATGTCAGTAGAAACAAAAAATACACGCCGACGACGCGCCGCGCCGCCGCCGCGCCGCTGTGGCTCCACGCAGCGCAGCGATAAAATTCTCGTGTCCACAGTGTTTGTAACAAAACTCCTCCGAAACGGCTTGACCGATTCTTATGAAATTTTGTGTGTATATTCAGTAGGTCTAAGAATAGGACGTAAGCTATTTTTTTTTTAATTTTAGCTACTACTATTGATCGTGTAGGGTAGGGTAAGAGTAGGGAAGGGGTAGCGTAGGAGTAAGGTATGAGAAGAGTAGGGGCTGGTGTAGGACACCACTCGCGTGGTGTCCGAAGTCGCGCCGGGCAGCTAGTTAATAATAATTTGAGTAAGATCTAGAGATTTATGAATTTCAAAACAAGTAACACATCAAGATTGTTTTCATATAGTATGTACATACTTACCTAAAGTTTTTGGGTATAGGTTTTTAGCGGACAAAGTAGTAACTACCTACATAGATACTCACAGACGTACGCTGAGGTAGGTAGGTACTTGCCTACATTTTAGTGCCCACGAAGACAGTTTGTGTTATTTTTGGTGGGGTAAGTAATTATAACAGTAGGTAACTACTAGGTATGCAGATAAGTATAATAATATTCTATTGGGTAAACTATGATTATCCCACATGATGTTATGTTCATTTATTACGTAAGACGATTTGAGGGGGAAGGGGTTATAACAAGTCTTATTTTTACTTACGTGGGGGTGGGAGGGGTCTAGACTGTTCTTAGAAAGATCACAAAAGTAAACAAAAATTATAAGTTTTTAATTTTTTGCTACTTTTTCTACGCAATTTTGGTAGATACTGATCTTACGTAAGATTAAAAAGGGGGGTTCATCCAAGTCTTTTTTTTTGTTACGTTGGGGTAGGGGGGTCAGAAAGTGGTTAAAATTGTATTACGTAAGAAATGAACAGCCCCATACCTAGGTACTACATCCGTGGCAAGTCATCGACTCCGTACATCATGTAAGGACGTACCCTTTTTTTTGTTATCTGGGGACACCTACCTATTGTACTTACCTACCTACTGAAAATTGAATGAAATTAAGTCATAGATTTATAATAACGTCCAGATGCCTAGTACGCGCTGTCAAAATGCTTCGAATTCACAGACACCAAAATAGTGTATTCGTTCGTTAGCCCCGCCCACAGGCCGCCATTACGCGACAGACGTTCAACGCGTGTACGTCAGAAAACGCTGTTAAATATAATTGAAATAAAAACTTTTTTACAAAAAAAACAACCGACTTCAAAAAAAAAAACACTACAAAGTGAAAAATAACTTCAATTTCGGAAGTCGGTGTCTTTGGTTCCGCATTTTCGTTTTTTGACACCGACTTCCGAAATTGAAGTTATTTTTCACTTTGTAGTGTTTTTTTTTTTGAAGTCGGTTGTTTTTTTTGTAAAAAAGTTTTTATTTTTCACTTTTTAGTTGTACCTACCCCACATAAATTCAATTAACACTAGTGCATTGAAGAATTGAAGACACAACTCGAAGAATCATCAAAATTCGCATAGAAATGCCGGAGATGCAGTACATTTATGCATATAACTTCGTACATAAGAATAATTACCTAATATATTATATACTAAAACCTTCCTGAAAGTATGTAGATCACACTAATGAAAGAATTATCAAAATCGGTTCAGTAGTTTTTGAGATAATCGCGGACATACAAACATACATACATACATACATACATACATACATACATACATACATACGGGTCGAATACAGAACCTCCTTTTTTAAAGTCGGTTAAAAATGACGGTTTGTGCAGTGAAATCGTGTAAAAACTACACTCCAAAAAAAGACAAGGATACGAACATCACATTTCACAGGTAAGTTTGCAATTTTATGATGAATTTCTACGTATTTCATTGAAATTATTACGAAAACAAAATAAAAACAAAACGACGCCATAATATTTGAGTATTGCCAAGGTAAGGCATGAAATATTTTTACCCTTTTTTTATGCTGCGATATTTTAATATTGTATAATGTTACGAAATCAACATTATTATTATCAACAAAATGATATCAATGGTTGCCAAGGGTATGAAATACTTTTACCATCTTTTTTAATACTACGATATTATTGAGTCAACAAACGGATTTGGAGCGAAACAATATTTTAGGTATGTTTGTTACATTAACGTATCATCATCATCATCATCAGCCTATAATGTTCCCACATTAACGTATGTTTAGCGATAATTCTCAAACCAGTACCACTCACAAAGTTTCTGATTTATAATATTAGTACCTATGATATTAAAAGTTTTTTGTTCATTCACACATGTTTACGAAAACCATGTTAAAAATAATATTATAACAATCTTCAAAAACTATCATAAGAGTCAATCGGTATGAATGTAAAAGGCGGGTTTCATTTTGTACACATATAATAACTATATAATTACCTAAGTGAATATGAATAAGAAAACTACACGAATTTTCCCACATTTTGGGGTAATCATTTTGCGCTGGTATTAGAAAACGTCACGCACACAACTGCAGAAACGATAATAATACACTTGCGGTGGGCGGTACCAACGCACACGCGTATCACTAAATGCATTCAATAAGAACGGTGCGTTTTGTACGGAACACTCAATCTGGACGTTATTATAAATCTATGAATTAAGTATTTTGCAAGCAAATAGAATGAATCAATGAACCAAGTAGGTAATATACAGCAGGATTTTTTAGAAATGTCGTGGGATGATGGGACATACTTTACGCTCAAAATACCAACTGCCGCCGTTTACGTGCTTTACGTGATGAAATTATGCATCAATATAAACAACTTTTACTATGAGGCCAACCTTGCCTGCCAGCTGAGTTTTTTTTCATATTTCAGGGTTGGACCCATAATGAAACTTGTTCGTATTCATGACTACTTTCAAATCACCTGGTAGGTATAAAAATGATAAACCCTGAGCGTATGATGAGTGTACGGTGTCGCGAGCGCACACCATAGATAATAGGTATGTAGGTACTATGTAGGTAGTAGGTATCAATCTCGTAATGTTGAGTGAGTAGCGGTAGATTGCTACAAGAGTTGTCACTTGCTTACTCAATTATTATAAGGGTGGTTTTGTAGTGTGATAGAGTAGGTTTAGGTATACCTATTAATTAAACACTACTATAAAATAAAATATAAATTTTTATTATCACTAATAATAACAATAGACTAATAACTAAAATGCGCGGCGTGAAAGAAAGAAAGAAATGGCATGCATTACATTTATGCAAATACTTATTATTATGCATTTGGCGTCGAGATTTGTTGTAGCGGAGTGGCGAGTAGTAAAAGTACTCTGTAGTGGCACAGTATGGCGAGGGCGTCCGAGGGGCACGATCCGTGCGCAGGGGACGCGCCGGCGTGGGCGGCGATCCGATAGTCCTCACGTCGGTCTTCGGCGGTAGGTATATAGGCACGTCAAATTATATTAGCTCGTGTACGCACGGTACTTGTAGAAAATGATTCTTTTTCTCTTTTGGAACCGACAATTGTGATATGAATGATTGTGCAACTTTAGACAGAAATAGGATAGTGAGTATTGCTTATCTTTTTCAAAAACTGAAAAATATTTGACATGATCCATTTGAATGTAATTTTGAGCATTTAGTATTTATAAAAGAAAAAAGAATTAGGTTTTACTCACAATTTTATTTTCAAAAGCAAAATCTATTCATTTACCTACTCCAGGAACATTTTGAAATTGTGCAGAAATTGCTTTATGTACTTCTGCTCGAATGACTCTAGTGTCGATCTGAAAAAAAAAACAGAATATATAAGTGAAGACAATTACAAGACCCATCCAACCACACACCATCCCAGACCCATCTTCACAATAAACTGACCCAGTTATAAAACCACTTCTAAAAAAACTAAAACCCGACTAGGTACTGTAAAGGATGAAACAAGAAAGTACCTTCCCGTGGTCGCATGCTACTATAGCTTATATTATGTATGTTAGTACAGTCAGCATCAAAAGTCGATTAACACTATCGTTTTTACATGTTCTTAAATTGACAACAATTTTTTTCAATAAACTGATTTTTCACTTTTCACATAATAGACAAGAGTATATATTCTAAAAAAAATTCTTCTGCTGCAATTTTGAACAAATATTTTGCTCAATAACTAAGATTAAAAAATCTGAAGTGTTAATCAACTTTTGATGCTGACCGTACAGCGGCATGCAACCACGGGAACGCACTTTCTTGTTTCATCCTTTTCAGAACTCGGGTTTTAGTTTTCAAACTTATTTTTTATTTAATCATTTTGGGGCTTGTATAATTTTTTTTTTTTTTTTAAACTGCCCCACACTAGGATTTTCTCCTGTATTGTGGGTGCGTTTACAAACATTTAAACTCACATACACAAACACCCAGACCCGGAACAACTACTTGTAGATCATACAAATATTTGTTCCGTGCGGGAATTGAACCCGCGACAAGCAGCGCAGCAGTCACTCGCTTAACCACTACGCCAACCGTGCCGTCAATTTATGTTTTTGATTTTCATTTGTCTAATTATGACAAGTAGTTTTTAAGTTATGAGGGAACAGATGAACATACATACATACTTACATACGTAGATAGATACATACCGGTCAAAATCATAACCCTCCTTTTTGCTTCGCCGTAGTCGGGTAAAAATGTTTAATTTTGGTCTACGTGAATTTGAGGGGATGGTAACGACCTAATATGAGTAATATGTCAATTATACACTCAAAATAATACTTACGGTTGGGACGTATCCGGTGCAGGAGGAACATTTTCTTTATTGAAGAAACATCCCCTCAGTGTTCTTTTGAACTTTTTTTTGCGATGGGCACTTAGTTTTAGGCGCCCCTTTCGTCCCATTCGCCAATTCTCTTTTGGATCTGTTCCATAAAAAAACCAACATTATACATACATATACAGGGTCAAATTAAATTAGCAAGTGAAACTCCGTAGACGTGATGGGTATCGTTATCTAACCATGATAAAACAAAAAAATAATAATTTTATGACTTTTGAGTGGAGAGGCACTTGTAAATATAAGTTTAAATATACAGTTTTTTTTATGTAAACTTCACAGACGTGTTTGGTATCGATTTCTCAATACGATAAAACAAAAGAAAACAGATTTTCTATGTCATACTTCAAGTAATAACTTTAGAAGCGGTCGTTGACCCCCAAGAAATACATCAAATCTTTTTGACTTTTATTTTATCGTGTTTAGATAACGATACCCATCACGTCTGCAGTTTCGCTAGCTAATTTAATTTGACCCTGTAATAATAAAGTAATTTACCTACACACTATTATTTATTTATTTTATAAAAGTAATGCATTTATTCATATACCGTTTTTTTTTTTTAGTACTAGCTTTTGCCTGCGATTCAGTGGTTTAGGTTCTCCGCTTCGCCTCAGACGTGAGTGCGAGGCGCTTCAAAGGCAATGACGAATAGCGATGCGCGGCGCGGCGTAAGTATTTTGCTACGTCCTAAGATCAGCTGCTGCCAGTTCGTAGATTTAGTAATCTATAGATAGACATTATATCTATAATGTGGTATAATAGTGCTTATTATAATATAGTTCTACTATAAGTACCTACCGATATAAATATCTATAAGTACCTACAAAAGCTAAAAAGTTTGAATCTTACAAACTAGGTACCAGTTTAAGTTTTTTTTTTGTCAGGTAGCCTATTTATTGAGAAAGATTATGTTATAGGTTATGAAACATCACACTGCGACTCATGGGAGCGGAGCAGTAGGATAGGTTCCTACGGGAAAGCGGGTAAAAGCGTGGGGAAAAGCTAGTAGGTACAAGTATGCCAATAGCCTAGTACAATAAAAAACCAGCACCCTAATTGCGTAACACACTATCGATCGGAATCTGAATTATTTTCAAGCAAATTGCTAATCCATTGCTTCATAAGTTCTTCAGATTCCGATTGATAATGTGTTACGCAATTGCCCCGCTGGTACATACCTACATACGTTATCAATAGTGTATCGCTTTCACCCGACTGCCACATTGATTTTACGATATATTATTTTCTCACTTTGTAGGTACATAAGTAGGTATAATAAATTTTTGTTACCCACTTAAAATACAAATAATACGAGTTAGGAATAGGTGAGGGACAGTGGTTAGGTATATGTACGGATAGCTACTAAATACCTAGAGGTACTACTCGAGCTACCTCAGTGCTGCCACCTTAGCGTTTTCGGAGTCAGATTTAGCGCTTTTTTGGGTCACTTAGCGCTGAAATTTTAATATTAACTCCTAGCGGAAAATATAGCGCGTTTCGGCAAAAAGTAGGAAATAAGCAGGCAACACCGCAAACCGCAATTCGTTCGTTCGTTTAGGTTCCGTTTCATATGTTTTGGGTAGGATAATCCCCGAATAATATAAATTGTTTCTGGTCGTCGGTTTACAATGTGCCTTTATGCAGTAAGAATAAAGTAGAATTTAGAATGTCAAATAGTTTTTATTCGTCGACTAACGACTATTCACGCATTTCAATTATTCTTATTGAAGTGCATGTCTTGTTTTGAAGTGAACCTTCTGATATCGAAATCGATTAGCCATTAAACTTAAGACTAACTAGACTTGACTTATACCTATTACGACTATGTTAGATGTATGATTAGATTATAAATACAATTTTTATTGAAATAAATAAAAACTTCTTACAATTATGCCTTTTTTTAATCATGCAATCTAGCGGATTCTAGTGCTATTTTTTGATTATGCAGTCTAGCGGAATCTAGCGCTATTTTCAAGCGCTTTTAGCGCTCTTTGGTCTCAGAGAGGTGGCAGCACTGAGCTACCTACATAAAACACCGCGCCGCCGCGCGCCGTCGTCGGCGCCGCGCCCGCGCTAGTGTTTACATTCTCTTTGAAGCCGGCCGCACGCCGCGCCCGCGCCTGTGCCAAGCCCCAAGTCTTAGCTAGCTACAGGCTAGGAGTCTAGGACACTTAGGAGTTGAGTAGTAATAGCGCAGGCGGGCGATGCGATGCGACGGGGTGGTTCGGGGGAACAAAAAATTTCACGCGGACGAAGTCGCGGGCAGAAGCTAGTTATATTACTTATAACAAAAAAATATACTCGAGGAGGTCCCTACACAAATAGATTAGTTATAAGAAATCGTACGACTTACCCATTGTTTATTTGTAGTTGTTCACATCAGCACCCTAATTGCACACACTTGTAACACACTATCAATCGGAATCTGAATCATTTTGAAGAAAAAAGACACAACACACTCTCACAACAACACGTCTGTACACTGTCTGTACAATACGTAAATAACGCAATGAATGTTGTTGAACTGTCAAAATGAAACCGATCCCGATTGATAATGTGTTACGCAATATTGCCCCGGATTTCTTCAATCAACACAACTTCACTAACACAGCGTCCACTCAAACCCACAATTCCAATTTCAAATGAAAATACGGAGTCCAAATTGTAGTGCGAAGTCAAACAGATAATGTAATAAGTAGTATCGAAATCCAAAGTTCAAGCCAGGGGTCAATGTAGTGTTTACGTGCGAATGATAATAATAATTTATAACGCAGGGGAGTTTAGTCCACATACGTACGAACGACGTAGGCCGCAGCTGCAGACTGAGTCGAACGAAATAATTCAAAACGTGCGCGTGACATATTGTGCAAGTGTGCGTGAGCGTCGTCCCCCGCACCGCGCCGGGGGGAACAGTATTGAGTGAAATGCACGATAATTCCATAGTAAAACGAGCGCGTAAAAATTACGAAACGTCCTTTAGAATATAGAGTTTTATGAAAAAACCACTGCATAAATCAATTACAAATAAAGCTTATTGAACTCTTCGATAATTGAACTTTGTCGGTACGGTTTTTGTTTTGAAGATTTTGTCCATCTTTTATTACTTATTTACACCCAAAGTTACGTTAAAATTAGCAAGAAAAACGAAACTTTGTTGGCTCATAACTTTTTAATGGCTTATTATTTTACAATTCTGCTTCCGTACAGACACAATTAATAATTAGACAAAACGATACAATGTTTAACTTTGGACGTACGATGTCAAATAGTGGAGTAATTTTGTCCAGAAATTCGTATGGAAAAATTTCGGTTAAGTGTATTCTTAAAGAGCCGGCGACGAATACGCCGAAGTGCGGGGTGAGGTGCGGTAACTGATGTTAGTGCGGGGAAGGGAGTGTCCTTTCTGTACGTAGTACTTTAAGTATTCTGTGATACGGGTATAGTATAGGTGCAGCCCTGTCTAACTCTCCTTGGAATACAGGCGAGATGGTACAAGCTAATGAAGATATACCACTTCGTACTTAATAATAGTAACAGAAGTCTTTGTGAAGAGGCTCGTCCGCGGAAGAACGACCACCATACAATTACCATTTCTGCCATCAAGCAGCGTAGCCGTATTCCGCGGGATAATTTCGCAATACACTAACCGCCTTACTAATAAAAGTATTATATCAGATGAATAGTTGCACACCGATTTCTCTCTTTCAGTCGTCAGTAATTTGACTTTCGAAAGAAGAAGACAAAGCGTTGTGTAACTATACAGACGCTATACAACGTTTATTAGTAAGGGGGTAAAAGTAGCAATCAAATCAAATTCAAAGACATGTGACATCTATCAACTTCTACTGGGCCGGCGTGGTAGATTACGGCCCACTCCCCAGCAGTGTCCCAGCAGTGGGAACATTATTGCCGGATTAATGCTATATTTACATCTTCGCGCCGGAATACAGACGTGAATATGTAGTAAACACTTGAAGCAGATACTTACAGTTTCCTTCGCCTCTTCAGAGTCAATTTTCTCAAAGTTATCGCTTTCACTTGAGGAACAACGGGCCTGGTCCTGTTGCTCAGCCATCTTATGCCCTGAAAAATAAAGAAAAAAGAACATTTATTATGTGACAATCTATAAATCCAAAGATGGATAGGATGTATCTGCAAGAGGGAGCGCACACACTGTCCACCCGCGAACTCGCGACCATCATCATCATCCGAGACGAAGTAACTATTTAGTAATCTGTGATCCGAGTGCGCATGGTCTTTTTAAGGAAATTTCAAAACGGCTGGTTGACACTCCCCGTGACCCAATGGCTGGCTTTTACCTTGGCCAAAGGCTAAGCATTGCCATACAACGTGGTAATGCCGCCAGTCTCTTGGGTACATTACCAGTCGACAGAGATGCGGATGAATTTTTCGACGCTATATTTTAGTTTTTGTATAGTTTTAGTTATGTTAGGTTTTAACTTTGTTATTTTTGTTAATTACGGATATAAAATGAATAAATATCTTCCTTTTAGTAAATGCATCTGCCTAGCCTTGAGATCAACGTTGAGATCAACTTCCAGTCTAACAGGATGCAGCTGAATACAAGTATTTTACATGGAACAACTGCCTATCTGATCTCCACAACCTTAGACGTCAACGCACCTATCGCAATATTTTGCAAACACCTGCTGTACCATTAGCAATGAAACGACTGAGCCCACCTTGTGGATATTTAGTAATGTAAACGCCTACTCAAATGTGAATAGCAACAAGTTGTGAGTGATCACTTTAATGTAATATGTGTAGCGGTAGGCGTACGTAGAGAAAATTGTTGGCAGTGAACCAGCTGCAGTGGGTTGTGGGACTTTTTTTTTTTTACACCCGTTCATATAGGTAAGTAAAGTGCGACGATGCAAAACTACAACGCTACAAGGTTCTTGTGGCCTAAATCGGAACTAACGCCGTCATTTTGCTTTTGTGACAATTTCACGAATGTTTACCAATAACGGTCCCATGTCAAAGTCATTTAGGCGGCAAAAAATCCTTGTAACACTGTATTATGAATGTATTTTCCCGGATCAAGTAGTGTTATTGGGAATTTCTTAGGTAGCCGGAGTTTGGAAGTCGACGGTATGATACCCCCGTGTCTCGGAAAGCACGTGGTCCTGCGCCTGATTCACAACTATTCGACAGGCTTCAGAATCGAAAATGATCTTAGGTATCTACTCTGATTTGCGTAGTCCCCGACAGCAAATAGCTGTCGGAAGAATAGCGGTGGTCTATTTGGTTTAAACTGTCAACATTTTCTGGTTTCTGATTTGTGAACAGCGTTCTAAAGGACTCCTTCGATAACATTGATTGACATTCGATTCGGCACGGAAGCGTATCGAACGTTTGTGAATAGTTATGCTGATCTCTCTCCGGTCGCGTCGGATTGCCGTCTCGTCGGAGAACGAGAGTGAGGGAAGAGAGAGTGCACCTGTGTCTGCGCACACACTTGTGCACTATACAGTGGCGGCTTAGTAGGCTGGAGCCTAGGGCGGCAGATTTTAGGGGCGGCAAATTTGGGGCTAACATGTTTTTTAAATGTCTTACTGAAATTAAAAAGATTAATATTTATATACCTACCATGTTTTTTTTGGAAAGAATAAACAAAGAGAATGCTCAAATTCAGGCTTCTACCGTACCTAGATTTTATCACAGTTGCCGATTTTTACAAATCTCTTTGCAAGTTTTTCGTAGCTGATGATGAACGAGAACATTTTAAGTATTTTGAAGGAAAGGCGAAGCAGTATACAAAAGACATGGGACATTATTGTAGAGGTCGGTAGGGGCGGCAAAACTTGAATAGCCTACTGGCGGCAAATGTGTAAATCCGCCACTGGCACTATAAGGCGCTGGCCACACAGAAAGGACGTAAGACGCAGACGGGGCGCGGGCATTTGTCTCTACCGCGTCTCTTTCATACAAAATGTATAGAAGCGTCGCGACTCAAAACATACAGAACAGACAGGGCGCGGGCGCAACGCTGGTACTTTTGCGCCTGTCCGCGACGCGCCCTCGTCTTACGTCTCTTCTGTCTGGCCTGCCCCTAACATACCCCGCGCCGAAGGCTAGTCTCCGCTGAGACTGGTCGCCATGGCCGAAATTCCGCTTGGAGGACTTTATTCATTTATTTAGGTTTTACCTTTTTTAACTATCCAAGGTCATTCTTGCCTTGTCTTCTGACAGCATTCCTTCTCACCAGATGCGTTGATTTAATTACTTATCACATATACAAGTTGATACAACTGCTCATAACTGCCTTCTTGACCCCCGCAACACAACATATGTTATCAAAGACTTGTCGTAGCAGATGATTAATAATTATTTGTATATTAACTGATAACGCTCAAGCTCCGACTAGAAAGCTTGCACCAATATTAGTATAATAATCAGAAGTAGGTATAATAATGCTCCTGAGTCCTCATCCTGCTACACGTTCGCGAAGCATGACCAGTACTATCTGCACTGAACTGTCAAGAATAAACAAAAATTGTTTCCACCCAACTCGAGATTTAATTTATTTATTTATAGTTAATTAAAATGGTACAACACCAATTACATTAATTAATATAGAGTCTATAGACAATAATTACGTTGACAATATAAATATCCATACTATATAATATACTATATACCTACTCGTATACTAGGTATAGCCATACTAATATCACAGAATACTTAAAGTACTACGTACAGAAAGGACACTCCCTTCCCCGCACTGACATCAGTTACCGCACCTCACCCCGCACTTCGGCGTATTCGTCGCAGTTCTTTAACAAGAGCCAGTACTTTAAGTATTCTGTGCAAGAGCGCTCGCAAACACAAGTACCTCACGCACACATTCATACGTATACAAACGTCATTTTTTAATGTAGTAGTAGTAGGTAATTATTTTGCGGGCGTTGTATGGAGTGTCCGAGGTGTGCTAATATTAAAAATTCGAAAGTAACTGTCTGTCTGTCTGTATGTTACCTTTTCACGCCTAAGCCACTGAATCGATTTAGATGAAATTTGGTATAGAGATAGTTTGAGTCCCGGGGAAGGATATGGGATAGTTTTTATCCCGGTATCCCCACGGGATCGAGACTTATGCGGGTGAAACCGCGGGGCACAGCTAGTATAGTATACAGGGTGAAACTAAATTCACGGGCATCCTTTTAAGGGGTCATTGTACTCATCATTATGAAAAACTTTTACTATGGGACTAAACCTAAAATCGCGAAAAAAAACCAGCTGTTCCTTGCATTTATGTTCACATAGGTAACTCGTCAAAATGTAGGAAAGAGCTGATTTTTTTTCGCGATTTCAGGTTATGTCCCATAGTAAAAGTTGTTCACAATGATGATTACAATGACCCCTTAAGGACCGATACTAGTTCAGATTGCGAAAATTGCCTTAGCATTAACGGCTGTAGTTCCAACAGTTCTGCAGTTTTCACTTTGAAATTAATATACGATAAAGATGAGGACTACTGCGAGGTGTCGTCGGTTGCGAAAACACGATTGCATACAATTTTCTCGATACAAAGAAGTCTCAAAGTTACCTCTAAACCGCAAAATAAAAGGAGAATATTCAATGAAAATTTTCAAATTAGGCCATGAAAATTTGCAAGCTAATCAAACTATGCATAAAGCAGGTGTCATAGGTTCGTTTTTATTTTTTTAGTCGTTAAATTTAACGTAAAAAGATGAGATCCGAAATATCCAGCTTTATAACCACTCATACCTTGAACCGCTCTGCCGCCCGGCCCCCAACAGGACCCCGATTCAGTACTTGTCAGTACCGCTTCGGCTATCAGACGGGGAACCCGCGTCACTTTGCTTGCGCTCAAAAGACCCGATTGACAACGTTTTATGTTCTGAAGAAATTATGTAATAAAGTAAAATGAAATATAGATGTAAAATATAAGGCCTCGTATTTTTATTTTTTCCAAATTTTGTAGTTTTCATTCATAAAATAATTTTTGAAATGGTTAAAAATCGTAATCTCATGTCAATGTCAAAACATTGTCAAAAATTTAGGGAGGTAAACGTACCTATTTTAGACAGTTCCCAATGTGTAATGGTGTTTTCAATATATTCAGTAAAACTATTTTTGTAAATAATTTTATCTATTTATTGATACAGGGTGTAAAAAGACTTTAGCCGTCGTACATCAAACTAAGTAACATTGCACAAAAGATCTGTGACAAAAGTAATTGCTGGAAATCGACTTTAATTTTTGGTGTAAACATTTGCTGTATGCGCACTACCACAAACAGTAAATTTTGCACCGGCATGTAACTATACAGGGGTCCTGGAGGTATTTAAAGTTGTGTTATAATATCAAAACTTGTTTTCGTCAAAAATATCAGTGAAAGTTGTAATTTTGACCTTAATAATAATATCTCCGTAACCAGAAAGTTTCTAGTACAAAGAAATGATTACAATAATGGGGAGTACAAGTGACTCTCGGCTCGTTGTGTCTTTTTAAACCCGTTATGTTGTAATAGGAGACCAGAAACTATGATCTGCATTAACTAATTTTGAAAAAAAAAATACAGTCGGCATAAAATTAGCCAATTTACACAAAACCTTTATATTCTCTACGGTTTTCATTCATCGCAAGTAATCACAAATTACCACTGACAGATTTTGAGAATTAATTATGTACAGACGCCAGCACATCAAGCTACTACAACCTGTCATATTTCTTTAATAGATTTTCAGCTTTATCGCTAAAACATATTGTTCAAAATTGATTGGGAAAATTTAAAAGTTTCGGCTAGCTTGATGTGTTGGCTGTGCTTGATACATGTAATTTTTTTTGGTTTAAGTTAATACATTTTTGATCAATATTCAGCCCGGAGGCTGAGTTGTGCCTCTTTTCGTCTTCAGCCTCCGAGTTGACGCAGATGCTAAACGATCTTGGTACGGCAAGCCTAGAGGTTGGACTTCAGATGAATATGTCAAAGACCAAGTTGATGACGAACAGTGCGCATCGCAGGATCACTGTGACGGGTGTGGAGGTCGAATACGTTGATGAGTATCTCTATCTCGGGCAAATAGTCTCTTTCCAGGCAAGACAAAACAAAGAACTTGCAAGACGCACCGAAAATGCCTGGATGAGCTAATGGGCCATGAAAGATATAATGAAGGGTGATCCTTCCTTGTCCCTTAAGAGAAGACTCATTGACGTGTGCATACTTCCCATCCTCACATACGGTGGTCAAACGTGGTCTTTGACAAATCAGCAGAGGTCCACGCTCGACGTTTGCCAGAGGGCTATGGAACGGAGTATTCTGGGTATCAAACTAACGGATCGGATAAGGAATACGACCATCCGTTCCATCATAAAGATAACTAATGTCACTTGCAACTCCAAAACAGACCAGGTCTCGATAAAGTCAGAAGCTTGCTCATAGACCACAAACGTAAGACAAAGGGGCCGGTTATACTCTTCGGATTTCTGTATAATTTTTGGCACTGTATGGATGTGGTCTATTGTGCTGTATCTTCCTCGAAAGCCGTCTGATCCGGTGGCTAAAACTCGGTAGAGTACAGTTCTTCGCGCTAGAAGATTCGTGACGATGCTTGAAAACAATTTATAGACACGTTACTAAAAAGTTTTTTGCCACCGCCTTCCGAAATTAAAGTTATTTTACACTGTGGATTTTTTGGAAGTCGTTTTTTTTTTTGTTAAAACGTTTTTATTTCTCGCTTTTTAGTGGGTCTGCTTATAACTTATCTAAGTATAAATAAGCGACCATAATAAGGTATTTGGATGTACATTGAGCAACGTTCGTATCATATCAGAAAAAAGAAAAGGATTACTTTCCAAATATAAATTAGCTTGCAACATGTGTAACTTGACATTTTACCTTGATTCTGAGCCTGAATCAAAACTGGACTTAAATAAAGCAGCAACTTCTGGTATAATATCTTCTGGAATTGGCTATTCCCAATTTGACGAATTATGTGCATCAATGGATTGTCCGTCTTTCTCTCAAAACCATTATGCTAAGGTACAAAATGAGGTATATGATGACTGGCGAAAAACCGCTATAAGTGTGATGCAAGAAGCTGCAACACGAGAGCGGAATGCAGCTATTGCGGAAGGGCGTATAAAAAATGGCATCGCTTGCATTGATGTCATTGCAGATGGCGTTTGGTGTAAGCGTTCTTATAACACAAATTTTTCTGCCCTGTCTGGAGCTGCAGCTATAATTGGAAAAAGGTTTGGCGAAGTATTATACATAGGAGTGAAAAATAAATATTGCTGCATATGTACACGAGCTCAAAACAAAGGAGACATTCCAGGGGAACATGTTTGTTTTAAAAATTACAGTGGTTCTTCAACTGGTATGGAGTCGGATATAATATTAGAAGGATTCAAACAATCAATTTCAATGCATGGGCTTATTTATGAACGTATGGTGGCGGACGGTGACGCTAGCACATACAAAAAAATTTTGGAAGGTCGTCCTTATCAAAATTGTACAGTAGAAAAAGTTGAATGTAAAAATCATATTTTCAGAAACATGTGCAAAAAATTGAAGAACATAACCACGGAAACTAAATACCCATCCTGCTTAAGAAAAAAAATGACGACTCAAAGAATTTTAGCTATTCGAAAAGTTATTTGCTCCTCCATAACAGAACACATTTCTAGAGTCACGAACTTTGATACAAAAGTAAATAGCCTATTCACAGATATCACAAATTCTTATAACCACGCATTCGGAAATCACGACAACTGTCAACCTTATTACTGTACTAGCCAAAAAAACAATGAAGATGTTACTTTAATTTTGAAAACGTGCGCTATTTGGAATAGAATAAAGTTTATAGTGAATACTGTAGCAGCTAAAGCTCGAAGTTTGATGCACAATACTGATAGCAATAAAGTAGAATCCTTCAACAACATTATTGCTAAATTTGTTGGAGGGAAACGTATTAACTTTTCCTTACGTCAGGGCTATGAGTCGAGATGCAACGCTGCTGTAGTTTCATTTAATACAAAACGCCCTCTCTCCACTCTACATAGATCAATCTTGGGGAAAAGCACCAGACCACTAGTGCTTCAATTAGAGGAGAAACGTTTTAGGAAACGTAAGGGTGTGTTTAAAGATTTAAGAAAGGATAGAAAACGAAAAAAAATTAATAACAAAGAAAGTAGTAAAGATTATGGTGAACATTGTCAAAAGCCAGATATGACCACTTTAGAGTACGATCGCTGCAAAGAGGACTTTTTAAAAACTTTACCAAGCTCAGAAGAAGACAGAAGAAACGTTGAAATATCAACGATTCTTCAAAGAGATTCCAGTGAGTGGTTAGAACTTAGAAGGAAACTTCTTACAGCCTCTAATTTCTCCAAAGTGGTCAATAGACGTCAAAATTCTAGTGTTAAAAATTTAGTTAAAAATCTTATATATCCAAAAAATTTATGTAATGTGCCGTCCATAAAACATGGAATAGAAAACGAAACAACCGCAATGGAAAAACTAGCATCACAACTTAATATTAAAATAGAGCCTTGTGGTCTTTTTATTGATAAAGAGTTACCTTTTCTAGGTGCAACTCCGGACGGAGTTGTGCAGGGAGAAGACACAATAGTAGAAATAAAGTGTCCAATTTCTGCATTCAGGACTTCGTTGGACGATGCAATAGATAATAAAAAAATTAGGTTTTGGAGGAAAACGAAAGATGGACTTTCCATAAATTTGAAACATCCTTGGTACATTCAGGTGCAGGGACAACTACACATAACTGGGAGAAATACATGTATTTTTGGCGTATGGTCGGGATGCAAAAATCATATCAAAACTGAAATTATACAGAAAGACGATCATTATTGGGCACAATTCATGGAACCTAAATTAACAAATTTTTACTTATCATACATGTTACCAGAGTTATGTGATCCCAGACATACACGGAATATGGAAATTAGGGATTTAAGGGAATTCACATAAATGTTCTTGCTTTCGTCATTCTCCTCCTCTTGATTCCTTTTTTTTTTAATTTAAATGTTTTCATTAATAACAACTTATTTTAAAATTCGTTCTATTCTCCTCCTCCTCAAGTCGTACTCCTCATTACTGAGGGTCGTGATCCTCCCTTGAAAACAACTTTTCCCTGACGATGTTTCGCCATCTCTGTCTATCCTTGGCCAAGTGAAGCGCATCATGAAATTTCGTGTCAAGAGAAGAGCTTATCTGGTCAGACCATCGCAATGGGCTGCGACCTCTTGGTCGTTTACCATCCACCTTGCCGGTAACCATCAGTTGTTCGAGGTTATTGTGTTCTATTCTAAACCATCGTTAAAGCCAAAATGTATGAAACTTTCTAATCTTAATAAGCCGACTTATATGTACCAGCCGTTTGGGGCTGAAACACTACGGCCACAGGGTCCGAGTGCCCACTTAATTATTAGAGAAATCGCCAAGCGATTGGTCGACTCTTCACGTGACCAGAGGACTAGCCTATTTTTTGGCCAAAGAATCAGCAAAAAGAAAGTAATTTTAAGGCCGGCGCTCACTGACGGCATGGCACGGCGTGTCATGGCAGAGGATTTTATTACTAATCAAGTTATTTTAAATCTTATTTCAATGAGTTTAGAATTCATGTTACTTTATTTCGATACCACGATGCCGGGAAATGACGCTACGTGCCGCGGGACGCTGCGGCATGACGCGACGCGCCGAGGGATGCTACGGCATGACGTGTTATGCCGTTTCATTCCACGTAATTCCGCGGCGCGCCATTGCATCCCGCGGGACGTGTGGGTCACTTTGTGTCGAGGAATTATGATTGCTAAGCTGGTTGAAATAAGGTTGAAACTTGTGCAGCGGTCATTTCGGTTAATGGGGCGCAGTCCAGTCAGGGCGGGCTTTCAGCAGGATTCCACGGAACGCCGCGGGATGCCGCAGCACAACCTGCCGTGCCACGCCGTCAGTGAGTGAGCAATGGTTTTTGGTCGGTCATAGAACACTAATGCAGTAGGTATATTGCGGATTTCGCGGTAAACTTTGCTTGCGTGATGTAGGTTGTGATGTCAAACAAAAGATTGGTGTAGTTCGTTTGTAGACGTCGCTACTCAAATATTATGTATAAATAACTTTGTCATTGCTTTGTATTTGCTATGCGAATGATGAGCGTCCCATGTTTTTTTTGTTATTATATTATTATTTACCTGTCCATATAAAAGAATTTTATATATACTGCACATACAATGTGAAAGCTAATTTTTATGTGAATGTAATAAATGAATGTTAAGTTTAATCATTTTATTTCTTGACATCCTTCCAACAATAGTACAGTTCACCCTAACTGAATCAGTATGTCAGTGCGAGTGGGATAGAATGATACATAGCGCGGGGAAGTGGGGGCAAAATCTGAATTTGAGCTGAACTATTACAAGCCCTATGCCCATGAATTCAATTTCACCCTGTACAGGTTGAAATTGAAAACATGCGACAAATTGAAATGGGAGATTGTACTCATCATTATGAACAACTTTTACTATGGGACCAAACCTGAAATCGCGAAAAAAAAATCAGCTGTGCCCTACATTTTTACGAGTTATGCAAACCGCGAGGGCTGGTTTGAGTTGGCGCGGGAAAGGAGTTCCTGGAAGGACTTGGGGGACGCCTTTGCCCAGCAGTGGGACAGTACAGGCTAAAAAAAAAAAAATGCGAACATATTAATTAATGTAGGGAACAGCTGATTATTTTTCGCGATTTCAGGTTCAGTCCCATAGTAAAAGTTATTCATAATGATGAGTACAATCTCCCATTTCGAATTGTCGCATGTTTTCAATTTCACCCTGTATAATATATATATTTTTTTACATATCTTCTGCCCGAGCACTGGGCGACCCGTGCACTCGCGTTTCTATGAAGACAAAGATATTTATTATTTTCATAACAAAGGGGAGACAATTATAAGGAACAATATGGTTTCTTGTCAAAGTCCAATGTGATGAAGACTGTACTTGACACTTTTTGAGAACAAATGTCTCTACAATAAACTGCGCCTTAAACTAGATGTTAAAAAGATTGCGAAAATTGCTTTAGCATTAATGACTGTAGTTTCAACAGTTCTGCAGTATTCACTTTGAAATTAATATACGATAAAGATGAGGACTACTGCGAAGTGTTATAGGTTGCGAAAACACGATTGCATACAATTTTCTCGATACAAAGAAGTCTCAGAGTTACCTCTAAACCGCAAAATAAAAGAAGAATATTGAATGAAAATTTTCAAATTAGGTCATGAAACTTTGCAGGCTAATCGAACTATGCATAATCGTTAAATTTAACGTAAAAAGACGAGATCCGAAATATCAAGCTTTAAAACCACTCATACCTTGAACCGCTCTGCCGCCCGGCCCCCGACAGGACCCCGATTCAGTACTTGTTAGTACCGCTTCGGCTATCAGACGGGGAAGCTAGTAGGTAGCTATTTCCATACGCTGCAGTTCCGAGGTTTTAAGGTCTAATATCACACTTGTAGCGGTATCTACAACGCCACATGCGAACAACGCGTCATACTGACGTCACGCAAATCCTGCATCTCGCAAGCAGAGTTTACCGCGCAACTAGCATATATACAACGGCCCGACATGACTCATTGGGCAGTTGCCCGCCAGACACAACACCCGTCTGGTCGGAGGATCCTCCCTTTTCTATGGAGGTTGAGTGAACTTTACACCCTGTTCCTTATACCTCTATACACTATTTAAATGTACATATCCTACTTCCTGCTCAGCCACAAGCCTACCAAAAATAATAATAATAATAATCGCTAATATCATCACGAAACCATTTAACAATGCATTACGAATGCGGAGTTCCTGACAATTCCGACCCAAATTCTTTTGAGGTAACGGTCAAAATGCACAGAAGGCCCAAATAGGGATGATGACAATTTTTTTTTTTTTACTCTAAAAAGTATTTGTTTGCAAATAGTACAGACGACACCAACCTACCCGAAACTGTCTTTTCCCAATCAACTTTGAACCTTATGCTTAGCGATAAAGTTGAAAATCTACAAATTGTAGCTGCTTGATGTGCTAGCTGGGGCGTCTAGCGTCTGTAAAAACAATACTACGACAAGTCTAAAAGCTTAAAAAATTGCTAAGTTAGGAAAGTGGGCCTTTTTGGCGCAGCACTAAACTATATACAGGGTGAAATTGAAAACATGCGACAAATCGAAATGGGAGATTGTACTCATCATTATGAACAACTTTTACTATGGGACCGAACCGGAAATCGCGAAAAAAAAAATCAGCTGTTCCCTACATTTATGTTCGCATAACTCGTCAAAATGTAGGGAACAGCTGATTTTTTTTTCGCGACTACAGGTTTGATCCCATAGTAAAAGTTGTTCATAATGATGAGTACAATCTCCCATTTCGATTTGTCGCATGTTTTCAATTTCATCCTGTATATGGCAACAAATACTAGTAGTTGTTTTTATCTGATCTGGGTGAGTGGCTATAGAGGTATGACGAACAGGGTGTAAAGTTCCTCATCCTCCATGGAAAAGAGAGGATCCTCCGACCAGACTGCAAGAGCAGTGGTCGCCCAGTGAAAACGACCGCGACTTACGAGTTGTAGGGGTCCGAAGTCCGAACCCAAGCTGGCACTTTGCTTTGTGTAAATAATTTCATCACCAGCCCGCCATAATCCACCCCGAGGGCCCAGTGCGGGTTGGTGGATGTCACAATCATGTCTTCGAATTTTTGGTTCTAGGACATGCCGGTTTCCTCACGATGTTTTCCTTCACCCTTTTGACAGCAGTGGTGATGAAATAATTTACACAAAGTAAAGCGAATGGCTGGGTTCGAACCTACGACCTACACCTCGTAAGTCGCGGCCGTTACCACTTGGCCACCACTGCTCTCCACTTTTGTATGAAACAGCTGATTTTTTCTTATTATCTACGAGAAATTTCTACGCTAGGATCAAGTGCTGAATTCTTCCTTTACCCTTTTGAGAGCAGTGGTGATAAAATTAAATACACAAGCTAATCTCATTTAATTTCGTGCTGATAAAGAGGAAGCTGCGCAAAGTGTACCTTCTGTGCATATTACTTTGGCTTTTCGAAGTGCCAGATGGAATCCGTTGATGAAAATCGATGAGATTCCGTTATGCGGGTAGATGCTATTATCGAAGCCCCGTAAAATTAAGGGTAATGCTTGGGAGACCATCTGATGTCTTCAGATTAGTTTTTAGGGTTCCGTAGTCAACAAGGAACCCTTATAGTTTAGCAATGTCCGTCTGTCTGTCTGTCTGTCCGCAATTTAGCTCAAAAACTATTGGTAAGTACTAGAAAGTTGTAATTTGGCATGAGTATACCTACACGTTAATGACGCCAAAAAAGTGGTAAAATAAAATTTTGAAAAACAAAATTATTTAGTGTAGGTACCTGCCCTACATGTAAAGTGGGGATGATCTTTTTTTTTTTTCGTCCTTACCTTAGTGTGGAATATCGTTTGATAGGTCTTTCAAAAATATTAGGAGTTTGGGAAGACCGTTTTTTGATTAAGTAAACCGTTCGTGACTTATCAAGCTTTAAAGTACCAATTTTCGTTAGAGTCATGTGCTCCATGGAGTCAAGTGTCCCCCCCCCCCTCTACCAACTAAACGGTTGTAGTTAGAAATTCAAATGTCACGGCAGTAGTACCTATATATACTTAACGAAGTTTAAAGGAAAACTATCACACTTAAGTGGGCTTTACAAGTTTACGAGTAATAATTGACCAACTTAAAACAGTTGCAATGTATGGAAGAACATGATTTTCAACTACAATGTTAAGTTTGTTCTTGGGATAAATTCATTCCAACTACGGAACCCTTCATTGTGCGTGGTCCGACACGCACTTGGCCGGTTTTTTTTTTCAATAGACTAGGGACTTATAACCAATTTTCATCTAAATCGGTTCGCGTGACGAGGTAACAGATAGACAGACAGTCAGACACACTTTCGCATTTATAAGTGTGGATGCTTTAGTCAGGAGCACTGCAATCACACTAGGTGTAATTTTTTTCTAAACACATATCAATTCTAGCCTTGGAAGTCGCCTTAACTCCCGGTTGTCGCTGAAAACCAGCGCTGGGGCTCTGTGTCAGATAGGGTCTTAGCATTATGCTGAGCAGTGGCCGTTTAGCGTGGATGTGATGCATATTTTCCCCCCAAGTTGTTGTGTTATTTTTCTACCGTTGATTCTAGCCGTCATTCGCGGATCTTTGACAGTAAGTAGTTACGGGTAGTCAGAAGCCCGAAAGTCTAACAATCAGTCTTACCAAGGTGTATCTTCAACTCAGCCCATCGCAGTCCACTGCTGGACATAGGCCTCTCCCAGACTGCGCCACAGCACCCTGTCCTCCGCCTTCCGCATCCAGTCGACCCCAGCCACCTTCTTTAGGTCGTCCGTCCATCTAGCGGGGGGGCGTCCTACACTACGCTTGCCGGTACGCGGTCTCCACTCCAGGACTCGCCTGCTCCACCGGCCATCAGTCCTTCGACAGACATGGCCAGCCCACTGCCACTTCAGTTTGCTTGTATCTTATTACCCAGTAACTCGGTTGTGCAGGTCAGATAGGCAGTCGCTCCATGTAAAATACTCGTATTCAGCTGCATCCGGTTAGACTTTTATTATGCGTACAGCCAAAGTGTGGAAATCTCTGCCGGCATCTGTGTTCCCTCCCACATTCAACCCGTCTGCCTTCAAATCAAGAGTGAACAAGCATCTTCTGGGCACGCTCGTTCCATCATAGACCTCATCTATCGCTTTCCATCAGGCGTGATCGGGGTCAAGAGCGCGCCTATTTAGCAATAAAAAAAAAGACTGGAAGCCGACCCCAAAATAGTTGAGAAAAGGCTAGGCAGATGATGATGTTCTTTCTCTGCGTCATGTTAGTAAACGTAGGTATTTTCTCTCTTTTTTTTTCTAGGTCGCCTCTGGCGGCTGGCCATCCTCTTGACCAGTGGCGGATTGACCAATAGGCTGAGTAGGCTGGAGCCTAGGGCGGCAGATTTTAGGGGCGGCGAATTTGGGGCTAACATCTTTTTTAAATGTCCTACTGATATTAAAAAGATTAATATTTATATACCTACCATGTTTTTTTGGAAAGAGTAAACACAGTGAATGCTCAAATTCAGGCTTCTGCCGTAGATTTTATCACAGTTGCCGATCTTTACAAATTTCTTTGTAAGTTTTTCGTAGCTGATGAATGAGAACATTTTAAGTATTTTGAAGAAAAGGCGAAGCAGTATACAAAAGACATGGGACATTATTGTAGAGGTCGGTAGGGGCGGCAAAATTTGAATAGCGTACTGGCGGCAAATGTGTAAATCCGCCACTGCTCTTGACAGAATTATTACGCAGTTCAGATACTATGCAGTTAGTTAGTTTACACTACTCACGACACCGAAGTTAAGGTTATCTTTCAAAAGAAAGGTCATCTTTACGACGGATCAGACAGTGATAAGAGGTGTTTTTACAAAGTAAGTATAATCATTTTCTGTTGCACTTTATCAAATCACCAGCTTCTGCCCGCAACTTCGTTAGCTTGAAACTTGTTTAACGTAAAATTGTTTTTCTAATATAAAAGGAGAAACTGACTGACTGACATACTCGTATCAACGCACAGCTGAAACTACTGGGACTAGGAATGTGAAATTTTGCACACACCTTCCTTTTATAATGTAGGGGAGCACTAAGAAAGGGTTTTTGGAAATTCAACCTTTAAGGGGGTGAAAAGGGGGGATTTTATTTGTATGAAAAATCTTATCCCTTGAGTTAATATACTTGAAACTTGGCACGAATACTTATCTATCTAAATAAATGATAGAGATCATAAACATACATTTTCGAAATTTTTAGAGGAAAGTACGAAATACACGCGGACGAAGTCACGGGCAAAGTGCTAGTAACCTACTTATACAGGGTGAAATTGAACACATGCGACAAATCGAAATGGGAGATTGTATTCATCATTATGAACAACTTTTACTATGGGACCAAACCTGAAATCGTAAAAAAAAATCAGCTGTCCCCTACATTTATGTTCGCATAACTCGTCAAAATGTAGGGAACAGCTGATTTTTTTTTTGCGATTTCAGGTTTGATCCCATAGTAAAAGTTGTTCATAATGATGAGTACAATCTCCCATTTCGATTTGTCGCATGTGTTCAATTTCACCCTGTATGATTGTTGCTTACGTAGTACTTTAAGTATTCTGTGCCATTAGTGAAGGAATTTTCGGAATCGGATCAGCATAGCTATTCACAACCTTACGACAAGCTATCGTATCGAAAATGACACATTTCAATGACCTGATTTTCCTTGCCCCCGACAGCAAAGAGCTGTCTGAAGAACAATGGACGTCTATTTGATTTAACCGGTCAAGCGACTCAACTATCAACTTCAATACAACGACTGACTGACTGACTGATGAGCGACTTCAATGGATTTGTACGGCGGCAGTCGCTTGAAGACTATAAAATCGTTGAGTATCTAAGATTTGAGTAGCCTTGTGTACGAAGGGGCTAATTCACAAATCACAACACGTCGCGTCGCCTTCGTACATTTTGTATGAAAACGTTTTGAAGCGGCATCATGCCTGCGCGACGCCTGCGCTAAGCCTTTCCGATCTCAGCAGCACGCACCAGTGCTGCCGCGGCAGTGCGGTCGCAGCACTACTGGTCCTCATACATTTTCTATGGGTTTATACGAGATTACATTCCGAGCACAGCAGCAATGTGACGCAGCAATGTCGCGCAGCATTGCTGCCGTGCTCGGAATGTAATCTCGTATAAACCCATAGAAAATGTATGAGGACCAGTAGTGCTGCGACCGCACTGCCGCGGCAGCACTGCTGGTCCCCATATATTCTCTATAGGAATGTCGCGCAGCATTGCTGCCGTGCTCGGAATGTAATCTCATATAAACCTATAGAAAATGTATGAGGACCAGTAGTGCTGCGACCGCACTGCCGCGGCAGCACTGCTGCGTGCTGCCGAGATCGGAATCATACCTTTAGTTCTATACTCACGCGTCGCGTCGCGTTTTCCGTTCGTCGCTTAATAAAATGAAGACAAAAACTTATTGCATCGTATCCGAACCTCACGTTTTTTTCACTTCCAAAGTGTGTAGGTCTAGGAAGGCAAAGAAATGCACGTCTACGTGTACCTAATTAGTAATTAGGTAGGTAACTACCCACCTACTAAATGTTTACACTTATTATTCTTATTTATGTAACCCGTATTTACGCACTTAATTAGTTAGAATATTTATTATTATAGTATATTTAGGTAATTACTTACGGAGTTACTTACTTATTTAAAAAGACGACGCACTGACCAAAAAATTGCTGTGCCCGACAGGGTCCATAATTGTTTCTATTATTTTTATTTACCACCTGTAATTGTACATTATGGATTGCAATAAACGATTTGAGATTTGAGTTCTTAGGTTTGGCTTTGATATATGTACATACTTATTAGGTAGGAAAGTACCTACCTATGTGATCTTAGTAGAATAGAATAGGTCTTTATTTTCTTAGAATGTAGGTACATAAAAAATAAGTTGTTAAAGGATCCATGTACATTCTTCTTTATTGTATAGCATGCAAATTAGTGGATAATTAAGATATTACTTACAAAAAATTATCGTTTAAGAAAACGTTTTGTGAAACTTTTTTTTTTAATTTTTGCAACGGTAATTTTTTAAGTTGGTCAGGTATTTTATTAAAAATTACAGGAGCCACACAAATCACATTTCTTTTTAATTACCTAATAAGTAAGCTAGTTTTAAATGCGCCCGTGCATAAACTTACTAGTACTTACTTAAGTATTTTTGTTTTGGTGGGTAGGTAGTAGGTACCTACCATGGACTAACTATAACCACAGATAATATGTACAGACGCCAGCAAATCAACCTACTACAATCTGTCAAATTTCTTTAATAGATTTTCAACTTTATCACTAAAGCCTAAGGTTCAAAGTTGATTGGGAAAATGTGACAGTTTGGGGTACGTTGATGTGCTGGCGTCTGTACAATAATACTCTAGTACTATAACTAAATATTTTAATTATGTAGACAACAGGGACTTACTTAGGTACTTCTTTATTTACCCAATTACGGAGGTACTTAATGTAGTAAATAGACAAAAAGCCGAGGCAATATTTTTGTAAGGTTTTTGTTTCGTTCGGTTTGTAAGGTGACATTAGATTGTGACCAGAAGGCCAATTCTCGTAATTTAAAACGATCAAAATCTAGTCGCAGTCTCATCTCGGCGACAATCAAATGTCAAAAACTTGTCAAAATGTAGGGAAATTAGAAATATTTTTGACAGATGAAGACTGAGATTAGAATGTGAACGTATTCAAAATTACGAGAATTGCCCCTCAGATATTATGTTCTTTTGTCCGTACCGTACCTCCGTTTAGCTATGTCCAGATATGTTCTTTGGATCGCGACGCTGATACGAAACGGAGGTACGGTACGGACAAAATAACATAAATCTGGACACAACCATTACATGAAAGTGAAAAAACTGTAGATAGACTACTCTTAAGTATCTACATTTAAAGTATACAAAGGTATGTACCGTATTTTATTTTTCTTTCCAGACAGCCCTAGTACTCAGAGCGGCGCGGCGGCGCGGCGTAGGTATGTTGCGAACGAGAAAGGACACAAAGTAATAACAACTCTGAAACGCGGCGATTAAATGCAATTTAGCTTGCGCGTTGGCGGGAAGTGATTTTGTAGCTTTCTTCAAGATCAAAGGACTCGGCCTTCTGTACAAAGTTATTCTGTGCCCCTACATACAAACTCACTAATTACTCACTCACTCTTTGTCATTATAAAAGTACTAGCGGGCCTGGCAGGCTTTGTCCTGCGCGAACAGCGCCACCTACCGGTTCCAACTGTGAAATTCCACCATCCAGGAACCCACTCAAACATACAAAATGAGGAGGAGGAGTTCAGTGACATACACACGTACAGAAGAGTTATTATATACAGATAGATTAAAAAAAAAACATCTACCTTTTTCATCATTGCATACAAAACTCTTTATCCACCTGGCAACACTTAAAAACACACCCATAACGCGTGCAACATTAAAAAAAAAAAACATTAAAACACTAGTGATGAGGAAGAGTTATATCCGATATCGGTTATTTCACAGCTTGTTATTTTTCGTTATCTAAATTAACGGTTATCAAAGTTCAAATGTCGACACGGTGTCAGAGACTGACATTTCTCGTTCGGGCAGCGCATGCGCGTTCTGAAGGTGAATGAGGACGACTGATAAATCTTCGGAAGTGAAATAAAGGGCAAATATATGAGTTAGACTGACTTTGGATGACATCTGTTTAGTCTTTTTCCGTTTGATCGTGTAAACGTCATAATTTTAGGGCTACAAGGACTTAGCGCTCCGATGACGTTGACAAGGAGGCGCTGTTGGTAAAGATTTGTTTAATTATTTTGTGAAATGTATTGAAAAACAAGATGGCCACGCACCAAAAGTTTCCTATTATGAATTATCTCGCAAGACGCATTGTGATATTTTATGTGTCCAAGAGACCCATCGGGATTCCGGTCAGTAGGTCGTCTTCCACCCAAAGCAGGCCTCACATTCCTGGACTGTCACTTGTCGCCGAGATGCTGAATTTTTGGCCAAACAAATTAAAGAAAAAAAAAACTATATTTTTGCCATCGACACGCTAAGAAGTTCCTTGTAAATCTCACTGTAGTTAAATTGACTATGGTAATTTTAGAGCTTTTATAATACAGGTAAATGTTCACTGTGAGTGGACATTTATTACAAAAACATTTCTAGTATAGCCCGATTCAAACTTTATGGCGGTTCGGAATATCAGACGAGTCGCTGCGCAGTAACAAATTCATGTGTTGTCAGCGGGGATGGGGGATGAGGTACTGCGCAACGAGCAGCGCACTTCAGAGCCAACATAATTTTTTAATCGGATTGTACCTATATTGGTAGGATCAGACTAGACGGAGTGACAACTCAGTTGGTTGAGAGTAATCAAGGATTGTGCTCACAGATATATGTAGATATACCGAGATAACGCAAGAGCACCTACTTCGCGTGCCAAAAATCGCACCAGTTTACGATCGAAAATCATAAGCCGCCACTTTCGCGCTCAGTCCTGCGTACTGCTGGCTGGGTGAGCGTGAGCGAGAGAGCGCGAGCTTGTGATGTCATAGTAGGTAGTCAAAAAGTGGCACGCTTAGTTTTCATACAGTTCGTGATACTTGCGTTATCTAGGTATATCTATATCTGTGATTATGCTAAATAACGTGCAATTTAAGAGGCATGTCCAACAGTGGACTACTGAAAGAGGATAATCTTTATCTGCCTAACCTTTACTCAACTATGTTGGGGTTAGCTTCCAGTCTGCACGAATGCATCTGAATATCAGTATTTGACATGAAACAACTGCCTGTCTGACCTGACCAGGATCACAATCATCATCATCAGCCTTTTCCCAACTATGTTGGGGTCGGCTTCCAGACTAACTGAATGCAGCTGAATATCAGTCATGGAGCAGCTGCCTATCTGACCTCCACAACCCAGTTACTGGTTGTTCAAAGAAAATGATGATAACATTAAGTAAGTTTTGTACTATGTGGCCGTGTGAATAGCGATGATAACAATATTTAGTTCCACTATTATCAGTAACTCTCATTCAATAGGTGTCCATCATGTTAGTGATAGCTTCTCAAACACGCGGTGAACACGCCGAAAAATACTGGCAAACTTTGATAGTTTTTAGCTATTAATTAATTTTAATTAATACAAAATAATAATAAGTGGCATGAGCTTTTCGTGTGTTAGGTATTGGTCTTTTTCCATCAGGAATTTTGTCAGCAGCAGCCTGGAGATTGGATTTGTGCCCGGTTGCTGGCATGGCAATAGGCTTGCTCCCTATCACATGCATGGGGCTTAAACATAACTGACGTTTGGGTGTACAGTCACGTCTCGTCTAAAAGTATGTATACACTTGGCTTTATTCAAAGGCGATTTTCTCCTTTATTTTTGAATGAAATTTTATGTTATTACGAAAATAGTATTTTCGAACCCATAGGTTTATGTTAAGTGTCGTATTTCAACTTTGCATTCGTTATTTCACGAAAAAATCGCAATTGAAAAATGCCAAGTGTATACATACTTTTAGACGTGACTGTACTAAGGAACACCTCTACCTAATCCTTCGGGGATTACTGGCGTGATGTTCTTTTTAAATGTCATGAACCAATTAAGATTTAATCTATGACGGAAAATAACTATTTCAAGAAATAGGAGGACAGGGATACAAACATTTACATATTTTGCAGAACCTTACTGTCTGTGTTTGAGTTGCATGATAATGTTTGATATGGCAATTAGTGCTTTCAGTAACAAATAATACTTATTTACGTTGACACTGGAGTGAGAACTGAGCATCTGTTAACATAACTTCATTATGCCTGTTTCCCAAGAAGGGGGAGTGGGGGGGGGGGGGTATGGGAGTGTGTGATGCGAGTACACCTACGTTTGCTGCAGTTTGTTAAGCCATTTTTTCGATCTACCCAGCTAAGGCCCTAAGAAGTGATGAAGACGAGCATTTTGTAGAACTTTACGTAAATTTAACGTTCAAAAAGTGTTTTCGGGGACTGTCTTATGTAATTTTAATGTTCAAAAATTGCTTTTTCTCAGCCTAGTTTGAATAAATGACTTTCGATTTTGATTTCACCAGTTATGTTTGGTCCTGTAACAACCAGCTCCCTAATTGCGTAACACACTATCAATCGGAATCTGAATCATTTTGAAGGCATTTGCTAATCCATTGCTTCATAAGTTCGAAAAATGTGTCTGCTCAACACGTACCTAAATAACGCAATGAATGTTGTTGAACTGTCAAAATGAACCCGATTCCGATTGATATAGTGTTACGCAATTGTCCCACAGGTACAAATCTAGACTCAGTGCCATTACGAAAAAATTTAAATATATCCAACTTTTTACCTACCTAGATGTCATCCATCACTTTTCATCAGGCGAGATCGAGGTCAAAGGTAGGTATTTCTCATTTTTGTTTATTTTAATAAGTTTTACGACAAAATATTTATTTTAAAGAAAACTGCCTAGCCTTTTCCCAACTATGTTAGGGTCAGCTTCCAATCTAACCAGATGCATCTGAATACCAGTATTTTATATGAAGCGACTGCCTATCTGACCTCCACAACCCAGTTACTGGGTAATACGAAACACTTTGGTAGGACTGGTTCTCAGACTTTCGGGCTTCTGACTACCCGCAACGACTGTCAAAAATCCATGAACCACAGCCAGGACCAACGGCTTAACGTGTGCTCGGTCGTAGAGATGGTCACCCATTCACGGACCAACCGCGGCAAGCGTAGCTTAACCTGATCGGTCGATCCGTGCGGCTGTTATTACATAGCCACGAGCCCCCTTTTTGCTTCAATATTAGATCCTGTATTAACGATTACATCTCGCGTAGGAAATAAACATATCCCCTTCGCTAAACTCAAGTATGAGTACATTAGATACATAATCTTATCAACTCGCTATTGTGCCGAAAATGTTCAAGGAAAATATCAATTGAACAACAAAGAAGCGACTTACGTATGTATGTCATTTGATTTGAGGTTATAAACGCAATGGCGTCAATATAGGGCAGCGTCTAAACTAAAAAAGTTTTTTTGTAGATGAAATGTAATAAAAGCGGCCAAGTGCCACTGTAAAATATTTAAAACAAAATTTTTTTAAACACATTTCTTGTATCGGGATCCCCTTCTAGTTTTATTTGTTGTTATAGCGGTCTTCATCTGTGAAAATTTCAAGTGTCTACCTAATGCGGTTCAGACGACAAAGGCCTGTGACAGACGGACGGATGAACAGCGGAACTTTAGTAATACCCTTTGGATACGAAATACCAAAAATGGACAAAAAGTATCTTAGGACCTATGAGCGAACCTAGCAGGTTTATTCTGTAAAAATCTCCCCATGAAAACTTAAGTGAAGTAAGCTAAAAATGAGCTGTAATTTCACCCGATGCTAGGGATTGACTCAATTGGCAGCAGTGAGCTGTCAAGCTCACGCCACCCAAATTTTCACAGTGAGGTGTCTACCGAATAGATCGATAAATCATGGTCTACACTACATGTGCGCCAAATTTCACTTAAAACCAAGGTAATAAACAGACAGACACACATACAGAGTTACTATCGCTTTTATAATATTAAGTATGGGTGCAGCATAATCAGCCTGTAAAGTTCCCACTGCTGGGACGCAGGCCTCCTCTTTGTGAGAGGGAGTGGACCGTAATCCAACACGCGGGCCCAGTGTGGGTTGGTAGATGGCACATGTATTCGAATTTTTTGGATCTAGGACATGCCTTCCTGTATGTCGTTTTGAGAGCAATGGTGATGAAATAATTTACACAAAGTAAAGTGCTTGTCTGGGTACCTATATCTACGACCTACAACTCGTAAGTTGCGGTTTGGCCACCAATGCTATCGGTTATTTTATTTTTCTTCTAAGGGTAGGGGCAACTAATTAAAGTAACCGTCAGCACATCTACTCAATAAGCCTTGCCACGTATGAAGAAAACGTAACTATAACTATCGATACCCGATAGAAACCTTCCAAGTCACATTTGATTAGTTAACACGTTCGGACAAGCAACGTCTAGGTACTGTCGCACCATTTTGTTTTTTGTTTTTTCAAAATGGCGGCTTACTCTCGGAAACGTGACACTTTACGGGGTTTGGTCTAATTATGTTTTCCGTTTGCATTGATGTCAGCTATTGATTTATATAAGACTCATGCGTGGCCACCATTTTGAAAAATAAAATGGTGGGCAGGCAGGTAAGTATGCTATGGCTCTTCAAACTCCTTTGTACAATTTATTGTTAACACAACGTCTAATTACGGCTAATAAAAATATGATATTATTTGTATTACGTCCCACAACGCCAAGAAGCCATAGTAAGTTCCATTAATTGTACTTTTGCGCCGCAAGCAACACTTACACAAGTGTTAAACATCTAGAGCCACAATAAATCAAATTGTTGTCGTCTACTATACACTCGCAAGCGCGTCGCACCCATACGCAACGTCAACCGGAGTCAACGTCATCTGAAGTCGACGTCTTTTGCCTTTGTGTTTAATCATATTAATACTAGGATACTTGAAGAGCAGAAAGTTCATCAACGAATGTCTATTTTGTATAAGAAAATATTGTGTCATAATGTGCGCACCTCACGAGAGCGGCGCTGCAGCTGAGCCGGACGTGTTAAGTTATTATCATCTGCTGAGCCTTTTCCCAACTATATCAAGTTTAGCTTCCAGTTATCTGACCTCCAAAACCCAGTTACTGAGCAATACGATTAACGATACCCTAATTGCGTAACACACTATCAATAATTATCATAATTTGTATCATTTTGAAGGAAACTAGCTAATGGCGCCGATTCTCTTGTTCACAAACTAAACTAAATTTAAGTTCAGTGCATCTTTTTCTTTCTATTTCATTAAAAAAAAACAAAAGGTGCCCTGTCAAATTAAGATACTCCATAGACAATTTAGACGTGATTAAAAAAAAATACGTCAGGCACGGACTAATTTGACAGGTCTAAACTAATATTTATCTTCTGTCCTTTTCTTAATGAAATAGAAAGAAAAAGATGCACTGAAATTAAATTTAGTTTAGTTTGTGAACAAGGGAATCAGCGCCATTATCTAGCTTCATAATTATAATCGCAGTCTGCTCAACAACCTAAATAACGCAATGAATGCGTTGAACTGTCAAAGTGAAAACCATTGCTACTGAGAGTGTGTTACGCAATTACCCCGCTGGTTGTCTGTCTTTCGGAATTCTGACTACTGTTAACAACTGCGAACACATTTGATTAAGTAAACAGATAAATTATGCAAAACCTACTAAATAAATGGGCCATTATAACGTGCGAATATATGTATTTTTGAACGTCACATAAACACCGAATTAATTTAAATCTTATTCAGCTTTTTACTATTACTATGGGTGACCAAGACCATCCATTACATCAAGAACCCTACGTGCCATGAAAACAAAGTTAATCCGTTGGCTGACATTTGTAGATCTTTGACAGTCGTTACGGGTAGACAGAAGCCCAGGAGTCTGACAACCAGTCTTATCAAGAGTTGTCGTGTTACCCAGTAACTGGATTGTGGAGGTCAGATAGGCAGTCGCTCCGTGTAAAATACTGGTATCCAGATGCATTCGGTTAGACTAGAACCCGACCCCAAACATAGTTGGGAAAAGGCTACGCAGATTCGAAATAGAGCATTCGAGCATCGATAGAAAGACCTTTAATAACGCTGAAAACATTTATTAAATCCCATTTATTTAATTTACGCATTCCCAGAGGGTTGATGTGACGACGCTTAGGGGACGGCCCATGTTCAGCAGTGGACGACTTTCGGCTGAAATGATGATGAGCATAATTAGTCGTATTTGTCAAAAAAAAAACGACAATAGTTGGGAAGAAGTAGTGGCGCAACAAAATCATCAGCAACAAGACGGACTAATTAAGTTGGACTCCAACGGAACCTTCATAATATTCATAACTCATAAAATATTTTAACCTCTTAACCGCTTATGTCGGATTAATCCGACAAATATTTTCGTGTCCATTCCGCCAGAGTCGTATACAGGGTGAAATTGAACACATGCGACAAATCGAAATGGGAGATTATACTCATCATTATGAACAACTTTTACTATGGGACCAAACCTGAAATCGCGAAAAAAAAATCAGCTGTTCCCTACATTTACGTTCGCATAACTCGCCAAAATGTAGGGAACAGCTGATTTTTTTTTCGCGATTTCAGGTTTGGTCCCATAGAAAAAGTTGTTCATAATGACGAGTACAGTCTCCCATTTCGATTTGTCGCATATGTTCAATTTCATTCTGTATATACGACCAAATAACACAGCTCGTTTAATCTGTATTATTATTACATCATCACAGCTCGTTTCATCGGTATTTATTTTTCGTTTTTTGTTTTTTTTCGGGCGCTGGGGGCACTATAACTGATATAAAGTCGGGCGGTTAAAAGGTTAATAAAGGTATTACTATTATGAGTAGCAGGTTTATATTCCTTTGTTTCTGGAAAACTGTTTAAGACTGGACCATGGCAGCATCCTAATTACGTAACACACTATCAATCTCAACCACCTTTCTTTTTTGTGATCTGAATCATTTTGAAGGATATTGCTAATCCATTGCTTCATATGTTCGAAATATTTGTCTGCTCAGCAACTTAAATAACGCAATGTATGCTGTTTTTTTTTAACATGATTTGTACAGACGCCAGCACATCAACCTACCCGAAACTGTCAAATTTTCCCAATCAACTTTGAACCTTCTGTTTTAGTAATAAAGTTGAAAATCTATTAAAGAAATTTGACAGATTGTAGTAGGTTGATGTGCTGGCGTCTGTACATTTATTAAGAATATAGATAATAATATTACCTGCCTATATTGTCCCACCCATTGCAGGGCAATTGTCTCGTCTTCTCATACTTAGTTCACAACACGCCCACGCTTACTCAAGGCGGATTGATAATTTCAGACTTAGGTTAATTAATTACCTACTATAAATTGTAATGTTGAAGAAACAACTTGAGGAAACCGTCATGTCCTAGAACCACAGAATACTAATAGTACTCTAGAACTTAAAATTCGAACACATGTGACAACCACCAACCCACACTGGGCCCACGTGGTTGATTAGTGATTGATTACGCACGGCACGGCGCATTCATATGGAGAGCCTGAGTCCCAGCAGTGGGAATCATCTGGATACTTGTAGTACGTACCGTAAATACTTAGGACTAAAACTTTAAGTTATGCGAGTTTAAATACAGTTGTCTATATTTAAGTTGGGCACAAAGAAACAACTTTTAAATACCTAGTCTTAAAATCGTCAGTTCCGTGTACTTATTTTGAATTCATGTACATACATTTTAACTTAAGGTCATATTCAGCAATTTTGATTCGATTTGCAAAATATTTTGCAAACATTTTTATAAAAGCTTTTTAAAAAATACCGTCGCTGAAGTTTTTAAGTAAAAGATAAGTACGTACCTAGTATCTCCTAAGTAGTCTGTGAGTAAAAGGGAGTAGGCAAGAAGGAAAAATCGTCATGATATAATATCGCCAACATCATGGTGCCATAGTGGTTTGCCAAGAATACATAAAGATAAAAAAAAAACTCATTTGCGTGCAAAACATCGCTGGTTAACCAAAAAGTTTTCGTTAAATCTTTTTCCCTATTTACATTAGGTAATTATGATGCATGAATTCCTGGGCCTCAGAGGTAAATGTATTCTAAATACACTGTTAAATGTTAAAGAGCAAGAACATACGCTATTATATGCAAATCCGTTGACACTGTCGTCAGTCCCTAACATTTGTTATTCATGTTATAATTTACTACGCGATCACGTGAGTTTTAAGTACTATGAAAAAGACTATTGATATTTAAAATTAGGGAACTGTTTTAAAAACAAAAATCGAAATATCCTTTCTACCTCCGTTCTTCTAGTGGAAACTGTATCAAAAAAATTTTCACTGCACTATTTTTTTCCGAGATTAATAACTAAAAGATGAATAAAATTAAGAAAAAATATACTCACTTAAATCCTCAGCCCACTCCAATAACTTAATAACAACAAAAACTAAAACAAATCCGATAGAAAAAATAACCGTAAACATAAAATCAAATATATACGAGAAATAATCACATCACTACACTGTCACTGCATGTTGCCGACTGATCAAATTTCCCGCCAAAGTTTGACATGTGCCACAGTGCCAACCGTTCGCGTCCAATGCTGTACTCACACTTCGAACATAGGTACACTATTAATTACTTAACATATTATAATTACATGATACTATCAACAAACACTTAACTTTATTTATGAAAACGTTTAATTGGCTGCTTATTTTATTTGTTTGTTCACGCGTAAATTGTGCGACCGCGGTTCTGTCATAGCTACGCGAGAGCGTGACACTGAAATCACTGAAATAAAGCGATATATGACCTTGCAGCAATATTGTGCGTCTTGTGTGTGCGTGGGTGGGAAGCGATGGAAAGCGCTTTTTGTTTGGTTGGGTATGTTTTATCGTATGATCCCTGAACTTAGATGGGTATCTCTGTTCTACTTTTAGAATTATTAGTGCTGCGGCAGAGCCGCCATAGACTCGATTATGTTTAATCGATAATTCGTGGAATCTGATTTTTTTGACTTGGTGGTTTTTAAAGGCTAAATAATACCAGCTGCACTGGTCGATCGAAGGTTAAGATACGCTTGCCGCGGTCGGTTTGTGGATGGGTGACCATCCATTAAATATCGAGACCCCTCCATGCCTCGGAAAGCACGTGAAGCCGTTGGTCCCCGCTGTCATTCCTAGATCTTTGACAGTCGTTACGGGTGGTCAGACGCCCAAAAATCTGACAACCAGTCTTACCAAGGACACTTTGCCAAGGAGTGTCGTGTTCCCCAGTAACTGGACTGATAGGCTCGTTGCTCGTCGTCAGGTCGCCTCACGTAAAATACTGGTATTTAGACCGGTTATAACCGACCCCAACATAGTTGGCAAAAGGCTAGGCAGATTGTTTTTTGTGTTTTTTAGACATTATTTACTTTACCCGGTAAATTATCTTAGATAGCAACAAAAACGTTTTTACAAAAAAAATAAACGATTTAAAAAAAACACTACAAAGTGATAAATAACTTTAATTTTGGAAGTCGGTGTCGTTGGTTCCGCATTTTCGTTTTTTGACACCGACTTCCGAAATTAAAGTTATTTATCACTTTATAGTTTTTTTTTAAAGTCGGTTGTTTTTTTGTAAAAAAAGCTTTTATTTTTCACTTTTAGTTGTAGGTACCTACCACACACAAATTCAAATAACACTAATATTAACAGTAATAACACTAGATTTAAAGACACCGACTAGAAGAATCAACAAAATTCGCATAGAAATGCCGGAGATGCAGAACATTTATTATGCATATAACTTCATAGGAGGCGCGGGCTCGATTTTGATGAAAACTAAAACTGCATCATTGGATTTTTGAAAAATCAATATTTCTAGCCAGAAATCGAACCTGTTGATTTTGAAAAAAAAAACACACTGTATTATTACACCATTCGATAGTGTCCCTAAGAAGGATCAAATTCTGGGAAGTAATGACATACGGCAAACTTAAGGAAAATGTTGAATTTTAATTTAATAAACTGCTTTTTATTTTAAAGTATTCATACCTACATTACGAACCTTGTTCGAAATGATGCTCAATATTTTTATTAACACACCCGCAGCGCAGTCACCTTCACAACATTATGTTCTAAATTCAAAAACTATTAGGTACGATCTTTGGAAAATATTCTAATGGAATCCATAATCCTTGGGACGTCGAATCCAGCTATGAAAACAATGGTCATCATTTTGAACAATTTGGGAATGTCACTGTCAAGGGCAGAGTACACTTCGCGCTCTTGAAGATTTTAACTAAAATTCGTGCAAAGTTTGAGTTTTAGTGCTTGAAAACTGTGTGAAAGTGAACATAAGTGCATCTAGTGACTGTGGTGATATAAATCACTACCTAAAACCAAAGATTGAACAATTTTAAGCCTCTAAAATCTACATCTGACATTTCAATTCCTAACATATTTAGTGCATACCCTCCAATCACTGATTCTTCCATTGGTTTCTTCACGTCATAAATGTCAATCATTATTATTTGATGCTGTCATTCTCAAACGAAGCTACGAAAATGTTGTCAGCTTCGTAAAATTTCTACCAAAGTGGTAGATTTATTAGTTTGGGAGGGACATGCAGTCTCTCGAAAATGATGATGGGACTGGAGACCTATCCAACATAAAAGGGCAGAAAAAACTGACCCAGCAAGTCTTCCATCCAAGTCTGTTCATCAGAAATGCCCAAACAAAATCCCCAACTCCTGAAACCAAGAGTCCAACACAACCCACTAGGTACCGAAAATAACACGAGTTGGCAAACAATTCCCACACTTCGAACTAACGCCTACAAGAGAAAGAAACTCTCTGATTCACCACCGCAAGCGACAACTAGAAATAGTTTTGATGCACTGCCCCTAGATGACGCAGATAATATTGTGTCTGCACCTAGAGATAATAAACCTCCACCTCTGCTGCTTTATGGAATACAAGATGTTAATAAACTAACTGATACCGTCGAGACAGTGTTAAAAAAGACTGATTATGTTTTTAAAATTGTCAACAAAAACCTGCTTAGAGTATCATGTAGCACAACGGGAGCCTATAAAGCACTCATGTCCCTAGTACGTGAAAAGGGCCTCATAGGACATACTTTTACTAGAAAAGAAGATAAATGCTATAGAATCGTCATTAAAAACCTGCATCATACTACACCACTTGAAGCGATAGTCGAAGAAATAGAAAAAACCGGAAATAAAATAAGGGGACAAATCATAAATGCCAAATACGGTCCAGAACGTCAGCCCACTTCAACCTTTTTTGCTAATCTCGAACCAAGTGAGAAAAACAAAGAAGTTAAGAAGATTCGCTATATCTACAACACATCAGTGATTATTGAAGATCCAATAAAGAGAAATACCGTCGTCCAATGTACCAGGTGCCAGCAATATGGGCACACAAAGAACAACTGTCTCAGACCTTATAGATGCGTGAAGTGTGCTGAAGCCCACAAAACATCGGAATGCCTGAAGAAAGACCGCAACACACCAGCCAAATGTGCTTTATGTTTAGGAAGTCACCCTGCCAACTACAGGGGATGTCAGGTCTACTTGGAAATCGCTCAGAGGAAAATGAAGAACAGACCACATGTAATAAAGTCTGTACCTCAACCAACACCGCAAATACCACTATTGGAACTAAACAATGATACCAAAGTCGTCCCGCAATCTAAATTACAAATTATTACTGAACAGGAAAAGAGACAGTTCCAACAAGGACAACCATACCACAAAGCAGAACGCAGCTTAAACCGCCAACATCTGGCTGCTCAAACTACACCCACCCCAATGAGCTTTCAAATCTCATATGCTGAAAAAGCGAAAGTTAAGCCACCCACACCAAGTAATGGAGATGAAAAAATTACATCTTCCATACAAGAAATTATGATCAAACAAAGTGAAAAAATAGAAATTCTCTTACAACAGATAAGCTCCCTAATAGGGCTTATAACAATGCTCATGGGAAAACTTTCATGATGGGCTCTCTGCAGGTGGGAGCATGGAACATAAATGGACTCGCTCCCAACAAGCGAGAGCTAGAAATGCTAATAAAGCTGCACAATCTTGACATCGTTCTGATATCAGAGACACACTTCACATCACGAAGTTCCATAATTGTTCCAGGCTTTAATATATATAGCACAAACCACCCAGATGGCACATCACACGCTGGCTCAGCCATTCTAGTTAAGAAAACTATCAAACACCATCCTTTACCAGGCTACCGATCGGAGCACATACAAGCAGCTACTGTGGCCATCAAAGACAAGGCAGGGTATTTTAATATATCTTCTGTATATTGTCCGCCTAAACACAAGATAAGTGAGAATATGTTCACCCAGTACTTCTCAACTTTGGGCGGACGCTTCATAGCAGGGGGAGACTGGAATTCAAAGCACACTCACTGGGGATCAAGACTAGTCACAACCCGCGGAAGGGAACTTAAAAAGTCAATTGACAGCACAAATCTCATCACGCTGTCAACAAAAGAACCAACGCACTGGCCAACAGATCCGAACAAGCGGCCGGACATAATAGACTTCTTTATTGTGCGGGGAATGTCCCGACATTATTGCCACACTGAGTCCTGCCTCGATGGATCTTCTAACCACACGCCGATAATTATGACCGTCAGCACCACCGTGATCAACCTCGATAAACCAACCTCTCTCTACAACAATAAAACCGACTGGAATGACTTCCGACACTACCTGGAAAATAATATAAAATTAAATATTAGGCTTAAAACAGAAAATGACATTGATGAAGCTACTGAGTACTTCACTAAATTAGTCCAAGAAGCCTGTTGGAAATGTACACCCGAAATTGACAGAAAAATTAAAACTCAAAATCTGCCAAAAGAATTAAAGGCTATGATACTGGAAAAAAGGAGACTTCGTAGGGTATGGCACACAAGCAAACACCCCGACGACAGGAAAAAGTACAATAAAATGACAAAACTGCTAAAATCGGCACTCAAAGAAGCAGAGGACCTCACCCTGGAAGCACAACTTGAAAGCCTAACGGCCACGTCTGCCACGAATTATTCCTTATGGAAATACACAGCAAAATATGATCAACCCCAAGAAGTGAAACCTCCTCTAAAATTGAACAACAATCAATGGGCAAGAACAAGTGAGCAAAAAGCAAACGCATTCGCTAAACATCTGGCTGCTGTATTTGTCCCAAATGAACCTAGGAACCGGAGCAGTGACAAAGACTCAAATATAGATGAAACCCTGAAACAAGACTTCCAAATGGAGCTGCCACCCAAACCAATAACACCTCAGGAAGTAATGACACAGATAAAAAGACTCAAGGACAAGAAAGCTCCTGGGTATGATCTTATTACAAAGAAAGTACTGGTTGAGTTGCCAAGGAGGGCTATTGTTTTTCTAACAGTGCTTTATAATGCAATTCTAAGAGAGGGCTATTTCCCTTCGCAGTGGAAAGTATCACAAATTAAAATGATATACAAGCATGGAAAACCAGATAATGAGATCGCTTCGTACAGACCAATCAGCCTATTGCCCATCAACTCAAAATTATTGGAAAAGTTAATCTTAGACCGGCTTAAACCACTATTAGCACAGAACAATGTGATACCTGATCATCAGTTTGGGTTCCGTGAGAGGCATTCCACAATAGAGCAAGTTCATCGAGTGTGTAACAAAATACGACAGTCACTTGAGCTAGGAGAATATTGCGCTTCTGTATTCTTAGATGTGCAACAGGCATTTGACCGAGTATGGCACAAGGGCCTACTCTTCAAAATTAAAACAAACCTACCTCACAGTTACTATAGACTTCTCGAGTCCTATCTAACAGATCGCCTGTTTCAAGTAAGAGAAGAGGATAGCTACTCTGAGCTCCATGAAATAAGAGCAGGAGTTCCACAAGGCTCTGTTCTTGGTCCCGTTCTCTACACTATCTTCACATTAGATATACCACAAATTCCAGATGTTACAACTGCTACTTTTGCCGATGACTCAGCCATTATGACTAGCAACAAAGACCCAATAGAAGCTTCGAGAAAGCTGCAAGAGGCACTAGACTTAATAGATGGTTGGCTTGAAAAGTGGAGAATTACTGCAAGCGTATCAAAATCAACACAAGTGACATTCACACTCAAAAAAGGTGATTGCCCTGTGGTCAAGCTGGGAAGCAATGACTTGCCACACAAAGACGTTGTCAAGTACCTGGGTATGCATTTGGACAGGCGACTAACGTGGAAAACCCACATCAAAGCCAAAAGGGACCAAGCTAATATCACTTTTAGGAATTTGTACTGGTTACTGGGAAGAAAGTCTAAACTCTCACTCGAGAACAAGTTACTGGTTTACAAAGCCGTGATACGGCCAATATGGACTTACGGGATGCAGCTATGGGGTAGTGCCTCGGATTCAAACATCAACATAGTGCAACGACTACAAAACTCAATTCTGAAGTCAATTTCCAATGCCCCTTGGTTCATCACCAATGCAGAAATCCACGAGCTATTAAAAGTAAACACAGTAAAGGAGAATATACTGATAGTAGAGAATGCATACAAGGACAGACTCAAAAACCATCCAAATCAGTTGGCCGTAGACCTGCTTCATGCGAATATCACCAAGCGCCTCAAAAGGCACCACATCCTCGAGCTGAACAAATAATTAAGCACCATATGTGCGGTGCTCACTGGAGCCCTGCATAGCCACGCCATGAACCAACAACACATTTGCTTATAGCCGAAAGGCTGATTGCAGATACAAGTACAAAAAAAAAAAAAAAAAAAATTTTGAACAATTAATCAGTTAAGGTTTAATAGGTAGGTAACATAACCCGGGCCCGGCTAAATAATAACAGCCGCACAGGTCAATCTATCAGGTTAAGCTTCGCTTGCCGCGGTTGGTCTGTGGATGGGTGACCATCTTTACATACCGAGACCCCTCCGTGCCTCGGAAAGCTCGTTAAGCCGTTGGTTCCGGCTGTCATTCCTGGATCTTTGACAGTCGTTACGGGTAGTCAAAAGCTCGAAAGTCTGACAACTAGTCTTATCAAGGGGTATCGAAGAAAAGATATAGTCGCAGATATTCCCCGAACTAAATTGAAATTCACTAGCAGACAACTACACAAACGTTCTGCTCAATTATATAATAAAATAAACAAATACGTGTATGTTCATAATAAAAATAGGTACAATTGTAAAACAAGCTTAGTAAATTGGATTAAAACACTTTCCTATGATAAAACGGAGGCTTTGTTACAACAGATTGAGTAATCAGACATATCACACATTTTTCATACAACTCATTCTATTTATTATCATATTCACATCAAATCACAAACACCACATTCACATCACAACATACATCACATTCATATATCACAACACACAATACTGTAACTTCACACACACCACTTCACGTCACAACACACACCTCAGATCACGCTACACGTCACGCTTAAATTAGTTACCTATACCATTGATAAGAAAGAGCGGAGCCTTCTAACACAGGCATTATCTGCCTAAAAGGAGACTTCGAATACTTTGTAACTATTTGCTGATTTGTGACAATAAACAATTTTTATTTATTTTTATTTTTTATCGTATTACCCAGTGACTGGGTTGTGGAAGTCAAATAGGCAGTCGCTCCATGTAAAATACTGGTATTTAGCTGCATCCGGTTATACTGGAAGCCGACCCCAACATAGTTGGGAAAAGGCTAGGCAGATGATGATGAGGTAGACATTAAGAAAAATAAAAAAAGTATTTTGTTAAAAATGAGCTCTTTCCTTTTTTTTGCCGTATGTCATTACTTCCCAGAATTCGATCCTTATTAGCGACACTATCAAATGGTGTAATAATACAGTGTCTGTGTTTTTTTTTTCAAAATCAACAGGTTCGATTCCTGGCTAGAAATATTGATTTTTCAAAAATCCAATGATGCAATTTTAGTTTTCATCAAAATCGAGCCCGCGACTCCTTTGAGTACTTTTCGGTATTCCTCATAGTTTCGGATTTGGCCACCCACGCCCACTTGAAAAATTCAGCCTGTATACTAAAACCTTCCTGAAAGTATGTAGATCACATTAGTGAAAGAATGATCAAAGTTGGTTCATTAGTTTTTGAGAAAATCGCGGACATACATACATACAGAACCTCCTTTTTGAAGTCGGTTAAAAAAACAAGAGTTTCTATGGCTGTTCGCGTCTTTACAACACTACCTACCATTCGCTGACGCGGTCATTAGGTCCTCACGTGCGCATGCGGTGCAAGATGGGAGGTGAGCCATTGTCTGTAGAGAGACGTCGCATACACACCGGAGGCACCTGTGCCGGAGGTCTGAGCCTTCCATGAATGCGTCAGCGAATCAAAGAGAATGTAGGTAAACACTGCAGCAAATAGTATCTGCGTTGCTGAATTTTGGGCCAAACAAAAAGTATGTTTATCTTTACTATTTTTGCCATCGACACGCTAAGAAGAAGACCAACGTCACGCCTATGCTCTGTTCTATGTTATGGGTTTGGTTTCCGCACTTAGTCCTTGAAATGGTCTTGATGAATGGAGTAACTTTATTCAAAGCTTATTGCACATACCTGTACTCTGCCAGCCTGTGGTTCAGATATACCCCAAGGGCTTACAATTCCCTGCGCATCCAGTTTAACAATGCCTACAGGGTGCTGTTACGTCTGCCACGTTTCTGTAATGCGTCTACCATGTTCTCAGAGTCGCGCACAGACGGCTTTGATGCCACCTGGCGCAAGAAGACAGCCTCACTGCTAAGCAGATTGCGTGGGAGCAGTAACAGCATCCTGAGGGTAATAGGCAATAAGTTAGACAGCCCACTGGTGTGGAGCCTCACCTGTGGCCTCACCCAGAGGACTACGTCTCTCTTAGTTATTAGGTACTAACATAGTTTTTAAGTTCATACTTACAATATAAATGTAATTTGTAATGTGTTGTGGATCAATGGTTGTCTGAATAAATAAATAAATAATTATTATTATTATTGTGCGTGAGCCATGGCGGCCGTCGGTGGTTATTCCAACCAGCCCACCTCCCTCCAGAAGCTGATTAAGTCTCCTGGTCTGTTGAGAACATCTGTGAATGATTTGGGTGTCCTGAGGGTCTCTGATCTAATCTGGGTGACGCCTGACGCTTGTGCACTCAAAGAGCACATGCGCAATGGTTTCATCAGCCTCCATGCAAGCCCTGCGCAGGGGACTGTCCGTTATGCCTATAGTGTGGAAGTGTTTGTGCAGCGAGCAGTGTCCCATGATGGTCCCCGTCACCAGGCGCAGGCTTTTCCTGTCCAGTCGTCACATCACGCCTATATCCCTTATAGGACTAGGCTGATAGACACGTGTATATCTAGTTAGGTACACATAAATAAATGTATTTTCTTTCTTTCTTTTTTTCTTTACACCCACTTTTTGGAACGAAGTTCTTTTACGGAGCTTGCGGTAGGAATAAAATGGGAGAAATCGTCATGCAATGAGGGTTATGGTCATGTTATTCCCCCTCCATGTAATGTAATAGAATGAGCAGTGGTGGCCCAGCCGTATCGGGCGCGACTTACGAGTTGCAGGTCGTAGGTTCGAACCCAGACAGGCGCTTTACTTTGTGTAAATTATTTCATCACCACTGCTCTCAAAACGGTGAAGGGAAACATCGTGAGGAAACCGACATGTTCTAGAACCAAAAAGTCGAAAACATGTGAGATCTACCAACCTGCACTGGGCCCGCGTGGCGGATTACGGCCTACTCCCTCTCATAGATAGGAGGAATGCGTCCCAGCAGTGGCAACATTATAGGCTGATTATGAATAGAAAGAGACAGAGTAGGAGATGGTTTTCAAGGGTCCTGACGCCAATAGTGAGGTCAATATGAAAATTCAAGATGGCGGCTGCTTTGTAGTACTGTAGAGCTTCTGTCCTCTTTTGAGATACTGGCCGATAATATTTGAAGGCATGTCGTGACGTTTGACGTGTGATAAATAAGTTGAGATAATTTGATATATTTGATGAAATACTCCTAAAATCATAGATTTATAATAACGTCCAGCAGCCTAATTGCGGAACGCCAAATCTTCAAATGATTCTGATCAGTTGGCTTCATTTCTATCACAATTGGCTTCATTTTACGATTTTCGAATTGCGAAACTCTAGTTTCTGCGCAGGGCCTTAACGTTCATAATTGGTTTCATAATAAACTAGAGTTTCGCAATTCGAAAATCGTAAAATGAAGCCAATTGTGATAGAAATGAAGCCAACTGATCAGAATCATTTGACGATTTGGCGTTCCGCAATTAGACTGCCGATTGAGTGTTCCGTACAAAACGCACCGTTCTTATTGAATGCATTTTGTGATACGCGTGTGCGTTGGTACCGCCCACCGCAAGTGTATTATTATAGTTTCTGCAGTTGTGTGCGTGACGTTTTCTAATACCAGCGCAAAATGATTACCCCAAAATGTGGGAAAATTCGTGTAGTTTTCTTATTCATATTCACTTAGGTAATTATATAGTTATTATATGTGTACAAAATGAAACCCGCCTTTTACATTCATACCGATTGACTCTTATGATAGTTTTTGAAGATTGTTATAATTTTATTTTTAACATGGTTTTCGTAAACATGTGTGAATGAACAAAAAACTTTTAATATCATACTAATATTATAAAGGAGAAAGTTTGTGAGTGGTGTGTGTGTGTGTCTGTGTATGTTTGTTACTTCTTTTTCACGTTCGAACGGCTGACCGAATGAATTTCTACTTTCACGCGGGTAAAGCCGCTGGCAGCAGCTAGTATTTAGAAAAAATAAATAAAAGAACGTATTCAAACTTAAACTCAAAATTGTTTATTTCACATAGGTCTACATGGGCACTTGTAAAACGTCAGAAGCTAGAGCACGGTTTCAATTGATCGTTTCCTATGGAGAAGAACCGGCAAGAAACTACATGGTTTCTCTGTACTACATGGTTTCTCTGTACGTCCTTACTTTAGGCTTCCACCAGACTTCATTTCTAGTCCGTCTTATTATTTCAGTCCAACGACTGGATGTCACGGGATCTGTTGGAAATCTATGGAAGAAATAAACTTACAAAATAACTATGTTACCAAATTCCAACAAAACATATATTTAGCTAAATATTATCAATTTGTAAAGCGCATTATTTAGTTTCATATTAACGTCTATGTATAATAGTAGATTGTACAACTAAGGCATAAAAGAAGCTATTTGACCCCGAGACGTTTATATCCACCCGAGCCGCAGGCGAGGGTGGATAGTTAAGTCGAGGGGTAAAATGGCTCGTTTATGCCTGAGTTATACACTCTGCTTTTCACTTCGATTGCGAGAAAATGAAACAGGCATAAAGTATACAGTACATAATTCATCAAAAATGTTGCATCCATAGCTAATTCCCGCCACCACAGATAATACCGCCACGAAACTTTTTTATTTTTTTTTTTCAACATTGTCATTCGACTTAGGTACTGCATACTGCAAAAAAATGAAAACGTTTCTTTGCCTTTTTAAATAATAAATGACAACTATTTTACCTGATTTTGTTAAATTAACGATAGAAAACACGGAAGTGGTATAAATTAAAGAAAATGAAATAAATCACGACTTTAATCTGCGAAGTTTTATTGTGCGTGTGGCTGTTGGGCCTGATTACTTTAGTCTTAGAAAAAAATTTTACTTTATGCACTAGAACATAAAAAGCGATTTTATGTCGCCTAAGCACAACATAAAGATGGACTTTTAGAGCATGAGAAGTGAAAATATATTGATATCTGCTGAAGCAATTTTCATGCATACAGCATGACAAACTTAAAAAAAAAAGACGGGTTGCACTCCGGGAGTGCCGGCAGAAGTGATTTAAAACTTGAATATTAACGTTGAAATAAATCAATTATTAATTGAATTAATACAACTTTTTTTTTTCTCCAAAAATTAAATATTTACATAATATAAGCTAAAATATAAACTATAATAATATGTACAATTATATGAAAAAATAAACAATCATTATAGGGCATCAAAGAATTCATCCGCATCGCTGTCAACAGGAACAGTGCCCAAAAGGCTGGCAGCATTGCCACGTTGTATGGCAATGCTAATTCTTTGACCAAGATATAGGCCAGCCCTCTGGTCACGTGAAGAGTCGACTAACCGCTTGGCGATATCCCGAAATACCAAGTGGGCACTCGGACCCCATGGCCCTAGTGTTTCAACCCCAAACGGCTCGAACATATAAGTCCCAATCAGGTTGCAATATTTTCGCCGTTTGAGGTTTTCTGCACCTGCAGCAGCCGCCCCAGCACAGCCCACCGTGCTAGGAAGATGGGATGGCGCAAGGGTGTCGACACATGTTGCATCCCACACCAAAGGTCTGCCTAACTTCCAGGGCATTATGGTCATTCCGTCTGGTCTCTTTCCATCGTCGCGTGCCAGGCCGTTGGGTTCTAAAACAGCTGGCACCCCGGCGGTGACAAGAGCACGACGGATGATGTCATTAATGCTGGCGTGCCGTGCTATCCGGCCTGCGCTCCTACTGCAGGATAGGCCATGGTGTCCAAGGCAGTCGACAGCTTCACCGCACTGACAGCGATGCGGAGCCCCGCAAGGAGCGCCCAAACGCAGGCAGGTAGCGAGCCGAAAGGTAGTGTCACCCAGCATAGTGCCTATGTTGGGTGACGGGAGTGCTTGAAGCCTCAGCCCCGACTCCCACTCACCCACAGCCAGCAGGCGGGCACGCTCAGCAGAATTGGTGGACGTATTGATAAGATTATTCCGTACCAACCTGCAGAGCGGCTCATCCCACTGTCTCTGGGAAGATGGGTTTACGGGCCGATCTGTATCCGGGCAAGCCGCTTTCCAGGCGTTCACCGCGTCGGTCAAGCACGGCACTTCACAGTCAACCAGGCAGGGAGCTAAAATTTTCCCGGTCAACTTTTCAGTGCTGTGGACAGAAGACAGGAACGCCGGTAAGCTAATACTGGTAATTTTGCGGACGCCGAGGCCACCAAAACGGATGGGTAGTGTGGCTTGAAGCCACGCTCGGTCGTCCAAGGCCACATTTAGAATGGATGTTAGTGTGCTGCGAATAATTTGGTCAATTTTGTTCAAGAGGTGTGGCTGCTTCCATAAGGGGGAAGAGCGTAGAAAATACATAAAATTTGGGCCAAAACAACAGTATCTAATCAGGGTGAATGCCGAATGTAAATTAATTTTGGAGAGTCTGTCCGAAATCTCATTGAAATTTTTAATTTTTTCGTCGATGAAAAGAGTAAAACTGTCTTCTAAAATTGGGGAACCTAGGAGGTGCAGTGAACTTTTGTCTAAAATTTTGATTTGTGGGGCTATTGCATTAAATTTATCTAAAGTCAATTGTCTGTCGGTAACGTCAGAAAGGTAAAGTTCACATTTTGAAGGGTTAAGGTCCAAGCCAATAGATTGAAATTCCTGTTTGAGGAGTTGTAGATCATTCAAAACAGTGTCTACATCACCTCCTAGCGTTCCATCGTCTAAATACCAAACGTTAAATTTTGAATTTAGTTTCCGTATAATTGGATGAATAGCCAAACTGAAAATGACTGGCCCGAGAGGGTCACCTTGTTGGCATCCTACTGCAGATTCCAAAACATTGTCCTTGTATAATAATTACAAAAAAATTACAAATTACAAATTAATAATTAATAATTAACGACAGGCCTGATGGTCTAGTGGTTAGTGACCCTGACTGCTATGCCGGAGGTCGTGGGTTCGATTCTCACCCAGGACAAATGTTTGTGTGATGAGCACGATCATTTGTTCTGTGTCTGGGTGTAATTTATCTATAATATGTATGTATTTAGAAATATATAAGTAAGTTTATCAGTTGTCTAGTACCCATAACACAAGCTCTGCTTAGCTTGGGACTAGATGGCGTTGTGTAATAGTTGTGGAATATTATTATATTATATATATTATAATTTGGAAGCGTACCTGTAACATTGCCACAAAAAACCATAAATTTCGGGTAGTTCCTTTTTGACTTCAGCCAACAAAGTGTCCCTGTTTACAGAGTTAAAAGCATTCTTAACGTCAACCTTGAGGATGACCTCACCTTTGTTGGATTTTAAAAATGTGGAAAGGGCATGCACGGCAGCCTCACAGCCCCCTTTCGAACCAAAACCAAGCTGCAGGGGCTGGAACTTAGCTGTAAGCGATTCGCTGTATAGCTTACAGCAAATTTTGGCTGCCGTACGCCTGTAGGTGCATCCAACGGCGATGGGACGAATGCCGCCATCCTTCTTGCGCAGGGCACATAGATTGGCCCCGTACAAGACATCGACGACGGCCTCGTTCACACCGCCGGTAAGCATGAGGTTAATCATGGCCGCAAGTTCCTTCAAAAGCGACTCACCAGCTTCCCCGGCGCCTGAACTCAATAGATCCTTTAGGTGTTGTGGAGTCAGGCCGTCGAGGCCGCCGGCGGAACCGCTTCGGAAGGAGCTCACGGCTGCAAGCAACTGGGGGGCCGAAACGTTGAGGAAGGTTGAATTTAGGTCGGGAGGGTCGGAGGGTTCGGGGAAGGTGAGACCATCCGCAGGCGCTGGATGTTTACTCTCCAGAGCTGTTAGTGTTTCTGGAGAGTACGGCGCCACCACATCACTGCTGAAAAGAATCCTGGCGGCACCCCTGATGTCACCTTCACTTAGTTTAGATTCCACATGTGAACATAATCCTTTTTGAGATATGTTGTGGAATGCAGGTAATTTTGGATCTAAAAATAGGGCCGAATTGTTACAATTTTTTTTCGTTAAAAAATTTTCGTTAAAGTTTTTTTGGTTGCCAAATTTTTTTGGACATGCAGAATCCTATAAGGGAAGGTAAGTAATTGCTCCCAGGCACTCTGTGAGTTCTCCTGAGTCGCAAGACGGATACATTGCGCCAGACTTGCTGCAACAGATCGTCTCGCGCCCCGGGGAACTCTCTTTAAAACAGGGGTAGAATTTTTTAATTTTGCTAGTTTTTTCCACAAGTTTTGCTCCAGAGGTGTTGATGTTGGGGATACGGCTGGGGGGCACAATGATACACTATGCGATTTGTGGATCTTGCCATAGTGTATCCTCAGCCCCCGTTCGCCTTTAAAAAAGCGTGCCTGTGAGCAATGTGGACATCTCACCAGCTGAACATCAAGCGATGTAGCAGGTTGGCTTGCACTGTTTCCGGCGTCACTACAGCCGGCATTGAACATATATATAAAAACACGCTTAAATTTACAGTAAAACTTACCTAAAAAATATAAAAATAAACTATATATACACGCACTCAAAAAAATAAACTAAAAACACTATTTTCATTATTTACAAAATGTCAAACTGGAATTGTCAAGGTTTTTTGACGACTGCGGCGCAGTCGCGCTTGGGGCCTGGGGCGCTGCGCATGCAGGGCGCAGCCTTCACACCCGTTGCCTTGGCTGCAAGCGTCGCGTCGGGAACTCGTGATGCTGCAACTTATTTATCTTCAATCGTAGTACATATATATCGATGTCTTCAATCTTGCATCATTTTCGCCACATGGTTATGTATCATCCGTACATAGATACAGGCATTGTAATATGGGGTAACTCAGTAAATTTTGATAGTTTTTAGAGCTCAATAAAAATGTATCCGAGCAGTATCAATAATAGGAAAATTTATATTTTAAAAATTAATATAACTCATTTTTTTTCACTATTTCTGCGTCCCTTTTTTCATTAATAGATGCACTTTGTTCAATTTCCATATTTTAAACACTTAATATACACGAATGTTACGAATACACAGAGTGTGTCCACGTCCACTTCCACTTCGACTTCGACTTCGACTTCGACTTCGACTTCGACTTCGACTTCGACTTCGACTTCGACTTTGACTTTGACTTCGACTTCGACTTCGACTTTGACTTTGACTTTGACTCCGACTTTGACTTTGACTTTGACTTTGACTTTGACTCCGACTTTGACTTTGACTCCGACTTTGACTTTGACTTTGACTTCGACTTTGACTTCGACTTTGACTTTGACTTTGACTCCGACTTTGACTTTGACTTTGACTTTGACTTTGACTTTGACTTTGACTTCGACTTTGACTTCGACTTCGACTTCCACTTCCACTTCCACTTCCACTTCCACTCCATCCAATCCATCCATCCATCCATCCATCCATTGTCGTGTGTCACTAAACTTGGTTCACTTCGGTTGGCGCCGCCGTAGAAAGAGAGGCGGGGGGGGGGGGGGAAATCTCTCCTGACGGTCACGTGTCCTTCCTGACGCGAGTTTAACATTTTTTACCCATTACAAAAAGTGTTCAACGCCGCTAATGAAGTTTTCACTTCAAAAATTGCAAATGTTTCCTGCACACTAACAAAGTAAAACATGACATCTCTACTTTAATCATCAGTTTATGTGAAAATGATTGGTGCTTTGTGCAAATAAATAGGTATAACTTTTTCTTCTTAGCTACCAGTTTACCAAAGATCATCAAAATCGAAGTATAGTAGGTACCTACGCGGCAAATAAGTTGAACCATTTTCTATAGTTACGCGCGCCCCTACTTCGATTGAAACACGATAATCGGTTACTGCGCATTTAAGATCGACCGTCATGATGGTTCAACTTATTTGGCGCGTACTGTACTGGTTTGAGAATTATCGCTAAACATACGTTCTCTCATTTCTTAACATTTTAATAAATTTAGTGGAACCGTATCGTATTGCCTTTAGAACACACACTTTCTTTTAAAACATCATAATATACGACTTATGTGTTAACCGGTTGAATGCCGTATGTAACAAACATACCTAAAATATTGTTTCGCTCCAAATCCGTTTGTTGACTCAATAATATCGTAGTATTAAAAAAGATGGTAAAAGTATTTCATACCCTTGGCAACCATTGATATCATTTTGTTGATAATAATAATGTTGATTTCGTAACATTATAGGTACAATCTTAAAATATCGCAGCATAAAAAAAGGGTAAAAATATTTCATGCCTTACCTTGGCAATACTCAAATATTATGGCGTCGTTTTGTTTTTATTTTGTTTTCGTAATAATTTCAAAGAAATACGTAGAAATTCATCATAAAATTGCAAACTTACCTGTGAAATGTGATGTTCGTATCCTTGTCTTTTTTTGGAGTGTAGTTTTTACACGATTTCACTGCACAAACCGTCATTTTTTCAATTATATTTAACAGCGTTTTCTGACGTACACGCGTTGAACGTCTGTCGCGTAATGGCGGCCTGTGGGCGGGGCTAACGAACGAAGACACTATTTTGGTGTCTTTGAATTCGAAGCATTTTGACACCGCGTACTAGGCATCTGGACGTTATTATAAATCTATGCCTAAAATAATATCCTATGAAAGCCAATAGGAGTTTCATTCAAGTAAAATAGCTCTCCACTGTAGTCAGTCCTTATAGTACCTTCCTGGTTTCCATCCGCCCCCGCTCCGCGATTTGTTTTGCGACAAAAGAAACCGGAGGCTTTCTTTTGTCGCAAAAAACAAATCGCGGAGAGGGACTTGTAATAGTTAGAAGGGCATCAATACAAAGAACTACAAGCACTCTGTGTCAGGCGTTTTTTAAATTTGTGGAATTGAATTGACAACACATTCTATTGTAATTTGTGTTTAGAAAATTCCTAAATGATTTGTGAATTTTGTTTTTGCTAATTAATATTTTACACTGGCAACTTTACCTTTTTACTCTATTCATGATCGTTCGGTTTATGGTGGCGGGAACCAATGAGAGAACTCGCTTCTTCCCGCCAGAAAAAGAGGTAATAAATCGTGAGAACTGGATGTTACAATTGTAAAGAAAGGGGTCACAGCTTCTTACATTGACCTAAACCGCTTATAAAATGCACAAAATGCAACAAAATAGGGCATACAGTTGACAACTGTAACACGCAGTAACAAAATAACTTTGCAAAACCCGTCGTAATGTAATATTCCAAAAGCCATGCGTATTGGTAGCCAGTCAAGGACGCAACTCACACCAGAACTCGAAATTTATGGAGGATGTAAAAATTAACCGTACGTTACAGAAAGCTTTGTAGATTTTGGGAGCGAAGTCACGCTTGTAAAGGAGTCTGTAGTTAATGAGTTAGGCATAGTTAGGCTTGCTTGACCCACGATCACATAGGTACCATCATTATTGACAGGGTTTGGAAACGGTATAGTAGAATCACTAGGAGGGTTGTTACTTAATTTTGGGGTGGATGGTGTCAATGCTCAGGTTCCATGTAAGGTTGTGAGTGATAAATTGTTAGAGAAATCCGCGCTTATAGGGCAGTCCTTCACCGAGCAACCTCACATCATAGTTTATAGGGACGTAACTAGGCTACAATTTATCGATATTGGCAATGAAATGCCACATCCAGGTCCGGAGCTAACAGAGTCCTCTCTTAAAATTAGGGCAACAGGATTGGTAGAGCTCTACGGTGTATCATCAGTGAAGGCATGGATTGAATCCTTCACATGTGGCAACATTCTTTTGAAAAATGTCGTTGGGAAACCAAATAAACAGTACTTTGTTTGTGGTGGTCTCTATCGCTCTGAAAATAGTCATGTCTATATAACCGTGTTCCTATGTTCGAGTTCCTGCTGGATCACAAATAATTTAGTTTTATGTCGTGCAAAACGAGTAGAGGTTGTCAGAAGGGTACTTAGTCGTCGAACCACCAGAAACGCCTGTGGCGATTGAGGGCGACTTCGATGAGAATCTTATTCGTGTCGGTGATAAGGTGCCAGAAGACGTGAAACAGAGGTTATTCGAGTTGCTCAGAAAATATCATCGTTGTTTCGAATCCTCTCTTAGCGACCTTGTACCAACGCGACCGAAATGAATATAGAGTTAAACAGTGAACGCCCTGTCGTCTATCGCCTATATAGGTTGTCGCATCATGAACGTGAGAAGGTACGGGCAATGGTGAAGGAGATGCTGGATGCAGGGATAGTAAGAGAGTCGATCTCGGAGTACGCTAGTCCAATTCTACTTGTACGCAAAAAGGATGGGCCATGTAGATGCGCTGTCCCACAATCCAATCGAGAACGAGAATCCCATTAATAAATTTTCAGTTATGTTGATCAATAGTGAGGATTGGTGACACACGCTTCAGCTTGGAGACGCCGAACTCTGTAGGATTAAAAACATTTAAAATGATAATTAGGTCAAAAGAACATTAGGTCAAATGAATGTTATATAAAAATAATATACAGGGTGAATTTTTCAAGTGGGCGTGGATGGCCAAATCCGAAACTATGAAGACTAGCGAAAAGTACTCAAAGGAGTCGCGGGCTCGATTTTGATGAAAACTAAAACTGCATCATTGGATTTTTGAAAAATCAATATTTCTAGCCAGGAATCGAACCTGTAAATTTTGAAAAAAAAAAAACACACACTGTATTATTACACCATTCGATAGTGTCGCTAATAAGGATCGAATTCTGGGAAGTAGGTAATGACATACGGCAAACTTAAGGAAAATGTTGAATTATAATAAACTGCTTCTTACTTTAGAGTATTCATACATACATTACGTACCTTGTTCGAAATGATGCTCAATATTTTTATAAGATAAGTATTTTTTTTAATAAAATAAGTATTTTGTTAAAAATGAGCTGTTTCCTTTAGTTTGCCGTATGTCATTACTTCCCAGAATTCGATCCTTATTAGGGACACTATCGAATGGTGTAATAATACAGGCTGTGTTTTTTTTCAAAATCAACAGGTTCGATTTCTGGCTAGATATATTGATTTTTCAAAAATCCAATGATGCAGTTTTAGTTTTCATCAAAATCGAGCCCGCGACTCCTTTGAGCAGTGGTGGCCCTGTGGTATCAGCCGCGACTTACAAGTTGTAGGTCGTAGGTTCGAACCCCGACAGGCGCTTTACTTTGTGTAATTTATTTCATCACCACTGCTCTCGAAACGGTGAAGGAAAACATCGTGAGGAAACCGGCATGTCCTAGAACCAAAAATTCGAAGACATGTGACATCCACCAACCCGCACTGGGCCCGCGTGGTGGATTACGGCCCACTCCCTCTCACAGAGAGGACGCCTGTGTCCCAGCAGTGGGAACGTTATAGGCTGATTATGTTGACTCCTTTGAGTACTTTTCGCTATTCCTCATAGTTTAGAATTTGGCCATCCACGCCCACTTGGAAAATTCACCCTGTATATTGAAAATTATATAAAATTACCGTTATACTAAATGTTATTATATTAAAGGAAAATTATATGATATAAAACATTAGGTCATATGAATTTGGGTTATTTGATATTATAGCATATGAAAATTTTATTATATGAACGTTTTAAGTGAAATAAGTGCATTTGTTATTATACCAAACATTACACACCCGGTGATACATGGTGAGGCTTAAGAGACTACCCCCACCCCCTATATCACGTGTATTTTGTAGTACCTACGAAGAATCTTATTTTTTTTGTAATATTTATAAAATACAGGTATAAGTATCATCTTTTGAAAATTGAAAATTAATGACTACAGTAATAACGCGTCGAGGTAATGAAAGAAATGCGAAAAATAAATACACCCCCCCTCCCCCTTGTGATATTTCGTGATTTTTTATAAACCCTCCCCCCCCTCCTTTCGAGCCACACGTGACTAATGGACAGCCCCCAAGATATGCGCAAGTTCAAAGAAATATGAATTTATCACGTGATCAACTTGAACGTTAATATTTCGGAAAAGTGACGCTTTACGGGGTTATTGTCCTAATACAGGGTGTTACGGAAAGGGTATATCAATACAAACGGGTTGAAGAGTGTATCTGGTCTAGAATCTCTGTACAAATTTTCAGCTCAAAAACAGTAACTTTGAAAATGCTTAATATTTTTTATTTCGATAGTTTATTAAGGTGAATGGGTAGTTGTAGCCCGCGAAATTCAATTTTTCTTACGTTTTTTGCAATTTTCAGGTCAGTGTCAGGTTGTATCTTGATCAAAATATGATTCGCGACAATAACAGGTACGTATTTACAGAATTATAATAATTAGAATCATTAATACATCTTTCTAAGTTAGATTTCTACCGTTAAGAACAAATCTCGTATGGAAAAGTGTTTGTGGTAGATATCTAACTTAAAGAGACATATTAATGATTCTAATGACTATAATTCTGTAAATACATTATCTATCATAGTCGCGAATCATATTTTGATCAAGATACAACCTGACACTGACCTGAAAATTGCAAAAAACGTAAGAAAAATTGAATTTCGCGGGCTACAACTACCCATTCACCTTAAATTGAAATCATAACAAACGTGTCACCGCACTACGAAGGTCATTATCCATTATCTGCAGTGACGGATTAAGACTACTTGATGCCCTAAGCAATCCACGCCTGTGGGCCCCCCTATCCGTATGTCAACTAGAATCGGTCTTTAAACCTTTACCGCCTAAAAACATTAGTTTTTTGTAAAATAAGATGATGAGATGTACCGTTTATTTTCGTTGGATCCCACTTTTGAATCCCATTTTTGGGTATTAACAATGGATCCCGTTTGCTATTTCCGTTGAATCCCATGTTATAACAAACACTAGAGTTTTTAATGTTGCTTGTAGAATAATCTGAGAAAAAATCAGAATGATTGTATGTATATTAGTATGGTTTTTATTGTAAAAAGAAAGTTTTTAGAGGTATCTTCATGACTTTTTTCTATAGTACCAAATAAGTTGTATTATGTTTTCAACACACTATCTACCTAGCATATATCCTGAACCATAAAATATATTTTTTATTTTATTTTTTTACTGAAGTCGATCATATACTTTTATTGTTTCTAAAACTTGCGTTTTTTGCGTTTTCATAATCATTTTTATTCAAATTTAAAATCATTTATTTGCTAATATGGGTAATTACATAAAGTTGTTAAAAAAAAATAGAGCATAGATCAACCATATTACGCCTTGAGGCATGCAAATCTCAAGCTATTACTGTATCATAACATTGTTCAAGTCAATTACTTGCAACATTAATTTAATATAACACAATTTTGGTAATTTCCCCGTGGCGAATAATAATGAAATATTAGCAAATATTAATGTCACAAGAATAATTAAAGATTAAAATGTCGTGTATTAAATGAGAATGTCAAGATATATTTTGTAAATAAATGTTAAAGTAATAATAATAGATAATTAATTGGTGCAATAATCACATGTCACATCAACAACAATTTTTAATTAATTTAATTATTTTTATAACATAGCTACAATAAGATAAAAAAGTCTCTAAAATAAATTCTTACATTGCCATCGTTGATCATATTAATACAGTGACTGGTGCGGGACCTTGGGGTCCAACTTCATAGTAAACTTATCTTTGACTCTCAAATTATCACTATGACCAACAAGGCATTTCGCATGTTGGGATGGCTTATTCCCAGGCGCTCCATAATTTTATTCCCGGCGGCGGCTCCAAATTAAAAGAGCATGACAGCGATGCGGACGAATTTTTTGATGCCCAATGATCTCCTGTCTTTTTTATTTTTATATATATTTTTTAGTTTGTATGTACATATGTAAATAATTATAATCCAAAAATAAAATAATTAAAAAAGCAATGGGAACTATTTTAGTAGGTATTTTAATAAAATCGTGGAGCTCTTGGGAATTAATGTATGGAGTGAAATTGTTTGAAGAACAATAGATTTGGAGCTCCTGGGAAAAAGCTGTTGGGATTCGTGCTAAGAGTCTAGTTGGTAAGGATTTCAAACATAAGTTAACATTGATAATTCTTTATAAGACACTTGTGAGGTCGATTCTTGAATACCTACGCTTCAGCCGCGTGGAATCTCCAGTACCTATGCAGTTTATATTGAACAAATCCAAAAATTGCAAAAACAGCACCATACACCGAGGCTTCAAAAATTGGAGGAACGTCGTGCAGAGCGAGATCTGATTTATTTATATAAAATTATTAGAGGAGTAATAATATGGTTAGAACTGGGAATTATTAATATAAAGAACTGAATCTAACTGAAATGAAACTGATTAAGTTACCCATAGACATTAAGAACCTACATTCAATTGGTATTTTCATAAAAGGAAGCAAAGAGTCTGACCGGTCAAGCGGCGCGCGTCGCCCATTGGCGACGAAACAATGGAAAATCAATTGTGTCTCATTAGCGGAGCTTGACAGATTAAAAGTCATACCATTACTCTGTAAAAGAATTACTCCAAGAAAAATAATTATTTAGTATTAAAATGATTGTGATATTTATTATAATGTGATATAAATTATAAGAATAATATGATATAATATAAAATGTATGAATAATGATAGTTAATATAATAATTAAAACTGTATAACTGTAATATTGAGTATGTATACTTAATTTGTACCTAACCATTTAAACTGAAATGCCTTAAGAGGCAACTAAGTTCACATCTTCAAAATTCTGTACACTTAGTTCGCAATAAAGAATTTGAATTCGGCGTTCTATTATTGCGGATTCTCACTGAACGAATGTATATGGGTACATATTTGAATGTCGAACATTAAAATACCTACGTGTAAAATGTCAACGTTCAAAACATCGAAAATTTAAATATCGGTTATATCATAATATCGAAAATTGTTATCATCATCATCATCATCATTTCAGCCGAAAGACGTCCACTGCTGAACATAGGCCTCCCCCAAGCACCTCCACTTCGACCGGTTTTGTGCTTCTCGCATCCAACGAGTTCCTGCGGCCTTCACAAGGTCGTCGGTCCATACCTAAGCATAAAATGTCTAACATTGAATTTCGCAGTAATTTCGCAGTTTTCGCGAGAGTCCTTGGTAACTTCGTTAAGAATAGAATTTATTTCGCTACTCATACTAGTTCCAAATAGTACCTCTGACGGCGTCCTACGACCAGTGGTTTTTTTTTTTTAAGTATTGTTTAGACCCCACTGAATTTTCCCTAAATGACTATCCCAATCCTTTTCACCGTACTTAACTGTCATCGCTTTCACAGAGACGAGAATTGCATTAAGAATATGCTTAATTCCCTTGTCTAGGCAGAATCGATTAAAAGCATGAGATGTAAAGCAGGTAAAACACGATCGCTTACAAGGCGGTCAGGGACCGTAAATGTAAAAAATATATCTTCAAGAACTCTAATTGCATTCAAACTATTAGTATTTCTAACGGCAGCCTAATTGCGGAACGCCAAATCGTCAAATGATTCTCATCAGTTGGCTTCATTTCTATCACAATTGGCTTCATTTTACGATTTTCGAATTGCGAAACTCTAGTTTCTGCGCAGGGCCTTAACGTTCATAATTGGTTTCATAATAAACTAGAGTTTCGCAATTCGAAAATCGTAAAATGAAGCCAATTGTGATAGAAATGAAGCCAACTGATCAGAATCATTTGACGATTTGGCGTTCCGCAATTAGGCTGCAGGTTTGATGAAACAGAATTTGGTGAAGGCTACAAGAAAGTATTATAGCCTCTCTTTGACTTGACAAAAGGCCCGAGGTGGTCAACATGCACCGTATGAAATAGTACCTACTTCTATTTTGGCGATGGGATGGAGCAGACCCTCGTTTGTTTTAGTCTTGTTTTTTTTGCATATGCACATTCAATGCAAGAACTAACATATTTTTTTTTACAAACTTGGACATTTTACTAAACCAATAGTGTTTCTTTATTCTTTCGAGAGTCTTTTCGACCCCAAAACGGCCAATATCGTCATGGTTCATCCGACACACTTGCCACCTCGGACCTTTTGGCACCACCCAACGAACGCTATTTTTATCATTACCTATATAACGAAACAATTTGTTGTCCTTGACTACAAACTTATCTTTTATGTATCGGAGTTCCTTCTCATTAATGGTCACAGTTCTAACCTAACTCAAATGGCACCAAAACCAAACCTTAAAATATTCTATGCATGGTCGAGGGTGGGCTTAGTCGACGGAGCCCCGCTTCGCGGGGCTCCTACTTCTGGGTGGCTTATAAAAAATAACCACGAGGGGGAAGGCGGGGTCTATTCGCTAACCTAACCTGTCCGAGTCGGGGTGCCCTAAAGTCCAGATTGCATCCAGTTTCTCTTGGTAACAATAGTTGAGGGTGGCCGGTGTATAGGGTATAAAGCTAAGAAAAAAAAAAACTTAAATTATATTAAAAGTTACTTAGAGATTATGAATATTATAGTAAATGAATATATTATGTCAAATGAGCGTTACAGGAAAAGTTCATTACCTATAATATCATAAGAAATTAGGTAAAATGAAATTATATCAACAATTCATTAGCTCAACTAATCATTATATTAAACAAAAGTATATGAACTAAAATTAGGTCAAGTGAACGTTAGATATTTTGTTATTATATCAACCGATACGCACCCGTATCACCAAGGGGGATGGTGGGGGGCTTGGGGGGGGGGGGGGGGTGAAAATGCCAAAAAAAAAACATCACGTGATTAATGGACGGCCCTTTGTTGCTTGAAAGCTTAAAGTAATCGAACATCTATTCATCTATTATCAACTATTATATTAGCAGATTTCGTGGTTAGGTAAGGAATTGACGTGGTTTCGAAGTAAGGAATGTCATGTGAAATAGGGCTTTGTAGAGGCTGCCTATTCTGTGGCTTTGTCCTGTGTTGTCTTTATTTTACATTATTTTTTTGTGTATTTTTAATTTATTTACATTATAGTTTTATGCTCTTTTGGTCTCAAAATAAATTCTATGTATTATATTATGTTTGTGTTTTCATTTTATAGCCAAAATCCTTAAATGTTCCGTTCGTTACCCTGTATGGCAGGCAACAGCTATTTTTATCGAACTGACGTGGCCGTGGTGGTCAGTGGACAAGAGCTGTCTGTGGTCTTACAATACCAATGCCATGTTTATCAATACTTACAAGTCTACAAGTTCACAAGTAACAGTTTACAAGGAAGTTGTTACAAGTTCTTGTAAATTACGTATATCAAAAAAAAAAAAAGACGGGTTGCACTCCGGGAGTGCCGGCAGAAAACTTGAATATTAACGTTGAAATAAATCAATTATTAATTGAAATAATATAACTAAGTTTTTTTCACATCATATCACATCACATCACATCACCACAACCACCACCACCACCACCACCACCAGCATCACCACCACCATCAGCACCACCACCACCATCACCATCACCATCACCATCCCCATCCCCATCCACATCACCATCCCCATCCCCATCCACATCACCATCACCATCCATCCATCCATCCATTATCGTGTCTCACTTCGGTTGGCGCCGCCGTAGAAAGAGGGTGGGGGGGAATCTCTCCTGACGGTCACGTGTCCTGACGCGATGCCCTGACGCGAGTTTAACATTTTTTACCCATTACAAAAAGTGTGCAACGCCGCTAAAGAAGTTTTCACTTCAAAAACTAAAGGGTTTGTAAAACGCTTGTAGATAGGTACTACTTGTAAGTTCTAAAATCAAAAAGGTATGCCGCCATATTCTTTTCCCGCCGTTTTTGGAGTTATTCCGGTCTAATCCCTGAACCCCCCCCCCCCCCTCCCCCCCCCAAGATCCCCTGCTAGTTCGTCTTCAGTTTTAAACTTTGTCTTATCCTAACTAACTTAACTTTGTTTTTTTGTTTGTTACCTTTTCACGCCTAAACCACTGAACCGATCATCCTGAAATTTTGCATGTATACGTTGTCTTGTCAGGTGTACAGAAACGGACATAGGGTACCTTTCATCCCGAAAAAAAGTGCTGTTCCCGAGGGAAACAACAATAACGTTATTACGATAATAGATGGCGCCACGTGTCTATTGAACTTTACTTACGAAGTTCGCTGTATCTGCTAGTCCACTATAAGCTTTCTCATTCCGGTTTGGTCCAGTTTTTCTTTTGATTTTATTCCTGAAGGATCGTCAGCAACAAAAATAAGTACCTACAGGGTTTATTGAAATATCTACATACGTTCATAATTCTTATTGTAACGGACACGTGTATGTTAGTATTGAGGAACAACAACTCCACATTTTCGTCTTTGTCAAGTCACCGCACCCGTATGTTTTCTAACCGACTTCAAAAAAAAGGAGGAGGTTTTCAATTCGGTCACATACTGTGATTCGGTTGTATTTTTTATTACGTTTCTTAGTTGAAAGCTCTACGCTCTACTTGGCTGAATGGTACAGTCAGCAACAAAAGTCGATTAATTCTGTAATTTTTACATGTTATTAATTGACAACATTTTTTTCAACAAACTGCTTTTTAGCTTTTGACATAATAGCAAAGACTTTATATCATAAAAAAAAATCTTCTGCTGCAATTTTGAACAAATATTTTGCTCAATAACTAAGATTAAAAAAACTGAAGTGTAAATCGATTTTTGTTGCTGACCGTAACTTTAACCATTGTCTGTGGCTAATTACTCTGCTAATATGAACGGGACACGGACCGATAATAAACAAGTACTTTGGACTTCGTACTATCGATGATAAAATGAAGACATTAGTTTTTCGCCATTTTGGCGCTGACAGCAATGTGAGCGTCCGTAGAACTAATATTTTTGATAGCGAGTTCTACAAGATGCGCATACTCTCAGGATAATTATGTTCTAAATATTTCGTAGTAAACACAAAATACACAAAAAAAAGTCTTATTCCACGATTTAGTTGTACCAAACGACGGCCATTTGCGGCAAATATGTGCCAGTTTTAGTTCCCGAGACGCTCGATGCGCTTTGAATCGGCATAAAAATAACTGTCATTTCGAGTATATTTTTTTAGTACAGCCTATTATAATTATATTCTGTGGTTCAGCGTACTTGTCTAATCAATGGTTTCTTTGTGCTTATTTACAAGCCCAAGTGCAAAATATAGATTCTGCACGTAGACTTGCCCGGGCCGTTATGTCGTGCACGTGAACTATAAGCTCCACGAATAAAATCCCAAAAACCACGGAGAATACACGAAGTCCTCGAAATACCAATCGAACGACCCATCGGCCCATATGCCCATATCCTCAAGATTAGGGTTACCATCCGTCCGGATTTATCCGGACATGTCCGGACTTCTAGACTTTTGTCCGGCTCTTTAATTTGTCCGGATTCTCTTCTCGCGAGCATCTACTACCATGCCTACCATACCACTGTAACTAAGTAGGTAATGTTTAGACTTTGTCAGTATAATGTCCGGACTTTTATTGAAATGTCAGGCTTTTTGTCAGGACTTTTCAAATTTCTAAATGGCAACCCTACTCAAAATACAGTTCAAGAAATTCTTACATTTTCTAGTTTGTTAGACTCACAGATACACTTCGTAACTCTTCTCGAGAGTGATGTTATGATGATGACAAGTATTACCATTTTACTTAAGTAAGTACTTACTTTTAGTTCTATTATGATTGCGGCTGATGAGGGCGTGTTACCAAAGTAATGATTTATTTCGCTGATAAGGCTATGTGCCATGTCAGGTGTTAGGAAAGCATTTCAAATACAATGTTTAATTTTGTTATCCTTTTTTAGGTGAAAGTAAAATGGGTTTTTTATTTATTTAGACCGACTCACATATCACCGGTTTCCGTTCAGAATTCGTTGATTATTCGTCTAGAAGTCGCTTTTACTGGTACTAGATACTATAGTTAGCCAGGTATAGGTATTTGTACTATAATTTGACATTATTATGTACAGACGCCAGCACATCAAGCTACCCCAATCTGTCAAATTTCTTTGATAGATTTTCAACTTTACTACAAAGCAATAAGGTTCAAATTCAATTGGGAAAATTTGAGAGATTGGGGTAGCTTGATGTGCTGGCCTCTGTACTATATTTGACATCAGGCTATATGAATCTCAAAGACATGTTTTAATTTTTGGCTAAATACCCGTACTTTTTATTTTTAACCGACGAAAAAAACGGAGGAGGTTATCAATTCGACGCGTATATTTTTTTTTTTTTTTTTTTTTTTATGTATGATCACGCATAACTTTTTACAGAGCAGTCCGATTTTGATAATTCTTTTTCTATTGGAAAGGATATACCTCGAAGTTGGTCCCATATAAATTTGGAAAAAAAAAATCCAACCCTAAGGGTAGGAAAACAGGGGATGATTGAATAGTCCGAGTTTAATAATTCTTTTTTTATTGGATAGGACATACCTTGAAGTTGGTCCCATGTAAATTTGGAAAAAAAAATCCTACCCTAAGGGTGGGAAAATAGGGGTGATTTATTGTTCATTCACAGATTTTAATGCTGAGCTGTGTATTACAATTAAAATAAAAGTCCTATCTATGTTGGTATATAAAGCCTGTTTTTTAAGTATTTTATTATACAAAAAAGAATAATTAAAGTAGGATTATATAACAGTTAATATCTAAAGTAAGGTAGGTAGCCATTTTAAGCATGTAGTAATTAGTAAATTATAGCCTCAAAAAATTATAAAATAAAAACTTTTTAACAAAAAAATTAAACCTCCGAAAAAACTGAAAAGCAAAAAATAAAAACCTTTTTTATTATTTTACCTTAATAAATAAGATCTTAAACTAATGCAAGTATACCTAAGAAATTTTGAGTCGGCGCCAAACAATCAATGAACAATGATCACTAAATTACCTTAAATTTAAAGAAATAACCAAATTAAATTAATAATGCAACGTGAAATCTCCAGCGATAAATATTATATAACATTCCAAACAAAAAATGCGCTCTCCGCACGACCACTCGCAACGATATTAAGTTGCGCCGACTCAAAATTACTTAGGTATACTTGCATTAGTTTAAGATCTTATTTATTAAGGTAAAATAAAAAAGGTTTTTATTTTTTGCTTTTCAGTTTTTTCGGAGGTTTAATTTTTTTGTTAAAAAGCATACACTGTTACTGTATAATTTATACATTGCAAACTTAAGACTAAGCGCCTCATCACATACAGAAAAGCACAGCATGCACTACATTATGAGCAAATAATATCACAAATTATTATTTAAATAAAACAAATAATACATACAAAAATAAATTAACGAAAAAAAATGTTAAAACTACATGTAATTTTTTTTTTCTAACATTTTCATTTATTCCAAAAATTAAATATTTACATAATATAAGCTAATATATAAACTATAATAATATGTACAATTATATGAAAAAATAAACAATCATTATAGGGCATCAAAGAATTCGTCCGCATCGCTGTCAACAGGAACAGTGCCCAAAAGGCTGGCAGCATTGCCACGTTGTATGGCAATGCTAATTCTTTGGCCAAGAAATAGGCCAGCCCTCTGGTCACGTGAAGAGTCGACTAACCGAAATTGATTACGAAATGAAGTATACGAAGCAATGGAATAGCAATATCCTTCAAAACTCTCGGATTGTGATTTAATTAATTCAGTCATTTTCATTTCTGTGGGTGACATATATTGAGTTGAGAAAAAAAAATCTATTAGATACTGGTATAATTTTCGATACAAAATCGATCGAATTTATGATATATTTACTACGCGCGTCGTGCTAGGGCATCTGTGTCATGGACATAGGTCCTTTTGAAATGCTTTTCCGTGAAACTGAATTACATGACATGAAACTTCCTTGGTTTCATTGAAAACAGAGTTTTGCACATTACACACCATATTATCTATGCACGTGTCGCGTTGCACACGTTTATGCTCCAACTATGCTCAACTTGTTAAAAGTTTGGAGTCCTACGTCTTATTCAGGGCTCCAACTTTTGTTCAACTTTCACACAAGGACTGTCCTTGGTTTCGTAAACGAAGTAAGTCGTGAGTAATAAGGTTGTTGAAGTCTGAATCCTAGTCAGTCACTCCTTGTAAAACATTAATAGGTACTGTCCCTGGGTATTTGTTCGTTGGGTATCTTAGAATTCCAAACAATAGACAAGAATATAGAATATTTTCCAAGAATAATCCAGAATAATCTATCTACTCGTACATATATTCTATACTAATAATAAAGCTAAAGAGTTTGTTTGTTTGTTTGACCACGCTAATCTCTAGAACTATCAGTCGGATTTGAGAAATTATTTTTGTATTTGTTAGTCAAACTCTCGAGGAAAGCTATTTAACATCACGCTAGGATCTACAGGAGCCGAGCAAAAAGATAAAACGTCAGAAAGAACGCTGAGCTAAAAAAACTTTTTAAGAAAAAAAAAAACGACTTCCAAAAAAACATTACAAAGTGAAAAATAACTTTAATTTCGGAAGTCGGTGTCTTTGGATCTGTATTTTAGTTTTTTGCCACCGACTTCCGAAATTAAAGTTATTTTTCACTTTGTAGTGTTTTTTTGGAAGTCGGTTTTTTTTTTTTCTTATAAAGTTTTTTTTATGTATTAGATTATATCAAACTGCGCAGGTTTTTGAATGTTTTTTTTTTTAATAATAGTTTTTATAATAATGTCAACTTTGAAAAACACGTGAAATTACACGGAAAACAATATTCATGGAGCAGAGTGAATTCGATAAATAAAAATGGCGATAAAACAAACAAGCACGCAACAAACTTCACAACGAGAGATATAGAACAAGACGTGAAACTTGGATAAATAAGCACGAAAATATGTTTTCGACGTGAATAAAAAGACTTTAATAAATAGAAAAATATTGCTATTACATAATTTGGAAAAGTAAGTCTTAACGTCAAATGTAATAGAAGTGGATCATTCTGTATTCAAAACGAATTTTTGATAAAAATGGTCAGTTGGACAATCAAGCACTCGGGCGGGCAACGTTTTATGTATAGATTAGATATAGTTAAATTTTATCAATAAATGTAATGAAAGAAGCAGATGAACCTTTATTATTATAATTGTGTCGGTGTCCTGTTTGTTTCTGAGATCTTGCTATTTAGAATCTGGCAAACGAAAGTAGACACTCGAATTATTTGCAGACTTTTTATATGGCAATGTTAGACAAAATGTCAAAATCAATTTTTCAAAACAATTGTATACATGCTCTGTGAAGATGGCGTGTTGTCGTGATCTTGTTGAGCATTTTTCTAGCTCAAAAGTCTCTAAGTCAAGCAGTAGTGTACAAATAATACCGTTTTTCATCAAAACAAATTATTATAAAGTATCAAATTAGGTTATTCCAGGTATGTCATACTAATTTTAGGGTTGCTATACTGATATTTTTTAAATTTGCCGCGCGTTTTCAGTCTCTACTTTCGTTTGCCAGACTCTATTTAAATAGTCGATATCGACTCATTTTCTAGTTCACTATTTCGCCACACGTTATTTTGTTTACTGAGCACACTGTAGTTGAAAAATATTTTTTACGAGTGGTAACATTGATTAGGCAGAATAACTTGACACCCTTGTAGAAATTTCTTCATTTATCAAAAAAAGTTACATAAAAGTGAAGTGTACAGTGAAACGTGAAGGACGATTATTTTCAAGTGATTGTAGTTTTTGCTGTAGATATATTAGCAAATTCTCTATTTTAATAAGTGCTTTGTGGATGAATTGTCATCTGAGGACGATATAATTGTTGCAACGAGATGATTATTGAAAATCCTGACGCTTTCAAGTCGTGGTTGACCTCCATATTGGAGCCCCTGTGAGTACATCCGCTGCCATATTTTAGTATTTACAATATTGCGTTAGCCTAAGAAATTCGCAATTTGTAAGGTATTCAACTAATTACAATGATTGATTTAATTTGCGGGTATATTTCCATGCAACATTAATAATTAACGAGTAAAAGTATCAAGTTTCATTTAGCTTTATTTTTTTATTTGACGTACCTGCACACATGGCGTTTATTTTCGTGATTTCAAAGGTTTCAAATGGAGAACCCTGGTTAATTACCAGCGTATTGCTTTAAATCCCTTCAAATTGTTGGTTATTATTAAAGAAACGAGGAAATAATTTGATTAAAATGACATTACGGTCTAGTTTTGTCATATTCACACTTTTACAGTTGGTTTGCTACAAGCGTAAACTATTTATCTCGTTGATTTAGTTCTTTTTAATAATATGTTCATTCCATTGAATAGATTAGACTTATCATCACTTTTTCGTAGCAAATGTAAATAATTGTAAGTAACCTTTATGTTCTTCAATTTAAATGAACTATAAAATTTAACTTGTTATTTTAAGTCTGAACCAGAGCAATGAGTCAACCACCATACAACTTAATTTATGATCATAACACATTTTATTGATCAAGAAATCACTTTTTTTGTATTAAAAATAAATAAATTAAAAATATTTTAATTCAGGTATCAAGGAAACATAGGTAGGTACATTATAAATAACAATATTACACAAACGAAAATAAAAATATAGATTAAAATGAAAATGAAAAATGCAAATGGTTAAAATGAAATGACTGTTTCAATAAGGGACTTCCACTGCGGAGATGACACCCTGTCGGCCACAGTCTTCAAGATTACTTTGCGGCTGCCGCTCATTCTGCAGGTCAGGGATACAGTCCTTTTGCGAATGATGGCATGATAGCCATCAATGCGAAACAACGCAAACATTCCCGATACACTACAGAAAGGTGGCAGCTCAACATCATCCCGAGTTTTAGTGATCAATAAACCACGTTTTCTGTTTTGATGAAACTCCAGTTTGCCGATTCCCACAGTTCAGTCGTAATCTCATTTCAGCGACACTCAATTTCAAAAACTGTCTTGTCATAATGTAGGGAAATAGATGTATTTTTGACAGATTGAGACAGATCAGACTGAACATTCTTAAAATTAAGAGAATTGCCTCTCTGGTCCTTAGTCTTCATTAGCTCTGCTATGCGCTCAGATTGAGAGGAGGTCCATTAAAAATTTTCGTTCACTAGAGGGTGTCCGAAACTGAAAAACTAAAGGAAAGAATCATGGCGAGATCTTTACATTAATTTGTACAAAAAAAAGACTTCATTTTGAGGGTTCAAAATATTTTCCAATGTGGAGAATACATTACCAGGAGTAGATTGATATACTTATCATATTTTTAAAACCCCGCAAAATTTAAATGTTTCGAAATGAATATATCAGTTTTTTGTTTCATCTCGTTGCCCATTTTGTATTTATTAAAAAAAAAATTACAGTATTTGACATTAGGTCAAACCACACCCCGTAAATATTTAAATAGCTAGATTTGCCCTCACCGTACTTAATCACAAGAAAACGTGACGATACTGAAAAGAGTGAGCTCACACATTATTAAATAGTGTTTCTATGACAATGAAGTGTAGTCACTGCATCATTGTGTATTAGAGGTGTCAAAACGAATCAGAAATTCGACTATATTTTAAAGCGGTAGGGCGAATCTAAAGATTTAAATCTTTACTACTACTGGTTACTCTGACAGCAGCCGTTTCGTTCTGAAATAATGAGGTCCTCGTTAAACTATTTACTTTGAACATTATATTTTTATTGCAGGGTTATAATAATATTGTAAATGCCTGAAGATACTCTCTAGGCACCCAGGAGTATAAGAATTAGAATTCCAACTTCTCTTTGAAGGCAGATGGGTTAAATGTGGAAAGAAACACAGACGCCGGAGAGTTCCACACTTTGTTTGTGCCTGTGAGCATAATAAACGTGGAGGAGAAGCGCTTAGTACAACTGGTCGACATCCATACTAATATTATAAATTCGAAAGTAACTCTGTCTGTCTGTCTGTACGTATGTTACCTTTCACGCCTAAACCGCTGAACCGATTTAGATGAAATTTGGTATCGAGATAGTTTGAGTCCCGGGGGAAAGGACATAGGATACTTTTTATCCCAATATTCCCACGGGATCGACACTTATGCGGGTGAAACCGCGGGGCGTAGCTAGAATCAACTAAGTGTGGATGGTACAGTGCAGTATGTTGGTTAGACCAGTAGTAAAAAGGCGATGGTGGCATCAGGTTGTGGAGCTCCTGCATTCTCCGAAGTACAGTCTGTAGAAGATCGACAGGCAAGCAACATTACGCCGATGAGCCAGGCTGTGAAGCGTAGCCACCAACATCTCGTAGCCTATGAGCCTTTTAGCTCTGCTTTCCACTGAGTCAAGTGCAGCAAGCTGGTATTTTGCTCAAAACATTAATTTCAAGTAAACCATTTACAGGTACTTTTGTATTGTCAAATAGTGGGTCCGTTAGTCAGAAAGTTGAAGCTGTAGATCTCTATGGAGAAGAACGGGCAAGGAATTCATAGGACACTCTTTTAAATTAAGATATTACAAATTCAAATTATTATGCGCACAGCCAAAGTGTGGAACTCTCTGCCGGCATCTGTGTTCCCTCCCACATGTAACCTGTCTGCCTTCAAATCAAGAGTGAACAGGTATCTTCTGGGCACGCTCGTTCCATCATAGACCTCATCTATCGCTTTCGATCAGGCGTGATCGGGGTCAAGAGTGCGCCCATTTAGCAATAAAAAAAAAAAAAAAACCTGGGTACAATATTCTTGTTGCTTCTATATGTGAGAACAGTTTTAAAAAATAATAATAAGGAAACAATTCAAAATATAACATTAAAAATAACCCCTGGCACATAGATTTATAATAACGTCCAGATTGAGTGTTCCGTACAAAACGCACCGTTCTTATTGAATGCATTTAGTGATACGCGTGTGCGTTGGTACCGCCCACCGCAAGTGTATTATTATCGTTTCTGCAGTTGTGTGCGTGACGTTTTCTAATACCAGCGCAAAATGATTACCCCAAAATGTGGGAAAATTCGTGTAGTTTTCTTATTCATATTCACTTAGGTAATTATATAGTTACTATATGTGTACAAAATGAAACCCGCCTTTTACATTCATACCGATTGACTCTTATGATAGTTTTTGAAGATTGTTATAATTTTATTTTTAACATGGTTTTCGTAAACATGTGTGAATTAACAAAAAACTTTTAATATCATAGGTACTAATATTATAAATCAGAAACTTTGTGAGTGGTACTGGTTTGAGAATTATCGCTAAACATACGTTAATGTGGGAACATTATAGGCTGATGATGATGATGATGATACGTTAATGTAACAAACATACCTAAAATATTGTTTCGCTCCAAATCCGTTTGTTGACTCAATAATATCGTAGTATTAAAAAAGATGGTAAAAGTATTTCATACCCTTGGCAACCATTGATATCATTTTGTTGATAATAATAATGTTGATTTCGTAACATTATACAATATTAAAATATCGCAGCATAAAAAAAGGGTAAAAATATTTCATGCCTTACCTTGGCAATACTCAAATATTATGGCGTCGTTTTGTTTTTATTTTGTTTTCGTAATAATTCAATGAAATACGTAGAAATTCATCATAAAATTGCAAACTTACCTGTGAAATGTGATGTTCGTATCCTTGTCTTTTTTTGGAGTGTAGTTTTTACACGATTTCACTGCACAAACCGTCATTTTTTCAATTATATTTAACAGCGTTTTCTGACGTACACGCGTTGAACGTCTGTCGCGTAATGGCGGCCTGTGGGCGGGGCTAACGAACGAATACACTATTTTGGTGTCTGTGAATTCGAAGCATTTTGACAGCGCGTACTAGGCATCTGGACGTTATTATAAATCTATGCCCTGGCAGTTAAGAGATGACTAGTCTCAACCGACGACGACGGCGCTCGTTCACGAACATGACGCGTGGATCAGCACCATCCAGCTCAACCATTTTGTAGGGAACCAAATGATTCAACACACGCGCCACCATCAGTGAGCATGACGTTATTCGCAACTGCCATGCTCTTTCAAGTCAACATCATAATCTACATAGTCAGTGGCGGATTTACCAATAGGCTGAGTAGGCTGGAGCCTAAGGGTCTCCCCACATTTATCGACGCGGAATCGGCTTAAGCCGAGTGCGTCACCAAACTACTCGGCTTATCGCCGAGCTAATAGGCAAACGGCTCGTTTCGCCGTCGGTCGGCGTCGCGACGCGTCGTCCGAGCCGAGCCGCTGCGAATGGTATTAGTAACACCCTTATTACGTAGACATAAAGGCTTTTTTGACCGGTGTTAGCCGATTCCGCGTCGATAAATGTGGGGAGACCCTAGGGCGGCAAATTTGGGGCTAACATTTTACTTAAATGTCTTACTGAAATTAAAAAGATTAATATTTATATACCTACTATGTTTGGAATGAATGCTCAAATTCAGGCTTCTACCGTAGATTTTATCACAGTTACCGATCTTGACAAATCTCTTTGCAAGTTTATCGTAGCTGATGAACGAGAAAATTTTAAGTATTTTGAAGAAAAGGCGAAGCAGTATATTAAAGACATGGGACATTATTGTAGAGGTCGGTAGGGGCGGCAAAATTTGAATAGCCTACTGGCGGCAAATGTGTAAATCCGCCACTGTACATAGTATACAAATCTCGTGTCATAGTGTTTGTTATCGTACTCCTCCCAAATGCTTGACCGATTTTTATGAAATTTTTTGTGTATATTTGGGAGGTCTGAGAATAGGTCGTAGGCGATTTTTTTTTTGTTTTGCAAAAGAACGTTTGCGGGGTCAGCTAGTATCATAATAGTATTAGCTTGTACGACGGTACGTATTCTATTTTAGATACAACTGTGTGGTTTTACCATTTATATCTTCACGTAACTGTTGCACAGTTTAAAAATAAATAGGTACCAGTTATAGCCTATGTGTTGGTCTTACCGAAATAGAATTTGAACATCTCGAAGCATTTATTTATAATGTCTGCTGACATAAGGCTGGTAAGGTCTTGCTTGAATAGAAACTTTTTGGAGGATGAGCAGAGATATTTTTTAAATGACCTATACAGGGTGTTACGGAAAGGGTATATCAATACAAACGGGTTGAAGAGTGTATCTGGTCTAGAATCTCTGTACAAAATTTCAGCTCAAAAGCATTAACTTTGAAAATGCTTAATATTTTTTTATTTCGACATCACGGCGCTGCACTGGCGCGCGGCGGCGTGATGTGCGTGTACTAGGCGCACAGACACACTACAGATAATGGATAATGGCCCTCGTAGTGCGGTGACACGTTTGTTATGATTTCAATTTAATAAATTATCGAAATAAAGAAATATTAAGCATTTTCAAAGTTACTGCTTTTGAGCTGAAATTTTGTATAATATACTAGCTGCTGCCCGCAACTTCGCCTGCGTGAAATATGTGGTCTCCCCCCCCATCCCCGACCCACCCCGTCGCATTGCATCGCTTGCCTGCGGCCCCGCGCTAGTACTTCGTTTTCGCTTACCGTTCTTGCTGTTTTATTTTTTACTTGGCTCTTTAGGGTCCTAGCGTGATGTTATATAGCATATAGGCTTTTTACAACAACATCGTGAGAAAACCCACATGTTCTAGAACCAAAAATTCGAAGACATGTAGGCAACATCACCAACCCGCACTGGGCCCGCGTGGTGGATTACGGCCCACTCCCTCTCACAGAGAGGAGGCCTGTAATATTATTAATTTATTTGTTTTTTTTTCATTTTTTTTTGCGTCTGAAACATTATAGGCTGATTATGGGCCTGCGCCCATTGGCGGCACGGCACGGCAAGGGATTTTTATGTGACAAATAGAAATATAACTTAACTAGCTGCGCCCCGCGGTTTCACCCGCATAAGTGTCGATCCCGTGGGAATATCGGGATAAAAACTATCCTATGTCCTTCCCCGGGACTCAAGCTATCTCTATACAAAATTTCATCTAAATCGGTACAGAGGTTTAGGCGTAAAAAGGTAACATGCAGACAGACACAGAGTTACTTTCGCATTTATAATAATTAGTATGGATAGTATGACAATAAAATAGAAATTTAAATGACACGGCATGTCTTAAGTTTTTGCACCTACGATGATTATCATTGAAATTTCAATTTTATTTTGATACAATTAAGTTACATTTTTATTCGTCGCATAAAAATCCCTTGCCGTGCCGTGCCGACAGTGGGCACAGGCGCTATGGGTTGTGTTATTACAAGGCTGCGGTGGCAACTTGCATAATAAAAATAATAGATACAGATAATAACGAACTCTGTAATAATATGTTAGGTCTTATCACCTCAATGGCAATGAGATAACAGCTTTCATTTGATTGTTACGTAAAAATATACACAATGTTTAACAGATAGAAGTATTCATAGAAAGAAAGAAGGAAGAAGGAAAATATGTGTATTTGCGGTGAACATGACGCAATAAAGAACACATCCATACTTCTATATACATACATAATTAGCCTATAATGTTCCCACTGCTGGGACACAGGCCTCCTCTCTGTGAGAGGGAGTGGGCCGTAATCCACCACGCGGGCCCAGTGCGGGTTGGTGGATGTCACATGTCTTCGAATTTTTGGTTCTAGGACATGCCGGTTTCCTCACGATGTTTTCCTTCACCGTTTTGAGAGCAGTGGTGATGAAATAATTTACACAAAGTAAAGCGCCTGTCGGGGTTCGAACCTACGACCTACAACTTGTAAGTCGCGGCTGATACCACTGGGCCACCACTGCTCCTTCTATACTAATATTATAATAATATCGGGATAAAAAGTATCCCATGTCCTTTCCCGGGACTCAAACTATCTCTATACCAAACATCTAAATCGGTTCAGCGGTTTAAGCGTGAAAAGGTAACAGACTGATACACTTTCGCATTTATAATATTACTAGCTGCGGCCCGCGGTTTCACCCGCATAAGTGTCGATCCCGTGAGAATATCGAGATAAAAACTATCCCATGTCCTTTCAAGGGACTCAAACTATATCTGTACCAAATTTCATCTAAATCGTTTCAGCGGTTTAGGTGTGAAAAGGTAACATACAGACAGACAGACAGAGTTACTTTCGAATTTATAATATTAAGTATGGATTTTCAATTTTTTTTTTGTCTCTGTTTGATCTGGCTAATCTCCGAAACGGCTGGACCGATTTTGACGGGACTTTTCACTGGCAGATAGCTGATGTTGTGGAGTAACATAATTGTAGGCTACATTTTGTCTCGGTAGCACGTTCCCGTGGGATAATTTCCGGCAGAAGCTAGTCACTAATAATGTTCTTTTTACTTGTTCTCAGCTGCGATGCCGACCCAGCAGCCCTCGCTAAGTATGTGTACGCTTTGGTTAAGAAGGACAAACCCCTGGACGAGCTTCGGGAGGTGATGGTTGATCAGCTGGATGTCTTTCTCCAGCAGGGTAAGTTTCTGACGAAAAGTCATCATCTTCTCCTGCCGTATTACAATTTATTTGGGGTCGGCGCGACGCGACTTTTTTTTCTTCCATACTTATTTATTAGTCGAGCGGCTTGTGGCTAAGTAGTAACTTACAGCCGCACAGGTCGATCGATCAGGTTAAGCTACGCTTGCCGCGGTTGGTCCGTGGATGGGTGACCATCTTTACATACCAAGACCCTCCGTGCCTCGGAAAGCACGTTAAGCTGTTGGTCCCGGCTGTCATTCGTGGATCGTTGACAGTCGTTACGGGTAGTAAGTAGCCCGAAAATCTGACAACCAGTCTTACCAAGGGGTATCGTATTACCCAGTAGCTGGGTTGTGGAGGTCACATAGGCAGCCGCTCCATGTAAAATACTGGTACTCAACCTGCATCCGGTTAGACTGGAAGCCGACCCCAGCATAGTTGGGAAAAGGCTAGGCAGATGATGACTTCTCTATTATTCGTCACCATCTTTCTAACCATATCATCATTCACACAGTCCATCCATCGTTTCTTTGGTCTTCCCCTACTCTTAGAACCATCGACATTCAAACTCAAAACCACGATATTTTCCGCCGCCTGACTAAAAGTATTTTAAACGACCTGTCGCTGTCGTTTAACGCCTAAATTGCTGCGCTCCATTGCTCTTTGGCAAACCCCAAGGCGAAACTTTTGCGACTCGGTGAGCGACCTGAGCCCTGATTCACAACCATACGACAGGCTATCGTATCGAAAACCTGACATTTCGATAACCTGATTTGATTTGCCCTCAACAGCAAATGGCTGTTGGAAGAATAGCGGGCGTCTATTTGATTTAAACTGACAAAATTTTCGGGTTTTCGACTTGTGAACAGCGTTTAGAAGACTCCTACGATAACAATGATTAATGTTCGATACGATACGGAAGCGTAACGAGTGTTTGTGAATAGTTATGCCGTGCCGACAAGACCAATTTCCGTAATTAAAAACGTTAGGCGCAATCTCATCTCAGCGACAATGTCAAAAACTTGTCAAAAATGCAGGGAAATTTGAAGTATTTACGACAGATTGAGACTGAGATCAGGCTGTGAACGTTCTTAAAATTACGAGAATTGTCCCTCAGGTCTGAGCAGCGTAAGTTAGGACGGGCAGGATACACTAGAGCCGAATCCCCAATCTGTCGTACTCTGAGGCGCAGGCCACACATAAATGGCGTCGGGCGAGGACAAGGCGCGGGCAGCTTCCTGTTCCATTCAAATTTTATGCCAAGCGCAATTTATGATGCGCGGGCGCCGAAATGACGCGTCATATCCACGCCAGAGCCACGACATTCCGTGTTTCCTTGAATGCCCTTCTGGCTGCCAACCCTGAATGTGATGTGTTTGCGGATGAATGGATTAAAATTATGCGTATAAACCAGCGCTGGGGCTCTGTCTTGCATAGGGTCGCAGCATTATGCTGAGCGATAGCCGTTTTGCGTGGATGTGACGCATGTTTCCCTGACCCTTTTTTTTGTATTTATGTTCTTTTTTGCGTCATGTTCACCGCAAATAAACGTATTTTCTTTCTTTCTTTCTATATGCCTGGAGTTCTGTGAGAGAATGTATGCAAGGGAGTCCACTGTTCCATATTAGTTTTAAATTATATTATTGTCAACGTAATTATGTCTCTATGTTAATTACTGTAATCGGTGTTGTACCGTTTTAATTAACTATAAATAAATAAATAAATCGATGAATGTTCGCTTCAGGGCAAATACCTACATCGATATGTGTATGGTCATTAGCGTAATACATACTCTATTAATTTGTCAACAGAAACGAAACCATTTGTGGAGATGCTATTTAAGGCACTTGAAAGCAATGATTACTTAAAGCCGGGACGAGAGGAGAAGAATCTGGCTTCTCCAACACCGGCCGACGCTGAGCCGTCTAAAGAACCTGAGATTGAGAACCATGGTAAGTAAAAACTAAAATGTAATCTACATATATCCATACTATCCATACTAAATATTATAAATTCGAAAGTAACTCTGTCTGGCTGTCTGTCTGTACGTTACCATTCACGCCTAAACCACTGAACCGATTTAGACCGGTATAGGGATAGTTTGAGTCCCGGGGAAGGACATAGGATAGTTTTTATCCCGATATTCCCACGGGATCGACACTTTGCGGGTGAAACCGCGGGGCGCAGTTATTCAGAAATAATGCTAAGCGAAAACAAAGCAATAGCGCGAGAAGGCGATGCGATGCGACGCGGTAGGTCGGGGGAACATGAAATTTCACGCGGACGAAGTCGCGGGCAGAAGCTTATAACTTCAGAACTGTACTCAAATTAAATAATCCCCCCAACACACGATGGAAATAGAAATCTCCCAAAGTGTTTTGTAACTAATTCTTTGAGGGAGGCCAATTTTTAACCGACTTCTAAAAAAGGAGGAGGGATATATTTTTTTTTTATGTTTGTTCACGCATAATTCCGTCGCTTGCCAACCGATTTTAAAAAAAATTTTTTTGTTGGAAAGGGTATACTTCCCAAATGGTCCCATGAAAATTTTATCGAAATCGGATAAGCGGTTTTTGAAAAATCGACAAAAATCTAAAAATTTATCTACATTATCTACATTAACGATGTTTTTGTTTACTTTTTTGTGAGGTAGGTACAACTAAAAAGTGAAAAATAAAAACTTTTTACAAAAAAGAAACAACCGACTTCAAAAAAAAAAACACTACAAAGTGATAAATAACTTTAATTTCGGAAGTCGGTGTCAAAAAACGAAAATGCGGAACCAACGACACCGACTTCCGAAATTAAAGTTATTTATCACTTTGTAGTGTTTTTTTTTTTGAAGTCGGTTGTTTCTTTTTTAAAAAAACATTGTAGTTAAAATTATACTTTATTGACAAATGCGTGCACTGACTGGACAGGTCCGCTCAATCTGTGTGGTTCTTTCCTCAAAAGACCATTTCAGACACCAATCTACATGGTCTTCACATAATCTGACCAAGATTTTGTCTGGACTTTAAAAGACACTGTGACCTCTGAGTTTGTTTCGGCCTTTCTTCTCAGAGTAGTCAGATAGGAAACGCCGACCTCATCTAGCTTAAAAAAAATATGATTGACGTGTAAAAGTGTTTGTACAAACTTTAAGTAGGTTTGTACAAACACTTTTACTACTAGCCCAGATCACTTGTAGTCCCCGTCATTGTCAATTTTTACTGGGTGTTCTACCCATGAATACGAACAACTTTCACTATGGGACCAACTCTGAAATCTCGAAAAAAAAAATCAGCTGTTTCATGTACATTTTGGTCAATTAGGTGTTGAACTTTTGTATGAAACAGCTGCTTTTTTTTTTTTCGAGATTTCAGAGTTGGTCCCATAGTGAAAGTTGTTCATATTCATGGGTAGAACACCCAGTAAAAATTTGGATGGTGACTTTCTGTAAATAAAAAAAAATGATCACAATGACGGGGACTACAAGTGATCTCGGCTTTGTTAATCGTTTTTTTTTTACGCCTGTTATTATAACATCATTTGTGAACCTTCTGTTTAGTTTATTAATCCCTTTTTTTCCCTTAGCCGGTGCCCCCCTCATTCCGTCCCCCGTATCTGGCGGCGAGACGCGCGGGCGCTCCCCATGCGCCGGTACGCTCGCGGGCGGCGTCGCACCGAGCGCGGCGCCGGCCGGTTTGGGCGCGGCCGGATTGAGCGCGGGCGGATTGGCCACGGCCGGATTATCCGCGGGCGGATTGTCCGCGGGCGGATTGGGCGCGGGCGCGATGAGAGCGAGGCTAGTCGTGTCACGCGGCGCGAAGTTAGCGGCGCCCGCGCCTCCTGTGGGCGCTGTGCCGAGAGGACATCCGCATAATGAGCATACGCTTGTTAAGGTAAATATTGATAACTGTTTCTTGAAATTAGATTATTCACTACTGAGTGAACCAGAACCAAAACGTCGCTGCGTTCCAAAACGGGCGTACTAGATGTAGGAAAGAAGGCTGCCAGGCTCAAATGGGATGGAGCGGTGAATGCTTATGCGAATCCCGCACCCCCGGCCATAGGTAGAGGTGGAACAGCGCGGTGGTTTTAGCCGGTAAGAGTCCGGCATGCCCCTCTGTCACCCCCACGATAGAGGAAGTCAAGGAGAACTTCCACCGCGACAAAAAAAAAATGCTCATATGGGATTGGGCTGTTCACATCAGCCGTATGCACTATGACCGCTGGGCAAAAATCTCCACGCAATGGGTGCCTGAAGCTGGACGGCGCTACCGAGGCCGGCCCTGAAAAAGATGGCGAAAAGACCTGGACGCGTACCACGAGGGCTGGTTTGAGGTGGAAAAGAAAAAGAGTTCCTGGAAAGATTTGGGAGGCCTTTGCCCAGCTGTGGGACAAAAACAAAGATTGAAGCAAGGGAGATCAGCTCCTGAGTGAAGCGAGGGAGTTGAAAACAAGTTAATATCTCGGAAACGTGACGCCTTAGGCGCGGTTTAGTCCTATTATTTTTTCTGTTTGCATTGATGACATCATAGATTATATAAAACGATATTTCATGTGTGACCGCCATTTTGTAAAAAAAAACAAAATGGCGTGACATTAGATATGCTGCGGACCTTCAAAGCTCTTTATTGCTCAGCTAAGAGTATGTTTACATTCTTCCAACATTAATAACCTAACATTTTATTGGTTATTTCAATATAATTTTCTTTTTTCAGGTGTTGCCTTTAACTGAGCTACTAGAAGAACCAGTGGACCAACCTCCTAGAAGACGTGACCGAAGGGGAGACTCGGTCAGTACCTATATTAAAGTTAAACCTGCATGTCGGAAAACAAATTTGAATTTCATGGGTTGGAAATTTATAATTTTATAGGATCTTGCCGGACAAATTCAGTACGGGTTTGTGTAAATTAAAATTGTTTTCACTTCTCATGCTCTAAAAGATCGTCTTTATGTTGTGCTTAGGCGACATAAAATCGCTTTTAATGTTCATAAAGTAATTTTTTTTTCTGAGACTAAGGTAATCAGGCCCAACAGCCACACGCACAATAAAACTTCGCAGATTAAAGTCGTGATTTATTTCATTTTCTTTAATTTATACCACTTCAGTGTTTTCTATCGTTAATTTAATAAAATCAGGTAAAATAGTTGTCATTTATTATTTAAAAACGCAAAGAAACGTTTTTATGACTTGGCAGTATGAAGTACCCCCAAGTCGAATGACAAATGTTGAACATAAAAAAAAAAAACTTTTAAAAAGTTTCGTGGCGGTATTATCTGTGGTGGCGGGAATTAGCTATGCTTTGCAACATTTTTGATTAATTATGTACTGTATACTTTATGCCTGTTTCATTTTCTCGCAATCGAAGTGAAAAGCAGAGTGTATAACTCAGGCATAAACGAGTCATTTTACCCCTCGACTTAACTATCCGCTCTCGCCTGCGGCTCGCGTGGATATAAACGTCTCGGGGTAAAATAGCTTCTTTTATGCCTTAGTTGTACAATCTACTATTTCATGATTGCTTTAATTTTTTTTTTTAAATCACACAAACTCGTACTGAATATGTTTTCATTATTGTTTTCTTTTTTTTATATTTGTAATCACAAGTAATTCAGGAACACCTTATTAATCATAAAGAAACCCTTGAATACTTTTATCCCTACTGGTAGTGATAAACGGAAAAAAATCCAACTATCCCAACCAGTGCGGATCAGTAGGGATATATGGAGCAGAAGGTACCATATATCCGTTAGGGATAATTGGAAAAAATCTCCAAGTATCCCTACCAGTGGAGATATATCAGTAGGGATATAAGGAACAGGGGATTAACTCGATCCATTTCTCAACAGACCCGCGACACAGACAGGAGGCGACGTCGCTCTCGGTCTTGGGAGAGACGCGCACGCGCAAGGAGACATGCGCGCGACAACGAACACAACAACGATGTCAGAAGGTAACTGTCAAGTCATCTATACTAATAATAATAATACTAACAATTACCGCCGTATCTCTACGTTGACGTCGTGATGGGGCTTCCGCGCTCCGAACTCTAGGCCTGTGCCGATAGAGTTTACTTTGCCGGAACAGGTACCAGGTACAGAGGGGCAATTCTCGTAATTTTAAGAATGTTCGCAGTCTGATCAGTCGCAATCTGTCAAAGAATTCCTCTAATTTCCCCACATTTTGACAAGTTTTTGACATTTGTTTGTCGCTGAGATGAGACTGCGACTAGACTTTGAAAGTTTTAAATTACGAGAATTGGCTTTCAGGTAAACAGGGTGGGTAGCCAGACCAAGAGAGGTACAGAAACCCACAGGGCAGCATGAATGTGGCGAGCTGTTGTGCAGTTGCGATCCCACGGACCCTATCTCCTGGGAGGAGACTTGTTCCTCACCTCTGGCTTGCCTTTATTGGCCGGCTGGAGTGAACATTGCCGAAGAACAGAGCTCCCACCTCTTTCTTGCCTTTATTGGCCGGCTTGAGTGGAGATTCGCAAGAGCAAACGTGCTCGGGGGAAGGAAGTATTCCAGTAGTGCTTTTAGGGATCTTGACCTTCTTCTGAGCTCTGGGATTGTCCTGAAAGCCGTGGAATACTTCTCCACTCCTCAAGTGTCTCAGGACATGTTGCCCCTTATCGTTACGTCACTATGTGCTAGCGACCGTTTCTGGTAGCCCATTATTGAGTGTGCAAGTCACCCCCTGCCATTTAAACCGTGTATTGTATAGTTAAAATATATTGGTCAGGCAGGGGCTTATAGCGCTGCCATAGTTCTTGGTAACTAGTCCATCTTAGCCACCCAAACCCATATTTCAATGATTCCTTTTTTTCCCATGTCCTGCAATAGTCCTGCACCAACCGGGGGTTGTCCTTGGGTGCACTAGCACATGCATACAGGGATAATCGTCGGTTGCTGCTTCATTTTATTTTTGGTAGATATACAGGATGTTACGGAAAGGGTATATCAATACAAACGGGTTGAAGAGTGTATCTGGTCTAGAATCTCTGTACAAAATTTCAGCTCAAAAGCATTAACTTTGAAAATGCTTAATATTTTTTTTATTTCGACATCACGGCGCTGCACTGGCGCGCGGCGGCGTGATGTGCGTGTACTAGGCGCACAGACACACTACAGATAGTGGATAATGACCCTCGTACTGCGGTGACACGTTTGTTATGATTTCAATTTAATAAACTATTGAAATTAAAAAATATTAAGCATTTTCATAGTTACTGCTTTTGAGCTGAAATTTTGTACAGAGATTCTAGACCAGATACACTTTTCAACCCGTTTGTATTGATATACTCTTTCTGTAACACCCTATAGAGGCATTAGGAACAGGGTGTAAAGTTCACTCATACTCTATAGAAAAGGGAGGATCCTCCGACCAGACGGGTGTTGTGTCTAACTGCCCGATGATTCATGTCGGGCCGTTGTATCTATGCTAGTTGCGCGGTAAACTCTGCTTGCGAGATGCAGGATTTTGCGTGACGTCAGTATGACGCGTTATTCGCATGTGGCGTTGTAGACACCGTTACGTAAGATTATGCGGGGAATAATAATTGCCATACACAATTGGGGGCCTGTAGTATAGTATAATCTCGATCTCTTTGTCCGACAGACGGCCGCTGTCTCGCTCACCGTCGCCGCGCGGTCGCTACAGAAACCGAAGTCCCCCTCTACCGACAATTGACAGACTGAATAGCAGATCTAGGTATGTATCACCATACATCTGCTGTGCCTCCTGTGATAAGTGATATAACTCGAGTTGTACCCTTTTTGTGATTTTCACATGAGCATTATAAAAAAAAAAATACGTCTTTTTTGGTCTAACTCACGTTCTTCTATCTGCTATAGTTTCGGAGATAATTTTTTGCAAAGTGATACAACTATAGGGATTTTGGCTGTTTTAGGGATTTTGTTTTTACTGTCCTGTAAAATGACGTTTTTTGACTTGTATCACTTATCACAGGAGACACAGACTATAGGGTGAAATTAAATTCATGGGCATCCCTTTAAGGGGTCATTGTACTCATCATTATGAACAACTTTTACTATGGGACCAAACCTGAAATCGCGAAAAAAAAAATCAGCTGTTCCCTACATATTTTGTTCGCATAACTCGTCAAAATGTAGGGAACAGCAGATTTTTTTTTCGCGTGTTCAGGTTTGGTCCCATAGTAAAAGTTGTTCATAATGATGAGTACAATCTCCCATTTCGATTTGTCGCATGTTTTCAATTTCAACCTGTATAGAAAGAAAGAAAGAAAAAGTATTTATTGCGGCTCGTATAAGGATGATCACAAACTAAACTAAACAGTAAAAAAAAACCAAGTTATATAAAAAAAAGTAATAATAAAAAGAAAAATGAACCTATACGAGACCAAAAGGCTCCTAGGGTACGATTCAGACCAACCAGCTCGCATCGCGCCGGGCCGGGCGGCATTTTACAATGCGGTAAAGAACATTGAAATGTATCAACAGTAATTACAGTTCATATTTGCATGCAATTTACGCATATTTACCTTCGTCGGCATCCCGCGACGTGTTGCAGAATGCATTCGGCTGTCGCGACGGCCGACCGGCCCCGACCAGCTCCGAACGGCGCCGAACTGCGCCGTCGGCATCCAATCGGCTGCCGTCGGGTCCGTTCGGAGCCGGTCGGCCGTGCGTCGTGGAATACGAACGGAGATTACGGTGCAGCAACTAGCGAATCATTCAAGTTGTGTTCTTCAAGCTACTGTTTCAAAAATGGATATGGAAGAAAAACTAGCACTTCTGGGCGCTTGGAGTGCGTACGGATTTCAGCGGACGCTGTCGGCTGCCGCGGCACGCGTACGGCTATCACGGCAGCCGAACGCATGCCGCGGTAGCGGTACGGCTACGACGGACGCGTTCGGCTGCCGCGGCATGCGTACGGCTCCGTTCCGATGCGGCACGACGCGAGCCGGTTGGTCTGAATCGTACCTATCTCAGCATGATGCTGCAACATTTAAAAAATAAATGTCACAGCGCTGGTATTCTGATGGTATATCACACACTAATCCCCTTACTATTAAACGTTGTATAGCGTCTGTATAGTTACACAACGCTTTGTCTTCTTCTTTCGAAAGTCAAATTACTGACGACTGAATGAGAGAAATCGGTGTGTAACTATTCATCTGATGTAATATGTTTATTAGTAAGGGGGGTAATATTATAAAGGCGAAAGTTTGTGAGTGAGTATGTTTGTTAGTTCTTCACGCACAAACGGCTTGACCAATTTTGATAAAATTTGGCACACAAACAGTTTATAATTAGGATTAACACATAGGATACTTTTTATCCCGATATTCTAACCGCGGGGCGCTGTTAGTCCATCCATATTAATACATATTTTAAATGCGAAAGCGTGTCGGTCTGTTTTAGATAACTAATTTATATAAATCTGACCAAGATTATGTCTGGACTTTAAAAGAGACGTCTGAAGTCTGAGTTAGTTTCGGCCTTTCTTCTCAGAGTAGTCAGATAGGAAACGCCGACGTCATCTAGTTTTTTTTTTTTTTTTTTTATAATATGACGTGTTCCGATATTTACAGAATAAACAATTTAATTTCATATGAAAACATTTTTTTTTTTATTTCACAGATCGAGATCACCGACCGTTCGCGATCGCGAGCATGAGCGTGAAAGAGACAGGCTGAGAGTACCCCGCGAGTTAGAGCGAGACAGAATGTCCCGCGACAGAGAACATAGGGACAGGTTGTCTCGTTCTAGAGACCGGGAACGGTAAGCATTCAGTTCCTATAGTAAAAGTGCGCAGTGTTGCAAACCCCGACCCTTTTTCAAGTTAAACAAATATCAACTTTATTTCAATCATGATTAAGTTGATTTCAGAATGACTAGTACTACTGAAAAAGTTATAAAAATGTTAGAAGTTGTAGCGTAAACTGAACTTTATTGTGTAGGAATTAAAGTGATTTTTTCATTAATTCATATTTGTTTACATTTTTGGCAAATAAATCGCGATTCCTTTTACCTATTTCAGCCAATCAATTAATATGCCTACCCTTTTCCCAACTATGTTGGGAACGGCTTCCAGTCTCACTGGAGCAATCTGAATACCAATATTTCTTATTATCTGACCTCCATAAACAACATGGTAACAGGCGCCATCTACTTTTAAAATATTGACCAAAAAAATTACGTGCAAAAGTGTGTTCAGAGTAGTCAAGATCATGAAAGATCTACTTACAGACAGAAATAAACATCATATTATTATCATTTCATTGCAACACGGCTTAGAGGGCGCCCACGAGCAATTTAGTTGCTCAGCAACTTTTTTGTCTCTGTCGCTGTCACCTCGCCGAGATTTGGACGATGTAGACATTTGTTAAAATTTCGGTTGAGCAGCGCGCGGCGTAGCTCGACGTAGTAGACACACAGAATTGTGTACCTTTTTGTGTAGTAGGTAAGGTCTATAATTGTATTGCTATCTTGAAAACTGCGCGCCGCGTCGCGTCGCGGTGTGCGCTGACCCTAACTGCCATTCTAAATTGACGTATATTTTTCGCAGATCCCGCGAGAGATCTCGCGATCGCTCCCGTGGTTCAACATCCCCTCACCCTGAAACAAGGCTGGAACACAGCGACGCTTATAAGCGACGCTGTCGGGACTTCGACGGTGAGTACAATTTTCCTCTTCATCATCATCATCATCATCATTGGATTGCCATCGTGGTGAAAGGATTAGCCAATCAGCGTGGATAGCTTGCTGATTGCCCAGGGTGCGCCGGACGTATAGTGGTTCTGTAGATACGTCGCTCGGATTCATAGACGACTCCGCCTTGGAGTGTAAATGTGGTGCTGTTCCACAAACGATGGGACACTTAATATCATGTCCTGCGTGTCCTGTCAGCTGCACGTTACAGGAACTGGTGGACGCTGGTGATGGCGCCAAACAAGTAGCCGAATTCTGGGCCGAGTCTATTTAGATTGCTATCGACACGCTAAGAAGAAGAAGATCATCATCATCAGATGTCCACTGCTTGACACAGTGGTGTGCATTGGTTTTCAGAATAGGCACTAGGCCGGGTCTAGTCTAGACAAACGCGGACACTAATCAGAAAAAAAAGTGAGGTCAAAAGTGTGGTATGCCTACTTAAGGGTGATAAATTGCGAAGGTCGAACGTATTACGCGTGAGACGTACGTATTTTTAATTTTGTCGTATTAACTTGAACGAGTAAAGACCAATGACAATGTGCGAATAGTACGGGAGCCGAGTAGGCCGTCCGGCGACTGCCTACTGCCGCGCGTGTTTGTATGAAGATTTTGTTTTTTGTTAGGTACGATAATTTAGTAAGTTTCTTAATTGTGGGGCACACACTAAAATGTAATTGACAGGCTTATGTTGATATATCGAGGTAGGCACTGCTTATATGCCTATATGCAATGCACGCCACTGGCTGGACATAGGCCTTCCCAAGCACCGCCACTTTGATCGGCACCCATAGCATCGGCATAGTGGTGGGTCGCTGTCTCTTATAACGTGTCTCCACACGGCGATATCATCGTGGCGAAAATTTGATGGCACGGCGAGACTTTCGCCACGATTCTCTCGCTCGTGGAGACCCCCTTAGGAGCCGAGCAAAAACAAAAAAGTTAGAAAGTGCGAAAAGGAAGTAGGTAATAGCATCGGTAGGCGATGCGATGCGACGGGATGGGTCGGGGGAACAAGGAATTTCACGCGGACGAAGTTGCAAGCAGAATCTAGTACAATCCATACTTAATATTATAAATGCGAAAGTGTGTCTGTCTCTTACCTCTTAACGCTTAAACCGCTGAACCGATTAAGATGAAATTTGTTAGATAACATTTTTTATTTGCTTAAACATGTGTGTGTACATACATAGAAAGTGCATGCAATATGATAAAGCAAGTTGAGTGCAAACATGTTTGTCATTACGTGACTGGCAAAATAATAGATTTACACAAATTATTCTTAATCATTAATCGGTTGTTGGTTGATTGGTTATTATAGAGATAGTTTGAGTCCCGGGAAAGGACATAGGATAGTTTTTATTCCGATATTCCCACGGGATCGACACTTCTGCGGGTGAAAACGCGGGGCGCTGCTAGTAATATAAACACCTCTGCCTTCTACGCCATAGCCGTCGTCATCGTTTTGTTATTAATGGATATTTGTTACTTTATAGAGAAGGGCTACTGCATGCGTGGCGACTTGTGCCAATGGGACCACGGCAGTGACCCTGTTGTGCTAGAAGACGCTTCGGCCGCTCTGTCTACCGTGCTGGCTCTGCCGCCTGCGCCTAGCGTGCCCGGTCAGTACTTTATACTTTAAGGAGAGAAGTATAGAAGAATGCTACATGTTCTATACAGCACTGATCTATACTAATATTATAAAGAGGTAAAATTTGTAACTTTGTATGTAGGGGGTAATCTCTGGAACTACCAGTCGGATTTGAAAAATTCTTCTTGCATTTTGATAGCCCAATTCTTGAGGAAGGCTATAGGCTATTTAACGTCACGCTATGACCCTTAGGAGCCGAGCAAAAGCGCTATGGGGAAACGAAGTGATGCAATACGACGAGATGGGTCGAGGGAATAAGAAATTTCAGGCGAACGAAGTCGCGGGCAGAAGCTAGTCCCAAATAAATTGGGACAAGGGCTGGAGAATCATCATCTGCCTAGCCTTTTACCAACTATGTTGGGCTCGGCTTCCAGTCTAACCGGATGCAGCTGAATACCAGTATTTTACATGGAGCGACTGCCTATCTGACCTCCACAGCCCAGTTACTAGGTAATACGATACCCCTTGGTAAGACTGGTTGTCAGACTTTCGGGCTTCTGACGACCCGTAACGACTGTCAAAGATCTACGAATGACAGCTGGGACCAACGGCTTAACGTGCTTTCCGAGGCACGGAGGGGTCTCGGTATGTCAAGATGGTCACCCATCCACAGATCAACCGCGGCAAGCGTAGCTTGACCTGATCGATCGACCTGCGCGGCTGTTATCATTTAGCCACGGGATGATGATAATTTTCATATATTACAACTATATTTAACTGGTTTTATTTGCTTTTTTTTTCCAGAATACAACCCGCTAACGCCGGATATCTGGTTCCCTGCCTACCCTCCGCCACACCCGCACCACCCACATCCGCCAAGGGAGCTCATACCTATACCAAGGTTAGTCATCAATACTAATATTATAAATGACAAAGTGTGTCTGTCTGTTACCTCTTCACGCTTAAGGTAAATGTGAAGTGGTAGACCGCGAAATTCGAATTTTCTTACGTTTTTTGCAATTTGTAGGTCAGTGTCAGGTTGTATATTGATCAAAATATGATTCGCGACTATAATAGACATGTATTTACAGAATCATAGTCATTAGAATCATTAATATATCTCTTTAAGTTAGATTTCTACCATAAACACTTTTCCATACGAGATTTGTTCTTTACGGTAGAAATCTAACTTAGAAAGATGTATTAATGATTCTAATTATTATAATTCTGTAAATACGTACCTGTTATAGTCGCGAATCATATTTTGATCAAGATACAACCTAACACTGACCTGAAAATTGCAAAAAACGTAAGAAAAATTGAATTTCGCGGGCTACAACTACGCATTCACCTTAAACCGCTGAACCGATTTAGATGAAATTTGGTATAGAGATAGTTTGAGTCCGGGGAAAGGATATGAGATAGTTTTTATCCCGATATTCCCACAGGAGACTTATGCGGGTGAAACCGCGGGGCGCAGCTAGTATATCTATACTAATAATAAAGCTGAAGAGTTGGTTTGCTTTTGTTTGTTTGTTTGAACGCGCTAATCTCTGGAACTTCCAGTCGGATTTAAAAAAATATTTTTGCATTTGATAGCCCAATTCTTGAGGAAGGCTGTATGCTATTTATCATCACGCTACGACTCTTAGAAGCCTATAGGAAAGAACGCTGTGCCGAAAGGAAGTACCTACCCGCACTGGGCCCGCGTGGTTGATTACGGCCCACTCCTCAGAGAGAGGAGGCATGTGTCCCAGCAGTGGGAACGCTATAGGCTGTCTATGTGGGACGATAAAAGGCAAATAATATTTAGAAATAAATTTTTTAAACTTTTTGCCATCAATACGCTAAGAAGATTGATAATACAATAGATAGTTTTGTGATTAATACCACTGATTTGTATAAAATTTCTTTAAATAATAATTAATAATAGGAGCAGTGGTGGCCAAGTGGTAACGGCCGCGACTTCCGAGTTGTAGGTCGTAGGTTCGAATCCATACAGGCGCTTTACTTTGTGTAAATTATTTCATCACCACTGCTCTCAAAACGGTGAAGGAAAACATCGTGAGGAAACCGGCATGTCCTAGAATCAAAAATTCGAAGCATGTGACATCTGCCAACCTGCACTGGGCCCGTGTGGTGGATTACGGCCCACTCCCTCTTACTGAGAGGAGGCCTGTGTCCCAGCAGTGGGAACATTATAGGCTGATTGATTATGATGATGATATGATGAATAATTAATATACACCCCTGAAAGATTGTTTACAAGAATTATTTCCACTCATAGGTTTTATTTTAGTTCACTTATAACCAGTGATCGGAATAGGCTGAGTATATTTATCTAAACTTCGGAGAACAGAGACAGAAAGTGGAGACTTCCTAACGACGACATTTTTTTCCCGGAATTCGGGAAAAATCTGAAACAAGTTGAAAATAAGCTTTATTTAAGATGGGTAAAGGCTATTTTTAACTAAACTTGCGTTTACCAAATTTTCGGGATTTTCACGTAAAATCCCGAAATAAATAGTCTAACTTTGATTCATGTATTCAAATTATATTTACTATCCTTAAATTAACCGTTATATCATACATTACATATAATTGGAATACATGAATTAAAGTTCGACTATTTATTTCGGGATTTTACGTGAAAATCCCGAAAATTTGGTAAACGCAAGTTTAGTTAAAAATAGCCTTTACCCATATTAAATAAAGCTTATTTTCAACTTATTTAAGATTTTTCCCGAATTCCGGGGAAAAAAATGTCGTCGTAAGAAAGTCTCCACTTTCTGTTTCTGTTCTCCGAAGTTTAGGTAAATATACTCAGCCTATTCCGATCACTGCTTATAACTAAGCGGAAGAACTGTGACTTAAAGCGACAATGCTTAATACTATTTATAGATTTACTTCTAGAATCCGCCACGACGCGCCGCCACCGCGTGCCGCAGCCGCGCCGCCGCGACACGCGGCGCCGCACAAGAAGAACTTCGACTACAACCGGTTTGGTGAGTACACACGCATACTTACTATCATCACAGAATACTTAAAGTACTACGTACAGAAAGGCCACTCCCTTCCCCGCACTAACATCAGTTACCGCACCTCACCCTAGCGATGCGCGATGGCGAGAGGTTTTATTCGATTGTTTCGATTGGTCGAACATCTCGATGGTTCTCGATTGTTTCGACTTGAACTCGAGTCCGACTCGGTCTGTTTAAGCTGTATTGCGACTGGCGCATGGCGCGTTCATTCGAGAGTTGTTCATCGATGGTTTAGTTTCGCGAGTTTTTGACTTGCGTTATGATTGCGAATCCAAACTAATTCTTTCAACAAGAGCAATCGAAAATAATCAATACCACGACGGTAATAAAATGTAAGTAGTTAAAATTAAAACAGTGCAAAGTAATCGTCGTCGTAAGTAAAGGTAAACATTCACAAATTACGCGCGGCTCGGTCGACTCGAGTCATCGAATGTGGCACGCTCTCACCTCTAACTAACATGCACCTCGGGTTGATGCATGCAATCGACTGACTTCGGTGACCGAGCGAGACTCGGTGAGTGAGAGTGATGAATGACTGATTCGAACAGTCGAAAACTAGCGGTCGATTCCATTGACTCGAGACAATCGAAAAACATCTCGATTGTTTTGTAGAACGGCGAGTCGATGGTTGACTCGATGGTTTATTTTAACGACTCCGATTCTTTCGATTGTTAAAACATCTCGGAATCGCCCATCATTACCTCACCCCGCACTTCGAGGTTACCGTCGCAGTTCTTTAACAAAGAGCGCTCGCAAACACAAGTACCTCACGCACACATTCATACGAATACAAACGTCATTTTTTAATGTAGTAGTAGTAGGTAATTATTTTGCGAGCGTTGTATGGAGTGTCCGGGGTGTGCTATCATTCACAGCCTTAGCACATCTCCATCACAATCAGCCTATAATGTTCCCACTGCTGGGATACAGGCCTCCTCCCTGTGAGAGGGAGAAACCGGAACCCACCACGCGGGCCCAGTGCATGTCACATGTCTTCGAATTTTTGGTTCTAGGACATGCCGGTTTCCTCACGATATTTTCCTTCACCGTTTTGAGAGCAGTGGTGATGAAATAATTTACACAAAGTGCGACCTACAACTCGTAAGTCGCGGCCGTTACCACTGGGCCACCATTGCTCAGTTTAAAATTGATTTGTGTAAAAATTATGCCAGCGCTGTTTGTAAAGTTCCCCAAGAATGTAAGTAAAGGGTTTTTTTTAACTTTCACCTTTGTTGAAGTGAAAACTTCTTTAGGCGCATTTGAGATAGGAAAAAACCATTGAATTCGCGCCACTGTTACCGTAACCGACACCGCTTCGGATGTGTTCGGCTGTCCTCGGGATGTACTCGGTTTTAATGTATATCCGATATGTCAGTGAGTGATGGCAAAGTATTCTGTTTTTTTTTTTTTTTTGTATTGATGGGAAATCATCAAATGATCCCTCCCGCTCTGGGTGGAGCGGAAGGGAGTGTCAGACTCTTACTGACTAAAACCCATCCGTGTTCCTTCCTTAGCCCTTTATGTTCCGGGGTAGCGGTAACCCTTTCGGACAATCCCGCAACCCCAAAGTATTCTGTTTGTTTTTTGTTTTCACTTCTGTCGGCGCTCCCGAAGTGCCACTGTTTTTGTTGTAAGTTCGGGAGACGGTGGCAGCAAACGGAAATATAAAACCTTTCAACTAGAGAAAGCCTGCAAGGAACCTTCCAAAACATTACTTATAAATAAATGTCTAATTTCCAGGCCCCGTCCGGCCCCCTCTACCGGCGAACGCAGCAAACTGCTCGCTCGAGGTAAAGAAAGTGCCGCGCGGACTCAATGACATCACACATTTGAACAACCACTTCTGCAAGTTCGGCAAGATTGTTAATATTCAGGCAAGTTATTTTTACCTTTCTAGCTGCGACCCGCTGTTTCACCTGTGTAAGTCTCGATCCCGTGGAAATATCGGAATAAAAACTCGAAGCATTTATTTCAAACTAGCTGGCTAATAATAATAGCATGCGTTGCAATGCCTTTTTACTATTATGTTTTTGTTAGGAACTATCTCCGTAGCGCACAAAACAACTTATCAAAGTTTCATCACAATCCGTCCAGCCATTTTGGAGTTTTACACTAACGTTTTGGACTGACGAACGGCAATTGACTTTTATACATAAGAAGATACTTCCAAACTCCGGGCTGTTACTTAGAAATTCCTAATGGAAATACCCAATGACACTGCCCCACCTGGGAATCGAACCCAGGATCCCACGCTCAGCAGTCAGCAGTTATCAACATGCAAACTGATACTGACCTGCATATTGCAAAAAAAAACGTAGTGTAGCGGTATCTACACTACAATTATTCTACATGCGAACAACGCGTCATACTGACGTCACGCAATATCCTGCATCTCGCAAGCAGAGTTTACCGCGCTACTAGCGTATACAGGGTGAAATTAAGTTCATGGGCATCCTTTTAAGAGGTTTTTGTACTCATCATTATGAACAACTTTTACTATGGGACTAAACCTAAAATCGCAAAAAAAAAAAATCAGCTGTTCCTTGCATTTATGTTCACATAACTCGTTAAAATGTAGGGTACAGCTGATTTTTTTTTGGCGATTTCAGGTTTGGTCCCATAGTAAAAGTTGTTCATAATGATGAGTACAATGACCCTTGAAAAGGATGCCCATGAATTCAATTTCACCCTGTATACAATGGCCTGACATGAATCATCGGGCAGTTGCCCGCCAGACACAACACCCGTCTGGTCGGAGGATCCTCCCTTTTCTATGGAGAACGAGTGAACTTTACACCCTGTTCCTCGCAAGTACAAAGTTTGAATTTTGCGGGCTACTTTTGAAGCTTTCGCCTTCAACCATATTCTATTTCTCCCCAGGTGTGCTACGACGGCGACCCGGAAGCGGCTCTCATTACGTTCAGCAACCCGACTGAAGCAAACGTTGCCTATAAAAGCACGGAAGCAGTACTTAATAACAGGTTTATTAAGGTTTTCTGGCACAACCCTGAGGTTAGTACAATATTCTTTAACCTTTTGACCACCACAGTCATGTATGATGACCAGAGATCGGAATAGGTAGAGCTGTTTTGTGTACTTGCCATAGGTTAGAATAATATGGATATTCCCCGAGTCCCGGGATTTGGTTTTTAAGTAGTAAAATCATAAAAACTATTCTCGCCTTCGGGACTAATGAAAGATTACACATCCTTTCTAACGGGTAAATATAATTTATAGCGTGCTGTTGACGTAAAATTTACAACGTCGCTCATGCGCTTATTGGCTTACATAAACCATTTTTAAACATATTGACAAAAATAATGAAATTCAATAAAATCCCGTAGTATCAGTCGGAATCCCGTGGAATATCCATATTAACATCAATGTTTGCGGTCAATGAACCTAAATAGCTCTACCTATTCCGATCACTGATGATGACAAACGAAAATGTGCTCAGCATGCAGTGGCGTGCATTGCATATAGGCATATAAGCAGTGCCTACCTCGATATACCAACATAAGCCTGTCAATTACATTTTAGTGTGTGCCCCACAATTAAGAAAGTCACTAAATTATCATACCAAACAAAAAACAAAATCTTCATACAAACACGCGCGGCAGTAGGCAGTCGCCGGACGGCCTACTCGGCTCCCGTACTATTCGCACATTGTCATTGGTCTTTACTCGTTCAAGTTAATACGACAAAATTAAAAATACGTACGTCTCACGCGTAATACCATGACGTTCGACTTTCGCAGTGTATCACCCTTAAGGAGGAATGCCTACTCAAATAACCACACTTTTGACCGCACTTTTTTTTTCTGATTAGTGACCGCGTTTGTCTAGACTAGACCCGGCCTAGTGCCTACCTATTCTGAAAACCAATGCACGCCACTGCAGCATGCCACGGTCACAACTACATGAAATACTGTTTTAGTTGATTAGCTTGTAGTAGGTATCATAGCTTGGCGCTGAGGGCAAGTTTTTGCTTTTTTGACGGAGCGGTCCAAAGTTTAATTTTGTTATAACTAGCCGTGTCCAAAGGTGCAGTGGTGGCCCAATGGTGCCCGCCCCGACTTACGAGTGTCGTGGGTTCGAACCCAGACAGGCGCTTTACTTTGTGTAAAGTATTTCATCACCACTGCTCTCTAAACGGTGAAGGAAAACATTGTGAGAAAACCGGCATGTCCTAGAACCAGAAATTCGAAGACATGATTTTGATGTTATAATGAAATAAAACGGAAGAGGTAGCGTTAGAAGACCTCCCACAAGGTGGACCGACGACCTTGTGAAGGCCGCAGGAACTTGTTGGATGCGAGAAGTACAGAACCGGTCGAAGTGGAGGTGCTTCGGGGAAGCCTATGTCCAGCTGTAGACGTCTTTCGGCTGAAATGATGATGATGAATGAAATAAAAACTGACCTAAAATGGCGGTTTTGGAATTAATTAAAAGTGCGCTCTACGCTTTTTTAATTCAATTTAAGTCAATTATTATATTATTTTGTAAATACGTTTTGTTTTTTGCTTCAAGAATTTAAATGTATGGTACTATCAATTGGCGGAAACAGTAGTGAGGCCTTTGCCCAGCAGTGGGGCTAATAAAAAAAAATAAAAATACTATCAATCGCGGCCAGTTGCCCAATGAGCTTTTCTTCGTGATCGTGATATCTATAGTCTGTTCCAAAAGTATGTAATGAAAAGGTAAACATATGGATTTTTAGTGCGTGATTTATTTATTTATTTATTTATTTAAACTTTTCGCACAAAAAGGTACAAAGGCGGACTTAATGCCTTAGGCATTCTCTACCAGTCAACCAAGGGTGGTGAAGAGATTAGATGGCAGGTGCTTTGGTTGAGAGGAACAATGATAAAAAATAAAAAAACTTAAAATTAGGTACACAAATACATAAATAAGTTATATACACACACATACTATTTACTAAAATAAATACTTGTAATATATATATATATATATATACATACAAATTCAAGGGAGAGAGATGTTGAGATGACTCTACACTATTTGTTTTGAAAATAACTCTGCAATTTCCGCTTAAATGCATACCGACTGGTGGCCGTCCTGATATCAAGAGGAAGTGCATTCCAAAGAAGAATGGACTGAATATGAAAGGAAGAATGAACAAAGTCAGAAGTATGAGAAGGACAGAGTAGGAGAAGATTGTTAGAGGAACGCAGATTCTTAGTGTGAGAAGAACATAGATATTGGAAGTGAGACACGAGATAAGAAGGAGGAGTGGGAGAGTTGAGAAGGGAGAAAAGCGTGGTCAAAGCGCGCAATCTTCTTCTTTGGCGAATGGACATCCATTTGAGCTCAGACCTATAGCTCGATACATGGTCATATTTCCTAAGGTTGAATATGAACCGGATACCATAGTTGAGCAATCTGTCGAGCTTATCCAGCAAAACCGCATTCAAGTCAAAGTAGCACACGTCACCATAGTCGATTATAGGGAAAATCAAAGTCTGCACAAGCATAGTTTTCGTCTTAGCTGGCAAAAAGTTTCTCAGACGATACAGGGATCGCAGAGTACCATTGACCCTTTGACTAACACTAGAGACCTGGCGTTGCCAGCTAAGTGTAGAGTCAAGATGCAAACCGAGATCTTTCACAGTGGGGGTAATAGGTATGACGGTACCATTGAAAATAAGAGGAGGAAGAGAGCTTAGCGTCACCCTACCCATCATGCGTGAGCTTCCAATTATAATGGCCTGACACTTCGAGGGGTTTACTGACACCCCGAAACTATCAGACCACTTTTTGATAGCATCTAAGTCTCGGTTTACATCTGCTATAGCGCCCGACAAACCTTCCACCCGCCCAGCAGTGTACAATTGAAGATCATCAGCATATAGATGATACGAACATCGAAGACAGTGAGTTATAAAATTAATGAAGATGGAAAATAACAATGGAGAAATAATACCGCCTTGTGGAACACCAGCATCCAGGTCACGCCAACTCGACGAACTCTCATCAACGCGAACCGACTGCTGACGTCCCCGAAGATAAGAAGAGAACCATTCCAGAGCCTCGGACGAAACCATAAGGTGAGAGAGGATAGAAAGGAGAATATCGTGGCTGACGGCGTTAAAGGCATTAGAGAAATCAATTAAAACCAAAACGGTAACTTTGGTATCCTCCATCGCTTCTCTAATGTCACCAGTCACTTTAAGGAGAGCGGAGGCTGTACTGTGCCCAGGCCTGAACCCAGACTGAAAGGAGCTAACGAGGTTGTTCCGATGAACAAACCCCGTAAGCTGCTTGTGTACGCAGGCCTCAAGCACTTTAGACAGGAAAGGGAGAATGGAAATGGGTCGAAAGTGACTGGGCAGGGAGGGATTTGAAATTTTAGGAAGTGGGCGGACATAGGCCATACGCCACAGGGATGGGAATTGTCCGGATTCAAGAGAAAAGTTAATGATATGGGTAATCGGAGGGAGTAGGCTATCAAGGATCCAAACGACCATACTACGACTAATGCCGTCATGGCCCACAGCCTTGGATTTTATGGACAGGATGATCTTATTAATTTCGTCCAAGGTCACCGGAGAGAAGTGAAATGGTTCTATGATGGGACTCGCTAGGCCCGTAATGAAATCGACCGTCTGGGACAACATTTGGGAATCCAAATGACCAGTGGTTGTGAAGTGACGGTTGATATCATCAAGGCCAATTGTATTAGGAAAATCCACATGCCGTGGTCTGCCGATACCAAGAGTACCAAGGAACTTCCAGATATCAGCAGGTGAAGAAGAAGATATGTTCTCGAGAATATGGCGGCGTTTAGCGTTGCGTATCATCTGATTACACCGATTTCTAGCAGCTTTGAAAATGTTACGATTTTCTTCACTGCGATCCTTTTTAAATTTACGAAAGGCCCGATCCCTGCGCCTCATTGCCATTCGAACCCCAGTCGTCATCCAAGGAGCTGGAGGACGCCGAAGTTTAATCCGCTTAATAGGAGCGTGTTTGTCGTAGAGAGCAAGGACGGTCTGGTTGAAAATGCGCAGTTTCTCGTCTACAGTTGTTGCCGCTGCCAGGTGTTCCCAATTGAGGTCTGACGCATCCTGACGAAGCATCTCCACGTTCATACGCGCAAAACACCGCATGTGCAGAACTTTTGGGATAGGTTTAGGTGGTTTTAGGACATACGAGAGGAAAATGAGGTCATGATGGGAAAATCCAGGAGCGGGACATTGACCATGAGAGGGAACAAAGGAGGGAGCGGATGTAAGGATTAAGTCGAGCCAAGTATCATCGCCAGAGATATTAAAATGGGTAGGCTGCAATGAAAGTATATGGAGACTAACGGACTCAATGATGTGAAGGAGTTTACGGGATCGGGGAGTGTGATGAGACAGGTCGGTGTTGAAATCGCCCATGATGACGCAATGTGCATACTCTGACGCTACGGGTTCAAGCGCCAATTCGAGGTTGGAAAAATAGTCAACGGCGGGTGGACAATACACCACACCAAGAAGGGTCTTGACACCTTTGACTTGGACCTCCAAAAAGAGGTACTCAACGGAAGCATGGTATAGTGAGGGAGATGAGGCAATGATTTTAAAAGGAAAATCGCTACGAAGATAGATAGCAACACCACCCCCTCCCTTTCCAATTCTATCATTGCGGATAAGAGTGAAACCTGGGAGAGAGTAGGCGGTAGACAGGAGATGAGGTTTGAGCCAACTCTCAGATACCAGAACGGCATGGACATTGGCGTCAGTAAAGGTATCCAACAGGTCACTGTAGTGACTTGGGACACTTTGGGCATTTATATGGCAAACATTAAACAAATGACCTTTCTGTTGGCTGAAACTCCGACGCACAAAGTCACCAAGTGTGTCAGTCAAAGAGCTAAAACTTGCATTAGCGGATGAGCTAGAGGAATCAATGGCAGAGTAAAACGAATCATCATCAGATAACATAAAATACAAATATAAATAATATAAATATAAAAAATAACTAACAATTAATAAGCAAATAAACTAAAGCTACGACTACTTTCGTTTTAGGTGCAATACCACTATCTGTGCACCACCCACCAGTAGCACGAGTATTACTGTACAGGGATCTCTTGGAGCGTGAACAAAATCAGAACTAAAATGACTTTTCACATAAACGTCAAAGTTATTCAAACGCCAAAACATCCCACTATACAGCAGTAGTGATACAATAACCAGAAACAGACATCAATATAAAATAGGAAGCAGCATCACGGACATTAATTAGCACAAAATATTATACAAGCAACGAACAAAACGAAACATGACAAAGTGATAAAATCGTGTTTATATTTTTTTAAAACTACATTATTTTTATTGTAAACTTTTGTGTCTATATTCCACATTAAGCTAATAAATAAATGAAGCTAATAAAAACGTATTAAAAAGTATTTACTATCAACAACAAGTTTAAATCAAATTTCATTCTAGCCTTTCCACCCACAGAACAAACAGGAGAACATGGCGCCGGGCGGCCAGCTGGCCAACAAACAAACGGACAGACAGAACTCGCAGCATCCCATGTCTCACAACAAGGTGCTCATCAACAGAGACAACATCAAGGCCACCGCCGACCATAACGCGAAGCAGCTCATGGAGAAGGTACGAGAAAATTATTACAAGCCTAAGGGGCCGTCTCCACGAGCGAGAGAATCGCGGCGATATTATTGTCGTGCCACGTATTTCTATACACTCTCTTAGAACGTGTCTCCACACGGCGAGACTATCGCCGCGATTCTCTCGCTCGTGGAGACGGCCCCTAAATCCTGCACGAGAAAAGATACATAATGTAAACCACAGATATATATAGATATCTATACTAATATTATAAAGAGGTAAAATTTGTAAGTTTGTGTGTAGGGGGTAATCTCTGGAACTACCAGTCGGATTTGAAAAATTCTTCTTGCATTTGATAGCCCAATTCTTGAGGAAGGCTATAGGCTATTTAACATCACGATATGACCCTTAGGAGCCGAGCAAAAAGAAAAAAAGTAAAAAAGAAAGTTAAGTGATAGCGAGGGCGGGTGATGCGATACTACGGGGTGGCTCGGGGGAAACAAGAAGTTTCACGCGAACGAAGTCGCGGGCTGAAGCTAGTACCTAGATAACGCAAGAGCACCTAATTCGCGTGCCAAAAATCGCACCAGTTTACGATCGAGAATCATAAGCCGCAACTTTCGCGCTCAGTCCTGCGTACTGCTGGCTGGGTGAGCGTGAGCGAGAGAGCGCGAGCTTGTGACGTCATAGTAGGTAGTCAAAAAGTGGCACGCTTCGTTTTCATACAGTTCGTGATACTTGCGTTATCTAGGTATATCTATATCTGTGATGTAAACAAACTTTCAGGGGTTCATAATTTTTTTTTTATATGCTAATTTTAAACTTCCTATTCTAATTGTTGTCTATATTAGACGAAGATGATCCGTCGGAAGAGTCCGAATCAGTCGTATTGATCACAAAACTATTGTATTACCAATTATGTGCTGCCAGGCTGTGATCTCATAATTACAATTATGTAAAACTAGCAGCGCCCCGCGGTTTCACCCGCATAAGTGTCAATCCCGTGGGAATATCGGGATAAAAAGTAGCCTATGTCCTTTCCCGGGACTCGAAACTATCTCTATACCAAATTTCATCTAAATCGGTTCAGTGGTTTAGGCGTGAAAAGGTGACATACAGACAGACAGACAGAGTTATTTTCGAATTTATAATATTATATAGTGTTAGGACAGAAGTGAAATCACAATTAAATAACAGAATTATTTAATAATCTAATAACTAATCATATGAATTATGAAAAGAGTTATCAACCATAGTAAAATTACAATCAGAGGAACAAAATCATCACTAAACATATTAAAGAAATAACGAGATACCAGATTACACCGAACGGCTGACAGATAGTGCTTCTACAAGCAACGCTGTCAAAAAGCATAGACCACCAAACAAGAACCAGAGAGCCTGACTCGCCGCCTGTGGCAGCCTCCTTTCAGTGACCGCGTCCTCCGCGCTCCTGGGCCGGGTAGTAGTATCTAACAATAGTATATATAGTATTAGTATGGACTAGCAGCGCCCCGCAATTTCACCCGCATAAGTGTCAATCCCGTGGGAATGTCGAGATAAAAAGTAGCCTGTGTGTTAATTCAGGGGGTCAGCTACCTCCATACAAAATTTTATCATAATTGGTCCATCTGTTTGTGCGTGAAGAAGTAACAAACATACAAACACACTCACAAACTTTCGCCTTTATAATATTAGTGGGATCAACAACAACTCACTGCGACAGTAAAACTAAAAATCAACAACTAACAATAACGCATTATTTACAGCAAGAAAAAGAGAAAGAAAAGGAACTAGCGAACGGACAAGAACCGAAGAAAGAAATCGTGAAACAATCAATAACGAAAAGCAAACAGGTCATGGAGATGCATAAGAGAGCGCAGGCGCTTTTGGAGACTCAACTGCAGCAGCAAATGTTGCTGATACAGCGGCTGGAGTCTGGTACGTTGAAATTATCATCATCATCAGCATATAGCGGTCCACTGCTGAACATAAGCACAGTGGCGTGCATTGCATATAGGCATATAAGCAGTGCCTACCTCGATATATCAACATAAGCCTGTCAATTACATTTTAGTGTGTGCTCCATAATTAAGGAACTCAGTAAATTATCATACCTAGCAAAAAACAAAATCTTCCAACACTCGCGGCAGTAGGCAGTCGCCGGACGGTCTACTCGGCTCCCGTACTATTCGCACATTGTCATTGGTCTTTACTCGTTCAAGTTAATACGACAAAATTAAAAATACGTACGTTTCACGCGTAATACCATGACGTTCGACCTTCGCAATTTATCACCCTTAAGTAGGCATGCCTACTCAAATAACCACACTTTTGACCTCACTTTTTTTTCTGGTTAGTGATCGCGTTTGCCTGGACTAGACCTGGCCTAGTGCCTACCTATTCTGAAAACCAATGCACGCCACTGCATAAGCATGATATCTACAGGGTGAAATTGAATTCATAGGCATCCTTTTAAGGGGTCGTTGTACTTATTCATCATTATGAACAACTTTTACTATGGGACCAAACCTGAAATCGCGAAAAAAAAAATCATCTCTTCCCTACATTTTGGCGAGTTATGTGAACATAAATGCAAGGAACAGCAGATTTTTTTTCGCGATTTTAAGTTTAGTCCCATAGTGAAAGTTGTTCATAATGATGAGTACAATGACCCCGTGAAAGGATGCCCATGAATTTAATTTCACCCTGTATACCAACCCCCTTACTAATAAACGTATTGTATCAGATGAATAGTTAAACACCGATTTCTCTCTTTCAGTTGTTAGTAATTTGACTTTCGAAAGAAGAAGACAAAGCGTTGTGTAACTATACAGACGCTATACAATGTTTATTAGTAAGGGGGTTTATGTTTAGTTTCAGCAATAAAGGCTTAGTAATAATAAAAAAAGTAACATATAAAAAAAAAACCATTTATTTCAGTCATTTTTTTTTACACATACACCCATACTAAGAAAAAAAAAATTAAAATGAAATTAATTATGAAATAAATATTAAATAATTATTGTTATATATTTTGATAAAGGGGTTTGAATATTTTTGTATGGAGGGTGGCCCTAAGGTCGGCCGCCATTTTGATTTCTTTTCAGAATCGCGGTGCACAACAAAAGTTATATATTTAGATAGAGGACACTTCTACAAACAAAAAATGTTATGTAACATGATATCCTAAAGCGTCAGGTTTTGGAGTTATTCACCGAAATATAAGTCGAAAATAATAACAAGGATTTTTTTGTTTTCTTTTTTTTTTCCTACAGGTAAGCATATTGAACTAGTGAGGTAATAGAAACGTTATAAAACCTTTATGGAGAAGAAACAAATGAAGAATAGATATTTTTTAAATAAATAATTAAACACAGCAATTTATTGTTCCTTTTTTTAATCCCAGAGACTAATCTGACATTTAAGTCTTTTGTGTTTTCGTTTTTTTTAGTATAGAAGTTTGACATTACACTTGTCAGATTAGTCTCTGGGATTAAAAAAACGAACTAATAAATTGCCGTGTTTAATTTTTATTTAAAAAATGTCTATTCTTCATTTGTTTCTTCTCCATAAAGGTTTCATAACGTTTCTATTACCTCAATAGTTCAATATGCTTACCTGGAAGAAAAAAAAAACAGAAAAATCCTAGTTGTTTTCGACTTATACTTCGGTGAATAACTCCGAAACCTGACGCTTTAGGATATTATGTTATATTACATTTTTTGTTTGTATAAGTGTCCTCTATCTAAATATATAACTTCTGTTGTGCACCGCGATTCTGGAAAAAAAATCAAAATGGCGGCTGATTTTAAGGCCAAAACCTTCAAACCCCTTTCCCTTCATTTTGTTTCCTAAAACGTCTACCATTTATATTTGCAGGCAACGTCACCGGTCCCCAGCGGGCAGCTTTGCTAGAAGCGATCAACTCAGCGCAGGAAGGCATTGAGAAGCTACGCAAAGAACTTGTTGCCTACAACGGAACGCTTAAACAGATGCAGGTATGTAGCTTTATACAGGAAGATTTTTTTATCACCATCCAAATTTTTACAGGGTGTTCTACCCATGAATATGAACAACTTTCACTATGGGACCAACTCTGAAATCACGAAAAAAAAATCACCTGTTTCATACATTTTGGTCAAGTAGGTATTGAACTTTTGTATGAAACAGCTGATTTTTTTTTCGTGATTTCAGAGTTGGTCCCATAGTGAAAGTTGTTCATATTCATGCGTAGAACACCCTGTAAAAATTTGGATGGTGATAAAAAAATCTTCCTGTATATATTGTATGTTATGTGTACTATTTTAGGGAAATAAGAGGCTGCAGGGTCAAATTTAATTAGCTAGTGAAACTCTACAAATGTTATAGGTATCGATAAAATAAAAAAAGATTGATGATTTTTCGTTTATGGTCAACGACTGCTGCCGCTGGTAGTATAGTTACTCGGAAGTATGAGTTGAGAAAATAAGTTTCTTTTTTCTTTTTATTGAAGTGAAAATTTCTTTAGGCGCGTTAAGCATTTTTTGAGATGGGAAAAACCATTGAATTCGTGCCACTGTTACCGTAACCGACACCGCTTCAAATGTATTCGGCTGTCTATGCGATATGTCAGTGAGTGAATGCAAAGTATTCTGTTTTTGTTTTGTTTTCACTTCTGTCGGCACTCCCGGAGTGCCACTGTTTTTTTTTTGGCGGGTTACCTATCACGCCTGTAAAAGTGTAAAGTTTATAGAAAAAAAAAACTGATGTTTAAAGTTAAAACTAATATTTCAAGTAACTAAATTTCTAGCTTTCGTTGATCCCAAACATTAAATTCATCAAATTAATTTCTTTTTTGTTTTATCATATTTAGTTAAATGGACCCATCACGTATGCGAAGTTTCACCAGCTAATTTAATTTAACACAATATACAGCTTTCCAAAGAAAGTGTGCGCTTCGTGAATCTTCGTGTTTCCGAATTAGCACGAATGACAATGATTCTTAGGCTGCGTTTCCACCAGAGATGTGCGAGGATGCGTAGCGAGGGATGTGTGTGAAACCAACTAATAACATCGCTTCATTTTCATAGCTTGAGCTAAGAAAGAATAGTAGATTGTTATGCAAGGGTCGAAAGGAATTGATGACTTTCACCCGTGTTAAACACTCTACTTTTCATTTCGAATATAAGGAAAGTAAAAAGTAGTAGTTTTTCTAAAATATTTATTGATAACAATAACATGCAAAGTTTTTGAATTTCGGTACAGCTTACAGGGTTAGTATCCCGCCAAATAATACTATTGACTTTTTTTATTTTAAATATGGAACACACCACGTCATCGCCGCGGGCTGTCCCGCTTAATAGGTTTTTTTTTAATTCACACTGGCTGTTTATACACTCACAAGACTGCAGCATTTTTCTTAATTTATGTAAAAAATTTCGTAGCTGACTACAGTTCTATTTTTAAAATTCATTCCCACCCTAAAGAGGGAAGTAATTACTATGAGTCTTTCCCGCCCTGTGGTGGGAAGCAGCGTCTTCCACCCGCTATTTGGATCAAACAAACACTACTTTCCGAGTATGAGAAATGAAAAATGCGTTTATTTGCTAAGCTAGTGTTATTGGTTAGTTTTGCGCACATCCCTCGCTACGCACCCGCTCTCATTTCTGGTGGAAACGCGGTCTTAATGTTGCACTGCCATGCTTTGTAGGAGTGCACCTATCGTTGCGCGTTGGCATAAAGTTCCCTCTCTGTCGGGATACCGATTCGCTGGAATCGCACCTCATCATATATGTCACTCAAAAGTTTTTGAAAACTTTTTTGGAGTTGCATAGAAGTAAATATACTTACAGTCATCATCTGCCTGCCTGTTCCCAAGTTTCCCAACTATGTTGGGTCGATTTCCAGTCTAACCGGGTGCAGCCCAATACCACTATTTTACATGGAGCGACTGCCTATCGGACCTCCACAACCCAATTAGGTACTAGGTAATAGTCGTTGGTCCCGGCTGTCATTCGTGGATCTTTGACAGTCGTTACGGGTCGTCAGAAGCCCGAAAGTCTGACAACCAGTCTTACCAAGGAGTTTCGTATTACCCAGTAACTAGGTTGTGGAGGTCAGATTATGCAGCTGAATACCAGTATTTATCTATCTTAGGGTTAGTCTGGAAGCCGACCTCAACATAGTTGGGAAAAGGCTAGGCAGATGATGATGAGCTGATGATACCCGAAGCGCATAATTTCTTTGGATAACTGTAAATTACGGAATAAATAACCGAAAAATTAAGATATTAAAATTGTTGTTGTATTGTCAAATATGCCAATAAAATGATTGTGACACGACAGGACGAGTCGGTTGCGAGGAATATGTCCCGTCTGCAGCTCGCGCAGGTATTAGCAGTTGCGTTTCGCATGCCGTGCACTATTTGTAACGCGTTTGTTTGAGAATATTCAGCTAAAAATTTAGTAGACTGCATATAAAAAGCATAATTATGACAACGAAGGAAAGATAAATGATTATTATGCATAAATAGAACGCACATAGCATTAAGGCTATTCCCCACCGTCGCGTTAGACTGCGTTTCCTCCAGAGATGACGGAGGATGCGTAGCAAGGAATGTGTGTAAAACTAACCAATAACAACGCTAACTTAGTTCAAGCTATGAAAATGAAGCGATGTTATTGGTTTGTTTCACACACATCCCTCGCTACTAGGGTTCCCATCCGTCCGTATTTGTCCGGACATGTCCAGACTCTTAGAGCTTTTTCTGGCCCTTTAATTTGTCCGGATTTTCTTCTCGCGATCGTCTGCTACCGTGCCTACGATACCACTGTAACTAAGTCGGTAATGTTTGGATTTTGTGACTAAAATGTCCGGACTTTTATTGAAATGTCAGGCTTTTTGTCAGGACTCTTCAAAGGAGAAGGGAAAGACTCCATAGTTTCCTGGGCCCAGGTGTTAACTCAATCAAACTAGCTTTATTTGTAAGTGGATATAATAACAAGGCCTCACTGAAAATTTGGAGAAATTTGGCTATCCAGGAGTCAAGTTATATGAAATATAGTAAAAGCAAAAAGTGAGGTTACATTATAACATTGTAGTTTTTTTATGTTATTTGCGAAATATTTTTGAATGGTTTTGGTTGTATAATGGTTTTACGCATGGAGTGCAAGTAGAGAGCCTCCATTTGCGACGTGTTGAAGATCCTGACACGTTTAGATTGAGAACGGAAAATACGTGCGCACTCACAACGAAAGAAAACGAACGAGTGTTGATTTATGCGAGTGCCGGTCACAGAGTACTTTTTGATAGGTGCCGGTTTTTTTCTACCTGTCATCTGTCGGTCGGTGACCAGCACAGATTACTTTAGACTATACTGAGTGGCCAGTGTTGCTAACAGAAGAAAAATTAAAGGAACTCGATTCGCTTTGAATCGATTCCACGAAAAGATTGATAAGCATTTGACACACGATTTTCATAGATATTCTGAGATTTTACCGATTTATACACTATCGATTACTTAGAATTCAGGCATGTACTTTATCGATTATTTAGTTTCACAACTTAATTTAATTTTTCTCGCTTCCTAGATAGAAACATGGTACTGTATTTTGTGATTTCCTTTAGAAAAATATAACGGTTTTTTTAAAACCCATTTGAACTAGTTAACTGCTTGGCCCAGGATTTCCCTTCTCCTTTCTAAATGGTTACCGTACTCGCTAGGTACGCATCCTCACACATCTCTGGTGGAAACGCAGCCTTGTTATCGGTCGATGATATCGGATGCGATAATGCGTCCCGATTCCTTGCCATACCGCTGCATTTTTATCGTCCGATATTTATAACGTGTGCGTGTAATCAACAGAACAGAGGGGCAATTCTCGTTATTTTAAGAACGTTCACAGTCTGATGTCAGTCTCAGTCTGTCAAAAATACCTCTAATTTCCCTATATTTACCCGATTACGGCGGACTACGGCAAGCAAAAAGGAGGGTTATGATTTTGACCGGTATGTATGTATGTTCATCTGTTCCCTCATAACTTCTAAACTACTTGTCATTAATTCATAATTAGACAAATGAGGTATCGTTGGAAGCGTCTTGATCGTCCGCTCGTTATAGTCTATGTGACGTCACATTAAATTGAATATGGCGCCCTCTAGCGGACATAAAGTCATGACTTAAATATATTTTAAAAAAATGCCGTGTGGGGTATCAAGTGAAAGGTTTAATTAGCACATTTCATAAATATAAATATTACTGGAATAAGCCGCCCCAAAACAATTAAATAATAAATAAGTTGAAAAACTAAAACCCGATATTTTTGACAAGTTTTTGTCATTGATTGTCGCTGAGATGAGACTGCGACAAGATTTTTAACGTTTTTAAATTACGAGTATTTTCCTCCAGGCCCCCCCCGCCCGCACTACACGTTACTACATTATTAACGCAGGTGTGTGTGTAAGATCGTATGCGTCCTAATACAGGGTTTTTCAACGAGAACTTTGTTTTCTAAAACAAAATAAAACAAAGAATTTAGATGAAGATGATTCAAATTTTGATTGTATTATGAAGAGAAAAGTTTGGTAAATATGAATGAAAAATGATATCTGGCAAATGTCCACCACGACCACGCTGACTGTCAATTCTTTCATCAAAGCTTTTAAAGTCAAAGTCAAAGCATTTATTTCAAATAGGCACATAAAAGGCACTTTTGAACGTCAAAAATTATCGTAAAATAGAATTGATTCTAGTCGCCCATTCCAAAAGGTAGTTTTCGTATGGAGAAGAACGGGCAAGAAACTCCACCGTTACTCTTTTAAAATGTTTAGGTACAATATTTTGCATGGGTACATTAATTATATAATAACATGTGAGGACGATGCACCTACAATAAAATTACTATACCACAATAGGTAAAAGAATTAAAAACGAAACCATGACATATAAATTAATTATCTGATAGATACATGGTGCTCACATATTTACAAACATGGTACAAGCAAAACGATTTTAATTAAAAAACAAAATACAAGTAATAAGTCAGGGTGTGAGTAATAAATGTAAAAAAAAAGAATAAAAAAATTTACAATTAAATTAGCAACCAGTTTGATTTTGTCTAGACTCTAGATTGTCCTATGGAGCAGGACCAGCATGTTTCCAAGCGTTCTTATCTTGGATATAATCTTCTAATTTATAGTATGCTTGTTTACAAAGTGTACGTTTAATGTGAGTTTTAAATTTTCTTTCATTTAATTGCAATATATCACAAGGTATTTTATTGTAACATTTAACACAGTACCCCATAAAAGATGTATGTACTTTGGCTAATCTGAAAAATGGTTGATGTATTTTATCTTTATTTCTTGTATTAAAGTTATGTCTATCGCTTAGTCACTCTGGCAAAATGGCGGGTCTATTTCGTTAATCACACCTCGGATTTTGAGTTTTAAGGCTGCAATCGATTCGATTGGCTCCGTATAGACTCTGTCCTTAACATAACCAAGCAAGCAATTGCTTAACATAACATAATTCTTAATAGCAGTCTCAGAAGGACGATTATGTTGTCCGAAAATATCACGAAATATCATAGTGGATTTTAATTATTTTAATTCAATTTTCGAATGAAATTTAATTCATTGTAACAATTGCCAAAGCATCTACTACGAATACGTCAAAAAACTAAATGTCAAAACTGACATGTTGTTGGTGCTGCCCCAATTGAAAAACAAAGTTCTTGTTGAAAAACCCTTTACAAAATGTCCTAAGAACTCATCTCGGAATATCGCAGGACGGCGGAACGCAAGCGTCCTGCTTCTATTGCGTCGTTATTATCGCAGCAGTGTGTAACTTCGCGGCCGTCAGGATTTTAGCTGAATTATTTAAAAGCACCATCGCACATTGTGGATTTTAAATCGGTCAGTTGCCGACCAATTAATAATCTGCAATGTAAAATGGCTCTTATTATAAACGCCTTAAACATTCATATAAAACATACTCTGCGTTTGTGTATGAGTTGCATCTTGGTTTTCATTTCATAAATAACATTTACGACTGTTTTATTCGTTCGCAAACTCATCTTCAATACATAACGGGTGTAAAAAGACATTTAACGAAGCCGAGAATCACTTGTACTCCTTGTCATTGTAATAATTGTTTTGTACTGGAACATACCTGGAAACCTTTTGGTTACGGAGATATTGAAGGTTAAAACTCCAACATTTACTGGCGTTTTTTTACGAAAACTAGTTTTTAATGTTATAACCAGTGACCGGAGTAGGTAGATTGATTTTTGGTACTTGTATCATAAATGCCCACAGAAAGAATAACATGGATAAGCCATTTTCCCGGAAAGTAGATCCGGGATTTCCGGATCCAATTAAATATTGTTAGTGATATTATTACCACTCACTAATCAATTCAAAATTTAAAGGAAAGTATCAAAACTAAATTAATTTATTATTTGTCTGTTGAATAATAAAAACAATCGAATTCTGATCGAAGCATTAATGTCAATCACACTAATATTATAAAGGCGACAGTTTGTGAGTGTGTGTGTTTATATGTTTGTTACTTCTTCACGCTCAAACGGCTGGATCAATTTTGATAAAATTTTGTATGGAGATAGCTGTCACCCTGGATTAACATTAGGCTACTTTATATCCCGATATTCCCACGGGATCGACACTATGCGGGTGAAATCGCAGGGCGCAGCTAGTATTGATATATACGTTTCGGGTCAATAATGACCCCAATTCAATCTACCTATTCCGATCACTGTTTATAATACAACTTTAAACACCCCCACGATTCTGTACCATTGCATGCACCCATAAGCATAGTGTGTTACATTGCGTACTACAGCAAATAGCAAATTTTCTTACCAAAAATAAAAGTTGTTTCCCAGCAATTATTTTTGTGCAACGATACTTAGTTTGATGTACACGTTTGATGTTGACGCCAGCATATCTAGCTACCCGAAACTGTCAAACGTTTCCAATCAACTTTGAACCTTAGGCTTTAGCGATAACGTTGAAAATCTATTAAAGAAATTTGACAGATTGTAGTAGATTGATGTGCTGGCGTCTGTACAGAATTTGTAGTTGACGGCTATGTGATGGGTCTTTTTACACCCTGTATTTTTATTTTTGTCTGCCCAACTCGTCATGTAAAAAAATACAGGCGTTATGTCATTTTATTTTTACTATTGTCTCTGCAAGTTGAATATAAATAATGTCTATTCAAACTTATGTTTCAAATTAATATTATTTCAAGTTAAACAAATATCAACTTTATTTTAATGGTAATAACGTTGATTTCAGAGTGACTAGCACTATTGAAAAAAGTATAAAAATGTTTGAAGTTGTAGCGTAAACTGAACTTTATTGTGTAGGATTTAAAGTTAATTTTCCATAAACTCATATTTTGTTTACATTTTTGGCAAGTAAATCGCGAATGCAGATTAGCTATATTTTGATCTACGACGCCCTGACTTATTGGGCACACGGTCGACACAAAGAAGTAAGAATCAAGACTGCAAGAGAGACCTTTAATTTTTTGTAAATCTTTTTTTATACAGGGTGTCCCTGGAAGTATGGATCAAATCAAATAGGGGGCGTGGGCAAGGTCATTTCCAAACTTTTTAACCCTGAGAATGTCAGTGAATATTTTTACGGTTCAAAAGTTATGACCGATTTTAATTTTTTTTTTCAATCACTTCGCATAGTGCTCATAGAAAATAATCATAAAAAATAGTATCAGGGCTATTTAAAAAAAAAAATTGATAGTTTTTTTTAAAGATTTTTTTAAAACGATTCGATTTCTCTTCTCTTTTTTTTAGTTTTTGTTTTTTTTGTTAGAACGTTTGGAAATTACCTTGCCCACGCCCCTATTCGATTTGATCCATACTTCCAGGGACACCTTGTATATATTTTTTTACGCTCGATCTTAATCATGTTAATTGACACATTACTTTTTTATACTGGAATGTTTCTATACCTATCCATCAAAAAAGCATGTAAACGGGATTGAAGATTTTTATATGGATCATACCTATTGTCGCGCCATTTTGATTTTTTTTCAAAATGGCGGCTACGCATGTAACCTATATAAATCGACAGCTGACATCAATGCAAATAGAAAACATAGGACCAAACTCCGTATAGCGTCACGTCTCCAAGATATTGACGCTCAAAGCTGATCACGTGAAAGTAATCAAACATGTATGCAACAATATGTATGCAACTTCAAAAAATATGAATGTTAATTCACTTCTTGATATAAAAAGCGACCATTCTGTTCACCCCCTATTCGTAACATAGCGTAATATACTCGAGTAAAAATAGAATCACGCATGCGTATCGCAACTCGTTCTATTTGTCTTTCATAGTCACAAAACTCACAAAGTATTGTACATAATTAATTACATTATAATGTGATAGTTCCTCATTGGTCATTGTACGAACATTACTAATAGCTGTACAAGGATCTCTCGTCTAAAATCGGCCATCTTGGTTTTTTCAATACATACCCCAAAACAATTGCACAAATGTTAACCAAAACAGCGCCCCCCTGTCAACGTCATTCAAGCGCCAAAAGCTTAAAGAAATGCGGAAAACATGACGCAGAGAAATAACACAAAAGAAGTTGGGGAAAAGGACTGAAGATACGTGGCATACTTACAGTCGCGCCATTTTGTCTCTTTTTTCAAAATGGCGGCCACGCATGTCGTCACGCATTTAACCTATACAGGGTGTCCCTGGAAGTTTGGATCAAATCGAATAGGGACGTGGGCAAGGACATTTCCAAACGTTTTAGCAAAAAAAAAAAATACTAAAAAAAAAAACAACTAAAATGAAAATACTAAAAAAAAAAGAGAAGAAAGATCGAATTCGTGAAAACTATCAGGGCTATCAATTTATTTTTTTTAGATAGCCCTGATAGTATTTTTTTTATGATTATTTTCTTTGAGCACTAAGCGAAGTGATTGAAAAATATAATTAAAATCGGTCATAACTTTTGAACCGTAAAAAAATTCACTGACATTCTCAGGGTTAAAAAGTTTGGAAATGACCTTGCCCACGCCCCTATTCGATTTGATCCATACTTCCAGGGGCACCCTGTATAAATCGATAGCTGACATTAATGCAAACAGAAAACATGGGATCAAACCCCGTAACGCGTCACTTTCCGAGATATTAACGTTCAAATTTGATCACGTGACATCCATATCAACTTTGAACGTTATAGGCGCCGATTCCCTTGTTTACAAACTAAACTAAATTTAAGTTCAGTGCATCTTATTCTTTCTATTTCATTAAGAAAAGGACAGAACATAAATATTAGTTTAGTCCTGTCAAATTAGTCAGCGCCTGACATAAATTGATGTATTTTTAGTAGCCAATGTTTTAATCATGTCTAAACTTGTCTATGGAGTATCTTGATTTGACAGGACTAAATTAATATTTATGTTTTGTCCTTTTCTTAGTGAAATAGAAAGAAAAAGATGCACTAAACTTAAATTTAGTTTAGTTTGTGAACAAGGGAATCGGCGCCATCATCTCAAAAACGTGACGGTTTACTGGGTTTGGTCCTATTATGTTTACTGTTTGCATTAATGTCAGCTATCGATTGATATAGGTTACATACGTGGCCGCCATTTTGAAAAACAAAATCAAAATGGCGCGTCAGTAGGTATGCCAGCCTCCATAAACCTTTAATCCCCTTTGCGGCACTTACACGCAAAATGGCTATCGCTCAGCATAATGCTAAAACCCTATGAGAGACAGCCACAGCGTTGGTTTTCAGCGACAACCGGCGTTGACGTGAGATTCGTGTACAGCTATATGTATTTTAATTAGTTACTACTAATAGTGTGAATAAGCTATTGTTGGAAAATAATGCCATATTATATCATATAGTTTAATGTAAATAATATAGAAAATAAGTGTGAATATAGATGGATTATACAATTTAATTTGGATTATACAATATGAAGTATTACTACAAGCTAATTCCAAAAAAATCCCTTAAGTCCCCGTCACGAGAAAAAAAAAAAAAAAAAAATTAAGAACTTCTACCACAGAATACTTAAAGTACTACGTACAGAAAGGCCACTCCCTTCCCCGCACTAACATCAGTTACCGCACCTCACCCCGCACTTCGGCGTATTCGTCGCAGTTCTTTAACAAGAGCGCTCGCAAACACAAGTACCTCACGCACACATTCATACGTATACAAACGTCATTTTTTAATGTAGTAGTAGTAGGTAATTATTTTGCGAGCGTTGTATGGAGTGTCCGGGGTGTGCTTCTACTAAGTTACGTAGCCCCAATTCAATCAACAACAAATAATCCCAAATTCAATCAACTCAAAGTAACATACGTGTAATACGAAACTATCGAGCAATTTCACTTGGTCGGGTCACATTTTAGCGATATAAAGCGCTTTCGTCTAATGTTTTGTGGTACTGGAACGCGTCTGACTCATGGAACGTAAACATTTGGGCCGCCATTTTCTGACGCTGTCAATGTTGCAGAATGCATATGCAGAATACTCGGAATCGTCTGACGACATTAATTAGATGTCTGTGTTAACATGATTATATCCGTATAAAAAAATAAAAATCATTACAAAACTGTTTTTTTTTTATTTGATCTGATATACAGTGTAAACTCTATATAACGACCCTCAAGGGACTGTGCATATTTTGACGTTATAGAGAGTTGTCGTTAAATGGAGAGAAGAAAAATCTGTATTAGATAAAAGAAAAAGTTTATTTCAGACTTATTTGAACGCTATTGCGTATAGTCTATTATTTTTGTCTGACGTCTTTTGCTGCACCAGTAATTTTGTTGTATTTTTTAAATTATTCTATTCATATCTTGCGATATTTAAGTTTGTGAGCAACTAAGAATTTGATAACGGATAGATAATCCATGACTCCTACTAACAACAGTCAACACGTGCAAGCAGTCCCAATTTGTAAACAAAAGAACGGATTTCTTAGAAAGTTCGGTATGTATAATGCCGACAGTCGAGTTTATTACGGGCTAGGATAATAAAGCGACAAAAGAACGTACACAGCTGCGCAGTTTTTACTAATTTTGGCAACTTAAAAAGTAATTTTTATTTTAAATTCCTGTCGTTATTGAGAGTGGGTGTAACGCTATATAGAGTGTATCATTGTATGGGAAACAAGCTAAACCAACCAAAGCCGAGTGATGTCGACGCTAGAGGGAGTGTTAAATCGAGTGACGTTACATGGAGTTTACACTGTAATTAGATGAAAATATAATGGTTATTTAACAAGTAAGCAAATCTTTATTTTAAACGAAATACAATATGTTCTGCTAGTAATGACAACCGAGTAGAGAGGTAGTTTTTTTTTATAAAAACAGACCATATTATTAAAAAGGTCGAATACAAATTATAGAAGGCGCATATTTATTACAACATGATCCAAAGGTTGCGAAAACTGAATGTGTGTTAACCTTTTAACCGCCCGACTTTATATCAGTTGTCGTGCCCCCAGCGCCAGAGAAAAAAAAAAAAAAACGTAAAATAAATACTGATGAAACGAGCTGTGATATTTGGTCGTATATATACGACTCTGGCGGAATGGGCATGAAAATATTTGTCGGATCAATCCGACGTAGGCGGTTAAAAGGTTAACAAAATGTATAGCTTCTCGTGACGGGGACTTTAGATTAATATTGTCTTTACATGAACTTACGTCTTCTCCCAAGGGGGCGGGGGGGGTAGCCAACACGTACAGAACGCCACCTGCTACGATCCTTACTACATACTCATTTTGCTTCATACATAGACTCATACATCTGGTCATATACGCACGCCGGTTGCCAGTACTACGCACCCTGACCTTTCTGGAGAACCTCTCTGTAGCGGTATCTACAACGCCACATGCGAACAACGCGTCATACTGACGTCACGCAAATCCTGCATCTCGCAAGCAGAGTTTACCGCGCAACTAGCATAGATACAACGGCCCGACATGAATCATTGGGCAGTTGCCCGCCAGACACAACACCCGTCTGGTCGGAGGATCCTCCCTTTTCTATAGAGTATGAGTGAACTTTACACCCTGTTCCTCATACCTCTATACTCTCCAATAAGGTCACGGGTTTACATTACACTCCATCTGTATTCACACTTCATTGGTTTTGTTCGTTTGTGTATATGTTATAAAAGTTGTGTAAATTAGTGTACATCTAATATTAGCGTTAAAAGTGTGTATTTTTGTGACAACTAATCATGGCTTTGTTAATTATTGTATTTAGCTTACATCATAGCGAATAGATCATAGGTTCTCAACCTCGTTTTGTCCGTCGTCCATTTTTTTTTTCTAGACCCCTATTTTTTTTACTTACCGTCTGTCGCGAATCTGAAACAGCTATTGCCACGATTATATTTGAACGGGTAATCCATATTAATATTATAAATGCGAAAGTGTGTCTTTCTTGTCTGTTGCCTCTTCACGCTTAAACCGCTGAACCGATTTAGATGAAATTTGGTAAAGCGATAGTTTGAGTCCCGGGAAAGGAATAGAATAGAATAGCATTTATTTGCAAATATGGGTAATAGATAAGTAGATAGTGATAAGGACATAGGATAGTTTTTATTATGCTTATGCGGGTGAAACCGCGGGGCGCAGCTAGTATTATATAGTCGTATAGAATAATATATAATTTTATTCTGGGTTCTACTGCCCCCCTGAAAGTCTCAAACGCCCACGAGGGGGCGTTATCGCCCACGTTGAGAACCTATGGAAGCGATGGATCGATAAAAACAGGCATCATTAATCGAGTTGGTGTAGGTGTGTGTAACAACTTAATCGCCACGCTTAGCTCGGTTTTTTTAAAGGCTATTTAACTAAACATGATGTAAAACAAAAAAAGAAAAAATCTGAAGAGCGGATTGTTGATCAGGGTATGACTTTTACGAGATCTTCAATGAAACTTTGAAGTACTGTACAATATGGTTCTTTTACACGAAGAGAACTTTTCGCTTCACTTTTATTATGCGCACAGCCAAAGTGTGGAACTCTCTGCCGGCATCTGTGTTCCCTCCCACATTTAACCCGTCTGCCTTCAAATCAAGAGTGAACAGGCATCTTCTGGGCACGCTTGTTCCATCATAGACCTCATCTATCGCTTTCCATCAGGCGTGATCGGGTCAAGAGCGCGCCCATTTAGCAATAAAAAAAAAATGGCACCCGTGGGCCATTTTTTATCGCGGCAATTTTTGTTTGCGCACTCCATATTCAAGGCTCTTATTAGCGCCGAGATTTGAAATCCAACAGTGTTTTCTTGATGCGCTGGAATGTGCTCTGTTGGAATCTCAATCAATACCGAGAGTTGAAAATTGAGTACCAGAAAAAAAATCATTGGGAAAAAAAAAATCGCCCGTGTGAACCTAGGCTAACTATAATAAAATTATAGGATAATCGCCATAAAACGCGGGGCCCGTGGCTAAACAATAACAGCCGCACAGGTCCATCGATCAGGTTAAGCTACTCTTGCCGTTGTTGGTCTGTGGAAGCCTCTGCTGTGATTGATCGCCATGGCCGAAATTCGGTCTAGAGGAGGGCTATCATCATTTTCATGATAGCCGTCACTGCGACCGTTATGTGCGCTCACCGCTTTTCTAGGAAACTTGTACCTTTAGTCACTGGAAACTAAGTTCATTATCCAATGTCATCTGAAACTTCTATCTGCGCTGAAACTATGAGCTTTTTCCTTAAATACAAGCTTGCAGGGACATCGAAACGTAAACTGTAACCATGAATTCAGTACATGATACTAGACCCCCATAGCGTACACATTTTCCGTCGTTTGTTTTTTTTCGTTAGTCTATGTCGTGTCCCACTGCTGGGCAAAGGCCTCCCATTTTTGAAGTGAAACTTCTTTACGCACGCTTGACTTGGGGAGTAAGCTGGCGAACGCGTGACGTAAGCGTTACGAAAAGTGTGATCGGGCGAGGCGAACGGGAGTGGAGTGGGGGATATAAGCAAGAGAAAGCAGTGCGCGCGCACATTTTCTTTCTCTCTTCCTCTCATAGCCAAATACGTTCCGTATATCTAAGCACAGTGCAGGCCTATTGTCTGTATCACAGTGTAGGAGCAAGAGAGCAGTGCGCGCGCACATTTTCTTTCTCTCTTTCTCGAAGTTTCACTTCAGTCGTGTGGTCATAAGCAGACTCGGTTTTTTTCTTCCAAACCTCCCTGTCTTGGGCGATCTCTGGCCATGTTGGCCCTGCAAACCTCGTTAGATTGTCACACCACCTTCGCCGTGGTCTATCTTGACGGCAATGTCCTCCTTCAGGCGTCCAGTGAGTGACGATCTTTGCCCATATCTCTGGATGCATTCTTTCATTTCGTCGGTTATCAAAAACGAATCGGCAGTTTCATAGAAAACGCGGTCAAAATGCACGGAACAGCAAGTTTTTTTTTTTTTGTAAACCGACGAAAAATTTCAGCGTTGGGAGCTCGGAATCATGTATTGGAATCCTTAGTAACAGGTTGCGCATCAATGCCAACCTGTATATCTGTCATGGACGAGACGCAAGAACACCTTTTTTTTAACGTGGAGAAGTGCTCGTGCATCCTGCACTACCACGGGGAGATAGTGCTGTTATGTGGGACTCTAACCCACTAAAACTCCACGGTGTCCTCCTCTGCCGCTTACGGCGGGAACACGGGCACGCGTTAGCACTCATCCGTGAACCCGCCGCGACGCAAGAACAACTTACGACCATTCTATATATAAATGTTTCATAAACACAAAGCCTTGTACATAGCTTTAACTGGGCTTCAATTACGTTTGTTAGCAGGCAAAGAAACCGAAGACTAAGGAAGAGGCGCAGAAGGAGATCCTGGATGCTGAACTGGATCTGTTCACTAAGCAGCAGGTATGTGGGAATAAAGTTCTTTACATATTTAGTTTTTGGAGGGGCCCGTGGTTAAATAATAACAGCCGCACAGGTCGGTCGATCAGGTTAAGCTACGCTAGCCGCGGTTGGTCTGTGGATGGGTGACCATCTTTACATACTGAGACCCTCCGTGCCTCGGAAAGCACGTTAAGCCGTTGGTCCCGGCTGTCATTCGTAGATCTTTGACAGTCGTTACGGGTAGTCAAATCATTGATCGATAAATTATTGATTGATTCAAAAAGCATTGCTTGATAAACTGTTGGTTGATTCATAAATTATTGATTGATAAACTACTGATTGATTATTAATAAACTATTGATTGATTAATAAATTATTTATAATTAACAACTTACCACAGTCTCAGTATTCTCATAGGTGGTGGCTTTCTGTTTCTCTTCTTACTTTTCTTTCCTTTGATCACAAACTAAACTAAACACAGTAGTGCTATGTGATGTTATATTTCATTTGTTTTTAATTTGTCGTCAACAGGAAGGCCAGGACGTCACAGACCTTACGAAGAAGATCGTGGAGCTTCGACGGCATATGGCAATACAGTTTCCCTCGCATAATATGATGAGAAGGCCGCATGCAAGGTAATGAGATAATTAGAAAATGGTAATTAGATAGTAACAGCCCGGAGTTTGGTAGTTGGCAGTTTAATACTCCCGTGCCTCGGAAAGCACGTAAAGCCGTTGGTCCTGCGCCTGAGCCCTGATTCACAACCATACGACAGGCTATCGTATCGAAAACCTGACATTTCAATAACCTGATTTGACTTCCCCTCAACAGCAAATAGCTGTTGGAAGAATAGCGGGCGTCTATTTGATTTAAACTGACAAAATTTTCGGGTTTTGGACATGTGAACAGCGTTGAGAAGACTCCTACGATAAACAATGATTAATGTTCGATACGATACGGAAGCATATCGAGTGTTTGTGAATAAGGGGGCTGATCTCTCTCCGGTCGTGTTGGATTGCTGTTCCATCGGAAAATGAGAGTGAGGGATGAGAGAGTGCACCTGTATCTGCGTACACACTTGTGCACTATAATATCTCCCGCGCCGAAGGCTAGTCTCCGTTGAGATTGGCCGCCATAGCTGAAATACGGCCTGGAGGACTATAATCAGATAATTCATAACGAGACATAAATAATTGCATTATGAATTCACTGTTGGAGCAGGATTCAACTGTGGAGGTCAGATAGGCAGTCGCTTCATGTAAGATACTGGTATTCAGCTGCATCCGGTTAGACTGGAAGCCCACACCAACATAGTTGGGAAAGGGCTAGACAGATTATGATGATGATCTTCCTTAATTAACTTACAACCTGTCACTGACCTGCTGTTTGCAAAAAACGTAAGGAAATTTTAATTTCGCGGGCTACCCTAGCGCATTCCCCTTGAGCAATAGGGATGATGATTAATATTAGAAATGTTCGAACAAATAATGTAATGTAAATGTGTTTATGTGTGTAATGTATTCAAAGAAGGCATAATATAATGGGATAATCGAAAAAATCTGTAAGAACGATGGAAATATGGAGAAGATACACGTTTTAAACTTTTTTGAGTGAAAGAAAGAATGAAAGAAAATACGTTTATTTGCGATGAACATGACGCAAAAAAGAACATAAACAAAAAACAAAAAGTTTATTTCAGTAACATGTACAACTTTTACAGTAAATCTTACATAGGGACCTCCTTTTAAGTAAAGATATACCTGTGCTAGGAGGCCCCGCTCTTCAATGCCAAATTATAAATGGTAAAAGTGGTGTACCAAAACATGCCAAAGATAATAAAAAAAATAAGGAAAAAAAATAATAATAATAAACTAAAATATGTGTGTGTGTGTGTAAGTGGGGGTGTGTATGTGGGTGTGTGAGGCTGTATGGGTGTGTGAGGGTGTGTGTGTGAGTTGAGGGTGCATGCGTGCGTGTATCTTTTAAACACAAAATAAAAAAATAGAAGGTAAGGGAAACATGCGTCACATCCACGCAAAACGGCTATCGCTCAGCATAATGCTGCGACCCTATGCAAGACAGAGCTCCAGCGCTGGTTTTCATGTTATGGATGTTTCAGAGTGGATTATTCTCGTCCTTCAGGTCCTTCTTATCGCGCGGTACTGATAATGTATGGCGCTAGGATGAAATTACATAGTCGTGACGTCACTTCTATGGCCGTCTTTGTCTAGCAGTTATTTTAAAACGTTTATAACTTGGCAATTTTTTAAGCTTTTGTAGTATTGGTGGCACTATTTGCAAACAAATATTCTTTTGAGTTTAAAATAATAAAATTGTCATCATCCCTGTTATTTATTTATTTATCCATTTATTACAGGCATCAAGGCCCATATAAACACATACAATACAATATTAATACAGAGTGGCGATTACGTTATCACATTTAAACAGTACAGCGGTTATTAAAAGTTGTTATTAGTCTGTTACAACAATAAAATAAACAATTTTACAAAAAAATAAAAAAATAATAAAAATAAAACGAATTTCCGAAATTTTCTCCTTGTCCTGACAATACCGAACACAAAAAAAGAACTATCCAATTTGGTGCAGTCGTTCGGCTATTATGCGCGTACATACATTTCGGCGATTAATTTTTGTTTTTCTTATTAGGTACTGACGCCAGCACAACAAGCTGCCCGAAACTGTAAAATTTTCCCAATCAACTTTGAACCTTATGCTTTAATGATAAAGTTAAAGACATAAATAACCATCATAATAATAATAATATATCATCATAATAATATATCTATTAAAGAAATTTGACAGATTGTAGTAACATGATGTGCTGGCGTCTGCACTACGGCTAGAATGTTAATTGTTATGAATAGTTTTAATTGTGTATGTTTAAAATACGTGATTTAGAATACGTGGTTACAATTATTGTGACAACCTAATCGCCATACTTTATTAGAAAAAAAACCTATTGCTTAAACCTTGTGGTTAAATATCATTGTTAATATTATGTTGTTAACTTTTCAAGCTATCGTATTGTGAAGAGGAAAATTAGGTGAGATACTAGATATTTTATTTAAGGTGATTGGATACTGACACTTTTTCATACATTCTTTCGGGGTACAAATCTCGAAAAATAAACGATTTTTGCAGAATAAAAGCACGTATATTAAGTTGTTATGACTTATTATTGACGCATATCGACAAAAACCTATAAAAAAAACACTATTTCCAGGATATCTAGGCCTGACAAAATCGATAAATTTTTCTATGTGTGCGCGGCCGGAACACGCCCTCTGCAGGATATTTCAAAGAACTATCGAGAAGCAGAACACAAATTTTTGCTAAGGTTATCAACAACAATTGATCTTGCTCGTTAGATGGCGTTGTTTGTCAATGTCAAACAGGTTGGCCAATTTTATAATAAATCGTTGAATTATGCGTGTTTTTTTTGACAAGTTGCGAATCGTTGGTAGGTATGCAATATTTCTTACAAGGCTGGCGCGGTGGCTCTGCCCGCGCAGTTATATATTAAATCAATTTATCAATTGAATCATGAAGTGCGAAAAAATGCTTTACCTACTTATTGATAGTATTTGCGATCTACCCTGGGTTCGATATTACTGTATTGAATGTATGTACCTACATACTAAGTTTATGTACCTAAGTACCTACATAAATGTAAGTACTAACTTACACTTGAACTGTCTTCGAGAAATTTTCTGAATTAAAAATCTTTCTGCATTAGGCTGGTAAGTACCTATTGAGAGAGCCCTTCCCAGTTCCCACTGTTCCCAGACCGTCTATCCTATCGTCAACGCGGGCATAGTCAAAAGCTTGTTCACAGAACACTATTACCTTTCCCTAGCGGAGCTAAGCTTGTTTTTGTTGTTCAATCCAGCGCATTGTTTGAAAAAGAGGCAAAGCAAAAAGAGAGAGATAGCGCCTGAACGCTCGGTTGGCGTTCGGTTCGGGTTCGGTAACTTCCGCCGCTCACTCGCAGGCGGCAGCATGGACTTTGGGCGGCAGGCCCGGCCGGCACTATTGGAGCGCTTGGGTGGGTTAGCCATTCATTCATGATGTCGCATCGCACCTCGCTACTTGGCCGCGCGCATAAATGCACTAGTTTTGTAAATTGCTCTGCATGCAGGTACATATAACTACATACCTATAGTACGGACGAAGCGCTTGGCCCCGCGCCGGGGAGATGTGTGTTTGAATTTTTATCAATCTAGGTACCTACCGAACTAGCGTTATTTTTGACTATATGGAAATTATTTATAATATACACAAATACTTTAGCTTTTTCATATTATGTTTGTTCCTAACTAATATTATAAATGCGCAATTGACTTTGTTTGTTCCACTTTCACGCTAAAACGGCTGAGCTGAACGGATTTACTTAGATGAAATTTGGCACATGGGTAGACCATGACCTGCGGGGTAATTGCGTAACACACTATCAGTAGCAATGGCTTTCATTTTGACAGTTCAACAACATTCATTGCATCATTTACGTTTTTGAGCAAAAACATTTTTCGAACCATAGAAATGATATACATATGTTTCGAACATAGGTAATGCAAAGCAATGGATTAGCAATATTCTTCAAAATGATTCAGATTGAGATTGATAATGATTGTGTTACGTAGGTAATTAGAATGCTGGGTTAGGATTACGACATAGGATACTTTTTATTCCGGTAGTACGATTCCGTGGGATAATCTCCGACATCCACGCGGGCGAAGCTGCGGGAAAAATCTAGTACCTCCATAAAGTACGAAAAAGTAAAAGTAAATAATTTTATTCTACCTATGGAGTAGAGTAGCAGTACCTACCTAAATAAATTCTTAATTCCGCGTTCCGTTACCTAATCTCAACTTCTTCAATAGACGTATTGAAGAAGTTGAAATTAGGCAACGGACTTGTATAAAATGTAGGTACGTACCGTATATAAATGTAATACCTAGTACCTACTTGTACCGCGCAGTACCTACAGGCACAAAATATAGAGAGTACCTACAGACTGCCATCCGCGCGAGACACGCGTAGCTGTGAAGTGCAAAAATGGAGTAACAAAAAACCGGCCAAGTGCGAGTCGGACTCGCCCATGAAGGGTTCCGTAGCAGCAAGTAACATAATATAAAAGTTCTTGTAGTTCGTTGTAACTTTGTGAAAGGTAAATTGCGGTTTTTGATTTATGACGTATTAAAAAAAAACTACTTACTAGATCTCGTTCAAACCAATTTTCGGTGGAAGTTTACATGGTAATGTACATTATCTATATTTTTTTAATTTTATCATTCTCTTATTTTAGAAGTTAGAGGGGGGGGGGGGGACACACATTTTACCACTTTGGAAGTGTCTCTCGCGCAAACTATTCAGTTCAGAAAAAAATGATATTAGAAACCTCAATATCATTTTTGAAGACCTATCCATAGATACCCCACACGTACAGGTTTGATGAAAAAAAATTTTTGGAGTTTCAGTTGTAAGTATGGGGAACCCCAAAATTTATTGTTTTTTTTCTATTTTTGTGTGAAAATCTTACTGCGGTTCACAGAATACATCTACTTACCAAGTTTCAACAGTATAGTTCTTATAGTTTCGGAAAAAAGTGGCTGTGACATACGGACGGACTTATTGTAGTACCTATAAGCTAAAAAATACGATCATTTCCTTTCTTGCTGTTTCATTCTCAACAATGAATCAAATAACTAGATACGAGTACCACTACTACACTACTTTTTTGTGTTTTTTGTTTTGTGTGTTTTTTGCCAAAGTTGACAACCCCAGCGCGACCGCCGAGCGTAGGTATGAAAAGTGCAAGTACCAAATTACCTTTCTGTTTTGTGCGGTTGATCAAATAAAGTAATCTGAATACAGTCATTTATATTTACGGTACCTACTTTGAACAAAAAACATTTGTTGTTAATTTTTGTCTCTGTCTGTTTATTCCGGCTAATCTCCGAAACGGCTAGACTGATTTTGACGAGACTTCCACTGGCAGATAGCTGATGTTATAAGTTCCGCGAAAAAAAATAGGTGAAAATGAATGAAATTCAATACGTACAGACGCAAGTACATCAATCTACTACCGCGGTAATATTACCTATTATGCGAGTCATACCTACGCGCCGCGAGTTCGGTTTACACTCGGTAAACAAACAGTCTCGAATGCTCCACAGTGACGAACGGACGCCGGACGATGTGATGGTTTTGTACGCAGTTACGAGCGTAGACCATATAGGTACATACCTACTGTTTGACAAATTGTACAGAAGACCGAGGAGTACAGTCAGCCACTGTGTATGGCATTTGTGGACTACGAGAAAGCCTTCGATTCCATCGAAGTATGGGCAGTTCTGGCCTCTCTGCAATGATGTCGAATTGACTGGTGCTACATCGAAGTGTTGAGATGTTTGTATGATGCTGCAACGATGACTTTCCAGATCCAGGATCAGAAAACCAGCCCCATCCAACTGCTCAGGGGGGTGATACAGGGGGATGTCATATCCCCTAAATTGTTTGTGAAATACTAGAAGAAATACTAAAATTCACGGCAGTAGTACTTATATGTCACGAAATCAAAATCACAGCTGAGTAGACTTTACGAGTAATAGTCGACCAACTTTTAGTTGCAATGTATGGGAGGACATGATTTTCAACTACAATGTTAAGCTTGTTCTTGGGATAAATTCATTTCGACTACGGAACTCTTCATTGTGGTCCGACATGGACTTGGCCGGTTTTTCCTTGCTAATTTTAATGTAACTTAGGGTGTAAATAAGTAATAAAAGATGTATAGAATCTTCAAAACAAAGTCGGTACCAACAAAGCTCAATTATCGAAGAGAGAGAAGAGTTCAATAAACTTTATTTGCAACTAGCTGCGCCCAGCGGTTTCACCCGCATAAGTTTCGATCCCGTGGGAATATCGGGATAAAAACTATCCTATGTCCTTCCCCATACCTACCAAATTTCTTCTAAATCGGTTCAGTGGTTTAGGCGTGAATAGGTAACATACAGACAGACAGGCAGAGTTACTTTCGAATTTATAATATTAGTATGGATATAATATAGTATAAGTATATACAGGGTTATTGGAACAACACTAACATGGTCATTGTACTCATCATTATGAACAATTTTTTTTACTATGGGACCAAACCTGAAATCGCGAAAAAAATCAGCTGTTCCCTACATTTATGTTCGTATAGGTAACTCGTCAAAATGTAGGGAACAGCTGATTTTTTTTCATTTTCTCATTTGAAATTGGAATTGTTGGTTTGAGTGGACGCTGGTGTATGTGAATTTGTTGGTTTTTAGGCTAAACATACAAACACACGTAAATAGTAAACACATAATACATATTACACATAACACTTATATACATATACATACACATACACACAACAGTAATAAAATTACACTAATAATTAAATACCCACAACCCTGTGTACACGGCCTAATAATTTCACGCGTCTGTACACTGCCTTACTGCCTGCGACGGCGGGCACGCTGGGCTGCGGTTGAATGATACATTATTATTATACATTTATACCTACGACCGAAATTCACGGAATTCCGTCGCGCCGCTGCATCTCTCGCGCACGACTCAAATAAAATATTTTATATATTTTGTTTTATAGTAGCGTTTAATTATACAAAGAATCTCAACTGTCCCGTTGGTTTCGTGGTCACAAGTGCATCTGCCGTTCTAGGGGTCCTGGGTTCGATTCTCAGGTCGGACAGTGTTATTTAAATTGGGTTTTTCCCGTTAGGAGTTTCTTTACTCTTTTCCTTTTTTTTTTGCCCGGAGTTTGGAAATTGGTGGCGTAATACCCCCGTGCCTCGGAAAGCACGTAAAGCCGTTGGTCCTGCGCCTGTTCTCTCTCCGGTCGTGTCGGATTGCCGTCCCATCGAACTATGAGAGTAAAGGAACAGCGAGTGCACCTGTATTTGCGCACACACTTGTGCACTATAATATCTCCTGCAAACCTGGCTAATCTTCTTTGAAATTGGCCACCGTGACCGAAATCGGTCAGGGGATTTATTATTATTTTATTATTTTTAAACCTAAACCTACCCTAACACACTACATAAGCACCCTTAGAATAATTGAATAAGCAACTGACAACCCTTGTAGCAATCAAGTATTCTTTTCTTCGGTTTTTACTATAAAAAGTACGCTTTTCTTTAGAGAATGAAGGACAGTCATAAAAATATTTTCGTAAAAATATTTTATTTTAATTAACGCCACCTCTGGAAAACAAGTTCACAAACCAAGTTTATGAATACAACGCCATCTAGTTATATCGCAAGTAAAACTATACACGTAGTGTGTAACTGTACATGTGTGTGTAAAGACATAGTAAAGATATAAAGTGAAACGGCTAAATGTTTAGGGGTACAAATCTTTGTATGTGACGAGTTAACAAGCAAAGTGAATATCTAAAAAGATTATGTTAATGCGTTAGTTGACGCATATAATAAAGTTGTTTCGCAAAGCTTTCTGAGTTAGGCGTAAAAATTGAAAATGTTCGAAGTGCGAATGTGCCGCCATCTAGCGATAAAGTGGCTGGGAGATCATGTATCGAATAGCCTTAAGAAAGTTTTTTTATGCTTTATGTTGTGTTTGTCTGCTACGGTCGGGTTTGATTCCCGACTCGATACTACACGACATACACGACTTTGTGGGTCAAATGCTTTATCAGAGGGGCAATTCTCCTAATTTTAAGAACGTTCACAGTCTGATCTCAGTCTCAATCTGTCAAAAATACCTCTAATTTCCCAAAATTTTGACAAGTTTTTGACATTTGTTTGTCGCCGAGATGAGACTGCGACTAGATTTTGAACGTTTTAAATTACGAGAATTGGCCTTCTGGAATCCTAAATGCAAAATGAATTAAGTAATAAGAAAGAATGAAAATAAATTTATTTGCGGTAAACATGACGCAGAGAAAGGAGACAAACACAAAAAAAGAAAAAGTTGGGAGAAAATATGCGTCACGGCAAGGAAGCGTATCGAACGGCTGTGAATAGCTATGCTGAAGGCATTCAGAAACCTTTGTTCCCATTTTAACCATTAAAAAAAAAAAACCATATGAAACAACCATCTTACTCGGTTCTTTCATATCCACAGGGGAGGCAGATTTAACACCCCGACGCGCTTCACCCGCGGCGGCATCACAACCAACATGTTCAGCGTGAACCAGTCGGTAGACCACCGGCCGCGCGCGCTGCTCATCTCAGGGTTCGAGGCGGACGAGCTGGACGCACTGCTCGCGCACTTCTCGGTGAGTTATATTGTGCTAGCTGCGCCCCGCGGTTTCACTCGCGTAAATGTCGATCTCGTGGGAATATTGTGATAAAAAGTAGCGTACATATTAATCCAGGGTGTCAGCTACCTCCATACAAAATTTTATCAAAATTGGTCCAGCTGTTTGAGCGTGAAGAAGTAACAAACATATAAACACACACACACACACTCACAAACTTTTGCCTTTATAATATTAAGTGTGATATTGTGATTATACATGGTGTCTGCACACAAACACCCGCACACGCACACACTAAAAATTATACAGGGTTATTGGAAAAACATTAACAACCTCTTAAGAGGTCATTATACTCATCATTATGAACAACTTTTACTATAGGACCGACGAGTTATACGAACATAAATGTAGGGAACAGCTGATTTTTTTTCGCGATTTCAGTTTTGGTCCTATAGTAAAAGTTTTTCATAATGATGAGTACAATGACCTCTTAAGAGGATGTTGGTGTTTTTCCAATAACCCTGTATAGAAAGAAATAATACAAAAATGTAAATTACAGAAAACAATTCTTTTAATGCCAAAAGGGCCTCAGATTAGCATAATATCGGATGAAACACAAGGTCACCACCTTTTTTTTTGTGTGGCAAATTATCAGATAACTTCTCCCGCTCTGTTCATTTCGTCATGTTCGTGAACGGGCGCCGTCAGTAGGGACTGGTCATCTCTTTGCTGCCATGGCTTATTTTATTTTATTTAATATTTAAATTGTTGTTTTTTATCTTTTCATTATGGACGCTTTTAACGTTCTGCATCGTTCTCACATGTATAAATTTTAACATGAATGATGTAACCAAGACTTTGTAACTATATTATTTTGATTTAAAAGAGTGTCCATGGAGTTTCTTGCCCGTTCTTCTCCATAGGTACCTACACTTTGGAATGGGCAACTAGCTTCATCTTTCTGACTGACCGACCCTTTGGCAATTCAAAAGTGCCTGTAATTGGTTTAATTGAAATAAATGCTTTGAGTTTGAGTTCTAGGCGGAGCGAGAGAGCGCGTCAAACTTTTACTGACTAAAACCCACCCGTGTCCCTTCAGTTGCCTGTGCCAGACGCTGATTGTCAGCTGCAACCTACGAGTGCCATACGCTAAAATAATAAAAACAGGGAATTTAAATAACTTCATCACCACTGCTCTCAAAACGATGAAGGAAAACATCGTGAGGAAACCGACATCTCTTAGAACCAAAAATTCGAAGACATGTGACCATCTACCAACCAGCACTGGGCTCGCGTGGTGGTTACAGCCCACTCCCTCTCGAAGAGACGATGCCTGTGTCCCAGCAGTGGGAACATTATAGACTGATTGCGCTAGAAAATAACAATATTCTTTTTTTCCAGCAATACGGCGAAGTAATTAGCAAAGAAGTGGAACTGTCTGTTCCGCAGCTAGTCCTGCAGTACAAGTGTAGACTGCACGCGGAACACGCAGCCGCTAACGGCAAGCACTATAACGACAGGACGCTATCGGTGAGTTACAGTTACCGGCACGTAAGTTGGCAAGATATTTCGTAGTGGGGGAAGTTCGCGCATGTAAAAATGTATGAAATTGTGCATGCGCGAACTTCCCCCACTACAAAATATCTTGCCAACTTACGTGCCGGGTATTATACTTATAACAGAGCACACGTTACATAATAGTTCTTTATGCAATGCAGTGGTTTTATTACAATTATTTCATCACCACTGCTCTCAAAACGGTGAAGGAAAACATCGTGAGGAAACCGGCATGTCCTAGAACCAAAAATTTGAAGACATGTGACATCCACCAACCCGCACTGGGCCCGCGTGGTGGATTACGGCCCGGGTAGATTTTCGTTATTTATCATCATTTCATCATTCATCGCACAAATTTTTTTTTGTTTTTTTTTTTCACTTACATTGGTTTTTTCACTTACATTGAAAATATAGTATATTGGTATTCGTTTGTTATTTCGTTTGACACAATATATGTTGGGATGTGACACGTGCCGCGGTTGTGGTGCGGTGCCGTATTATAAATAATATAATATTAATAACACCTGTAAATGACGATAAATAACGAAAATCTACCCGCCCACTCCCTCTCACAGAGAGGAGGCCTGTGTCCCAGCAGTAGGAACGTTATAGGCTGGTTATGTATGCAACTGTTGTATAATAAGTGGTATTACAACATAAATGTGGGTTTTTATAATAAATGTAAATATTGATAATAGTATCACATGAGTGTTTTAATACCTAATTATGTACAGACGCCAGCACATCAAGCTACCCGAAACTTTCAAATTTTCCCAATCAACTTTGAACCTTAAGCTTTAGCGATAAAGTTGAAAATCTATTAAAGAAATTTGACAGATTGTAGTAGCTTGATGTGCTGGCGTCTGTACAGTCACGTCTAAAAGTATGTATACACTTGGCAATTTTCAATTGCGATTTTTTCGTGTAATAACGAATGCAACGTTGAAATACGACACTTAACATAAACCTATGGGTTCGAAAATACTATTTTCGTAATAACATAAAATTTCATTCAAAAATAAAGGAGAAAATCGCCTTTGAATAAAGCCAAGTGTATACATACTTTTAGACGTGACTGTACAGTTGTATACAATACTTTATCTACACCCATAATATGAATCCTCTATAAAGGTTCTGAAACAGTTTTTTTGCAATACTAATATCGAACAAAAATGGCGGCCGGCGGGATACGACGTGAACTATAAGTTCTTTTTTAAATTACTGCGCTGTGGTAGAGAAGAAGAAGTGGTAGTTCTCGATTAAGTTATCACGTTAAACAGTACAGCAGTTATTACAAGTTATTATCAGTCTGTATAAATAATAAAATAAACGATTGTATCAACAATTCAACACAAACAAAGCAAACCAAATAATCAGAAATTAAGTTTAATGTTGTTTAACCGGTCAAGCGGCGCGCGTCGCCCATTGGCGACGAAACAATAGAAAATCAATTGTGTCTCATTAGCGGAGCTTGACAGATTAAATGCTCAAACGGAAAAAAGGTCCTACGACTAGAATGTTAATTGTTATTGTTCAAATTAATAAACGACTTCTATATGTTCACAGATTACGTGGACGGCGAATACGAACGCGAGTGCGAACAACGCTCCCCGCCCCGCGCCCGAAGCTCGGCCCGTGCGCAACGGTGACATACGGGAAGAAAAGGACGAGGTTACTATGGTAAATATATATCACTTTTTATAACGGGTATAGACCACAGATATAGATACACCTGGATAACGCAAGAGCACCTACTTCGCGTGCCAAAAATCGAACCAGTTTACGATCGAAAATCATAAGCCGTCACTTTCGGGCTTAGTCCTGCGTACTGCTGGCTGGGTGAGCGTGAGCGAGAGAGCGCGAGCTTGTGACGTCATAGTAGGTAGTCAAAAAGTGGCACGCTTAGTTTTCATACAGTTCGTGATACTTGCGTTATCTAGGTATATCTATATCTGTGGTATAGACGTTTAAAGAAAACCGTGAGTCACTTGTTCTGTACTGGACCATACCTGGAAATCTTCTGTTACGGAGATATTGAAGGTCAAAGTTCCAACTTTTTTTAACGTATTTTTCCGAAAAAGTTGCAAACTTATCGAGGTATGAGGAACAGGGTGTAAAGTCCACTCATACTCTATAGAAAAGGGAGGATCCTCCGACCAGACGGGTGTTGTGTCTGGCGGGCAACTGCCCGATGATTCATGTTGGGCTGTTTTATCTATGCTAGTTGCGCGGTAAACTCTGCTTGCGAGATGCAGTATTTGCGTGACGTCAGTATGACGCGTTGTTCGCATGTTTCGCTTTTTTAAAGCATTTTTACGAAAACAAGTTATAAATGTTATAACTTACTTACTACTTTTTATCCCAGTAGACGATCCCTTGCGGTAATTTGCGACAGCCACATGGAAAAAGCCGCGGGCTAAAGCTAGTTAACTATACATTCATCCATGTATTATTCAAAACTAATTCGTATTTTTTTTTTTAAGTAACTTTTTATTTGATTCCCTATCTTAGTCTCTCCATACTCAAAACCTAATAATTATGTCGATCGATCAGGTTAAGCTACGTCTGTGGATGGGTGACCATATTTAGATACCAAGATCCCTCCGTGCCTCGGAAAGTACATTAAGTCGTTGATCCAGGCTGTCGTTCGTGGATCTTTGACAGTCGTTATCTTGCGACACAAATCCAAAAGTCTGACAACCAGTCATACCGAGGGCTTATAGTATTACCCAGTACCTGTGTTTTGGAGGTCAGATAGGCAGTCGCTCCATGTAAACAGCATCCGGTTAAACTGGAAGCCGAGCCCAACATACACTTGGGAGCAAATAAATCGAGCCACTTCCTTTTTTCACGTATAATGGTTATTATTTTTGGTATTATGGAACGTATCAAATCGAAACATATATCGCCTAAGAGCTTATTTAATAATCTTTACAATGAGGGTAAATTATTGAATGATAACCTTATTTAATGATAAATTATTGGCTCTGAAAGAAAAACGGTAATTTTGATAGAAAATTGTCAGTCCAGAAAAAAACAATTAAAAACAAAATTATGGTACAAACTTATTCTTAATATCTTGTATTACCCCCCGCGCCCTGATTTCGATAGATTTTCTGGACTGTTTTAACCCTACAATTTTCTATCAAAATTACCGTTTTTCTTTCAGAGCTAATAATATATCATTACATAAGGTTATCATTAAATAATTTACCCTCATTTTAAAGATTATTAAATAAGCTCTTAGGCAATATATGTTTCGAATTGATACGTTCCATAATACCAAAAATAATAACCATTATACGTGCAAAAAAAGCAAATGGCTCGATTTATTTGCTCCCAAGTGTAGTTGGGAAAAGGCTAGGTAAAGCAGTGTTCATAATCTCAGATAATTACATTCCATCGCTAATTAATCAGTTATCTACTTTATTTGCAATGTATTCTAAGTTGATTTTTGAGTGACCATTTGTAACAAAAAGGTCCTAAAAAGTTTTTGGTTGCAATGGAATTTGAACGTTGTTAAGTATAACATTCGGTTTGTTGTTCCATAACTTGAAAATTATCTCAAATTCCTGGCTCTAATATAGATGATGATAATGATTTCAAAACCTAACATAAAGTTGTCCATCTCCCCACAGACGCCAGCAGAACTGCCAGAGGACACTCTCCTACGTTTCGACGAAGAGGAAGAGGACGACGCGGACGAGGACCGCTCCTGGAGACGTTGACGTCCGCACGCCTAGCGGGCGCTCTGCACGCTGTTGTCACACAGGATTTTAGTCATAGTAACCTTTAGCATAGAAACTATATTAAGTATTGAAGCTAAATTTCTCGAATGTGTAAAAAAATGCTGATTTTTAGCATTCGGGAAGTTTTGGGGTGAAATGTACGCATAATAGGGATGATGACAATTTTTTAAATTATTTATAAAAAAAAAAATTGTTTGCAATAACAATACTACAAAAAGTCTAAAAGCTTAATTGCCAAGTTATAAACGTTTTAAAATAAGAGCGCCTTACATTGTCCGTAGCGACAAGGACGGGAATAATCCACTCCAAAAACTTTTAAACCAAATTTATATTGATTTTTTTACCGATTTCTTTCGTTTATCTCCGGTTAAAGCCTTACGTGAAATTACATTGCTTGTTCGAACATTTCTAATATTGGTCATCATTCCTATTGCGCTTATACCTTACAAATAGATGCTATACTTTGTATAAAAGTGAGTCCTCAAACGTTTTTTTTTTAATGCGCGATTGGTTTACAGTTTCGATTTTATAACTTACAAATTAGACTTCGTGTAGCAAGGAAATTATCGCTCTAAATGCGTAGTCTACGATGCCAGGGCGTATGATACGCTTTCTTTCGCTTCTATGCTCTTCTGTATCATAGAGATGATTGTACAGAGGCCAGCTACCCCAATCTGTCAAATTTTCCCAATTGAATATGAACCTTATTGCTTTGTAGTAAAGTTGAAAATCTATCAAAGAAATTTGTCAGATTGGGGTAGCTTTATGTGCTGGCGTCTGTACTTCGTATAGGAGCGAAAATTGCGTAGTCCCTGGGCTTATGATACGTCCACTTTATCTTTCATACTACAGAAAAAGCGGCCAAGTCGGACTTGCGCACGAACGGTTTCGTACTAAAAGGCAAAAAATGCTGAGAAAAACAGGTTTCTTGTATGGAAACCACCTTTATTTTTTGTTATAGCGGCAATAGAAATGCACACTCTGTGAAAATTTCAACTGTCTACCTGTTACGGTTCGTGAGATACAGGTTGCTGACAGACAGACGGACAGATAGCGGGGGCTTAATAATAGGCTTCCGTTGGCACCTTTTGGGGTACGGAACCCTAAAAATAAAATATTACTGTAGCAGAAAAAATTGCTAAACTTCAGTTTTTGAATATAAAATACGCGTAGTTCTACTTTTATATCCTTCTTTAGCTCAATAAAGAAGGAAATCTCCCCGAACGCGGTCAAATATCTCTGTTTGGGAACGTAAGACGCGTACATGCGCAGTTTCGTTTCTAAACGAAATGTTATTTCTCTTTCTAACTTATACCTTCTACCAATAGTCCTTTCATAGTTATGTTACCTTTGACAGCAGCAACGTAACAACAATCTTATTGTAACGAGAATAAACGTCATAATGATTTTGAAGGACCTGTCAGTGGCAACAACACAACAACAACCTCAGTGGTGGATTTACCAATAGGCTGAGTAGGCTGGAGCCTAGGGCGGCAGATTTTAGGGGCGGCGAATTTGGGGCTAAAAATTTTTTTAAATGTCTTACTGAAATTAAAAAGATTAATATTTATATACCTACTACCATGTTGTTTTTGAAAGAGTAAACACAGTGAATGCTCAAATTCAGGCTTCTACCGTAGATTTTATATCACAATTGCCGATATTTACGTATCTCTTTTCAAGTTTTTCGTAGCTGATGAACGAGAACATTTTAAGTATTTTGAAGGAAAGGCGAAGCAGTATACAAAAGACATGGCACATTATTGTAGAGGTCGGTAGGGGCGGCAAAATTTGAATAGCCTACTGGCGGCAAATGTGTAAATCCGCCACTGAACAACCTTATTAGAATGAGAATAAAGATCGCTGTGCAAAATCAGAGCTAAAATAACTGAACGGACTGTACAGACGCCAGCACATCAAGCTACTACAATCTGTCAAATTTCTTTAAGATATTATCAACTTTATTGCTAAAACATAAGGTTCAAAGTTGATTGGGGAAATTTGACAGTTTCGGGTAGCTTGGGGTGCTGGCGTTTGTACCATCCAACTAAGAATATAACTTTTATGCCCCCGCCCGCCTCTTCCCCCATGATTTTGCCCTTGAATACCCCCTAATACAGAACGTTTCGATAATGAAAGTAAAATACAAATATTTTAACGACGTACAATTTCGATTCGACAACAATTTATTACGGTCGATACCGATTATTGTGAATTAAAATAATTTTACAAGTAGTTATGGTTAGGTTCTGAATTTTAGGGTACATTGGAATAAGTAAAAGGAATGTGCGAGCACCATTTTGACACTTCAGTTACCAACTGTCAGGGAAAACTAGTAACTGTCAGTGCAAACCAAGGGTGCGTTCCGAGTTAGGAATGTAATCGATATAATCGATTTGAGCGTGCTTAAACCCGTACCGAATTAGCGTGAGCGCGATAACGATGTCCCGTGAATCGTCATAGGTGACGTCATGACATGCGCCATCTTGCAATAACGCCGACCATGCCTTCTACAGTGACAAACAATAAATGATTTTGATTTGATTTGATTCTAATAATATCACCGTGAGCGCTGTCGAAAATGCGAGTGTGTGTGTGTGTCAGTGTGTGTTTTGTTTTGAGATGCATCATATCTTTAAACAATCAATCAATCAACTCAGCCTATCGCAGTCCACTGCTGGACATAGGCCTCTCCCAGACTGCGCCACAGCGCCCTGTCCTCCGCCTTCCGCATCCAGTCTCCCCCAGCCACCTTCTTTAGGTCGTCCGTCCATCTAGCTGGAGGGCGTCCCACACTACGCTTGCCGGTACGCGGTCTCCACTCCAGGACTCGTCTGCTCCACCGGCCATCAGTCCTTCGACAGACATGGCCAGCCCACTGCCACTTCAGTTTGCTTACTCTGCAAGCTATGTCGGTAACTCCGGTTCTTTTCCGGATCTATCTATTATCTATCTATTTTCCGGATTTATCTTTTTATCTTTAAACGAACGTGGCATTTTCGAAATTGTGCTTCTGGCTGACAGTTGCCACCTAAATAAAGAAAAAAGAAGAAATGTGGTGTTTATACAAAGAAATACTGCTGTAATATCGTTTTGACATTGAGTAAGCAGTGTGATCGCGTTCACGAGCGTTCCGAATTACTGACAGCTCTCAGCTGTCATAATCGAAACGGAAATGATCGATATGAGCGCTGTGAGCGCTATTGTCTTAATTCGGAAAGCGGCCCATGTAAACTGTCAGTGATAACTATGCAGTGACAGTTTTTTTTTTTGTTTTCACTAACAGTGGTCAATGAAAACCAAGAAGTTTATAGATAAAAGTGGAGGCAACACTCTAAATACCTAATTGAAGATTACTGTGGCTCGGACACTCTTTCTACTTAACATAACATATGTACATAATCAGCCTATAATGTTCCCACTGCTGGGACTGGCCTCCTCTCTGTGAGAGGGAGTGGGCCGTTATCCACCACGCGGGCCCAGTGCGGGTTGGTAGATGTCACATGTCTTCGAATTTTTGGTTCTAGGACATGCCGGTTTCCTCACGATGTTTTCCTTCACCGTTTTTGAGAGCAGTGGTGATGAAATAATTTACACAAAGTAAAGCACCTGTCTGGGTTCGAACCTACGACCTACAACTCGTAAGTCGCGGCCTTTACCACTGGGCCACCACTGCTCTCACTAAATACATAAATATGACAAAGAAAACAGATATCACTGTCTCGTTCTTATGTGTGTATTTAGAAAGAGAGTGTCCGACCACAGGACAGTCGTCTTCACTTAGGTATTTAGAGTGTTGCCTCCACTTTTATCTATAAACTTATTGGTGAGAACCATGTAACTGTCAGTGAAAACCATCTTTAGTCATCATCTGGTTAGCCTTTTTCCAACCATGTTGAGGTTGGCTCCCAGTCTAACAGGATGCAGCTCAATACCAGTACTCGGCGATGTTTTAGGGCTTCAGTCCTGTCCGAGGCTAGCCAGACATGTCCGACATATTCCCAGTTAGGCCATTCCGGATCTTATTACTACACTAATAATACGTATGGTGCGTCCATTTGTCCTTAATATAAACAAAATGAAAACGTAAAACACGGCATACTGGACTTAATTTACGTACGTAATAATAAAATGCTGCTTTAAAACGTCGTACACCAAATAGATTATAAAAACAAGCGATTAATACCAGTTATTTTACTGATTTTTTAAATGTTTCTTTAACGTAAATAATGATATCGATGAATACAGGCATAATGTCATTACGAACTCAAGAGGCCACAGTCTCTTTTCAAAGTCCAGACATTGCCTTGATCAGAAGGCTAATTCCTGTAATTAAAAACGTTCAAAATCAAGTTGCAATCTCATCTCGGCGACAATCAATGTCAAAAATCTATGGAAATTAGATGTATTTTTGACAGATTGAGACTGAGATCAGATTGTGAACGTTCTTAAAATTACGGATCATGTGAGGACCATGTAGATTGTAGCGTCTGAGATGGTTTTATGAGGTCAGCAATCATTATTTACACCATCGGAAAAAATCAGTAAAACAACTAAACAAACCATACTCCAGAAAAGAATAATTAAGAAAATAAAATAGGCTTCCTGAATCGCTTAAATGAAATGAAAGTCTTCCAGTCTAAATGGCTCGAAGATATAAAGTTCAAATTTAGCCAGATTTAGTCAAGAATTAGATACATTAGTAATGGAAATCGCTTTATTCTGAGGCTGCTATAAGGACACGTTATGTTGAAAGCGGAGCGGGAGCGGGAAATTAGTTCTTGCTACGCTCAGGTTTCTCTATAACAGAGGTCTATTCGTGTGTTCACAATATTAATTCAGGAGTTTTATGAAAAAAATGCTGAACACTGTTGTTGAGATCACACGGATGTTGACCAAAAAATGTGGCTTCAGAAGTTAGTCATATGGAGTCGGATTAGGAGCACGAATTAAAGGCAAAGCGCTAGTGAACGTTTTATTTATGTTTTGGTAGGTAATAATTTTTATATTGAGTGTTTTTATATGAAACTTGTCATTCTAAACCTCGTTGGATGCGAGAAGCACAAAACCGGTCGAAGTGGAGGTGCTCGGGGGAGGCCTATGTCCAGCAGTGGACGTCTTTCGGGTGAAATGATGATGATGATGATGATGATATGAATCTTGCTGAGCCTGCTCGATCTCGCGGAAATATCGGGATAAAAATTGACCTATGTCCTAATCCAGATCATTGTCTACCCATTTGCCAAATTTCATCCAAATCCGTTCAGCCGTTTTAGCGTGAACGCGTAACAAACAAACATCTGAATATCAGTATTTTATACATGGAGCGACGGCCTATCTGACCTCCACCATCCAGTTACCGGGTGCTACGATAACATGCCTTGATAATACTAGTTATCCACCAGTCTTTTATTGGTATTAAAAATATAATCTCTTAATATTGTAAAATAAGAACACACTCAATATAAAAATCATTTACTTCATAACAATAAAATGGGCTCTAGCTCTTACTAAGACCGCGGAGCGGTATTTCTTAAAGAAGTTTTTTTGTTGTTAAGTATATAATCATATATTATTTCAATGTTTTATTTTTCGTTAACCATAACGTCTATAAGGACCCTTACGATTGTAGGTTTTTTATAAGGACGTTTCACACCGTATCGGATAAAATCGTTGCGTTTTATCATTAGGGGTGGCAGGTTCATCGACACAGAACATGTTAACATGGATTCGGTTTTTTATGGACGACGAAAAACTGGTTGCGCATCCATGTCCCTGGCCACCCTGTAAATAGAACTATTGTTATGTTAGTTTAAAGAGGGTGTGAGCTTCTGGCCACACCATAGACGTGAAGACTTAAATACGACTGAAGCGCGATTCAGCGTCACCGACCGACTGTAGTCGTGTACACCCGATTTAGCGTCACCGACTCGAGCATGACGGTTCACGGCTTTAAGAAGTTTTCACTTCAAAAATGCGTGAAACTAATGTATGTTAGAAGAACTGAAGTTAGCCTAAATATACAGGGTGACTGGAAATTAGTGGCGGAGCCGTTAAGGGGAGGTAGTCTAGGGTTTTTCCGACAGATATCACTATGAGACCTACCGTCCTTACTTAACCCTTTCCAAGATATTCCTACTTAAAGAGATAGTAATAAATCCTAAAAAAAAGTGATTTTGGCCTACTTTTTTTTGTTTTGCAACAAAGATATTCTAAATAAGTAATATTAATTGTAAAATTTCCGCTACTGTCATTATTTTATGCAAAAACTGCTAAACAAAAAGTAGGAATATCTTGGAAAGGGTTAAGTAAGGACGGTAGGTCTCATAGTGATATCTGTCGGAATAACCCTAGACTACCTCCCCTTAACGGCTCCGCCACTAATTTCCAGTCACCCTGTATAGACAAATATACAAAAAACGTTTTCTCACGATACAGTGTGAATCCTCCTTAAATTCGAATGAAAATTGCGAGCTTCAATAATGTTACATATTCTTATTTTTTATTAATAAATTATATAGATTTAGTTTTTATTATTATATTATTTTTAAGTCGAACATATTATGAAAAACATTGAAATGTATTTAAGCAATAAACAATTCAACTTAATACGTATTGAAGATTGTTTACAAGTTTCCAGTACTTACACTTAGTAATTTTACAAAAAAAAATTTTGCTCGAAACATGCAAACAACTTATCCGCCATGTTTTTCAAAATGGCGGCCATTTTGAAAAAATAAAAACAAAATGGCGTGACAGTAGATATGAAAGTCTACTTGACACTGGAAACGTGTAACGTGACATTTTAAGTCTACAAAAACTATTTCAATGTTTTTCATAATATGTTTTTTTTTTAGTTAAGTTCGTTTTGATTTTTTGTCTTGTTTTACCAATGTAACGTTTTTGCTCTGCGGTAGGCATGGATGCAAGGTTGAGTCATAGACTGGGGAATATGCATTTGAAAAACAGGTCTTAGGCCATGACTTAGGTAGAAATTAGGTCCTCCCGTTTCTTCTACCAATCTACCTAGCCTTTTCCCAACTATGTTGGGGTTGGCTTCCTGTCTAACCGGATGCAGCTGATTACCATTTTTTCACATGGAGCGGACTGCCTATCTGACCACCACAACCCATTTACTGGGTAATGCGGTCTTTATCATATTATACTGTACTAGCTTCTGCCCGCGACTTCGTCCGCGTGATATTTCACCTTCCCCCCATTCACCCTCTTAGGGGTGGAATTTCGAAAAACCCTTTCTTAATGGATTTTTACTCTTTACAAAGAACACACCCTCCAAATTTCGTGTCTAGGGCCAGCGGTTTAGGCTGTGCGTTGGTATATTGGTCAGTCAGGACTTTGAATTATTTTATAAATATAGATGACCGTATATTACTTGATATAGGCTTATAGAATACCTCAGGAAATATTGCTACGATCACTATGAAGATTATCTTTTAGCTTCGCCCTTATTGTTGTAAATTATCTTTTTCTTTCTCTGCAAACCTTGAAAACTGAGAATATGGGTAAAAAGTTTCATATGAAGTCTGTCAAAAAATTGGAATAGGATATATTCGTAGGAAAGATGGTACGTACCTAAAGTCATCCAGACCGAATTTCTGCCATGGCGACCCATCTCAGCGGAGACCAGCCTTCGGCGTGGGAGATATTATAGTGCAGGCGTGTGTGCGCAGACGCAGGTGCACTCTCTCTTCCCCCACTGTCATAGTTGGATAGGATTGTAATCCGAAACGACCGGAGAGATTACAGTCTAAAAGGCCTACAACGTTCTCATATTCTCAAAATACAAAAGAATCTATAGAATAGAATACTCTTTATTATGTACAGCATATACATTACAGATATAAATATAGAAACTTTACAATGGGTGACACAATGGGTGGCAATCTATCAGATATGATTGTTATTACAACCACTGATGATTAGTTGAAATTAGAATTGTAGGTATTATAATTTCAAATAATAAAAAGATTTTGTCAAAGAAGTATGTAATATGCCCCTATAAGGTAAAATATTCCCAGTCCGTGGCTCAACTAACAAGCGCTCGCTTGGAAGGTTTAAACATAGCTGTTTATCGCTAGAAGTTTTGTTCTATTTTATTATTTTTGTAAATAAAATGTTTGTTCTTAGTTTGTAAGTCGCGTCCACTCGTGCTCTCGATCCAAAATAGGGGAAAGAATTTTTGTAATGGGAACCAAGATTTGTGATTGAAATTTTGACACCTATTTAAAGTAGGTTAGGATTGATTTTTGTTTGAATCTTGTGTCCGCGAAATCTGGTGTCGAGTCGCTGTTGTGATTGGTTGGCTAAAACGACAATAATTTGCAAGCTCTCATAACCACGGGCGCTTTGTTATCGCATATTGGATTTTGATCCCACTATTTACTGCCGTGAGTTGAAAATCCAATTGTGTTTTTTGAGGTGCTGCGATGCTTTCTGTTGGATTCTAAATGCTCTGCTCAACAAAGAGAATCCAGTGCGCCTTAAAAAATCGTCGCGTGAAAACATCGCCCGTGCGCATCTCGGCTAACAGTCGATTTGGCAGACGATTTTTTTTAAAGAAATTAGTGGTTATAGTGTAATAAATTGTTTTAAGATAATTATTGTCTAAATTCTAAGTGGCTATATTTGATTTTAATAATGTTTGTTTTTAAATTAATTAGTAGTACTTATTGTTTGATAATGTATTTTTTTAATCAGAGGTCAAAATGCTTCTGTAAGAAAAATGTACTTGCTAAGCAATAAAAAAGGTCGAGGGTACGAGCGACGCAAATTAATGTACATATTAATTATATTTAATTATTAATAAACAGACTTGTAAAAAAGAACATTTACAAAAAAACTGAGCCGTTAAAAGATAAAATTTGGCGGTAAAAAATATATTTTCTAAGTTAAAGTCACGGCGGCTTTATTGTAACACAAGAAAAAAGTGACTTGTGAAGTGTTTTCAGTTTGTTTTTGTAAAAAAGAGAAAAGATGCGGCCGCCAAAAAATAAATATGTTTCTCTGTTTCTTGCGGAGGTCAAAAACGTTGTCAAATACGGGTCGAAAGATCTGGGCTTTTTTTCAGCTGAAGAAAAGAAAATGTTTGAAGAATTTTGTCGCAAGACTTGAAGAGGAGTGAACCAAGAAAACTGGGAAGATAAGCCTTTAAACTGCGTCCTAACCGAAAGCGACCGTCGTGGTAGTGTTGTCAACCGGCTCGAATGAGGCGGGACGTCCCGTTTCCACGGCTCAATTAATGCGTCCCGCGATACTTGCTTGCGGGACAATAATTGTCCCGCTTTATGGTAAACCTGACCCAGGCTAGACAGAAAACCCATTCAAACAAAGTACGAGTACCGCGCGGCGCGATGCGCACGTGTCGAGCGAGTGACAAGTTTCTTGGATTCCTAGATTATCCAGAAAAATATTTCAGAACGTCCCATCATGTCTTTTTAACCTTTTAAGCGCTTGGCTAAATATCAATTGCCGTGCCCCTAGCGCGCGGCTACAAATCGATAAAATCAAGATAAAATAATACCTACAATAAATAAGGAGGAGAAATCGTTGTATCGATTAAAAAATAGTCACAAAGTTTTTATCTCTATTTAACCGCCCGACTTTATATCAGTTATCGTGCCCCCAGCGACCGAAAAATAAATACCGATGAAACGAGCTGTGAATGCTGTGATGATGTAATAATAATACAGATTAAACGAGCTGTGTTATTTGGTCGTATATATACGACTCTGGCGGAATGGACACGAAAATATTTGTCGGATTAATCCGACATAAGCGGTTAAAAGGTTAATGGTTTTAGTTGTACCACGCAGTTAATAAGACGAAAATAGAACGAAAAAATCATGCACGTTCTCTGTCGCAGAAATACGACACGAGCGGTAGGGGCACGGAAATATGTGTCGCATAAATGCGACACAAGCGATCAAAGGGTTAAAAACATAATGATTTATTTCATAGGTTCTCGACGTGGGCGATAACGCCCCCTCTTGGGCGTTTGAGACCTTCAGGGGGCAGTAGAAGGCCCAAAGAAAATTATATATCTTATGCCATTTTCAAACGAGCTGCTAGCAGATTCCCGCTGCTAGCAGCTCGTTTCTTGTTAGAACGTTACACAATTGACATAAAGTTCATAATGCTTTGTACATTTCGTTACCAAAAATAACTTCCATTCCGTTTCGCGACAATGTAAATTGAGCCTTACGAGCCTAAAAACAGCCGTATTCTACAAAAAAGTTCCGTGATCAACTAACCGATTGATTGAATGAACGCCAGACACAGAGGACGCACCAACTTACACCATTGAAGATACAAACAACCAAAGAAGAACACAGAGATGATGATTCAACATTTCAAGAATCAAGAAGAATTCGAAATTAATAAAAACAAAGTGTACTTTATTTCAACAACCTTTACTTTCAGCAAAATCTGGGAGTGAACCCAATAAACTATTTTCAGTTAAGGCGAATGGGTAGTTGTAGCCCGCGAAATTCAATTTTTCTTACGTTTTTTGCAATTTTCAGGTCAGTGTCAGGTTGTATCTTGATCAAAATATGATTCGCGAATTATTATAGTTCTGTAAATTAGAACAGAATTAGAATCATTAATACATCTTTCTAAGTTAGATTTCTACCGTTAAGAACAAATCTCGTATGGAAAAGTGTTTATGGTATAAATCTAACTTAAAGAGATATATTAATGATTCTAATGACTATGATTCTGTAAATACATGTCTATTATAGTCGCGAATCATATTTGGATCAAGATACAACCTGACACTGATCTGCAAATTGCAAAAAACTTAAGAAAATTTAAATTTCGCGGTCTACCATGTCACATTCACCTTAAAGACAGATTGCTATTGATGGTAGCCAGTATTGCACTCCGGGAGTGCCGGCAGAAGTGAAAACTTGAATATTTACGTTGAAATAAATCAATTATTAATTGAATTAATATAACTAAGTTTTTTTCACTATTTCTGTGTCACTTTTTTCATTAATCGATGCACTTTGTTCAATTTCCAGTTTTAGAAACACTATATACACGAATTTTACGAATACACAGCAGTGTGGCTACTACACAGACGGTCGGGCCATCAGCTCCACCATCCACCATCACAATCGCCATCATCATCGCCATCACCATCGTCATCACCATCACCATCCATCCATCTATCCATTCTCGAGTCTCACTTGGTTCACTTCGGTTGGCGCCGCCGTAGAAAGACATGGGGGGGGGGGGGGAATCTCTCCTGACGGTCACGTGTCCTGACGCGATGCCCTGACGCGAGTTTAACATTTTTTACCCATTACAAAAAGTGTTCAACGCCGCTAAAGAAGTTTTCACTTCAAAAAAAAATTGCATCCTGTGATTTTTTTTGGTTTCTATCTCATATTGACGCGTATTTTTTAAATATGGCAACAATTTTTCTTTAACAGCTTTTGTTTTTGAGTTACAGCTAACTAACCTCATTTACTATTCTTACTTAGATTTGCGCTTTTTATTGGACACTGAAATATATTTTGTTGTTGTTTTCGAACCTCGAAACCATCATGACGTTTGCTACTTCTGCGTTGTGAAAATAAACGGAATTAACCCTGGAAATCGAAATGCGTGGTCATATCCTAACTTATCTTCTGCTCAACGACCTCAATTAAAATTTTGTTAACATAATGTATTAATTTACTATATTTTTTGTCACTATAATAAAACCGTATATTTTAAAAAGTAAAGCTGTTAGCCATCTCCCATCATTTTTTCATAGTCCGGGCTCCCGGCCACCGTAGGCGCGGGCCTGCGGACGGAGAGTAATGGGTAGCTCACCGTCCGTTCAGGACCAGGCCCGTGCCGGACGGCGCGTACGTGTTCCACGCGCGCCTCAAAGAGATGTCAGCATAAAGGAAGGCGCCTGCCAGGGCCGAAGCCTGCCGGGGGTGCGGGATTGTCCGAAAGGGTTACCGCTACCCCGGAACATAAAGGGCTAAGGAAGGAACACGGATGGGTTTTAATCAGTAAGAGTCTGACACTCCCTTCCGCTCCACCCAGAGCGGGAGGGGTTATTTGATGATTTCCCATCCATAAAAAAAAAGGGCCATAGAAATATCCAATAACAGAAAAAAAAAGGAAATAAGACTTGTGTTGACCAATGTAATCATACAGATCGCTACCGATATAGTTTATTGGGACGTTAAAACCAGAGATAGATAATTATGTTTTTCTACCTCCAGTATGCCAAAACTGGTGATAAATAGGTAATTGGGTTCGGTCTTTAGTTTGTCATTTCAGACGAAAGACATCCACTGCTGGACATAGGCCTCCTCCAAGCACCTCCACTTTGACCGGTTCTGTGCTTCTCGTATCCAACGGCTTCCTGCGGCCTTCACAAGGTCGTCGGTCCACCTTGGCCGGCCTTTAGTCAGCTTAACATGCTTGTGCCTCAATTTGTATTTAACACCCTTGTATACCATGTTTTACGCAAATAAATATTTTATTCTATTCTAACGTAAAATTGGGGCCGTCCGACTGTATTCGAAAGGACAATGGGTAATTGTGTATGGGCACATTAACAAAAAAAAAAAAAAAATACTGTGGTGTTATGAACTGTTCTTAATGCTACGGTAATTTTTTTTGAGTCTCCAAACTAAACTACTCCCTGAGGGCATAAAATAGACATAGTTACTATTTTACTCTTTATTTTATGGCCGCAGGGAGTAGGAGTTTAATTAATAGAAAGATACTTGAAATGTCACGGGCTCAGTGGCGTGCATTGGTTTTCAGAATAGGTAGGCAGAGGCACTAGGCCGGGTCCAGCCGCAAAGACCTTATACCCTGGGTCTAGTCTAGGCAAACGCGGTCACTAATCAGAAAAAAAGTGAGGTCAAAAGTGTGGTTATTTGAGTAGGCATGCCTACTTAAGGGTGATAAATTGCGAAGGTCAAACGTCATGGTATTACGCGTGAGACGTACGTATTTTTAATTTTGTCGTATTAACTTGAACGAGCAAAGACCAATGACAATGTGCGAATAGTACCTACGGGAGCCGAGTAGGCCGTCCGGCGACTGCCTACTGCCGCGCTTGTTTGTATGAAGATTTTGTTTTTTGTTAGGTATGATAATTTAATGAGTTTCTTAATTGTGGGGCACACACACTAAAATGTAATTGACATGCTTATGTTGATATATCGAGGTAGGCACTGCTTATATGCCTATATGCCATGCACGCTACTGCACGGGCTCTTATTTTGATGAAAACTAAAACTGCATCATTGGATTTTTGAAAAAATCAATATTTCTAGCCAGGAATCGAACCCATTGACTTAAAAAAAAAAAAAAAGACTGTATTATTACACCATTCGATAGTGCCGCTAATAAGGATCGAATGGGAAGTAATACTCCTTTGAGTACTTTTCGCTATTCCTCATAGTTTCGGATTTGGCCATCCACGACCACTTGAAAAATTCACACTGTATAATATACAGTGTGAATTTATGTGATTTTTACAGGGCAGCGAAGGTTTTTGTGGCGGAATTGGGCCGTAAGCTCAGGGAGGCAACCGGTGACTCCCGCTCTGGGTCGTTCTTGGTGCAAAGGTTGGCCATCGCTATTCAGCGAGGCAATGCGGCGAGTGTTATGGGCACGTTTGCGCCGGGAACGATCAGGGGCGGGTTGTTTTGTGACCTGTGACTGTGTATTTATTTAATTTACACTATCGTTTTATGTTTGGGAATTAAAAAAAAATTACATATTATCTAAAACTAGAAAAAATATGCTGAGATATAAATTTTGAGATAAGTGCCTCAGTAGGCCAAGCCAAATTAAACTTTAAATCTACCTGCATTAAACAGTGAAAAACGTAAAAAACTGAGATAGACACTACCTATTTGTTCTTAACCGTCGTTATAATGCTACAATTAGCTTTCTGTCTCTTGAGTAAGCTTTTACGCTCGCATTCTCCTTTTTTTTTTTTTTTTTTTCCACAACTCTCACACAACGCCATCTAGTCCCAAGCTTAGCAGAGCTTGTGTTATGGGTACTAGACAACTGATAAACATACTTATATATTAGGTCCTTACATATGAAATTGGCGTTTTGTATGGAAGGAACAAAAAGTCGAATATTTTTTAATATAATATATTTAATTAATCAAAGTATGAACCATTGTTTTCAATGCACTTTTGCCATCTTATAGGTAGTTCATTGATCCCTTTACTAAAAAAACCAGTCGGACGGGAATCAATAAAATCTTTGAAGGCGATTTGGACTGCCCCATCGGAGTTGAATTTTTTCCCTTGCAAAAAGTTATCCAAATTGCGAAAAAAATGGTAATCTGTTGGAGCAAGGTCCGGGGAGTACGGAGGATGTCTAAGACATTCCAATTCAAGCTCTTCTAATTTGGTAGCCGTCTGTTGCGCAGTGTGTGGTCTGGCGTTGTCGTGAAGCAGCAGTGGCGTGGAGCGATTGACCAGCCTTGGTTGTTTAGCCGCTAGCTTTTCCATCATGGTTTGTAATTGCTGACAATAGACATCAGCTGTAATAGTCTGGCCAGATTTGAGAAAACTGTAATGAACAATACCGGCACTAGTCCACCAAACGCTTACAAGTAACTTTTTTGGGGTTAATTTTCGCTTGGGGCAGGATTTGGCTGGCTGGCCAGGATCCAACCATTGCGCTGAGCGCTTCCGATTATCGTAAAGAATCCATTTTTCATCACAGGTAATGATTCGGTTTAAAATACCTTCATTGTTGTGCCGGTTCAGTAATGTAACGCAGCAGTCGACGCGCGTTTGCCGGTTTGCTTCAGTCAATTCGTGAGGTACCCACCTTTCAAGCTTTTTAATCTTCCCAATTTGCTTCAAGTGAATTAAAACAGTTTTATCACTAACATCGAAGCCTGCAGCTAACTCGGACGTGGTTTGCGATGGGTCCGCTTCCACAATAGCCTTCAATTCTCCATTATCAACTTGGGTCTCAGGCCGTCCACGGGGCTTGTTCTGCAGGTCGAAATTTCCAGAACGAAAACGTTGGAACCAAAAACGAACTGTGTTTTCTTTTGCAACATGACCGCCATACACATCATTCACCCTTCGAGTCGTTTCCGCAGCACTAGTGCCACGGCGGAACTCGTACTCGTAAATAATGCGATATTTTAAATTTTCCATTTTGTAAAATGAGTGACGCAAACAGAAAAAACAGAAGAAAAAAAAACAAATGAATGACGGTCATCGAAGCACAAATACATGAGTAAATAGCTGTACAAATTTGAATTTGGAATTCCTTACCAAAGAGGAGAAATTCGTGATTAAAGTGGCCAGTACGAAAAACGCCAATTTCATATGTAAGGACCTAATATTTCTAAATACATACATATTATAGATAAATTACACCCAGACACAGAACAAATGATCGTGCTCATCACACAAACATTTGTCCTGGGTGGGAATCGAACCCACGACCTCCGGCATAGCAGTCAGGATCACTAACCACTAGACCATCAGGCCTGTCTGGCCTGTTTGGAAATTAAATGAAATTAAAATTTGAATAAAACACAGGAGTGAGTAACTTTTTTACAATAACATTTTATTAACATAAAATAAACAACTGTTATTTAATGTTTCGGTTTTTAATAGCAGGTAGGTAAGGTAGGCTGCATGTTAATGGGAATTAAACTTCGCACTACGCTAGGCCAGCTCAAGACTCTACCATTGACACGCGGCGTACTGTACCTTACCCTTAAAATAATTATAACTCTATTATAAATTACTCTGCTTATTAAAATAGGAATATGTTTCAACTTTCACTATAATACAAGGTCAAGTTAGATTAGCTGGAGAAACTCACATCGCTATCTAAACACCATAAAACTAAATAAAACAAATTTTCTCATCTCATGCTTTAAGTAACAACACTACCAACGGTCTTTGATCCTAAACATTGGTTGTTTGTAAAGTCGGTTTACGGACGATAATTTTACGTGATACTAACGTTATAAGAAAACATCCGATCGTGCCTCTCTATCGCTTGTTCCGCGCTCTCGCTTGCACACACGGCTCAGGCGGAACGTGACAATGAGTCATGCTTTTTCGTGCGTGCAGCCGGCGTTCATCGATTTATAAGACGCTATAACGTCAACAAAACATCAAATCTTTTTATTTTATCGTGTCCGATTCCCATCACGACTGCATTGTCTAGCTAATTTAGTTTGACCCTGTATTATCAGACTTACAAAGAAATGAGCCTTATTAACAAACAAAAAAACAAATTGGCGTCTATCAGTGGCGTGCATTGGTTTTCAGAATAGGTAGGCACTAGGCCAGGTCTAGCCTAGGCAAACGCGGTCACTAATCAGAAAAAAAAGTGAGGTCAAAAGTGTGGTTATTTGAGTAGGCATGCCTACTTAAAGGTGATAAACTGCGAAGGTCGAACGTCTGGTATTACGCGTGAGACGTACGTATTTTTAATTTTGTCGTATTAACTTGAACGAGTAAAGACCAATGACAATGTGCGAATATTACGGGAGCCGAGTAGGCCGTCCGGCGACTGCCTACTGCCGCGCGTGTTTGTATGAAGATTTTGTTTTTTGTTAAGTATGATAATTTAGTGAGTTTCTTAATTGTGGGGCACACACACTAAAATGTAATTGACAGGCTCATGTTGATATATCGAGGTAGGCACTGCTTGTATGTCTATATGCAATGCACGCCACTGGCGTCTATGACCATCTATTAACCTACCGTTTCTTTAGTTTATGTTCAATATACTACGTAGGTGCTACTTTCCTAGATTACTAAATAAAAAATAAACAATTTGCACAAAATAATATTTAGATTTTTTGGTAGTTGTAGGATTTTCTTCCTCTGTATTGGTATATATGTCGCAGATGGATTGTCGAATACGCTGTTTTACAAAACTGTTAAGGTCCGGCCACGGTAAATTTAATAAAACCGCAAAATAAATACCTGATAGAATACAGCTTAATTAAATAAAAAAGCAGATTAAACGAGCTGCGGTATTTGGTCATATGACTCTGGCGAAACGGACACGAGAATATTTGTCGGATTAATCCGGCGTGAGCGGTTAAAAAGTTACAAACTCAAAACATAAGCTTAGACTACACCTCATGTATTATAATTCTTCCTATAATTAGGGTCGAACCAAATAACAAATGTTCGAATCTGTGTTGGTCGTAATGTGATGATGTAATCGAGGTCTTCTACCGGTTCAGAGGTTCCTCCATCAGGAATTGGTGTCCCGTCGTCTTTTGGCAGCATTCTGGAAAAGACGTATTCATTTTTTATGGAAAATATTTAACCGATCATGTAAAACCCTATTGAACTTCTAAAAATGGAAACTTTTTTTAAAATAATGAACATTTGTAATACAACAAATAATGAATACCATTTTTTTAGCATGCGGCTTCGTCCGCGTGAAAGGATGATGGGCAAAAATGTGTTGAACCTGTTACCTGAGCCCTGATTCACAACGATACGACAGGCTATCGTATCGAAAACCTGACATTTCGATAACCTGATTTGACTTGCCCTCAACAGCAAATAGCTGTTGGAAGAATAGCGCGTCTATTTGATTTAAACTGACAAAATTTTCGGGTTTTGGACTTGTGAACAGCGTTTAGAAGACTCCTACGATAACAATTATTAATGTTCGATACGATACGGAAGCGTATCCAGTGTTTGTGAATAGCTATAATTTTTACATGACTAGAAATGTATTTTTATGTATAACAATAGGTACTTTAGTACTTTTTTTGTTTTTTGTCGGTTTCGAGTTATTTTGAATATCATTTTTTATTGATTACTAGCTGCGCCCCGCGGTTTCACCCGCATAAGTCTCGATCCCGCGGGCATATCGGGATAAAAAGTATCCTATGTCCTTTCCCGGGACTCAAACAACGTCTAAATCGGTTCAGCAGATTTTCTATTAAGTGTTCACTAATGCCGAATTAACAGTTTTGCGAGAGACACGCATGCCGCACGGTCATCGATCACGTCAAGCTACGCTTGCCTCGGTTGGTCCGTGGATGGGTGAATATCTTTACGTACCAAGACTCCTCCGTGACTCGGAAAGCACGTTAATCCGTTGGTCCCGGCTGTCATTCATGGATTATTGTAGGCTTATCTCACCTCTTTCTTCTATTGTTATCTGGTCTTCTATCTCCTGTTTCTTTCTCCACATTGTCAATATCTTCTTCATCAGAATAATCTTGAACTTCCATACCACTGTTTATGTTATCTTTCCGTTTCCTTGAACGTGGCATTGTAGATTTAATTGGAATTTCTGAAAAAAAAAAATATTTCAAGTTCCCAGATAATATTTACATAATTTAAAAACGAAAGACACACTTAAAAAAAAAATTCGTGCGCATCGTTGTCAACAGGAGAAGTGCCCAAAAGACTTGCAGCATTGCCACGTTGCTGCGTTGTAACGCGATGCACAGTGATGAAATAATTTACACAAAGTAAAGCGCCTGTCTGAGTTCGAATCAACGACCTACAACTCGTAAATCGCGGCCGATACCACAAATTTAACCTTTTAACCGCCTACGTCGGATTAATCCGACAAATATTTTCGTGCCCATTCCGCCAGAGTCGTATATACAGGGTGTTACGGAAAGGGTATATCAATACAAACGGGTTGAAGAGTGTATCTGGTCTAGAATCACTGTACAAAATTTCAGCTCAAAAGCAGTAACTTTGAAAATGCTTAATATTTTTTTATTTCGATAGTTTATTAAATTGAAATCATAACAAACGTGTCACCGCACTACGAGGGTCATTATCCATTATCTGTAGTGTGTCTGTGCGCCTAGTACACGCACATCACGGCTCCGCGCGCCAGTGGAGCGCCGTGATGTCGAAATAAAAAAATATTAAGCATTTTCAAAGTTAATGCTTTTGAGCTGAATTTTTGTACAGAGATTCTAGACCAGATACACTCTTCAACCCGTTTGTATTGATATACCCTTTCCGTAACACCCTGTATACGACCAAATAACACATCTCGTTTAATCTGTATTATTATTATATCATCACAGCTCGTTTAATCGGTATTAAAATATTTTTTTTTTTTCTCGGGCGCTGGGGTCACGACAACTGATATAAAGTCGGGCGGTTAAAAGGTTAATAAATTATCCTCAATACCTTTTAGCCGCACATCATCCGCCACAATTTTCTCTCTCTCCTCTCTCTCTTCCTTAGGATTCTTTCTCCCATTAGTAATAAAGAAAGGCATGTCTGCAGTGATACCCTTTCTCCTTCCCCTTTTATTATTTTTATTCCTAAAATATCTGTGGGTAGTTTGTTCAAGTTCATAATCATAGTCGTCCTTCTCTCTTAGTCTTTTGGCTTTCTTTTTCTTCTTCGTCTTCTCTTCTTCTGAAGTCTTAGGGCGGGAGCGGTGTCGGCTTCTGGGACGATGTTTGTAGTACATTTCGTATATTGATTTTGTTATCCCGTCGTCTGTGTCATCGATTACTGGTTCTGTGAATTTGGAAGGCTGTTTTGAAAAAAGATGAAATTATATTTACGGGAGTAAATATACAGGGTGGGGAAAAATTGTGGATCAAACGAAACAGGGCGATAGTCGGGGTTATTTGCAGTAAAAAATATCTTTGTGGCAGACCCCTAACTTGATCTCCTTAAAAGTTATGGCAGTTTGAGTGTTTACATTATGGTTCTAAGGTTACAAATAATTCTTCGTGAGACTTAAAAGATATTGAAAAAAGTGCCAATACTGATAAATCATGTACCTGCTGTCATAAAAGCAGTGTTGTATTAAGATATTTGTTTTAATTTTTTTTTTATAGATATTTTTCTTTTTTTTACTGCATATAACCCCAACTATCGCCCTGTTTCGTTTGATCCACGATTTTTTGCCCACCCTGTATAATCAGCCTATAATGTTCCCACTGCTGAGACATAGGCCTCCTCTTAGTGAGAGGGCGTGGACAGTAATCCACTACGCGGGCTCAGCGCAGGTTGGTAGATATCACATGTCTTCGAATTTTTGGTCCTAGGACATGCCGGTTTCCTCACGATGTTTTGCGGGTAGTGGAGATGAAATAATTTCCACAAAGTAAAGCGCCTGTCTGGGTTCGAACCTACGCCCTACAACTCGTAAGTCGCGGCCGTTACCACTGGGACACCACTGCTCTCAAGTAACATAAACAGTAAACAGGACGGAGCTGGAGCCGTGGTAACGGGCGCTTACGTTTAAAAGATACGAATAGCTTTGAAGGTCTTTGGCAAACCTGTCCAACATTTTGTTTTTTTTTTTTCAAAATGGCGTCCACGCATGAAACCTATGTAAATCGATAGCTAAAAACAAAACATTTACAGTGTGATTATTTCAAAAATCTCTGCAACAAGATGTACGCAAGTTCAAAAACAATGGATGGATATATGGAAGTGAAAAAAATTGATTTTTCCTCTTTTGCTTTAGGTACCGTGGAATGGGGTTAGTTTGATTCACGGGGTAACTTTGATAAACACTTTATATTTTTTAAAAACAGGAATTGTTTAATTTCTGAACGCAACCGAAAGATTTCGTCTTTTGCGTTGGCAGCACTGAATGTCACTCTTTGACATTGCCCAAGCGCTGCACGTACATACAGATTGCTACCGGAGATTTTCATAAAAAACTGTGAGTATTGTGTTTAACACTCTCACCGCCATGTGGTCCGCCTGCCGCCCACATAGATTTCAGTGCTGCAAGCCACTATAGATTTTTTCATTTTTACTGGCAGGCCATGTGGGCTGCCTGCGTACCACAACTAGCGCGCCAAATTCTATGACAATAGTAATTGTTGTAACTTGTAAATATTTGTAAGGGCAGGCCATACGTGTAATTAGGTCAGTTGCTCGCGCGCCGCCCACATGGCCTGCTGCAAAAGTTTTTCGCGCCAATTTCGCACAGACTTCGCTGCGCGTGTTTAGATAATGTCAAATTCTTCCTACAGATGTTAGAAATCAGGTCTAAGTCTAATTCAGCAGCTCGTGTACAAAGTCAAAGAGATCATAAATTCAGCAAATCATTGATGGCTGATCACTGAGGACGGCTTATTCAGCGAAAGGTGCATACATTGTTATGAGAGGAACCGAACTGCTGGACTATCTGCAAAGGATGCCGGAGACCGAACAAAAAAAGTGAATACCGTGTGTTTAAAATGCCCGACTCAACCTAGTATTTGTGGTCAATTTTACGGAGAAATTCACATTTTCGTAAATGGAAATTAAAGCTTAATTTCCTATGATAATATTTTCATATAATTTCTGTCGTTTTATGTTGTGTCAAAATAATTTCTTTTGTTTGATTTCATTTTTGTATGTGACAAGATACTCAATAAAAATTACTAGTTTTACTAACTCGACTTTGAACCTTATGAATCTATAAATATAGTCTGATTTTCATCGTTTTTTTTTTCATTAGTAGCTCTTTCACTCAACAATTTAAAGCAGACGACTTCGAATCCCTATCTAGCAAGCCAAGCTGTATAAAAATAAGTGAATTTGTGGGATCACAGCGGACCACACGGCCTGCTGGTAAACTTAACGACGTGTCCCGCCGGCCGCCTACATGGCGTGCTGCAAAAGATACTCAAAATCTAGCGTGGCGTGGTGTAAAAGACATTGCATGGCCCGCGCGCCGCCCACACGGCCTGTTGTTCTAGAAAAACCTTAAATGTGTATGGCGGTGAGAGTGTTAAACTATTTTAAGGGTTAAAATAACTTCAATCTTATCCCTTGAAGTTATTTTAACCCTTAAATTGCCCAAGCGCTGGGCAATCTCAAAGAGTGACATTCAGTGCTGCCAACGCAAAAGACGAAATCTTTCGGTTGCGTTCAGAAAATAAACAATTCCTGTTTTTTTAAAATATAAAGTTTTTATCAAAGTTACCCCGTGAATCAAACTAACACCATTCCACGGTACTTGTATAAAATAAAAAAACTCACCATCCGGCTTAATCCTCTTCTGACTTTTCACCCCCCGTTTTCTAGGCGACCTCTTCTTTAAATTAGAAGAAAAATCTTCCTCAGAAGACACAACTTCCTCGGTTTCAAACCCCCAATCCGGTTTCAGCTTACTAGGCTTCATTCTACTCAAGAAACCCAGTCTGGGAGTCTTCTGTGTGACCAGAAACCTGAATTGCTCGGGGAATTTTGAAGTTTCATTCACCCCCAAGCGGGTTGTAAATCCTAGAGGCGTGGCAGTCTGTAGTCCAGTCGTTTCGTTGAATGGAATGTCATCAACTACAGTGTCATTGATGATGTTTGCCATGACATTTGCTGTCATGTTGACAGAACGTTTTTTCCTGTCATAGTCTGCATACATAGGCATTTTGATTTTCGAGCGGGGTTTATTAGTGAACCGGGGGCGGGTGTATTTTTTGCGGGAATATTCTTGGTCCTCGTCTGATACGTGGCCTGTACAGAAATAAAGGTTAGTCTTTTTGGCTTATTAGTCGCTACGCGGGGAATATTACCTATATTCCTAGACTGGTAGAAAATGCTCAAGACATTAAGTCCGCCTTTATACAGTTTTTACATGTGCATAAAGTTTTAATAAATAAATATACTCGCCCGAAACGGGCGATACGTCACGTTTAATTTTTTTTTTGTCATATGGAATCCAATAAAGAATTCAGTACCTAGGTATTTTATTTTTTCTATAGGTGACTCGCATGAAGTTGAATTTATTTGTGGGCAAGTCGACAACTCCAGAAATATGTACCTACAATAATTAATAAGGCAATTGGCATATTTTGAATTTAGAAAAAATAATATCATTTTAAGGCCCTCTTGTAGCGCGGTGTGTAGGTATGATAACGTTTCCTCACTCTCCACATAATACGTATCGGGCATCCCTCTCTCTCGCAGGCACTGGCCGGCAGGCGTGAGCGCTTGAACTGCTCAATATCGTCTAATTTTTGTTCTTACAAAAATAAATAACCACCTATATAAAATGTTCCTTACCCAGCGCTAGAAAATATGAAACTTTTTTACTGACGTGACAACGTCTTATAAATCGATGAACGCCGGCTGCACGCACGAAAAAGCATGACTCATTGTCACGTACTGCCTGAGCCGAGCGTGCAAGCGAGAGCGCGGACCAAGCGATAGAGAGGCACGATCGGCCTAAGCGTTCGGCTTATGACGCATCTATCTGATATTTTCTTATGACGTTATCACGTAAAATTATCGTCCGTAAACCGACTTTACAGACAACCAATTTTTTTATTTGTTTTTGGGTATTTTCATAATAATATTCTCAAGCTACTGAGAATTTCCTCAGAGTCAGGATTTGTGGTCAATAGGCTCTTCTCGTTGCTTACAAGGGACTTATAATCTTACTAGCTGCGCCCCGTGGTTTCACCCGCATAAGTCTCGATTCCGTGGGAATATCGGGACAGACCAATTCTATTTTAAGATAATTTTTGACGTCCAAAAGTGTCTTTTATGTACCTATTTGCTAATGTGTTAATCCTGATTATAAACTATCTGTGTGCCAAATTTCATCCGAATCTGTTTAGTTTTTGCGTGAAAGAGCAACAAAAATCCATCCATCCATCCATCCTCACAAATTTTCACGTTTATAACATTATTATAGTTTAGTAGGATATGGGAAAATGTAGTACATTCCTATACTACCATTTCGGCGAAATTCAGGCGTGATGTTATGGTACCTACCAGAGTCTTTGTTCTCAGAAGGTGCTTTGGTAGGTTTATCATCAGTTTCGTCAGCGTCTTCCGGCAGTATACCATCATCAGCTCCATTATATACGTATCTGTAAACAGTTTGTATATCTAATGTGAATGCGTAGTTGTAGCCCGCGAAATTCAATTTTTCTAACGTTTTTTGCAATTTTCAGGTCAGTGTCAGGCTGTGTCTTGATCAAAATATGATTCGCGACTATAACAGGTACGTATTTACAGAATTATAATGATTAGAATCATTAATACATCTTTCTAAGTTAGATTTCTACCGTTAAGAACAAATCTCATATGGAAAAGTGTTTATGGTAGAAATCTAACTTAAAGAGATATATTAATGATTCTAATGACTATGATTCTGTAAATACATGTCTATTATAGTCGCGAATCATATTTGGATCAAGATACAACCTGACACTGATCGGTTAAGCTACGCTTGCCGCGGTTGGTCCGTGGTTGAGTGGCCATTGTCACATACCAAGACCCCTCCGTGCCTCGGAAAGCACGTTAAGCCGTTGGTCCCAGCTGCCATTCGTAGATTCGTGTCAGTCGTTACGGAAGAAGCCCGAAAGTCTGTCAACCAGTCTTACCAAGGGGTACCTATAGTATTACCCAGTAACTGGGTTGTGGAGGTCAGATAGGCAGTCGCTCCATGTAAAATATTGGTATTCAGATGTTTGTTTGCAAACTAGGCGGGCGTTAGCACTACCACCGTAGTGCTAACGCCCGCCTGGTTAGCGACCACCCTCCCACCGCAGTCCGGCGTCAAGCAGCCTGCTGTGTTTCGTCGATGCGTGGGAGTTCCAGTGCTTTAGACATCTTCTGGGCACGCTCGTTCCATCATAGACCTCATCCATCGCTTTTCGTTAAGCGTGGTCGAGGTCAAGAGCGGCCCATTCAGCAATAAAAAAAAAAATTGCTAGGGACTACAGTTGGCAATATTCCTCTTACCTGGTGCTCCAGTCCATCTGCCTGGCATCTTCTAGCCACTGGTTAGCAGCCAGTGTCGTCTCTCTGACCATCTTGATGTTAATTTGTACGAATATCTTCCGTAACTCCACCGTGATGTGTGTAGGTTTAGCGTTATAGTCATCTGGGCCATCCGTTTTGTCAGTCCTGTAGCGTTCTGGAATAGAGAGAAAACATTTAATCACACAAGGAGGTGAATGTTTATTATTATTATGTCCTTAATTAACAAAAATAACAAAATTAAAACCTAACTTAACTAAAACTATACAAAAACTAAAATATAGCGTCGAAAAATTCATCCGCATCGCTGTCAACTGGTAATGTGCCCAAGGGACTGGCGGCATTACCCCGTTGTATGGCAATGCTTAGCCTTTGGCCAAGGTAAAAGCCAGCCCTTGGATCCCGTTGTTTAATCACACTAATATTCTAAAGGCGAAAGTTTGTGAGTGTGTGTGTGTTTATATGTTTGTTACTTCTTCACGCTCAAACGGCTGGACCAATTTTGATTAAATTTTGTATGAAGGTAGCTGACACCCTGCATTAAATATAGGTTACTTTTTATCCCGATATTCCCACGGGATCGACACTTATGTGGGTGAAACCGCGGGGTGCAGCTAGTTAGAAATAAAGTTACTTTTTAAGGGCGCTCTATTCTCAGCGAAAATAACAGTTCACAATTTATCGACAGTTTACAATCACGCGAGTTCCATACTAATATTATACATGCGAAAGTGCGTCCGCCTGTCTGTCTGTTATTTATTTATATAATACTTCAAGCACATAAATATACAGAGGCGGACTTAATGCCATAGGCATTTTCTATCTCTGTTTTTTTTGTTACATCTTCACGCTTAAACCGCTGAACCGATTTAGATGAAATTTGGTGTAGAGATAGTTTGAGTCCCGGGAAAGGACATAGGATAGTTTTTATCCCGATATTCCCACGGGACCAAAACCTATGCGGGTGAAATCGCGGGGCGCAGCATGTAGATTATAAAAAAATCAAAGGTCATCAAACTAACGGAGTTCATAATCATACAGTGGCATAATACATAGATTATGTTTTTTAAAAGTAGGTAAGTATTCTTGTTGTAAGACTGCCGAGGTCCAGGGTATTATTTTCAATGTTTTAAACAGTTTGGATTGGTCGCCAAAACTGTAATCGAAACGTAAAAGTTCAACTATTGGAATAATTACGTAATACACTGTCAATCACAAGAAGTACTCGTATATTGCAAATCCATTGCTTCATATGTTCGAAAAATTTGTCTGCTCAACTACGTAAATAACGCAATGAATGTTGTTGAACTGTCAAAATGAAAGCCATTCAAAGTCAAAGTCAAAGCATTTACTTCAAATAGGCGCGTAAAAGGCACATTTGAACGTCAAAAAATTACCTTAAGGTGATTGGATACTGACACTTTTTCATACATTCTTTCGGGGTACAAATCTCGAAATATAAACGATTTTTTCAGAAAAAAAGCACGTATATTAAGTTGTTATGACTTATTATTGACGCATATCGACAAAAACCTATAAAAATAACACTATTTACAGGATATCTAGGCCTGATAAAATCGATAAATTTTTCTATGTGTGCGCGGCCGGAACACGCCCTCTGCAGGATATTTCAAAGAACCATCGAGAAGCAGAACATACATTTTTGCTATGGTTATCAACAACAGTTGATCTTGATCGTTAGATGGCGTTGTAGTCAACCGTCGCACAGGCATTATTACGCGTGATTTTGTTGACAAGTTTAGTTGCGAACATCGATCACTATTGATCGATGGTTGCGATTTTGCGAAGCGTAGGTATGCAATTTTTAACCGACTTCAAAAAAAGGAGGAGGTTCTCAGTTTGTCGGAATCTTTTTTAATTTTTTTTATGCATGTTACCCGACCCGATTACTCGAAGACGGCTAGACCGATTTGAAAAATTCTTTTTTTGTTTGAAAGGGTATACTTTCCAGGTGGTCCCATTGTCATCAAGTCAGGATCTGATGATGGGATCCTGGAGAAATTGAAGGAACTCTTAAAATATTATAAGCACACCTATAGCGATTTGGGTACCTATTTTTTATAGTAACTCGTGCATTTGCTTTCGGAAAGCGCCATTTGATGAAGTGGAACTGATGATGAAGACCACATGACTGATGGCCACTGGAACTACTCAATAATAAGTATTTCACGGGTTGCGATTCGATTACTTTAATGTGCTTGCTAAGCAATTAATTATTATGCTCGTCACAATGCGAATGGTGAAATGGAGCTGATGGTGAAATACCAGGAGAACTCCTCAACAGTTAACGTCCCTGCATCGGGAAAAGCAATATTTTGTAAAGGCGATAAGCAAGTTGACATTAGGCTATTGAAACTTAGATAAATTATAAACAGACCCACTAAAAAGCGAGATATATTTAATTTAAAAAAAAAAAATACCGACTTAAAAAAAAAACTACTAGGCGAAAAAACCTATATTTTCGGAAGTCGGAGGCAAAAACTAAAGTAAGTACTGAAGACACCGAAGTTATTTTCGACTTAGTAGTTTTTTTTTTGGAAGGCGGTTTTTTTTGTTAATTTTTTTTCTTACAAGGCTGGCGCGGTGGCTCTTACTTTGTGATAGAATTATCTGCGATCTACCCTGGGTTCGACATTACTGTAATAATGAACGTATCATCTATAAAGTTGATGAGCACACTAGCCGAAATTTTTCCATACTTACAAATTTCAGGAATTTATTAGGTACTGGAGTACCTAATAACAGTGGACTGTTTGACATAGCACAGACGCCAGCACATCAAGCTACCCGAAACTGTAAAATTTTCCCAATCAACTTTGAACCTAATACTTTAGCGATAAAGTTGAAAATCTATTAATGAAATTTGACAGATTGCAGTAAGTACCTAGTTTGATTTGCTGGCGTCTGTACATCCAAAGTTAAACATTATACCGTTTTTTCTTATTTAGTTTTATTAATTTTGTATGCGCGGGAACAAAATATTAGGTCCTTACATATGAAATTGGCGTTTTGTATGGAAGGAACAAAAAGTCGAATATTTTTTAATATAATATATTTAATTAATCAAAGTATGAACCATTGTTTTCAATGCACTTTTGCCATCTTATAGGTAGTTCATTGATCCCTTTACTAAAAAAACCAGTCGGACGGGAATCAATAAAATCTTTGAAGGCGATTTGGACTGCCCCATCGGAGTTGAATTTTTTCCCTTGCAAAAAGTTATCCAAATTGCGAAAAAAATGGTAATCTGTTGGAGCAAGGTCCGGGGAGTACGGAGGATGTCTAAGACATTCCAATTCAAGCTCTTCTAATTTGGTAGCCGTCTGTTGCGCAGTGTGTGGTCTGGCGTTGTCGTGCTTTCAAGCTTTTTAATCTTCCCAATTTGCTTCAAGTGAATTAAAACAGTTTTATCACTAACATCGAAGCCTGCAGCTAACTCGGACGTGGTTTGCGATGGGTCCGCTTCCACAATAGCCTTCAATTCTCCATTATCAACTTGGGTCTCAGGCCGTCCACGGGGCTTGTTCTGCAGGTCGAAATTTCCAGAACGAAAACGTTGGAACCAAAAACGAACTGTGTTTTCTTTTGCAACATGACCGCCATACACATCATTCACCCTTCGAGTCGTTTCCGCAGCACTAGTGCCACGGCGGAACTCGTACACGTAAATAATGCGATATTTTAAATTTTCCATTTTGTAAAATGAGTGACGCAAACAGAAAAAACAGAAGAAAAAAAACAAATGAATGACGGTCATCGAAGCACAAATACATGAGTAAATAGCTGTACAAATTTGAATTTGGAATTCCTTACCAAAGAGGAGAAATTCGTGATTAAAGTGGCCAGTACGAAAAACGCCAATTTCATATGTAAGGACCTAATATTAAAATGAAAAGCCATTAAAAAGTTATGAGCTAAGAAAGATCGTTTTTTTAGGGTTCCGTAGTCAACAAGGAACCCTTATAGTTTCGCCATGACCGTCAGACAATCCGTCCGTCCTCCCGCAGCTTAGCTCAGAGACTCTTAGTACTAGAAAGCTATAATTTGGCAAGGATATACATATTAATCACGCCGACAAAGTGGTAAAATACAATCTTGAATTGGGATAAATTGATTTCAACTCCGGAACTCTTCATTGTGCGTGGTCCGACACGGACTTGGCCGGTTTTTAGGGTTCCGTAGCCAAATGGCAAAAAACGGAACCCTTATGGATTCGTCATGTCTGTCTGTCTGTCTGTCCGTCCGTCCGTATGTCACAGCCACTTTTTTCCGAAACTATAAGAACTATACTGTTGAAACTTGGTAAGTAGATGTATTCTGTGAACCGCAGTAAGATTTTCACACAAAACTAGAAAAAAAAACAATAAGTTTTGGGGTTCCCCATACTTACAACTGAAACTACAAAAATTTTTTTTCATCTAACCTGTACGTGTGGGGTATCTATGGATAGGTCTTCAAAAATGATACTGAGATTTCTAATATCATTTTTTTCTGAACTGAATAGTTTGCGCGAGAGACTTATGTTACTTGCTGCTACGGAACCCTTCATGGGCGAGTCCGACTCGCACTTGGCCGGTTTTTCCTTGCTAATTTTAATGTAACTTAGGGTGTAAATAAGCAATAAAAGATGTATAGAATCTTCAAAACAAAGTCGGTACCAACAAAGCTCAATTATCGAAGAGAGAGAAGAGTTCAATAAACTTTATTTGCAACTAGCTGCGCCCAGCGGTTTCACCCGCATAAGTGTCGATCCCGTGGGAATATCGGGATAAAAACTATCCTATATCCTTCCCCGGGACTCAAACTATCTCTATACTTACCAAATTTCATCTAAATCGGTTCAGTGGTTTAGGCGTGAAAATGTAACATTCAGACAGACAGAATCAGCTGTTGCCTACATTTATAACTCGTCAAAATGTAGGGAACAGCTGTTTTTTTTTTCATTTGAAATTGGAATTGTTGGTTTGAGTGGACGCTGGTGTATGTGAAGTTGTTGGTTTGTAGGCTAAACATACAAACACACATAAATAGTAAACACATAATACATATTACACATAACACTTATATACATACATATACATACACACAACAGTAATAAAATTAAACTAATAATTAAATACCCACAACCGTGTATACACGGCCTAATAATTTCACGTGTCTGTACACTGCCTTACTGCCTGTGGCCACATGATTAGACAAACGGAATTGTCTACTCATGTGCTGTGGCGGCGCGCGGCGGGTACGCTGAAAGCTGCGGTTGTGATACCTACCACCGAGTTGAATTCGCGGAATACGATGATCGTCCGCCGCCGCGCCGCGCCACGCCCCCCCGCCCGCGCCGCGCGCCGCTGCGTCTCTCGCGGACTCAAATAAACATTTTATATATTTTGTTTTATAGTAGCGTTTAATTATAGAGTTAAACTCGACTGTCTCGTTGGTTTCGTGGTCACAAGTGCGTCTGCCGTGCAAGGGGTCCTGGGTTCGAGTCCCAGGTCGGACCAAGTAATATTTAATTTGGATTTTTCCCATTAGGAATTTCTTTACTCTTTTTATTTTTTTTTGCCCGAAGTTTGGAAATTGGTGGCGTGATACCCCCGTGCTCCGGAAACCACGTAAAGCCGTTGGTCCTGCGCCTGATCTCTCTCTGGTCGTGTCGGATTGCCGTCCCATCGAACTATGAGAGTAAAGGAACAGAGAGTGCACCTGTATTTGCGCACACACTTGTGCACTATAATATCTCCTGCAAACCTGGCTAATCTTCTTTGAAATTGGCCACCGTGACCGAAATCGGTCAGGGGATTTATTATTATTTTATTATTTTTAAACCTAAACCTACCCCAACACACTACAAAAGCACCCTTAGAATAATTGAATAAGCAACTGACAACCCTTGTAGCAATCAAGTATTCTTTTCTTCGGTTTTTACTATAAAAAGTACGCTTTTCTTTAGAGAATGAAGGACAGTCATAAAAATATTTTCGTAAAAATATTTTATTTTAATTAACGCCACCTCTGGAAAACAAGTTCACAAACCAAGTTTATGAATACAACGCCATCTAGTTCTATCGCAAGTAAAACTATACACGTAGTGTGTAACTGTACATGTGTGTGTAAAGACATAGTAAAGATATAAAGTGAAACGGCTAAATGTTTAGGGGTACAAATCTTTGTATGAGACGAGTTAACAAGCAAAGTGAATATCTAAAAAGATTATGTTAATGCGTTAGTTGACGCATATAATAAAGTTGTTTCGCAAAGCTTTCTGAGTTAAGCGTAAAAATTGAAAATGTTCGAAGTGCGAATGTGCCGCCATCTAGCGATAAAGTGGCTGGGAGATCATGTATCGAATATCCTTAAAATAGAATTGATTCTAGTCGCCCCTTCCAAAAGGTAGTTTTCGTGTGGAGAAGAATGGGCAAGAAACTACACCGTTACTCTTTTTATAATGTTTTACAATATTTTGCATGGGTACATTAATTATATAATAATATGTGAGGACGATGCACCTAAAATAAAATTACTATACCACAATAGGTAAAAGAATTAAAAACGAAACCATGACATGTAAATTAATTATCTGATAGATACATGGTGCTCACATATTTACAAACATGGTACAAGTAAACGATATTAATTTAAAAAAAAAAATTACAAGTAATAAGTCATTAAGGGAGTAATGAATGCCATTCCTACTGGTAGTGTGTTACGCAAAAACCCCGCAACTTGACATGACTGTTTTCCTCTAGAGAGCACAGTCCAGACTTGTCATAAAAACATAGGTACCTCTAATCGGGTTTTCCAGCGTATTTTCAAGTCGTAGCAGAGCTGTGCCAGCCTTCCAAGGCTCCAAGGTCAGCACATGGATATGGCGGGGTAGACCGTGTACCTTTAGAACTGAAAACTGTGAAAAAAAGGTGACATTGATAATCAATTTCAAAAGTGCTGTCTCATTAATCATTATCCACCCACAATACCACACCCCCATTATTTTTTTTTGCGTGGAAAATCATCAAATGACCCCTCCCGCTCTGGGTGGAGCGGAAGGGAGTGTCAGACTATTACTGACTAAAACCCACCCGTGTTCCTTCCTTAGCCCTTTATGTTCCGGGGTAGCGGTAACCCTTTCGGACAATCCCGCACCCCCGGCAGGCTTCGGCCCTGACAGGCCCCTTCCTTTATGCTGACATCTCTTTGAGGCGCGCGTGGAACACGTATGCGCCGTCCGGCACGGGCCTGGTCCTGATCGGAAGGTGAGCTACCCATTACTCTCCGTCTACAGGCCCGCGCCTACGGTGGCCGGGAGTCGTCACGCGTCTCCCGCGGCGGCTGGAACGTGAGGCTCTCTCCCTCAGCCATCCCGCCACCTCCTTCGCTAGCATGACTGCCCCTGACATCGTCTCAGATGTCCCAGAACATATTTTTTTCGGCGCGCCACGGGGCGCCTCGCTACCTATACACGACTCGTACGCAAAAAAAATTCTATGGACCGCTGTTAAACTAATGAAGGTTATATTTCTGACCCTCCTCCACTATACAGGGTGTTACAGAAAGGGTATATCAATACAAACGGGTTGAAGAGTGTATCTGTACTAGAATCTCTGTACAAAATATCAGCTCAAAAGCAGTAACTTTGGAAATGCTTAATCTTTTTTTATTTCGATAGTTTATTAAATTGAAATCATAACAAACTTGTCACCGCATTACGAGGGTCATTATCCATTATATGTAGTGTGTCTGTGCGCCTAGTACACCCACATCACGCCGCCGCGCGCCAGTGCAGCGCCGTGATGTCGAAATAAAAAAATATTAAGCATTTTCAAAGTTAATGCTTTTGAGCTGAAATTTTGTACAGGAGTTCTAGACCAGATACACTCTTCAACCCGTTTGTATTGATATACCCTTTCCGTAACACCCTGTATAGAGGGAGCAGTGATAGCCCAGTGGTAACGGCTCTGACTTACGAGTCGTGGGTTCGAACCCAAGCAGGCGCTTTACTTTATGTTAATTATTTCATCACCACTGCTCTTAGAACGGAGAAAGAAAATATCGTGAGGAAACCGGCATGTCCTAGAACCAAAATTGAATGACTATTTCATGAAATCTCAATCAATGGAATTATATGAACTTAAGAGGGTTGTATTAATGACTTTCATCATCTGCCTAGCCTTTTCCCAACTATGTTGGGGTCGGCTTGTAGTCTAACCGGATGCAGCTGAACACCAGTATCTTACATGGAGCGACTGCCTATCTTACCTCCACAACCCAGTTACTGGGTAATACGATACCCCTTAGTAAGATTGGTTGTCAGACTTTCGGGCTTCTGACTACCCGTAACGACTGTCAAAGATTCACGAATGGCAGCCGGGACCTACAGCTTAACGTCTTTTCCGAGGCACGGAGGGGTCTCGGTATGTAAAGATGGTTACCCATCCATAGACCAACCGCGGCAAGCGTAGCTTAACCTGATCGATCGACCTGTGCGGCTGTTATTATGTAGCCACCAGGACTAATTAGTCCATACGACCTGTCACTGACCTGCAAATTGCAAGAAACGTAAGAAAATTTGGATTTCGCGGCCTTCATAGCGCATCCCCCTTAACAGAAATTAGGTATGAAGAACAGGGTGTAATGTTCACTCAACCTCCATAGAAAAGGGAGGATCCTCCGACCAGACGGGTGATGTGTCTGGCGGGCAACTGCCCGATGATTCATGTCGGGCCGTTGTATCTGTATGCTAGTTGCGCGGTAAACTCTGCTTTGCGAGATGCAGGATTTTGCATGACGTCAGTGTGACGCGTTGTTCCCATTTGGCGTTGTAGATACCGCTACATAAGCAACGGAAGAAAATTCAATATTCATCTTCTTTTACTTTGATAGATAAATAATCTAGTGGGAGAAATTCTACTCACTCTCTTGTTCCTGACGTTCTGCCACTTCCTCCTGTTCAGCTTCTCCCCCGAAGTTAGGAAGAGCCAAGGTTCGTACTGCCATCTTTTTGTGAATAAAGACATCTTTTCAGGGAAGGTTTGGTCATCCACTGGAAAACAAATCACTATACATAATCAAGTTAACTCATAATCTTTATTGCTTCATAATAAGTAACTAACTATGTACACTAGATACTAAAATAAATGACTAACTAATTTACAATACAAATAAATAAAAAATAAACAAAGGACACTTAGGCGTCGAAGTATTCGTCCGCATCGCTATCATCCGGAAACGTGCCCAGAAGACTGGCAGCTTTGCCCCGTTGAATGGCAATGCTAATTCTTTGGCCAAAGAACGACCCAGCCCTCTGGTCACGTAATAATAATACATAATCATCATCTGCCTAGCCTATTCCCAACTATGTTGAGGTCGGTAGTCTAACCAGATGCAGCTGAATTCATGGATCTTTGGCAGTCTTTACGGGTCGTCAGTAGCCCGAAAGTCTCATCAAGGGGTATCGTATTACCCAGTAACTGGGTTGCGGAGGTCAGATAGGCAGTCGTTCCATGTAACGCCCGCCTGGTTTGCGACCACCCTCCCACCGGAGTCCGGCGTCAAGCAGCCTGCTGTGTTTCATCGATGCGTGGGAGTTCCACTGCCTTAGGATCTTCTGGACACGCTCGTTCCACCATAGACCTCATCTACCGCTTTCCATCAGGCGTAATCGAGATCAAGAACGTTCAGCAATAAAAAAAAACAGTATTCTACACCCACCTGCTCCATTTAAAATACCAATATTTTACATGGAGCGACTGCGTCTGACATCCACAACCCAGTGAATGGGTAACACGGTACCCAATGGAAGTTAACTAACTTACCATCCTGTTTATAATTCCCGAATAGAATTCTATGCTTCCCCTTGATAACAAGGCCGACTCCATAAGCTTCTTCATTCAGCGTTTCTTCTAGTCCGAAGCCATCATCAGTCAGGAGGCGTCTGTGAACCTGAAAATAACCACTTTCACAGAATTTTCCACAGATCAAGAGTTCATGAGCAGTGGTTGCAGGAGCTGTGGTTGCAGGAGCAGTGGTTGTAGGAGCAGTGGCGGCAGGAACAGTGGTTGCAGGAGCTGTGGTTGCAGGAGCAGTGGTTGTAGGAGTAGTGGCGGCAGGAGCAGTGGTTGCAGGAGCTGTGGTTGCAGGAGCAGTGGTTGTAGGAGTAGTGGCGGCAGGAGCAGTGGTTGCAGGAGCTGTGGTTGCAGGAGCAGTGGTTGTAGGAGTAGTGGCGGCAGGAGCAGTGGTTGCAGGAGCAGTGGCGGCAGGAGCAGTGGTTGCAGGAGCAGTGGTTGTAGGAGCAGTGGCGGCAGGAGTAGTGGTTGCAGGAGCTGTGGTAGCAGGAGCAGTGGTTGTAGGAGCAGTGGCGGCAGGAGCAGTGGTTGCAGGAGCAGTGGCAGCAGGAGCCCCGCTTAAAGGGAATCGGGCTGGACACATCTGTCGCATGTCAGACGATCAATGGGCCAAACTTACGGCTTAGTGGGTCCCGCTTAAATAGCTCAACTGTGGCTAATGAGACACAATAGAATTTCTATTGTTATAAATTAAATTTTGATTTTTCCACAGTTGAGCGGTGGCCAACGAAATCGTGGCAGGCCCAGTCAGAGATGGCGGGATGAGCTGAACTCCTCCATTGGTACTTGGCAGCTCTGAACAGGGAGAGGTAAATAAAAAAGTGTCTAACCATAAGTTCCAATTCTCCATCATTAAAGGAGGTGCCTCCTTGAGTTCTGTCGACTAGTACACACATCTCTACGCTAGAGTTGAGAGAGTGAATACAGATGCGAGATGTGACCGGGTAGTAGCAGGCGGCTACTGGTTTCTTCTGCTGTTGGCCTGGGAAAGTAAAATATCATGAATTAACTTTTCATTCTCCAAAATAGGATAGTTTAGGGTAAGAGGCATACCGTCTGATGGCGGACGCGGTGGGGCCGCAGAGAATGAGGAGTGTTGGTATGCCGTTGGCCGCTCTCCCTATCCTTTGCGGCCGAAAATTGGCAGACGGCGGGGCCAATGACCTGACCCGTCGCAGGGGGACCAAGGGTGCCCAGACACGGGGTCGTCTGGCGCCTATGTGCTGGTTTAGTCCCTGGGGTGGTCACGGCATGCTATGTGTTTTGGTGCGCCGGTGATGAGGAATACTCCCCAGAGGAGGGTCCGGTGACGGACAGCCGCGGCGGGTTCACGGATGAGTGCTAACGCGTGCCCGTGTTCCCGCCGTAAGCGGCAGCGGAGGACACCGTGGAGTTTTAGTGGGTTAGAGTCCTACATAACTGCACTACGAGTATCTCCCCGTGGTAGTGCAGAATGCATGAGCATTTCTCCGCGTTAAAAAAAAAAAATAAGAGGCATCAAAATTGGCCCATTCTTCACTAATCTTACGCGTTTTTACACAAAATAGGAGGTGTATAAATAGCGAGGCGCCCCGTGGCGCGCCGAAAAAAAGTGCTCTGGGACATCTGAGACGATGTCAGGGTATTGTGAGTGGTTAATGAGACCTTAACCTTACCTAACCTTAACTTAACCTTGACCTTTGGAAGCATATTGTTATTTTACACAAGAGTTCCCTATACGGGGTGTCCCAGGAAACCTGTACCAGCGAAGGTCTGTAGTCGGGGGACACTAATATCTATCGGTTGGACCCCTATGTATGTTCGCGATATTTTGTAGTTTTCGAGAAATTATAAATTTCTCTCCAACAGAAATTTTAACCTTGTGATCTAATTCTGAGCTCTAGTGGTAAGAATTTGGGTGTTTTGTGTTTTACAACATGTGAATACATATTCTAGCCATAATAATGACAAAAAAATCTCAAAGAATCACCACTCAGAAAAAGTTTTGACTAAAACCGCCTACATATTCTCCATACGAAAACTACCTTTTGTAATGGGCGACTAGAATCAATTCTATTTTAAGATAATTTTTGACGTTCAAAAGTGACTTTTATGTGCCTATTTGAAATAAATGCTTTGACTTTGACTTTTTACAATTAAAAAAATCTAGAAATAAAACAAAAAAAAACATTTCTCGAAAACTACAAAATATCGCGGAACATACATTGCCCTCTGTGTCCTAAATCATGCAGTCAAATTGCCCTCTGCTCTGCCACGGACAACGACATGGAAGTGGCAAAGTTTTGGAAAAACAAGATTTAAAATACATTTGTAAGAGACACGAAAAAGAAGAAGAATAGGGGATGACCATTTGTATGGAATTTTGTAATTTTTGCCGATGGAAACTCAAACTCAAAGCATTTGTTTCAATTAAACCAATTACAGGCACTTTTGAATTGTCAAGGGGTCGGTCACTCAGAAAGATGAAGCTAGTTGCCCATTCCAAAGCGTAGGTACCTATGGAGATGAACGGGCCATGGACACTCTTTTAAATCAAAATAATATGGTTACAAAGTCTTGGTTACATAATTCATGTTAAAAATTATACATGTGAGAACGATGCAGAACGTTAAAAGCGTCCATAATGAAAAGACAAGAAAAAAAAAAGCAATTCAAATATTAAATTAAAATAAGCCATGGCAGCAAAGAGATGACCAGTCCCTACTGACGGCGCCCGTTCACGAACATGACCCATCAGCAAAAGACTTACCCTGTTATTCATAATCCTATTTTATCTCTATTTTAGCTAAAATAGGTTTATAGAACGTTTGTCTTTATCTGTCACGTTGTTATTTCTGTGTGTAAGAAAGAGACAAACCCCTTTTAACTAAAATAGGTTTGATAAGTTTTATGAGGGTTATATAATAGTTACTTACTAGCTGATTCGTTCCAGCAGGTCCTCCTCATCATCTGCCTTGAGTTGGAGTCGGTGAAGAACTCTCCGTTGCTGGAGATGTTTGTGGAGAACAAGCTCACCACCTCCTTGCCGAGGTCCGTCCTCAAGATGAAGGTAAAGCAATCAGTACCATGGAAGTTCTGCCGCAGTAAGTATTTCTACTTCTGTGTTAAATAAAGTGTATAAACGTGCTCCCTCACCAGGAGCATTCGCGTGTAATGTAACATTACAGATTCGACTTTGAGCATTACATTACAATACTACCTCCCCGACTGATGAGCATTCGCGTGTAATGTAACATTTCAGATTTGACTTTTTACAAGTGGAGTGCATTGATTTTACAAGTTGTATCAAGGTATTACACATTGTATCATTACAAGGTGCGCATTGTAATGCTCGGTTCTCCTCCTTCACTGATGTAATACTCGTTTTGTATCATTACAAAATGCGCGTTGTAATGCTCGATTTTCCTCCCTCATTGATGTAATGCTCGAATCTGTAACGTTACATTACATGCGAATGCTCCCGACGAGGAAGCAGATTAAAGGAAATAAAAGAGGGAGTCATGGGGCACCAAAAAATTCCATTTGATAGCCCAATTCTTAAGGAAGTTTTATATAGGCTATTAAACATCCCGCGATGACCCTTAAGGCGGTACCCCGACCAAATAACCTTGAGCATTCGCGACAGAGAGCGACACGACTTCCTCGTACGAAAGGGATGCAGCGTACCCTGCACACGCCCCTTTATCATAAAACTCGCAAAATCTTTGGAATTATTTTAATAAAATAAGAATAGTGATCTTTTTAAATAAATTAAAACATGGGTTATTTAGATTTTAAAATTATCTATCCATTGGTTAAATCTTCAAATTAATAGAACGCAAAAGATGAATGCAATCAATAATTTTAGTCACTTTTTTAAAAGGAGATTTTAAATGTATTTGTAACATATAAAAACAAATAATAACGTGCAATGTGATGATAGGATATCGAACATTAATAATGTGCTTTCAGATGTAGTTTCTCATAATTATTGAGTTAATAGCCTCTGAATAACGAAGAAAAACGCGGTTTTGGTCGGAGTACCGCCTTAAGAGCTGAGCAAAAAGAACGTTAAGCGAAAACAAAATAATGGCGCGGGCAGGTAATGTGATGCAACGAGGTAGGTTAGGGGCCGAAATATTGCGGTCAAAGTCGCGGGCTGAAGCTAGTATAGTATAGATATTATACAGGGTGTCCCTGGAAGTATGGATCAAATCGTATAGGGGCGTGGGCAAGGCCATTTCCAAACTTTTTAACCCTGAGAATATAAGTGAATTTTTTTACGGTTCAAAAGTTATGGTCGATTTTTTTTTCAATCATAAACAATAAAAAAAATAAATTGATAGCCCTGACAGTATTTTTTAAAGATTTTTTTAAAACGAAACGATTTCTCTTCTCTTTTTTTTGAGTTTTTTTTTTTTTTTTGCTAAAACGTTTGGAAATGACCTTGCCCACGCCACTATTCGATTTGATCCATACTTCCTGGGACACCCTGTATAGATGCCACTCATAAGAGGCCTACGTCAACCAGTGGACTAATATGGGCAGGATTGATAATCCTACTGGATCCTTACCCAATAGGAATGGGGCCTATTATCCACTCCATCTCCACAAACTCCTCACCGCGGTACAGCCTGATGATCTGTGTGATCCAGTCGCTGAACCTCTGGCGGATCTCTTTGACTAGGGAGCCTCTGATCGTGTTGTAGGTTACTTTGTCTGTCACCTGGAATAAGAGTAGTATTAGCGGAGTACCCTCGTTTAGATCCGTCCTCGTTTCGATAGAGGTATGAGGAACAGGGTGTAAAGTTCACTCATCCTCCATAGAAAAGGGAGGATCCTCCGACCAGACGGGTGTCGTGTCTAGCGGGCAACTGCCCGATAATTCATGTCGGGCTGTTGTATCTATGCTAGTTGCGCGGTAAACTCTGCTTGCGAGATGCAGGATTTGCGTGACGTCAGTATGACGCGTTGTTCGTATGTGGCGTTACCGCTACAATAAGAATAAATGCAGATCGCTTGCAGGCCGAAAGTTTTTAATAAGCTACCAAATGACTTAAAAGATTTAAACTTGACTTAATAGACAAATGTTATACATAATCTGCCTATTATGTCCCCACTGCTGGGACACAGGCCTCCTTTCGGGGATAGGGAATGGGCCGTAATCCACGGCGCGGGCCCAGTGCGGGTTGAAAGATGTCACATGTCTCGATTTTTTGGTTCTAAGGGGCCGTCTCCACGAGCGAGAGAATCGCGGCGATAGTCTCGCCGTGCCACCAAATTCTCGCCGCGATGATATCGCCATGTGGAGACACGTTCTAAGAGAGTGTGAAATACGTGCCACGACGATAATATCGCCGCGATTCTCTCGCTCGTGGAGATGGCCCCTTAGACATGTTTCCTCGCGATGTTTTCCTTCACCGTTTTGAGAGCAGTGGTGATGAAATAATTTACACAAAGTCAAGCGCCTGTCTGGGTTGGAACCTACGACCTACAACTCGTAAGTCGCGGCCGTTACCAGTTGGTAGCTCTCTTGACCACCAATGCTACTATACCATTGACGAATTTCTTGCTGACAAAATTTCTTGTGACTGATCCTGTATTTATAATGTAATATTCCTATCTAAAGACTTTTAATTTATTAGAATTGTATCGTACTTATAATGTTTTAATATTGTTTAATTAATATAAAGGGTAGATTTTTGAGGTTCTATAAATGATTTATTTTCTGTAAGTAGATTTGCACAAACACTTTGTCAATCATATTTTTTTTAAGCTAGATGTGGTCGGCGTTTCCTATCTGACTACCTACTCTGAGAAGAAAGGCCGAAACAAACTCAGAGGCCACAGTCTCTTTTAAAGTCCAGACAAAATCTTGGTCAGATCATGTGAAGACCATGTAGATTGGTCTAAAATGGTCATTTGAGGAAATAACCGCACAGATTGAGCGGACCTGTCCAGTAAATGCACGCATTTGTCAAAAATCGTGCAGCTCAACTCAGAACTTGAGGAGGTCAATAAAAAATTCGCCAAAAATCGCACTAATAAATACTTTGACTTTCCGTTTCTTCGCCAGGAAGCGTTCTGCTCGCTTGAAGCGCGCGGTCGGCGTCATCGTAAAATGGACTGTAATGTTGTTGATTTAAAATCCTAACTTGAATGAAAAGTTCTTTACTGTGCCGGAGCGGTGCTATTATAACGAATGATAACGTTAAAACTCTACATCACTTACAGGAGTAGGCCTCTGTCGATCAGGCCTGAAGCTGTAGGCCCCCGACTGCAGAGTCTTTTGACCCTGAGCATAGAAGTAGAAGTTCTGCGAGAGGTCGATCCTGACCCCGTCGACGTGTTGGATGCTTTCAAGGAGACCGGTGACTTTGTTCACAGACACTTTCAGGTACTGGTGACAAAAAAAACACGTATTTGAAACCTTGACCACACCAAACCAAAACCCAAACCAAATATTATAGTCAAATTCCTCTAATTTGAGTCGCCAGCGCACTAACCTGTAGGGTATGTTAATAAGTAATATGTGTGGGTATGTAAAAATATATCAGTTGTCACTCGGAATCGTCGTTTCATTCATCGCTTCCCGCTATTCTATTCCATAAATACAACTGGCGACGAGGAAAACAGTTTAATTCGTGTGGTTTACATCGTTTAAGTGTGGGACTTCAAGATGCCTATCGGGAAAATTGAAGAATTTGACCTGTCAAGCAAAAAGTGGTCGGCGTATATCAGACGCGTGGAACAATTCATAACCTTAAATGAAATTAAACCAGAGTTACAAGTTGCAACGTTGGTGACTGGAGTGATTTATGTGCACCAACCAGGATCCTTACAGTTGAATAACCATTGTTAGGGTTTGTGATCTGTTACTATGGTGAATTGATTTCCGTAAAGATAGGTGCGAAAGGTAGCATTCTTTTTCAGTAACGCTGTAGTTACATTCAGCCTTATTGAGTGTTCGGGACGCGTAAGCAATTGGGCGGTCTTTTCCTATCGGACCTTGCGATAGTATAGCGGAAACTGCGAAATTGGAAGCGTAGCAGGTTAGAATGAAGGGTTTAGTAAAATCAGGATATGCTAGCGCTGGTGACGTTACTAAATTATTTTTTAAAATTTTGAAAGCTAGTTGCTGTTCATTGTTCCAATTGAATGGTGTCCATGCGTTTTGACCTTTTTAACCGATTTCAAAGAAAGGAGGAGCTTCTGAATTCGATTGTTTTTTTTTTTGTTTTTTAACTCAGAACTCCGTCATTTATAAACCGATTTGAAAAAGTCTTCTTTTGTTTGAAAGGGTATACTTATAGGGTGGTCCCATATAAAGGGATTTTTTTTATTGCTAAATGGGCGCACTCTTGACCCCGATCACGCCTGATGGAAAGCGATAGATGAGGTCTATGATGGAACGAGCGTGCCCAGAAGATGCCTGTTCACTCTTGATTTGAAGGCAGACGGGTTAAATGTGGGAGGGAACACAGATTAGAGAGACAGAGAACGCAGAGAGTTCCACACTTTGGCTGTGCGCATAATAAAAGTGGAGGAGAAGCGCCGAGTACGACTCATCGGGATATCAACCAAGTGCGGATGGTACGCTGCAGTACGTTTGGTTGTCCGGTGGTAAATGGGCGATGGTGGGATCAGGTCGTGGAGCTCCTGCGCACACTCTCCGTTGTACAGTCTATAGAAGACCGTCAGGCAAGCGACATTACGCCGATGAGCCAGGCTGGGAAGCGTAGCTACCAACGTCTCGTCGCCTATAAGCTTTTTAGCTCTGCGTTCCACCGAGTCAAGTGCAGCAAGCTGGTATTTTGCTGAGCCATCCCACAAGTGGCTGCAATACTCCATACAGGAACGGACCTGAGCTTTGTACAAACTTAAAAGCTGTCCTGGTGTGAAGTATCGCCTCACCTTATTTAGGATGCCCAGCTTCTTGGCTGCGGTCTGAGCTTTTGACTCGATGGTTGAGCCGAAGTTGAGATCTGATGTCAACTCCATGCCGCAGCTGAAGGCGGTCGGTAACCGGTACAGATGCACCTCGGAAAGCAGGGCATAACTGGAACTGGCTCCTTTTCGCAGTAAAAAGACACGCCTGTGTTTTTAAGGCATTGAATTTGACCAGATTGTCGTCACCCCACTGGGAAACGAGATTTAAGGTCAAATTCATTCGTTCCACCATGGTCTCTCTAAGAGTAGCCGTTTCCTCTCTGCTGGATCTTGCACTGGACAGGTATCTTTCTGCGACTGTGCTGTCATCTGCGTACCCGAATGCACCAAGCTGAAGCAGGTCGTTGATGTGCAGCAGAAATAAAGTCGCAGAAAGAACAGACCCCTGAGGAACACCGGCATCAATGCCCATATGTTTCGATGAGCAGCCATCAAAGACCACTCTGATCGATCGATCACTCAGGAAGTCTGAAATCCAGGTGCAAAAGTCAGCAGAGAGGCCGAAAGCGGGAAGCTTGCCCAATAGATTGGCGTGCCAGACCCTGTCAAAGGCCTTTGAAAGATTTGAACGTCCGCAGCATACCTTACCTGACCGCCATTTTTTTTTTCAAAATGGCGGCCGCTCATTAGACCTGTATAAATCAATAACTAGGCTTAGGCCTAGGTCATGGTCTATCTGTGTGCCAAATTTCATCCAAATCCGCTCAGCCGTTTTATTTTGAAAGCGTAACAAAGAAATTCACTTTCGTACATCATCTCGTACTCATTTCGTGCATAAAGTATTTTTTTTTCTAAGACTAAGGTAATCAGGCCCAACAGCCACACGCACAATAAAACTTCGCAGATTAAAGTCGTGATTTATTTCATTTTTTTTAATTTATAACACTTCCGTGTTTTCTATCGTTAATTTATTAAAATCAGATAAAATTGTTGTCATTTATTATAAAACGCAAAGAAACGCTTTTATGACTTGGCAGTATGAAGTCACTGACGTATAGGTAAATCATACGTCAGTGGTATGAAGTACCCAAGTCGAATGACACATGTTGAAAATAAAAAAAAAAAAACTTTTAAAAAGTTTCATGGCGGGAATTAGCTATGCTTTGCAACATTTTTGATTAATTATATACTGTAAGTATACTTTATACCTGTTTCATTTTCTCGCAATCGAAGTGAAAAGCAGAGTATATAACTCAGTCGTAAACGAGCCATTTTACCCCTCGACTTAACTATCCACCTTCGCCTGCGGCTCGGGTGGATATAAACGTCTCGGCTTCTTTTATGCATTAGTTGTACAATCTACTATTATTAGTCCTTACCTCATTAGAAATCATGGGAATGATTTGTTGTTCAGTTTCTACTTTTCCTGGCGCTGATTTTGAGTACTTTTTGGCAAATTCACTCTCCTCCTGTAACAAAAAGCTAACCTTTTACAATTTATCGGAATTTTCGAATTGCAAATCTTATGCGCTAGGCAACCCGCGAAGTTAAAATTTTCTTACGTTTTTAGCAATTTGCAGCTCAGTGTCTGGGTGTACGTTGATTAAAATATGATTCGCGACTGTAACAATAGTATGTGTGTGTATATAGCTTATTTATGTATTTATATATAACTTATTTATGTATTTGTGTACCTAATATTAAGTTTTTTTTTTAATCATTGTTCCTCTCAACCAAAGCACCTGCCATCTAATCTCTTCACCACCCTTGGTTGACTGGTAGAGAATGCCTAAGGCATTAAGTCCGCCTTTGTACCTTTTTGTGCGAAAAGTTTAAATAAATAAATAACAAATATATATTTATTCACAGAATTATAATCATTATTTAAAGCTTAAAAGAAATGCATTAGAGCAATGTGTAACATAGACAACACTACAAAAACAAACTTTACTCTAGTTTCTGTATGTATTCATTTTTACATTTTTCAGCGCACTTTTTACCACGAACTAAGTGGGTAAATGTTTGGATTTTGTGACTAAGATGTCCGGACTTTTATTGAAATGTCCGTCCGTTTTATCGAAATGTCTTTTTGTCAGGACTTTCAAATTTCTAAATGGTAACCCTAATCCTGAGCCAATATGGACCAATCCCTCATATAGACGTGAAGTTCGTCCCGCCATCTACGCCTGGGTCTTCCGCGATGCCGTTAGACGTTTTCAGTGACCCATGCTGTGGTGGTCTTACTCCACAACCTATCCGATATGCGGCAAACGTGTCCGGCTCAGTCCTATTTGAGCTTGGTTGCTTTTTGGGTGACGTCTGCGATTTCTGTCTTGGAGGGCAGTACCGTGTTCCGTATCCGGTCGGTAAGTCGAACTCCAAGTACTATAGTCCGCGCGGAACTAGTTGGCCGCTGAGGTGGGGACAGGGGGTGAGGCGGCGCGGCGGCGGTTCACAACGCACGTACTGAGTAATAACGCGGTGTCCTGCGTGAGCGACTAATACGACTCGTCGCGACACAACACGACGCGACGTAACGCGACGCGATGCTACACGCGAAAAATGTCCTACGTGATTTTGGTCATTACTTCTCGAATCATGGAGAAGTACAGTACAATTTTGCTCGAAAGTTCATATGTAGTTCGTGGTGTCGCGTCTGGTCGCCCTCAAAACAAGTACGCGTTACGTCGCGTCTCACCGCATACTGTCATATAGGCCGCAAGCAGGGTATGCCGTTGAGTTGATCGCGTTCGTCGCGTTTGCAGCGTCGCGTCGCGTCGTATTCGTTGCTCACGCAGGACACCGCGTAATGCGCCCCCGCCCCGCACTCCCACCGCTCACGTACCTAAGGTGCGGCCAACTAGTTCCGCGCGGACTATAACTCCACAATTTTATTAACTTTTCTTGACTAATTTAGTTATGAGAAACTCACTAATTGATCTCTAACAGGAGCGATATAGTATGCAGTAAATCCAAGAGGCGGTATGTTCTCAGCTTCGAAGCACAACTCCTGGATTGCTGTAGAGGATCTACCGGGCAGGTTGATGATAGCTGCTGGTAGAGGCAGGAGCTGGTATTCCACCTCCTCATCTAAGAGTAAGAATCGTAAATATCATGAAACTTCTAGGCATAATTTGGCCTATAACAATAAATATATAAAAAAAAAAACTACTGATAATAAAGTCTACAATGCTGATAAAAGGGTGAGATTTGATAAATATTAATGTGAAAATCCAAAGGTTTTCTATATCGGAAAAAATTCAACGACATGTGACATCTACCAACCCGCACTGGGCCGCGTGGTATATTATGGCCCATTCCGTCTCACAGAGAGGAGGCCTGTGTCCCAGCAGTGGGAACATTATTGGCTGATTATGACCTTGCCTACCCATCTCATCAAACACCACAAAAACAAAACACAAACCCAGAAGACATAAATACAGGATGTCCCTGGAAGTATGGATCAAATCGAATAGGGGCGTGGACAAGGTCAACGGTTCAAAATTTATGACCAATTTTTTGTTTTTTTTTCAATCAGTTCGCATAGTGCGCAAAGTAAAAAAATCATAAAAAAGTACTACCAAGGTTACTAAAAAAAAATTTAATTGATAGTCCTGATAGCTTCTTTTTAATGATGCGAAGTGATTGAAAAAAAAAAAAAACAAAAATTGCTCATAACTTTTGAACCATAAAAAAATTCACCTTATTTCAAAGGTTAAAAAGTTTGAAAAGACACTTGCCTCGTTTGCCCATGCGTAACAAAAATAGGGCGCTGGTGGCGGTCCTGGATTCGCAGTTGTCAAAATATTTTGATACCTGCGAAGACCTCACCGATACTCATTCGATTCTGTACTATATCAGTTCAGTATTTTTTGCCCACGCCCCTCTTGTCTATCCGATTTGATCCATACTTCCAGGGACAACCTGTATAGAGGAGAAGAAATGAAGGTAAGCTTACCATTAAAATCCCTAATGGAGTAATGCAGAGCGATGGCTGGAAGCCTGACGTGGTGGTACGTCTTCACGCTGAGAGGGTTGTAGACTACCAGAAGCATGGATTCTTGATTCTCAGCAAACTGGAATGAATGCACAACTTCATTTAACTCAGCCTATCGCAGTCCACTGGACATAGGCCTCTCCTAGGCTGCGCCACAACACCCTGTCCTCCGCCTTCCGCATCTGGTCCCTCCCAGCCACCTTCTTAAGGTCGTCGGTCGGTTACTATTATATACATAGCAAGTGGTGGTGGAACAGATGGCCGATGGGGCCGAAAGGTTCTGGAGTGGCGACCGCGAACCGGAAGACGTAGCGTTGGAAGGCCCCCTACAAGGTGGACCAACGACCTTGTGAAGGCCGCAGGAACTCGTTGGATACGAGAAGCACAAAACCGGTCGAAGTGGAGGTGCTTGGGGGAGCCTATGTCCAGCAGTGGACATCTTTCGGCTGAAATGATGATGATGAAGTAGTGACATACGAATTGGTATGGAGTGGGTGCCAGAACTACAAAGGGAAAAAATAAATAATAAAAATTAAATTAAAAATTTAAAAAACCCGCGACTCAAACAAAAACCTCTAAAAAGTAAAATAATAATATATATTAGCCCTTTAAGTTTAATATAAGTTGCAGGAAATATTTCGATCCAAGCGTCCTCACGTCGGGGGACGGCTAATGAAAATTGGAAGTTAACAGCAGTTATGTTTCTACAATAGCTACATTCATTATTGCTGGGTTTAAGCCTCATCTGTTTGGCGTTTTCATTAGCCGTCCCCCGACATGAGGACGCTTGGATCAAAATATTTCCTGCAACTTATATTAAACTTAAAGGGCTAATATATATTATTATTTTACTTTTTACAGGTTTTTGTTTGAGTCGGGGGTTTTTTAAATTTTTAATTTAATTTTTATTTCTTGCTTTTTAAACTTTATAATATTATATTACTAGTAAACATACTATACGATCCACACGTGATTAGCCGAAATCTGCGCAGCTGTACGTATTTTTTTACCACAGTGAAGCGAAGCTAGTTAGGTACTCGTGGTCGTTGGCGTTCATTCCATACTAACGTATTCCTCTGTGAATTCGCCATTTCTGGTGGCGGCCATCTTAGATTTGAAATTTGTAATAGTGTATAGTATTCTACTAGTCAAGTCCTTTCATTTGATACCCATATTGAGGGAATTATGAAAAAAAAAATATAATTCGCCATTTTGTGGTGGCGGCCATCTTGGTTTTGAAATTTATCATAGTGTTTGGTATTCTACTTGTCAAGCCCTTTCATTTGATACCCATATTGAGGGAGTTGTGAAAAAATATGTAATCCGCCATTTTCTGGCGGCGGCCATCTTGGACCGATTTTCTTCAAACATAGCTAAGAACACTCGCGACTAATTCACCTTTCAAACAAAAAAAAACAAAATCAAAATCGGTTCATCCGTTCGGGAGCTACGATGCCACAGACAGACACACACACACACACACACACACACAGACACGTCAAACTTTTAACACCCCGTCGTTTTTGCGTCGGGGGTTAAAAATACTTTTTTATAAAAACGATTTTTGGAACGAAGTTATTTATCGGAGCTTGCGGCAGGAGAAAACAGGGAGAAATCGTGAAACCGTCACCTAAAGAAAAAGCGTTATGCCCCTCTCCATGCGACTTTTTATTACATATAATAGAGAGAGTCAGAGGAAGAGCGATAGTTTTCATGGTTTTCGAAGGTGCTAAAACCGATAGTGAGGTCAAAATGATAATCCAAGATGGCGACCGGAATCATTTTAAAATTTTTCGTCATGGCTATCGTTTAATGGTTTTCGAGGGTGCTGAAACCGATAGTGAGGTTAAAATGAAAATCCAATATGGCGACTGGAAACATTTTAAAATTTTTCGTCATGGGTATCGTTTAATGGTTTTCGAGGGTGCTGAAACCAATAGTGAGGTCAAAATGAAAATCCAAGTGGCAGCTGCGAAAATTTTAAAATTTTTAGCCACCATCTTGGATTTTTATTCTGAACTTCGTTCCTGCCTGGGCCCGGGGGTCCCCCAACCCCATACCTTTTTTGTATGAATTATTTTTGGACATACCCTCACAAGTTTTTTGTATAAATTACTGTTTGGACATGACGTCTATCGGTAGTTTTAATTAAATAAAAATAACTTACTCTGCATTGGCTCATGTTTAGCTGATGACAAATCACAAACTGCTGGTTATTCTTCGTTCTACGACTTCCACCCCATGTAGGAGTCAAATAACTGGAAAGAAGAAGACATCTTCACGCATGTTTTCTTTGAAGAGATAGACAGAAATGTCAATCAATCTGCCTGGCCTTTTCCCAACTATGGTGGAGTCGGCTTCCAGTCTAACTGGATGCAGCTGAATACCAGTATTTTACATAGAGCGACTGCCTATCTGACCTCCACAACCCAGTAACTGGGTAACACGATACCCCTTGTTAAGACTGGTTGTCAGATTTTCGGGCTTCTGACGACCCGTAACGACTGTCAAAGATCCAGGAATGACAGCCGGGACCAAAGGCATAACGTGCTTTCCGAGACATGGAGGGGTTTCGGTATGTAAAGATGGTCACCCATCCACGGACTGACCGTGGCAATTAGTGTAGCTTAACCTGATCGATCGACCCGTGCGGCTGATATCACTTAGCCAGCTCAATAGACAGAAGTGTATACTACCCATTTCGGCTTCGCCCTCGTGGATGAGCTACCAGTACAAAAAGTAGCATATGTGCTTCCCTAGGATGCCCCGTGGTTTCACCCGCATAAGTGTCGATCCCGTGGGAATATCGGGATAAAAACTATCCTATCATAGGATAGTTAAAGGGTAGTTTGAGTCCCGGGAAAGGACATAGGATTCCTATGTCTTTCCCGGGACTCAAACTATCTCTATACCAAATTTCATCTAATTCAGTTCAGGCGTGAAAAGGTAACATCTACCACCCCGCATTGGGCCCGGGTGGTGGATTACAGCCCACTGCCTCTCGAAGAGAGGAGGCCTGTGTCCCAGCAGTGGGAACATTATAGGATCATTATGTTATGGATGGAACATAGGCGACGAGACGTTGGTACTGTTGGTAGCTACGCTTCACAGCCTGGCTCATCGGCGTAATGTTGCTTGCCTGTCGGTCTTCTACAGACTGAACTTCGGAGAGTGTGTGCAGGAGCTCCACGATCTGATCCCACCATTGCCCTTTTACCACCGGACAACCAGACGTACTGCAGCGTACCATCCACACTTGGTTGATATCCCGACGAGTCGTACTCAGCGCTTCTCCTCCACTTTTATTATGCGCACAGCCAAAGTATGGAACTCTGCCGGCATCTGTCTTCCGTCCTACATTTAACCCGTCTGCCTTCAAATCAAGAGTGAACAGGCATCTTCTGGGCACGCTCGTTCCATCATAGACCTCATCTATCGCTTTCCATCAGGCGTAATCGAGGTCAAGAGCGGGCCCAATTAGGAATTAAATTTTTTTTGTAAAAAAGATGCTAAGACATACCTGAGCAAACTAGAGACTTTCTTGGTACACACATCGATGGCTTCGCTAAGGATTCTGATGAAGTCGAATGTCACGTGTTGTTGGCTTGTACCTGTTAAAAGAAAGATGACTGTAAGTTGGTAAGTATCATCACCATCTATCTATCGCTTGCCTTCAGGCGTGATCGTTGTCAAGAGCCATTTAGCAATAAAAAAAATATTACCATTTCCAATACCTCACTGCAATGCATCGCGGGCTGCTTGGGGTTTACCTTAATGCCTGGCATGTGCGTGCCTGTCTCAGCTGTGCTGATGTTCGAAAAGTGCTGATTCTTGAAAAAAGACTTTCACTGGCAGATAGCTGATGTAATAAGGAGTAACTTAGGCTACTTTTATTTTAGACAAAAAAAGGGTCCCACGAAAAAAATTTAAACCAATGAAATAAAATGCCACGCGGACGAAGTCGCGGGTAAGAGCTAGGTACTTACTAATTCTAATACTAATTTTTCTCAATAGTACCTACCACTGTTTGTCTCTGCATCTACAGCCATTTATGTGTATGCTTGATAGTAGTATATTAACGTACCTGTAATGGCATCATGATGCAGTACCAGGCTCACAGCATGTCGTAGGAGATGTAGCTCATACGAGTCTCCGAGACGAGCGATCACTGTCAGCTGTTTTACTACCTGCAAATATGCATTATTTATTTAAAGTTTTCGCACACAATAAGCTACAAAGGTGGACTAATGCCCGGTTACTGAGGTTTTTAAACGGAGTTTATCCATTCGATGGTGATTATTGGTTCGATATCGTGTTTCTGAACACGTCGTTAAAGAAGAATTTAGTTTAAAAGTCGAGTGAATTATCATGGAGGGTTTATCTGAGAACCTCAAAAACCGAGCATAAGGAAGGAATTCGCTTAAATAAATAATTATGTCGAATCTACAGCTAAGTATTGAAAGTTACTCCGTTTAAGAATTCTTCAGAAACCAGGCATTAATACCTTAGGCATTCTTTACCAGTCAACCAAGGGTGGTGAAGAGATTAGATGGCAGGTGATATGTATGATTCGATTTTATGAGTCCAACATATTGCACTTGGTGTCGAGAGACTGATGAAGGAGCCAGGAGGTAGATAGTGGAACTCTTTAGAGGTGCTAGTAAGCCCCTCGAGACTACTAGTTGCCTCTAATCGTCATAACTTCGTTGACTTTATATTTATTAACTTAATGAAGAAAATACTAGACGCAAAATTATATTTATTTATATATTATTAGCCGGTGACGTCCCACTGCAGGGCAAAGGCCTCCCTACTCTCTCATGAGAGAGTAGGGGTTTAGACAAATTAACCCACCGCGCTTGTCTAGTGCGAGTTGGTGGGTGTACAGTGGACCGCCTGACTGGGTCCGTGGGCGCCGCCATTGACGTGCTAGATGTTCATCAGAAGCCGCCCTGAGTTGATATCCTGCACTAATATCGACTGTTCCATCCGAGCCTATTTGGGTGTATTTATCCCATAGCCTACAGGTGGCGTTCTACATTTAGTTCAATACTAAATGCACGACAGTTTAAAGTCATATCGAGAACCTAATTTTAAAATTAAAATTATTTTTTAACCGACTTTAAAAAAGGAGGTTCTGTATTCGACCCGTATGTATGTATGTATATTTGTATGTCCGCGATTATCTCAAAATCTACTGAACCGATTTTGATAATTCTATCATTAGTGTAATCTGCATACTTTCAGGAAGGTTTTAGTATATAATACATTAGGTAATTATTCTTATGTACGAAGTTATATGCATAAATGTACTGCATCTCCGGCATTTCTATGTGAATTTTGATGATTCTTCGAGTCGTGTCTTCAATTCTTCAATGCACTAGTATTAATTGAATTTGTGTGGGGTAGGTACAACTAAAAAGTGAAAAATAAAAACTTTTTTACAAAAAAAAAAACAACCGACTTCAAAAAAAAAAAACTACAAAGTGAAAAATAACTTTAATTTCGGAAGTCGGTGTCAAAAAACGAAAATGCTGAACCAACGACATCGGTTGTTTTTTTTTTATTGTAGCTTAAACTGCCCCACTGTTGGGGAAAGGCCACTTCCAGGAACTCTTTCCCGCGCCACCTCGAACCAGCCCTCATCAGGCGTATGCATGATGACCGCTGCGCAAAAATATCCACAAAATGATATGGGTGCCTGAAGATGGACGGCGCCGCCGACGCCGGCCCAGAAAGAGATGGTTGGAAAAATATAAATATGTAAGTATTTGAAATAATTAATTCAAAAAGCGTGGGGCGCTTTTTGAATTCAATTTAATTGTTTTTAATTTTTAGTGCGTGATAAAAGCGTGTTTTTCAGTTTTTTTTACCCGACTGCGCCAGAAGGAGGGTTACGTTTTCGAGAGTATATATGTATGTTTGTATGTATGTATAATTGTTTGGCATGCTCGGCGGCCTGAACGGCTCGATGGATTTTACCTTGAGAGATGTCGTTTGTATTTACTGTGAGAGTGACACTGGGTATATCAAAATAAAAAAAAAACAAAATGGCGGCTTTTTGGCGCCATATTATGCCTTCATTTTTCTCTTACTTGCAAAAACACATGAGCTCTTCTAGCGAAGTATTTAAGGCTCGGTCTAGAGGAGTAGTATCCAGTCCAATATGTCATTGAATCACTGCCATATGGAAGCTGGTCTGCCTGAAAAGCGTTAAAATAGATTAATAGGACTTTTTTTTCTGAATGGACCCGCTCTTGACCTCGATCTCGCCTGATGGAAAGCGATGGATGAGGTCTATGATGGAACGAGCGTGTCCAGAAGATGCCTAAGGCACTGGAACTCCCACGCATCGACGAAACACAGCAGGCTGCTTGACGCCGAACTGCAGTGGCAGGGTGGTCGCAAACCAGGCGGGCGTTAGCCCTACCACCGCAAGGGAAGAATTGGCCAGTCAAATAAGGTGTTGGGTGTGACTGTCCAGGATGTGTCGAGCGCTCGGTTCAGTTGAGTAACCCGAAAGTCTGACAACTAGTCTTACCAAGGGGTATCGTGTTACCCAGTAACTGGATTGTGGAGGTCAGATCTAGGCAGTCGCTCCGTGTAAACTACTGGTATTCAGTTGCATCCGGTTAGACTAAAAGCCGACCCCAACATAGTTGGGAAAAGGCTACGCAGATGATGTCTTATACGGAGTTTACTTGAACGCTTTTCTTAAATATTTACCTTTTCAGTATAAACAGCTTTGTCCCTTCTTCCGTACAAATAAATAGCTTTTAAATAACAAGATGGCGTTGAATAAAATATGTTGATATCTGACAAATTTGCCGGGTGCGTGTTGACGTGGCTGGAAAAGAAATAAATGACTTGATAAGTGCCTTGAAGACAAAGCAAAGCAATTTCAACACTATACATATTTCTGCCGCGAATCATTTGCTGTGTTCCGGTTTGGAGGGTATGGGTGGAACAACAAAAAAGCTACTACAAGGTAGGTACTGGTTATCCATACTAATATTATAAATTCGAAAGTAACTCTGTCTGTCTGTATGTTACCTTTTCACGCCTAAACCACTGAACGGGGCAGAGAGATAGATTGCATCCCGGGTAAGGACATAGAATAGTTTTTATCCCAGAAATCATCCTTAAAGGGGGTGAAAAGAGGGTGGAAGTTTGTACGGGGAATCAATAACCGCTGAACCGATTTAGATGAAATTTGGTGTGGAGTACTGATGTAAGGTACCCGCCTGAAACCGGTACCCAGGTACCGAAATAGCAAGAACCGCTACGTACCGGCACGGAATCTGTACTTTTGGTACCGGTTCCAAGCCCTGCCTGATGCTGATGACTCACTTGATAAGCTTGTCCATGTTCATGAACCAGTTGGCTGCACTCTGGTAGGTGAAGTCACCGCCCATGGTCACCATAATATTGTCGTGGTCGTAGTATTTCGCTTGCCTTTCTATTTGGGAGATAAAGTCGTTTACCTGTGGACAAACGTTATCCACAATTCAATACTTCACATAGGTGTATAGTATAAACTCATCGTGCCAGTTATGTTATAAGTAATTAAGTTCGATTTATAAATAAATAATTAAAATAAAGTCCTCCAGACCGTATTTCGGCAACGGCGGCCAATCTCAACGGAGACTAGCCTTCGGCGCGGGAGATGTTATAGTGCACAAGTGTGCGCGCAAACACAGGTGCACTCCCTCTTCCCTCACTCTCATAGTTCGATGGGACGGCAATCCGACACGACCGGAGAGAGATCAGGCGCAGGACCAACGGCTTAACGTGTTTTCCGAGGCACGGGGGTATCACACCGCCAACTTGCAAATTCCGGGCTGTTGTACTCAGAAATTCGTAATGGAAAAACTCAATAACACTTTTGCCCGACCCGGGAATCAAACCCAGGACCCCACGCTCAGCAGTCGCGCTTGCGACCACGAGACCAACGGGGCATTTATAAGAAGAGGGCGGACCTGTCCTCAATAACGGGATCAAAATTTTCGAAATTTCGTACTTTTATTACTGAGAATTTTCTAATGGAGAAACCCAATGAGACTTTGCTAGATCCGGGGATAAAACCCAGGTCCCTTAAAACGTGTAGAATGATAAAATTACTAAGAGGAACTTGGTCAAAATCCAATGCCCACAGGGAACAAGTGTTTTTGATAAAAAACGACAATTAATCTTGCTTTTCTCAGTTTGAAAAGAGGTTGACTAGGGGCGTCCATCGTCCGACCAGACAGGCCCGAGTTGGTGCCGCAGTGTTCCACGCGCGCCACTCGAGAGTGGGTGTGGCCATTATGGGAATGGCCGCACGAAGAGGTGGGGCCCGCTGAGGAACTGCGGGTCGTGACCTGTCGGGGGAGCGGTGAATGCTTATGCGAATCCCGCACGAGCCATAGGCAGAGGTGGAACACCGCGGTGGTTTTAGCCGGTAAGAGTCCGGCATGCCCCTAGCTGTCACCCCCACGATAGAGGAAGTCCATGAGGATTTCCACCGGGCACCAAAAAATTAAAAAAAGTGTGAAAAGAGGCCTTTGTTCTTCTTTTGCGTCGCCATGAAGTTAATTTGTAATGCCGTTGTAAAATAATAAGTCAAACAAAATGGTGGTAGCGGAACTAAGGGCCCAATTCCATGTACCACAGCCACACCAGATCATAAATCAGCCTATAATGTGCCCACGGCTGGGTCACAGGCCTCCTCTATTCAAAAGGGAGTGAGCAGTAATCCGCCACGCGGGCCCAGTGCGGGTTGATAAAATAAATAAAGAAATAAAAATGTTTATTTCAATTAACATATTTGGTTTGCATTATATGATTTGGAGTATCCTTTTAACCCTTTTAAGCAAGGAAATGCTTGTGTTAGGAGACTCTCATTTTCCAAAATATATTTATAATTGAATAACATGACGTATTAAAAAAGGGCATATTATTAACCGGTCAAGCGGCGCGCGTTGCCGATCGGCGACGAAACAATAGAAAATCAATTGTGTCTCATTAGCGGAGCTTGACAGATTAAAAAGTAAACAAAGTGATAAATGTCACATATCTTTGAATTTTTTCCGATATAGAAAACCTTTGGATTCTTACATTAATATAATAATTAATAATAATTTATTTATTTTTCTCACAAAAACTTGTTACATTTAGACAGATATACATGACAAAATTGTTAAGTTGTCATGTATATCTGTCTAAATGTAACAAGTTTTTGTGAGAAAAATAAATAAATTATTATTAATTATTATATTAATGTAAAAATCCAAAGGTTTTCTATATCGGAAAAAATTCAAAGACATGTGACATTTATTCTTTCTTAGTTTATTATTTATTATTTGTTCTTAGTTTTTATAGTGAAGGCATCTGTGTCTGAACTATACACGGTGTTACGGAAAGGGTATATCAATACAAACGGGTTGAAGAGTGTATCTGGTCTAGAATCTCTGTACGCAGCTCAAAAGCAGTAACTTTGAAAATGCTTAATATTTTTTTATTTCGATAGTTTATTAAATTGAAATCATAAAAAAACGTGTCACCGCACTACGAGGGTCATTATCCATTATCTGTATGTCTGTGCGCCTAGTACTCGCACATCACGCCGCCGCGCGCCAGTGCAGCGCCGTGATGTCGAAATAAAAAAATATTAAGCATTTTCAAAGTTACGGCTTTTGAGCTGAAATTTTGTACAGAGATTCTAGACCAGATACACTCTTCAACCCGTTTGTATTGATATACCCTTTCCTTAACACCCTGTATAATATTTATCTAATCTCACCCTTTTATCAGCATTGTAGACTTTATTATCAGGATCATCAATGATAGGTTCGTCGTTGCAGAGGAAGTCGAAGCAGAAGCCTTCGGGAGCGTTGTACAGGTTGAAGAGTGTGTGCGTCATTATGTCTGACATTTTACCTGGAATTTGAGATTAGATAAACAAACATATAAAATAAAAAAAAGGCGGGTTGCACTCCGGGAGTGCCGGCAGCAGTGAAAACTTGAATATTAACGTTGAAATAAATCATATATTAATTGAATGAATATAACTAATTTTTTTTCACTACTTCTGCGTCACTTTTTAACCGACTTCAAAAAAAGGAGGAGGTTCTCAATTCGACTGTATTTTTTTTTTTTTTATGTTTGTTACCCACGGATATCTATGTTGTTACCTCATAACTTGCGACTGGGTGAACCGATTTTCATGATTCTTTTTTTATTTGAAAGCGGGTGCTTTCCGTTTGGTCCCATTGTCACCATTTCAATATCTGATGATGGGAACTTGTAGAAATCGAAGGAACTCTTCAAATATTACAGGGTGAAATTGAACACATGCGACAAAACGAAATGGGAGATTATACTCATCATTATGAACAACTTTTACTATGGGACCAAACCTGAAATCGCGAAAAAAAAATCAGCTGTTCCCTACATTTATGTTCGCATAACTCGCCAAAATGTAGGGAACAGCTGATTTTTTTTTTCGCGATTTCAGGTTTGGTCCCATAGTAAAAGTTGTTCATAATGACGAGTACAATCTCCCATTTCGATTTGTCGCATGTGTTCAATTTCACCCTGTATAGGCACACCTATAGCGATTTGGGTATTTTTTATAGTAACTCGTGCATTTGCTCTCGGAAAGCGCCACTTGGTGAAGTGGAACTGATGATGAAGACCACAGATGGACACCGGAACTACTCAATAATATCTAAGTATTTCACGGGTTGCGATTTGATTACTTTAATATGGTTGCTAAGCAATTTATGCTCGCCACGATGTGAATGGTAATATGGAGCTGATGGTGGACCAGGAGAACTCCTCAACAATTAACTTCCCTGCATCGGGAAAAGCAATATTTTGTAAAAGGCGATGAGCATGTTGACCCTGGCTTTTGTAACTTAGATAAATTATAAGCAGACATAAAAACTTTTTAACAAAAATACAACCGACTTCCAAAAGAAACACTACAAAGTGAAAAATAACTTTAATTTCGGAAGTCGGTGGTAAAAAACGTAAATACAAAACCAAAGACACCGACTTCCGAAATTAAAGTTATTTTTCACTTTGTAGTGTTTCTTTTGGAAGTCGGTTGTATTTTTGTTAAAAAGTTTTTTTTCAATAATAGATGCACTTTGTTCAATTTCCATATTTTAAACACTTTACACGAATTTTACGAATACACAGCAGTGTGGCTACTACACAGACGGTCGAGCCATCAGCTGTCCATCCATCCATCCATACATCCACGTCCACATCCACCATCCACCCATCCACCCATCCACTCATCCACCCATCCATCCATCCATCCATCCATCCATCCATTGTCGTGTGTCACTTGGTTCACTTTGGTTGGCGCCACCGTAGAAAGAGAGGGGGATGCTTACCCCCTTATTCATAAAACTTATCAAACCTATTTTAGTTAAAATGGGGTTCGTCTCTTTCTTACACACAGAAATGACAACGTGACAGATAAAGACAAACGTTCTATAAACCTATTTTAGCTAAAATAAAGATAAAATAGGATTATGAATAAGAGGGTTAGTAGTTAGGAGTAGTAGTTCTCCCCTGTGTAGTCTCTCCTGACGGTCACGTGTCCTGACGCGATGTCCTGACGCGAGTTTAACATTTTTTACCCATTACAAAAAAGCGTGGAACGCTGCTAAAGAAGTTTACACTTCAAAAAAATACGTGTTGCACTCGGGGACTGCCGCGGTAAAGCTATTGCATAGCATTTTTTATCAACTTGTGCGAGTTTCGTACAGTCTACACGCATACGTCTAGTCGCACGCACACAAACACCGTGCCGAAGTCTGCGCAACTGAAACGACGTTAGGCGATGCACGGCTTTCAACGCCGTACCGCTGTGCCGGTCGGAGGGGGGGTGTTAGGTTTATTTTCGTTACGGAATTTCTTCATTCGGTCGCCGCGCTCAAAGCCCGCGATAAAAGCTATGCAATAGCTTAACAATTATTGAAAAAAATCAAAGTAATTTAAAGTTACGAAACAGGCTGTGTAATGTACTCTGGTCTGTCCATTTGAAGAAACAGCCATTAGTTTAACAGCGGTCCAGAGAATATTTTTGTGTACGAGGCATGTATAAATGACGACAGTGACAAAAAATATGGGACATTGGAAGCAAAGTCACGCGGGGAGCGGGACACGTGAGTGGTTAAAGAACCAGAGTTACTGACATTGCTTGTAGAGTAAGCAATCTGAAGTGGCAGTGGGCTGGCCATGTCTGTCGAAGGACCGACGACCGGTGGAGCAGACGAGACCAGCATAGCTATTAACAAACACTCGATACGCTTCCGTATCGTATCGAACATTAATAATTGTTATCGTAGGAGTCTTCTAAACGCTGTTCACAAGTCCAAAACCCGAAAATTTTGTCAGTTTAAATCAAATAGACGCCCGCTATTCTTCCAACAGCTATTTGCTGTTGAGGGGAAGTCAAATCAGGTTATCGAAATGTCAGGTTTTCGATACGATAGCCTGTCGTATGGTTGTGAATCAGGGCTCTGGAGTGGAGACCGCGTATCGGAAAGCGTAGTGTGGGACGCCCCCCAGCTAGATGGACGGACAGCCTAAAGAAGGCGGCTGGGGAAGACTGGATGCGGAAGGCGGAGGACAGGGTGTTGTGGCGCAGTCTGGGAGAGGTCTATGTCCAGCAGTGGACTGTGATAGGCTGAGTTGATTCCTTCTTAATTCTATACCTATACCTTTGGAAACCTGCTAAACGTTAACCTATGTCATGGTCGCATGTATTATACATATCCCAGTTATACAGGGAAACCTATAATTGGCCATAATAACTGTAACACGCATATTTTGTAAAATATTTTATGTATCGCTGTTGGTTACCTAAATAAATAAATAAAATAAAATGACTGTTTTATGTTAAAGTAAAATAACTTAATGGTTTTAAAGTCGTCAAAATTCGCATTGCCTATCCCTATAGCATAATCAGCCTATAATTTCCCCACTGCTGGGACAGAGGTCACTTTTTAGTTTGCAAATTGCTCTGAAAAACGTCTTGGGATTATATTCTGTAATGTTGTGCATGTACTATACATATTCTATACATACATACAAATAAATAAAATTGGAGTGTCTGTTTGTAATATTAAAATAACCGCTTTTTACTAAATGCATATGGATGTATACACGGACAACAAAAATTTGTAAAAAAAATCTGTTTGTACCGGCTAATCTCTGAAACGGCTGGAACGATTTTGACGGGACTTTCACTGCCAGATAGCAGATGTACCTAATATGGAGTAACGTGAGCTACTTTTATTTTAGAAAAAAAAATAGTGTCCTACGCAAAAAACATCTTAAATGAATAAATATATCCAATTAGTCTCACCCAAAACATCAGATCCCCTCCACATGAACTCCATCCTGTCTTCCTCAATCATGGCTTCTCTTTCCTTGTGGTCTACGCGACCTGTACAAACAAATGAAAGTTAAGATATTGATCTGAAGGCCAATTTTCGTAATTAAAAACATTCAAAATCTAGTCGCAATCTCATCTCGGCGACAATCAATGTCAAAAACTTGTCAAAAATTTAGGGGAATTAGATGTAGGTACTTGTATTTTTGACAGATTGAGACTGATAATGGTGCCGATTTTGTTGTTCACAAACTAAAGTAAATTTAAGTTCAGTGCATCTTTTTCTTTCTATTTCATTAAGAAAAGGACAGAAGATAAATTTTAGTTTAGTCCTGTCAAATTAACACTTTCGCGGACAGTCTCAATTTAAATCGTGTTCTAGAATGACACAACAAATTGCCATACAAATATATTTGACGTTTAAATACGTTGTGTTGTATGATATTAGATGTTTAAAAGACAATATGACAGAAACGTCTTATCACGTCATCGTTTGAATGTACTTTAGCAGAGGTTTTTGACGATTTCTGGCAGTAACAAATACGAGAAAACTACCAGATGGATACATCTGGTCGAGAAGGAGATATCCTTGAAGGTTAAAATCTTAGTCATGTCCAAAGTAGCCATCACGATAAAAAAAAACATCAAAATCATAAGTCATTTATTCAAATTAGGCTGAGAATCAGCACTTTTTAAATGTCAAAATTACATAAGACAGTCCCCCAAAACGCCGCCCTTCACCACTGTCTAGTGCTTTCGCTGGGAAGAAAAAGTGGCGCAACAAACTCCTCAGCAGATCCTGGAATGGGTCCACCTCGGTTGAGTCATCGGAATCTTCAAAAATTCTCATCAGATTTCTCTTGCGCTTATCCATCTAAAACAAACAAAATAACTCATGACATACAATTTTCATACAATAGAGTTATAATTGAATTACTTAGTTTACAACCTATTGATAATAAGATAATAGCATAATCTAAATACTTACGATGTTTATTTGTCTGAAAATATTACGACTCGCCAATCCCGCGCTGATGGAACGCGCGAACCTCGCTACCGTGACACTGCCGCACTGAGTGTAGGGACGCGAGAGGCGCGAGGGACGTATAACCACGTTGTGCCTATCTGTGTAGTGTCGCTGCACATTATCAACAGCACATTTTTAAAACGGTTAAAAATAAAGTTCACGTGACGGTAAAGTTTTGAGTTTTCGATATGTTGTGACACAAGGTACAATATACCGAATTTTTGCTTTAAAATTCAACGGGCATCAACGTCCTGCCGTAAATAATATTTTGTTTTTGAACGTCATCATACGTTGTGCCGTATCAAAATCTCAAATCATGACGTACAGTTGCGTTCTGTCCGCGGAAGTGTTAATCAGCGCCTGACGTAAATTGACGTAATTTTAGTAGCCAACTTGTATGGAGTAATGTCGGGAGCTGATTAACCGATCAAGCGTCGCGGTTCGCCGATCGGCGACGAAACCAATATAAAATCAATTGTGTCTCATTAGCGGAGCTTGACAGATTAATTTGACAGGACTAAACTAAAATATAATCTTCTGTCCTTTTCTTGATGAAATAGAAAGAAAAAGATACACTAACTTAAATTTAGTTTAGTTTGTGAACAAGGGAATCGGCGCCACCAATGTTCTTAAAATTACGAGAATTGCCTGTCTGATGTTAAACTGTGGCGACATGTGGAGGCACTTTTGAACGAGTTAAATTGATTTTATAACAAACCACAAATCAATAAATATTCCACCTGATACAAGGATTTGACACGACTGACAGCTCACATCAAGTTTACACACTACGGACGGCTCAGTTCACCCAAGCTTTCACGGTGAGATTTTTATACAGTGAAACTGTGCAGACATGGTGAGTATCGATATCGAAACATGACAGTGAAAATAAAAAAGATTTAGTGGTTTTTAGGGGTCTACGAGCGCTGAACGTAGTGTTATTACTTGATAATAGATAGTAGGTACTCACGAGTTGAGAAAATAAATGTTTTATCGTGTTTTGATATTGATACTCATCATAATTGCAGTTTCGCTAGCATTTTATACAGGGTGAAATTGAACACATGCGACAAATCGAAATGGGAGATTGTACTCATTATTATGAACAACTTTTACTATGGGACCAAACCTGAAATCGCGAAAAAAAAATCAGCTGTTCCCTACATTTATGTTCGCATAACTCATCAAAATGTAGGGAACAGCTGATTTTTTTTTCGCGATTTCAGGTTTGGTCCCATAGTAAAAGTTGTTCATAATAATGAGTACAATCTCCCATTTCGATTTGTCGCATGTGTTCAATTTCACCCTGTATAGATGATTCCGAATAAAACTCTCATTTTGTGAATAGAGTATTGAGGTACCTGGATCTTTTGATTCAGGTACCTCAATACTTAATTCAATTAAAGTCTGTGAAGTTTACACGAAAAAAAATATTGATATTTCAAGTGAATACAATAACTGCGGTCAACGACCCCACTAAAAAAGAATCACCAAATTATATATTTTTGTTTTAATTTAATAATTATGTTCAAATATCAATAATACCCATCACGTTGAGTTTCGATAGCTAATTTAATTTGACACTTCTACGGTGTCATAGACCGGCTGGAGTGGAAGTGTAAACATAATGTACGCCTTTGTAATTTCTAATGTGATGACATTATCGTTTCCGACATCCACGCGGGCCATGCCGCGGGCAAAAGCAAGCTTAATTATAAAAGACTAGCTTCTACCTGCGACTTCGTCCACATTTCCTGTTCCCCCGACCCACCCCGTCGCAACGCATCACCTACCCGCACCATCACTTCGCTTTCGCTTAGCGTTCTGTCTGACTTTTAATCTTTTCGCTCGGCACCTAAGAGACATAGCGTGATGTTAAATAGCCGGGATCCCTTCTTTTCGCATAATGTTCTTTGTCCTAATATACTTCGGCATAACGATTTTGGCACAATTTGTTTTGGCATAATAATACTTCGGCATAATTTTTTTAGGCATACATTTTATGTTGGCATAATCATCTTAAAGACTAATTTGTTTCTGCATAAATTTGATTCGCATAACGTTAGTAGGCCTAATGACTATTAGCATAACGTTAGTAGGCCTAATGACTATTAGCATAATAATTTATACATAACATTACGTAACTTAAACGATTTTTCAATCGCGAGATAACTTTTATCTGAAGAATATATTAGATGTTTTGACAGTTTTTGTATAAAAAAATATGTCAATCAGTTAACTTCTATTATGAGAAATAAATATGGCGGTTATTCCTCAGATAGAAGTTAACTGATTGAAACGGGAACACCCAAATACTCCGAAATATTTTATTCCGAATTTCGATGTTCCGATTTTCAAAAGTCCGAATTTCATAATACCTAAGAATCATAATGTCTATTATTAAAAATCACGAAATTTATTTTACCGAAAGTCATAAATGCGACTTGTTTGTTTTCCGATTTTCATATATTCGAAGAATCAAATGCTCGATGGGTTCGCGGTCCGAAAAACGACATTCCGATTTTCAATACTCCGAATTATTTCCGTTACCGTTACCGCACCCGAACTCAACGAACGCAATAGACGACGTAGCATGCAAGAGCGAGCGAAGGGCACTCCGAGGTTCGGTTTGGTTAGGTTACTTTAAACCCTTTACACAGAAATAGGGGCCCCGCGAAGCGGGGCTCCGTCGACATAGGATGCAAGAGCGAGCGCTTGAATGCTGCATGCATGCTTGCATGCTGCATGCTTGCTTGTTTGCTGCATGCTTGCTTGCATGCTGTATGCTTGCTTGCTTCGTGCTTCCTACAGCGAAAAAATAAAAATATGTTTTAATATCATTATGCGTAAATAAATTTATGCTTTAGGATATTATGCTTAAAAAAGTTATGCTTTAGAACTTTATGCTTAATAAATTTATGCTTTACAATATTATGCTTAATCATTATTATGGTTAGAGAAATTATGCTTAAAAAAATTATGCGTAAGCTGTTATGCGTAATTATATTATGCAAAAATATAATTATGCCAAACAAAATTATGCTAAGTTATATTAGGTCTTAAAATTTTATGCAAATGGATAGGGAACCTAAATAGCCTATAGTATTCCTCAAGAATTGGGCTATCAAATGCAAAAATAATTTTTCGAATCCGACTGGTAGTTCCGGAGATTACCCCTACAAACAAACAGACAAATTTTACCTTTTTATAATATTATTATTAGTATTAGTATAGATACTAAAGATAATCTGTTAATATACATGTATTAATTTATAATGATTATAATTTATAATGACGTGCTAAATCAACATTAAAACTAATTAATAAACCTTGATTAATTAATTGATTATGCACACCTAACTACCCACAAAACTGCAAGTTCGTATGACGCATTCGCTATAATTATTTAATATTTGAGGCCAAATTCTAACATAGACAGTTGTACCTATTGATGATTCTAATGATTATAATTTTGTAATAATTTTGTTAATATACACCGTGTTCCGGACGATATACATAAACTTCGACCAGATCTTCAGACTATGGAAATATGCATTTTTCATTATGGACACATTAATAAATTCTTATTTTTTGTTAATTTTCATATAAACTAAATACCTTGACGTAAATCGTCTGACATGCATGCCTCTTTATCCGAATTGGCAACGATGACGTATTTTCATTCATAAGCTTTGGCAGGCTGCAACTTGTCAAAACTGAGTTAAGACCCTTTTTTACTGCATAGCTCAATTACATTTCACTAAATGAAATCACAAATAACTTTGTAACGAAGCCTTTTTAAGTACTGCTCCCTTTGTTAGATTTAATTTGTAAAAGCTATAGAAGCGTTTGTCAAAGTTTATGGATATCGTGAAGAACACGTTGTTACGGTCGCCAATCATATTTTGATCAATATACAGCCTGATACTGATCTGCAAATTGCAAAACAACTTAAGAAAAATTGAATTTCGCGGGCTATCCATAATATTGCGTAATTTCGTCCCTCAAGCAAATAATTATTTAAATGATCACATCGACCGGCAAAAGACATGAAATCAATCTGCCTACTCAATAAAAAAAGTTTTGACAGCTGTCATGAGGCCAAGGTCGAAGCAGTTCGTGATTTTTTTTAATTTTTTTCCTACGCATTTATGACACAAGCGTGTTTGTTTTTGACAGTTGATATGATGACAAAGGTCATAGGAAATTGAGCCAATTTGTTTTTTTAGGCGTATAAATTGCTTATTTTCCGTTTGATCAATTCGTGCTACTGAAATTGGATGCCTACTTTATTGTGGTACCTACTTAGTAGAGCTTTTTTAATATGTACAGTCAACAAAAGAGACAAGTATGCAGGATCGTCGGATATAGTTGAAGTTTAGTAAGAAATCGATGGATGTTCTCGGATAAAATTTAATTTAATTAATAGAAAACAAACAGCACATTTATCCATCATCATTCATCATTTTCATCATCATTTTTTTATCATTTATATATTTTTTTATTTCAGTCGACAGCATCCATCGGTTTCTTACTAAACTTCATCTATATCCGACGACCCTGCATACTTATCTCTTTTGCTGACTGTACACAGGGTCAGATTAAAATGAGCTAGCAAAACTCCGCGACGTCGGTATCGACATTTAAACATGAAAACAAAAAAAATAATTAATTTAATGATGTCTTTTATTGCATCATGGACCGCAGTTTATGAAGACACTTGAAATTTCATTTTTTTTTAATGTGAACTTCACAGACGTGATGAGTGTCGATATCTCATCATAAACATAATCAGCCTATAATGTTCCCACTGCTGGGACACAGGCCTCCTCTCTGTGAGAGGGAGTGGACCGTAATCCACCATGCGGGCCCAGTGCGGGTTGGTAGAAAGAAAAAAGAAATAAAGAGAATTCATTTATTTAACACAGACTAAAAGACACAATAAACCAGATACATCAGATAAAAAAAAAAAACAAATAAAAAAAGCGTACAGTCCGATGTAAGTACCTAATTAGCAGGAAAGTGTGCCTCACGGCTGCGCCAAAAAGGCACAGTTCAGCAATAATGCCAGACAACTAGTGCCTGACGCTGGTTTTCAACTGGACCTGATGTGTGAGGACACACACTGATGTGTGATGTGTGTGGTAGATGTCACATGTCTTCGAATTTCCGAAACGGTTTGACCGATTTTTTTGAAATTGTTTGTGTATACTTTGTAGGTTTGAGAATAGGTCGACAGGTCGTAGGCAATTTTTTTTTGCAAAAGATCGTTTACGGGGTCAACTAGTTAGTACAGGGTCCCATTAAAATAGATGGACAAATTTTAACACAGCGCTCAGTAGGTACGTCTATCCAAAGATATCCAAGCAAAAAAAAACACTGATTAAATTGATTATATTTTGACTGAAAATAATAAATTGCCCGCACATTATTGTATTTTCGTTAGCTGATTATTTTTCTTGTAAGTATCTAATGAATTTTTCTTATATATTTTTTTACCATCGTCCTTATTTTGGTGGTCTGAATAATTTCGAAAAGTTTGTCCATCTATTTTAATGGGACTTTATACACCGTGTTCTTCACGATATCCATAAACTTTGTGAAACGCATGAACTACAGCTTTTACAAATTAAATCTAACAAAGGAAGTAGTACTTAAAAAGGCTTCGTTACAACGATATTTGTAATTTCATTTAGTGAAATTTAATTGAGCTATGCAGTAAGAAAGGGTCTTAACTCAGTTTCGACAAGTTGCAGCCCGCCAAATCTTATGAATACGTCATCGTTGCCAATTCGGATAAAGAGGCATGCATATCGGGCGATTTACTTCAAGGTATTTAGTTTATATGAAAATTAACAAAAAATAAAAATTCACTAATGTGTCCATAATGAAAAATGCTTATTTCCATGGTCTGAACATCTGGTCGAAGTTTGTATATCGTCCGGAACACGGTGTATATGTAATTGTATACTGTAGATAAAGATTACGGTGAGCAGGACTTACCTATGAATAGGCCATCGTACCCCATCTGTGCGAGCAGGGAGACTTGTTCTCTGGTGTGTCCGTATGTGTCTATCTGCCACGCTGCTTTCGGCTTGCCACAGGGGCCTAGAGTGTCATTTAGTTTTCTGAAAACAAAAGGCTTTATGAGAACCTGCGTTTGGAGAAGGTCTATAAGATAGGACAGGGCAAGTGGTGCTGCGGATACTCTCTCGCTTCCGGACGTGGTCCAGTCCATGGTCGGAAGTGAGAGCGCGTGGGACGCTGTCTCCTCCTTCTGCGAAGAAGTGATGGTCGCGAAGGAGGTGGCGGAAAGGGAGAGGGAGGATACATCCTCCCTTGTAATCCTTAGTAGACGCACCGGGCGCCGGAGGACACGGAACGATCTCCGGCCGCCTTAGGGTGAGGCCTGCAGGCAACAGACTTGGGGAGTTTGTTGCCTGAACAGTGAAAGGTCCGAGACGGCGGCGCGGCGTGTTCCGCGCGCGCCTCTCTCTAGAGGAACTGTGGCTGTTTGTGGCCGCTGAAGGTGACGGGGTCCGCATGAATTCAAGCGGGCCAACACCTGGCCGGGGGAGCGTGACGAATTGCGCAAGCACTCCAGAACCACGGCAAAAGGTAGCAGCAGGACACCGTGTGGTTTTAATCAGTATGAGTCTGACAGACCCCTCCACCCACCTCAGGGTGGTGGACATCCATGAGGATTTCCACACGATAAAAAAAGGGCAAGTACCTACGGCTGAATTTCAAAGTGAAATTAAAATAGTTATTCCGTACCTACCTAAATAGATTTTGTCGGAATAACTATTTCACGCCTTGTTTAAAAAAAAAAAATGAGCTATAGATGGAGTCAACGCTTCCAATCTGAAGAAGAATCCCCTGAGAAGAATTAGCGATACAAACAGAACTCAGCCGTCAAGGTTTTTTTTTTAAAGTCCAGCACATTCAATGTATTTTTGTGTTTCGTGGAAAAGTAACACTTGGGTATGGAATTTCTTGCGTTTCTCAGAGATTTTCTCTAATATTTAAAAGATTAATTTTAATTCTAGAAAAGCATGCACAACATTTTGTAGGATTTGCAAATAAAATCAATTGCGTAGATTTTCAATTAAAAGTACCAATTTAATTAACAACTGGATATTTTATCCATACTAATATTATAAATTCGAAAGTAACTTTGTCTGTCTGTCTGTATGTTACCTTTTCACGCCTAAACCACTAAACGGATTTAGATGAAATTTGGCAGAGAGATAGATTGCATCCCGTGGAAGGACATAGGATAGTTTTGATCCCAGAAATCATACCTTAAGGGGGTGAAAAGGGGGGTGGAAGTTTGTATGGGAAATCAATAACCGCTGAACCGATTTAGATGAAATTTGGTACAGAGATAGTTTGAGTTATGGGGAAGGATATAGAATAGGTTTTATCCCCGAAATTATCCCTTAAGGGTGGAAAAAGGGGGGTGGAGATTTGTAAAGGGAATCAATACAGGAGGAGGAAAATGACGATGAACTTACCTCAGCCCCCAAGTGTACTGGTCAATAATATGCAGGTAATCAGGAGTAGCCTCGTCATTGTGGACCCAGCCGCCACCAGCGAACTCCAGCCGGCCTTCCTGCACCAGGGTTCTGAAGGTGGCTCTGGTTGTAGGACGTTGTTCTTTCCACCAGCGCCAGAAGTAAGCCGTCTCGGAGAAGGTGAACCTTTAAATAGGAAGTGTATGTGAGGTCACATGCCAAATCTCAAGAGAAGAGATTTGGCATTTGCAAAAATTTTCTTTTTTACCCGATTACGGCGAAGCAAAATCATAACCCTCCTTGGGTTATGATTTTGCCCGGTATGTATGTATGTAAGTATGTATGTATGTATGTTCATCTGTTCCCTCATAACTTCTAAACTCCTTGTAATAATTGGATAAATGAGGTATCGTTGGAAGCGTCTTAAGCGTCCGCTGGTTATAGGCTATGTGACGTCACATTAAATTGAATAAGGCGCCCTCTAGCGGACCAAATCATGATCTAAAAAAAAATTTTTTTAATCATGCCTTGTTAGGTATCAAATGAAAGGGCTTAATTAGCACATTTCAAAAATATAAATATTATTACTGATATTTACAAAATAATTAAATAAAAAATAAGTTTAAAAACTAAAACCCGACTACTGAAAATGATGATACAAGTACCGCACATAGCTTTGTATGTTAGTACATGCCGCTGTACTAGGTAACATACAAAGCTATGGTAGCATGCGACTACGGGAAGGTACTTGTTTCATCGTTTTCAGTAGTCGGGTTTTAGTTTTTAAACTTATTTTTTTAACGATAGCTGAACACGATAACTATATGTATACTTACTTAGTTATCGTAATATTATGTAGGAAAATCGAACACATGTAATCTTTATGTACCTATATGATAAACTAGCTGTGCCCCGCGGTTTCACCCGCATAAGACTCGAAACCGTGGTAATATAATTTTGTCATGTGCCAAATTTTATACAGATCCGTTCGGCCGTTTTAGTGTGAAAACGTAACAAACAAACATCATCATCATCATCATTTCAGCCGAACGACGTCCACTGCTGGACATAGGCCTCCCCCAAGCACCTCCACTTTGACCGATTTTTAACCGACTTCAAAAAAAGGAGGAGGTTCTCAATTCGTCGGAATATTTTTTTTTTATGTATGTTCCCCGATTTCTCGAAGACGCCTGGACCGATTTGGAAAATTTTTCTTTTGTTGGAAAGGGTATACTTCCCAAATGGTCCCATGAAAATTTTATCGAAATCGGACAAGCGGTTTTTGAAAAATCAACAAAAATCTAAAAATTTATCTACATTGTCTACATTAACGATCTTTTTGTTTACTTTTTTGTGGGGTAGTTACAGCTAAAAAGTGAAAAATAAAAACTTTTTTACAAAAAAAACAACCGACAAAAAAAACACTACAAAGTGATAAATAATCACTTTGTAGTGTTTTTTTTTAAGTCGGATGTTTTTTTTTTTTGTAAAAAAGTTTTTGTGCTTCTCGCATCCAACGCCTGACGAAAATTGACGTAATTTTAGTAGACAAATTTTTAATCACATCTAAACTTGTATGGAGTAGGGTCGGGCGCTGATTAATTTGACAGGAGTAAACTAAACTTTATTTTCTGTCCTTTTCTTAATGAAATAGAAAGAAAAAGATGCACCGAACTTTTTCGTTTAGTTTGTGAACAAGGGAATCGGCACCATTGTCATGATCATGGTACAATTATATACTTCGCCTGGTATTCTCTTCCCACGATGGCCCTTGTCTACGTCACGATAAGTGTTGCCATTGATTGTCCTATTCAGTAAATTTAGGGACTTACTCATTTATTTAATACAAATAAAATAAATTACTAACTAGCTTAACTATTTAGTAACTCGTGTGATTCATCTATTTAGTTTTAAATTGATTAAACTATTGAATTATTAGTTCATAATTGCTTTGTTAAGTTAAAAAATGCATTTTGCTAAGGTAATTCAATTTTACACAGTGGCCACACACCGAATTGACAAGTGTCATACTGTCAGCTCACCATTTCATCGCTATCGTCGTGTCGCTCATACCTATAGCGTTGTTTCGCTCGGTAAGCAAAATACTGTGGTTCCCAAACATTGTTAACTGTGAAAAGGAAACCAGTGTAACCTTTGAAAGATACGCAAGAAAAAAAATGGTTATTTGTTCCATACTAAACTGTAAAAACAGAAGTAAAAAAGGCGGTGTAATAAGGTTAGATTGGTTTGGAAAAAATCGGTGTCCCGTGTCCGGGTCTTTTACGATCAAGCACACTAGCCTAATATAACGGCGGATTGAGAGGGACTTTATCCTGAGACGATCGGGATGTGCCCAAATAACCCGATGGAGTTTTTAATATAAGTCCAGTAGAGGCAGAATCCTGTGAGTATTCAACCATTTGCTTTATTCTTGCTGGATAGCCTATAGCCTGGGTCTCTTGCATGTGTGTTCTGACACGAGGACGTTGTTACAGGTCTGGCTTGTTATGCTAGCCTTCTATATGATTGGTGCTATGCGCGGTTAAATTGATGCTTGGTGTTGCGCCGTTGTGTGATGATTTGGAATTCATCAGAGCGCAGGGGGCTGTAAGGTTATTTTATTTTATTTTTATTTATTTGGGACAAAAAACAGTTATGCGTTACAACATAAATAGTTAGCTTAGGTATAATATTAAACAAACGCACAACCCACACTATTGTCCACGGAATCATATCGATTTTAAAAGAAATAAGGAAACGGACGTATACAGAAAGGGACAGTAAAAAAATAAACAAAAATCTGAAAAGTCACACAAACCAACTCAAGACAGCACTCCCCGTCCAGATTTAGTTCGTAGTCACCAATCAGATCACACCATAACGTCAGCAAGAAGCAGTCATCGTTAAGGATGACCAGAAAGTAAATCAATAGCAATTTTTCTAAATTTGTTCTGGTTATCCCTTGCAGTGTGATCATCCGACGTTCAGGAAGGCCTTACTTAGCCGAATCCCGGTGATGAGGGAAGTTCGCCACTCCAGGTAACGAAAGCGATCATCTAGTCCGTAGGCCGCGTTCGCGTGTGCTCTCCTGTGAGCGAAGCCAAGGACCGAAGATCCGTCAACTGACTGAGTTCAGTAGTTATAGTATAGTTCAAATAGAAACCATCATCAGCTTGTTTCCAATTAATTTCTGTAAACTACTCAAGGGCCGGGTATTATTTTTATCTTTTCCCCACTAAAAAAGTTTGAGAACCGCTTCGCAACTGATGACGTATTACCGGGCCCATCACGTGACCCAGCTGTCACGGGAAGAGAATACCATGTATTGTTATACCATGGTCATGATAAGGGGACTACATGACCTAAAGCGCGGTCACTGTCGGACTGCATAGAAAAGAAAGAGAAGCGCGATGACACAACGCTGGTAATTTATTGCAAATATGAAGCAATTACTCGTATCTATTTACACAAACTATTTAATAATAAATAATAATCCATCACTGAATGCAGTTTGGCATTAGAAAGGTATATTTTTAATTATATTTAAAATTGTTAATGAAGGAATAAACTGCTTTTAAAGACAATTAAGAGGTGTATTTGAAAATTTTTTTGATGCATTAATGTACCTATATACTTAATTATGATTTGCGTTTCATCACTGTATTCAAATAAGACTTAAAAATATAATATTACGCTTAAAGAGATATGCTGCTTTAAAAATCAAATTTTTTTACTGTTTTCTGAAACCGCCGCCTTAAGGTGCCATTAGTCGATATTTTTTCCATACACATTTCGGGAGAGTATTACTCCACTGTTTGACTTTGTGCATGCAAAGTCAAACATGGTATCGTTTTGTCTTATTATACGTTTTGTGTATACGGAAACAGAATAGTAAAACAAAAAGCCATTAAAAAGTTATGAGCCAACAAAGATTCGTTTTTCTTGCTATTTTCAACGTAACTTTGGGTGTAAATAAGTAATAAAAGAACTGTAAAATCTTCAAAACCAAGTCCGTACCGACAAAGCTCAGTTATTGAAGAGTTCAATAAACTTTATTTGTAATAGGTTTAAGCAGCAGTTTTTTTATAAAACTCGATTTTCCAAAGCACTTTCGAAGTTTTTTACGCGCCTATCAGTTTCGAACGGTGTTTCTGTGCGTGAGAACTAGACGTTGTGCGTGTAGACTAGCTTCTAACTGCTCATTACTGATACTAGCTCTATCAGACACGAAGCCAGGTGAGACAGCGTGCTTTATGGCCATGACCACCAGTGAGTTCGAGCTCGCGACTAGTTTACTCTTAAGGTGCCACTATTCGATATTTTTTCCATACAAATTTCGGGAGAGTATTACTCCACTGTTTGACATTGTACATCCAAAGTTAAACATTGTATCGTTTTGTCTAATTATTAATTGTGTCTGTACGGAAGCAGAATTGTAAAATAACAAGCCATTAATAAGTTATGAGCCAACAAACATTCGTTTTTCTTGCTATTTTCAACGTAACTTTGGGTGTAAATAAGTAATAAAAGAACTGTAAAATCTTCAAAACCAAGTCCGTACCGACAAAGCTCAGTTATTGAAGAGTTCAATAAACTTTATTTGTAATAGGTTTAAGCAGCAGTTTTTTTATAAAACTCGATTTTCCAAAGCACTTTCGAAGTTTTTTACGCGCCTATCAGTTTCGAACGGTGTTTCTGTGCGTGAGAACTAGACGTTGTGCGTGTAGACTAGCGTCTAAGGGTCAAATCACACCGAGATGGCAGCGAAGCGGCGAGCAGTTTCAGTGTCATATAATTTTAAACTTTATCTTCATTACTATAATACATAGTATCGCTTGAGAAACTTGAAAGGCCGCGCGACCGCCCGCGGCGCCTCGAGCACTCCGACGACTCAAGTTTCTCAAGCGATACTATGTATTATTGTAATGAAGATAAAGTTTAAAATTATATGACACTGAAACTGCTCGCCGCTTCGCTGCCATCTCGGTGTGATTTGACTCTAACTGCTCATTACTGATACTATCTCCGTCAGACACGAAGCCAGGTGAGACAGCGTGCTTTTTGGCCATGACCACCAGTGAGTTCGAGCTCGCGACTAGTTTACTCTTAAGGAACTTACTTCCGCTTCTTGTCATGTAACAGCTCCGACAGTACGGAGTGGTAGATCAGCTGTACATTAGCGTTGCTTACTGTCATTTTAGCTGTAACAAAGAAAACATTATGAAGGCTTTCTGCTCCAAAACTTGACTGAGCATAGTCGGGTTAAACTGTGTGTTGTAAGTTTCATGTGTCAGGGGTCGAACCTATTGCCCTCAATCGGGCACAAATCCAGACTCGGGGCTGCTACTGAGAAAAAAAAATGTGTAGGATAATTATGTTACTTCATAATCAGCCTATAATGTTCAAAATGCTGGGACACAGGCCTCCTCTTGGTGAGAGGGAGTGGGCCGTAATCCACTACGCGGGCCCAGTGCGGGTTGGCAGATGTCACATGTCTTAGAATTTTTGGTTCTAGGACATGCCGGTTTCCTCACGACGTTTTCCTTCACCGTTTTATTTATTTATTTATCCATTTATTTCAGGCATCAAGGCCCATATAAAACACATAAAATACAATATTATTATAATTTAAAAATACTATAAATACATACATCATTATAATTACACTAAGAAACTAACTAAACACGAAGTGTCGGCGTCGTGTTTCGCTGACTGGTGTCATGTAGCCGACCACGAAACCGGCGGTGCACAACACCCTTCGGCCAGAAATCTTCTTTGAGGAACTTCTCGAGATGATTTATTTATTATTTATTTATATATACTTTATTGTACACCACAAAAATACATAACATGAAATAAACACATTAAACACTACAAAATATACAATGGGCGTCCTTATCGCTTTCTGCGATCTCTTCCAGGCAACCTTGGAATGGACAGTGATTTCCCTGGACATAAAATGGGGCTGTTGTTGGTGCAAATACACACATCAAAAGTGTCTAGGGATCAACATATATTTTTGCAATAACTTTTCTCCTGATTGATATTAATTAAAATTTTCTTTAAGGATTCATCAAATAAAGTGTTTTCGTTTGTCACAGTAACGATAAACCAAGTCACCTTTGCATTAATAAAGAAATTTGCCATTTTCCTAATAAAGGGATTTTTGACATTTGAACCACTAACACAAAAGTTCGAAAAAAAGACTGAAATAACAGTTTTCTTTAAAATTTTATTGGGTAACTTAAACAATTAATAATCCGTGTTTCTACCGCGAACACTAACAACACAAGAACATCGGTTTGGCATACTCAAAATGAGTTCATCCAAATCACGCTGTGGAATGGCCGCCCATGTTCGTTGCAACAACAAAAAAAGGTCTTCCTGCGACTGGATACCCTCCATATTCGGCAGAGCTCTTCTCTGTAGCATATCCCATGCATGCTCAATCGGGTTCAAGTCTGGCGACTGAGCAGGCCAGGGCAGGACATTGATGTTAGCTGCGGCGAGAGTCTGTCTTACAACTTTTGCGGTGTGCGGTCGTGCATTATCATGCATTAACTGAAATAAGGGACCGATTTGCACTTGTAGAGGAACGATGACGTCTGATACAATCGTCTCAGCATAAATTTGAGCGTTGAGGTTGCCTCTGATCCAAATCAACTCAGTTCTTCCGCCGATCCAAATACCCGCCCATACCATGATGATTCCACCACTATAAGGATGGACTTCCTGGCAGGATTTTAATCGCTGTTGGCGTCCAGGGGTTCTCCAGTGTCGTATACGTCTTGTATCCGGTCTCATACCAAAACGAGACTCATCAGAAAAGCACACGAAACGCCATTGTTCTTCTGCCCAATTTCTGTGTTCAAGAGCCCATTGATATCGAATCTTACGATTGTGCATTGCTATAGGTGGTACCCGTAGCGGTCTTCGGGAATGAAGGTTCACTTCATGCAAGCGGTTTCTGACTGTTTGGTCGCTAATTAAGTTCCCTGAAGAGTGATGAAGCCTCACGGCTAACATCATGGCGGTTATTGTTGGAGCTCTTCGAGTTAAGATTTGAATGTATCGGTCTTGTCTCCGTGTGGTGCAGCGATACCGTCCTCCATGGCGCTCAGCCACGGTGCCAGTGCTTCGGTAACGTGTCCAAAGTCGACTGATAACACTCTGACTTGTATTCAGAGCTAAAGCCACAGTACGTTGCCGGGAACCAGCTTCTATCATTCCCACGGCTCTGAGCATTTCTTCCCTGCTTAAATGACGTCGCCGCTCCATAATAACGTTGGTTTTAATCAGTAGTAGGGAAACAGTAGCACTAATAATGTCTTCAATGCGTTGTATGTTTTTATAGGGAAAATATTGACAGCTGATTTTCATCTTTTACTCGAATTTGATTCACAGTTCCTGATTCAAATTATGAAATGCACCAAAAAGGATCCATATAAATTTATAAAATCATAAATTTATAACAAAGCCACATCTCAATCTCAAGAAATCCGCATAAAAATGCTTGATCCCTAGACACTTTTGATGTGTGTATTATGTATACAATACAATAAAATAGATACACAGAACACGCACCATGAACGACTTGAAGTTCGTGTTGTGACGCGACTCCAACTTCTCGACCCTCAAACTCCAGTTGGTCTTTACCTAAACGCAAGTACTCCACGAGTGGGTTCTTGAGAGCAGTGATGATGAAATAATTTAAACAAAGTAAAGCGCATGTCTGGGTTCAAAACTACGACCTACAACTCGTAAGTCGCGGCCGTTACCACATGGCCACCACGGCTTTATTTTTTTATGTCACTTACTTCCATAATAATATTCATCGAAGGTCTTCACCCATCCAGCGTCCATGTGAGAGTGAGGGATTAAATGGACGTTCAAAGCTCCATCTCTTGTTTGTGGACATTGCTGAAACAAAAATGTGTACAGTCAACAAAAGGGGTAAGTATGCAGGATCGTCGGATATAAGTAGTTGAAATTTTGTAAGAAACCGATGGATGTTCTAACATGATGACATTACGCCTCATCATCATCATCAGCTTATACCAGTCCACTGCTGGACATAGGCCTCTCCTATTGCACGCCATTCAACTCGATTTTCGGCAACTCTCATCCAGCTGCTACCAGCTATAGAGGTATGAGGAACAGGGTGTAAAGTTCACTCATACTCTATAGAAAAGAGAGGATCCTCCGACCAGAAGGGTGTTGTGTCTGGCGGGCAACTGCCCAATGATTCATGTCGGGGCGTTGTATGTATGCTAGTTGCGCGGTAAACTCTGCTTGCGAGATGCAGGATTTGCGTGACGTCAGTATGACGTGTTGTTCGCATGTGGCGTTGTAGATACCGCTACACCAGCCATCCTGCGAAGATCGTCGTTCCACCTCGTCTGATGGCGTCATTTACCGATTCGCGGTCTCCACTCAAGAACACTTCTACCCCAACGGTCATAGGTTCTACGGCTAATATGGCCGGCCCATTGCCATTTCAGCTTGCTTATTCTGTGAGCTGTGTCGACAAATTTGGTTCTCTGCCGGATCACCTCGTTGTGGATTCGATCCCACAGAGAAAATAGAAATGTTTAGCAAGGTAATATTGTTAGCCGTATACATAACTTGAAGTCCCCCGGTAACTGAGAAGTTCCTAATGAGAACATTAGTATGATGCGTGCCACAAAAGATGAGACTTGACACACCTCGTAGTTTGACTTGCGCAGTACATGATTTTAGGTCTCTTTAGCGGGATGAGGTCTGAGCGCGGGACGGGACCGGACGTTATAGGGGCGGCGGAAAGAGCGCGGGGGGCAGGGTCAAGTCTTATCTTTCGTGGCACTAACTATAATTTGGGTTAAAAGTCACGTAATGACTATAGTAGGCTAAGTGAGAGTAAGAAAACGGTTGACTATAGGCTGAGACGATGACTGAGGTAGCTGCGCGGTGCGGGAGGGGTGTGGTGACGTGATGCGAGAGCTCAGTGATTCGTCAACTTGTAACAACTATCACTCCTCCCGCACCGCGCATCTACCTCAGGCAACGTCTCAGTTAAGCGGTTGGCCTATAGTCTATTCAAGAATAGTTAGATGTGCTTTGCGGGTCACGGGTGTCTGTTGACGAGTAAAGCTTTGGATTCCTAGGAAAACGGTTCCTTCATAATAACAGCCGTCGTAAAAATCTGTCATTTAGTATTTGACATTGAATATCGTTTGGTCCCTTTGTAAAAGCGGGATATTTTTGCTCTGGTTGGGGACAACGGGACAGACAGCCTGAAAGGGGGACTGTCCCGCCCGAAGCGGGACGAATGGTCACCTTATTCATGCAGCATGCAGTTTACACATCTATGAGCTCGTAATGTGATAACCCAGACAATGCTTTAGTGCAAAGGGAACGAATTCGAACATATGAATTCCCTCTCGTAGTTTAGAAGTTGCAGTAAATTGAAACAATACATACCTTATAACCACATTCAATTTTACTTTTCACACTCAAAATATAATTTATCCTTAACAATACAAATATAAGCACATAATAATTATTACTCGTCATTATTTTATTATTTTGTTAAAATCTATTTTCTCTATTAAAACGCATATTCTACATTCGAAAATGGAATCTTATTATTCTTTTCAAAATCATTTTTAGATGTAGAATTATTTTTTATTGAAAATGAAGATTATTATTTTAGAAATAGTTGGAAGGTTTTCCAATTGTTAAAGAAACGTTGGTAAAAGTTCAAAATGGTGGTGTTTCCTGGGTATCTAAAGTAGAACTGTGTTCATGAAGTTGTGCACCTGTAATTGTTGAAATTAGACCGTGTTTACAGTTAGGTTTTGCTCATACTGGAGTGATTTTGTTAGATTATGTAACGTGAAGTCGTTCTAATCTTAATTATTTTTGCGGGGCCTACATGGCCCGAGATCGCACGGAAAACCTCTCTAGGTTTGGAAGGAAAAAGGGGAGGTCTTTGTCCCGCAGTGTGTTAACACGTTCACTGCGGATCACCCAAAATCGGACCGATACGGTGCTTTGTGTTGGTGCGCACGGTCAAAAATATATCTTTCTCGCTGGTGCGGAATGATTATCTTCGGTATTTGTAGGAGTTCGACAAAGACAAATATAGATTTCGGCTCGTGGTTACAAATGTAGGTATTTGGCATTAAAACATCGTGGCGGGCCCTTTTCGACCACCATCGCACTGACGGTGAAAAAGACCCGCTCCCTGCGGCGGCGGGCCTATTGTGGTATATGACCGTTGCCGACCTGTTGCCGCACGGAGCGCGCGCGCATGCTTCGAGCCGCTAGTCAGTGTTGTGCTCTCTACAAGACAGTACCTACGTGTGCGTGTCGTTATTTTATCGACAGGTCAGAAGAATTCTTTCTAAGAGAAGAAATTGTGTACGGTGCTATGAAAAGCTTCGACAGACATTAGAGTGCAAAGAAGCAAAAAAGAAAGTTAAGAAAATTAAAACATTTTGCAACAAATGCAATCAATCCCTTTGCGTGCAGTGTTATAAAGAAAGACACGTTCCAAATTAGTTTACTGTTTCTGTCTGGATTATGTGATTTACTAAATACACACTTTTTTATTTCTTATAATTCTGTTTTATTTTCGATAACCCTATATTTTTGTGTGTCCCATCACTATAAAAAAGTACTTTCTAGTGCGGTATCGGTCGTTATCGGCCTGACACTTTCCTTAGTTGATTTCTCATTTCCTGTTTGTCAGATCCAGGGGCGAAACGAACGTAAAGAAACTGGGTTCAGGATAATTTTAACAGTATAAAAAAAAACAGTGTACATCATGTATTCGCAAAGTTATAGCGCTTTAATCTATCCTAGTGGTGTCAGGTCAAAAAGGACTGATACGCACTGTCTGAAAGGTCGATGGATGTGCATTTCGACCGCCACCGCACCAGATGAAAGTTTATGATTTTTTTGGTAGAGATGCCTATTTGAGCCTGACTTATAAAAGCCTACTAAGTATATACTATTGTAAACGCGATGGTTTGTGAGGATGGATGGATGGATGTTTGTTACTTCTTCACGCAAAAACTGTTGAACGGATTAGGATCCAGATAGTTTATAACCCGGATTAACACGTAGCATAGTTTTATCTCGATTTTCTTACGGGATCGAAACTTATGCGGGTGAAACCGTGGGGCGCTGCTAGTCACACTAATATTATAAAGGCGAAAGTTTGTGAGGCGGGTGTTTGTGTGTGTATGTTTATATGTGTGTTACTTCTTCACGCTAAAATATAGGCTACTTTTTATCCCGATATTCCTACGGGATCGAAACTTATGCGGGTAAAACCGCTGGGCGCAGCTAGTAATAATATATAGGTAATTGTAAGTCTAATTGTAAGCAATTGTAACTATAACTACACAATTGTATTAGGTATGCCTGTGATAATAGTTGTATTTGTTTTAAAATAAATAAATAAAAAACACTTCAAAAATATGAAAGAAATACCTCTAATTTCCCTACAATTTGACAAGTTTTTGATGAGGCTGCGACTAGATTTTGAACGTTTTAAATTACGAGAATTGGATTTCTGATCTCCACAACCCAGATACCCCTTTGTAAGACTGTTCGAGTAGCTATGAATAAAAAAAGGAATTCCCTTTGACCTTTATAAAACGGGATCCCTTCTTTTCGCATAATGTTCTTTTTCCTAATATATTTTGGCATAACTATAATTTGTTTTGCCATAATAATACTTTGCCATATTTTTTTGGCATACAGTTTATGTTGGCATAATTATCTTTAAGGCTAAATTGTTTTGGCATAAATTTAATTCGCATAACACTAAACGACGTCAGGGGCACCCCGAGGTTCGGTTTGGTTAGGTTCTTTTAAACCCTGCAGACAGAAATAGGAGCTCCGCGTAGACCTGACGTCGTTAGTAATAAAACGAGCATGCAAAATTTATGCTTCAAAATGTTATGCTTAATCATTATTATGATTAGAGAAATTATGCTTAAAAAAATTATGCGTAAGCTGTTATGCGTAAATAATATTATGCGAAAATATAATTAGGAGAAACAAAAGTCTGCCAAGTTATATTAGGTCTTAAAATTTTATGCAAATGGATAGGGAACCATATATAGGTACAACAGTGTGAACGAAGTCTATACTCCTTTACCGCCATTTGTATCAGGTTAACAAAACATGCTCCGTTTAACGCGAACAACGAATATCAAACACAGGAATTTCACACGAAAGTACACATATCGTAAACTGATGTACTATCGTAACTAATACCAGCATTTATTTTTTAAATGTCGCAGCATCATGCTGAGATAGGAGCCTTTTGGCCTCGTATAGGAGTTTCTTTTGCATTATTCTTTTTGTTACTGTTTTTTATATCACTTGGTTTTATATTTTTTAAACTCAAACTCAAAGCATTTATTTCAATTAAACCAATTACAGGCACTTTTGAATTGTCAAGAGGTCGGTCAGTTAGAAAGATGAAGCTAGTTGCCCATTCCAAAGCGTAGGTACCTATGGAGAAGAACGGGCAAGAAACTCCATGGACACTCTTTTAAATCAAAATAATATGGTTACAAAGTCTTGGTTACACCATTCATGTTAAAAATTATACATGTGAGAACGATGCAGAACGTTAAAAGCGTCCATAATGAAAAGATGAAAAAAAACAACAATTCAAATATTAAAATGAAATAAGCCATGGCAGCAAAGAGATGACCAGTCCCTACTGATGGCGCACGTTCACGAACATGACGCATGTATTAGCACCATTCAGCTCAACCATTTTGAAGGGAGCTAAATGATCCAACACATTTACTGTGTTTAGTTCAGTTTGTGATCTTCCTGCGCGATTCGCAATAAAAATTTTTCTTTCTTTATGTACTACTTACCCTCTCGGGACAAGGGCATTGTCGTTGGAGACAGAAGATTAACTAATCTACGCTTCGCCGATGACATTGTCCTTTTCTCATCTTCGGCGGCTGAGTTGAGTCTTATGTTGGAACAACTGAGCCACGCCAGCCTCGAGGTCGGACTCGAAATGAATATGACGAAAACGAAATTAATGACAAACAGCACGAAATGCAAAGTGGACATTGGGGGTGTGGAGGTTGAATATGTCCATGAGTACATATACCTCGGCCAAATAGTCTCTTTCCAGGCGAGGCAAGATAAAGAGATTGCTCGACGCACCGAAAACGCCTGGAAGAGCTATTGGTCGATGAAACACCTAATGAAAGGATCACTTCCACATTCCCTAAAAAGAAAACTCATAGACATGTGCATCCTTCCAACCCTCACCTACGGAGCGCAAATGTGGTCGTTAACGAACCGTCAAAAGTCCGCACTCGGGGTCTGCCAGCGAGCAATGGAACGAAGTATTCTTGGAGTCAAACTCACGGACCGCATTCGGAACAGTATACTTCGTTCCAAAACACAAATCGCAGACGTGGGCAACACAGCCGCCAAACTAAAGTGGAATTGGGCAGGCCACACCTGCCGCATGTCGCAACAGAATTGGGCAAAAGTAGCCACTGACTGACTGAAACCAACTGTTCTTTATAAATTCGGTTATGTAGATCCACAATGTTCGCACTTAAGGTATAGAACCAAGGCTCCTATTGACGTCATCCAAAGGTATAATTGGATCTATTTCCGTTACAATAATTCGTGTCACTATCTGGCTTGTCAAAACACGGTCAAATTAAGTCGGATGCGGAAATACAAGATTTTATAGCACAAACATTAAAAGCGTTTCCGAAATTAATTGTCGTAATAATACTTATGGTAGGTACCTACGTCTGTGGAAGGTTACGTCTGGTAAACACGTGTCTGTTTGACGTCATTTGCACGCGTGATTAATGAAAATTGGAAGGTCTCAAAATCGATCTAACTCGAAGATAAAGAGTTGTATACTTAGACTAGATTCTGCCCGCGACTTCGTCCGCGTGAACATTCTTTTCCCCCCGACCCATCTCGTCGCATCGCATCACCCGTCAGCGGTGTTACCTACATCTTTATAAACAAAAAAACACACTCTTATCACGCACTCAATTTAAATACATATTTTTAACCTCATATTTTAAGCCTAGGTACAATCAAAAAAAGAGATAAGTTTAGTATGCAGGATCGTCGGATATAGTTGAAGTTTAGTAAGAAACCGATGTATGTTGTCGACTGAAATTTAATTTGATAAATAAGCTGTTTGTTTTCTATTAATAAAATTAAATTTTATTCGAGAACATCCATCGGTATCTTACTAAACTTCAACTATATCCGACGATCCTGCATACTTATCTCTTTTGTTGACTGTATCTAAACTATTTATCTCCCATCTATAGGTACTATGACTAGTTAGACATAACGCAAATTACAGCCTACCCCAGATTTAGAGCCAATGACCTGTCCATTCAGCCAAGTCAGAGTAGTGGTGACCGATCATAGGTTCGAGCCCAGAAAGACACTTTACTTTCATTAGTCTATTTCGTAAATTGAATGTTAAGATTTTCAATCTATGGGTGTCCTTTTTGCTAGCCGGAGTCGTTTGGCAGTAGAACCTCGCCCGGAGATTATGATCCCCAGCCCCAGGGTGCACCTGCACACTGCCAGTAGCCGTGCACTGACTGGAGCTGCCGGGCACTCGGGGATTCGCTTTAGTTGTGTCGTTCATATTCAGAAGGGGTCTATTTCATCAGAACTGCTCTCAAAACGGTAAAGGAAAACATCGTGAGAAAACCGGCATGTCCTAGTACCAAAAATTCGAAGACTTCCACCAACCCGCACTGGGCCCGTGAGGTGGATAACAGCCCTCTCTCTCTCACAGTGAACAGGCCTGTGTCCCAGCAGTGGGAACATTATAGGCTGATTATGCTATAGGAATCTGGCAACACCATTTTCCAAGGTTCAAACATGGATTTCTACACAATATTACAACACTGGACTCGGAACGGAATTGATAAACAAAGACCCATAGTTTAACAGATTCGGAATCCATACTAATATTATAAATTCGAAAGTAACTCTGTCTGTCTGTCTGTATGTTACCATTTTACGCCTAAACCACTAAACCGATTTAGATGAAATTTGGTATAGAGATAGTTTGAGTCCCGGGAAAAAACATGGGATAGTTTTATCGCGATATTCTCACGGGATCGAGACTTATGCGGGTGAAACCGCGGGGCACAGCTGTTATTTAATAACATAGAAATATTGACAAAACATGATACACGAATGTACCTGATAGGAATCCACTGGTGTGCATATATTCTGGATGTTATACATCGATCATATTACTGTGTTACTAGGGAATATGTTCCGCCACTTCTTCTCCCCAGCGAAAGCACTAGGAAGTGGAGAAGGGCGGGCGTCTTGGGGGACTGTCTTATGTAATTTTGTCGTTTTTTTTTTGGAAAATCTAAAGGTTATTAAAAGGGTAAAAGTTTGTATGAGTTTTTGTCGTTTTTGTCTTTTATTATATTATTTATACACCGTGTTCTTCACGATATCCATAAACTTTGTCAAACGCTTCTATAGCTTTTACAAATTAAATCTAACACAGGAAGTAGTACTTGAAAAGTCTTCGTTACAAAGATATTGTAATTTCATTTAGTGAAATTTAATTGAGCTATGCAGTAAGAAAGGGTCTTAACTCAGTTTTGACAAGTTTCAGCCCGCCAAATCTTATAAATGAAAATACGTCATCGTTGCCAATTCGGATAAAGAAGCATACATATCGGGCGATTTACGTCAAGGTATTTAATTTGTATGCAAATTAACAAAAAATAAAAAATAAGAATTCGTTAATGTGTCCATAATGAAAAATGCTTATTTCCATAGTCTGAACTTCTGGTCGAAGTTTATGTATATCGTCCGCAACACGGTGTATATTATTTACTTAATTCTTTAAAATAAACAAGCTTCCCGTTTTTGACAAACTAAAGAATCATGCAAATATGACGAAATGAGTTAATCTCGTTGCAAAATGGTAATTAAACGCAGCAGTCATTAAAATTATGCTTATCTTTATGATTCTTATTAAAAGTAATGGTTCGCTTTATTTAATTATTTCATCTCGCAGAAGTTTGCATCACGAATCACGATAGCTAGGGTAGTAGAGATAAATCATTTTAAAACTGCACGCCCTCCACTAAAACTATACAAACATACGTGCCATTGTCTTTTTGTTTCGACTGTATCCACGGGTAGCTTAAAACAAAAGATGTTTGTCTAATTTTGACAGTGGGTCCAGTTGACCAATAAAAATATAGAAAATTTTTGCTTTGGTCAACTGGACCCGCGGGTCCAGTTAGAGTGGGTCCAGTTGACCAAAGACTCTTTAAGTAGATTTTTATATTTTATTTTTTATTTATCCTTTTGATAGATTCTTATTTTGTAAATCTGAGGACTTTGTAGGCCTTTGACTTTTTAGACCTGTAGACCATTTTTTATTTTATCAAGTATCTAGTAAGTACTTGTTGACAGGCCTACGCTGTCCTCCCATGCCTACTGTAATTTGAAAACATTGTAAAAGCCAATTATTTTTAAAAGAGTAACCGTGGAGTTTCTTGCCGGCTCTTCTCCATAGGAGACGACCAATTGGAACCGTGCACCTAGCTTCTGACGTTTCATAAGTTCCCATGTAGGTTTATGTGAAATCAAATATTTTGATTTGATTTGATTTGAAATGTGAAAGCAGTGGAGGGGAATCCATTTTTAAAATAGTTTATTTCATCCGCGTGAAATTTCTCGGTCTGTTCTTGTTTTTTAGGGATCCATAGTCACAAGGAATCCGTATTAGTTTCACCGTGACCATCTGTCCGTCCGTCCGTCCGTCCACCATAGCTATAATTTGGCATAGATATACTTATTAATCACGCCGACAAAGTTGTAAAATAAAATATAGAAAAATTTTTTTTTTGGGTAGGTACCTCCTTTACATGTAAAGTGGGGATGGAATTTTTTTTCTCGTCTATCGCATGGAAACGCCGCTCGGGAGGGGGCACACACGCACTTTTTTATAGATATGTATGTTTGTCCACGCATTTCTCCGAAACTGTTAATCGGATTGTGAACTAAACCATTGTGTATTGGCGTTGAATGTACTTTTAGATAGAACGGCTGTAACGCGACTGTTCCGAGAAAAAAATTCACCGTCAAGAATACAATAGGGTCATAAACGGACGTAACGCATAGCGGACATAATGCGACTACATCTATTAAATTATTACTATTAAACCAATAAACACATGAATTATTTATAGAAGACTAGATGTACCCACCCGCGATAAAAGAATTATAGTCCTTTTTTATTGATTCCCTTTACAAATCTCCACCCCTCTTTTTACACCCTTAAGGGATAATTTAGGGGATAAAACCTATTCTATATCCTTCCCTACAACTCAAACTATCTCCATACCAAATTTCATCTAAATCGGTTCAGCGGTTATTAATTCCCCATACAAACTTACTCTCCCCTTTTCACCCCCTTAAGGGATGATTTCTGGGATAAAAACTATCCTATGTCCTTCCCCGGGATGCAATCTATCTCTGTGCCAAATTTTATCGAAATCCGTTCAGTGGTTTAGGCGTGAAAAGGTAACATACAGACAGGCAGACAGAGTTACTTTCGAATTTATAATATTAGGTATACAGGGTGAAATTGAATTCATGGGCATCCTTTTAAGGGGTCATTGTAATCATCACTATGAACAACCCTGACTATGGAACTATGGGACCAAACCTAAAATCGCGAAAAAAAATCAGCTCTTGCCTATATTTTGACGAGTTATTGTGAACATAAATGCAAGGAACAGGTGATTTTTTTCGCGATTTTAGGTTTAGTCCCATAGTAAAAGTTGTTCATAATGATGAGTACAATGACCCCTTAAAAAGATGCCCATGAATTTAATTTCACCCTGTAGTATGGATTAGTATGGATTTTGGAATCCATAATCGTTACCTAAGGCCATTGCCTTTCTATATGTAATCGCAAATACGTGCATTACTCACTAAAGAAGCAGTTAGCCTCGGAGACTGGTTACTGGGCTTAAAGGACTAAACACACTATGTGATACAGTATTTTTATCTCACGAAGCGACTCGCGTTTACTTATGGTAACAAAGTTTGCAAACACGCTGTGAATGTGTGCGTGAAGGCAAGTAGCGTCAGCACATAAAGAAAGAAAGAAAGATCGCGCAAGTAGAGTTTACCACGCAACTAGCATATTTATGTCGTGACCATATCGTAGACTTGCTCACTTCATGAAATGCTCGAGATTTTCATGAAATGGTCGCATTTCATAAAATGTTTCGATCAATGATTACTCAACGTTTCACGATATGAACAGTTAAACGCACGACTACTTCATGATGTGGCCAAACATTAGTGATCATATCGTAAAATAATTAGAATATCCGCCGGTAGAGGCGTTGGTGTCGGTTTCTTCTGTGGGTTCCCTATCCATTTGCATACAATTTTAAGACCTAATATACGAGTAACTATGCATACTTTTGTTTCTCCTAATTATATTTTCGCATAACAGCTTATGCATAATTTCTGTAATCATAATAATGATTAAGCACAATATTCTAAAGCATAAATTTAGCATGTTCGTTTTATTTGTAACGACGTCAGATCGACGCTCCTATTTCTGTCTGCAGGGTTTAAAGGAACCTAACCAAACCGAACCTCGGGGTGCCCCTGACGTCGTTTAGTATTATGCGAACCCTAAATTGATATGGCCGAACGTCGAATGATATATCATTAAACGTTGACTTTTAACCGGTTGAATGCCGTAATTACAGACACAATTAAAAAGCCATTGTGTCTCGTGTAGATCTACGTTCCGGCATACGAAAGGTTAAACGATATGGTCAATCTTAGCTGGCCATTTCATGATACACAACCATTTCATGAAATGACCGAACACTTCATGAAATGATCAATTCTATGATCTGGCCACGACAAATACAACGTCTCGACATCAATCGTCGGGTTTGATCCGCCCTCTCCCAGCGACGCCCTAAGCCGAGGTCCGTACCCCATAGGGGGCTGCCCTTCGTGTGTAGTCGCTTAGTTTTTAAGTTCTTTAAGCCCTACCTGGAGGCCTTCATTTATTGAGGCACCCATAAGCAAGTCCGGTTTAAGCAGACGAACTGCGAGACCTCCTAGATTTAACTGCGAGGTGGTAATAAAAAAAAACAACAACTATCGGGCAATTGCCCACCAGACACGACAATCATCTGCGGGATAATTGCGTAACACACTATCAGTGGTGCAATAGCTTTAATTTTGACAGTTCAACAACATTCATTGCGTTATTTACGTTGTTGAGCAGACAAATTTTTCGCACATATGAAGCAATGGATTAGCAATATCCTTCAAAATTATTCAGATTGTGATTGATAGTATGTTACACAATAAAAGGGCTGGTCGGAGGATCCTGCCTTTTTATTTATCTATACTAATATTATAAAGAGGTAAAATTTGTTTGTAAGTTTGTACGTATGTAGGGGGTAATCTCTGGAACTACCAGTCGGATTTGAAAAATTCTTCTTGCCATTGATAGCCCAATTCTTGAGGAAGGCTATAGGCTATTTAACATCACGCTGTGACCCTTAGGAGCCGAGCAACAAGAAAAAAAAGTCAAAAAGAACGTTAAGTGATAGCGCGGGCGGGTGATGCGATACGACGGGGTGGCTCGGGGGAAACAAGAAGTTTTACGCGAACGAAGTCGCGGGCTGAAGCTAGTTTAATATAATTTTAAAAACTATTACCTTTAACTATTACAGAATCGGTCCAAGTGGAGGTGCTTGGTGGAGGCCAATGTCCAGCAGTGGACGTCTTTCGGTTGATGATGATGAACCTTATCTTTTATAAGAACGGTGAGTGGATTTTACACCCTGTTCCTCATACCTCATAGCTTCATCGGTTAAGCAGTGTGTGAGGACCTTTACTCGTGTTAAATCGTCATCCAAATACGTCTTTTAAAATCGATCTCGTTAACTTATAAGGTTAAATTGTTATTGCAAAATTTAATGATTTCAATTATATGTTGTGCGTTGACTTAGCGCAAATTGTTTGTAGTTACGGTGATTTTTTTGTCGATTTAGATCGGAAATGTGGTAATTTATAATTTACTAGCTTCTGCCCGCGACTTCGTTCGCGTGAAATTTCAGTTATTCCCTCGACCTATCACGTCGTATTGCAACACTTGCCTGCGTCTCCTGCTCTATCACTTCGTTTCCCCATAGCGCTTTTGCTCGGCTCCTAAGGGTCATAGCGTGACGTTAAATAGCCTATATCCTTCCTCAAGAATTGGGCAATTAAATGCAAGAAGAATTTTTCTAATCCGACTGGTAGTTCCAGAGATTACCCCCTACATACAAACTTACACAAAAAATTTTACCTCTTTATAATATTAGTATAGATTTTATTTTGGTCGAACTTGGCCCATTTCCTCTCACCGCGAGGAGGCCTGTGTCCCGACAGTGGGAAAATTATAAGCTAATTATGTAAGCTTAAGATCTAAATATTGACCTAAGTCACAATACGCGCACATCTCGTTTGGTCTAGGCATAACGCGACTTAGGCACACTGCGTTATAGAAATACAGGGAGCAAAGGTAAAGCCCACAGAAATAGATAGACGTAGATAACGCAAGTATCACGAACTGTATGAAAACTAAGCGTGCCACTTTTTGACTACCAACTACGACGTCACAAGCTCGCGCTCTCTCGCTCACGCTCACCCAGCCAGCAGTACGCAGGACTGAGCGCGAAAGTGGCGGCTTACGATTTTCGAACGTAAGCTGGTGCGATTTTTGGCACGCGAAGTAGATGCTCTTGCGTTATCTAGGTGTATCTATATCTGTGGTAAAGCCTATCTCGCTATTGAACTAAAACGGACTTGACCTAAGTCACAATACGCCCACATCTCGTTTGGTCTAGGCATAACGCGACTTAGGCACACTGCGTTATAGATATACAGCGAGCAAAGGTAAAGCCTATCTCGCTATTGAACTAAAACGGAATTGACCTAAGTCACAATACGCCCACATCGCGTTTGGTCTAGTCATAACGCGACTTAGGCACACTGCGTTATAGAAATACAGGGAGCAAAGGATAATATCTATGGTAAAGTGATTATTTGCTCTGGGACTGGTCGGCACTTCCCGTGACCAGAGGGCCTTTGACCTTTGAAATAAAAGCAGTAGCATTGGTATGCTGCACCGTGTGACGTCATCACGTCAATGCCGGCTGTCGCTGGAAACCAGCGTTGAGGCTCTGTCTCGCATAGGGTCTTAGCATTATGCTGAGCGATGGCCGTTTTGCGTGGATGTGACGCATGTTTTCCCCCACCTTTTTTTTTAATTATTAAACGACTTCAAAAAAGGAGGTTCTGTATTCGACCCGTATGTATGAATGTATGTTTGTATGTCCGCGATTTTCTCAAAAACTAGTGAACCAATTTTGATTATTCTTTCATTAAAGTGATCTACATACTTTCAGGAAGGTTTGAGTATATAATATATTAGGTAATTATTCTTATGTACGAAGTTATATGCATAAATGTACTGCATCTCCGGCATTTCTATGGGAATTTTGATGATTCTTCTAGTCGGTGTCTTCAATTCTTCAATACACTAGTGTTAATTGAATTTGTGTGGTGTAGGTACAACTAAAAAGTGAAAAACAAAAACTTTTTTATAAAAAAAAACAACCGACTTCAAAAAAAAACACTACAAAGTGATAAATAACTTTAATTTCGGAAGTCGTTGTCAAAAAACGAAAATTCAGAACGACACCGACTTCCGAAATTAAAGTTATTTATCACTTTGTACTGTTTTTATTGAAGTCGGTTGTTTTTTTTGTAAAAAACTTTTTACGTGACGATTTCTACCTGCAGTTTGAAACTTCGTTCTGAAAACATTGTTGAAAAGGCTTGACTTTTTAATTAACAAAGAGCTCCAGCTTTCAATGACAATGCAATCACCACCCTTCACCCTTCTAGCCATGGCATTGCCTTCCAATTCATTGAAAGACGAGACGAAAATGACATCACTTCAGCCCAACCGACTTGAAACTTTATCTTAGTCCACTAAAAAAGGAAAAAAAATGCAGCCATATTTGCATATACTTACATTAAAAAAAAAACAATAAAAACCTTTTTACTCTTGCCGCGCAAAAGAGTTCTACATTCGAAATCATTAAACAGCAATATAATAAACAAAGAAATAAACGTGTCTTGTAAACATAAACAAATTAAGAAAATAATTATTTATTTAAAAATTCTGAGTCATATGACGTTGGTGTAGCCACAGAATAGGTAGACGCAGAAGGTCAGCTCGGTGAAGCAAACGAGTCCTGGAGTGGAGACGGCGTATCGGTAAGCGTAGTGTGCAGTGGCGTGCATTGGTTTTCAGAATAGGTAGGCACTAGGCCGGGTCTAGTCTAGACAAACGCGGTCACTAATCAGAAAATGGCATGCCTACTTAAGGGTGATGAATTGCGTAGGTCGAACGTCATGGTATTACGCGTGAGACGTACGTATTTTTAATTTTGTCGTATTAACTTGAACGAGTAAAGACGAATGACAATGTGCGAATAGTACGGGAGCCGAGTAGGCCGTCCGACGACTGCCTACTGCCGCGCGTGTTTGTATGAAGATTTTGTTTTTGTTAGGTATGATAATTTAGTGAGTTTCTTAATTGTGGGGCACACACACTAAAATGTAATTGACAGGCTTATGTTGATATATTGAGTTAGGCACTTCTTATATGCCTATATGCAATGCACGCCACTGGTAGTGTGGAACGCCCCCTAGCTATATGGACCGACGACCCTCAAAAAAGTGACTGGGACAGACTGAATGACGAAGGCGGAGGACAGGGTGTTGTGACGCAGCATGGGAGAGGCCTATGTCCAGCAGTGGACTTCGATGTGAGTTTATAGAAGGTGAGCTTCATAATTATGAAGTACGAAAACGCACGCACACATAGACACGCTTCACGTACAGCGAGTGCAAGGGCACTTATAACTGGCATTCGTTTGTGATCTCCGTACATACGTGTCTATGGTCTGTAGCAATAATATCTGAAATGAAAACAAATGGTTCAAAAAACCTATCTTTGGATGCCAATTTTTAGTGTCACTTACAAATAACAGTAGTTTTATTTACAAGCTAATACTAATCATACACACAACAGAACACGAACAACAGAATGACGCTCAATTTAAAAAAATGCCAGACAATTACATTTACGAATAAAGTGAATCACATTTTATCATATTGATGGATCGGTACTGAGCAGAGTGCCGGTTATCCGTGACCTAGGGGTACACTTCGATACGACACTATCTTTCCGCAATCATATAGATGGTATAATGACTAAGGCAAAAATAATGCTTGGCTTTATAATCCGTACGTCGAAACCTTTTCGTAATTATAGTAGCATTATTTTACTTTACAACGCACTATTAAGGAGCTCCTTGGAATATTGTTCCACTATTTGGTCTCCCTATTATTCAACTTAAGATAGTGTTGCGACCTCTCGCGTCCAGCTCTGGTTCAAGCCATGGTCCGGGGCGAGAGGGAGTGGGAGGCAGTCACCTCCTTCTGCGAAGCAGTCATGCTAGCGAAGGAGGTGGCGGGATGGCTGAGGGAGAGAGCCTCACACCCCAGCCGCCGCGGGAGACGTTCCGGGCGTCGGGAGCCGTGTGACGACCCCCGGCCACCGTAGGCGCGGGCCTGCGGACGGAGAGTAATGGGTAGCTCACCGTCCGATCAGGACCAGGCCCGTGCCGGACGGCGCGTACGTGTTCCACGCGCGCCTCAAAGAGATGCCAGCAAAAAGGAATAATAATAATATTTATTTGCAAGAAATACATTTTTACAAGGAAGATCTTATAGCCTAAAAGTCACTGTATTCGGCCTGCAAGCAAGCGTGCAAATTATTGAAATTTATGTCATTATCACAGAATATGTCATTGATTCATTTTTACAAAAATAATTATGACATTATTTAACTACATTATTACAAAATTTAAATGTTTATACTAATAGAAGGAAGGGGCCTGCTAGGGCCGAAGCCTGCCGGGGGTGCGTGATTGTCCGAAAGGGTTACCGCTACCCCGGAACATAAAGGGCTAAGGAAGGAACATGGATGGGTTTTAGTCAGTAAGAGTCTGACACTCCCTTCCGCTCCACCCAAAGTGGGAGGGGTTATTTGATGATTTCCCATCCATAAAAAAAAAATTTAATAGTGTTGAATCTGTTCAGGCCCGTTTTGTTAGGTAGTTGTGTGTGAAGAACGGGATTCGTAAAGCTACCTACGTATGCATGCCTGTTATTTGCATGGTTACTGAAATGCTAATTTTAGTTGATATTTCTTTTGAATTGTTAGTGACTGTGCTGTTGGTGTGCTTCTTATAAATAATAAAATCAAGAGTAAACAGGCATCTTCTAGGCACGCTCGTTCCATCATAGACCTCATCTATCGCTTTCCATCAGGCGTGATCGTGGTCAAGAGCGCACCCATTCTGCAATAAAAAAAAATACCTCTATTCGCCAGTTTTCGCTCGTTACGTTGAGATGGCCTTCTGAATCTTTCTATTCTGTGGTCTAACCTTGGAAAATGAGACAAAATGACGCAGAAAACTATCTACATTAATAATTATTGTTGCTTTTTTGGATAATTTTTCAGTACTTAGTAAGTTTAAGTTTTTTTTTATAAATTACCTAATTTTTTTATTTCTTACGGTTTGACGGAAGAGGAAGCTGTTGATTCCAAATGGGTAAGCAGAGGTACGCGGGTATCGATATTTAAACATGTTAAAACACAAAATAAATTAATTAGATAAAAGACATCCACTGCTGGACATAGGCCTCCTCCAAGCACCTCCATTTCGACCGGATCTGTGCTTCCCGCATCCAACGGATTCCTACGGCCTTCACAAGGTCATCGGTCCACCTTGTGGGAAGCCTTCCAACGCTACGTCTTCCGGTACGCGGTCGCCACTCCAGAACCTTTCGGCCCCATCGGCCATCTGTTCTGCAAGCAATGTGCCCTGCCCACTGCCATATAGGTAAGTTTGGCAATTCTTCCGGCTATGTCGGTCACCTTGGTTCTCCTTCGGATCTCTTCATTTCTTATAATCGCCGCAATAAATGTAGCCGCCTACTGGACTCAAACAGTATTATACAGGGTGTTACAGAAAGGGTATATCAATACAAACGGGTTGAAGAGTGTATCTGGTCTAGAATCTCTGTACAAAATTTCAGCTCAAAGGCAGTAACTATGAAAATGATTAATATTTTTTTATTTCGATAGTTTATTAAATTGAAATCATAACAAACGTGTCACCGCACTACGAGGGTCATTATCCATTATCTGTAGTGTGTCTGTGCGCCTAGTACACGCACATCACGCCGCCGCGCGCCAGTGCAGCGCCGTGATGTCGAAATAAAAAAATATTAAGTATTTTCAAAGTTAATGCTTTTGAGCTGAAATTTTGTACAGAGATTCTAGACCAGATACACTCTTTAACCCGTTTGTATTGATATACCCTTTCCGTAACACCCTGTATATCGACGGTGAAGTGTCAATATCGAAACAGACGGAATCATGTAAAGACCATTTTACTAAACATAAAATCTTGACAGTACCTTGCCTTTACATTTTAGTGTTACTAAGCAGCTTAGTTAAAAATTTGCACAAAATTGAGACTGATGAGCAGAGACAAACTAGAGCTAGCACACGTAGGAAAGTTTTGCTCAATACTATTCAACCGAAATTGAAAGTTGTTAAACATAGCCCGAGGTATCAGTCTGTAGTTCTATATAACAAATTGCCTATAGAATTCAAAACAATATACAGGGTGAATTTTCCAAGTGGGCGTGGATGGCCAAATTCTAAACTATGAGGAATAGCGAAAAGTACTCAAAGGAGTCGCGGGCTCGATTTTGATGAAAACTAAAACTGCATCATTGGATTTTTGAAAATTCAATATTTCTAGCCAGGAATCGAACCTGTTGATTTTGAAAAAAAAACACACACTGTATTATTACACCATTCGATAGTGTCCCTAATAAGGATCAAATTCTGGGAAGTAATGACATACGGCAAACTTAAGGAAAATGTTGAATTTTAATAAACTGCTTCTTTTTTCATACCTTGTTCGAAATGATGCTCAATATTTTTACACCCGAAATACTCGTAGCGCAGTCACCTTCACAAAATTATGTTCTAAATTCAAATTTTAAATTGCAGTACAATCCTTGAGACGTCGAATCCAGCTATGTATTCAAAAACAATTGTCATAATTTTGAACAATTAATCAGTTAAGGTTTAATAGGTAGGTAGCATAAGAAAATAAAAAAAGTATTTTGATAAAAATCAGCTCTTTCCTTTAGTTTGCCGTATGTCATTACTTCCCAGAATTTGATCCTTATTAGCGACACTATCGAATGGTGTAATAATACAGCGTGTGTTTTTTTTTTCAAAATCAACAGGTTCGATTCCTGGCCAGAAATATTGATTTTTCAAAAATCCAATGATGCAGTTTTAGTTTTCATCAAAATCGAGCCCGCGACTCCTTTGAGTACTTTTCGCTATTCCTCATAGTTTCGGATTTGGCCATCCACGCCCACTTGAAAAATTCATCCTGTATAGTGTCAACATATTTAAAAACAAATTGAGGACCTACTTGTTGGGGAAAGGCTACTACAGTATCAATGAATTCCTAGATGACACATGACATTGTAACTTATTTTATTGCTTTTGCTTTTATTTTATTATTTCATTGCTGTTTTCATTATTTTGACATTTATTATTTATAATTTATTGTACTTGAATTTTTTAATTATTATTGGTTTTATTTACTTTTCGAAATGTATTTAATGAATTTTATTTTAATTGCAAATGTACGTTATTTTTTTTAAATTTCAACACAATGTATTTATATTGTTATGAAATAAATGACTTATGACTTATCTAATAACTAACATTTTAGCGATTTTCACTTTATTGCATATTCGTAGGTAAAATATGAAATAGCTCATATTTGCAAAGACATAAGGTCTTGAATCGACGACAACGTTTCCTACTATTTGTTTAATATAAGTAACTTTTTTATTAAAATATTAAAAACTATAGAAATGAAACGTTTTTGTCGCCTCCTGTAAAATCATGATTTTGTAGTTATTAGATATTGATACTACACCGTCGATATGCAAAAAAGATGTACCGCAAAACGGGGCTACTTTGACTTCCAGGGTTACTTTGACAGATGTTGTAGCTACTTTGACAGAGCGCCAAAATCGGTTTTCACGTATGCTCAGCAAGTGTGCGTGACCTTGAGTAATATTGCGCGAGGCGCGGGGTGTGGGGAACGCGTCATAGCGTTGTGATCGGCCTGGTCAAAGTAACCCTGGAAGTCAAAGTAGCCCCGTTTTACTGTACCGTCAAAACGAAAAGAAGAAAACGTATGTGTAGGTAGACTAAAAAAATGCTCTGCACAGGAATCGAACCCGACACCCAAACAGAAACCAATCGCTCAACCAGTACACTGTGCCAATCACACCAAGAAATTATTAAATAACCAGAGCGGTTGCGCACGCGTCGCTGGCATTCACGAACTTGACCTCCGATCGATACCTACACTTTTTTCTCGTTAATCTAATTTAATAAACGTTATTGAAAAAAAAAAACGTTCGTGCACTCATTGCTCCAAAACTGCTGAACCAGTTTCGATGAGATTAGTTTTTTTAGGGTTCCGTACACAAAGAATGCCAACAGAACCCTATTATTAAGGCTCCACTGTCCGTCCGACTGTATGTCCCAGTTCATAGGGCTGCATCTTTTGAACAGTAATAGATTTATAGAGGTATGAGGAACAGGGTGTAAAGTTCACTCATACTCTATAGAAAAGGGAGGATCCTCCGACCAGACGGGTGTTGTGTCTGGCGGGCAACTGCCCGATGATTCATGTCGGGCTGTTGTATCTATGCTAGTTGCGCGGTAAACTCTGCTTGCGAGATGCAGGATTTGCGTGACGTCAGTATGACGCGTTGTTCGCATGTGGCGTTGTAGATACCGCTACAGATACCTAAATATTTTCACAGAGTGTGTACTAGCCAATGGATTAATAGCCAACAGCCTCGACCAACACCTAAGGAGGCTCTCGTTGGGCAGCTGGATCAAGGGCTTGATTCAGAAAGCGGTACTTCTGGACACGGCCCGCATTTTACGAGGTTCCTCTCTCTGGAGCCCCGACCACACCCTGACATATAATTTATATGTATACAATGAAATAAAGGAAAATAATAAAAGAAACCGTCGCAACTAGCGAGTTCACCATCAGCACCAAGGGAGCCGGCTCTAGTGGACTGTCCATAGCCGTGGAGGGACCTAGCAAGGCTGAGGTAAGATATATACCTATAATTTTTATAGAAGTTGAGGCGGCATTTAAATCGCCACATACGAACTATGCATCATTCTGATGTCACGCAAAAACTCTGCATCTCGCAAGCAGAGTTTACCGCGCGACTAGCATGTTTACAACGTCCCGACATCAATCGTTGGGTAGTAGCCCACCAGGCACAAGACCAGTCTGGTCGAAGGTTTTTCTTTGGAGGATGAGTGAACGTTCCTCATACCACTATGAAATAAACAATGGCATTGAAACTACGAATCAAGCACACGTGGTACGTTTGATATCTAGATCTAAATAAGACAAGCACCCTAAAAATGAAAGGGCCATACTTACATGAAACGTGTTTTTTTTTTAAACTAAATTATTAAAAACATATATCGATCTTAATGTTAAATATTGTAGAGGTAGCCTAATGGTAACTGCCCCGACTTACAATTTGTAGGTAGTGGGTTCGAACCCAGGCACCCTCCCTAGAACCCGCCGACCAAACTCCGAACTCCTGAACCCCGAAGCTGGCCGAATTGGGATAAAATCAGGATAATGATGATATTCTAAGGAGAGTTGGTAGAACCGCCTTTCTGCCGCCGTAAGCACCTACAGCAGATAGCAGTGGTGACTTACGAGTTGTAGGTTCGAACCCAGACAGGCGCTTTACTTTATGTAATTTATTTCATCACCACTGCTCTCAAAACAGTGAAGGAAATCATCGTGAAGAAACCGGCATGTCCTAGAACCAAAAATTCGAAGATATGTGACATCTGCCAACCAACACTGGGCCATCGTGGTGGATTTACGGCCCACATCCTCTCACTGAGAGGAGGCCTGTGTCCCAGCAGCATAATGGTCCCAATTATAGGCTGATTATCACATCACACTTCACACGATCACACTTAGGGGCATTTCACGTGAAGCGGACAGGAAAAAAAATGTCAGGTTTTGGATTTTGTTCATAATTGGGTCAATTGTACTTCCATGGGACCTGAAAAATCGTACGTCTTTTTTTTTTTTTTTTGTTGCCTAGTTACCAATTTATGCGACTTCAAAGAATTATCAAAATTTGAGGAACTGATTTTTCGATAGCTCTTAATGAAGTTAACCAGATGGATTGAGTAATAAGTAAACAGTGTTTATTTGAGATTATAAATTGTTTTTCTTGGAAACCGATTAAAATTTGTTTTTTTTTATTTTCTTATAAGTAGTAAACCGGAAGTTAACATTAAAAATCTGTTTTTTTTCAACTTCGCATTTTTTTATATTTTTTATTTTTACCTGAAAACATACCTTGTAGCATAGAAATATTATGTAAAAAATTTCAGAATGGTATCTCGATTCGTTTAGAAGATAGATGAACTAAAGTACAAAAGTGCCGTATGACGCGAAGTACTGGGCGGTTCTTTAGTGTGGAAGTCTTACTCGCCAACGCAAGAAAACGATTCATGTCATTATAAAATCGAATCGTATCCTGTTGTGACCTGTAGTGCCATCTCTTATCTACCAAAAATATCACTGACTCTTCACCCGCAATCGACATTAAATGTTAGAAAGAGATAGATAGCGACGCCTGCAAGCATCACTCGATTTGACCGTTATTTATTTAGTCGTCACTTTGGCCGCTACGCGTTTGCAGTGTTGTGTTAAAATAAATTGTGTAATAATCTTATGTGTTATGAATTACTACGGTAATCGGTGTTATAACCCTTTTAACTTACCATCTCATTCGACGTCTACCAATGTTAGAAAAATTTCAACAAATTTAGCTGAGAAGTGGGGAGTTTCTTCTTTTATTACGTGTGTACGTACTGCAGGTTACGCCTGTCGAAAGAAATACCTCCAGAAACCAATATCGATCTTGTGTAGTAGCAGAGCAGCCAAACATCGAGTGAATATTTGCAAAACACTCAGAATGAATTGTTTGTTCCCGATGACGATAAACATAAAACTATTTCGACACAAACGGACACCGCAGCAGCAGATCAAGAAATTCTGCGCCAGTTAGCAAGCAGCAGCAAGCCATGGTCCGGGGCGAGAGGGAATGGGAGGCAGTCACCTCCTTCTGTGAAGCAGTCATGCTAGCGAAGGAGGTGGCGGGATAGCTGAGGGAGAGAGCCTCACGTCCCAGCCGCCACGGAAGCCGCGTGACGACTCCCGGCCACCGTAGGCGCGGGCCTGCGGAACGAGAGTAATGGGTAGCTCACCGTCCGATCAGGACCAGGCCCGTGCCGGACGGCGCGTACGTGTTCCACGCGCACCTCAAAGAGATGTCAGCAAAAAGGAAGGGGCCTGCCAGGGCCGAAGACTGCCGGGGGTGCGGGATTGTCCGAAAGGGTTACCGCTAAGGAACACGGATGGGTTTTAGTCAGTAAGAGTCTGACACTCCCTTCCGCTCCACCCAGAGCTAGGACTCATTTGATGGATTCCCATCCATAAAAAAAGTACGTGTGGCACTCGGGGACTGCCGCGGTAAGCTATTGCATAACATTTTTTTATCAACTTTGCGAGCTTCGTACAGCCTACACGCATACGTCTAGTCGCACGCACACAAACACCGTGCCGAAGTCTGCCGAACTGAAACGACGTTAGACGATGCACGGCTTTCAACGCCGCACCGCTGCGCTGTGCCGGTCGGAGTGGGGGGTGTAAGATTTATTTTCGTTACGGAATTTCTTGATTCGGTCGACGCGCTCAAAGCCCGCGATAAAAGCTAAGCAATAGCTTAAAAGGCGTCGCTATCTATCTCTTTCTAACATTTAACGTCGATTGCGGGTGAAGTGTCAGTGATATTTTTGGTAGATAAGTGATGGCGCTACAGGTCTCAACAGGATACGATTCGATTTTATAATGATATGAATCGTTTTCTTGCGTTGGCGAGTAAGACTTCCATACTAAAGAACCGCCCAGTACTTCGCGTCATACGGCACCTTCGTACTTTAGTTCATCTATCTTCTAAACGAATCGAGATACCATTCTGAAATTTTTCACATGATATTTCTATACTACAAGGTATGTTTTCAGGTAAATATAAAAAAATGCGAAGTTGAAAAAAAACAGATATTTAATTTTAACTTCCGGTTTACTACTTATAAGAAAATAAAAAAAACAAATTTTAATCAATTTCCAAGAAAAACAATTTATATTCTCAAATAAACACTATTTACTTATTACTCAATCCATCTGGTTAACTTCATTAAGAGCTATCGAAAAATCAGTTCCCCAAATTTTGATAATTCTTTGAAGTCGCATAAATTGGCAACTAGGCATCAAAAAAAAAAAAAACGACGTACGATTTTTCAGGTCCCATGGAAGTACAATTGACCCAATTATGAACAAAATCCAAAACCTGACATTTTTTTTCTTGTCCGCTTCACGTGAAATGCCCCTATAATCACACTAATATTATAAAGGCGAAAGTTTGTGAGTGTGTGTGTGTGTTTGTGTGTTTATATGTTTGTTACTTCTTCACGCTCAAATGGCTAGACCAATTTTGATAAAATTTTGTATAGAAGTAGCTGACACCCTGGATTAAAATATAGGCTACTTTTTATCCCGATATTCCCACGGGATCGACACTTATGCGGGTGAAACCGCGGGGCGCAGCTAGTGCTAAATATTGTACCACCTTCGATCAATAATTGATCGAAGGTGGTACGGAACGGTTCGTGTGCGAGTTCAACTCGCACTTGGCCGCGTTTTTTGTCAATTCTATGATTCATAATTAATTAGGTGTTATTCAGACGAAACGCGTTTGTTTTGTTTTTTTTTTTTCGTCTTGTTAAGTAGCGTGACAGTTGGATTTGTAAAAAACGAAACCGGTGCGATTATATAATGCTCTATGGTTCTCATAGTTCCGGGTAAGGGATTTCCGGGCTCGGTAATCGTGTACGGGAAATCAGGGTTCATCCCGCGCGGAGTGGCAACGTCGCATTTCTAGTGGTTTTTCGTGATTCATCGTCCGCCTAGCCTTTTCTCAACTATGTTGGGGTGGGTCGGCTTCCAGTCTAACCGGACGCAGCTGAATACCAGTATTTTACATGGAGGGACTGCCTATCTGACCTCCACAACCCAGTTACTGGGTAATACGATACCCTTTGCTAAGACTGGTTGACAGACTTTTGGGCTATTGACGACCCGTAACGACTGTCAAAGATCCACGAATGACAGCCGGGACCAACGGCTTAACGTGCTTTCCGAGGCACGGAGGGGTGCTGGCGTCTGTACTTTTATCCTAGAAAAATTATTAGGGTTACGTGCAAAAAATAAAACCCATTAAATCCAAAATGTTTTCCGCCATGCCCGGGTTCGAAGTCGCGGGCACAGTTAGTTTCAAATATGCTTTGAGTTTGAGTTTGAAATACGCTTTAAGTTTGAGTTTGAAATATGCTTTAAGTTTGAGTTTGAAATATGCTTTGAGTTTGAAATATGTTTTGAGTTTGAAATATGTTTTGAGTTTTAAATATGCTTTAAGTTTGTATTTTAAAGATGCTTTAAATTTGAGTTTGAAATATGCTTTGAGTTTGAGTTTGAAATATGCTTTGAGTTTGAGTTTGAAATATGCTTTGAGTTTGAAATATGCTTTGAGTTTGACGTTTTGTTTTAAAATAACAAAGTAGGCCTCTTAGCCCATTTTAGAAGCATTTGACCTCAACCTTCCTCTGTACTATTGCCAGTGAAATTCTAATATTGCAGAAGGTCACTTCCGACTATTTGGCAACCCGGAAACCCTATATTTTCCAGTTCCTATAACTTTAACCGTTAGTATTTATTTACGGATGGTGAAACACGCTGACAATATTACCTTTATTTTATAATTTCATAGAATAGAAATAATATATTTATTTGCTTTATTAAATGGTACACTAGCAGCGGCCCGCGGTTTCACCCGCATAAGTCTCGATCTCGAGGGAATATCGGGATAAAAAGTATACTATGTCCTTTCCCGGGACTCAAATTATATCTATACCAATTTTTATCTAAATCGGTTCAGCGGTTTAAGCGTGAAGAGGTAACATACAAACAGACAGACACACTTTCGCATTTATAATATTAGTAAGGTCTTTTTAATAGAATTATGATCATACAAAAATTTTAAAATGTAAAAATTTAAAAGGACACATTAATTTGTTAACATTATTATTGTAACATGTCTAATAACTCCGGTGGCTTCTTAAAAATAATGATTAAAATATAAATGTATTAAAAATATTTTAATAATAGAGGAGATAGAGGGCAGTGGTGGCCAAGTGGTAACGGCTGAGACTTACGAGTTGTAGGTCGTAGGTTCGAATCCAGACAGGCGCTTTACTTTGTGAAAATTATTTTATCACCACTGCTCTCAAAACGGTGAAGGAAAACATCGTGAGGAAACCGGCATGTCCTGGAACCAAAAATTCGAAGACATGTGACATCTGCCAACCCGCACTGGGCCCGCGTGGTGGTTGGCGGCCCAATCCCTCTCACTGAGAGGAGGCCTGTGTCCCAGCAGTGGGAACATTATAGGCTGATTATGTATTTTAATATTAATTAAAAATATTTTTAAATAAAGTAGGTTCAAAAAGTAGGTAGTATAATGAAAATTAGTAACCATATTTATCTGAAACTTCATATCAATTTTTATGTAGTTTGGATTTAAATCCCTTTTTAGGGTTCCGTAGCCAAATGGCAAAAAACGGAACTACTTATGGATTCGTCATGTCTGTCTGTCTGTCTGTCCGTCCGTCCGTATGTCACAGCCACTTTTTTCCGAAACTATAAGAACTATACTGTTGAAACTTGGTAAGTAGATGTATTCTGTGAACCGCAGTAAGATTTTCACACAAAAATAGAAAAAAAAACAATAAATTTTGGGGTTCCCCATACTTACAACTGAAACTCCAAAAATTTTTTTTCATCAAACCTGTACGTGTGGGGTATCTATGGATAGGTCTTCAAAAATGATATTGAGGTTTCTAATATCATTTTTTTCTGAACTGAATAGTTTGCGCGAGAGACACTTCCAAAGTGGTAAAATGTGTGTCCCCCCTCTAACTTCTAAAATAAGAGAATGATAAAATTAAAAAATATATATAATGTACATTACCATGTAAACTTTCACCGAAAATTGGTTTGAACGAGATCTAGTAAGTAGTTTTTTTTTAATACGTCATAAATCGAAAACCGCAATTTACCTTTCACAAAGTTACAACGAACTACAAGAACTTTTATATTATGTTACTTGCTGCTACGGAACCCTTCATGGGCGAGTCCAACTCGCACTTGGCCGATTTTTTTTCATAATTGTTGCATAAAGATTATGTAGTGATTGGCGACTGTTTAACTAATATTGTTGACGTTTGAATGTCACTTAAATTTATTTTAAGTTTTATTTAATTTCGAGTATTTTAATTGCTGTGAAAAAGCTATTTTTATGGCACAATGTGCTTTGATGTGAAGGAATTCTTAACCGTGTTGGGTCTCGGCGGTTATATTTAGAATGCAAGTCGCAGGCTATAAAATCGCAGGTTAATCCTGTCGAACTACAATACCTACTCGTACTTACCATTTATTCCACATGTGGCCAAAATCCGAACACATTCATTTATTTATACACGCGTGTTCTAAATATTATAGTCGAGTCGTCATATGCTCGTATGATAGTTGCAAAGGTAAAAAAAAATAAAAAAATTCAGTCGACAACATCCATCGGTTTGTTAATAAACTTCAACTGTATCCGACGAATTGAGAGCAGTGGTGGCCCAGTGGTATCGGCCGCGACTTACGAGTTGTAGGTCGTAGGTTCGAACCCAGACAGGCGCTTTACTTTGCGTAAATTATTTTATCACCACTGCTCTCAAAACGGTGAAGGAAAACATCGTGAAGAAACCGGCATGTCCTAGAACCAAAAATTCAAAGACATGTGAAATCTGCCAACCAGCACTGGGCCCGCGTGGTGGTTTGCGGCCCACTCCCTCTCACTGAGAGGAGGCCTGTGTCCCAGCAGTGGGAACATTATAGGCTGATTATGTATGTTATGAATTTTAATAATTTTTCCGTTAGCCTGTAGGTACTGTCCCACTGCTGAGCAAAGGCCTCCCCCATTTTCTTCCACAACCACGCTCCAAGACAGGTATCGCTGATGTTGGTGGCAAGTCTGCGAGGCTGAAGTGGGACTGGGCGGGTCACACTTATAGGATGCATCCAGACAGATGGGCCAAAGTCGTCACACAGTGGGTGCCTGAAGACGGGCGTCGTCACCGAGGCAGGCCTAAGAAACGCTGGCGTGACGACTTAGACTCATTCCTAACCGACTGGACGGAGAAAGCACAGCACAAGGAATTTTAATAACAATTAAAAATAATTTTAAATAAAGTAGGTTCAAAAAGTAGGTAGTATAATGAAATTGATTAACCATAAGAAACCGATGGATGTTGTCGACTGAAATTTAATTTGATAAATGAGCTGTTTATTTCTTTTAATAAAAAATTGAAATTTTATACGAGAGCATCCATCGGTTTCTTATTAAACTTCAACTATATCCGACGATCCTGCATACTTATCTCTTTTATTGACTGTACCTACCTGTCATCGTCCTCATTGACCCATATTTTAATAGCTATTATGTACTTATATTAATTTTTAATATTAAGTCTTTTACTACTCACGGTTTATTAAAAACAGTAATCAGGTCAGGGTGATCTTATGTTTACGGTCTTCATCGATAAATTAATGGATTTATGATAAAAACGACAATTTTGTTTTTAATGGTTTTTATATATTTTTAATTAAAAATGAGGTTTGCCTTAAGTTATCATTAGCTCAATGATTTCAATACACTTCCTGACTAATCAGAGTTTTTAATTAGGTTAAAATTTTAATTAATTCTCATATCTTCGGTCAATATTGAGAGGGGCTTAGGGCTAAGTAATAACAGCTGTACGGGCCAATTTATCAGGTTAAGCTACGCTTACCGCGGTTGGTCCGTGGATGGGAGACCATATTTACATACCAAGACCCCTCCGTGCCTCGGATGGCGGCGCGTGTGTTGGATCATTCGGTTCCCTACAAAATAGTTGAGCTGGATGGTGCTGATCCATGCGTCATGTTCGTGAACGGACGCCGTCGGTTGAGACTGGTCATCTCTTAACTGCCAAGGCTTATTTTTAATCTTATTTCTTGTATTGTTTCTTCATTTATGTGTTTTTTTACATTGTTCTCACATATAGAAGCAACAAGAATAATGTACCCAGGATTTTGTAATATCTTGATTTAAAAAGAGTGTCCATGGAGTTTCTTGCCCGTTCTTCTCCATAGAGATCTACGTTTTGGAATGGGCACCTAGCTTCAACTTTCTGACCAACTGATCGACTACTTAATTTTGACAATTCAAAACTGCCTGTAATGGTTTAATTGAAATAAATGCTTTGAGTTTGAGAGTTTGAGTTTGGAAAGCACGTTAAGCCTTTGGTCCCGGCTGTCATTCGTGGATCTTTGACAGTCGTTACGGGTCGTCAGAAATCCTAAAATCTGATAAGCAATCATACCAAGAGGTATTGTATTACCCTGTAACTGGGTTGTGGAGGTCAGATAGGCGGTCGCTCCATGTAAATTACTGGTATTCAGCTGCATCCATCATCCAACTATGCAATCAACTATGTCATCATCTGCCTAGCCTTTTCTCAACTTTCCCAACTATGTTGGGATCGGCTTTCAGTCTATCTGGATTAAAGGAAGGGGCCTGCCAGGGCCGAAGCCTGCCGGGGGTGCGGGATTGTCCGAAAGGGTTACCGCTACCCCGGAACATGAAGGGCTAAGGAAGGAACACGGGTGGGTTTTAGTCAGTAAGTGTCTGACATTCCCTTCCGCTATACTCAGAGCGGGAGGGGTCATTTGATGATTTCCAATGCAAAAAAAAAAAACAAAAAAGTCTATTTGGAATAATTTGGATGCAGCTGAATACCAGTATTATACATGGAGCGACTGCCTATCTGACCTCCACAACCCAGTTACTGGGTAACACGATACCCCTTGGTAAGACTGGTTGTCAGACTTTCGGGCTTCTGACGACCCGTAACGACTGTCAAAGATCCACGAATGATAGCCGGGGAGAACCTGAGCACGGGGGGGGGTCTTGGTATGTAAAGATCAAGCAACCGCGGCAAGCATTGCTTAAAGGCTCCAACACATAAACACGATGCGACGTCGCCTCATGCTACGACGAATATATGGTATACTAGCTGCGCCCCGCGGTTTCACCCGCATAAGTTTCGATCCCGTGGGAATATCGGGATAAAAACTATCCTATGTCCTTTCCAGGGACTCAAAATATCTCTATACCAAATTTCATCTAAATCGGTTCAGCGGTTTGAGCGTGAAGAAGTAACAAACATATAAACACACACACACACACACAATCACAAACTTTCGCCTTTATAATATTAGTAGTGTGATAAGTGTGATGATTGTAGTAACCTTTCATTCAAACGTTAAAATGATGCTGCGTCGTAGCACGACGCGACGTCGTATCGTGTTTATGTGTTGGAGCCCTAACCTAATTGACCCTTGCGGCTGTTATTACTTAGGGCGCCCACACGTAAAGACGATACGACGTCGCGTCGTGCTACGACGCAGCATCATTTCACCGTTAGAATGACTTATTATTATTATAAGCCTGTGTTGTCTCACTGCAGGGTCTGCAGGGCAAAGGCCTCCCTTCCCTCTTTCCACTTTTCCCGGTTTGAATGATACGTCACTAAAATTATATACGTCGTAGCACGATGCGGCATCGTATTGTGTTTATGTGTAGGAGCCCTAGCCACAAGCCCCTCAAGTCACAGGTAATGCAAAGAATACTAAAAGATAAACAGTGTCCTCTGTCTCATCTATATCTGGCTTCCATCAGAATCCGGAACTCAATGTAATGTTTAAATTCTAAATAGCGCGTCTTGGTAAGTCGTGTTGATCTCTTGGCGTGACAAAATTATTGTCTGATTTTTTGCTTCAATACAATTTAATAACAATTTTTGACAATATTAAACTTTTAACCTCGCTCCACTTACAACAAGCATAAAAGAAATACTTATAATTGTTTTTCTTTTGTCAACGTCTGTGTATCGTTGCGGTTAAGTGGCGCTTACCGAGGCATGGAAAAGGATGGGTGGGTGCGCGGAATGCGTCGTAATTATTACTCATTGTTCTAGAGACTGGTTTGAACCGTAAGGTCAGACTAGCAAAAAGTAGATACGGCAGACATAGTGTCTGGGTACACTAAAATAGCCTCTACAAATGGCGATACTTACTTAAAATTGTAGTAGGTAATAATAGTTCTTCAGACCGAATTTCGGCCACGGCCAGTGGCATGCATTGCATATAAGCAGTGCCTACCTCGATATATCAACATAAGCCTGTCAATTACATTTTAGTGTGTGCCCCACAATTAAGAAACTCACAAAATTATCATACCTAACAAAAATAAAATCTTCATACAAACACGCGCGGCAGTAGGCAGTCGCCGGACGGCCTACTCGGCTCCCGTACTATTAATTGCACATTGTCATTGGTGTTTACTCGTTCAAGTTAATACGACAAAATTAAAGTATGGACGTCTCACGCGTAATACCATGACGTTCGACCTTCGCAATTTATCACCCTTAAGTAGGCATGCCTACTCAAATAACCACACTTTTGACCTCACTTTTTTTCTGATTAGTGACAGCGTTTGTCTAGACTAGACCCGGCCTAGAGCCTGCCTATTCTGAAAACCAATGCACGCCACTGGCCACGGCGGCCAGTACTTTGCACACCTAGTATTGTATACAATCAAGTATTTTCTAACTGAACAGACAGCTGTGCTGCTGGGGAGTTTGTTGCGCCACTTCTTCTCCCCAGCGAAAGCACTAGGAAGTGGCGAAGGGCGGGTGGTTTGGGGGACTGTCTTTTGTAATTTTGACGTTCGAAAAGTGCTGATTCTCAGCCTAGTTTGAATAAATGACTTTTGATTTTGATTTTCATCTCAGCGGAGACTATAAGCCATCCTCGCGAGAGATATTTATTTTTATTTTTTTTTTAAAGGTACACCAACGACTTATTCACTAAACATTGACGTAATAAAAAATAACATACGCATTGAGTTATGGTGAATTTGTCACTTATAGGCGTACACAGCACTTACATAAAAATAGCTTTTAAAATATACGTTTTAACAGGATTTTTTACTCGTAGTGAGAATATAAAAATTAATTAGAAACAAGAACAAAACATTAATAAATAAAATAGCAACAATGGATTATAAGTAAAAAACAAAATTATATCGATGTTAGAATCAAAAATTTAAATAAAATATTTAAAAAATAAACAGTAAAATTGATATTCAAAACTCAAAACGGTAGAACGCGATAATGAGTGCAACACACAGGTACACTCTCTGTTCCTTTACTCTCATAGTCCGATGGGACGGCAATCCGACATGAACGGAGAGAGATCAGGCGCAGGACCAAAGTCTTAGGGATGATTTATATTAGACCGGGCCGTGCCCAGTCACGTCTATAAGTATCTATACACTTGGCTTTATTCAAAGGCAATTTTCTCCTTTATTTCTGAATGAAATTTTATGTTATTACGAACATAGTATTTTCGAACCCATAGGTTTATGTAAAAAGTCGTATTTCAACGTTGCATTCGTTATTTCACGAAAAAATCGCAACTGAAAGTTGCCAAGTGTTGACATATTGGTGCTCGTGACTGTACGTGGACCGGAGGAGGCAAGGATTTGAAACGTTACATACATTTTGTATGAAGCAGTTGAAGTGATGACATCATCAGAAAGTCGTCATCATTCTCATATCACAATTTATTTCTGGTCGGCGCAACATTTATTTTTCTTCCACACTTCTCTATTAGTCGTCATCTCGGTAGTCACCCCCTTTCTAACCATATCATCATTCACACAGTCCATCCATCGTTTCTTTGGTCTTCCCCTACTCTTATAGCCATCGAAATTCATACTCAAAAACTATCTTCACGACATTTTCCTCATTCATTCGTTACCCATATCATTACAACCACAGATATTTCAAGTATTAAAACAGACTATTATGTACTATATGTAACTAACTACGTATACAGGGTGTTACGAAAAGGGTATATCAATACAAACGGGTTGAAGAGTGTATCTGGTCTAGAATCTCTGTACAAAATTTCAGCTCAAAAGCAGCAACTTTGAAAATGCTTATTATTTTTTTATTTCGATAGTTTATTAAATTGAAATCATAAAAAACGTGTCACCGCATTACGAGGGTCATTATCCATTATCTGTAGTGTGTCTGTGCGCCTAGTACACGCACATCACGCCGCCGCACGCCAGTGCAGCGCCGTGATGTCGAAATAAAAAAATATTAAGCATTTTCAAAGTTAATGCTTTTGAGCTGAAATTTTGTACAGAGGTTCTAGACCAGATACACTCTTAAACCCGTTTGTATTGATATACCCTTTCCGTAACACCCTTCAAAGTTAATGCTTCAGCTCAAAAGCATTAACTTTGAAAATGCTTAATATTGTTTTATTTCGACATCACGGCGCTGCACTGGCGCGCGGCGGCGTGATGTGCGTGTACTAGGCGCACAGAGACACTACAGATAATGGATAATGACCCTCGTAGTGCGGTGACACGTTTATTATGATTTCAATTTAATAAACTATAAAAAAATATTAAGCATTTTCAAAGTTACTGCTTTTGAGCTGAAATTTTGTACAGAGATTCTAGACCAGATACACTCTTCAACCCGTTTGTATTGATATACCCTTTCCGTAACACCCTGTTTATACCCGAAGTATCAAGTTAATTAATAGCACGGCACGCCAGCATTAATGACATCATCCGTCGTGTTCTTGTCACCGCAGGGCTGCCAGCTGTTTTAAAACCCAACGGCCTGGAACGCGACGATGGAACGAGACCAGACGGAATGACCATTATGCCCTGGAAGTTAGGCAGACCTTTGGTGTGGGATGCAACACGTGTCGACACCCTTGCGCCATCCCATCTTCCTAGCACGGTGGGCTGTACTTGGGCGGCAGCTGCAGGTGCAGAAAACCTCAAACGGCGAAAATATTGCAACCTGATTGGAAGATGTTCGAGCCGTATGGGGTTGAAACACTAGGGCCATGGGGTCCGAATGCGCACTTGGTTTTTCGAGATAAGTATCGCCAAACGGTTAGTCGACTCTTCACGTGACCAGAGGGCTGGCCTATTTCTTGGCCACAGATTTAGCATTGCCATACAACTCGACAGTTCTGCCAGCCTTTTGGGCACTGTTCCTGTTGACAGCGATGCGGACGAATTCTTTGATGCCCTATGATTATTTTGTTTATTTTTTCATATAATTGTACATATTATTTATAGTTTGTATGTTAGCTTATATTATGTAAATATCTAGTATCAAGTTAGATGTAATTAAAATATTAAATTAAATGCCACTCAAAGTACGATGCGATATACCCAAAGTATCAAGTTAGATGTAATTAAATAATAAATTAAATGTTATAAGCTGTTTATAAATATTTCGTTCTGCTCGAGCGACGACGTACGTGCTTGATTATCCGTGCTCCAAATACGTGAGCTGGGTTAGGTTATGTGCAGACTGGTGCGAATTATGTTGTGTATAGACAGACCTAACTGAATTGATTGTATGTATAGTCTGCTTCAAAAGTATTAGATAAAAATGTAAACAAATGGATCAGAAAAGGTATCTGTGGATGCCATTTACAAACTGGTTGCTGTGATTTGATTATTTCAATACTTAAGAGGCCGGCGGAGCATGTGTAGTTCATATGAACGTAATACCAAAATAATTTGTAAATCAAACATATTTTTGTTGTAGTGTGTATTTATTCCGATTGGATTACAGAATATCTAGGTTCCCAAATATATATTATGAATGGACACTGATTTAAAGACGAGTTATGCGAGAAAAATCAGTTTTCTATAGAAATTTGAGATTCCTCATACCTTTTTTCTATCTATCTAGAACTCTCAAATACTTGTTCACAATTGATATTGTCATTGCGACTTTAACAAATATCAACTGTATGCAAGATGATTTCAGAATGACAGGAACCATTGAAGAAGTTACAAAAATGTTTGCAGTTGTAACGCAAACTGATGTTTATGTGTATGTGTAATAAAGTTGTTTTTCCAAAATCACATATTTGTTTACTTATTTATAAACGAAATCGTGAATGCAGTTTAGGTAGGCGTTGCAGTGGTGGCTTAGTGGTAAAGATTTACGAGTTGTAATTACGGGGATTGGTTCGAACCATAGAAATGTAAAAAACGTTCGAACTCAGTCAGGCTCGTATTTTACTCTGTGTAATATCAACCATTTCATCTCTAAAAAACTAAAACCCGACTACTGAAAAGGATGAAACAAGAAAGTACCTTCCCGTGGTCGCATGGCGCTGTACTAAATAAGCTATGGTAGCATGCGACCACGGGAAGGTACTTTCTTGTTTCATCCTTTTCAGTAGTCAGGTTTTAGTTTTTAAACTTTTTTTTTATTTAATTATTTTGGGGCTTATTTCAGTAATACTTACATTTTTGAAATTTGCTAATTAAGCCCTTTCATTTGATACCCCACAAGGCACCATCCCAAAATATTTATTTTTAAAGTTATTACTTTATGTCCTCTAGAGGGCGCCATATTGAATTTAGTGTGACGTCACTAGCGAACGGTCAAGACGCTTCTAACTTTACCTCATTTGTCAAATTATTATAAGTACTTTTTAAGTTATGAGGGAACAGATGAACATACATACATACCGGTCAAAATCATAACCCTCCTTTTTGCTTCGCCGTAGTCGGGTAAAAACAGCCAAGAATGACGTCGTGAAGAGTGAATTTAATAAGTAGAACACAATATTTAGATCTATTCCCAAACCAGCATGTCCTAGAACCAAAAATTCGAAGACATGTGACATCTGCCAACCCGCACTGGGGCCGTGTGATGGATTACGGCCCACTCCCTCTCACCGAAAGGAGGCCTGTGTCCCAGCAGTGGGAACATTATAGGCTAATTATGAAAAACCCGCAACGCGCACGCTTGGCGAATAATGGCCCCTCACAGAGAGAAGGTCTTAGTTCCAGCAATGGGATTATTGAGACAGATTCTCACAGATATAGATACACCTAGATAACGCAAGAGCACCTACTTCGCGTGCCAAAAATCGCACCAGTTTACGATCGAAAATCATAAGCCGCCACTTTCGCGCTCAGTCCTGCGTACTGCTGGCTGGGTGAGCGTGAGCGAGAGAGCGCGAGCTTGTGACGTCATAGTAGGTAGTCAAAAAGTGGCACGCTTAGTTTTCATACAGTTCGTGATAGTTGCGTTATCTAGGTATTATCTGTGCAGATTTTTTTAACAAAATAGTGGGTCTTTAAACTCACAATGTGAAAAGAGCCTTACACTGACCTTAATAATAGTAGTCTATGAAAATATAATATAATCTTATTAAGATCAGAAGTGGTTTTGTTCGGACTTGATGAATAATTCTAACGGGCAGACCCTTCAGCTAAAATAAAATGATATTTCGTCATAAGCGTGGATGACATACCAAGCAGAAAATTCTGAGATTTGCCGCAAGCAGGGCATTTTGGAACGGCTGTAAAATGACACTTTATGAAACCGAGAGTCATTTGTAGGTAGGTACTCCCCGTCATTGTAATTTTTTTTGAAGTGAAAACTTCTTCTTTTCGTCTCGCGTTGGGCATTTTTTGAGACGGGAAAAAACCTTTGAATTCGCGCCACTGTTACCGTAACCGACACCGCTTCGGATGTGTTCGGCTGTCCTCGGGATGTACTCGATTTTAATGTATCTATTTCCGATATATCAGTGAGAAAAATACACACGTAATTGTTCAAGTTTTCACTTTTGTCGGCACTCCCGGAGTGCCACTTTTTTGTACTGGACCATACCTGGAAACCTTCTCATCATCATCATCATCATTTCAGCCAAAAGACGTCCACTGCTGGACATAGGCCAATGTCCAGCAGTGGACGTCTGGAAACTTTCTCGTTACGGAGATATTAAAGGTCAAAATTTCAATTTTTACTTTTTACGAACACAAGACGTATTGATGTTATAACACAACTTTAAATATCTCCACGACCCTTGTACCGTTGCATCAGTTGCATGCTCTCAATGGACAATTGCTAAACATGTGTATATTTACTAAAATATGAAGAAAGAGTTGTTTAGTTTTTAATTTTATGTATAAGGTTGTTTTATATTTACTATTGCATTTATTTTATTTTTTTTAGTCTAAGAAGTTTTAATTAAATTTTTTTAATGTTATTTTGTAGAATTAGCATAGATATAAGCGATTTGGTGTAAACTGTTAGTTTATATCTGATGAATAAATAAATACCTAAGCACAATGTTTTAAGTGCGTTACATTGCGCACTAGCTAAACACACCAAAACTAAAGTCGTTTCCCAGCAATTATTTTTGCGCAATGTTACTTAGTTTGATCTACAAACGCCAGCACATCAACCTACTACAATCTGTCAAATTTCTTTAATAGATTTTCAACTTTATCACTAAAGCATAAGGTTCAAAGTTGATTGGGAAAATTTGACAGTTTCAGGTAGGCTGATGTGCTGGCGTCTGTACAGAATGCGTAGTTGACAGTTATGTGATGGGTCTTTTTACTACCTGTTTAATTATATGCTACAATTACATGGCCAACAATGCGAAAAAACAAACATTTAATTTTTAAGACACTGATCAAGTGGCAAACGTTATTATGACATAATTAATACTTAATTGTTTCTTAAAAATATAGTAGATAAGGACCTACCTTTAGGTACCTAACTATCTACTATATTTGAAGGTGCTCCCTCACCAGGAGCATTCGCGTGTAATGTAACATTTCAGATTTGACTTTTTACAAGTGGAGCGCATTGATGTTACAAGTTGTATCAAGGTATTACACATTGTATCATTACAAGGTGCGCGTTGTAATGCTCGATTTTCCTCCCTCACTGATGTAATGCTCGAATCTGTAACGTTATATTACAGGCGAATGCTCCCGATGAGGGAGTACCTTACGTTACCTTAGTATGTAATTACAGGATTTTAAAATACCTAATCAATTTTGTCTTCCATATATTTTATCTCTGTTCTCAGAGGAATTATTTTTTAATATCACACATTTGATAAGTTTCGAGATGTCCCCATCCCTACTCTAGAGGGTAAAACCCACCCATCCACCCACCACTCATGAAGGGTACTAATGGCTAGATTAACACTGACATTGACAATGAAAGATGGCCGCCAAACGAAGGGGAGAGGCGAAAGACGTCATGCATACAATTCAATAAACACGTACCCCTTACTAATAAACATTGTATAGCGTCTGTATAGTTACACAACGCTTTGTCTTCTTCTTTCGAAAGTCAAATTACTGACGACTGAAAGAGAGAAATTGGTGTGTAACTATTCATCTGATATAATACGTTTATTAGTAAGGGGGGTTATGTAAAACTTTCCTTTATGTACTTAGGTTATAAAATGATTGAATTTTTAATATTATTATTTTTTATTAATAATAATAAGTTTACGTTCTTCCATAGTTATTGGTAACCAGTCCACTTTAGCCACCCAAACCCATAGTCCAACTTTTTATTTCTCCATATCCTGCAATAGTCCTACACCAACCGGGGGTTGTCCTTGGGTGCACTTGCATAGTGCATACAGGGATAATCGTCGGTTGGTGCCACACATAGAAATGTAAAAAACAGGAGAAGTGGCAAGGGGGCGTGTCTGTGTCCACGCGTCATGAGCAACATGCGCTTGTACTAGGCGAATGGCCGTCTCCGCGAACTAGTGCGCTTTTGACTGTGATCGTGATAAAATATAAAAATGCCGAGTTGTTCAGTGGTTTCCTGTAAAAAACCAAGTCAAAATAAAAACCTCGTATCTCGTAGAATGACTTACCATATATAAGTAAAAGTATTTTACTGTATTTATCTTTAAAATCATGAAAAACAACAAAGCGTAAAATATTTCTTGCTTTTACTACGTTATTTTTGTTTTCAAATATCGCAGCGGCTATACTATTTTTGCAGCAAATACATTGCTTCTTAACCACTAGCCACTCAGTATGTCGTAAGTGAAAAGCAAGCAATGTAAAAATTACAAAACGATACTTTATTTTCGCCGAGTGTCGCATAGTACAGCCGCTGTGTCTTGCGGCGAGATAGTGATGTGGTTATGAATGTCCACTAACGTAGGCTATCGACAACAACGTTGAATGCTCAACGAATATATTGCTATTATAGTTAATTTTTAAATTTGTCAACCGTTTTAACCCGGTTTATAGAAGACCTGAAAATATGACGTTTAAATGGTTGGAAGGCCCTTGAGAAAATGTAAAATAATGTTATTTTTTTTTATTAACTGCAATTACTTTTTTAAACACATTTTATTGATTTATAATATAATAATATGTTCTGAACATATCGTTTTTTATTTATTTTATTTTCATGACCCTTTATTTTTCTTAGTACAATAATGAATTAAAGACTCGATAACTTTCCGATTTAGTCAATCACTAGCGTATATGTAAAATAAATGGCTTTTGCACAGCACAACGATAGCGATAGATGTTTTTGTGTGAGTGAGTTGTACGGTGCATGGTAAAATGCACGCTGTGTTTGATGATTTAAGGTTTATAATTGATTGTGTAGTACGTTCTGATTTATGAATTGCAAGAGTGTGCGCGACTTTGTATCTATTGCTTTTACTAAACTACATCTGTAGTAGTGGCGCGGCGGTGGGGCAAACCTAGCGACATCGGGTTCTGATACATTTTCAACTACGGCCGCATATCTCCTTCTTTCATATATCTATGGTGCCACATTTCATTAAAATTTCCTAGGGGGCCTCTGCGAGTTGGCTTCGGCCCCTCGTACGCCTTCCAAAGGACCGAGACCCCATGGTCCCGAGATATGTAAAATAAAAAATAAGTTTATTTCATCAAAAAGTAAAACTACAATGTGACGGATTCGGTGAGCCACAAACTATGCATCGCTTGTGTCTTGTGGCTCTAGAATTACCGGTTCATATACAAATAAATTTTATGTTGTTAAAAGAACAATTTTTCAATATAACTTTAAGAAACAAAATCGAACATTCTGTATGCACTCGGGCTGTTTCTGAGAATAGGCTTCGTACACCGCGCGCCAACAATACGTATGGCGAACGAACTACTGGTTATATTATACCGAGACTTATTAATAGTCTACCCTTAGAAATAAATAAATGTATTACACAGAAAAATATCAAATGTAAACTTAAGCAATATTACTTAAGTATTATGTAGGAATGATTGTAACCATTTAAAGACCTTAAGATGTTAGTAATTGTATAGTTCGATATTGAGATGGACTCATGATAGCACAAGTTTAAACCTTAGTGGTTTTTGGTTGCTATTTATTATGAATAATCCTGTATTCTTTTGTATAAATGATAAATAAAAAAAAAAAAAAAAAAATCTATTGAATGAATCTATACTATACAGAATTAGTTTTCAAAGACCAGCCAAATTGTAGGGTGAGGTACAGATCATCAAATTGAACAAAATTGTCTATGGGACCAACATCGCAATCACAAGATGATTGGACTTATTTAAGAATTCTTGGAGTGAGAAAACGCCGGATATACCTACCTAGGTCATGTTCGAGAAATAAGTAGTTTTAGTAAAAGCGGATTTGTTACAACTCTATTTTTAAGTTGAACGACTGATTTATAATATTGGCCTTGTTTGGAGCCCTGTTCCTTGCAAGGCCATTTGGAAGAGCTTAATAAAACTTAAGTTATATAAATAGTGATTAAAGCGAGGATAAAAAAAGTGATTTATACGGTACACAATAAAACAAAGTATTACTTAATAATGTGTTTCCTTCATTTGAATTGCTTGTTTTCAAAACAGCACCTTGTGCAAAACTGTGTTTTGACAGGAGGAACAAAAAACAAGATTGCAAAATATTTTTCAGGATGACCCATGATTATTGTCAATTGAGAACAAATAAAATATATATTTTTAATGATTAAGCAAATAAAATAATTTAAAAAAAAATATTTTTACGCCGCATGTCGCAACAGAATTGGGCAAAAGTAGCCACTGACTGGGTTCCGAACAACAGGAATCGGCGACGCGGTAGGCCCAGAAAGAGATGGCGTGACGAATTGGACGCCTACCTAAAGGATTGGCCAGATGTAGCAAGAGACAGGAGAATGTGGAAAGACGGAAGGGAGGCCTTTGCCCTGCAGTGGGACATAACAGGCTCATAATAATAATAATATTTTTACCCTTTTTTTATATTAAAAATTTTGGACATGTGCCGTTTTGAAAACAAGCGATTCATTTATCCAATAAAAAAACGAATAAAAAGTGTTTACTCGTTAGCGTGGCCTTCTATGGTCCACCCATCTTATAGTAGACCAGCACCCTAATTGCGTAACACACTATCAATCGGAATCTGAATCATTTAGAAGCAAATTGCTAATCCATTGCTTCATAAGTTCGAAAAATTTGTCTGCTCAACACGTAAGTAACGCAATGAATGTTGTTAAACTGTCAAAATGAAACCGATTCCGATTGATAATGTGTTACGCAATTGCCCCGCTGGCTGAGGAGCACCCGAGGCTCTAAAACCTAGATGATGATGACGATAAATCTCAATCAATCTATCTGCCTAGCCTCAGCCTGTATCAATATTTTACATGAAGCGACTGTCTATTAGGGAATCGCTTTACAACTTCAACTTCAAGTCATTCGTGGTACGAGTACCAACCCAACATCTACAGACGTGCCTGTATGAGGATTTTTGGCCGAAAGGTATATCGACGTTTCCGAGGTCGGTTACGAGACACCACGCAGCGAAACACGACGCCGACAACATTACGTGCATAGTCATAGTTCATAGTGGTAAGGTTTTAATTATGTATCAGTTTATTATTCATAATCAGCCTATAATGTTCCCACTGCTGGGACACAGGCCTCCTCTTGGTGAGAGGGTGTGGGCCGTTAAATCCACCACGCAGGCCCAGTGCGGGTTGGCAGATGTCACATGTCTTCGAATTTTTGGTTCTAGGGCATGCCGGTTTCCTCACGATGTTTTCCTTCACCGTTTTGATAATAATAATTTACACAAAGTAAAGCGCCTGTGTGGGTTCGAACCTACGACCTACAACTCGTAAGTCGCGGCCGTTACCACTTGGCCACCACTGCTGAGTTTATTATTGCATAAGATTATTTTGTGTATCTATGGACCTTAGCTGCCTGATAATAAAATGGATTATTATTAGACCTCCACAACTCAGTTAGGTACTGTGTAACACGATACCCCGTGGTAAGATTGTGGGGTAATTTCGTAACACACTGACGTTGACTCCTCCGTGCCTCGAAAAGCACGTTAAGCCGTTGGTCCTGGCTGTCATTCGTGGATCTTTGACAGTCGTTACAGGTCGCCAGAAGCCCGAAAATCTGACAACCAGTCTTACCAAGGGGTATCGTATTACCCAGAAACTGGGTTGTGGAGGTCAGATAGGCAGTCGCTCCATGTAAAATACTGGTATTCAGCTGCCTCCGGTTAGACTGGAAGCCGACCCCAACATAGATTGGGAAAAGGCTAGGCAGATGATAACTGACATTGACACTCAAAGCGGTCTAGGAAAACATTGTGAGGAAACCGGCATGTCCTAGAACCAAACATTCGAAGACATGTGACATCTACCAACCCGTTCTGGGCCCGTGTGGTGGATGGCCCACTCCCTCTCGCAGAGAGGAGGCCTGTGTCCCAGCAGTGGGATCATTATAGGCTGATGCTGCAATACTATAGCTACACATCTACCTAGCCCTTCGAAAAAAAAAACAGGCGTGATATTTCTATTATTGTAAGGGATTATAAAGTATTGTTATAATATTTTTTACGAAATACTACTGAACTGTCGGAATCGATCACTGTATGGACGAATGAACTAAGACCTTGGACCGCTTCCGTTTAAAAAAAAAACTCGTTATAAAAAGTGTTTTAACTGGTTCTATTTATTTTACTGTTAATTTTTAATGGTTATAATTTATTTGATTTGTCTTAAACGTGTTAATTTTGGTTCTACTGTTTAATTATGTAACAGTAGCTGTTTATGATCTATATCTGAGGTTTGCAGTTCTATTCCTTGTTGTAAACAATTGTTTGCTTTTTTGCTGATTTGATAATTTTGAGCGACACGAGGGGATTTGGCCAGAGCTTGTGGCTACGTAATAACAGCCGCACGGGTTGATCGTTCAGGTTAAGCTACACTTGCCGCGGTTGGCCCGTGGGTGGGTGACCATCTTCACATTCCAAGAACCCTCCGTGCCTCGCAAAGCACGTTAAACCGTTGGTCCCGGCTGTCATTCGTGGGTCTTTGACAGTCGTTATTGGTCGTCAGAAGTCCGAAATTCTGATACCCAGTCTTACCAAGGGGTTTCGTATTACCCAGTAACTGGGTTGTGGAGGTCAGATAGGCAGTCGCTCCATGTAAAATACTGGTATTCAGCTGCATCCAGTTAGACTGGAAGCCGACCCCAACATAGTTGAGAAAAGGCTAGGGAGATGATGACAAAGGGGATTTGAAATGGCTCAGTATGAAACCAGAATCAAAATTCAAGTTATTTATTCAAAGTAGGCTGGGAATTAACACTTTTTGAAAATTACATATGACAGTCCCCCGACATGCCCCGCCCTTCACCACTTCCTAGCTCAGACCAAATAAAAAAGTCAAGACATAGCACTGAGAACAATACAAGTGAAGCATGCGAAAACTACACCTCACTAAGTGCACACATGTTTATGAAACCGGCTTCACTTTACTGTTGACAGCCCTCTGTCTTGGTTTTTTGAAGTAAAACTTCTTTACGCACGCTTGACTTGGGGAGTAAGCTTTCGAACGCGTGACGTAGGCGTTACAAAAAGTGTGATCGGGCGAGGCGAACGTGAGTTGAGTGGGGGATATAAGCAAGAGAAAGCAGTGCGCGCGCACATTTTCTTTCTCTCTTCCTCTCATAGCCAAATACGTATGAAGTTTCACTTCAGTCGTGTGGTCATAAGCACACTCGGTTTTTTATTTGGTCTGAGGTTCCTTGTGCTTTAACTGGGAAGAAGAAGTGGCGCAACAAACTCCCCAGTCCCCAGCATGGTGATTGTAGCAATTTGATATCCTTTCACGAACATATGTTGAAGCAGAAAGCCTATTATCAGTAAAAGAGGATTTTATAATCCGGTCAAGAAGGGTTTTTCTTAAAAAGCAGTCGTAAACGAAACTTATTTATTGGTGACGCACCCGATGTGGGCCTGAGTGGTAGATTACGGCCCACGCACTCTCAAGAAGAGGCTTGAGTGGTATGGAAACAATGTGTAGATTTATTTTCTGACGTTCGTGGTTCGGGTTAGATTCACAAGTCGGGCAATGGAGTTACATTACAAGGAATTTAATACATAAATGGCGAAACGCGGGTGTACTATTTTAATATTTTTCTAAGCGTCAGGGTAGCCCGCGACATCAAATTTTCTTAGTTCTTCGCGGGCTACTCTTTTTTTTATTGCTTAATGGGCCCACTTTTGACCCCGATCACGCCTGATGGGAACCGATGGATGAGGTCTATGATGGAACGAGCGTGCCCAGAAGATGCCTAAGGCACTAGAACTCCCACTCCCATCGACGAAACATAGCAGGCTGCTTGACGCCGGACTCCGGTGGGAGGCTGGTCACACACCAGGCGGGCGTTAGACCTACCACCGCAAAAAATAAGCAAAAGAATCATAGGGCATCAAAAAATTCGTCCGCATCGCTGTCAACAGGAACAGTGCCCAAAAGGCTGGCAGCATTTTCACTTTGTATACCGAATTACCGATGCTAATTCATTGGCCAAGAAATAGGTCAGCCCTCTGGTCACGTGAAGAGTCGACTTACCGTTTGGCGGTATCTCGAAAAACCAAGTGGGCACTCGGACCCCATGGCCCTAGTGTTTAGTTGTTTCCGAATTTTATATTACTAAAAAAAAATATATAGTACGTAGCAGCAACGCTATCTTCAGAAAGGGCAGCAAGGACCAGCACACAGAACAGATTGCGAAACACACTATCAATCTGAACCTGAATCATATTGAAGGATATTGCAAATCCATTGCTTCATATGCTCGAGAAATGTGTCTGCTCAACAACGGAAATAACGCAATGAATGTTGTTGAACTGTCAAAATGAAAGCTCTCCTACTTAGTGTGTTACGCAATTACCCCAGGTATGAACGCAAACGAAGCAAATGGAAGAAGTAAGTACAGGTGGCGTTCTGTTGTTTTTGTCTAGCTTCATGGTAAGATGCCTTGCTTGGTAGTGGCACTCTCCGGATGTGCAGACAGAAGTGAAAACAAAACACAAACAGAATACTTTTATGACTTTTACATTCGGGCAATACCAGGGGTATACTCTCTAAGTCCGTCAACAAAGATAAGGGCCGTTCGGACGTACTTGATCCACAAAACAAATGACAAATGAAAATTTTCGAACCTTCAAAAACATATTATCGCGAGAAGGGACAACTATGAAGTAGTGTCGTCATTCATTCTAAGTTCTGGCTCTGAACTAATCTTATTTATTTTACCATTTATGTACACACATAATATATAAACAGACAAGAAAAAAACAGAACAGAAAAATAGGTACAAAGGTGATACTTATTTCATAAGAAATCTCTTCCAGCATACCTGCGATAGGACAAGAAATAGAGAGATGTAGACAGCGTGTTAAAGAGTAAAGGAGACAAAAAAAAAAACATAAAATCTAAAAACAAATTCACTTAATAAAACTAAACAAATAATATGAGAATATACACTCTCACTTATGTCCGTTGGTGATACCGAATTGGAAAGGCCCGTAATTTCGGCCGAAACTGCGGAACACGTGCTACGGGAGTAGACGTGCAGGCGTGGTGTTATGTAATTTAGCATAATCAGCCTATAATGTTCCCACTGCTGGGACACAGGCCTCCTCTCTGTAAGAGGGAGAGGAAGGCGTAATCCACCACGCGGGCCTAGAGCGGGTTGGTAGTTGTCACATAACTTTGAATTTTTGGTTCCAGGACATGCCGGTTTCCTCACGATGTTTTCCTTCACCGTTTTAAGAGCAGTGGTGATGAAATAATTTGGACAAATTAAAGCGCCTGTCTGGGTTCGAACCTTACGACCTACGACTCGTAAGTCGCAGCCGTTACCACTGGATCACTATTGCTCTCGTGTAATTTATCACCTTGAATTTATAGAGCTATTAAGACGTCACGAGTCGTACTTACTTATGATTAATTTTGACAGGAGTTTGACAGATTGTCGGATTAGCCGATCAATCAAATTAAAATAAGTAGCCAGTTAGTAGCTTTCGTGGGTCACGACTTAAAGGGCCCTGTTATTAATGTATTTGTTCATTTACTAATGAGAATTGAGAAGTGTTATTATCTTTCTTGAGCTGAATGGTGCTAATACCTACATGTGTCATGTTCGTGAACGGGCGCCGTCAGTAGGGATTGGTCATCTCTTTACTGCCATGGCTTATTTTATTTTAATTTAATACTTATTTGAATTGTTGTTTTTTCTCATCTTTTCCGCTTTTAACGTTCTGCATCGTTCTCACATGTATAATTTTTAACATGAATGATGTAACCAAGACTTTGTAACCATATTATTTTGATTTAAAAGAGTGTCCATGGAGTTTCTTGCCCGTTCTTCTCCATAGGTACCTACGCATTGGAATGGGCAACTAGCTTCATCTTTCTGACTGACCGACCCCTTGACAATTCAAAAGTGCCTGTAATTGGTTTAATTGAAATAAATGCTTTGAGTTTGAGTTTGACTTCTATAAATAAAAACGAATCACCGAAATGTATGTACGCGCATAACTTCCGAACGACTGCATCAAATTGGATAATTCTTTTTTTGTTGTGTTCGGTATTGCCAGGACAAGGTTTGTATGAAAGAAAATTTAATAAATTCGAAAAAGAAAAATTGCAGCCGTGCGAAGCTTGGACGGGCCGCTAGTATATTATAATTACTTAGGTAACTACTATACGTAATTATTACGTTATGTAGATCTATTCCCCTATGAAAACCAGCGCTGGGGCTCTGTCTTGCATAGGGTAGCAGCATTATGCTAAGCGATAGCCGTTTTGCGTGGATGTGACGCATGTTTCCCTTACCTTCTTTTTTTTTTGTGTTTATGTTCTTTTTTGCGTCATGTTCACCGCAAATAAATGCATTTTCTTTCTTTCTATGAAAAGTTGTGTGGAAATCGGCTATCATGTTATACCTACGTCATCTAGCCAGGTCGTCGCGACCAGCACCCTAATTGCGTAACACACTATCAATCGGAATTGGAATAATTTCGAAGCTAATTTCTAATCCATTGCTTTATAAATTCGAAAAATAATTCTGCTCAACACGTAAATAACGCAATGAATGTTGTTGAACTGTCAAAATGAAACCGATTCCGATTGATAATGTGTTACGCAATTGCCCCGCTGATCGCAAGTTGAGACACCACTTTCGAGTGGTTGGTATTGTAAACCTAACCAAATTCGTGGTACAGCACACACAGCACACTCCGCTACCCACAATGATCTACGACCTCCAAAACAGTCTCTAATTAACCTTAATTAAAAGGACATAGTTTTAAGACTAATTTAGAACAAAAACAGACGTAAATAGGTCGAAGTTAGCGTTAAGTTTTGGGTCAGTGACTAGGGTCAATATAGTCCACAAAAACTGATGAATCAGTTTTGTTTAGCTATGGGAGATTGACTGTTTGTCTGTTAGTCTGTCATGCGGTATCTAAAGCCTTGTTATACGGAACGCTTGTTTGGGCGCAAAATGATCCTGTAAGTCATTTCGAGGAATTATCTATATCTATACTAATTAATATTATAAAGAGGTAAAATTTGTAAATTTGTAAGTTTGTATGTAGGGGGTAATCTCTGGAACTACCAGTCGGATTTGAAAAATTCTTCTTGCATTTGATAGCCCAATTCTTGAGGAAGGCTATAGGCTATTTAACATCACGCTATGACCCTTAGGAGCCGAGCAAAAAGAAAAAAGTCAAAAAGAACGTTAAGTGATAGCGCGGGCGGGTGATGCGATACGACGGGGTGGCTCGGGGGAAACAAGAAGTTTCACGCGAACGAAGTCGCGGGCTTTAGCTAGTATATTATACAGGTGGTCAAAAAGTCGTGGATCAAACGAAATAGGGAGGATAAAGGAGGTCATTTCCAAAGCTTTTAAAGTGAGATATAATTTTTGGAAAAACATTAATTGCTCTTGTGGTACCCAGAGCCGCAATAGGACTTTTGTAGTGTTGATACAATAAGTAATAATACAACACCGTTTGTTTTATTGTTTTACATCACATTTTTTTTTTAAATTAGTTTATTGTAGAAGAACTCGATATACAAAAATATTCATAACTTTTAGGGCAATTGAATTATGGCCATGCTGTAGAAAGATTTTTTGTAGGAAATGACCTCCTTCATCTCCCTATTTCGTTTGATCCACGACTTTCTGACCACCCTGTATATGTTACGGCTAATAGCCGAAATGCGGCTACACATATTTAGCCGGGTACAAATAGGTGCATCAAACTACGTCGACGGAGCCCCGCTTCGCCTCCTATTTCTGTGTAAAGGGTTTAAAATAACCTAGCCAAACCTAACCTCGGGGTGCCCTTCGCTCGCTCTTGCATCCTACGTCGCTTATCGACCGACCGCAACCATGCAACCGACGTCACCCGAAGTACACACGAACCGCATGTGGCCGGCTGCTCCTAATTATAATAATAATAATAATATTCCACAACTATCACACAACGCCATCTAGTCCCAAGCTAAGCAGAGCTTGTGTTATGGGTACTAGACAACTGATAAACATAATTATATATTTCTAAATACATACATATTATAGATAAATTACACCCAGACACAGAACAAATGATCGTGCTCATCACACAAACATTTGTCCTGGGTGGGAATCGAACCCACGACCTCCGGCATAGCAGTCAGGGTCACTAACCACTAGACGGCTCCGACGCAGAATGTCAAGTTGTACCCGGCTAAAACTAGATGTAGCCGCACTTCGGCTATTAGCCGTGATATATACGTATTTAAATGTCTTTGATTATCTCGGGACCCTGGGGTCCCAGGACCTTTAGAACGCCTTCTAAAAGGGCCGCGAAGCCCACTCGCAGAGCTTCATAGTATTATTTTCCTAAGTATAAGTCATCATCTGCCTAGCCTTTTCCGAACTATGTTGGGGTCGGCTTCCAGTCTAACTGAATGCAGCTGGTTACCGGTATATTACATGAAGCGACTGCCTATCTGAACTTTACAATCCAGTTACTGGGTAATATGATACTCCTTGGTAAGACTGTCAGACTTTCGGGCTTCTGACGACCCGTAACGACTGTCAAAGATCCACGAATGACAGTCGGGACCAACGGCGGTAACGTGCTTTCCGAGGCACGGAGGGGTCTTGGTATATGAAGATGATCACCCATCCATGGAGCAACCGCGGCAAGCGTAGCTTAACCTGATCGATCGACCCTTGCGGCTGTTATTACTTAGCCACAAGCCCCTCTTTTCTTTCACTCTTTTCTAAGTATAACTATTCATTATTATTCATCTATGTATAGGAATTAACAAGAAAACCCAGATGACATTGCAAGATTAAAATGAACTAACAGTTGGCCACCTAGATTTTATGCAAGATAGACAAAAAATACAGGAAGTTATTTTTTTTGTAAATTATGCAGTCAGTTGTTAGAGTAGTTAATGAATCTTGTCAAAAGAATAGTTATCTATGTATCTTAAATATTGTATGTGCAGAATTCATGGTTAAACTTTGCGTGTCAATGTCCATTGCCACCCTGTATTCATTATATTTACATCATTCATATTCATCTTTTTTTTTTTCTTTTTCCGTTAGCCTGTACACAGAGCCGGCCTTAGCCACCTAGGCGCCCGGGGCGAGTCATGCCTTTGGCGCCCTTTTAGGTAGGTAAGTATATCTACTTATTTCATTAAAATAAAAAAAAAACTTATTTTGAATGTGTACATAAATAAATAATTCGTACCTATGTAAGTTATGCATAACGTACAGGTTTTCTAAAAAGGTTTTTTGATTTGCTTGTGAACTTACGAGTACTTACCTATGTAAAACGCAAAGAAAGAAAAGTACCTATGTATAATGCAGGGGCCTAATACGAGTTGCAATTTCTCTCCTGTTGCCTCTATTTCATTCTACATTATTTAGTGAGATATACGTCAAGCGACAAAATGACAGCTCGTGTTTGTTACAAAAATACAAAATATAAAATACTCATACGCACTCGTACGAGATTATTCCATAAAAGATAATACGCTGAGTCTAGTTTTCCTTTAGATCGATAAAAATAGGTATGTAAATGTGGTTAAGTCATAGAAAAAAACAAATAAGTTGAGCTGGCGCGCGCGGCGCCATGTAGTACCTGGCGCCCTGGGCAGCCACCCCGGTCGCCCCCCCTAAAGCCGGCACTGCCTGTTCTGTCCCACAGCTGGGCAAAGGCCTCCCCCATATTCTTCCACATTTCCTTGTGCTGCACCTTCTCCGTCCAGTCGGTTAGGAACGAGTCTAAATCGTCACGCCAGCGTTTCTTAGGCCTGCCTCGGTGACGATGCCCGTCTTCAGGCACCCACTGTGCGAAGACTTTGGCCCATCTGTCTGGATGAATCCTATAAGTGTGACCCGCCCAGTCCCATTTCAGCCTCGAAGACTTGCCGCCAACATCGGCGATACCTGTCTTGGAGCGTATTGTGGTGTTGCGAATTTGGTCGGTGACTTTAATCTTACGCTCCATCGCTCTTTGGCAAACCTTGAGTTGGGACTTCTGAGCCTCTGTCAAAGACCAGGGGGCCTAAAAAGGCCACTATGGCAGAATCATAAAAGGATAACATAATAAAAGTCGTACAATGGTCACAAACTAACAATTCATAACATTATCTGCGTACAATTTCTTATCACGCAATTCATCTGTTTGACAGTTTTGTATGGAGATTCGTAAAATGGTCCACAAAATATGAATGGGAACTATATTTTCTATCACCAAAATTTATATTTGTCATCAAGTTGTATCACCTAATAAATAGATCTATCGCCACGAAATATTTGTATCACCTAATAAATAGATCTATCGCCACGAAATATTTTCGTTCTCAGATAGCGGGGCTCCGTCGACATAGGATGCAAGAACGAGCGAAGGGCACCCCGAGGTTCGGTTTGGTTAGGTTACTTTAAACCCTTTACACAGAAATAGGGGCCCCGCGAAGCGGGGCTCCGTCGACATAGGATGCAAGAGCGAGCGAAGGGCACCCCGAGGTTCGGTTTGGTTAGGTCACTTGCATTGTTTGGTGACTACATTTTGGTGACAGATCTACTATTTGGAGGACAAACCCTATTATTTAAGAAACACAAAACTAATTAAATTGGTGATAGCTTAAATGATACCCAATATGAATTGCTTTAATGTCAAATAATATTATGAATTGTCAGTTTGTGACCATTTTACGACTTTCATTATGATTCATAATGTTATCCGTTTATGATTCTGCCAAAGTGGCCTTTTTATGCCCCCAAGTCTGGGCGCCATAGGTCAAGATAGGCAGGATAAACATGTCGATGAGCTTACGCTTTAGTGAAAAAGGAAGATATATTTGAATAATTATTAACAAGAAAACCCAGATGACATTGCAAGATTAAAATGAACTAACAGTTGGCCACCTAGATTTTATGCAACACAAACAAAAAATGCAGGAAGTTATTTTTTAGTAAATTATGCAGTCAGTTGTTAGATTAGTCAATGAATCTTGCCAAAACAATAGTTATCTGTGTCCCGTCGGTCTTGTGGTCGCAAGCGCGACTGCTGAGCGTCCTGCGGGGTACTGGGTTCGATTCCCGGGTCTGGTAAAGTGTTATTGGGTTCTATTGGTAACAGCCCGGATTTTGGAAATTGACGGTGTAATACCTCCATCCTTCGGTAAGCACGTTAAGGGGACTATAGGACCTAAACGCAAAAAAACGCAAGTTTTATAATGCCTTAAAGTATATGATCGACTAAAGTAAACAAAATCAGAAAAATAGGTAAATGATATTAGTAGGTAGGTATTCTTCAAGATATATGCTAGGTAGATAGTGTGTTGAAAACATAATTTGATACGATAGAAAAAAATCATGAAGATACCTCTAAAAACTTTCTTTTAACAATAAAAACCATACTAATATACATATCTACAATAATTCTGATTTTTTGTCAGATTATTCTACAAGCAACATACTAAAGCACTAGTGTTTTAATTTTTTAGTCCAAACAATAGATTTTTTTGTAAATACACAGGGTTATTGGAAAAACACCAACAACCTCTTAAAAGGTCATTGTACTCATCATTATGAACAACTTTTACTATGGGACCAAACCTGAAATCGCGGAAAAAAAACCAGCTGTTCCCTACATTTATGTTCGTATAACTAATAACACTAATATTAATTCATATTTTGTGGACTTCATAATGTTCTGCATCCGGTCAGACTGGAAGCCGACCCCAACATAATTGGGAAAAGGCTAGGTACATGACGATGAACAAGTCTAACAAAATCTGTATAAAATAACGTTGAACCGAATTCATGAATTATAATAATAATAACACATGAATAACACATTTATTTCAAATTAAAAATCCATATGTTGTTAGTAAAGTCTAAACCTAATGTTAGTAAAAAACACAAAACCACAAAATTGACAAATTGCAAATTGAAACGACTGACACCTAAGTGTGCAGCCGTATCCAGTGAGCCAGCATGGGGCTGTCCCACCTATCACACAACACACTCAGGATGCTGTGGGAGCTAGCACGCAATCTACCGAGAATGGAAGCGCATCGTTAAATGAAGGGAACTATATTTTCTATCACCAAAATTTATATTTGTCATCAAGTTGTATCACCTAATAAATAGATCTATCGCTACGAAATATTTGTATCACCTAATAAATAGATCTATCGCCACGAAATATTTTCGTTCTCAGATAGCGGGGCTCCGTCGACATAGGATGCAAGAACGAGCGAAGAGCACCCCGAGGTTCGGTTTGGTTAGGTTACTTTAAACCCTTTACACAGAAATAGGGGCCCCGCGAAGCGGGGCTCCGTCGACATAGGATGCAAGAGCGAGCGAAGGGCACCCCGAGGTTCGGTTTGGTTAGGTCACTTGCATTGTTTGGTGACTACATTTTGGTGACAGATCTACTATTTGGAGGACAAACCCTATTATTTAAGAAACACAAAACTAATTAAATTGGTGATAGCTTAAATGATACCCTTTAATGAATGATGTTGTTGAATTATGTAAGTTATTATTTAGATAAAGGACGATGAGTCAGAACGTCCCCCCAACCTTACATTGACCAACAGACTTAAAGTGTATCTCATTCGAACCGCCTTAGCAAGCTGATCAATTTTTACTATGACGACATCTCTCAAAAGTGCGGGATATTCCGAGAAAATCATGTTTTAGTGTTAATTTCGTCACAACGTCCCCCCAACCCTTACATTGACCAACAGACTTAAAATGTATCTCATTCGAACCGCCTTAGCAAGCTGATCAATTTTTACTATGACGACATCTCTCAAAAGTGCGGGATATTCCGAGAAAATCATGTTTTAGTGTTAATTTCGTCACAACGTCCCCCCAACCCTTACATTGACCAACAGACTTAAAATGTATCTCATTCGAACCGCCTTAGCAAGCTGATCAATTTTTACTATGACGACATCTCTCAAAAGTACGGGATATTCCGAGAAAATGAGAAAATCATGTTTTAGTGTTAATTTCGTCAGAACGTCCCCCCAAGCCTTACATCGACCAACAAACTTAAAATGTATCTCATTCAAACCGTCTTAGCAAGGTGATCAATTTTTACTACGACGACATCTCTCAAAAGTGCAGGATATTCCGAGAAAAATCATGTTTTAATGTTATTATTTTTGGCACAAAATAAGAGTTTGTAAGTAAACCATATTCTTTGATTTTCAAACCTCTCAAGATCAATTAGGAGATGCCATTTAAAAAACAGAAAACGTCATTCGTTACTCGTCCAATTTTTTCTATTCCTATAGGCAGGCAGTTGTCCCACCGGCGGCGATGAACGATTAGCGAGTAGAACTAGCAACTGAAAACGAGTTGGCGAGCAGCGAGCAGCGTGTGTGTAGTTCCGATAGTTTTGTCGCTGGGCTATCAGCGAGTTTTCGAGTGCGACGGGCGATTACTCGCACCACTCGCTCGGGGCGGTTAGTCTCACAGGGGTTTCTCTCGGCGTGAGCTCTGACCACCAAGCGACCATCGCTGAGCGAGTATCGCTAGGCGAGTATTATCTTTGATAGCTCTTGTCGCTCAGCGACAAACCAGTGAAGCGAGTCCTCGCCGGCAGTGTGAACAGTCAGCGATCAACTGTTAATATATGCATCTCTTTTGTTTACACGGAATGTATATCTATTGTACGTTTCTTGAGCGAGAAAACAGCCGACAGTTCTTCGCTTCCTCGCCGGCGGCGGTGGGACAACTGCCATATGCTCGTCCACGACGGAGACGCGGGTGTCTTCGTCTTGGGCGAGCTTGAATCCCTCACTGCACTCAGGATTCAAGTCTTAACTCCCTCGCTTCGCTCAGGAGTCAACTCAAACCTAGAATCCTACGTTGCGTTCAGGATTCAAAATAGCGCCCGCGACAACAAGACACTATCCCAAAATAAATAAAACGATTTTTTATTTTATTTCTAAACCCCATGGATTGTGGAGCTAAAACTGGTTGCTAGTATTTTTATAGATCTTTATGAACCTGATAACACATACAAAAGATCTGTTGCAGGGCGGGGGACGAGCCTAGCGAATTAGAAAAATGAATAAAACGATTTTATAATTTTTTATTTTATTTCTAAGCCCCATGGATTATGAAGTTAAAAGTGGTTGCTAGTCTTTTTATAGATCTTTATGAACCTGATAGCACATACAAAAGATCTGTTGCAGGGCGGGAGACGGGCCTAGCGAATTAGAAAAATTAATAAAACGTTTTTTTAATTTTCATTTTATTTCTAAGCCCCATGGATTTTGAAATTAAAACTGGTTGCTAGTCTTTTTATAGATCTTTATGAACCTGATAGCACATACAAAAGATCTGTTGCAGGGCGGGGGACGGGCCTAGCGAATTAGGAAAAATTGATAAAACGATTTTTTAATTTTAATTTTATTTTTAAACCCCATGGATTTTGAAATTAAAACTGGTTGCTAGTCTTTTTATAGGCCTTTGTGAACCTACTAATACATACAAAAGTTCTGTTGAAGGGGGGGGACGGGTCTCATACAAATATGGTCATCGTTCTTTATTTAAGTAATTACATGTATCAAAGCATGTTCTCGGATATACTGGATGATTCGCCTGAAATAAATAAAAATAAATAAATATACGGTAGAGAACAGTGGTGGCCAAGTGGTAACGGCCGCGACTTAAGAGTTGTAGGTCGTAGGTTCGAATCCAGTCAGGCGCTTTATTTTGTGTAAATTATTTAATCACCACTGCTCTCAAAACGGTGAAGGAAAACATCGTAAGGAAACCGGCATGTCCTAGAACCAAAAATTCGAAGACATGTGACATCCACCAACCCGCACTGGGCCCGCGTGGTAGATTACAGCCCACTCCCTCTCACACAGTGGCGAAACTATAGGGTGGCATTGGGGCAACAAAATGCCACGGGCCCCCAGCCCGAGGGGGCCCCCGGCCCGAGAGGGTCATGAGCACAGGAGGATCCTAACATAAGTTTATAAAAGCAAACTTTTTGAAAATGTGCAACAAAGGACATCATTAAAAAAAAAGACGGGTTGCACTCCGGGAGTGCCGGCAGAAGTGAAAACTTGAATATTAACGTTGAAATAAATCAATTATTAATTGAATTAATATAACTCATTTTTTTTTTCACTATTTTTGCGTCACTTTTTTCATTAATAGATGCACTTTGTTCAATTTCCATATTTTAAACATTTTATATACACGAATTTTACGAATACACCGCAGTGTGGCTACTACACAGACGGTTGAGCCATCAGCTGTCCATCCATCCATCCATCCACGTCCACGTCCACGTCCACGTCCATCCATCCATCCATCCATCCATCCATCCATCCATCGATCCATCCATTGATCCGTCGATCCATCCATCGATCCATCGATCCATCCATCGATCCATCGATCAATCCATCGATCCATCGATCCATCCATCGATCCATCGATCCATCGATCCATCGATTCATCGATCCATCGATCCATCGATCCATCGATCCATCCATCGATCCATCCATCGATCCATCCATCGATCCATCGATCCATCCATCGATCCATCCATCCATTGTCGTGTGTCGCTTGGTTCACTTCGGTTGACGCCGCCGTAGAAAGAGAGGGGGGGGGGGAATCTCTCCTGACGGTCACGTGTCCTGACGCGATGTCCTGACGCGAGTTTAACATTTTTTACCGATTACAAAAAGTGTGCAACGCCGCTAAAGAAGTTTTCACTTCAAAAAACTATTACGTTGGTTGAGCTTCTATACATTGAGGGAGGGCTCCATCCCTTGAATTTGCAACGGGCCCCAAACGGTATAGTTACGCCACTGCTTTCACAGAGAGGAGGCCTATGCCCCAGCAGTAGGAACTTTATAGTCTGATTATGCATGATATGCAGTCGGATAGCGGACTTGCTGCGCCACCCACAAAAAGCAGGTAACAATTCCTATAAAACTTTTTTACGAAATGACAATTCATCTGCACCCGGTTAGACCGGAAGCCAACCCCAACATAGTTGGGAAAAGGCAAGGCAGATTGATTGATTGATTGCAGTAATAGTTACTGACAACTCAAATGACGATTACCAATCTATGTATTTGCAAACTGTGGTTAGATCAAGGAGGTCCACTTTAGTAAGCGAAGGTGCAGGTTCAAAACCTGCCAAATAGCATGTGACTTTTTAATTAATGAAACCATTAACAGGCACTTTTAGTTAAAACATTTACTCCAAAAAATTAAATCACACTTGCATGGAGGTAGCTGGCACCATGGATTAACATATAGGCTACTTTTTATCCCGATATTCCCACGGGATCGACACTTATGCGAGTGAAACCGTGGAGCGCAACTAGTAAAAACTTTTTAACAAAAAAATTAAACCTCCGAAAAAACTGAAAAGCAAAAAATAAAAACCTTTTTTATTTTACCTTAATAAATAAGTTCTTAAACTTATGCAAGTATACCTAAAAAATGTTGAGTCGGCGCCAAACAATCAATGAACAAAGATCACTAAATTACCATAAATTTATAGAAATAGCCAAATCAAATTAATAATGCAACGTGAAATCTCCAGCGCTAAATATTAACATTCCAAACAAAAAATGCGCTCTCCGCACGACAACTCGCAACGATATTAAGTTGCTTGTTTGGCGCCGACTCAAAATTTTTTAGGTATACTTGCATTAGTTTAAGAACTTATTTATTAAGGTAAAATAAAAAAGGTTTTTATTTTTTGCTTTTCAGTTTTTTCGGAGGTTTAATTTTTTTGTTAAAAAGTTTTTATTTTATAATTTTTTGAGGCTATAATTTACTTATTACTGCATGCTTAATTTTTGATTACTTTTAAAATGGCTACCTACCTTACTTTAGATATTAACTGTTATATAATCCTACTTTAACTATTATTTTTTGTATAGTAAAATACTTAAAAAAACAGGCTTTATATACCAACATACCAACATTTTAATTGTAATACACAGCTCAACATTAAAATCTGTGAATGAACAACAAATCACCCCTATTTTTCCACCCTTAGGGTAGGATTTTTTTTCCAAATTTACATGGGACCACCTTCGGAGTATATCCTTTCTAATCAAAAAAGAGTAATCAAAATCGGACTGCTCTGTAAAAAGTTATGCGTGATCATACATAAAAAAAATAAAAATAATATACGCGTCGAATTGATAACCTTCTCCGTTTTTCGTCGGTTAAAAAACAATAAGTACGCAAATAACAACGAATACCTAAATAATTATTAATAAAACTAAAAAAAATTAAATGCTAACTTAATTAAAACTATACACAAACTAAAATATAGCATCGAAAAATGGAATTCAGACACTTTTTAATTATCATGGAGTCAGAAAGGACGGAACGATGCAGCTAGTTGCCCATTCCAAATTTCGATCCCGTGGGAATATCAGGATAAAAACTATCCTATGTCCTTTCCCGAGACTCAAACTATCTCTTTACCAAATTTCATCTAAATCGGTTCAGCGGTTTAAGCGTGAAGAGGTAACAGACAGACACACTTTCGAATTTATAATAATAGGTAATAGGTAATACGGGCTGGTGTCCGCAACTCCACGTCAATGCGCGCATTTATAATATTAGTATATGGTCTTTTTTTTTTATTTTTATTATTATCAATTTTTTTTTTGCTTGTTTTTTTTTTGTGTAAGATAAAGCCTCTTTTGCCCTGCACTAGGACAAAAATCACTTGGTTATTTAATTGGGATTTACTACCTAAAAATATAAAAAAGTTATAAAATATTACCTAACTTTGGGACCTCGCTGCTGTCGGGTAAAAAGGCCACAAGTAAAAACCTCTCTTTAATAACTGTCAATCATCTGCCTAGCCTTTTCCCAACTATGTTGGGGTCGGCTTCCAGTCTAACCGGATGCAGCTTAATACCAGTATTTTACATGGAGCGACTGCCTATCTGACCTTCACAACCCAGTTACTGGGTAATACGATACACCTTGCTAAGACTGGTTGTCAGACTTTCGGGCTCCTGACGACCTTTAACGACTGTCAAAGATCCACGAATGACAGCCGGGACCAACGGTTAACTTTTTTTATGTCTAATTAATACTCTAGTTTGTAAGCTCAAAATGGTACAATTTATTTCAGATTCATTACAATGAATCTGAAATAAATTATTATGGACTTACGCACGTATTACGTATTTACACGTTCGTCCCTCAACGCCTCTTTTGCTGGCCGCTGCAGTAATATACTATTAATTGTGAGTACCTATTAGTTGAAGTAATAAAAAGGCCCTTTCGAAAATGTCTACCCTTTAAAAAAAAACGTAAACAAGTAAATTTCTTTGTTTTAAATCACGTCAAAAATGACGTCACGACTAAGTCGAGTGTAGGAACTGTATCAAAACAATAACTAATATAGTCTTACCTCTAATTCTTCGTATTATAATTGTGAGCGGAGGTCATCTTGGGTTGGTCGGCTTGAGTGCGTAAAGCCTTCAATGGTTTACAAAGGCTTTGCTGCAGTGAAAGCGATGATTTAAAATGTAATATCGCTTTGCGTAAGCAAGGAATAATTTTTGCTATAGAAATTAAATCCGGAATCACTTTTACACGTCATATTGAAAACAAAATTAGATAGATAGAGTCGACATTTCCTATCTGACTGAGTTCGAATTTCACCAAACTTTTATACTTAGTATAAGTCTTCATCATCATCATCATTTCAGCCGAAAGACGTCCACTGCTGGACATAGATCTCCCCCAAGCACCTCCACTTCGACCGGTTTTGTGCTTCTCGCATCCAACGAGTTCCTGCGGCCTTCACAAGGTCGTCGGTCCACCTTGTGGGAGGCCTTCCAACGCTACGTCTTCCGTTACGCGGTCGCCACTCCAGAACCTTTCGGCCCCATCGGCCATCTGTTCTGCGAGTAATGAGCCCTGCCCACAGCCACTTAAGTTTGGTAATTCTTCGGGCTATGTCGGTTACCTTGGTTCTCCTGCGGATCTCCTCATTTCTGATTCGATCACGCAGAGAAACTCCAAGCATAGCCCTCTCCATTGCCCTTTGGGTGACTTTCAGCCTTCTAATAAGGCCCATTGTGAGCGACCACGTTTCAGTGCCACTACCATTGTAAGTCTTATCCTGTGAATAAATTTCGAATTTTAGACAGTTTTTCCATACCAGAAGTGTCAGACATCAATTTTATTCCACGGATAAAAAATGTCTGACTTTGGTAAAATCAGTCCTAAGAATAAATGGCGAAACAAATTCAAGGAGATAAAGATCAATATAATGCCGAATAGGGCTGATGATGAGGGTTTTGTGACGGTGCAAAGGAGGCAAAGCTCCTACGGAGCCCGAAGTCATCTTGCGTGCCGCAAAGCCGAACACACCGGTGTACATCTCCCGCCTACACTACACCACTAAGGCGGAGGACATCGTGGAGTACGTGCGTCAGAAGATGAGGTACACGCCGAGGGTGCAGTTACTGGAGTCGCCTGAAATAATAAGCAAATAAGTAATGATGTAAGAACAGATATAGATAGACCTAGATAACGCAAGTATGTAAACAAAGAATTAATTAACATTTGAATGCAAATGTTTAAATTTCTTTAGATCATCATCATCATCTGCCTAGCCTTTTCCCAACTATCTTGGGAGTCGGTTTCCAGTCTAACCGGATGCAGCTGAATACCAGTATTTTATATGGAGCGACTGCGTATCTGCCCTCCACAACCCAGTTACTGGGTAATACGACACCCCTTGGTCAGACTGGTTATCAAACTTTCGGGCTTCTGACTACCCGTAACGACTGTCAACTTTTTCAATTTCTTTACAGAAAACTGAAAAATAATCTTTCATGAACCAGAGTTTTCTCACGGTTATAAAACTGCCTTTAACATCCTTCTTAAGAGTGATGGGGTGGGTGTGAGCACACACACCCACACACAATGCTACTATCCATTCTAATATTATAAATTCGAAAGTAACTCTGTCTGCCTGTCTTCTATGTTACCTTTTCACACCTAAACCACTGAACCGATTCAGATGAAATTTGGTATAGATATAGTTTGAGTCCCGGGAAAGGACATAGGATAGGTTTTATCCCGATATTCTTACGGGATCGAAACTTATGCGGTTGAGACCGCGGGACGCAGCTAGTCTTTACTTAGATAAAACTGAAAAATAATCTTCCCTGAACTACAGTTTCCCTAGGGTTATAAAACTGACTTTTATCCTTCTTAAGAGCGATGGGGTTAGGTGTGAGCACACACACCCACACACAAATGCTACTATATTTTATATAGCACATCTTTCACTACAAAACCGTCTCAACCCCGCTATATAAACCACAAGGCTAGATATTTTGCCTCAGTCGAAGTAGGCGCGCACCGCGTTTGCCACGATAGGTAATGTTGTAATACAATAGTACCTAGTGAAGTGTAGTGTTGTGCTCCAGTTTTCCGAGTTTCGAACTTCCGACTTTCGAGTTCCGAGTTTCCGACTTCCGAGAATAGGGAGCACTGGTGAGTTTTTTTTTTTGGATTTTAAGGTAGTTTTAGTTTCATAGATAAATGTACTTTTCGGTTATAATTAGAACCCTGATTCCCGTAATTAGAAAGGTTGCCTGGAAGAGATCGCAGAAAGCGATAAGGCTGCCCATTATGTTCAATTCATTATGTATTTTCTAGCGTAGTACAATAAAGTATGTATAAATAAATAAATAAATAAAAACGTTCAAAATATAGTCGCGATCTCATTAGCGACAATCAATGTCAAAAACTTGTCAAAAATGTAGTAAAATTAGAGGTATTTTTATCAGATTTTGACAGATTAGAATGCCCTAAAAATACGGGAATTGTCTCTGTTTTTTTTTGGGAGTCCAGCTTTGACTAATGTTCAAAACGAATCGTTTTTCAAACTGAGCATAAAATTAGATTCGTAAGCTAATTTTACCTATGACAGTTACTTCCATATGGGAGGCCTACTATGGAAAGCTATGAGGTCTTTGCTTCATTATTGATAAATACAAGGGTCTTAATTTTAACACCATTAACGGCCCGCAAATTATAGGAATCGGCCATAAAGGGCTGCGTTACAATCGTACACAGAGTGATGTCAAACATTCAAAAAAATAAGTTTAACCGGTCAAGCGGCGCGCGTCGCCGATCGGCGACGAAACAATAGAAAATCAATTAGCAGAGCTTGACAGATTAATTAAAAACTAAACCCCGACTACTGAAAAAGATGAAACAAGAAAGTACCTTCCCGTGGTCGCATGCTACCATAGCTTATAAGTATGTTAGTACAGCCGCATGCGACCACGGGAAGGTACTATCTTGTTTTCCTTTTCAGTAGTCGGGTTTTAGTTTTTAAACTTATTTTTTGTTTAATTATTTGAGGCTTATTTCAGTAATATTTATATTTTTGAAATGTGCTAATTAAGCCCTTTCATTTGATACCCAACAAGGCACCATCCCAAAATATTTATTTTTAAATTCATTACTTACTTTATGTCCTATAGAGGGCGCCATATTGAATTTAGTGTGACGTCACATAGCCTATAACCAGCGGAAGGTCAAGACGCTTCTAAAGATACCAGAAGGCCAATTCTCGTAATTTAAAACGTTCAAAATCTAGTCGCAGTCTCATCTCGGCGACAAACAAATGTCAAAATCTAGTCAAAATATAGGGAAATTAGAGGTATTTTAGACAGATTGAGACTGAGATCAGACTGTGTGCGTTTTTAAAATTACGAGAATTGCCCCTCTGATTTGTCAAATTATTATAAGTACTTTTGAAGTTATGAGGGAACAGATGAACATACATACATACCGGTCAAAATCATAACCCTCCTTTTTGCTTCGCCGCAGTCGGGTAAAAGGAGAGAAACAGGATGTATTCCATATTACTGGTATGCCTGTAAAATATCTCTAAGCTAAAATAAATATTCTTAGAGTAGGTTTATTTCAATAGTGCATTTATTAGTGGAGTTGGAACTTACGACCTCGCCAGTATGACGCCTCAGCCCTAGATTTATTAAGCTTTATATTATGACTAGCACTTTGCTCGCGACTTCGTCCGCATGTATTTCATACTTTCCTCTAAAAATTTCGAAAATGTATGTTTATGATCTTTATAAAGATTTTTTATACCAATTTTCGAGTTAATCAAGCCACGCAGTAAAATCCTCCCCTGTAAAATTAACTACCCCTTTCCACCCCGTTAGGGGTAGATTTTCGAAAAATCCTGATACACGGTATTCTTTATTTTTGGTCTTAAATATAAATACTGAGTTTCGAGATAATCGGACCACGCGTTAAAATTCCCCCATACAAATTGTGGCACCCCCCAATCCCCCTATAGGGGGTAGATAAAAACAAAAAGTGCCAAACTTCATAATTTACTTAGATAAGTATTCATGCCAAGTTTCAAGTTTATTAACTCAAGGAATAAGATTTTTCATACAAACAAAATCCCCCCTTTTCACCCCCTTGAAGGTTGAATTTCCAAAAACCCCTTCTTACTGCTCCCCTACATTATAAAAGGAAGCTGTGTGCAAAATTTTACATTCCTAGTCCCAGTAGTTTCAGCTGTGCGTTGATATGTCAGTCAGTCAGTTTCTCCTTTTATATACAAACTAGCTTCAGCCCGCGACTTCGTTCGCGTAAAACTTCTTGTTTCCCCCGAGCCACCCCGTCGTATCGCATCACCCGCCCGCGCTATCACTTAACGTTCTTTTTTACTTTTTGCTCGGCTCCTAAGGATAATAGCGTGATGTTAAATAGCCTATAGCCTTCCTCAAGAATTGGGCTATCAAATGCAAGAAGAATTTTTCAAATCCGACTGGTAGTTACAGAGATTCCCCCCTACATACAAACTTACAAACCTCTTTATAATACGAGTATTAGTATAGATACATATAGAAAATCTAGGATACCTACCCATAACTTCAGACTAAAGCACGTCGTCTGTGGTAACGCTTGCACTACGAAAATCATCATTCCTGAGACATTATCTGCCTAGCCTTTTCCCAACTATGTTAAGGTCGGCTTCCAGTCTAACCAGATGCAGCTGAACACCAGTATTTTGCATGGAGCGACTGCCTATCTGACCTCCACAACCCAGTTACTGGGTAATACGATACCCCTTAGTAAGACTGGTTGTCAGCCTTTCGGGCTTCTGACGACCCGTAACGACGGAAACATATATTTAGATGACATTTTATGAATGCTAAAAAGAACTAAGTATCAAGTTTTAACGTAGCTTATTATCAATTAATGTTAATTATTACGGAATCTTTCGATCATATCTATAAATAATAATCTGTCCAACGTTATCTATACTAGTTTTTTGTTTGTTTGATCGCAATAATCTCTGAAACTACCAGTCGTATTTGAAGAAATGTTTTTGCATTTAATAGCCCAACTCTTGAGGAAGGCTATAGGCATATTAACATCACGCTATGACCCTTAGGAGCCGAGCAAAAAGAAAAAAAATGTGAGACAGAGTATTTTTATGTCAAAAACTTGGTATTTTTATGCCTAGGTTAACACCTTTCGTTTTATTCACGTCGTTTCGTTTTATTTTTAACACGCAAAGTTAATAGCTATGCGTTTTATTGAATAAATTCAAAAATATTGTGTGGCATTGCCCCTGTAAAAAAATGCATTCGGACTGGAAAAAAAATCTTATATTTTTAGTGAGGACCAAAAAAAATTTATTTATTTATATATACTTTATTGTACACCACAAAAATACATAACATGAAATAAACACATCAAACACTACAAAATATACAATGGGCGGCCTTATCGCTTTCTGCGATCTCTTCCAGGCAACCTTGGAATGGACAGTGATTTCCCTGGACATAAAATGGGGCTGTCGTTGGTGCAAATATTATGTATACAATACAATAAAATAGATACACAGATAAATACATATCCAAAATTATAGATACTTAAATATATACATACTAAATAATTATAAGCACCGAAAATAAAATAAGACAGTAAGTAGATGATAGCAGTTAGGACAAAATCACAACGATAAGTAGTGTTGCACTACAACCTGCGTCTTTTTGGCTTAAAAATTAATGCCATTAAAAAACAATTGATATATTTGCTTTACACACTGCCCTGTATTATACAAGTATGTTTATTAGAGTTCAGTGGCGTTACATAAATTATGATTTGGAGCCTCCTTTTAAGCAAGGAAATACTTTTGATAAGAAACTCCGCTCTTCCACATAGCAAAATATCCGAAAATATCTACATGTCCAAAATCTGTGAATGTAAAAAAAAAAAAACAAAAAAAAAAATACAATATGTTTATTTCTGTACTAGCTAGTATACATTAGTTTATGATTAGAGCCTCCTTTTAAGCATGATGACGCCTGTGTTAGGAGACTCCGCACTTCCATAGCGTTGGCTGTTAGCTGTGCAAATAGTAAATACCTACTGCAAAAGTTAGGGATGGTCTCCTAAGAACAGTTTTTCTGTAGCTACAACGATGGATTGGATGACCATTCGTCACATTGGCCATTTCGTCGCTATCCCTAATAGGTCACTTTCACTAATACGTCACCTTGTGCATATGGTCAGTTTCTTAACTCGTCTCATGCTGTATTTCGACTCATTCCCAACTCGTCCTATGGATATGTAGGCATAATTATGTATTTTGTGCCCATGTCTGTCAAGATAGTAGATATAGGAAGACGTATCTGCGGATTTTTTTAAGATTTGTAAGGTTTCCGTGTTAGAATCATGCCCAAAACTTGTATACATTGCTGCCAACATAACGGCAAAAGAAGTATTTGTTGAAACGCACTCTACTAAGTTGAAAAGTTCGTTGGATCTCGCTCGTGTCGGTGTCAATTGTTTTTTTTTTTTTCACTAAGGCGAAAGAGTCAGTATAGCCCGTGGAATTCAAATTTTCTTAGATTTTTTGCAATTTGCAGGTCAGTATCAGCAGGGTCATTGCGTATCTAACACACTATCAGTGGCAATGGGTTTCATTTTGACAGTTCAACAACATTCATTGCGTTATTTAACGTTGTTGAGCAGACACATTTTTGGAACATTATGAAGCAATGGATTAGCAATATCCTTCAAAATGATTCAGCTTGTGTTTGAGAGTGTGTTACGCAATTAGGATGCTGGTTGTTATGGCGATCGAAATATCCATCAATTATTTCACCTACCTACCTACTGACTGCGGCAAGCTGTTAGTACTTATTTATACAGGGTTACTGAAAACTCGACCATTTCCTTGCAGGAGGTGATAAAAGGGCTAAAATGTGACAAATTTAACCCCCCATATGTATGGCCGAAAATTAATAATTTTAAAGACATTTGAATTTTAGGTCTTTTTTAAATTACCTACTTCGAATTTTCACACTAAACTTTTAATTATTTGAAATGATTTGATATTTACTGCTGTATTAGCTTTGTTAGGATGTTAGCTATAAATAAAAATAAAAATGAACCCAACCAACATGATTTGTTTTTTTTTATTAAAAGTTTAGTGTGAAAATTCGGAGTAATTTATAAAATACCTAAAATTCAAATATCTCCAAAAGTATTAATTTTCGGCCGTACATATGGGAGGTTAAATTTGTCACATTTTAGCCCCCCTATCACCTCCTGCAAGGAAGTGGTCGAGTTTTCAGTAACCCTGTATACTTTGATTTATGTAATTGGTTTCTTAAGCCATGTAAATCAAATAAATAAATAAATAGCTTTAACCTTTGATCGACCAGTGCGGCCATTAATAATATTTTGCCACGAGCTCCTCCAAATAGCGAAAAACTATTATTTTTAATTGGCAATTGGTATGTAATTTAGCAGTATAACCTCAATCAAAGCCCGGGGACAAAGCGAAACAATTTGTTATGCAAATTGGAACTTGTAGAACAATGCGGAATTTAAAAAAATATAATGATATAAGTAGTGGTATTATTTCCTTGTTCATTTATAATATTTTTTGGGCTATTAGAATAAGATTAGGATAAATGTGCTAGTCAGTGATTACAATATGTCGGTGGCATTGGGTGTCTAGTCAGTGGCGTAGCGTGGCTTGGCGGGGCCCCGTATAGTTTGTTTGGGGGCCCTTAGGAAGGGTAAAGATTTCTCACAAAAGAAAAAAAAAATTTGCATAAAATTAAAACAAATATTTATTCATGTCATCATAATTATCTATCTGTCACTTTTTACAAATTTTTTACAAACAATTCAAATTAAATATAGGTACACTCTCCTTGCCTTTTTTTCGGCAAATTGATTTATTAAATCATTTAAGTATAGCTTTAATGACTTTTGTCAATTGTGAAATAAAAAAAAAATCGGGAAGTTTTAATTAATTTTTGCTTAAGCACGTTGGGGGGATTGTATGTATATTAGTATGGTTTTTATTGTAAAAAGAAAGTTTTTAGAAGTATCTTCATGATTTATTTCTATCGTACCAAATAAGTTGTATTACGTTTTCAACACACTATCTCCCTAGCATATATCTTGAAGAATGTCATATATTTTTTGGATTTTGTTTACTGTAGTCGATCATATACTTTTATTGTTTCTAAAACTTGCGTTTCTGCGTTTAGGTCCTCTAAGCCCCTTGATGTATAGGTACAGAAATGTTTAGTATCGCAAATTAAACCTTTAAAACGTTCTCCTGTAAAATTGGTAAATTTTCGAGATTGTAGGTACACTTTTAATGCGAAGAGATGATTTGTTTATGGAAGGTCTCGGTCACAAATGAAGTCAAAATATGATTAAGAATAATTTAATATGTAAGGCGACATCGAGATCAAGAGCTGGGCCATTTTGCAAAAAAAAAAATACATGAAAATATGGTTTTATCACACCTATTCAAAAAGAAAGAGCTAAGTAGTGTATTCTTCGTAAACAGTGACTAAAACAGCTCTTTAATCCCTAGGGACTAAAAGTGATTTGAACTAAGAATTTGGATATTGTTAGTTCTAGTGTCCGACCGAAGGTGCAATTCTGGCCGAAGCCGAAGCCGAAGCCGATTAATCGGTATTCACCAAAACCTTCGGCCGAAGCCGAAGCCGAAGCCGAAGGTGTGATTGACCTTGAGAAATACGATACTTACTTTGTAAAATATTTTAAACCAGACAATACATACGGTTTTTTGGTTCTTAGAGTGCCTCACAATAATGAACGTATCACCACAGGTACTACTCATAGTCACAGTAATAAATAAAATAATTTGTAATAACAAATATGAAATATTTAAAAACAAAACACTTATTAGAATTTTAAGACGCGCTCTCAAACTTGTTTTGACTCGTTTAGTTTACTAACTGCGATTCGTTTGGTCCGGTGCGGCGGCGGCGCGGCGAAACACTGCTGCTCTGCACACTCTCCGTCTCGCTCTAGCATCGTTCAGTAAATTTCAAATTTTGACAACTAGCAAACCTTCGGCTTCGGCCAAACCTTCGGCAAATTTTTGGCCGAAGCCGAAGATTTGGCCGAAGGTGCTTTTTTGGCCGAAGGTGGCCGAAGCCGAAGCCGAAGCCGAAGCTTCGGTCGGACACTAGTTAGTTCCAACCACGATCGATCGACCGTACGGCTGTTATTACTTTTTATATGTAAGGTTCTATATTGTGCCAGCTACTTTAAATAATAATAATACTTGCGCTGGTTGCGAAGGCTCTACACTCTACAGTGACTATTGTTAAAATAAAACGAAAGTGATTGTCACTTTTGCTGCTGTTATCTCGACAATGTAATTAATGAATATTCTTGACCTGTCAAAATGTAACCTAGGTTTAATAATTAATTTAACCAATAGTGAGTGTGTCGGCCATTGCAATTTATTTTAGGCTACAGGCAATGACATTTAACGATTGATATACTTTCTCTCTTTTTTCAAAAAACTTGACGTTTATAAATGCTTTATAATTACTACCTGGGTCCTAATTCTGTTTGGTAATTAAGTATATTCCCCGCGTAAGGCTGCGTTTCCACCAGAAATGTGCGAGGATGCGTAGCGAGGGATGTGTGTGAAACAAACCAATGAATTTATGATAAGCGTCCTGTCAGTACCTAGCCATTGTTTCACTTTGTGTCGAATAATAAAATTTCTTATTTATGCAGTTTAAAATATAATACATAATGCTTATTATTGAGAATATAATAGAATACTGTTTGTTATGTACACCATATAAATTACAGACATAAATATAGAAAATTTACAAAGGGTGACACAATGGGCGGTCTTATCGCTAAGAACGATCTTTTAAAGACAACCTTTGGATGGATTAAAAAGGGGAAGGACAGACAAATACTGTAGGTAGTCTGTGGTGTACTATTTACACAATACAATAAATACATACATGAAGTATATTATACTAATCTAAATAAATATATATATGTATTGTATATTGTATCATCTGAGCAATTCTCGTCATTTTAAGAACGTTCACAGTACGATCTCAGTCTCAATCTGTCAAAAAAATACCTCTAATTTCACAAAGTTTTTGACATTGATTTTCGTTTGGATGAGACTGCTACTAGATTTCGAACGATTTTAACTAACGGACGGGTATTGGCCTTCTGTTTTATGTCATTATCAAGATAATATTATTATTTTCATTATGAATAAATCAAAACGCTGCATAGAATAAAAAAGTAAAGGGCTTTGAAGGTCTGTGGCATACCTATACTCCATTTATTATAAACTAGCTTCTGCCCGCGACTTCGTCCGCGTGAAATTCGTACTTTCCTCTAAAAGTTTCGAAAATGTATGTTGGTATGATCTTTATAATTAACTTAAATAAATAAGTATTCGGGCCAATTTTTAAGTTTATAGAACAAAGGAATCAGATTTTTCAAAGAAACTATTCCCGCTTTTCACCCCCACAGGGGTAGAATTTTGAAAAATCGTTTAAGATGTGTTCATAACTTGACTCAAAGTTTATTTATACCAATTTTCGAGCTAATCAAGCCACGCAGTAAAATCCTCCCCTTTAAAATTAACTACCTCTTTTCATACAGTTAGGGGTAGATTTTTTATAGAGGTTAATCTTCCTCGCGGTCCGGGCGGGTATTTTGAGTCAATAAAACATGAAAATTACTCGTGGGAACAAATATGGAAAATTGTAAAACGAAGCAAACAGAAGAGGGGAGGAGTGATGCGGGGTCGGAGTCCGACGCTGCATCAGGAGACGCAAGCACGGGAGGCTCAGAGAGCCGCCGTGCCAAGGAGACGGCCGCTGCGACGACGAAGGTCCACAGCAAGCGGCCAAGGTCAGAGGACGGCCAGGGGTCGTCCACTGACGGGGAGCTGGCCTCGGCCAGAAAAATCCCCACCAGTAGGCGGGGAGGAGTCAGAGAGCGAGGCAAGGGGAGGGGACTCACTGCCCGGGAGGCGGCAGAGCGAGCGGAGGAGCCCGCAAAGGAGGGGGGGACCGGTCGCGCGGTCGCTTCGGGGCCCTCAAGTGACGAGGCGAGTGAGGCTGGCGGCCCCGATGCGGACCGCAAGCTCAGGTTTGCGGCGGTCGTGGAGGCCGCGATCCGGGATGTGTCCCTGAAGAAGCTACAAGCTTCTAAGAACAGGGCCATACTCTCGGCACAGGCCTCCATCATGGCGGCAGCGGAGGCGGCCAACTATGCTGGTCCTTCAGCCAGCGAAGTGGCCGAATTGCGGGCGGAGGTCGCCCGCCTGAAGGCCGCCATGGAGCTTCTCCAAGAGGAGAACGGGAGGCTCCGAGCAGACCTGGCCGGCCTGAGGGTCGCCGGCGGCGTGCAGGCAGAACCGGCAAGCCAGCCCGTCCCGGTGGAGAACCAGGTCCTGAACCTGGTTCGGCAGGAGCTGGCAACCTTCCAGGCGCGGTTCTCCGCTCTGGAGGGTATAGTCCTGCGCCCCCCCCTGGCGGGCAGGACGGCCCCGGGGCCGAAGGCGGCCTCGTACGCGGCCGCTGCGGCAGCTGCCGCCCCTGAACCCGGGCCGTCTGGCCGGGCCCAGGCGCCGGCCAAATCGGCGTCGGGTCGCGGTGTCCCGGCGCCGGCGAAATCGGCGTCCGCTGGCGGAGCCCCGGCGCCGGTAAAACCGGCGCCTGCCGGCAAAACCCCGGCGCCGGCAAAACCGGCGCCTGCCGGCAAAACCCCGGCGCCGACCGGCAGGACGACTCGGGAGGGAAAGGCCCCAGAGCCTACGCCCCGCCCCCAAAAATCTCCCACGACCGACGCCGAGTGGCAGGTGGTCGGGGAGAAGAAGAAGGCGGCCAAGGCGGCCAGAAAAAAGGCGCAAAGGAGGCGTCGCAAGGAACGAGCCGTCGCGGCTAGGCTTCGCTCCCCAAAGACCGCGGCTGTAGTTATAACGCTACAGCCGGAAGCGGCTAAGAGGGGAGTGACGTACTGCGACGTGCTCACCAAGGCACGAGAGACGGTGGACCTCCAGGAGCTGGGGATCACCGGGGGCCTTCGGCATAGGGTGACCGCTACTGGCGCCCGCATGCTGGAGATCCCCGGAGCGACGAGTGGCCCGACCGCTGACGCCCTGGCTGAGAAGCTAAGGGCGTCCCTCAACGCGGACGAGGCTCGAGTCTCCAGGCCCGTCAAGTGCGCAGACATGCGTATCCTGGGCCTGGATGACTCCGTAACGGAGGGAGAGGTAGTGGCCGCCGTCGCCAGGGCGGGCGGGTGTCTGGCCGACCAGGTGAAGGCGGGCACCATTCGTCCTGGTTTCGCGGGCATGCGAACTGTGACGGTAAGCTGCCCCGTGACGGCGGCCAGAACAATCGTCGAGGGCCGAAGACTCCTGGTGGGCTGGGTGTCAGCGCAGGTTAAACTGCTGGAACCCAGGCCTCTGAGGTGCTTCCGATGCCATGTGGGGCACCACGTTGGCGTCCAGTGCACTTCGGAGGACCGCAGCACTCTGTGCTTCCGCTGCGGTCAGCCCGGACATACGGCTGGCTCGTGCAACGCCGCGCCGCACTGCGTCGCATGTGCGGCTGCTGGCAAGCCGGCCGATCACCGGGCGGGGAGCAAGTCCTGCGCCCCACCCACCGGGACCAGGAGAAAAGGCAGGCCCTCCGCCGCCGTCGCCACCCCCACCGTCGCCGCCGCTGCTGCTGTCGCCGCCGCCGCCGCCACCGCCGGGGGGCCCTCACAAAGGGCCCGGGAGGGGGCTGAAATGGAGGAGTAATGGCTCCATTGCGCCTCCTCCAGGCGAACATCAACCACTGCGCCTGCGCTCAGGACCTGCTACTCCAGAGCATGGCGCAGTGGTCGATTAACATCGCCGTGGTCGCTGAGCCGTACTTTGTCCCGCCCAGGGATAACTGGGTGGAGGACCTGAGCGGCTCAGTGACCATAATTTCGTCGGCTGCCGCCGGTACCCCGTCCCTCGAAGGTGTCACAAAGGGACAGGGGTGCGTAGCGGCACGGTTCGGAGAGATCGTAGTAGTGGGAGTGTACTTCTCTCCGAACCGAACTCTCGCCGAGTTCCAGAACTCTTTAACAGAGTTGAGTGTCGTCGTCGCCGGAAACCATTCCTTCTCCGTGCTAGTGGTCGGGGACTTCAACGCCAAGAATTTGGCCTGGGGTTCCCGCTACACGGATGTGCGGGGCAGGATGGTGGAGGACTGGGCCCTGGAAACAGGCCTGGTCGTCCTAAATCGGGGTTCTGTCCCTACGTGTGTGCGGATGCGGGGCGAGTCCGTAGTGGACATCTCGTTCGCCAGCCCCGCTCTGTCACAGCGTGTCAGTGACTGGCGCGTCATGGAGGAGGTGGAGACCTACTCCGACCACCGGTATATCCGGTTCGACGTCTCCACCCAGACCTCTAGCGCGCTGGTCCAGCAGGCCCCGAGTGGTCCGCGGTGGGCGCTGAAGCAGCTGGACCGGGAGCTCCTCCTGGAAGCCTCGATCGTGCAGGCCTGGGTGTCATCACCGGACAGGCCTGCCGATATTGACAATGAGGCGGAATGGCTCCAGGAGGCCATGTCCGATATATGTGACGTGGCAATGCCCCGAGTCCGGCCAGGAGGCGCCCGACGTCGGGTGTACTGGTGGTCGCAGGAGGTGGAGTCGCTACGCAAGGCGTGCGTCGACGCGCGACACCGGTACACCAGGCACCGCAGGCTCCGCATCCGCCCTCCGGATGCGGAAGCCACGGAGGCGGAGCTGTACGAGGGGTACAGAGCGGCGAAGACCGCCCTCCAAGGGGCTGTCCAGCGGGCCAAGGATACGGCCCGCGAAGAGATGGTGGAGACTCTGAACAGAGATCCATGGGGGCGCCCTTACAAAATGGTGCGGAATAAACTCCGCACCTGGGCCCCCCCGCTGACGCAGAGTCTCCGCCCACAGCTCGTGGAGGAGGTGGTGAGCACTCTGTTCCCTTCACGGGGGGAGCATACTCCCCCGCCCATGGCTCCGCCACTTGCGGTGCCCGAAGCGGACCATGAAGACGACGACGACGACATCCCTGAAGTGACCGGGGTAGATCTGAGAGCGGCGGTAGGCAGGCTGAAGGCCAAAAATACCGCCCCAGGACCCGACGGCTTGCCGGGTAAAGTCTGGGTCCTGGCCTCGAGGGCTCTCGGGCCTCGACTAGAGGCGCTCTTAAGCGCATGCATGGAGAGGGGCCAGTTTCCACTCCGTTGGAAGACGGGGAAGCTGGTCCTCATTCAGAAGCCAGGGCGCCCTGCGGACTCTCCGTCCGCATACCGGCCCATAGTACTGCTCGACGAGGTCGGCAAGCTCTTTGAGAGAGTGATTGCAGGCCGCCTCGTCGGGCACCTAGTGAGGACGGGGCCGGATCTTGCGGATAGCCAGTTTGGCTTCCGCAAGGGGCGCTCGACAGTGGACGCCATCATGCGCGTGAGAGCCCTCACGACGGGGGACGCGGTGACCCGGGGTGGGGTCGTCGTGGCGGTGTCACTCGACATCGCCAACGCGTTTAACACCCTGCCCTGGAGCTGTATTGGGGAGGCACTCCGGTATCACCGGGTGCCGACCTACCTCCGTCGAGTAGTTGGGGCGTATTTGACGGACAGAGCCGTCATCTACCCTGGTCGCAACGGGGAATGGAACCGGCGAGAGATGTCGTGCGGTGTCCCACAGGGATCGGTTCTGGGGCCGCTCCTGTGGGACATCGGTTACGACTGGGTGCTGCGAGCCGACCTCCCTGATGGCGTCAGCGTGGTTTGCTACGCTGACGACACGCTAGTCCTGGCGCAAGGGAGGTCGCATCAGGCGGCGGCCGACGCGATGACACGCGGGGTTGCGATAGTCGTGGAAAGAATCCGGCGGTTGGGTCTCGAGGTGGCATTGCACAAGTCCGAGGCCATGTCTTTCCATGGGCCTCCGAACGGGCCACCATCGGGATCCCAACTAACGGTGGGAGGGGTTCACATCGGCGTCGAGGCAACGATGAGATACCTGGGTCTCGTCCTCGACAGCCGGTGGAACTTCGTCGAACACTTCCGACGTTTGGCCCCCAAACTGGAAAGGACCGGGGCCGCCTTCAAGCGGCTCCTGCCCAACCTGGGGGGGCCAAACACCTCCTGCCGGAGGCTTTACGCGGGGGTCGTGCGGTCCATGGCCCTATACGGGGCCCCGGTGTGGGCGCGTTCTCTGCGGCGGCGAGCCGCCCACTATCTGAACGCGCCCCAAAAGGTGGTAGCCGTAAGGCTGATCCGGGGGTACCGCACGATCTCGGGCGAGGCGGCAAGCCTCCTTGCCGGACTGCCGCCATGGGATCTGGAGGCGATAGTCCTAGCGCGCCTGTATGAGTGGCGCGCGGAGGCACTGAGCCGGGGGGAAACTCCGCTTCCGCGGCAAATCGCGGCGGAGCGGACAGACCTCCGGCGCGATCTCATGGTGGCATGGAAGGAGCGACTTTCGCAACCCAGCGCAGGGCACGCCACGATAGTGGCGATAAGACCCCTCTTTGAGGAGTGGCTAGAGAGGCGTCACGGCGTCCTCACCTATCGCCTGACGCAGGTCCTCACCGGACACGGATGTTTTGGGAGGTTCCTGCACATCATCAGGCGGGAGGAGACGCCCGGGTGTCACCACTGCGAGGATCGCCCAGAGGACACGGTGGAGCATACGGTGGAGGTCTGCCCCGCATGGGCGGAGCACCGCCGTGCCCTCGTAGAGGCGATCGACAGCGGCGGCGACCTCTCGCGTCCGGCCCTGGTTCAAGCCATGGTCCGGGGCGAGAGGGAGTGGGAGGCGGTCACCTCCTTCTGCGAAGCAGTCATGCTAGCGAAGGAGGTGGCGGAACGGCTGAGGGAGAGAGCCTCACACTCCAGCCGCCGCGGTAGACGCTCCGGGCGTCGGGAGCCGCGTGACGACTCCCGGCCACCGTAGGCGCGGGCCTGCGGACGGAGAGTAATGGGTAGCTCACCGTCCGATCAGGACCAGGCCCGTGCCGGACGGCGCGTACGTGTTCCACGCGCGCCTCAAAGAGATGTCAGCATAAAGGAAGGGGCCTGCCAGGGCCGAAGCCTGCCGGGGGTGCGGGATTGTCCGAAAGGGTTACCGCTACCCCGGAACATAAAGGGCTAAGGAAGGAACACGGATGGGTTTTAGTCAGTAAGAGTCTGACACTCCCTTCGCTCCACCCAGAGCGGGAGGGGTCATTTGATGATTTCCCATCCATAAAAAAAAAAAAAAAAAAAAAAAAAAAGGGGTAGATTTTTGAAAGACCCTGATACATGTTATTAATTATTTTTAGTCCTTAGTATAAATACTGAGTTTCAAGTTAATCGGACAGGGCGTTAAAATTCTTCCATACAAATTTTAACACCCCCCCATTATCTGTTTAGGGGGTATTTTAGAAAAACGAAAAATTTCATACGTCATAATTTACTTAGATAAGTATTCGTGCCAAGTTTCAAGGTTATTAACTCAATAAATAAGATTTTTCATACAAACAAAATCCCCCCTTTTCACCCTCTTAAAGGTTGAATTTCCAAAAACCCCTTCTTATTCAATACCTACTCTGCACAAAGAACACAACCTCCAAAACTCATGTCCCTAGGGTTTAGACTGTGCGTTGATATTTCAGTCAGTTCGTTCATCCCCCTTTGGGGGTGAAATTATCAAAAACGCTGAAACACGTATAAATTAATTTTCAATCGTTGGCCTAAATACAAAATTTGAAGACCCTAACTTTTAAACTGACGGACTTTCATACACAACTTCATCCCCCTTTTTAACCCTTTGGGGTTGGAATTATCAAAAACGCTGAGACACGTTTATATTAATTTTTAGTCGTCAGCCTAAACACAAAATTTGAAGATCCTAACTTTAAAACTGACGGACTTTCATACAAACTTTCATCCCCTATTTAACTCCCTTAGGGGTTGAATTTAAAAAAATCCTTCCTAATTCCTTGTCTACATTAGAAAGGGAATAATTGTGTAAAATTTCAAAATAAATACCTATAACTACTTTAATTAATAAAAGTACCTACGCTTAATAATTTGTAATTTGAACGAATATTTAAACACTACCAAAACAACTCATACCTATTTTACAAAATAACAACAAAAGAAATTCAAATAAACTATTTAAAGACTAAAAGTCGCGCTGATAAGCACGGTTTCTCAATATCAATTATTGTCTGTCAATAAGGTCGAACGCTCTGAACGCATCAACAGCCAAATATTGAATGAAGCTCGCTCTCGGACTCGGACCTCCCCCCGCCTTTTTATACCCTACCGGGCTACCGCCGCCGCGACCCGTGTCGAGCGCGGCAACCGTTACACAAAAATAATCCTTATAGCATGAATCAGTATTCACGATGGCGATGCGCGATGGCTTATTTCATGTATATGTTTGGTGTTTCTATACCGATTTCTATGATTCTTTTTTTATTGAATAGGTAATAATGTTAACTTTTTTAAATTAGGGATGAGTGAGAGTATTATAAACGTAAGAGTAAACAAATATAATCAGAATGCTCCGAACTGCCAAGCTATCAGGAGTTACACGTGTTATTGTGAGTCAACCATAAAAGATAGACATATGCTGTTGCGGGATATTTTTTAGACAATTTTATGTAGAATATTTCCGTCATACATGATTTCTATGTAACTTTAACCATTACGGTTGCACACGCGACGGAAGCTTAAAAAATGGAGTAACTTCTCCCGTTTTCCCAACATTTCCCTTCACTACTCTGCTCCTATTGATTGTAGCGTGATGAAAAGTATACTATAACCTGCCCAGGAGTATGAAGAATAATTGTACCAAGTTTCGTTAAAATCCGTCTAGTAGTTTTTGTTTCTATAAGGAACATACAGACCGACAGACAGACAGACAGACAGACAGACAGACAAAAATTTTACTGATTGCATTTTTGGCATCAGTATCGATCACTAATCACCCCCTGATAGTTATTTTGAAAATATATTTCATGTACAGAATTGACCTCTCTACAGATTTATTATAAGTATAGATATAGATTTATAACATTAGAAAAAAGAGGCTCGCAGAAGCAGGAGTACGAAACCTTTTATTTTCAAGTTAAATTCAAACAATTTTAATAAATAATGTATGTGCTTTTTTTGTAAGTAACAATGTATGGCATACAATAAAGCATATTCTATCTATCTACTCGTCACGATGCTTGGATAGGTACATGAATTGAAACAATTTTTAGTAACAATCAGTTTATTAAAAACAACTTTATATAAACCGACAAAATAAAAAAAACACGTGCTGCCACAACTTATGAAGTGAATAGGTGACATTTTAGATTTGGTAGAGTTATAGTGACATGAAAAACGTGCTTCTTTTAGATTTTAAACATTGACACGACAATATTTTATGTAAAAACTAAATAATATTAAATGAAAGCCTTGTAATTTCAGAAGGTAGATAGGTTAAATAAGTACAATTAAGTGTGACTGCTGTTATTTAAATTGATTATATTGAACTCCACATCAATCTTGACTGTAATAATGTTTGTTGTACTTTTATTACAAAGTGTGCCCCTAAAAGAGCCTTTTTAAACGTCTGTCTAATGCTATAGCAAATGGAGTATACCTGCCTGCCATTTTTTTTCAAAATGGCGGCCACGCATGTAACGTGTATAAATCGATAATAATAGGACCAAACCCCGTAAAGCGTCACGTTTCCGAGAAATTAACGTTCAAAGCTGATCACGCGACATCTATATTTTTTTAAGTTTCTTACATCTTGTTGCATAGATGATAAAAGTGAGTTTGCCTGGCTCCATAATAAAAAAAATTCAATCCCCTTTAACAATAAAAACATATAGGGGATATTATTATAATCTAGGAACTCAATTTCAGTAGTCGATTTTATATACGGGATATTCCTCGAAAAGCACCAACTTTGAAACGCACCAAATGAAACGTCTATCGATATCATTTTTTTTTTTTTTAGATTTAGGTCTCATATCATTGTATAGATATTTACATAATATAAGCTAACATATAAACTATAATAATATGTACAATTATATGAAAAATTAAACAAGATCATCATCAAAGAATTCGTCCGCTTCGCTGTCAACAGGAACAGTGCCCAAAAGGCTGGCATTGCCACGTTGTATGGCAATGCTAATTCTTTGGCCAAGAAATAGGCCAGCCCTTTGGTCACGTGAAGAGTCGACTAACCGCTTGGCGATATCTTGAAAAACGATATCATTTATTACGAATCCTTCATGCTCTTCTTTATCGTCGTTGATGCATTTCGAGGAATAATATTATAATATTTTTATTTTTTCGAGAAATACTTTTGGTGCGTTTCAAAGTTGGTGCGTTTCGAGGAATACCCCGAGTTTACGACCACTAGACAATTAAATAAGGCAGTCAGTCAAGAAAAAAAGCGTTGAATTAATACATATTTTTTTTATACAGTTAACAGTAAAAAATGCGTGTTTTTAGTGAATAGAGTAATTATAACCAACCTTACCGCTCAGTGTCCGTGGCACAAGGATCTATAATACTTCGTAGATATGGCAGTTTATACCTACCGACCCGCAATGGGCCCTCTTGGTGGATTATGGCCCACTCCCTCTCTCAGAAAGGAGGCCTGTGACCCAGTAGTGGTAACATTAAGGTAAATGCGCAGTGGTAGACCGCGAAATTCAAATTTTCTTACGTGTTTTGCAATTTGCAGGTCAGTGTCAACTTTATCTTGATCAAAATAATTATGATTCGCGACTATAATAGATATGTATTTGCAGAATTATAGTCATTAGAATCATTAATATATCTCTTTAAGTTAGATTTGTTAAGTGCATATGGAACAAATCTAACTTAGAAAGATGTATTAATGATTCATGATTATAATTCTGGAAGCGAATCATATTTTGATCAAGATACAACCTGACACTGACCTGAAAATTGCAAAAAACGTAAAAAAATTGAATTTCACGGGCTACAACTGCGCATTCACCTGAACAAATTGATGATCAACAAAATTGCTACAAAAATAAGCTTATTTTGCTAGTAAAATCTTATCCATTTTTTTTTTTCTTATACTCTTTCAAACAAATAATTATTAAAGTACAATTACTCCTTCGTGGTCATGAGTACCGAAAGAGGTCATTGCCGGCATTTACCAACTTAATAACACTACTAACAATGCACTCTATCAATCAAAACCCAACCTTAAATCAAAGCAATAAAGTCCATGAATAAATTATCCGAACTGCAAAAGTAAAGTTGTTCGTACAATATTAGTTTCTACAACTAGGAAATTGATAATGGACTTTAAATCAAGGAAGGTATGGTTGTATTTAGATTGGTTTCAATAAGGTTATTAAACGGTTAATTGGCTAGTACAAAAGTACATGGTAATAATTTTATACAACGCGGATTTTTAAACGAATGAACGATAATCACTCTAAAAACCCTAAGTGTCATAATATTGTCATAATATTGGTTTGTAAGTTAAACCTACAAAGCTAAGCGGCGGACATCGTTGCCTCACTTTAAGTGTCCAAACACACTGTGCCGAAGGTACGCCGCCGATGTTCCGCGGCTGATTTTACGTTCCGACTTATTCGGCTGATATGACACACCATAAGGGTGTTTTTAATATCGTGCGGATTTCATCACGCACGCGGGATTGGCCCGCATGCGGAAAACTTCACGCAGCGTGAGACACGCAAGCCCACGATTTAGTTTTCTGCGGGCTGCCATGCATTGTGGTTGTGTACAATGAACGTCAAACTCAGAAAATGATTGATCATTATACTCAAACTTTCGAAATTTGGTGCTAGTTCCTTTAATATTTCTTTCCAGGCAGCGTCTCTAGCATCTCTGTTTTTATATAATTCATGGGATTTATCCCATAAGCACGGCCGCAGATGCACTTCAATTATAACTTTATAACACGTTCTGTGTCAATTTTCATTTTAAATGTGACTGTACTACGCACGCGTGCACCCCGCATGACAGTAAAACGCACACTGATTTTCATAGAAGTGCTCACGCGCGCGGCGTCCCCGCGCGGGGCTGTTGCCACGGATCACACCCCGCGTCCCGCGTGCGTATTCCACACATTACAATAAATACTTGTATAGAAAGGACACTTGCGGGTGTTACGCATGCGGGGCAATCCCGCGTGCGTGATGAAATCCGCACGATATTAAAAACACCCTAAGTGCCGAACTTACGCGACAGAAATTCCGTTGCGTAACTTTGTGTGTACAACGGGCGGACACGCGGGGCGCGGGGCTTGCCTGCGTCCCGCAGCTCCCCGCCCCGGATCTTCTTTGGCAATCGAACCGAACTTCGGTCGCGTATAATGTTTGCTCTACAGAATACGTTGCCCCCGAATTGCCGCTCTGAACTTACGCCCGACCGAAATCCGGCTGTAAGCTATAACGCAACGTAATTTCGGCATAATGTGTCGTCAGTAATTCAAATAGCATTGCAGGCGTAATCATGCCGAACTTCGGTCGCGTACCTTCGGCATAGTGTGTTTAGACACTAAGGATGCTACACATACACACGTCATGGTCGGGTCGGTACATTCGTTTCGGGAGTAACGGGGATTGAAGTTTTTGACGTGATAACGTCTTATAAATCTATGAACGCCGGCTGCACGCACGAAAAAGCATAACTCATTGTCACGTTCCGCCTGAGCCGAGCGTGCAAGCGAGAGCGCGGAACAAGCGATAGCGAGGCACGATATAACGTTATCATATAAAATTATCGTCCGTAAACCGACATTATAGACAACCTATTTTTTAACTTGCTTAAATCTTCAGATATTTGATTACTAAAGGAGACTGTTAAAATTTGTATGGGAAGTGGTCTATGATCCAATAGCGATACTGTAGAGGTATTTCTGTGGGAATACCTCAACTATACCCTTGTGCAAAGGGGCATCAAAATCTAACCCGGCAGTTTTGAGAAAAATAATACTTTAAAATTCACATTTCTTACTACATGTTTATATTTTGGAAACGTTTTAACGGGTATTTCTGACTTTATACCACTTAATTAATGTGGTTTTCTGCTAAACAAAGACACTTACCACCTCGACAGTGCTGAATTTCAGTTTTTTTTTCGTTTTTAACCGACTTCAAAAAAGGAAGGAGGTTCTCAGTTCGTCGGAATCTTTTTTACATTTTTGAAGTGAAACTTCTTTAGGCGCGCTTGACTTGGGGAGTAAACTGGCGAATGCGTTACGAAAACGTGTGATCGGGCGAGTAGGGAAGGTACGTAAAAAATAGTTGGAAATACCTGGTGTAAAAACCCAGTCCCGGTCGCATAAACATGCGACCGGGTTTTTACATTATTTGCTTCCAAGTACGCACACCAGGTACCGACTCAAAATACTTGCAAGACTATTAAGTATCTTATACGGCTACTCGCTCAAATACGTAGGTACTCAACCGCGTTAGTTTTCGCAAATGCGATCATGCTCCTTATCAGTAAGAGTCTACGGAACAATTTCGTATGCAAGTATTTTTGAAGGGAAAATTCTTTACGCGCGCTTGACTTGGGGAGTAAACTGGCGAACGCGTTACGAAAAGTGTGATCGGGCGAAGTTAACGGGAGTTTAGTAGGGGATATAAGCAAGAGAAAGCAGTGCGCGCGCACATTTTCTTTCTCTCTTCCTCTCATAACCAAATACGTTTGAAGTTTTTTTTCTTTTGCTTATATCTCGAAAATGGTGCGTCCTATCGCAAAAATAATGAAAATTTCGACCCCCTTTTTAAAACCCTTAAATTCCTAAAACTCAACATGTAGGTAATCATTTTTCATATTTTCCATACAAAAAGTGAAAAATTCCTTAAAAAACACGCCAAGGCCGCCCCCTCCGCGCCTGCGGCTCTAAAAAAAAAAAACAGTTCACGGGGTAGGGCAAATAAGTACCACGTGTCGACGAGTCGCGATTGTCAAATTCGATTTTTGTTGTGTCAAAATTATTGAAGTGAAACTTCTTTACGCACACTTGACTTGGAGAGTAAGCTGGCGAACGCATGACGTAAACGTTACGAAAACTGTGATCGGGCGAGTAGGGAAGGTACGTATTTACGCGACCAGGTTTTGAAGTGAAACTTCTTTAGGCGCGCTTGACTTGGGGAGTAAACTGGCGAATGCGTTACGAAAACGTGTGATCGGGCGAGTAGGGAAGGTACGTAAAAAATAGTTGGAAATACCTGGTGTAAAAACCCAGTCCCGGTCGCATAAACATGCGACCGGGTTTTTACATTATTTGCTTCCAAGTACGCACACCAGGTACCGACTCAAAATACTTGCAAGACTATTAAGTATCTTATACGGCTACTCGCTCAAATACGTAGGTACTCAACCGCGTTAGTTTTCGCAAATGCGATCATGCTCCTTATCAGTAAGAGTCTACGGAACAATTTCGTATGCAAGTATTTTTGAAGGGAAAATTCTTTACGCGCGCTTGACTTGGGGAGTAAACTGGCGAACGCGTTACGAAAAGTGTGATCGGGCGAAGTTAACGGGAGTTTAGTAGGGGATATAAGCAAGAGAAAGCAGTGCGCGCGCACATTTTCTTTCTCTCTTCCTCTCATAACCAAATACGTTTGAAGTTTTTTTTCTTTTGCTTATATCTCGAAAATGGTGCGTCCTATCGCAAAAATAATGAAAATTTCGACCCCCTTTTTAAAACCCTTAAATTCCTAAAACTCAACATGTAGGTAATCATTTTTCATATTTTCCATACAAAAAGTGAAAAATTCCTTAAAAAACACGCCAAGGCCGCCCCCTCCGCGCCTGCGGCTCTAAAAAACAGTTCACGGGGTAGGGCAAATAAGTACCACGTGTCGACGAGTCGCGATTGTCAAATTCGATTTTTGTTGTGTCAAAATTATTGAAGTGAAACTTCTTTACGCACACTTGACTTGGAGAGTAAGCTGGCGAACGCATGACGTAAACGTTACGAAAACTGTGATCGGGCGAGTAGGGAAGGTACGTATTTACGCGACCAGGTTTTTATACCAGGTATTTGCTTCCAAGTACGCACACCAGGTACCGACTCAAAATACTTGCAAAACTATAAAGTATCTTATACGGCTACTCGCTTAAATACGTAGGTACTCAACCGCGTTAGTTTTCGCAAATGCGATCATGCTCCTTATCAGTAAGAGTCTACGGAACAATTTCGTATGCAAGTATTTTTTACTTAAATGGTTTGCAAGTATTTATTTGTAAACGCGATTTTGCTCTTTATTTAAAGGAAGTCATTGATCAATTTCCTATGCAAGTAGTTTTACTTCCAACGGGGCTTTTGAATACGCGATTGTACTTCTTATCTGCATGAAGTTATGGATCAATTTTCTATGCAGATAGAAAATACTTGAAAGTATCTCGCTCCGTCGTGACTCGACGCTCGAGTACGTAGGTACTCAAATAGTTCAACAACCGCGTTTGTTTTCACAAATGCGATCATACTCCTTATTAGTAAGAGAACAGAATACTTAATAGTACTACGTACAGAAAGGACACTCCCTTCCTCGCCCTCATATCAGATACCGCACCTCACCCCGCATTTCGAGGTATTCGTCGCCGACTCTTTAGCAAGGGCGCTCGCGAACCGCAGCGCTGTATTGCTGACACGAACACACAATGGCTGGGCGCAAACGTCCGGTTTCCTGATTCGGAATTCAGTTTCGGAATTCAGATTCGGAAACCTGAATGCAAGCATTTCATACAAAATGTTCTCACTAGCGCACACGTGCTTAAATTTTCCGTTCTGAAACCCGGACGGAAAATTTAAGTACGTGTGCGCTGGAGAGAACATTTTGTATGAAATGCGTGCATTCGGGGTCTCCGAATCTGAATTCCGGAACTGAATTCCGAATCAGGAAACCGGACGTATGCGGCCTGCCTTAAAAGTTTTAAGTATTTGAGTTTTAATCACGATGGTTGGATATTGTGGTGCTTTTCCGAATTCGTATTAACATAAACTGTTTGTAAGATTTCGCATTTTTAATGACATGCGATTTAATAACCGATTATTTCAGAAAATAAACAACTGAACTACATGGTCACTTCATAATAATGCACTCGTTCGGGCAGCCGCCGTCGCCGCCGAAGTCGTTCGGTTCCCCGACAGAAATTTGTTTTCCGCGCCTTTTTTTTACGCTACTAGATTTCACGCACACATTTGCACGTATACAAACGTCATTTGTTTATGTAGTAGTAATAGGTAATTATTTTGCGAGGGTTGTATGGAGCACAGTAGAAAGATATGAACAGTACGGAAACTACGTACAAACGTTCGAAATGGCACACTCACACAGACGCGCGCATCTACGATACTCCTAAGCGATAGTCGCGGTACGCTCAGTGACGCGTGCCGTGTTGGAACGAGTAGTCGCGTAATTCATTTATCCCTTGCGCCACGGACCGTCCATCTTTTTAAAAATGCGTCGAGCGTATTGGATGAAATTTTTCGTTCTTGTTTTAAATGAGAACATATTAAATGCAAAATAGCTCTTTCAATTTACAAAGAACTTGACAATATCTCTTTTATAGTACCCTGTCCTTGTTTCCCGATAATTTATTTTAAAAATATATTTATTAGAATGAGAATATTTTACACTGTAAAATTTAATAACAAAGCATTTCGAACATGTCGTAGCAGGCGAAAGTATTTTACAGTAAATAATTTATAATTACGAAGAATAAAGATATTTTTTAATAATATTGTTTTCTTTAATTATTATTACACCCCTTCTCGAGTTGAAACGGTAAGGTGCAGGGTTAAACTAGGCATCGGTCGAGCGACGGGCATTTTGACTTCACTATTGGCTTTAGCACCCTCGAAAATGATATTCACGACGAAAAATTTTAATTTTTTCGCAGCCGCCATCTTGGATTTACGTTTTGACCAGAAGGAGGGAAAGATAACCAGTCAACTCCTAACCGCTAACCACGTTGAAAACTTCGTGTCAATAAAACATCAATTTTACAGACATGAAAAGTGACAACCATAACGCTCCAATATGGAGCGTAGGTAATTATTTCAACAAATAGGCCTAGTTTCCATAGTGTTCATATTTATACTGTGTATGGAGTGTCCGAGGTGTGGTAAGAGTCTACGGAACAATTTCGTATGCAAGTATTTTTACTTTAATGGTTTGTAAAAGTATTTATTTGTAAACGCGATTGTGCTCCTTATTTATAGGAATTCACGGGTCAATTTCCTATGCAAGTACTTTTTACTTCCAAAACGGCTTTTGTTTGATTACGCGATTGTACTTCTTATTTGTATGAAGTTATGGATCAATTTTCGATGCTGATAGAAAATACTTAAAAGTATCTCGAGCCCTGGTTTTAGGCCCTGGTTTCTTAAGGTGGACGTACTTGGAAGCCCTGGTACTCGATTTTGCAAGTACGACTCATGTCTACTGGCTACGGGCGAGGCGAACGGGAGTTGAGTGGGGGATATAAGCAAGAGAAAGCAGTGCGCGCACACATTTTCTTTCTCTCTTCCTCTTATAGCCAAATACGTTTGAAGTTTCACTTCAGTCGTGTGGTCATAAGCACACTCGGTTTTTTTTAATATTTATATTCACCGATTTCTCGAAGACGGCTGGACTGATTTACAAAATTCTTTTTTTTTTTTTGAAAGGGTATACTTTACCAAGTGTTCCCATTGTCACCAGGTCAGGTTTGAACGGGTATTTCTGACATTATTAATGTGTTTCTCTGCTAGGCAAAATCACTTGTACCCTCAACTTTTTTTTGTACTTACAGATTTTTAGGCATTTTTGAAATATTTATGTAGGAAGGATACGTCTTAAAACAAAAAAAATTACTCCAAAATACGAAAAATAAGAAGGAACTCTATTTGTAGCAGCAGAAAAAAAGGTGTATGTAAAAAAACTTTTTATACATCACTACATAGTATAAAACAAAGTCGCTTCTTAGATCTTTAAAACTTTGCAACGGATTTGAAGTCGGTTAAAATCGAAACAAATACTAAAATCTAGGAAAGAAACCCATTAATTAAGTATTATAAAGTTAGAAATACCCTTTAAAACGTTTTTAAAATAAACATGTTATCATGAAATTATGTTCTAAAATATTATAGGTCAGATTTGGTTGCCACTTTACACAAAGGTATAGTTGAGGTACCTATCCCCACAGAAATATCGTAACAGTTTTGCTATTGGTTCATAGACCATTTTTTAATGTTATCATGAAATTATGTATTCTAAAATATTATATTTCTCAAAACTGCCGGGTCAGATTTTGATGCCACTTTGCACAAGGGTATAGTTGAGGTATCCCCACAGAAATATCGTAGCAGTATCGCTATTGCTTCATAGACCACTTTTTAATGTTATCATGAAATTATGTATAAGTACTAAAATATTATATTTCTCAAAACTGCCGGGTCAGATTTTGATGCCACTTCGCACAAGGGTATAGTAGACGTATCCCTACAGAAATATCGTAGCAGTATCGCTATTGGTTCATAGACCACTTTTTAATGTTATCATGAAATTATGTATTCTAAAATATTATATTTCTCAAAACTGCCGGGTCAGATTTTGATGCCACTTTGCACAAGGGTATAGTAGAGGTATCCCCACAGAAATATCGTAACAGTATTGCTATTGGTTCATAGACCACTTTTTAACAGTCTCCTTTTCAGAGTGATTATTTAAAGCATATATATGTATAACAAATATACTTACCTAAGCAAGTTAAAAAAATATAAATGACACGGGATCAACTTTGAACGTTAATATCTCGGAAACGTGACGTGTTACCACAAGTAAAGCGCGTGTCGCTTCGTGAGATAAAAATACTGTATCCAGTAAAATTATGTTTTAAAACTTATTTGCACCATAAAACTACAACTTCTGGAAGTTTCAACAACTAAACAAAAAACTATCTAACTAACGACCTATATGTTCTTAGTTCATTTTTACCAAGACCCAGTTATACTCTGAAGCATAACTACCAAATAATTGACCCAAGAAATAAGTTTAAAGATCCGATTTCAATCGGAATTAGGAATGTTCTAAATTCGAACGGTAGAGTTCGGATCTAGTGCGCAACCCCTCGTACAAATAGGACTATGGTCACTTCGGACCGGGATTTCTCGGATTCAGATCGGACATAGCGCGAAACCGCCCTTACGCAATTAGGGCGCTGCCTGGTCTGATCCTGCGTTTCCGATTCTTATCTACCGTCATTGAAACAAACAGTTTATGTCATTATCTGCATAGCTTTATCCCAACTGTGTTGGGGTCGGCTTTCATTCCAACCAGATGCAGCTGAATACTAGTATTTTACATGGAGCGGCTGCCTATCTGACCTCCATAACTCAGTTACTGGGTGACTCGATACCCCTTGGTAGGACTGATTGTTAGACTTTCAGGCTTCTAACTACCCGGAACGACTGTCAAAAATCTACATGTTGCAGCCTGGACCGACAGCTTTCCGAGGTGCAGAGGTGTCTCGGTCTAAAATGGATCGCTCCATGTAAATATTGTTACTCAGTTGCATCCGGTTGGACTAGAAGCTGCCCCTAAGGGTCAAATCACACCGAGATGGCAGCGAAGCGGCGAGCAGTTTCAGTGTCATATAATTTTAGACTTTATCTTCATTACTATAATACATAGTATCGCATGAGAAACTTGAAAGGTCGCGCGGCCGCCCGTGGCGCCGCGAGCACTCCGACGACTCAAGTTTCTCAAGCGATACTATGTATTATAGTAATGAAGATAAAGTCTAAAATTATATGACACTGAAACTGCTCGCCGCTTCGCTGCCATCTCGGTGTGATTTGACTCTAACATGGTTGAATAAAGGCTAGACGTATGATGATGAGCAGTGGTGACCCAGTGGTATTCGCCCGGACTTACAAGTACGCTCGTGATTTCGGACGAAAACAGGCACTTTACTTTGTGTATTTAATTCGGATCGGGTGTAGTGCGAAACCGCTTTTACACCCTATTAATCATAATCTGAATCATTTTAAAGGATATTGCTAATCCATTGCTTCATATCGTCGAAAAATTTTTCTGCTCAGCAACGTAAATAACGCAATGAATGTTGTTGAACTGTCAAAATTAAAACCATTGTTACTGTTTATTCTGTGCTGTTAGTACGATAAGCAACGACCTCGCTGTATACAGGGTGAAATTGAATTCATGGGCATCCTTTTAAAATGTAATTGTAATCATCATTATGAACAACTTTTGCTATGGGACTAAACCAAAAATCGCGAAATAAAAATCAGCCGTTCCTTCCATTTATGTTTACATAACTCGTCAAAATGTAGGGAAGAGGTGATTTTTTTTCACGATTTCAGGTTTGGTCCCATAGTAAAAGTTGTTCAAAATGATCATTACAATGACCCCTTAAAAGGATGCCCATGAATTCAATTTCACCCTGTAGAATCAAATTCTTCTAACTGAACAGACAGCTGTGCTGCTGGGGAGTTTGTTCCGCCACTTCTTCTCCCCAGCGAAAGCAATAGCAAGTGGTGAAGGGCGGCCGTTTTGGGGGACTGTCTTATGTAATTTTAACGTTCCAAAAGTGCTGATTCTCAGCCTAATTTGAATAATTGTCTTTTGACTCTGATTTAGACCCTATTCTAAAAATGCAACTCATAAATCTCCTTGCACAAACAAACTATAAACTATAAAAGTCAATTTCGCCACACAAAGGCGTATAATAACAGTAATAATAGCTTACCAATAGACGGGCGCGGTCGAGTGCAAAACTAGTTAAATAAGTACACAAACTCAGGACCAAACGTTGCGGAATCTATCCTTGAGTTAAATGCCTAACCGCTCTAGTAGGGTGACTAAGAGTTACTGGCCAAAAATGATAATATTTCAGTAGAAAACTTCTTTAGGCGCGTCTGGCATTTTTTGAGATGAGAAAATACCATGGAATTCGCGCCACTGTTACCGTAACCGACACAGCTTCGGATGTGTTCGGCTGTCCTCGGGATGTACTCGGTTTCAATGTATTTCCGATATGTCAGTGAGTGACGGCAAAGTATTTTGTTTGTGTTTTGTTTTCGCTTCTGTCAGCACTCCCGGAGTGCCACTGTTTTTGAAGGCAAAACTTCTTTAGGCGAGTCGGGCATTTTTGTGATGGGAAAAACCATTGAACTCGCGACACTATTACCGACACCGCGCTACATTCGGATTTGTTCGGCGGTCCTCGGGATGTACTCGGTTTCAATGTATTTCCGATATGTCAGTGAGTGATGGCAAAGTATTCTTTTTGTGTTTTATTTAAATAACGATTAAAAAAATACACACGTAATTGTTCAAGTTTTCACTTCGATCGGAGTGTTTTTTTTTTCTGTTATTAAGTAGCACAAGCAGATTCTATGTTTTTGCCCTTTTAAGTATTTTAAACTTAACTATAAACTTCAGCCCGCGACTTCGTCCGCGTAAAATTTATCGTTCCCCGGACGACCCACCCCGTAGCATCCCATAGCCTGCCCGCAATATTTTTTCGTTTTATCGTATTACCTAGTAACTAGGTTGTGGAGGTCAGATAGGCAGTCGCTCCATGTAAAATACTGGTATTCAGCTGCATCCGGTTAGACCGGAAGCCGACCCCAACATAGTTGGGAAAAGGCTAGGCAGGTGATGACAAAATTTTCGTCGATGGTTTTTTGGCAAAGTAATAACAGCCGCACGGGTCGATCATAAGTTGAATACTAGTATTTTACATGGAGCGACTGCCTATCTGACCTCCACAACCCAGTAACTGGGTAATACGATAAAACGAAAAAATATAGCGGGCAGGCTATGCGATGCTACGGGATGGGTCGTCGGGGGAACGAAAAATTTTACGCGGACGAAGTCGCGGGCTGAATCTCATAGTTAAGATTAACATACTTAAAAGGGCAAAAACTTAGAATCCAAAGAACTCAACTGCGTATTTAATTAAAACGACAGACTCTACACGGTCAGTTGATACGTGAGTGAACTTCATAAAGCCGCCATCTTGGATTCCAACAAGATGTAGGTCAGATATCAATATAAATCTGCCTAGCCTTTTCCTAACTATGTTGGGGTCGACTTCCAGCCTACCCGGATGCAGCTGAATACCAGTATTTTACATGGAGCGACTGCCTATCTGACCTCCACAACCCAGTTACTGGGTAACACGGTATGCCTTGGTAGGACTGGTTGTCAATTATGCTTCTAACTCCCAGTTACAACTGTCAAAGGTCTACAAATGACAGCCGCGTCAAACGGCTTAACGTGCTTTCCGAGGCATGGATCGGTCTCGATATACAGGATGTCCGGTTGTTAATGGATAACCTCTTAAGGAGATACAGACTAAAAAGTATGAAGAATAACGTTATAAATGAATCTGTAACGTTTCACCAGTAACGTTATTACAAGTATAGAGGTATGAGGAACAGGGTGTAAAGTTCACTCAATCTCTATAGAAAAGGGAGGATCCTCCGACCAGACGGGTGTTGTGTCTGGCGGGCAACTGCCCTGATGAGTCATGTCGGGCTGTTGTATATATGCTAGTTGCGCGGTAAACTCTGCTTGCGCGATGCAGGATTTGCGTGACGTCAGTATGATACGTTGTTCGCATGTGGCGTTGTAGATACCGCTACACAAGCGTATAAGCTTAATGTTACCGATACCTATAACGTTACTAATAATATTGTTCTACGAAAATGATATTCAATAACGTTCTTTTTTGTAACGTTATTGATAGTTTTAGGTTTTAGTATCGTTACAAATTTTGGAACGTTATACGATAACGTTAGTGGTAACGGAACGAAATTCATTTCGTTTTCAAGTCTCTGGCTATAGGCTACTTTACATCACGCTAAGACTCTTCGGAGCAAGAAAAATGTCGGGAAGAAATCTAAAAGTGTGAACAGGCGATGCGATGCGACTCGCGAATAAATTTCACGCGAGTCAGTCGCGGGCAGAAACTAGTACAGACGCCAGCACATCAACCTATCCGAAACTGACAGATTTTCCCAATCAACTTTGAACCTTATGTTTTAGTAATAAAGTTGAAAATCTATTAAAGAAATTTGACAGATTGTAGTAGGTTGATGTGCTGGCGTCTGTACCTAAGTAAGGTGTATCGGCTGTTGCTGTTGCAATTATTCGAAATAATAAATGGACTGATGGTTCTTAAATCTGTAATCTATTTTAGTTTTTAATGATATGACGTGACGTCTCCAATGTGAAGGCGAGACGACGACGACGATGACTGGCCCCCTGGCGGCGCGAAGTGGAGATGCGGTATGACTCCGCAGGCATGGACGCGGAAAGTCCTGCCGTGCGCCATCTGGCGGTGGCGGGGCCATAACATAAGGAATAAAAACTCTTTGTAATATTTGAAGCCACTAGCAATAATCTATGGTTAGAAACAATAGAGTTACGTAGGTACTTTATGGTCGAGGTATTATTAAAGAAAACTATCAATCATTTAATTGAAGTTATTATTATTATGGAGTTATTAACTTTGAAACATGACTAAAGCTGTCAGAATTAATTGAAGGTACTTTGATTATAATGACAACAGTCGAGTATGATGTATTTGATTCGACTCCTGGATTGGGTAAAGTTCCAGGTCAGTTCAGGTCCAGTTGAAAACCAGCGTCAGGCACTAGTTGTCTGGTATTATTGCTGAAGTGGGCCTTTTTGGCGCAGCCGTGAGGCGCACTTTCCTGCTAATTACTTACATCGGACTTTACGCTTTTTATTTGATCTTTATTTTTTGTTCTTTTTGTCTGATGTATCTGATGTTTTGTGTGTCTTTTAGTCTGTGATAAATAAATGTATTTTCATTCTTTCTTTTTCTTTCTTTCTTTATTAGATTTATAAGTAAGTAAAGAAAAAAATTATATAAATATAAAAACTGGACTGGGACTGGGCGGGTCACACTTATAGGATGCATCCAGACAGATGGGCCAAAGTCGTCACACAGTGGGTGCCTGAAGACGGGCGTCGTCACCGAGGCAGGTCTAAGAAACGCTGGCGTGACGACTTAGACTCATTCCTAACCGACTGGACGGAGAAAGCACAGCACAAGGAGAAGTGGAAGAAAATGGGGGAGGCCTTTGCTCAGCAGTGGGACAGTACAGGATAACGGAAAAAAAAAATATATATATAAAAAATCATCAAATTAATTTATTTTTTGTTTTATAGTGTTAAAATCGAGTATAGGATTGTCGGGATCTGAGTATCGTATTACCCAGTAACTGGGTTGTGGAGGTCAGATAGGCAGTCGCACCATGTAAAATACTGGTATTCAGCTGCATCCGGTTAAACTGGAAGCCGACCCCAACATAGTTGGGAAAAGGCTAGGCAGATGATGATGACTAGTGTTAAGATATCTATACCCATCATCTCTGTCTTTTATAATGTATCTCAGCTACTAACACTAGAAATAAGTTATTTTGTATTGCTTACTAACACAATGGATTACTGTTGTCCGAAAAATAAAGAATTATTATTATTATTTCGTTTATTTATTTATGTACATATTAATTTACATTTTTAAATATTTCTTAAAATATAAAAAATACGTATAAAAAACATTTAAAAATATAAAAAATAGTATTCCGCCGGTGTCGGGAGCAGGGTCCAAGCTACCGGTGGTTAGGGCTCCAGAGACAGGAACCTCCTCACAATACGAGCCGTATCAAGGAGTACTGCCTTCTGAATCAGGCCCTTGATCCAACCGCCTAACGAGAGCCTCGACAGATGTTGGTCGAGGCTTTGGGCCATAAGCCCATTGGCCGATACGACAATCGGCACAATGATAGCCGAGCTCACATTCCACATGTCAACAACCTCGTGTGCTAAGTCAAGATATTTAATTTGTTTCTCTTTCTCAGCTTTCACGAGGTTCCCGTCATGTGGAATGGTAACATCGACAATCATTGTGCGGCGCGCTAATCGATCTATCACCACTATATCAGGCTTATTGGCAACAATAGTCCTGTCAGTAATGATAGACCGATCCCAGTACAGCGTGGCATGGTCATTTTCAAGAACTGGGTCGGGCACATACTTGTAGTACGGTACCTCAGAATCCACAAGTTTATATTTCAAAGCAAGTTGCTGGTGAATAATCCTGGCTACTTGGTTATGCCTGTGCAAGTACTCGCCGTTAGCCAGACGAGAACAACCAGAGATAATATGTCTGATAGACTCACCCGGACGGTGGCATGCCCGACACACGTCAACCGTCCCGTCCTTCATAATATGTCTGCGGTAGTTATTCGTCAAGATAACTTCGTCCATAATTGCACAGACGAAACCTTCGGTTTCTCCGAAAAGATCACCAAAACGTAACCAGGATACGGACGCTAAGAAATCTACACCGGGCTCATGAAGAGCCCGATAGAAGCGCCCGTGAAGCTCCTTGCTTTGCCATACCTTCTTGCGGTCATCGGTAGTAAGTACTACAGGTTTGCGCCAGTTCTCTTTAGCCATGGACAGCGGGGTGAGCCCTTTGTCCACTGCGACCACATCACGGTGCATACCCACTTCAGCTTTTAAAAAATATTCCCTGAGACTGCATACCTCGCGGTTGTGGAGGGTCTTTGCATTTAAAAAGCCTCGACCCCCACACTTCCGCGGGATATACAGTCTCATCACCGATGATCGTGGGTGATGCATCCGATTTGCAGTCAGCAGTGTGCGGACCCTTCTATCCAGGGCGTCGAGTTCGGTTTGAGTCCATTTGAGAATGCCGAAAGAGTACATCAAAACCGGCATGACCCAACCGTTGAAGGCTCGCACCTTATTTCCGCCCGAAAGAAGACTAATTAATACCTTCCTCAGGCGACAAAAGAAGCGTTCCTTCAACGATTGCTTCATGTCAGCATCGTTGATGCCTAACGCTTCCGACATACCCAAATACTTATAGCTTTCAGATGAGGAGAGGGATCTAATGTTTATGGAATCCGAGAGTTGAATTCCCTCAGAATCCACAATCTCCCCTCGCTTTACATGCATGACTGCACATTTGTCCACACCAAATTCCATCCTGATGGCGCTACTGAAAGTTTCAGTTACCTTCAGTAGCTCCATCAGACGCAATTTGTTGGGGGCAAAGAGTTTCAAATCGTCCATGTAGAGGAGGTGAGATATGACCTGACCACCTCTCCTCAACCGATAGCCTAGACCTGAATCCTCCAGTAGTGTACTTAGAGGATTCAGGGCTAAGCAGAACCAAAGTGGACTCAAACTGTCGCCCTGAAATATTCCCCGCTTAATCCATACAGGTTCATTATTCCCCTGGATCTGCCGACATCCTGGATAGCGAAGGACCGTCTTCCATTGCCCCATACACGACTCAAGGAAGGTGCGTAGAGTTGCATCTATCTTGTACAACTCCAGCACCCTCATGAGCCATGTATGTGGCACCGAGTCGTAGGCCTTCTTATAGTCTATCCAACATGTCGACATATCCTTGCGGGATCGACGAACCTGTTGGCTAATGGCCATGTCTATGAGGAGTAGCTCCTTAGTACCGCGGGACCCATTCCTACATCCATTTTGAGAGGCAGACATAATCGAGTTACTCTCAATGTGCGTATTAATTTTCGCTCTCAAAATGGATGTAAGAAGTTTATAAACCGTCGACAAACACGTGATCGGTCTATAATTCTTGGGTTCCGCGGGACTACCTGATTTATGGAGCAGGTGGGTAACGCCTGTTGTTAGAAACTGCGGTAGCGACCCAGACTCTAAAGATGACTGGAACTGAGATGCCAGGCAAGTGTGTGAACTAACTAGCCATTTCAACCAAAAGTTGTGCAGTCCGTCCGGTCCCGGCGATTTCCAATTCGGTAACGGACGGACGGCTTTGGCAACGTCTAATGGCGTAATTAGTACTGTTGCCATTTCTGGTACAGTCTCACACACTCGCTCGACATCCCGTATCCAGCCAGCTTCAGTGTGACAGACGGGCACCGACCAGATGCTGCGCCAAAATGCACTCGTGGCAGCATCATCCGGGCGGCATACATCTGTCACATTTTGTTCAGGTCGCTCCCAAGCTCTATACACCCACCTTTCATCGCTCTGGAACATGCGATTCTGCGTGTATCGATCAATCCGCCGCTTATACCGCCGAATTCGGCTCGCCCATGCACAGACTTTCTGCTTCAGGAAGTCGATGCGCTCTGTGACACGGGATATGTATTCTCGAGGGCTGATTCCAGTCCCCGTGAATGCTCGTCTCACAAAGCGCATCACTCGTGGTCGTGTATTGCCCTCCCTGAAGCAGTATAGTTTGCCGATGAGTACCCTGGTCTCATCGATACGACACTCGATCCTGTGCTGCCAGGCTGGTACGGCTGGTTTTGGTCGAGTAGCTCCGTCACAACTTGGGAACTTGACGTTAGCTAAACGACATGCCGCCACAGCCGCACAATACAGGATCGAGTGTGTATCAACGAGATCCTCGCTGCTCTCGAAGAAATTCTTGAGCTGCGAATCCAAGGCACACACCAACGCCCTATTTTTTTTGTGCATGGGTAACCGTGGTAATCGGGGTCTAAGCTCGGTCGGAGTGAATCTATACTCGAGAAACGCATCCTCCAGTGCGCTCCTCAGTCGATCGTTGCACTGGCTACTTACTGTGTCAACCCTATCATCCTCTTCTTCAACACGATTGAACTGCGGCGGGCTGGCATCAATAGTTGACGCTTGTGCTGCGGTTTGTGTCGGAGTCGAGACGATATGGTTGCTCAGTACCTCTGAGCGCAGCCTATCAAGCGCGATATCATCCAACCTATGATCGCGTTGGATGACCCGCACCTGATCCGACAGTCGTTGGGCCGAGACGTTGACGGTTGGTTCCAGTTCCTGGAACAGAGTCAGCATCCTATCGCGGTACGCAGTGAGGTTAGTTCCCCCCTCTGTAGACCCGTAATATGCGCGCATGACGTTCTCATTCATAGACAGAGTCCATCTCATGCGCTGCACACAACCACCGGTAGCGGGGACCCGGCTCGGGGCCGGTTGGCCCCTAAGTCCCAAGCTCTTCGGTGGCCGGCCTCTCCCCTGCCGACGTACAGGTGTTGGCGACGTCGGCGGGGAAAAATATTCGTCGCTCGAGCTCGACGCAGCTGCTACGGCCGGTGTCACAGCACTCTCGATGGGGCTGGGTTCCGGCGGCAGCGGGGCGGAGCTGAGCGACGAGTCCGGAGGTGGTAGACGTGTACGGCGAGCTGCTGATCTCGTCAACATTATGTGTTTTTCATAGTCTTCACAGATTTATTTTGGCGGAGGCTGAATTTGACAGCCGTCATATTTAATTTTTCTATGTTTGTATATATTTATCATATATCATTTCCCAGAGACAGTGGGACGTGCCGCTCTGCAGTATTATACGGAATACCCTTGTAAACACGTCACGTAATACTGTTGAGCGTGCCCGTCTGCTGGCTGTGGGAAAATGGGAGTCAGGTTTGTGGCTTCAGGCGCTCCCGTCATCCACCATAGGCACAATGATGGATGACTCATCGTTTCGGCTCGCTACGTGTCTCCGCTTGGGCGCACCTTGTGTTGCTCCGCATCGATGTCACTGCGGTGAAGCTGTCGACAGTCTCGGACACCATGGCCTGTCCTGCTGCAGAAGCGCAGGTCGCATAGCACGGCACGCCAGCATCAACGATATTATTCGTCGAGCCCTTGTCACCGCCGGCGTACCAGCGGTGCTAGAACCAAACGGCTTGGTACGTGATGATGGGAAGAGACCAGACGGCATGACGTTGTTGCCTTGGAAGGTGGGTAGGCCTCTGGTGTGGGACGCAACATGTGTCGATACCCTTGCGCCATCTCATGTTCCTAGCACTGCGGGCTGTGCTGGCGCCGCTGCTGCAGCTGCTGAGACCCTCAAACGGCGCAAATACTGTAACCTTGTGGGCAACTACAGCTTTGAGCCGTTTGGAGTCGAAACGCTCGGGTCATGGGGCCCGAGCGCGCGTCTCCTTTTTAAGGAAATTTCTCGCCGGCTGGTCGATACTTCACGTGACCAGAGGGCTGGGTCGTTCTTTGGCCAAAGAATTAGCATTGCCATTCAACGTGGCAATGCTGCCAGTCTTCTGGGCACGTTTCCGGATGACAGCGATGCGGATGAATACTTCGACGCCTAAGTTTTTTATTTTTATATATTTGTATTGTAAGTTAGTTAGTCATTTATTTTAGTATCTAGTGTATATAGTTTATCATATTAGTTTTGGTTTATTGTCTGTAGGTAATTTGTGTTTTATTCCGAAAGGTTTTATTTGATAACTATTACTATAAAAGACGGGAAATTGATAAAAACAACAAAAATAAAATATGAAAAACAAAATGTACGTTGTTGACGTATCAGTGTTGCCAAGTTATTATTATTATTATTATTATTATCACGAGTTTCGCTAGACAATTTATTTTGACCCTGATAGAAGTATAAATATATCATTAGCTGTACTTGACAGATGTTATAAAAACATATACTTATTAGAACTCGTGTCGAGGTAATCCAAGGTTGGTTATTCTATTATAGTTTATATGTAGAGGTGATAAAGTCATTAACATTATTTCAATGTACACTTTGATCGGTACTGTCAAACGTCCGCATTCAAAGGCATACATTAAAGTTAATGGGTCATTAACTGAGGGTTCGTTACTGGTGATTGGTGTAAATGTTACACCAAATTTCAACTTCGATTCTAGAACGTGATTTTTTTTTTAGAAAAAAAAAGTTTACAATTTCTTTAATTTGGCTTTGATGAGTGATTTTGAGCTCTTGTAAGTAAAGAAAGAAAGAAAATACATTTATTTAGCACAGACTAAAAGACACAAAATACACCAGATACATACATCAAATAAAAACAAAAAGTAAAGATTAAATAAAACAAAGTACAAAATCATTGATTCTGATGTTAATAATAATTACATAGTTTCCTAAAATTAATATGATAATACCTAAAAGTACTGCCAATTTTTATCGATATATTATACACCCCATCACTAGAAGCTACCGCATCGTAGGTGCTCAAAAGGGAACAAAGTTGAATATTTTTTATTGTTCCCCTTTGAGCACCACGGTAAAATATTGATTGGTGCTATAATGGGAATACCTTTGGGGCTCTAAAAAAAGGTGTTCTGAAAATAGGTGCTCAAACGGGAATACTCCAAAAAATATAAGCAGGAAAGTGTGCCTCACGGCTGCGCGAAAAAATGGCCAGTTCAGCAAAAATGCCAGACAACTAGTGCCTGACGCTGGACGATCAACTGAAGGCTGGAGGCTGGAGTACTGGTTTTCCCTTTTAAAGATTATTTTTAACATTAAAAAGGTAAGATGACTCATCTTACCTTTTTACCTTTTTTTACCATACAACTCGATTCCAGTGGCGTGCATTGGTTTTCAGAATAGGTAGGCACTAGGCCGGGTCTAGTCTAGGCAAACGCGGTCACTAATCAGAAAAAAAAGTGAGGTCAAAAGTGTGGTTGTTTGAGTAGGCATGCCTACTTAAGGGTGATAAATTGCGAAGGTCGAACGTCATGGTATTACGCGGGAGACGTACGTATTTTTAATTTTGTTGTATTAACTTGAGCGAGTAAGACCAATGACAATGTGCGAATAGTACGGGAGCCGAGTAGGCCGTCCGGCGACTGCCTACTGCCGCGCGTGTTTGTATGAAGATTTTGTTTTTTGTTAGGTATGATAATTTAGTGAGTTTCTTAATGGGGCACACACACTCAAATGTAATCGACAGGCTTATGTTGATATATCGAGGTAGGCACTGCTTATATGCCTATATGCAATGCACGCCACTGCTCGATTCCCACCGGCTTCCCTTCGAAAATTAAGAACACAACCACTCTATAGTCAATTCATCATCTGTCATTTTTCGCTAATTCGCATGAAGCTCATACCTAATAGAAAAGCAGATATAAATAGGAATTTAATGGAACGGTTTATTGACTTTTTTTTGCGTTTTTTTTTTTTTGCTCCGGCTTTCCTCTATCATAAATTCACCCTTCGCCACTGATAAACGACTAATTGCATCTGACGTTTGTCAGACGCAATTACTATTATTATTTATAATAATTATCTAGAATATAAGTACATTAGGTCTTTAAATTAAATTAAATTAAATTCATAATTACAAAGACCACTTTGCATGTGGTGTTTGCCTGTAATTGGTTGTGCAGTTAGACTTAAGAGCCTACCTCAGCTAAAATTCACTCTTTATCTCGCTCATACGATACTGCTCGCGGACTGAGTGAGAGCGAGACTGCGTGCGGTGCTGGGCGGCAGGCAGCGCCAATAGTTTAGTTATTTGCTTTTTACAGTGAAAATAATGGTAATTATAAAAAAAAAATAACATAAGACCTGCTTTAAAGTAAGTTCAGAGGGGCAATTCTCGTAATTTTAAAAACGTTCACAGTCTGATCTCAGTCTCAATCTGTCAAAAATACCTCTAATTTCCCTACATTTTGACAAGTTTTTGACATTTGTTTGTCGCTGAGATGAGACTGCGACTAGATTTTGAATGTTTTAAATTACGAGAAATTGGCCTTCTGTTAGTATGCAAAGTTTCATGATCTAATTTGAAGTATTTTTTGAATACCAGCGGTTTATTGTTCGGGTTAGAGGTAACTTTGGATTTTTTTTCTATCGAGAAAATTTTATGGGATCGTGGTTTCGTCTAACATAAGACTTAGCATTAATCCTCAACTTTACCATATATTTATTTCAAAATTAATGGTGCAGTATTTTAGACATAACGGAGGATCACGCTAAGCCATTTGAGGTAGTATAGGCTCATGTAGCAACTGTTGGTGAACCTTAATTAAATAAATAAATAAACAAAGTGGTGAAATTCAACGACAATGCGACGTTGTCTGCAATTCCTAAGCATCCTCTCACATGATGAGTAAAAAATAATGTTGTCACTAGGACTTGTGAAGTGTTGCCCGTCGCTGGAAAACCTTCATCTATACATATAGTTAAAAAGTAATAATAATAGCTTCCCGACCGATTTCGGTCACGGTGGCCAATCTCAACGGAGATTGGCCAGGTACGCAGAAGATAATTATAGTGCACAAGTGTGTACGTAAACACAGGTGCACTCTCTGTTCTTTTACTCTCATAGTCCGATGGGACGGCAATCCGACACGACCCGGGAGAGATCAGGCGCAGGACCAACGGCTTAACGTGCTTTACGAGGCACGGGGGTATTAAAACGCCAACTTCCAAACTCCGGGCTGTTACTAAGAAATTCTAATGGAAAACCCAATAACACTGTCCGACCTGCACTATAATTGCGTAACACACTATCAATCGGAATCAGAATCATTTCGAAGCCAATTGCTAATCCATTGCTTCATAAGTTCGAAAAATTTGTCTGCTCAACACGTAAATAACGCAATGAATGTTGTTGAACTGTCAAAATGAAACCGATTCCGATTGATAAAGTGTTACGCAATTGCCCCGCTGGGAATCGAACACAGGATCCCACGCTCAGCAGTCGCGCTTGCAACGAGACCATTGGGGCTGTCAACAACTTACAAAGTAAACTGCTTCATAAGATTACTGGTCACCCTAATATTCTTACTAGTCGCTCCGATTACAAATGGATTAATTAATTGCAGTATACATATCGTATCGACAGTCATAAATTAAAAATAATACGCCAAGATTTTATCTATCCATACTTTAATATTATAAATTCGAAAGTAACTCTGTCTGTCTGTGTGTTACCTTTTCACGCCTAAACCACAGAACCGATTTAAATGAAATTTGGTATAGAGATACTTTGAGTCCCGGGAAGGGACATAGCATAGTTTTTATTCCGATATTCCCACGATATCGGAACTTATGCGGTTGAAACCGCGGGGCGCAGCTAGTTATTATATAAAATTTAAAGTCCTGACTGACTGATATATCAACGCACAGCCTAAACCGCTGGTCCAAGAGACATAATATTTGGAGGGTGTTTTCTTTGTGAAGACTAGATATCCACTAAGAAAGGGTTTTTCGACATTCTAACCCTAAGAGGGTGAATCGTGGAGGGTGAAATTTCTTTTTTTATTAATTTTTGCTAGTGTTATTATAGGTTTTGGAACATATAACTAGTCTATGATTATTAAGATTTGCATAATCTCGGGGCCATGGATCCCGGTCCTTTAAATTGGAAGGCGTATGAGAAGGCGTGGAGAGGTATTCCACGGATATCAGGACAATCCCGGAAGTACGGTCAAGATCCCTACCAGCATCTTATTAGGGCATGCCTGCCGTATTTTACGAACAGATCTGCAGTAGTGAGCAGTGGTGGCCGGTGACGGCCACGACTTACGGATTATACTAAAGGTCGTTCGAACTCAGACAGGCGCTTTACTTTGTGTAAATTATTTCATCACCGTACGCATTACAAACGTATGTACATATTTCAATAAGCCCTTACATACATTTTGTTGCTGACGATCCGTCAGGAATAAAAACAAAAGAAAAAACCCCTATTTTTTCTTTTGTTTTTTTACCAGACCGGAATGAGAAAGTTTATAGTGGATAAGACAGAGATTAAAACAGAAGAAGAACTAGCAGGGGATTCAAGGGGGAATAACTCTCCCCATCCTCCTCTCTTTGTGTAAATTAATTCATCATCACTGCTCTCAAAACGGTGAAGGAAAACATCGTGAGGAAACCGGCATGTCCTAGAACCAAATATTCGAAGACATTTGACATCTACCAACCCGCACTGGGTCCGCCTGGTGGAATACGGGCCACTCCTCTCACCGAGAGGAGGTCTGTGTCTCAGCAGTGGGGACATTATAGGCTGATTATGAACTCTCCCAAACCATGCCTATTTCTGCCGCCATGCAGCGTTGCTCTATTCCAATTTAAATTGTAATGGGGGTCGATGCAATTACAGTTGACATTCAGCTTTGTCTCCAAGACGACCACACACCTGGAGAGCTAAGCACGAAATCCATAGTTTTTTTATTGCTGAATAGGCCCGCTCTTGACCTTGATCAAGCCTGATGGAAAGGGATGAGGTCTATGATGGAACATGCGTACCCAGAAGATGCCTAAGGCACTGGGACCCCCACGCATCGACGAAACACAGCAGGCTGCTTGACGCCGGACTCCGGTGGGAGGGTGGTCGCAAACCAGGCGGGCGTTAGCCCTACCACCGCAAGGGAAGAATTGGCCAGTCAAATAAGGTGTTGGGTGTGACTGTCCAGGATGCGCCGAGCGCTCGGTTCAGTTGAGTATAACTGGCGGAACAAACTACGCTACACGAGGATGCTTCTTCAAGTCTTCATGCATCCCATTCTGTCATGCATGTTTCGGCCGAAGTAGAGTTCCCTTCTTGGTATCAACTACGGCCATAAGATTAGTTCGGAGCCAGACCTAAGAACAAATGGCACGATGATTTGACAGTCGTCCTTACTCCCGTTGTGTTTTTGCCATCATTCAAGCCACAAGCAATTATTAATAGGTCTGACTATAATTATCAAGTTCATCTTACCCTTTAAACCAATTAGTTTAAACAATTGATTGAAGATTAGCCCAAAAACGACATAAACTAAGCAATTAGTACCCAATAGTTAACGTTACTGCTAGGTCAAACACAATGGCTAAACGCTGAGCGATTGTTCAAGTTAAAACACGTAACTGACCAAGGTTTGTGTTGTAATAGCTGGTCATTCACTGGTATCCATGACCCTGGGAACTGAGAATTACTGTTATATAAGATCGAGGTGGATGGTTCGTTGATAGATTGATTTTTGAGGTGGAGTAAAATTTCAAGGTCACGTTTTAGGAGTCGACTAACTCGTTGGGGAGCGTCTGCCTATCTGACCTCCTCAGCCCAGTTATTAGATAACGCGATACCCCTTGGTAAGAATGGTTGTCAATCTTTTGGGCTTCTCGTAAAGGCTGTCAAAGGTTCACGAATTACAGCTGGGACCAACAGCTTACCGTGTTTTCTGAGGCACGGAGGGGTCTCGGTATGTTAAGATAGTTACCCATCCACGGACCGACCGCGGCAACCGTAGCTTAAAGGTAAACAATTCCCTCATACATAATTTTTGCGTAACTTTAACCGTTTACGCAGCGTACGCAACGGAAACTCTCAAAAGGAATAATTTTTCCCGTTTTCGCAACATTTTTCATTGATATTCCGCTCCTATTGATCGTAGCGTGATGTTGCTTTCCTCAATAAATGGACTATCCAACACATTTTTTTTTTTCTGTTTCTTGCAGCTGAAAATCAGCATCAGGTGAGACTTACACCTTGTGCTGTCATCTGACATTATGCTGAGCTGAGGCCCTTTTGGCATTATAATCTTTGTTTTCTGTTTTTATAGTTTTAAGGTATAATTTTTTTTACTGTAATTCCAATAAACGCATTTTTTTTTCTTTATTTCTTTCTTTCTTTTCTTTCTTTCTTTTCTTTCTTTCTTTCCTTTTTCTTTTCTTTCTTTCTTTTTTTTCTTTCTAACCAAGAGTTCCTGAGATTAGCGCGTTTAACCAAACAAACTCTTCAGCTTTATAATATTAATTAGTATAGATAATTACTTGAAAAAATACTAAACCATGGGCCTAGAACAAACCCTAAATTTAACAGTAAATTCCTAGCGTTGCCTGTAAGCTATTGTCTTCATTCTTTTATTATTCTGTCTTCATTCTTCTGCCCTGATCCCCATTTATTTCTGGTCGGCGCAACATGTCTTTTTCTTCCACACTTCTCTATTAGTCGTCATCTCAGTAGTCACCCCCTTTCTAACCATATCATCATTCACACAGTCCATCTATCGTTTCTTTCTTTTTTCTGTATTTCTTTTTTCCTTCTTAGTTAGTTTTAATCATGATCTGGCAGTTTGAGTAATTTACATGGCCTACCCAAATGTCCTTTCTTTGGTATTGTGCGACGAATCGTTGAGCTCCTCAAGTTCTGAGTTGAGCTGCACGATTTTTGACAAATGCGTGCACTGACTGGACAGGTCCGCTCAATCTGTGTGGTTATTTCCTCAAAAGACCATTTCAGACACCAATCTACATGGTCTTCACATGATCTGACCAAGATTTTGTCTGGACTTTAAAAGAGACTGTGACCTCTGAGTTTGTTTCGGCCTTTCTTCTCAGAGTAGTCAGATAGGAAACGCCGACCTCAACTAGCTTTAAAAAAATATGATTGACGTGTAAAAGTGTTTGTACAAACCTACTAACAGAAATAAATCATTTATCATTATCATTTATCTTTGGTCTTCCCCGACTCTTATAGCCATCGACATTTATACTCAAAACTCTCCTCACGACATATTCCTCATTTCTCCGTTACACATGCCCATACCATGACAACCGATTTCCACACAGCTTTTCAGTTACCGGTGCCACTTTCAAACCTCCTCTTATGTGCTGCCTAAGCTATTGTATCTTTATTATTTAGATGGTAACAGACCAGGGTCACGGTGAATGACCAGCGCGCAGCGGTTACGAAATTTAAACCTTGTTGTTACCTACGTGTTTCTTACAACCACGTAGACACTTTTTATTCTTATAGTGGTTTGCTGTAGTTTTATTATCTTTTGTAAGAAAAAAAAAAAAAACATAACAAGTGTGTTTTTTTAATGTCAAAATAACAGCTTTTTATTAAATGCATATGAAAGTATAGTACGGTAGGTACTGTAACAAAAAAAATTTTTTTTTGTTTGTCTCTTTGTTTCTGTTTTTTTCGGTTAATCTCCGAAACGGCTAAACCGATTTTGATTAAATTTGGTAAGGGGATACTTTGAACCCTGAGAAAGGATATAAGCTACTTTTTATCGACATACCACACGGGCGAAGCCGCTGATGAAAGGAAGTTAAAATTTTGATTTATAGACTCCGTCTTGGAGTGTAAACGTGGTGCTGTTCCACAAACGACGGGACACTTAATATCGTGCCCTGCGTGTCCTGTCAGCTGCACGTTACACGAAATGATGGACGCTAATGATGGCGCCAAACAAGTAGCCGAATTCTGGGCTGAGTCCATTTAGATTGCCATCGACACGCAGTGGCGTGCATTGCATATAGGCATATAAGCAGTGCCTACCTCGATATATCAACATAAGCCTGTCAATTACATTTTAGTGTGTGTGCCCCACAATTAACGACAAAATTAAAAATACGTACGTCTCACGCGTAATACCATGACGTTCGACCTTCGCAATTTATCACCCTTAAGTAGGCATGCCTACTCAAATAACCGCACTTTTGACCTCATTTTTTTCTGATTAGATTAGTGACCGCCTATTGCCTACCTATTCTGAAAACCAATGGGCGTGCATTGGTTTTACCGGTGCCACTGTCGACACGTTGAAAAGAACAACAACCATCAACCAACCATCTACCAACCATCTAATAATAACAGTTCCGTCAACCGGGGTCATTCACTCAAGCCATGACCTTACCTCATACAAGCTTATATAACCCAATACTTTTGTTGATTCAAGGTCGAATATTTAGTGAATGGTGGATGACGTTTTGTGTGACGTCAGAGTCGCGTGCGCGGCCGGTGTCGAGCGTGAAGAAATGGCTTTTATACGGTACTAACTTTTTCTCGCGGCTTCGCCCGCGTAGCATAATCAGTCTATACAGGGTGAAATTTTAATTACCGTTGTCACCGTTTTCCTCTTAAGGTGTCATTGTACTCATCATTATGAACAACTTTTACTATGGGACCAAACATGAAATTGCAAAAAAAAATCAGCTGTTCCCTACATTTTGGCGAGTTATGCGAACATAATCTTCCACCTTTTCTCAGAACTATGACCGATATATAAATATATTTAAAAAAAAACTACACGAATTATTGATAACACTTTCGCGGACAGTCTCAATTTAAATCGTGTTCTAGAATGACACAACAAATTGCCATACAAATATATTTGACGTTTAAATACGTTGTGTTGTATGATATTAGATGTTTAAAAGACAATATGACAGAAACGTCTTATCACGTCATCGTTTGAATGTACTTTAGCAGAGGTTTTTGACGATTTCTGGCAGTAACAAATACGAGAAAACTACCAGATGGATACATCTGGTCGAGAAGGAGATATCCTTGAGGGTTAAAATCTTAGTCATGTCCATAGTAGCCATCACGATAAAAAAAACATCAAAATCATAAGTCATTTATTCAAATTAGGCTGAGAATCAGCACTTTTTGAATGTCAAAATTACATAAGACAGTCCCCCAAAACGCCGCCCTTCACCACTAGGGAGAAAAAGTGGCGCAACAAACTCCTCAGCAGATCCTGGAATGGGTCCACCTCGGTTGAGTCATCGGAATCTTCAAAAATTCTCATCAGATTTCTCTTGCGCTTATCCATCTAAAACAAACAAAATAACTCATGACATACAATTTTCATACAATAGAGTTATAATTGAATTAGTTTACAAACTAGTGATAATAAGATAATAGCATAATCTAAATACTTACGATGTTTATTTGTCTGAAAATATTACGATTCGCCAATCCCGCGCTGATGGAACGCGCAAACCTCGCTACCGTGACACTGCCGCACTGAGTATAGGGACGCGAGAGGCGCGAGGGACGTATAATCACGTTGTGCCTATCTGTGTAGTGTCGCTGCACATTATCAACAGCACATTTTTAAAACGGTTAAAAATAATTTTCACGTGACGGTAAAGTTTTGAGTTTTCGATATGTTGTGACACAAGGTACAATATACCGAATTTTTGCTTTAAAATTCAACGGGCATCAACGTCCTGCCGTAAATAATATTTTGTTTTTGAACGTCATCATACGTTGTGCCGTATCAAAATCTCAAATCATGACGTACAGTTGCGTTCTGTCCGCGAAAGTGATAAGTAAATGTTATTACTCCATAAGAGAATTTCTAAATGATACCTAATACATTGAAACATACTATTTTGTGACATGACTAATTTGTAATTTGACATAAATATTATACTAATGTAATCTTAATGAATTGCATGACAATTTGATGTATTGTATTTTAATCAACTTGTAATGTGAATTTTGTATGCCTCAATGGCGGGAAATAGCAGACTTACCTGTAACTAACACACCATCTTATGAACCTATGATCCACAATAAATTATTTGAATTAGAATAAATATAGGGAACAGCTGACTTTTTTTTCACGATTTCAGATTTGGTCCCATAGTACTTATAAAAGTTGTTCATAATGATGAGTACAATGACCCCTTAAGAGGAAAACGGTGATTAAAATTTCACCCTGTATAATGTTCCCACTGCTGGGACACAGCCCTCTGAGGCCTCCTCTCTTCGAGAGGAGGGGTGGACTGTAATCCACAACGTGGGCCTAGTGCGGGTTGGTGGATGTCATGTGTCTTCGAATTTTTGGTTCTAGTACATGCCGGTTTCCTCACGATGTTTTCCATCGCCGTTTTGAGAGCATGGAGGTCTGAAATTATCCCGCAGGAACGTAAACCTAGATAAAGTATCCTTTATACCAACCCAAGTCATTGTCTAACTGTTTGCGAAATTTCATCGAAATCCGTTCAGCCATTAAGGTGTGACAAGGTAACAGACAGGTAGAAAATACTTTCGCTACAAAAAAAAGACTACAAATGACAGCTGGAAAAAACGGATTAACGTGCTTCCCGCTCGATATGTAAGGGATGGTCAACCGTCCAAGAACCGACCACGGCAAGCAATATAATAATCAATCATAAAATACATGTAATAAAATAAGAAATTCTATGTTATTTATGTCCAAAATAGTGATAGGAATACATAATAATGTTTTTGAGAAAGATACAGTGATATTGTGAAAAACGTCTTAAGTAAAAAAAAAAAAAAATAGTAAAATTTATTCAAAAATATAAAATCAAAAATATAAAATCAAAAATATAAATAAAATGTAAGTGCCTAATACAAACCGAAAGTATCCGTATTACTCAGTACCTACAACATCCGTTTCGTGCGACAAGGGCAGGGAGAAGGAGGTCATTTCCCGTCAATAAATTCGAACGCCTTTTTTGACTTTGTTTTTGAGAAATGCAAAGTTTTTTAGGAGTATTCCCGTTTGAGCACCTATTTTCAAAGCACTTTTTTTAGAGCACCAATGGTATTCCCATTAGAGCACCAATCAATAAGCCTCACCACCTTTGGAAGTGCTCGCCTCCTCATTTTATCAATCTACAACTAGCTTTTGGCCGCGACTTCGTCCGCGTGAAACTTTTTATTCCCTACTGACCCCGTTGTATCACATCATCAGCCTGCGCTATCATTTCGTTGTTGCTTAGCGTTCTTTATTACTTTTTGTTCTTTTTACTCAGCTCCTAAGGGTCACAGTGTGATGTTAAATATACTATAGCCTTCCTCAAGAATTGGGCTATCAAATCCGACCGATAGTTCTAGAGCGTTAAAACAAAAAAAGCAAACAAACTTTTCGCGTTCAAACGAACAAAAAAGCAAACAAACTCTTGGGCATAAGTATAGTATAAAAGATATACCTAGGTACAGGATGGTCAAAGATTTTTTGTTGGAAATGATCTCCTTTATCTCCCTATTTCATTTGATCCACGACTTTTTGACCAGCCTGTATAGTATAGTAATTATTTCATTAAACGGGATACATCAGCAACATAAGGGACATATGTGAATATTTTGTTTAAATTGTATTCTAATATAACTCTTTCTTTGTTCCAGATCAAAATTGCCAACCAAAAGAAAAAAGATTATGCAAAAATCTTAAACATGGCACCTCAAGAAAGAAACTCCTACGCCTCCGAGGATGATACCCAAAGCACGACAAATAATTTATCTAACATAGATTTAAGTGGTGGCTTCGTCAATAAAGCCTACGAGAATGACAGCTCCGATGTTGCCACACCAAAAAATGTGTCAACGAACAATGTTGACAAGAAAAAAAATACAGATTTTGACGATTTGTTGCCATATGTTGGAGAATTTGGACTGTACCAGAAGATATTGTTTTTATTGATGATTCCTTTTGCATTTTTTGTGGCATTTGTTTATTTTTCACAAATTTTTATGACGCTTGTGCCGGAACAGCACTGGTGTTGGATTCCTGAGTTGGCGAATTTAACTATTGAAGAAAGGTGAGTCGATTTCTTTAACTTTTTTATACATATTATTATGTTCTGTTTTTCTATTATTGAATTTGCGTTTTTATTAGTGGCAATAATGATTTAAAAAAGGAAAACTATTTAAATAAAATATAGAAGCCTGACAACCAGTCTTACCAAGGGGTATCGTATTACCCAGTAACTGGGTTGTGAAGGTCACAGGCAGTCGCTCCATGTAAAATACTGGTATTCAGTTGCATCCGCTTAGACTGGAAGTCGACCCCAACATAGTTGGGAAAAGGCTATGCAGATGATGAAGAGAATGAGTTAAAGAAAATCTATTTGAAATAGTAGACTTTTTAGAAGTTAAGCAAACGTTTAAAACTAGAAATAATATTAAAGAAAAGACTTTCTTTAATATTATTTCTAGTTTTAAACGTAACTGCAATAATTGTAACGCGTAATTGCGTAATTGTAACGTTCTGCGCAACGTACGCAGACGCACGTAATAAGTTAATGAACCATCGCCAAGCGGTTGGTCGACTCTTCACATGACCAGTTGACCAGCCCTATTTTTTGGCCAAAGAATCAGCATTGCCATACAACGTGGCAATGCTGCCAGCCGTTTGGACACGTTTTCTGTTGACAGTGATGCGGACGAATTTTTTGATGCCCTTTGATTATTTTCCCTCCCATTTTATATACTTGTACATATTATTATTTTAAGATTATTAGCTTTTTAAATTATGTAAATATGTAAGGAAGAGTGAATAATGGGCACATAACCGTTTACTTTAACTTTAATCGAGCCCTGAATATTTGTTTTGGTTGGCCACAAATAATGCCAAAAATTATGTCAAATTAGTTTGACCATGTAAGATCGAAATTAGAACATAAAAAATCTGCCTACATACATAATCAGCCTATAATGTTCCCACTGCTGGGACACAGGCCTCCTCTCAGCGAGAGGGAATGGGCCGTAATCCACCACGCGGGCCCAGTGCGGGTTGGCAGATGTCACATGTCTTCGAATTTTTGGTTCTAGGACATGCCGGTTTCCTCACGATGTTTTCCTTCACCGTTTTGAGAGCAGTGCCAGCCTATTCCCAACTATGTTGGGGTCGGCTTCCAATCTAAACGGTTGCAGCTGAATACCAGTATTTTAATTAGAGCGACTGCCTATGTGATCTCCACAACCCAGTTACTGGGTAAGACTGGTTGTCATACTTTCGAGTTACCGACTATCCGTAGGTAACAACTGTCAAAGATCTACGAATAACAGCCGGGACCAACGGCTACGTGCTTTCCGAGACAAGGAGAAGGTCTTGATATGTAATAAATGGTCACCCATCCACGGACCAGCCTCGGCAAACCTAGCTTAACCTCTGTTTGACCCATGCAGCTGTTATTATGGAGCCACAAGCCCCTCGCTATAACCTTGATCGTGGCCTAGATATTTGTTTTGGTAGGTAGGACCACAGACAGTGTCAACAATTAATTATGTCACGAACAATTTGACCATGACGTAGTTATCTACCGAAATTGGAACATAAACATTAAAAAATTATAATTTTAAGTGCACCAGTTTATATCTCATGTCCATACATGGATGGAGTGATTGCAACAATTCCAAAGCTGTCAACTAATCGGCACTATCCGGTTTTGCTTTATTTAGGGCATAATTTACGTAAATTAGTTCAATATGCAAGGTTATACATATAATTTATTATTATGTCATGAACGTACTCAGTGTTATTGAACACATCAATCAAATAGTGGATTTTACCATAAAAAAGATGGTTAGCATGACCTAGACTTCAATATGTACTCGAACCAAATGTATGGGACAGCTGATTATATTTTCGCTATTACAATGTTGTTTCCATGGAGACAGATATATTTAGTTTGATCGTCTATACCAAATCCTTAAACCATCATCATCATTTCAGTTAAAAGACTTCCAATGCTGGACATAGGCCTCCACTTCAACTGTTGTCAACACATGTCTTTGATAGACAAGCAGATATTTATTAAAGTTAATGAACCATTAGTGCCGGTTAATGAACCATTAGCTAAACGTTAATGCTGGTTAATAAACCATTGACTATAAGATGCTCGCTATCTATATTCACTGGAACTGAAATGCGAACCAATCTCGATAAAGACACATGCACTTAATTTAGTTAGTGGATTATTAAACTGTGAAGGTTGTTGTAAGCTAATGAGCCATCAACTATTTTAGTCGCTATGTAAAAAAATATATTTCAATTTAAGGAGCTTACAGGACCTAAACGCAAAAAACGCAAGTACCTATTGTAATGCCTAAAAGTATATGATCGACTACAGTAAAAAAAAATTAGAAAAATATATGATATTCTTCAGGACATATGCTGGATAGATAGTGTGTTGAAAACATAATACAACTAATTTGATACGATAAAAAAAAAAATCATGAAGATACCTCTAAAAATTTTCTTTTTACAATAAAAACCATACTAATATACATAGGTACATACAATCATTATAATTTTTTGTCAGATTATTCTACAAGCAACATACTAAAACACTAGTGTTTTAATTTTTTAGTCCTTATAATAGATTTTTTGTAAATAGGTAATTGCTTCATATTTTAAAAATTACCAGCGTTGTGTCATCGCGCTTCTCTTTCTTTTCTATGCAGTCCGACAGCGACCGCGCTTTAGGTCATTATTACAACAAAACATGGAGCCTGCATTCCCCGAAAGATGAGACAGCGGCCTTTTTGCCGCAGCCGTGAGGCACACTTTCCTGCTAATTACTTACATCGGACTTTTCGCTTTTTATTTGATCTTTATTTTTTTATTTGATGTATCTGGTGTATTGTGCGTCTTTTAGTCTGTGCTAAATAAATGTATTTTCTTTCTTTCTTTACCTGTAGTACACGTACACCCAGATTGCGCCAGTTATGTGTAGTACACGTACACCCACATTGCGCCAGTTATGTGTAGTACACGTACACCCACATTGCGCCAGTTATGTGTAGTACACGTACACCCACATTGCGCCAGTTATGTGTAGTACACGTACACCCACATTGCGCCAGTTATGTGTAATACACGTACACCCACATTGCGCCAGTTATGTGTAGTACACGTACACCCACATTGCGCCAGTTATGTGTAGTACACGTACACCCACATTGCGCCAGTTATGTGTAGTACACGTACACCCACATTGCGCCAGTTATGTGTAGTACACGTACACCCACATTGCGCCAGTTATGTGTAGTACACGTACACCCACATTGCGCCAGTTATGTGTAGTACACGTACACCCACATTGCGCCAGTTATGTGTAGTACACGTACACCCACATTGCGCCAGTTATGTTTAAGTCCCATGTAACAGGGGGCGAGCCTATTGCCATCAACCGGGCACAAATCCAGGCTCCGGGCTGCTAATGAGAAATTCCAGAGAATAATAATATAATTACCCCCTTACTAATAAACGTTGTATAGCGTCTGTATAGTTGCACAACGCTTTGTCTTCTTCTTTCGAAAGTCAAATAGCTGAAGACTGAAAGAGAGAAATCGATGTGTAACTATTCATCCATACTTCTATACTAATATTATAAAGAGGTTTTGTTTGTAAGTTTGTATGTAGGGGGTAATCTCCGGAACTACCAGTCAGATTTGAAAAATTCTTCTTGCATTTGATAGCCCAGTTCTTGAGGAAGGCTATAGGCTATTTAACATCACACTATGACCCTTAGGAGCCAAGTAAAAAGAAAAAAAGTCAAAAAGAACGTTAAGTGATAGCGCGGGCGGGTGATGCGATACGACGCGACGGGGTGGCTCGGGGGAAACAAGAAGTTTCACGCGAACGAAGTTGCGGGCTGAAGCTAGTAATATTATAAATTCGAAAGTAACTCTGTTTGTCTGTCTGTATGTTACCTTTTGACGCCTAAACCACTGAACGGATTTCGATGAAATTTTGCAAAGAGATAGATTGCATCCCGGGAAAGGACATAGGATAGTTTTTACCTAGATATTCCCACGGGATCGAAACTTATGCGGGTGAAACCGCGGGGCGCAGCTAGTCTGATATAATACCTTTATTAGTAACGGGTTAATTATTTATGTTAACTAAAAACTCAATAGCACTGTGCTCGACCCAGGAATCGAACCCGAGGATCTCATGCTGTATCGCTCGCAACCACTAAACTAAACCAACGAAGCCCTCGAAAAGCTGTGTAATAAATATAAATTGTTGTGTAATTCATAATTTATGCAATACTAGTTAAAATCAATGTAGTATGGACGGCTTTTTTAATTAGCTGTTTGAATAATTATTTCTAAAATAACCACAGATAAAAAAAAATGTATTAAATTAACGTATCATATCGGACAGCCAGCCTCAAAAAGATAGTTACGTCGACATGAATTTATTTTATTGTCTACAATCTTTGCTCTTGCTAATATTCGTAGATCTTTGACAGTTACGGGCTGTCAGAAGCCCGAAAGTCTGACAACCAGTCTTACCAAAAGATATATTATCTAAGGTTTATTTCCAAAGATGTAAACAACAATGGCCGCTCGAAATTGAAAAAAACTTTTTAAGAAAAAAAAACCGACTTCCAAAAAAACACTACAAAGTGAAAAATAACTAATTTCGGAAGTCGGTGTCTTTGGATCTGTATTTTAGTTTTTTGCCACCGACTTCCGAAATTAGTTATTTTTCACTTTGTAGTGTTTTTTTGGAAGTCGGTTTTTTTTTCTTAAAAAGTTTTTATTTCACCCTTTTAGTGGGTCTGCTTATAATTTATCTAAGTTACAATAGCCTAGTGATCATCGCCTTTTACAAACAAAATATTGCTTTTCCCGATGCAGGGAAGTTAATTGTTGAGGAGTTCTCCAGGTCCACCATCAGCTCCATATCACCATTCACATTGTGACGAGCATGAATTGCTTAGCAACCATATTAAAGTAATCGAATCGCAACCCGTGAAATACTTAGATATTATTGAGTAGTTCCGGTGGCCATCTGTGGTCTTCATCATCAGTTCCACTTCACCAAATGGTGCTTTCCGAGAGCAAGTGCACGAGTTACTATAAAAAATACCCAAATCGCTATAGGTGTGCCTATAATATTTGAAGAGTTCCTTCGATTTCTCCAGGATCCCATCATCAAATCCTGACCTGATGTTTTTAGACTAGAAGCTGATAATCCTGGCTGCAGCATCAGGCCAGACTTATGTCAACATTGCATTGAACTTAAAATTTAGTCCTGTTTAAAATGAGCCCAAACACGACTACGGTGCTGTTATTTCAAGGTTTGTACTTTTTCTGATGCTCCTGGCTTCAGCATCAGGTCTCTATGTACTTCGGTGTTCCTCATTAACAGTACCTTTATCCACACATCGAGCCCTTTTCGATGAGCCTAAACACGATAATATATCTGCTGTTAGTTGTCGAGGAGTTAGGTACTCTGCAGACTATCCTGACTGCAGCATCAGGTCATGACTTGATGATCATGAGACCAAATATGACAAATGCCATATCAAACATCAAAACAATTTACTTAAACAGTCCTTGCCTGTTTGAGTAACTTCTTACTGTTAAGGAGTTGTACCTTCCATCATCAGCCCAGCTACCTGAGATGGTGACAACCATACGCAAATAAACAAGATACTTCATAAAATATGCGAAAAACAATAAGTGAGCCTATAAAATTTGAGGGTTGCCCTCGATTTCTCTAAGATCCCATCATCAGGGACCACCTCAGAACTATCTACTTTGGAACAAAAAAAGAATTTTGAAAATCCATCGACAATTGGCGGAGTATTCGATGAACAAACATACAAAATAATAAAAATAAAAAACATACAAACAGCCGAACATAGTACCTCCTCCTTTTTGTGAAGTCGGTAATAAAATACAAGAACATTTCTTGTAATGTTTGTTTTCGTCTACATATTGGGTATTATGGAACCGTTTGTAGACAAACAACAAAATTATAAACAACTAGCTGCGCCCCGCGGTTTCACCCGCATAAGTTTCGATCCCGTGAGAATATTGGGATACAAATTACCCTATATGTTAATCCAGGGTGTCAGCTACCTCCATACAAAATGTTATCGAAATTGGTCCAGCCGTTTGAGCGTGAAGAAGTAACAAACAAATAAACGACACACACACACTCACAAACTTTCGCCTTTGTAATATTAGTGTGATCCAGTGGCGGATTTACACATTTGCCGCCAGTAGGCTATTCAAATTTTGCCGCCCCTACCGACCTCTACAATAATGTGCCATGTCTTTTGTATACTGCTTCGCCTTTTCTTCAAAACACTTAAAATGTTCTCGTTCATCAGCTACGAAAAACTTGCAAAGAGATTTGTAAAGATCGGCAACTGTGATAAAATCTACGGTAGAAGCCTGAATTTGAGTATTCACTTTGTTTATTCTTTCCAAAAAAACATGGTAGGTATATAAATATTAATATTTTTAATTTCAGTACCTAAGACGTTCAAAAAAAATGTTAGCCCCGAATTCGCCGCCCCTAAAATCTGCCGACCTAGGCTGCAGCCTTCTCAGCCTATTGGTAAATCCGCCACTGCTGCACTGGTGTGATCAAATGAAATCTTGTCGATTTATCCATCTTTTGAGGCTGACTGTACAAGTGTACATACTGCGTATCGGTCACGCTTCGTATATTAAAAAGATTTAATACGCAGTTGTGCTGTCATAATTGATAGAAAACATGAATAATGTGCATAGTTTAATATTGATTTGAATTATGTTTAACTAACTAACAGCATAATCAGGCTATAATGTTTCCACTGGCACACAGGCCTCCTCTCTTCGAGAGAGAGTGGGCCGTAAACCACCACGCGGGCCCAGTGCGGGTTGGTAGATGTCACATGTCTTCGAATTTTTGAGTCTAGGACAGGCCGGTTTTCTCACGATGTTTTCCTTCACCGGTTTGAGAGTAGTAGTGATGAAATTATTTACACAAAGTAAAGCGCCTGTCTGAGTTCGAATCCACGACCTACAACTCGTAACTTGTCTGTTACCACTGGGCGACCATTAAAGCAATAAAGACATTAAAGTTCTTATCTAAATAATGATTGCAAAAAACGTTTTGGTAATGCAAATATGGTAGTTACCTCGAAGGGCGACCAACAAGAATAAGTTAAGTAATTTTTAATTAAAAAATAATGTTTATTAAGTACTTAATTATAATATTAAGGATTTCCGTAGTATATTTGTTATAGTTATTTAGCTATCTCTACGCTGATCTAGATTTTCTGTAGATATGCCTATTACAGCTTAAGACATTTATTTCTCAAAAATAATTCACTTATCATGAGACCTCACATATCAGGTCCAGTTGAAAACCAGCGTCAGGCACTAGTTGTCCCACATCATCAGGCGGGAGGAGACGCCCGGGTGTCACCACTGCGAGGATCGCCCAGAGGACACGGTGGAGCATACGGTGGAGGTCTGCCCCGCATGGGCGGAGCACCGCCGTGCCCTCGTAGAGGCGATCGACAGCGGCGGCGACCTCTCGCGTCCGGCCCTGGTTCAAGCCATGGTCCGGGGCGAGAGGGAGTGGGAGGCGGTCACCTCCTTCTGCGAAGCAGTCATGCTAGCGAAGGAGGTGGCGGAACGGCTGAGGAAGAGAGCCTCACACCCCAGCCGCCGCGGTAGACGCTCCGGGCGTCGGGAGCCGCGTGACGACTCCCGGCCACCGTAGGCGCGCGCCTGCGGACGGAGAGTAATGGGTAGCTCACCGTCCGATCAGGACCAGGCCCGTGCCGGACGGCGCGTACGTGTTCCACGCGCGCCTCAAAGAGATGTCAGCATAAAGGAAGGGGCCTGCCAGGGCCGAAGCCTGCCGGGGGTGCGGGATTGTCCGAAAGGGTTACCGCTACCCCGGAACATAAAGGGCTAAGGAAGGAACACGGATGGGTTTTAGTCAGTAAGAGTCTGACACTCCCTTCGCTCCACCCAGAGCGGGAGGGGTCATTTGATGATTTCCCATCCATAAAAAAAAAAAAAAAAAAAAAAAAAAGGCACTAGTTGTCTGGCATTATTGCTGAACTGGGCCTTTTTGACGCAGCCGTGAGGCACACGTTCCTGCTAATTACTTACATCGTGCGTTACGCTTTTTATATTTTGATATTTTTTTTTTTTTTTTTTTTTTATCTGATGTATCTGGTGTAGGTATTGTGTGTCTTTTAGTATGTGCTAAATAAATGTATTTTCTTTCTTTCTTTCTTTAGATATACAAGTTAATTTTAAAACTTGATACACGTACTTCGAAGACCGGTAGGTACAGTTACGTCTAAAAGTATGTATACACTTGGCTTTATTCAAAGGCGATTTTCTCCTTTATTTTTGAATGAAATTTTATGTTATTACGAAAATAGTATTTTCGAACCCATAGGTTTTATGTTAAGTGTCGTATTTCAACGTTGCATTCGTTATTTCACGAAAAAATCGCAATTGAAAATTGCCAAGTGTATACATACTTTTAGACGTGACTGTAGGTACTCGTAATCACACTAATATTATAAAGGCGAAAGTTTGCGAGTGTGTTTGTATGTTTGTTTCTTCTTCACGCACAAATGGCTGGACTAATTTTGATACAATTTGGTATGGAGGTAGCTGACACCCTGGATTAACCCATAGGATTTTTTTATCTCGATTTTTTATCTCGATATTCCTATGGGATCGAGACTTATGCAGGTGAAACCGCGGGCGCTGCTAGTCTAAAATAACAGAGTCGACATTTAGGGGTTTATTTATGCACGTTGCTTAAAGTTATGATTAGTGACTGTTTAACTTTACATTTTTGACGTTGAAACGTCTCTTGACATTAACTTTATCCCATTAAAAAAAAAAACGATTCAAAATTTTGACAGTGAGTCTTACCAAGGGGTATCGTGTTACCTAGTGACTGGGTTGTGGAGGTCAGATAGGCAGTCGCTCCATGTAAAATACTGGAATTCAGCAGCTTCCGTTTAGACTGGATGCCGACACCAACATAATTTGGAAAAGGCTAGAGAAATTGATTGAAATAGCGTGCGTGTCTGTTACTAAGTTTCTTCTAAAAGAAAACCCCTATAACTCTATCAAAACCGGGGAACGAACCCAAGACCTCACACGAAATAACGTTCTTTAAAAATCACTTCAAAAATTATCTTGACGTGATCAAAATGCATTTACCATAAAAATAAAATGTACATGAAAATAAAACTGCGATCGTAAAAAGAGAATGACCGTTAAATGCATTTAAAAACAATAGTTTATTAAGAAACAATAATATCTGATAATAAAAATGATATAGATAATAAAAACGGATATAATAATGAAATAAAAGTTGAGAGCAGTCAAATATTTATGACTATATGCCCAAAAATGAGGCTTTCAAAATGCTCAAGTACCTATACAGGGTGTTACAGAAAGGGTATATCAATACAAACAGGTTGAAGAGTGTATCTGGTCTAGAATATCTGTACAAAATTTCAGCTCAAAAGCATTAACTTTGAAAATGCTTATTTTTTTTTTATTTCGACATCACGGCACTGCACTGGCGCGTGGTGGCGTGATGTGCGTGTACTAGGCGCACAGACACACTACAGATAATGGATATTGACCCTCGTAGTGCGGTGACACGTTTATTTTGATTTCAATTCAATAAACTTTCGAAATAAAAAAATTTTAAGCAATTTCAAAGTTACTGCTTTTGAGCTGAAATTTTGTACAGAGATTCTAGACCAGATACACTCTTCAACCCGTTTGTATTGATATACCCTTTCCGTAACACCCTGTATATAAACAAAATAATAAACTGTGCAAAAGCAAAGATATTGTTTGCGTATTTTTTTTCAAGATTAAAAAAAAAACAATGAAAATAGTAGATTATTCACTAAAGGGACAAAGCAGTGTCTTAAGGCGCTACCCCGACCAAAACCGCGTTTTTCTTCGTTAGTCAGAGGCTATTAACTCAATAATTATGAGAAATAAACTACATCTGAAAGCACATTATTAATGTTCGATATCCTATCATCACATTGCACGTTGTTATTTGTTTTTATATGTTACTAATACATTTAAAATCTCCTTTTAAAAAAGTGACTAAAATTATTGATTGCATGCATCTTTTGCTAAATTTGACGTTCTATTAATTTGAGGATTTCACCAATGGATAGATAATTTAAAAATCTAAATAATCCATGTTTTAATTTATTCAAAAAGATCGCTATTCTTTTTTTATTAAAATAATTCCAAAAATTCTGCGAGTTTTATGACAAAGGGGCGTGCGCAGGGTGCGCTGCATCCCTTTCGTACGAGGAAAACGTGTCGCTCTCTGTCTCTGTCGCAATGCTTAAGGTTATTTGGTCGAGGTACCGCCTTGAGTCACGGGCGCTGTATTGAATCCTGATTATAACGAAGGATTCTAGGGCTCCCGAGTTCTGAGTAGACACCTGAGCGAAGCAAGGGAGTTAAGACTAGAAACCTGAGTCAAGCGAGGGATTCAAGCTCGCCCAAGACGAATACACTTTTATCCCCGAGGAGAATACTCTACTTTTCGCACCTACTACGAGGTAATGAAAACCAATTTGATTTTAAATTAGCTATGAAACTTTTTAATAGCCGGGGAATACCTAATTTTGTGTGTGAAACTGCCTTTGCCCAACAGTGGGACAACATGGACTAAACGAAAAAAAAGTATATAGATAAGCCATTATTTCTTGCCAGGATTTTTATCAATATCATCATCTGCCTAGCCTTTTCCCAACTATGTTGGGGCGGCTTCCAGTCTAACCGGATGCAGCTAAATACCAGTATTTTACATGGAGCGACTGCCTATCTAACCTCCACAACCCAGTTACTGGGTAATACGATACCCCTTGGTAAGATTGGTTATCAGACTTTCGGGCTTCTAACTACCCGTAACGACTGTCAAAGATTCACGAATGACAACCGGGACCAACGGCTTAACATGCTTTCCGAGGCACAGCGAGGTCTCAGTATGTAAAGATGGTCACCCATCCACAGATCAACCGCGGCAAGGGTAGCTTAACCTGATCAATTGACCTGTACGGATATGTTATTATTTAGCCACGGGTCCCTCTCGGGATTTTTATCAATAATAGTTCCTAATACGTCTAATATGTTCATACTAAAGATACAGAATGTTGTTTTTTTTTCCTAAAACGGTTACGAAATGTAAATTTCAGATAAAAATGACATCACTTAAACCCACAGCTTTTAAATTAAAGTTGTTACATATGTATACGTTAAGTGCCGAATGCGGATATGTACGAAAATGATTGTAGTACAATTATTTTTAGGAATCACCTTGATAAGTCGATTCCTTTCGATTACATTGACTTAATTGGGTGTTAACGGTTCATATCAATTTATTTGTTTGTGTTGCGGATCTTAAAACGTAAAAAAATTGCTACTAGTATTTTAAGGTAGACGTAATATAAAATCTCCTATTTATTGTATAAAGTCCAATTAAAATAGATGTATAAACTTTTAGAAATCATTCAGACCACCAAAATAAGGACGATGGTAAAAATATATACTTATAAGAAAAAAAACGCATTAGATACTTATAAGAAAAATAATCAGCTAACGAAAATACACTAATGTGCCGGCAATTTATTATTTTAGGTCAAAATAAAATCACTTTAATCAGTGTTTTCTTTTTTGCTTGGATATCTTTAGTTAGTCGTACTGAGCGCTGTGTTTTTGTCCATCTATTTGAATGGGACCCTGTATATATTCAAAGTCCTGACTGACTGATATATCAACGCACAGCCTAAACCGCTAGTCCTAGAGACATCAAATTTGGAGAGTGTGTTCTTTGTGTAGAGTAGGTATCCACTAACGGCCGAAATTAATAACGAATCTAATTCAATATCTCTAGATTAACCCATTGAATGTCGTAATTACAGACACAATTAAAAAGCCATTGTGTTTCGCGTAGATCTACGTTCCGACAGACGAGAGGTTAAAGATCGAAAATTCAATCCAGATTTGTAGTAAAGTGTAGCAAAAAACGATCCGCGGATTGCAATTGCAATCTTTTCAACCAATCGATCTTTGAGAGAACGCATCACAGATTACAGATTGACCTCTGTTCGAAAATGACAGTTTGAGTGAGTCAATAACCTACCCGTTGACTTTGACGTTTGTTTTGATCGGTGTAAACAATCCACTTAGAATTTCCTTGGATATAAGATTGACTTCACGGATTTCATTTGAAAAATGGCACTGTCAATATTCTCCAGTGATAGTGATATGGAAATTCTGGCTCAATTATCGGATTGGGATAATACCGATAGTGACGCTGGTGAAGAAATAAGACGTCAACGTGCAAAGTCTGGATGATACGGAGTTTACCTTTAGGTTTAGGCTATTAAAATTAGCAGTAAATTTACCGCTGACTGAAATTATGCCTCTCGTCCGTGTAACCTCATCAAGGTAAGTTGCAAATAAGTAAAAAAAAAATTAAACAAAATTATTTCATTCTATACCAAAAATTAACAATATTTATTATTATCAAATCAAATATTCACATGTATACTATGCTCTCCCCACATAATACCCAATGGTCTTGAGTTTCCATTTGGGAGTTTCCCCGCAGTTAGGGGAAATTCCCACGTGTTGGCAACGCTGTGCTACTCGGGCACCACGCCATAGATAATAAAACGCGTCCTGGATTTTAGCCGTGTCTTGACATTCCTTTTTACCTAATACGTTTTGAATTTATTACAAATGTGTTCGTATTAATAAAACTGTTACGTCGTTCGGTAAATATATGTTTTAAACTTCCATAAAATAAAATTATAAAACCTGTTTATGCTTAGCTTTTTATTATTACAAACAAACGAACCATGTCTATTTTTATAAATTTTTCTTAAAACGGAATGACGAAGAGAGAAAGGATTTCAAGATATCTGCGGATTGAGCGACATCAGGATCGTCATTTTTCGATATTAGGACGCGGGTTGGAGATCGATCCATAGATTGGTATATATCGACGATCGATTTATATCTTGGCTCATGGATTCAATATTGGCAATTTATTATTTTAGGTCAAAATATAATCAATATTTTAATCATTGTTTTTTTTTTTTTGCTTGGATATCTTTGGTGTTATTTGTCCATCTATTTTAATGGGACCCTGTATATATGTATAAAATTCAAAGTCCTGACTGACTGATATATCAACGCACAGCCTAAACCGCTGGTCCTAGAGACATAAAATTTGGAGAGTGTGTCCTTTGTGAAGAGTAGGTATCCACTAAGAAAGGGTGTTTCAAAATTCCACCCCTAAGAGGGTGAATGGGGGGAGGATGAAATTTTATCTAAATCGGTTCAGATTTAGATGAAGTATAGAGATAGTTTGAGTCTCAGGAAAGGACATAGGATAGTTTTTATCCCGATATTCCCACGGTAAACTTATGCGGATGAAACCGCGGTGTGCTGCTAGTATCTTCATAAATGCATAAAAAATGAGTTAATTATAGATAAACTGACGACCTATTATAAAGATGAATTATTTATCTCCATTATTAGTGGCACAGTGCGCAGATTGTTTCAATTATATAATAAATGCTTTTCTATTTACCTAGCGAGATCATCTTAAAATGGAAAAAATATAATTACCTACTGATTGAATGGTCGTGACTGATTTTAGGTGTAAATCTGCAGACGTCAAACTAATCTGCGCAATTAAGGACAAGAACTGTCATTAAATCTTGAAAATAATCATTCTGTTGGGCATTGGCGTAACTGTTCCGTTTAGGGCCCGTGGCAGATTCAAGGGATGGGGCCCTCCCTCAATATAAAGAAGCTCAACCAACGTTATATTTTTGTTTTTACTAGCAGTTCTCCCGCGACTTCTTCCGCGTAGATTTCATATTTTCCCGTAAAAATTTTAAAACCTGACTGCTTCGTTGGTCTGGTGGTCGCAAGCGCTACTGCTGAGCATGAGGTCCTGTCCAAAAAAAATTACAAACAATGGGAAAAAGGTACAAAATGTTCGAAATCTGAATGATGTCCTTTGTTGCACAATTGCACATGTTCAAAAAAAGTTTGCTCTTATAAACTTATGTTAGGATCCTACTGTGCTCATGGCCCTCTCGGGCCGGGGGCCCCCTTTGGCTGAGGGCCCGTGGCATTTTGCCCCAATGCCACCCTATAATAATAATAATCATTTTATTATCAGGCAACTAAGGCCCATAGATAAAATACACAAAATAATCTTATGCTATAATAAACTAATACATATTAAAAACCTTAAAGCTATGACTATACACGTAACGTTGTCGGCGTCGTGTTTCGCTGCGTGGTGTCGCGTAACCGTCCTCGGAAACGTCGATATACGACACCTTTCGGCCAAAAGTCCTCTTTCAGGCAGGTCTGTAGATGTTGGGTTGGAACTCGTACCACGAATGACTTAAAGTTGATGTTGTGGCGCGATTCCAACCTTTCGACCCTCAGAGTCCAGTTGGTCTTCACCTTCAAATACTGTACTACTATAGTTACGCCACTGCTGTTGGGACAGAATAACACAAAGCTGCAATTGCTCTTTCTTCAAAAGGCCCTTCCAGACAGGGCCATGCATTGTTAGACTCGTATAGAATCCTAATAATATTCTGATCCTAATAATGATGCTGAGGGAATTGCAGACGTCAAATGCAATGTAACTAATTTTATAAACATTTATGAAGACGTCTTGTTTTTTTAATTAACTAGTTTTTATAGCATGTAATTTTATTGTTGAGGAGCGATTTTTTCTATGTATGTTATGCGACTTATGGGAGCCTGAGTTTTTAATTATGGTATAAGGATAATGCTTTAAATACTTACGTTAGTACATAGCGATACCCCACAGATATAGATACACCTAGATAACGCAAGAGCAACTACTTCGCCAAAAATCGCACCAGCTTATGTTCGAAAATCATAAGCCGCCACTTTCGCGCTCAGTCCTGCGTACTGCTGGCTGGGTGAGCGTGAGCGAGAGAACGCGAGCTTGTGACGTCATAGTAGGTAGTCAAAAAGTGGCACGCTTAGTTTTCATACAGTTCATGATACTTGCGTTATCTAGGTCTGAAAAAAAAAATTAAAAAAAAAACAAAAATCAGCCTGTAAATAAACTTCGACCAGCACCCTAATTGCGTAACAAACTATCAATCCATCTACATAATTTTGAAGGATATTGATTATCCATTGCTTCATGTGTTCGAAAAATTTGTCTGCTCAACAGCGTAAATAACGCAATGAATGTTGTTGAATTTTCAAAATAAAGCCATTGCTACTGATAGCGTGTTATACAATTACCCCTCTGAAGTCGGCTACTTCGATTGCGTTATCATTGGTCTCGCAGAGAGCTCGACAAGAGGCATAGTTTGCGATGTGGCTCGACAGACGCACTGCGGATCATCAGAGTAAGTTTTCTGCAATAAAAATTTTTAACAACGCATTGCCATAATCCGGCTCGAAGGACCATTTACGGAAACAGAAAATAACAATGTTAAAAAAAAAACATTAAATTGTTGAAAAAATGTAAAAGATTGTTTAGAAAATATTCAGATAAAGACCGAGCATAAAAAATTGGAAAATTGAGTTGAAGGAAAAACAATGAAAGCCAAATCAAACTTATATTATGATGGAGATGACCCTTATTACTTTTTGTAATGGATCAAATTTAAGCGCGAAAGTAATTTCAATAATTGTTTTGATAAAGTGTTAATTATTTTTGTCACGGTTTAAGTAAACTGCAGACGTCAATAAAAAATTCTTAATAAAAGATCCATCTTTTAATAAGAATTTCTTACTGACTACTACTTTACTTTTTTTGTTATTATAGTATTACTTGTGAAAATAATTGATTGGGTTACTAATTATTGGTTTATATTTATTTAGAACCTGTTGCAAACAATCTGCCTAGCCTTTTCCCAACTATGTTGGGGTCGGCTTCCATTGTGACTGGATGCAGCTGAATACCAGTACTTTACATGGAGTGATTGCCTATCTGACTTCCACAACCCAGTTACTGGATAACACGATACCCCTTGGTAAGACTGGTTGTCAGACTTTTGGGCTTCTGACTACCCGTAACGACTGTATACCTACAAATGACAGCCGGGTTTTTGGTTTAACGTGCTTTCCGAGGCACGGAGTGGTCTCTTTGTCCACGAACCGACTGTCGAAATCGTAGCTTAACCTTTGGGCTTGTACACAAAACGGCGATGCGACGTCGCATCGTAAAAATCTGCGAGCTCTTTCTAGTTGTATCCTATACAGGGTGTCCCTGGAAGTATGGATCAAATCGAATAGGGACGTGGGCAAGGTCATTTCCAAACGCTTTAGCAAAAAAAAAATACTAAAAAAAAAACTAAAAAAAAAAATACTAAAAAAAAGAGAAGAAAGATCGAATTCGTGAAAACTATCAGGGCTATCAATTTTTTTTTTAGATAGCCCTGATAGTATTTTTTTATGATTAATTTCTTTGATCACTAAGCGAAGTGACTGAAAAAAAAATTAAAATCGGTCATAACTTTTGAACCGTAAAAAAATTCACTGACATTCTCAGGGTTGAAAAGTTTGGAAATGACCTTGCCCACGCCCCTATTCGATTCGATCCATACTTCCAGGGACACCCTGTATAATCTTTCTACGTTGCGAATTCAGTTTTGTGTACAAGCCCTTAGATAGACCCGTGCGGGTGTTATGTTTTAGCCACTAGCTCTAAAACCTGTAGCAAGTTTATATTAAAAATCCTTACTAATATTATAAACTAGTTGACCATGGCGAACTTCGTGCCTTCTCAGAATCTATAAGAAGAAATGTATGAGAAAATGAATAATCTTCATAATATTTTTTTTCGTAAATACTGATATCAGCTGCATCCGGTTAGACTGAAAGCCGATCCCAACATAGTTGGGAAAAGGCTAGGCAGATGATGATGATGATGTATGAGAAAAAAAAAATCTTCATAATATTTTTTTTCGTAAATTTTTCGCATGTTTAAATAATTATTCTGCTATTCAGGGCGAAAAAAAATCCAACAAATAAAAGATCATAAAAATCGGTCCAGCCATTCTTGAGTTATAATTGATGTACTTAACTAACCCGACTTTGTTTTACATAAGAAGATGCGAAAGTGAGTTTGTTTACTTGTTACGCTTTCACGCTAAAACGGCTGAACGGATTAGGATGAAATTTGGCACACAGGTAGACAAACAAGACAAAGACCCGGGTAAGGACATTGGCTACTTTTCTTCTTGGATTAAAGACGAAGTCGACTTGGCACTTCTTAAGTTCAAACCATGCGCCCAATTTTTAGATTTTTTAAATGACATAAAAACATGAACGATTGTTAATTCGTGACCAATTGAACGTCGTGATCACAACACGTTTTTATTAATAAAGATCAATTCTGATGATAAAGATTCCTGTAACAATAGTTATCAAACTCTGACGTCAGAAGATGGTATGTCTAAACCGCAAATAGTAAATACCCATACAGGTACAATTAACAGCAAAAGTTAATGGTTTTTATTGATGGCTATTTGGTTGACGGTTGACAGCGGAGAATGGATGGAATGGATTTGATATACATTCATTACTCACATCCTGACTTATTACTTGTTAATTAAAAAAAAAAAGTTAAAATCGTTTACTTTAACCATATTTGTAAATATGTGAGCACCATCCTATCTATCAGATAATTAATTTATATGTCATGGTTTCGTTTTTAATTCTTTTACCTATTGTGGTATAGTAATTTTATTTTATTAATGTACCTATGCAAAATATTGTAAAACATTTTAAAAGAGTAAAGGTGGAGTTTCTTGCCCATTCTTCTCCATACAAAAACTACCTTTTGGAAGGGGCGACTAGAATAAATTCTATTTTAATGTAATTTTTGACGTTCAAAAGTGCCTTTTATGTGCCTATTTGAAATAAATGCTTTGACTTTGACTTTGGAAGAGGAAAACGTGCTGTACCAACCACAAGTAATATGAGACAAGGACAGGAAGATGATGACAAGTTGTAGAGTCATCATCATCATCACCCTAAAGCAGTCCACTGTTGGACATAGGCCTCTCCAATTGCACACCATTCAGTTTGATTCTCGGCAACTCTCATCCAACGGCTACCAGCCACCCTGTTTCTCTATCTGGAATTGCAAAGTCTCCTGCTGCCCGGAGTCTGGATTCGTGCCCAGTTGGTGGCAATAGCCTCGCCCCCTATTACATGGGACTTGGAAAGGGTGCACCTACTATAGGTCTTCTGCTCCAGTCTTCGGGAACACAAGGCGTGGTGTTATGTTAAGTGAAAGAAAAATATTTTATTTGGGACACACAGGAAATAAAAATAGTCAAAAAGGAACATTCAAAACAACCAAAGATAAATAAACATTCCAAAAAAAGGCCCTATGCGAGGCTAAAAAGGGTCCTATCTCAGCATAATGCTGCGATATTAAAAAAAAATGAGTGTAACAATAGTCGTTTTGATGTTATATTTATAAACAAACTGCTTTATGTACAGCAATTGATGTTGACTGTACATCACTTAGTTTTTACTCAAATACTTTTTAACTTTGTAAACCCATTACTTACAATATAATTCTTAGAAGAATGCGTATAAATAGCTACGTTTTTTATGTTGGTATGTGAATGCAGTATTGTTTATTATGTATCCGGGTCCATGAAAACTAAAGATAAATAATGATAACTATCTTCCAAACATGGAGTTGATGTAAAATAACAATGGACCGAGTATTCTTCCCTGGGGCATCCCCTGATATAACAAAACTCCCTTGGCTCAGGCCCTCAGTTACTTAATTTTTGTTTTATGGGATTATTTTATTATTTTTATAGCCTTTCATTTAGATATGACTTCATATTGCCCCGCACTAAAGTTTTGTCTGCTATCAAGTTAACGTTACTATCTACAAAGTTGAAAGCTTTGGTCAAGTTCATGACCACATCAGCTTTTGTTGAGGTCTATTTATCCATATTTCCATAGTTTTGGAACAATTTGATTTTATTTAGTAAGCCCATAGCTCGCCATGTTGGGTTGTGGAAATCAGACAGACAGTCGCTCCATGTAAATTATTGGTATTCAGCTGCATCCGGTTAAACTGAAAGCCGACCTCATCATATGTAGTTGGGAAAAGGCTAGGCAGATGATAATGAGCTCGCCATCATCATATTTGTTGTACACTAGGCCTCTGTTTTTTGAGGGTTCTAGTGCTTATAAAAATAATGTATCATCAAAAAGGAAAACATAGGGACATACAAGTATTTAATATTTATTATTCTGTAAAAAAATCATTGCTTCATGATCTTTAACCAGAAAGAAAACAGGCGGGAGCGTTTCTATGGAGAAACGACCACCCGAATTTCCTCTTAAGAACCTCACCAATAAGGTAGCTATATGTCCTTCTAGGCCGTCCTCTCCCGACGTTTCCATTAATGATATACTGTGTTTTAATATAAATAGCACAATACCCCTTTTCTTATAAAAAAGACAATACATCCGTTGTCATGCGGACGTCCGTCCCGCAGAAGGCTGTGAGTGTATTTAAGTGGTACAACAACCGGAACGATTACACGCTTGTTAGTTACGTCTCTATTCGGGGAGAGAGACAAAAAGAGCGGAATTTTATTAATTTAATTGTCTTTTAGCGTGTCTGGACGAGCGTTGTGAGAAGATTAGTCAGACAAATTGAAAAACAAAGCATTTATGCAAAGCAAAAGAGCGGATTAGTCTTCCCTTTCAATACAGGGTGAAATTGAATTCATGGGGATCCTTTTAAGGGGTCATTGTAATCATCATTATGAACAACTTTTACTATGGGACCCAGCCTGAAATCGCGAAAAAAAAAATCAGCTCTTCCCTACATTTTGTCGAGTTATGTGGACATAAATGCAAGGAACAGGTGATTTTTTTCGCGATTTATAAAAGTTGTTCATAATGATGAGTACAATGACCCCTTAGAAGGATGCCCATGAATTTAATTTCACCCTGTATACCTACCACGGTGATTTATGATATTTCTGGGATTCATGAAGAAGCCTCCTCGTGTAACGCAGTTGGTTCCGCCAGTTACTCAACTGAACCGAGCGCTCGGCGCATCCTGGACAGTCACACCCAACACCTTATTTGACTGGCCAATTCTTCCCTTGCGGGGGTAAGGCTAACGCTCGCCTGGTTTGCGACCACCCTCCCACCGGAGTCCGGCGTCAAGCAGCCTGCTATGTTTCGTCGATGCGTGGGAGTTCCAGTGCCTTAGACATCTTCTGGGCACTCTCGTTCCATCATAGACCTCATCCATCGCTTTCCATCAGGCGTGATCGAGGTCAAGAGCCGCCCCATTTTGCAATAAAAAAAAAACTAAAACGTCTCCGTTTACTCAATGCCTTCCCCTTGTGTGTAGATTTTTTTTGCCTATATCGAGCGTTTTGTTTGCAATGAATGTGCATAAAAACAACCTATATTTATCAAACTTTTTGCCAATTTAAAGGGCACGGAGATGTTAGCATGACCAAGGGCGATCACATCACGAAGCAAAATGAGTGTTGTTTAGTTATGCAAGGTTAGTCTTAGCAGAGTTCGCGAATATCAATCATTTATTTTTGTAATCGTTTTCGTGTAATCGCTTGAGGCTAGTTCTTATAACTAAATACATAATGGTTCTTAGTTAATATTAACTCAATCAATGTGCCTGTCTTTCCCTAGTATGTTGGGGTCAGCATCAAGTCTAACCGAATGCAGCATAATATAAGTATTTTACGTGTAGCGACTGCCTATCTGACCTCCACAAGCAAGTTACTGGATAACACGATACCCCTTGGTAAGACTGGTTGTCAGACTTTCGGGTTTCTGACTACCCGTTACGACTGCCAAAGATTTACAAATGAGAGCCGGGACCAACGGTTTAACGTGCTTTCTGAGGCACGGAGGCGTCTCGATATGGTATGGATAGTCACCCATGGACGGACGGACCTGAGCTCTGATTCACAACCATACGACAGGCTACCGTATAAAAACCTGACATTTCGATAACCTGATTTGACTTCCCCTCAACAGCAAATAGATGTTGGAAGAATAGCGGGCGTCTATTTGATTTAAACTGACAAAATTTTCGGGTTTTGGACTTGTGAACAACGTTGAGAAGACTCCTACGATAACAATGATTAATGTTCGATACGATACGGAAGCATATCGAGTGTTTGTGAATAAGGGGGTTGGGCAACCTTTGATAGACCCGTTCGACTGTTATTATTGAACCACAAGCTCTGATGTTTTAATGCCGCCATATTGGATTCTAGCGAGAAATAGGTCAGAAATGATCGGACCAAACCGGATGGAGAGGTCACCGATCAACGAACTGACCGTAGCTTTACCTTACACAAGGTTAGTAGTATTCGCGAATATCAATCATTTTTTTGTAATGGTTGTCGTGTGCTCGAGGCTTCTTCCTGTAATTAAAGGATTGTTGGTTAACAATCTTAAAATAATAATATGTACAGTCGCCAGCAAAATTGCATGGGTACCTTAGTGTCTATTTTCCCGTGAACGTTTGAATTCAAGTTTTCGAAAATAAACTAGATGGCGTTGGTTTCTTCACAACTATGACTAATTTACGAAACGTAAGTAAGGAGTTAGGACAAAGAGTTACAAGGCACATTTATCTAATTATTACATTACATTTACCAGCATACGTAGCTTAAATGATAAAAATAATAAAAGAAACCGATAGGAATATATTTATTAAGCTAACGAGTGGGTATTTTAATAATTAATTTAATATTCGAATTAGTAGTTACTTAGCACCTACTTATAAATTGATATTCAATTTTAACATAGTAGGTTAATAATTAGGAACAATTTTCTTTAAAAGAAACTAGTAATTATAAATTGTTTGATGTTTGAAGAGACAAAAAGAAACTACAAAAATATTTTATCATATAAAGTAAAGCAACGCCATCTAATAACAGCATAATTAAATTTTGTTAGTCGTTAACTGGTTTTACGCTAGATGGCGTCATTTCTCGCTTCATACGATTTTGTTTCTGTACTACCCATGCACTTTTGCAGCCTATCGTACAAGTGTATAAAAAGGGAGGGGAAATAATTAAAGGGCATCAAAAAATTCTTCCGCATCGCTGTCAACAGGAAACGTGCCCAAAAGGCTGGCAGCATTGCCACGTTGTATGGCAATGCTGATTGTCTGGCCAAAAAATAGTTGCTGGTTATGATTGACTATCGGTTAATTTAAGCTCTATAAGGGCTATGCTGCTGTCAAAGCTCATGTTAGCAATAGCATAACAAAGTTATCTTCGACTTGACAATGTGTTTCAGAAACTTTTAGTGACAAAATCATTTCACAAACTTACGGTTGATTAGACGTAGGATACTTTCTAGTGGTACAATGAACGAGGTGGGTATGTGGACGACCTACAGGATCGCGGGGAAGACCTGGATAAGAATCACACAGACCAGGCAAGCATGGCATAAAAGGGAGAAGGCGATACTCAGCAGTCAACCAGCTGGTCAAAGTATAACCAACAAATCACAAGTTTGCAACCGTAACTCGGTTTCGGTTTAAAGAAACTTTATTCCCAATAAAGACATAAGTCACTTACTTGAGAACAATACTAAAAATATAAATTACAATATGTTCGTCATCAGTGTTACAATTTGATAGTCACCCATCCAATGCATTCATTTCTCCAGAAGTGATCGGTCCGCAATTATGTGCTGGCGAAGTTGAGTTTTGAATGCATTGTAAGAGTGTACATTTCTTATACAGGACGGTAATTTGTTATAAAGCTGGGCTCCTTCAAAAGTTAGCATTTTTTTGCCATAGTTAGTTCTTGTTTTTGGTAAAACTAGCAAGCTTGCTCGCCGTGTACTGCGTTGACTAACTTGTTTATATTGAGTTAGTGTTATGTTTGAGTGAAGGCTTTTGTTCAGAATATTTCTGATGAAAATGCACGTGTTGTAAATATAAAGTTGTTTTATGTTCATTATTTTTGTGTCTTGATAAATTTTGCTGGAAGATGTTAGATATGGGTAGTTGAATATTATTTTTATGATTTTATTTTGGGTAATTTGAAGTTCTGATAATTTTGTTTTAGCAGCATTCAATTTCGAGCGTCCATTGTTGTTTACATCTTTGGCAAAGGCGTGGCCAGACCTTAGACGTCACCTATTACTGACATCGAATCGGTGAAGGAAAACACCGTGAGGTAAAATCCAACCCAGCGGGGTAATAACGTAACACACTAACAGTAGTTCAACAAAATTCATTGCGTTATTAACGTTGTTGAGCTGATAAATTTTTCGAACATTTGAAGCAATGGATTAGCAATATAGGTACTTAAAAATGATTCAGATTATGATAGATAGTATGTTACGCAATTAAAAGGGGCTTGTGGCTAAGAAATAACAGCCGCACGGGTCGATCGATCAAGTTAAGCTACGCTTGCCGCGGTTGGACCGTGGATGGGTGACCATCCTTACATACCAAGACCCCTCCGTGCCTCGGAAAACACGGTCCCAGCTGTCATTCGTGAATCTTTGACAGTCGTTACGGGTCGTCAGAAGCCCGACAGTCTGACAACCAGTCTTACCAAGGCGTATCGTATTATCCAGTAACTGGGTTGTGGAGGTCAGATAGGCAGTCGCTCCATGTAAAATACTGGTATTCAGCTGCATCCGATTAGACTGGAAGCCGACCCTAACATAGTTGGGAAAAGGCTAGGCAGATGATGAGTGGGTTACGCAATCATGGTGTGTACATAATAAAGAGTACCTATCCTATTCTATTCTATTCTATTCTAGACCGTACGCTCAGCAGTCGACACGAGAACAACGGGACAGTTAACACGTAACCAGCCGGTCAAAATATAACCTAAATCTCAGTCTGCAACCTTAACTAGAGGTCACCTAAACAAAGCGAAAGGTCATTGCATCACATTCACGGTCATGTCCAATCGTGCGAATAAATAAACGGACAAATCTATTGGAAGCATTTATTTCCTTAATTAATTGTTCAAATCATTTTTTGGCGAGCAAATAAATCGCTGATTTTGATGTATCCGGTTTTTTTTTTTTGAAGTGAAACTTCTTTAGGCGCGCTTGACTTGGGGAGTAAACTGGCGAATGCGTTACGAAAACGTGTGATCGCGAGTAGGGAAGGTACGTAAAAAATAGCTGGAAATACCTCTGGTGTAAAAACCCGGTCCCGGTCGCATAAATATGCGACCGGGTTTTTACACCAGGTATTTGCTTCCAAGTACGCACACCGGGTACCGACTCAAAATACTTGCAAGACTATTAAGTATCTTATACGGCTACTCGCTCAAATACGTAGGTACTCAACCGCGTTAGTTTTCGCAAATGCGATCACGCTCCTTTTGGAACAATTTCATATGCAAGTATTTTTTACCGACTTCACAAAAAGGAGGAGGTACTATGTTCGGCTGTTTGTATGTTTTTTTTTTTTTTGTATGTTTGTTCATCGAATACTCCGCCAATTGTCGACGGATTTTCAAAATTCTTTTTTTGTTCCAAAGTAGATAGTTTTGAGGTGGTCCCACTGTCACCAAATTAGGATCTGATGATGGGATCTTAGAGTAATCGAGGGTAACCTTTAAATTTTATAGGCTCACTTATTGTTTTGCGCATATTTTACGAAGTATCTTGTGTATTTGCGTATGGTTGTCACCATCTCAGGTAGCTGGGCTGATGATGGAAGTTACAACTCCTTAACAGTAAGAAGTTACTCGAACAGGCAAGGACTGTTTTAGTCAATTGTTTTGATGTTTGATAGGGCATTTGCCACATTTGGTCTCATGATCATCAAGTCATGACCTGATGCTGCAGTCAGGATAGTCTGCAGAGTACCTAACTCCTCGACAACTAACAGCAGATATATCGTGTTAAGGCTCATTGAAAAGGGCTCGATGTGTGGATAAACGTACTGTTAATGAGGAACACCGAAGTACATAAAGACCTGATGCTGAAGCCAGGAGCATTAAAAAAAGTACCAACCTTGAAATTACAGCACCGTAGTCGTGTTTGGGCTCATTTTAAACAGGACTAAATTTTAAGTTCAATGCAATGTTGACAAGTCTGGCCTGATGCTGCAGCCAGGATTATCAGCATCTAGTCTAAAAACATCAGGGCAGGATTTGATGATGGGATCCTGGAGAAATCGAAGGAACTCTTCAAATATTATAGGCACACCTATAGCGATTTGGGTATTTTTTATAGTAACTCGCGCATTTGCTCTCGGAAAGCACTATTTGGTGATGTGGAACTGATGATGAAGACCACAGATGGCCACCGGAACTACTCAATAATATCTAAGTATTTCACGGGTTGCGATTCGATTACTTTAATATGGTTGCTAAGCAATTTATGCTCGTCACAATGTGAATGGTGATACGGAGATCTGGAGAACTCCTCAACAATTAACTTCCCTGTATCGGGAAAAGCAATATTTTTTTTGTAAAAGGCGATGATCACTAGGCTATTGTAACTTAGATAAATTATAAGCAGACCCACTAAAAAGCGTGAAATAAATACTTTTTAAGAAAAAAAAAACCGACTTTCAAAAAAACACTACAAAGTGAAAAATATCTTTACTTTCGGAAGTCGGTGGCAAAAAACTAAAATAAAGATCCAAAGACACCGACTTCCGAAATTAAAGTTATTTTTCACTTTGTAAAGTTTTTTTTGGAAGTCGCTTTAATGGTTTGCAAGTATTTATTTGTAAACGCGATTTTGCTCCTTATTTATTCGAAGTCATTGATCAATTTCCTATGCAAGTAGTTTTACTTCCAACGGGGCTTTTGAATACGCGATTGTATTTCTTATCTGTATGAAGTTATGGATCAGTTTTCTGTGCAGATAGAAAATACTTGAAAGTATCTCGCTCCGTCGTGCCTCGACCCTCGAGTACGTAGGTACTCAAATAGTTCAACAACCGCGTTTGTTTTCGCAAATGCGATCGTACTCCTTATCAGTAAGAGCACAGAATACTTAATAGTACTACGTACAGAAAGGACACTCCCTTCCTCGCCCTCATATCAGATACACCCCGCACTTCGAGGTATTCGTCGCCGACTCTTTAGCAAGGGCGCTCGCGAACCGCAGCGCTGTATTGCTGACACACAATTATGCGATTTAAGGTGAATGGGTAGTTGTAGCCCGCGAAATTCAATTTTTCTTACGTTTTTTGCAATTTTCAGGTCAGTGTCAGGTTGTATCTTGATCAAAATATGATTTGCGACTGTAATAGACATGTATTTACAGAATTATAGTCATTAGAATCATTAATATATCTCTTTAAGTTAGATTTCTACCATCAACACTTTTCCATACGAGATTTGTTCTTAACGGTAGAAATCTAACTTAGAAAGATGTATTAATGATTCTAATTATTATAATTCTGTAAATACGTACCTGTTATTGTCGCGAATCATATTTTGATCAAGATACAACCTGACACTGACCTGAAAATTGCAAAAAACGTAAGAAAAATTGAATTTCGTGGGCTACAACTGCCCATTCACCTTAAAAGTTTTATTTGAGTTTTAATCGCGATGGTTGGATATTGTGATGCTTTTCCGAATTCGTATTTACATATACTGTTTGTATGATTTCGCATTTTTAATAACATGCGATTTAATAACCCATTATTTACAGATAAGTCATTTAAACTAAACTATTTTAGTGTTTTTATTTCATTACGAACCCGACTATATAAATAAACAATTGAACTACATGGTCACTTCATAATAATGCACACGTTCGGGCAGCGCCGCCGCCGACGTCGTTCGGTTCCCCGACACAAATTGCTTTCCGCGCCATTTTTTTACGCTACTAGATTTCACGCACACATTTGCACGTATACAAACGTCATTTGTTTATGTAGTAGTAATAGGTAATTATTTTGCGAGCGTTGTATGGAGTGTCCGAGGTGTGGTAAGAGTCTACGGAACAATTTCGTATGCAAGTATTTTTAACCGACTTTAAAAAAGGAGGTTCTGTATTCGACCCGTATGTATGTATGTATGTATGTATGTATGTATGTATGTATGTATGTTTGTATGTCCGCGATTATCTCAAAAACTACTGAACCGATTTTAATAATTCTTTCATAATTGTGATCTACATACCTTCAGGAAGGTTTTAGTATATAATACATTAGGTAACTATTCTTATGTACGAAGTTATATGCATAAATGTACTGCATCTCCGGCATTTCTATATGAATTTTGATGATTCTTCGAGTCGTGTCTTCAATTCTTCATTGCGCTAGTGTTAATTGAATTTGTGTGGGGTAGGTACCACTAAAAAGTGAAAAATAAAAACTTTTTTACAAAAAAAAACAACCGACTTTAAAAAAAACACTACAAAGTGAAAAATAACTTTAATTTCAGAAGTCGGTGTCAAACAAAAAACGAAAATGCGGAACCAAAGACACCGACTTAAGAAATTAAAGTTATTTTTCACTTTGTAGTGTTTTTTTTAAAGTCGGTTGTTTTTTTTTTACTTTAACCCTTTGAACGCCAAGCGCAGCTCATAGGAAGTATGCTCTCTACGCCGAGCCATTTATTTACTATTAAATACCTACTAAAAGCTAGTGATGGGGTATTCACAAATATCGATACACCTTTATCACTGCTACTACAATCGATTTTCCATATATGAGAAGAAGACGACAAAATTTAAAAAAACATAATCCTTTTACCTATTTTCTATAATATTAGATTATAAAGTAGCACATCTATTTGTCGCCTAAACTCGTCGTTGGCGTTCTAGCGGCCGATTACGTTTGTCGCTTGTAAGCGTCGTTGGCGTTCAAAGGGTTAATGGTTTGTAAAAGTATTTATTTGTAAACGCGATTGTGCTCCTTATTTATAGGAATTCACGGGTCAATTTCCTATGCAAGTACTTTTTACTTCCAACAGGGCTTTTGTTTGATTACGCGATTGTACTTCTTATTTGTATGAAGTTATGGATCAGTTTTAGATGCAGATAGAAAATACTTGAAAGTATCTCGAGCCCTGGTTTTAGGCCCTGGTTTCTTAAGGTGGACGTACTTGGAAGCCCTGGTGCTCGATTTTGCAAGTACGACCCATGTCTAAGGGCTACGGGCGAGGCGAACGGGAGTTGAGTGGGGGATATAAGCAAGAGAAAGCAGTGCGCGCGCACATTTTCTTTCTCTCTTCCTCTCATAGCCAAATACGTTTGAAGTTTCACTTCAGTCGTGTGGTCATAAGCACACTCGGTTTTTTTTTTTAATTTCATAATTGGTTGTTTCATGGTTTGTTGGTTTTCTCACAATGTATTAATTACTAGCTGCACCCCGCGGTTTCACCCGCTTAAATGTCGATCCCGAAGGAATATCGGGATAAAAAGTAGCCTATATGTTAATCCAGGGTATCAGCTACTTCAATACAAAATTTTATCAAAATTGGTCCAGCTGTTTGAGCGTGAAGAAGTAACAAACAAACACACCCTCACACAAACTCACAAACTTTCGCCTTTATAATGTTAGTGAGACTAGCTTTCGCGTTTCTATATCTAAAAACGATAAAACACAACCCTCAACTCATAATTCAATTAACAATACTATCAGTGGTCGTTGACCTCTAAGAAAAAACATCAAATCAATCACATCTGCAGAGTTTTGCTACCTAATTTAATTTAACTCTGTATATAGAATCGTCGCTTTAAAATAAAAAAAAAATTAAGTGAATCAAATAATTGATCGCTTATTTTTTTTACCCGACTTCAACTAAGAAGTATATTATGCTTTTTACTAAGGAAGTCTGCAGACCAGTAATTTGCTAGACACGATATTATACATCGCAAAAACTAGAGCCCAACAAAAAATTAACAAAACGTCTTTTTCCTCCAAAAATGTCCGTAATTTTCTCACGCATATTAAATGAAATAAAGAAAAAAAAAATACACAAGAAACAGACACTTCAATTTTATTTACTTGTATTGATAATAATAGATATATTTCGACTTACAAATTCATTATTCCATCTTTCTTAACACCTTTTTTATCTATCTTTCCAGACGAGCCCTAGCCATCCCGCCATCAAATGGCCCCTTCTCCCACGACCGCTGCAAGATGTACTCAGCAGACTTCAGCAGGGCCTTAGCTGAAGGTAGAACTACCCCTGATGATGAGTGGGCGGTGGTTCCTTGCCAAAACGGCTGGGAGTACAACAAGAGTGACGTCCCTTATGACACTATAGCTTCGGAGGTGAGTCGATAATTTTTCCCATCATCATCGTATCAGCCGAAAGACGTCCACTGTTGGAACACAGGCCTCCTTTCTGTGACATTGAGTGGGCTGAACCACGAGTCGAGTCACGCGGCCCCAGTGCCGGTTGCAGTGGCGTGCATTGGTTTTCAGAATAGGTAGGCACCAGGCCGGGTCTAGTCTAGACAAACGCGGTCAGTAATCAGAAAAAAAAAGTGAGGTCAAAAGTGTCGTTATTTGAGTAGGCATACCTGACTTAAGGGTGATAAATTGCGAAGGTCGAACGTCAACGCGTGAGACTTACGTATGTTTAGTTTTGTCGTATTAACTTGAACGACTAAAGACCAATGACAATGTGCGAATAGTACGGGAGCCGAGTAGGCCGTCCGGCGACTGCCTACTGCCGCGCGTGTTTGTATGAAGATTTTGTTTTTTGTTAGGTATGATAATTTATTGAGTTTCTTAATTGTGGGGCACACACACTAAAATGTAAAATTGACAGGCTTATGTTGATATATCGAGACAGGCACTGCTTATATGCCTAATATGCAATGCACGCCACTGGACACAGGCCTCCTCTCTATGAGACGGAGTCGGCCGTATTCCACCACGCGGACCCAATGCGGGTTGGTAAAAGTCACATGTCTTCGAAATTTTTTTTTGGTTCTAGGATATGCCGGTTTCTTCACGATGTTTTTTCCTTCACCGTGTTGAGAGCAGTGGTGTTGAATAAGTTACACAAAGTAAAGCGCCTGTCAGGGTTCGAACCTGCGACCTACCACTCGTAAGTCGCGGCCGTTACCACAGCTCCTCCTGTTGTGGTCCTTTTTAACTTTTGGCAAAAAATTAAATTGGGTGTATTTTGCGCCTGACGTTGGATGATACGGTACGGCGCGGTTTTAAATGTGTTTTAACGGAGTTTTAATGCTATACGAAAAATCTAAGTATTTGATGACTGTGGTTTTTTGACATAAAGCTAAATTATAGTCCGTTGACTCCTCTATCTAAGTTAGCAAGAGTCGACGTACTTCAATTTTGTTACAGATCAATACTGTTTCTTATTTTTTCTACGACTGAATTCGGAGACATAATTTTTTTCATTTACAATCTTTTAGAATTTTATACTTACTCATTTGCAAGCATAGCAATGTAACGCCTGCTCGGTAGACTGACGACCTTTGTAAAGGAGGAACAGACTAATTAAAAATATAGCATAATCAGCCTATAATGTTCTCACTGCTGGGACAGAGGCGTCCACTCTGCGAGAGGGAGTGGGCCGTAATCCATCACGTGGGCCCACTACGGGTTGGTAGATGTCACATCGGATTTCTAGTTCTAGGACATTCCGGTTTCCTTTACCGTTTTAAGAGCTTTGGTTACGAAATTATTTACACAAAGTAAAGCGCCTGCCTGGATTCGAACCTACGAGCCTTTTCCCAACTAAGTTGGGGTCGGCTTCCAGTCTAACCGGATGCAGCTGAATACCAGTATTTTACATGGAGCGACTGCCTATCTGACATCCACAACTCAGTTACTGGGTAATACGACACCCCTCGGTAAGACTGGTTGTTAGACTTTCGGGCTTCTGACGACCCGTAACGACTGTCAAAAATCCACGAATAAAAGCCGGAACTAACGGATTATAGACCAACCGCGGCAAGCGTAGCTTAGCTTAGCTGATCAAATGACCTGTGCGGCTGTTATTATTTAGACACGGACCCTACTGTTTTTTTTTTTTTTTTAGTTTTACTGCAAGTTACCATCCCTACCTGGTTGCTATTCCACCAATTCGCACTAAGCGTTTGCAATGTCCTTTATAATGCGCACAGCAAAAGAGTGGAACTCTCTACCTGCGTCTGTTTTTCCGAGCGCATACTCATACAACCCGAATCTCTTCAAAGTGCGAGTGAACAGGCCTCTTCTGGGTAAGCTCGCTCCATCGTCGACTTTGTCTCTGTCACCTTTGACCTAAACTAGAGTCAAGAGCAAGCCCATTTCAAATAAAAAAAATAAAAAAACGTTTTCTGACTGTAATGTATTTTATTTCTAAACTCCTTGCTTTTTTTTCAGTTGGATTGGGTGTGTGAGAAAGACAACTTAGCGGCAACTGCGCAGGCCATCTTCTTCTGTGGAGCTATTGTCGGTGGTTTGGTCTTCGGCTGGATTGCTGATAAGTACGGAAGAATACCTGCTTTAGTTGGTAAGTTATAAGGTTCAATTTGCTTCTTAGTTTTAAACAGGATCCAAGGTTTTTTGGAGGGCAAACAAGTGGGCATCTCATGGAAAGTTGTCACTTATGAACTGCTTCGATAAGGTTAAGATTGTCATCGAAATTTTCAATCAGGAACTCCCTTATCTGGGATACCACCGACGTATAGGACACTTGTTAAAATTCAAGGAAAATCATCTACTTTTACAATATTTGTAAATATGTGAGCATCATGTATCTATCACATAATTGATTTACCTGTCATTTCGTTTGACCTTTTGTGGCAGAGTAATTTTAAACTAGATGCATCGTTTTCACATATACTCGTAACCTTAGTGTGAGTGTTTAAAAATGGACAAGGAACATCATAAAATTTGATGCAGAAAAGTATAGTGTATGGAAATTTCGAATTAGTGTATAATTATATGATGAACTGGCTGTTACCCGCGATTTCATCCGCGTGGATTTTTTTCGTGACACCCATTTTTTTTTTCTAAAATTAAAGTAGCCTAAGTTACTCCTTATTACATCAGCTACCTGCCAATGAAAGTCCCGTCAAAATCGGTCCAGCCGTTTCAGAGATTTACCTAAACAAAATCTTGTAAAACATTTTAAAAGAATAACGGTGGAGTATCTCCCATTCATCTCCATACGAAACTACCCTTTGGAAGGGGCGACTAGAATCAGTTCTATTTTTTGTAATTTTTGACATTCAAAGTGCCTTTTGTGTGCCTATTTAAAATAAATGATTTGACTTTGACTTGAAAGAAAACATTGTGTCGAAACCTCGACTTAAAATTAATCTGTCAAGCTCCGCTAATGAGACACAATTGATTTTCTATTGTTTCGTCGCCGATCGGCGAACCGCGCCGCTTGACCGGTTAATATAAAGTCTGAAAACGCCAACTCATCTTGAGCAGGCGTGGTAATCAGTGCGATTAATCATTTCCTTCCTAGCGGGCGCATGTCACCTTTTCGAGCTGTCATTTTCATTAAAAATGTTGGCAATGACCGAACGGGAATTCGCAGTTCCTGTTGGATAGACCACAGCATAGCTATTCACAACCACTCGATACGCTTCCGTATCGTATCGAACATCAATTTAATGTTATCGTAGGAGTCTTCTCAACGCTGTTCATAAGTCCAAAATCCGAAAAAAATTTCAGTTTAAATCAAATAGACGCCCGCTATTCTTCCAACAGCTATTTGCTGTCGGGGGCAAGTCAAATCAGTTTATCGAAATGTGTCGTTTTCGATACGATAGCCTGTCGTAAGGTTGTGAATAGCTATGCAGGATTGAAGTCACAAGTAAAAGCTAAATACTAAACGGTTAAAATCTTTATCTTTCAGGCACCAATCTCCTAGGATTCATAGCTGGTGTGGGCACGTCGTTCTGCGACAGTTTCCTGACCTTCGCTCTCTGCCGGTTCTTCGTTGGACTGGCTTTCGACAACTGTTTCACTATGATGTACATCCTTGGTAAGTAACAATATTAATCAACTCAGCCTATCGCAGTCCACTGTTGGACATAGGCCTCCTCAATTCTGCACCACAAGGTGCCACAAGACCCTGTCACAAGGTCGTCGGTCCATCTAGCTGGGGGACTCACGTTACCCTTGCCGTACGCGGTCTCCACTTCTGCACTCGACAGATATCAGCCAATCTCTCGTTAAAGGCCTGCGCAGACGACAGAAGGACAAGTAGACTGCTGGGATTTCCATACATTCTATCTTTGTGGACAATTTCTCCGCGGACAAAAGTCTCTCGTCTGCGCAAGCCATAAATATGAGAAAAATTAATTTCTTAAAATTTTATTGTGAATGTTTTTTTTTTCTCTATGTTAATGTTAGGTATTTTATTATTCTATGTTTTAATATTTTACAGAATTTGGAGACAAAACTCAGTTTCATATTAATGTATTATACGCATAAACCTTTCGGAACAAATTCTGTAAGTGATGGTGAAAACCACGTCAAAAAACGTTGTGTAGTTAAAAAGAAAAACACGCACAAATGGACACGAAAACAGACTTTCATTTATAATTACGCAGACGTGGTAATCAACACCCTAAATTAATAACAATAAATTATATCACACTATCAACCTGTTTTCGTAACTACAAATTCACGGCAACTCACTCAAAACAAGACATATTGCTACTTAATTGCTTACAGGCACAGCAGAACTATAAAATAATATATATGTATGACAATCTTTACGTAAGGTCCAGCGTTTTTAAATTTGCCAAAGATGTAAACAATAATGGCCGCTCGAAATTGAATAAGATCGATATACTTACAAGAACATCCATACTATCCATTCTAACTAATATTATAAATTAGCTGCGCCCCGCGGTTTTACCCGCATAAGTCTCGATCCCGTGGGAATATCGGGATAAAAACTATCCTATGTCCTTTTCCGGGACTCAAGCTATCTCTATACCAAATTTCATCAAAATTGGTCCAGCCGTTTGAGCGTGAAGAAATAACAAACATATAAACACACACACACACACACACACACTCACAAACTTTCGCCTTTATAATATTATATATATATATATATAGTGTGATTCGAAAGTAACTCTATCTGTCTGTCTGTCTGTATGTTACCTTTTCACGCCTAAACTACTTAACCGATTTAGACGAAATTTGGTATTATATAGAGATAGTTTGAGTTCCGGGAAAGGACATAGGATAGTTTTTATCCCGATATTCCCAAGGGATAAAAACTTATGCGGGTGAAACCGCGGGGCGCAGCTAGTTACTTATAAAATAAGTTCTTCTTAAAATTTCGAGCGGCCATTGTTGTTTAAATCTTTGGCTTTAGAAACGCTGGACCTTAGGTACACACATACAACTGATACAACTCACCGTATCTTGGAATCTTTTCATTGGTAAAAATGATTTTTTAAAGAAAAGAGTTTACGTCTATGGCACACACGAATAAAAACAACCAACTTCAAAAAAATACTACAAAGAGGTTCCGCATTTTCGTTTTGAGACACCGGCTTCCGAAATTAAAGTTATTTTTCACTTTGTAGTGTTTTTTTTTTTTTTGAAGTCGGTTGTTTTTTTTTTGTAAAAAGGGATTTTATTTTTCACTTTTTAGTTGTACCTACCCCACACAAATTCAATTAACACTAGTGCATTGAAGAATTGAAGACACGACTCGAATAATCATCAAAATTCGCATAGAAATGCCGGAGATGCAGTATATTTATGCATAATAACTTCGTAGATAATAATAATTACCTAATGTATTATATGCTACAAGCTTCCTGAAAGTATGTAGATCACATTAGTGAAGAATTGTCAAAATTGGTTCATTCGTTTTTGAGAAAATCGCGGACATACAAACTTACATCCATACATACGGGTCGAATAGAGAACCTTCTTTTTTGAAGTCGGTTAAAAATAGTAATAGATACTTAGTCAAACCAGCACCCTCATTGAACACACTATCAATCTCAACCGAAATCATTTTGAAGGATATTGGTAATCCATTGCTTCATATGTTCGAAAATTTGTCCATTCAATAACGTAAATAACGCAATGAACGTTGTTGAACTGTCAAAATGAAAGCCATTCCTACTGATATGTAGTTTGTATAGAGGTATGAGGAACAGGGTGTAAAGTTCACTCATACTCTATAGAAAAGGGAGGATCCTCCGTCCAGACGGGTGTTGTGTCTGGCGGGCAACTGCCCGATGATTCATGTCGGGCTGTTGTATCTATGCTAGTTGCGTGGTAAACTCTGCTTGCGAGATGCAGGATTTGCGTGACGTCAGTATGACGCGTTGTTCGCATGTGTCGTTGTAGATACCGCTACAGTTTGTTACGCAATTATCCCGTAGAAATCCTACAATTCTAGTTATTTAGCTTTATCGAAGATGTTGCTAACAGTTCCTTTATTAATTTCAGTGCTGGAATACGTTGGACCAAAATGGCGTACATTTGTCGCCAACATGTCAATCGCGCTGTTCTTCACCCTGGCTGCGTCACTATTACCCTGGATCGCGTTGTGGGCTGATGATTGGCGAATGTTTGCGTTGGGCACAAGTCTTCCGTTCGCATTGGCTATTTTAACGCCGTGGTTGGTTCCTGAGAGCGCTAGGTAAGGTCACAACTGATCATATTAGAGCTATTAATAGTGGCAAGATATAATATCTTATAGTTTACAAATCTTTTCACGTGATTCATGAGAAATCTGGTCCCGTGACGATTTAAAACAGCCTGTAATTACATAATCAGCCTATAATGTTCCCACAGCTGGGACACAGGCCTCCTCTCGGTGAGAGAAAGTGGGCTGTAATCCACCACGCGGGCCCAGTGCGGGTTGGTAGATGTCACATGTCTTCGAATTTTTGGTTCTAGGACATGCCGGTTTATCACGATGTTTTCCTTCACCGTTTTGAGAGCAGTGGTGATGAAATAATTTACACAAAGTAAAGCGCCTGTCAACAAAACAAACGACAAAACGGTGAAGGAAAACATCGTGAGGAAACCGGCATGTCCTAGAACCAAAAATTCGAAGACATGTGACATCCACCAACCCGCACTGGGCCCGCGTGGTGGATTACGGCCCACTCCCTCTCACAGAGAGGAGGCCTGTGTCCCAGCAGTGGGAACGTTATAGGCTGATTATGTAAAGCGCCTGTCTGGGTTCCTGTAATTGCTTGAATTAAAATAATTCATGCTTTGATTTTGAATTTGAAGGGTCGTATTTAAAAATATACCGTGCTGATTCTCTTGTGTATTTCCCTCTCTCTGTCTCTTAAAAATTAAGAAAGAAAAAGAAGTACTTAAGGGCTGTCATTCCTCTAATTCCCAAAGACTATAGACACCTCTACAGGGTGTTACAGAAAGGGTATAGCAATAAAAACGGGTTGAAGATTGTATCTGATCTAGAATCTCTGTACAAAATTTCAGCTCAAAAGCAAGTAACTTTGAAAATGCTTAATATTTTTTTATTTCGATAGTTTATTAAATTGAAATCATAACAAACGTGTCACCGCACTACGAGGGTCATTATCCATTACCTGTAGTGTGTCTGTGCGCCTAGTACACGCACATCACGCCGCCGCGCGCCAGTGCAGCGCCGTGATGTCGAAATAAAAAAATATTAAGTATTTTCAAAGTTAATGCTTTTGAGCTAAAATTTTGTATAGAGATTCTAGACCAGATACACTCTTCAACCCGTTTGTATTGATATACCCTTTCCGTAACACCCTGTATACATATGACATTGATTGATTTAATGATTCCACCCTAGATCCTAGACCATAACATATGGAGACATCTTCATGTCCTAACGCTTAGATTGTCCACCGTCTAATTTTAGTCGGTCAAACTATGATACATCTTTTATCAGATAAAGGATTTTCATTAAGAGGAAATGCGGGTGGTCTTTTCTCCAAAGAAACGCTCTCGCCTGGTTTCTTGCTGATTAATTACCAAAAAGCAATGATTTTTTTACAGAATAATAAATATTAACTACTTGTATGTCCCCATGTTTTCCTTTTTGATGATACATTATTTTTATAAGCACTAGAACCCTCAAAAAATGCTCAAAATTGCCGCTGTCAACAGAGGCCTAGTGTACAAATTTGACAACTATTAACGAAAAAAGAAAAACATAGGGACACAATGTATATCCTTCTTGTTCAGTTTATGAAATTTCTTTTAAATTGGTCCAATATTGGAGGAAGAAATAGGCGAGAGGCAAACCTCGAATTATGATTTTTTCTTAGACTTTTTCAAAAGTGTCTCCAACCGCATTTTCTCTTAAAGATTCCCATTAAACACACAACCCGACTGAATAAATAGGTAAATTGATATTGCGTTTTTTAGGTGGTTGGTGTCACAAGGAAAGATTGATAAAGCCTTAACAATCATGAAGAAGTTTGAAAGAATCAACAAGACTAAAATCCCCGATAAAGTACTCAGTGATTTCACGGTAAGTTTATTTTCTCCATCGCTGTTTATAACAAAATTGGCATTCCTATGTTACGGTCTACTTATAGAGGTATGAGGAACAGGGTGTAAAGTTCACTCAACCTCCATGGAAAAGGGAGGATCCTCCGACCAGACGGGTGTTGTGTCTGGCGGGCAACTGCCCAATGATTCATGTCGCGCCGTTGTATACAGGGTGAAATTGAATTTATGGGCATCCTTTTAAGGAGTCATTGTACTCGTCATTATGAACAACTTTTACTATAGGACTAAACCTAAAATCGTGAAAAAAATCAGCTGTTCCTTGCATTTGTGTTCACATAATTCGTCAAAATGTATGGAAGAGCTGATTTTTTTTCGCGATTTCAGGTTTCGTCCCATAGTAAAAGTTGTTCATAATGATGATTACAATGACCCCTTAAAAGGATGCCCATGAATTCAATTTCACCCTGTATACACCCTTTTTTTTATCATTTTAATCCTTAAAAGGGGTCATTGTACTCATCATTATGAACAACTTTTACTATGGGAACAACCCTGAAATCGTGAAAAAAAAATCAGTTGATCCATACATTATGTCGAGTTATGCGAACATAAATGTATGGATCGGTTTTCCTGGGAATCACGCTAGACGAGAAATTACAATGGGGACCTCACATAACATCTCTTGCGGGGCGGCTTAGCTCGGCCGCTTATGCTGTTAGGAAGATAAGACAGTTAACAGATGTAGAAACCGCGCGTTTAGTCTATTTTAGCTACTTTCACAGCATTATGTCGTACGGCATTTTACTATGGGGTCGAGCTGCTGACATTGAATCCATCTTTATTTTGCAAAAAAGAGCTGTCAGAGCCATTTATAATCTACGTCGCCGCGAATCTCTCAGGGAACTATTTAAAAGGATTAATATTATGACGGTACCTTGCCAATTCATTTATGAAAATATTATGTATGTAAGAAAAAATCTACATCTTTTTAATAAAATAAGCGATAGACATAACTTTAATACAAGAAACAAAGATAAAATACATCAACCATTTTTCAGATTAGCCAAAGTACATACATCTTTTATGGGGTACTGTGTTAAATGTTACAATAAAATACCTTGTGATATATTGCAATTAAATGAAAGAAAATTTAAAACTCACATTAAACGTACACTTTGTAAACAAGCATACTATAAATTAGAAGATTATATCCAAGATAAGAACGCTTGGAAACATGCTGGTCCTGCTCCATAGGACAATCTAGAGTCTAGACAAAATCAAACTGGTTGCTAATTTAATTGTAAATTTTTTTATTCTTTTTTTTTACATTTATTACTCACACCCTGACTTATTACTTGTATTTTGTTTTTTAATTAAAATCGTTTTGCTTGTACCATGTTTGTAAATATGTGAGCACCATGTATCTATCAGATAATTAATTTATATGTCATGGTTTCGTTTTTAATTCTTTTACCTATTGTGGTATAGTAATTTTATTGTAGGTGCATCGTCCTCACATGTTATTATATAATTAATGTACCCATGCAAAAGATTGTACCTAAACATTTTAAAAGAGTAACGGTGGAGTTTCTTGCCCGTTCTTCTCCATACGAAAACTACCTTTTGGAATGGGCGACTAGAATCAATTTTATTTTAAGATAATTTTTGACGTTCAAAAGTGCCTTTTATGTGCCTATTTGAAATAAATGCTTTGACTTTGACTTTGACTTTGATCAGCAAATTTTTTTTTACGATATCAGGGTTGGTCCCATAGTAAAAGTTGTTCATAATGATGAGTACAATGACCCCTTTTAAGGATTGAAACGATCAAAATGTAACGGTGTATACTAGTTGCGCGGCAAACTCTGCTTGCGAGATGCAGGATTTTGCGTGACGTCAGTATGACGCGTTGTTCGCATGTGGCGTTGTTGATACCGCTACACACCTCTTCCTCGCTCCTACCTTGCAGAATATACAGTTTTTAGCAAGATTTATTTTTCAAAGAAAATTAAGCAATTACTTATACAAAGTTTTTTTATTCCAGGAATCGTCCCTAAAAACCATCAAAGAATCTGAAGCGGAATGCAGAACCTACTCCGTGTTGGACCTGTTCAAGACCCCCAGACTGAGACGTAACGCTATCCTGCTCATCGTCATCTGGATGGCCATATCTCTAGTCTTCGATGGCCACGTCAGGAACGTTGGGTCTTTGGGACTGGATATATTCTTGACGTTCACTATTGCTTCGGCTACGGAGTTGCCTGCTGATACGTTTTTGACTGCTGTTTTGGATAGGTATGATATATTTTCGTTGTAACCGACTTCAGATAATAAGGTGATTCAATCAATTTGTCTAGCCTTTTCCAACTATGCTGGGATCGGCTTCCAGTCTAACTGGATGCAGTTAACTAGTATTTTACACGGAGCGACTGCCTATCTGACCTCCACAACTAAGTTACTGGGTAACAGTATCGTGTTACCCAGTCTGTCACTCTGGCACGGGGGAAGTGGGTCATATGTTTCTCTTACCCCGGCCATCACTGTTTCACTTTCCCCACTCAGTACTTTTTGAACTTAGGATTTCTACCACCATATAATTCAATTGGATTATTCCACTTTGCCCCACCCAGTGGGGCAAAGTGGAATGCCTAAAATTTTGCAGTGGAATCTGCCTCACTAAATCGAAAAAGTGGGGCAGATTCCACTGCAATTTTTTTTTTTTTTGCCGGCGGGGCAAAGTGGAATAATCCATTCAATTACCTGCACGTTTTAGCTAGAAATAACTATTGGAACATACAATCTATAGTTTTAAATTAATATGTTACTTACAATTAGATAGAAAAATCTTCATAAACACTATTAAATTACTTGACACCAGCGAAAAGATTAAGCACGTTCTACTCGTGTTTTGAAGTTTCAAAGATGTCAGATTTCTTTTTTTTTTTTTATAAATCCTTGTAGAATAATCGTAGCGACATCTGTGCTAGAACATTGAAATCTCTACGTTGATCCTGTTTTATCGACCGATCACTATTAGAGCTAAACTATACAGTTTAGCTCTAAAGTCAGGTGTAGGGTAAGGGTAGGTGTAGGGTGGGGTTAGTGAAACAACGAGGTAAGTGAAACACCCAACCCTATTCAATAAACTGTAGGTATACAACGAGGTAAGTGAAACATCTAACCCGTCAACAACGTTTATTGTATAGGGTTGGGTGTATCACTTACCTCGTTGTTTCACTTACCCCATCTGACCTTACTAACGGAGGTCATTAACCCTCGGAGACTCTTAACATCGCGATTCAGAAAAGTGACGTAACACGACAGCGCCATCTAGTGTCGAGTAGGTATGTTGTAATGTCTCTCTTATATGATAGGTGGCGTTGGTGGATTAAAAGAAGGTTTGCTACATGTGTAAAAATACGGTCTCACATTTTGTCTACAAGCCGGAAATGAACTCTTGTGTCCCCACAAGCTGTATTAGAATGCTTCAAACCAGCTGGTGCAGGGGCTGACAGCTCAAGGTGCGCAGAAAACTCACCATCCGATCAGGACCAGGCCCGTGCCGGACGGCGCGTATGTGTTCCACGCGCGCCTCAAAGAGATGTCAGCATAAGGGAAGGGGCCCGTTAGGGCCGAAGCCTGCCGGGTCAGCGGGATTGTCCGAAAGGGTTACCACTGCCCCGGAACATAAAGGGCTAAGGTAGGAACACGGGTGGGTTTTAGTCAGTAAAAGTCTGACACTCCCTTCCGCTCCACCCAGAGCGGGAGGAGTCGTTTGATCCCATCCACAAAAAAAGGGTGCGCCGAACGTAATCAAGTAGGTATTGTCAATGGTTTCGAGGTAATAAAATAGTATTTGTTGTCTGTTTTCAGATGGGGTCGTAGATGGCTGGCTTGCGGATCCATGGTCATCAGCGGTATATTCAGTCTTTTAGCTACCGCTGTTCCTGTTGGTAAGTGATTCATACTTTCTTTTGGTTTTCATTCTTTTTTCATCATAATAATCTTGCGCAAATCTTTTTATTCTATCATATCACACTAATTATTATAAAGGCGAAAGTTTGTGAGTGTGTGTGTGTGTTTATATGTCGAATAGAGAGGCATTTGGCCAGAAGTAGGACAATGCTGTGATAGGTTAATGTCTAATAAAAAATATAAAAACCTTTACAATGTAATTTATTTACACAGGGTGTACCAGAAAGGTGTGGTCGAATTTAAGGGTGTAGTACACACCATCAAACTGAACAATTTTTTCTATGGAACTAACATCGTAAGCACGAAATATTTATAATCAAAAATGTTATTTGACCACGCCTTTCTGGCACAACCTGTATAATTGATTTCACGTTCGTGAATTTTGATGAAACTTTTCAATTTATCTTTTGGGTAGTCAAACTCGACATCCGAGCCATTTGTATGGTCTTTTGTCTATTCACCTGTATAATATTCTCTAACACCTTCATTTCTTTCTCTCCAGGTGGCCCCTCAGCCTCTCTAGCCATCCTCGGCCGCTTTGCCGTCAACATATCCTACAACATCGGCCTCCAGTACGCTGCAGAACTGCTACCCACCGTGGTCAGAGCTCAGGGGGTCGCACTGATACATATCATGGGATATGTCGCTTCCATTGTAGCTCCGTTTGTTGTTTATTTGGTAAGTGAATTTGTATAATAGTTCACGGAAGGAGATAGCAAAAGTAGATGGTAATTTTTTGAGCCCAAATGGGAACTTGTAACCGTTGGGACTGTGGTCAAAAGATTGGAGACGCTACACTCGCAGTCGTGGACAAATATGTTTACCTAGGACAAACTGTCCAGTTGGGTAGGTCCAACTTCGAGAAAGAGGTCAATCGTCGAATCCGACTCGGCTAGGCAGCGGTCGGAAAGCTACACAATATCTTCTCGTCTCACATACCGCAGTGTCAAGACGAAAGTCTTTGACCAGTGCGTGTTGCCAGTGATGAACTATAGCACTGAAACGTGGTCGCTCACAATGGGCCTTATTAAAAGGTTGAAAGTCACCCAAAGGGCAATGGAGAAGGCTATGCTTGTAGTTTCCCTGCGTAATCGAATCAGAAATGAAGAGATCTGCAGGAGAACCAAAGTAACCGACATAGCCCGTAGAATTACCAAACTTAAGTTGCAGTGGGTAGGGCACATTGCTCGCAGAACCATTCACCGTTTTGAGAGCAGTGGTGATGAAATTATTTGCACAAAGTAAAGCTCGTGCCTGGGTTTGAGCCCACGACCTAAAAACTTGTAAGACGGAGCCGTTACCACTGAGCCACCACTGCTCTCGAAATAAGAATATTACAATCCCTTAGCTTATGCCGAACAAGTTTATATGAACTGATGGAACCTGCAAGAAGCAGGACTCAGATAGCAAGAGCGTTGTTAATACGACAATCTCCACCTATCGCTTCAACCGCTTCGAAATCATCATCTGCCTAGCCTTTTCCCAACTATGTTGGGGTTTGCTTCCAGTCTATCCGGATGCAGCTGAATACCAGTATTTTACAAGGAGCGACTGCCTATCTGACCTCCATAACCCAATTATGGGGTGCGCCAAAGTTCACCTAAATTTTCAACTCCGATAATTGGAAATCCGAAAATGTTCTTCCTAACATTTTTCATCCTAAAAATCACAATTCCTACCTACTCTGTCTCTAATGTTCATAATTCCGAATCATTCAACTTCATAATGTCAGTAGCAATAAACATCTATTATACTTTTATTTGTTTTCCTATAGTTTCTCAACATAACCATCTTTTACACTATTATTCAAAGTCATATCTTTTTTGTTTAGATCGTCAACATAGGATGCAAAAGCGAGCAAAGGGCACCCCGAGGTTCGGTTTGGTTAGGTTACTTTAAACCCTTTACACAGAAATAGGGGCACCGCGAAGCGGGGCTCCGTCGACATAGGATGAAAAAAAAAGTTTTTATCATATTAGACTAAATAGGTTTTATGTCTATTGAGTGGTATATCAAACGATTTTATATTAATTGTCTGTTATTCTTATAGAAATTAGTTACATTAAAATTATATCAATCGTTTATTATATTAACTGATCATTATATCAAATAAAATTATAGGTTCAGTTGTTATATCTTGTAAATATTAGAGGTTTTGTAATTATATCATATATTACTTACCCATATAAACTCCCAGGCCATGAAATTATTATGGTAATTATGTTTAGGGATAAAAGCGCGTTATGATAAAAAACAGTAGGAGTTTAAAATATTTACATGAATGATATTATTAATTACAATTTTCGGAAACATAAGTGTTATGAACATCGCCGGTAGCACTACAAATAGTATGAATGAAAACTTTAGGATGAAAAATTTTAGGAAGAGTGATCATTCGGATTACAAATCGTTAGGAAGAACAATTTCGGGTAAAGAACTTTAGTTGAGCCAATATGGACCCCCAATTATGACTGTACCAACTCAAAATCTGACCTAGTTGGAATCTGAGCTACTTGGAATCTGACCGTCATAATACGATACCCCTTGGTAAGACAGGTTGTCAGACTTTCCGGCTTCTGACGACCCGTAACGACTGACAAAGATCCACGAATGACAGCCGGGACCAACGGCTTAACGTGCTTTCCGAGGCACGGAGGAGTCTGGGTATGTAAAGATGGTCACCCATCCCACGGTCACGAACCAACCGCGGCAAGCGTAGCTTAACCTGATAGACCGACCCGTGCGGCTGTTATTTCTTAGCCATCGAAATGCAACATTTATAAAATGAGTTTTTTCACCTTCCAGGCTAATGTGTCCCAAGATCTACCACTCCTAATCCTGGGCGCGCTGGGAGTAGCTGGAGGTCTACTGTGCCTCTTCCTGCCAGAAACAATGGACACTGATATGCCTCAAACTCTTCAGGATGGAGAGAACTTTGGAAAGGACCAGAGGTTCTGGGACAATCCTTGTTTCCCCAGGTAAGGACAGAATGTTTCATTTACTAAGGGGCTGTCCATTAGTCACGTGAGGCTCGAAAGGGGGGGGGAGGGGTCCTTAAAAAATTACCAAATATCACAAGGGGGAGGGGGGTGTAGTAATATATCACGTGTATTTATTTTTTCGGCAAACGCGCGATACTGAACTGAAAAGCGGCGTTACGTGTATAATTAGATGATACTTATACCTGTATTTTATAAAAAAAAAAAAAGAGTCTTTGTAGATACTAAAAAATACACGTGACATAGGGGGGGGGGGGATGTAGTCTCTTAAACCTCACCACGTATCACCAAGGGGGAAGAGGGGGGTTAAAAAATTCCAAAAAAAACATCACGTGACTAATGGATGGCCCCTAAGACGTTTCCAAAGAAGGGATTGACAAAGTAACGTTGTTAGACACAGAACACATAATAGCATTTAGTCCCCGAAGAGTTAGGCCTGTACATAGTACATCCAAAGCCTTCCTTATCCCAAGCCATGAGCCTCCGCCCTTTTCCATTGTTCCTTTTTCAACCGACTTCAAAACAAGAGGGTTCTGTATTCGACCCGTATGTATGTGTGTTTGTATGCCCGCGATTTTATCAAAAATTGATGTTTCTTTCATTAACGTGATCTACATACTTTCAGTAAGTTTTCTGTCCTTCTAGGTATACAGCCGTTAAGTTATGTTATGTTTATCTAACCCAAACACGTTTCTTCTTACAGGAAAAAAGTAGACGTAGAGGAAGGCGACCAGCCAGGCAGATACACCAAAAGAGCATCAGTCACCACCACCAGCGAGCCCCAAGAGTTTGTCAGAGCAGTTCCAAGTGCCATCGGCTCTAGAGCATCCATCAGGGCATCTATTAGAGCTTCAACTAGAGCTTCAGCCAGAAGACGCGAGGTCAGCAAAGACAGGAACGTTGTTTGAGCATGCAATCTTGTATGTAGCTTTTAGCCAAAAAAATTGTACAAAATTGGGTTTAAGACCCTGCGCCAAGACTGGGATAGTTGGTAGCATTCGAAGGTTTTTGGAAATGGTTTCGTATGATCTCAAAATGATATTTGTGGGTCCTATTTTTCGTCGGAGGAATGCTTGGTCAGTTAAAATAATATTCAGTCTATAATGTTCCCACTGCTGGGACACAGGCCTCACTTCTGTGAGAGAGAATGAGCCGTCCACCACGCGGGCTCAGTGCGGGTTAGTAGATGTCACCAGGTCTTTGAATTTTTGGTTCTAGAACATTGTTTTCTCGCGATTCTTCACCGTGTTGAGAGCAGTGGTGATGAAATATAATTTACACAAAGTAAAGCTCCTGTCAGGGTTCGCACTTACGACTTGGCTCGTAAGTCGCGACCGTTACCACCGGACCACCACCAGAGACCAGTTGTCGGCTGTCAAATCTCCGAGTTGGGTGTTGTGATTGGTTGAAAAAAATACAACAAATTCATAAAAAGTTAATAAAAGAGATTTGGCAGTGAATTAAATTGGTAAGGCTTTCCGAAGTTGAGGGTAAACGGTGGCACTTTTGACAGGCGTTTGACGTTTGTTTTTAGTAATGAAAGCGACAGAGGTAGGTGTCTCGTTCTATCATCAGAGACAGAAATCATAAATTGTTATGTAAAAGCATTAGCGGGGAGGATAAAAAAATAGGACTGAATTGAAATGAAATACAAATGAATAATAATATGCGTTTTGCCCTAGGGATGAAAAGAATCGTAAAGACTATTAAGTCTTAGAAAAAGTACTTAAAATTGGCATTTATTAGGACTCGTCTTAATAAACTTTTAGGACTATTTGATTTGAATTTTCCCTTTTTTGTTGCTCAATACAAGATATTAAATATTATTTAAAAAGCTATTTATTATTACTTAAATGCGAAGTACAAAGAATATGTATTGTATTTTTGATTTGCAACTGTGTCAAACAAAATTGTTTTTTTTTTTTATTATTTGTTTGATTTTTACAATGCAAACAGAATCAGGGCATATTTTTTTTCAAATCTTGATTTGTGATTTTTATAATATTTTTTGTCATGTCAGACAAATTAGACTAAATTATATTGTTGTTTTAAATTAAATTTAATAATGATATTTGTCTTTGCGATGCGCTTTCTTTTTTACAATAAAAATAATTTGTGATTATTTTTCCTGGCATAAACTATTATATAAATATAATTATTTCGAAAAATGAATAATTACTTAATTTAATTTATAATTATTTTTGTACATAAATTCTTGCCTAATTAATTTAAATGTGATAGTTACCATTGTTAAATCTATTTTAGGTTACATTTGTCGTGTTTTGGGTAAGTCTTAGAGTTTAAAGTTAGTCTGACATAATTATCGACTGGAAATAATTATTTAATTCAGATGAAAACAATTCAAATCTGTTTTTTTAAACTAATATGTAAGATAATAGCCATTTCTTTTTTCTCCATGGCCAGTACTAATAATAATAAACAAATTTTGAATGATTAATATTTTTTTTATAAAATTATATTTATTAATTATTATTCAGACTAAATTTATAGCTAAGACGCCTTCATAGGTTCATACCTATTATATATATAGTAAAAGTAAGTTATTGAACTTAAGTTTTACTATAAATTAAGTGTAAATAATATTATTTAAAGTATAAAATATGTAATTATTATTATTCTTATAAGTAATTTTTTTTGTTGATTGATTTTCAAGTCACTTTGAAAGATTATTGCACTCAGTTCTACACTAAGATATCGTAAATCATGGATGCTGAAATATTTACAAATATCCAAATAACAAGAATCTCTCAGAGAATCTCTATTAAAAAATTAAATGAATCAAAAGTATTTTTTTCTTTAATTAAATCTAATTATCTTTTACAAAATTTCTTAAACAAGCTTTAAAAAAAAAAAAAAAAAATTGAAACTTGTTGGTAAAAAGTAAAAAAATCATTATTGGTGTCAACCCAAAAAGCAAAAATGTATTAATACGAAAAATAACAATAATTAAGTGACTTAAAAATAATTAGCAATAATTTTCTCGCAATATTATACACCGTGTATCAGGAAGGTGTACTCATTTTTAAGGGTGTGGTACAGACCATCAAACTGAACAACTTTTTCCATGGGAACAACATCGTAATCACGAAAAAAATATCAGCTGTCCCTTATATTTGGGTCGAGGTTTTGAAGTTTTGTATAAGAAGTAAGAAAGATAGATGATACATTAATTTGCGGTAAACATGACGCACAGAAAGAACACAAAAAAATATAACTAATTGGGGGAAAATATACGTCACATCCACGCAAAACGGCCATCGCTGAGCATAAATGCAAAGACCCTACGCAAGACAGCAGAGCCTCAGCTCTGGTTTTAAGCGACAGCGACGTTGCCGTGATGACGTCAACTGATTATTACCTACCAACGATTATTTTTTCACGATTACGATGTTGGTCCCATGGAGAAAATTGTTCAGTTACTATGACCAAACATTTTTGATACACGCTGTATTTAAAAAAAAAAATGTTTGTGACAATTAGCAATATTTTTGTCATTTTCTATAATTGCTGCCATTTCTGTTCGGTGCAACAAAAAAAATGTAAAAATAGTGAAAATTCTGTGATAAAAACGGACAATACCATACTGTAATAAAATAAATATTATTCAAGCTTAAACTCTATTTTATTTTTTTCACAAACAAGTGATGGCCTGAGGAGTGAGAAATTCGCTTCTTTAGACTTCTTCAATCAACCTGTCGAGCCTTTTTCAAACTATGTTAGAAAGAAAGAAAGAAAGAAAATACGTTTATTTGCGGTGAACATGACGCAAAAAAGAACATAAACAAAAAAAAGAAGGTAAGGGAAACATGCGTCACATCCACGCAAAACGGCTATCGCTCAGCATAATGCTGCGACCCTATGCAAGACAGAGCCCCAGCGCTGGTTTTCAGCGACAGCCGGCGCTGACGTAATGACGTCGTCCGGTGCAGCAAACAATTATTAGAACACTGTACCGGCACAACGTACAGACGCCAGCACATCAAGCTACTACAATCTGTCAAATTTCTTTAATAGATTTTCAACATTATCACTAAAGCATAAGGTTCAAAGTTGATTGGGAAAATTTGACAGTTTAGGGTAGCATGATGTGCTGGCGTCTGTACCTACTCAAAGAAAAATAATTTAATTTAAATGTGATTCATTATACTAAACAGGTAATAGACATAATGTAGAAATAGTACATGTTACGAGAATATCATCCTCAATAAAGAAGTCGGCTTCCAGTCTTATCGGATGCAGCTGAATACCAGTATTCTACAAGAAGCGACTGCCTATCTGACCTCCACAACCGAGTTACTGGGTAACGCAATATCCTTTAGTAAGACTGGTTGTCAGACTTTTGGACTGATTACTCGTAACGACCGTCGAAGAGCTACAAATGATAGTCGGAACCAACGGTTTAACGTAGGTACTTTGAGTATGTATTTATAATTACATCTAATTAGCTGAAAAAGTTGTATGCGAGCAGTGTCGTTTGGATCTTCTATTAGGTCAATGGCAACCCGAAGTTTGGAACAAAGCCCGGTAATTGACAAGAGGTTCGCTCCCAATATCGTGGGGCCAGTAGCGTGCATTGGTTTTCAGAATAGGTAGGCACTAGGCCGGGTCCAGTCTAGACAAACGCAGTCACTAATCAGAAACAAAAAGTGAGGTCAAAAGTGTGGTTATTTGAGTAGATATGCCTACTTAAGGGTGATAAATTGCGAAGGTCGAACGTCATGGTATTACGCGTAAGACGTACGTATTTATAACTTTGCCGTATTAACTTGAACGAGTAAAGACCAACGACAATGTGCGAATAGTACGGGAGCCGAGTAGGCCGTCCGGCGACTGCCTACTGCCGCGCGTGTTTGTATGAAGATTTTGTTTTTTGTTAGGTATGATAATTTTGTGAGTTTCTTAATTGTGGGACGCACACACACTAAAATGTAATTGACAGGCTTATGTTGATATATCAAGGTAGGCACTGCTTATATGCCTATATGGAATGCACGCCACTGCGTGAGGTAGTACACCACTGCCCAGCCCCTGGAATTTTGGCGTAATATTACGTCATATTAGTGTATTACGTTTCTTCTAGATACTATTATTAATATAAGTTATCTAAAAGTTTTTATCACCAAGCGCAAAATGATACTGGCCACATACAAACCAATATTAATCTCTTTGGCGTAAGTATTACATTGACTTTTAATGACTGAAACAATTTTAATACCTATACAGGTGATTTTTAACGAAAAAAAAAATCAGCTGTTCAATACAAAAGTTCAACACCTACTTGACCAAAATGTATGAAACAGCTGATTTTTTTTCGTGATATCAGAGTTGGTCCCATAGTGAAAGTTGTTCATATTCACATAACACCCTGTAAAAAAATCATCCGGTATAAACTTCACTTAAAAAAAATCTTTTATTTTCCTCGTAGGTAGAGTACAACATTATGTATCACTCGGAAGAAAGTGCGATTCCTAACTCGTGTGTATTAAGGACCTCGGCTATATCCTCGTTAGTAATCGGTCACTTTCTCCCCTCGGTGAACAATGTACTACAAGTATTACTTTAGACATAGATATAGATTTATTACGAAACGCTGAGACAGTCAAAAAAACATCTCAGAGTCTGTTGCCATGCTGTTTATCAGTTAAACTAATTACGATGTTAATGGATGATATCATGTTGTGCATGCGATGCACGAATGTTTTTATAACGTCCATAAACTGAATTGTTTGTTTGAAGATGTTAGCTCAACGTTATACGCGGGTGAATTATGGTAAGCGCAGTTTCCAGATTGTATGGGGTATTGCGTCATTGACCACTGTCGCTATATTATGCAACAAATAACAAATGATTAAAAATGACTTTTCACTTCTCATGCTCGAAAAGTTCGTCTTTATGTTGTGCTTAGGCGACATAAAATCGCTTTTTATGTTCTAGTGCATAAAGTAACATTTTTTTCTGAGACTAAGGTAATCAGGCCCAACAGCTACATGCGTAATAAAACTTAGCAGATTAAAGTAGTGATTTATTTCATTTTCTTTAATTTATACCACTTCCGTGTTTTCTATCGTTAATTTAATAAAATCAGGTAAAATAGTTGTCATTTATTATTTAAAAACGCAAAAAAACGTTTTCATGACTTGGCAGTATGAAGTACCCAAGTCGAATGACAAATGTTGAAATTAAAAAAAAAAAACTTTGAAAAAGTTTCGTAGCGGTATTATCTGTGGTGGCGGGAATTAGCTATGCTTTGCAACATTTTTGATTAATTTATGTACTGTTTATTTTATGCCTGTTTCATTTTCTCGCAATCGAAGTGAAAAGCAGAGTGTATAACTCAGGCATAAACGAGCCATTTTACCCCTCGACTTAACTATCCACCCTCGCCTGCGGCTCGGGTGGATATAAACGTCTCGGAGTAAAATAGCTTATTTTATGCCTTAGTTGTACAATCTACTATATGGGCCATTAAGAATTTAGATCTAATGACATCGTCTTGGACTTGAATAGGGAAGATGATAATTTTTGAAGTGAAAACTTCTTTAGCGGCGTTGTACACTTTTTTGTAATGGGTAAAAAAATTTAAACTCGCGTCAGGACACGTGACCGTCAGATTCGTAAGACGGATGGAGAGTAGACAGCCGGCGCGGCGTAGGAGAGGAAGTATCCCCTCTCTTTCTACGGCGCGGCGAAAATGTATGCCTGCTGTTTCGTTTAGGCGGCGCAGGGATGGATGGATGGATGGATGTATGTAGATGTGGATGTGGATGAGGATGAGGATGTGGATGTGGATGTGGACGTGGAGTGGACGTGGATGTGGATGAGGATGTGGATGTGGATCTGGAAGTGGATGTGGATGTGGATGGATGGATGGATGGATGGATGGATGGATGGATGGATGTATGGATGGATGGATGGATGGATGGATGGATGGATGGATGGATGGATGGATGGATGGATGGATGGATGGATGGACAGCTGATGGCTCGACCGTCTGTGTAGTGGCCACACTGCTGTGTATTCGTAAAATTCGTGTATATAAAGTGTTTAAAATATGGAAATTGAACAAAGTGCATCTATTAAAGAAAAAAGTGACGCAGAAATACTGAAAAAAAATGAGTTATAATAATTAAATTAATAATTGATTTATTTCAACGTTAATATTAAAGTTTTCACTTCTGCCGGCACTCCCGGAGTGCAACCCGTCTTTTTTTTTAATTTTTAATTCAAAAATATATTTGTTTGCAAATAACGCAAACAATACTAAAAAAAGTCTAAAAACTTATTAAATTACCAAGTTATAAACGTTGTACCGATGGCCGGTGGAGCAGACGAGTCCTGGAGGGGAAACCGCGTACCGGCAAGCGTAGTGTGGGACGCCCCCCAGCTAGATGGACGGACGACCTAAAGAAGGTGGTTGGGGTAGACTGGATGCGGAAGGCGGAGGACAGGGTGCTGTGGCGCAGTCTGGGAGAGGCCTATGTCCAGCAGTGGACTGCAATAGGCCGAGTTGATAAACGTTGCAAAATAACTGCTAGACAAAGACGGTACTGCCATAGAAGTGACGTCACGACTATGTAACTTCATACTAGCGCCAAACATTGTCAGTATTCCGCGACAAGGGCGGGAATGGTACCCACAAAAAACTTTTAAAGCCTATATATAGTTTCTCCCCATTGATTTTACTGTTTTTCTTTTTTTTTCGATCAAGTACTTTCGTTTTTTTTTTTTTGAGTGTATAATAAGTAATAGCGAAGTAAAGAAGAAAAAGACACGTTGCGCCGACTCCAAATAATTTGTGAAAAGGGCAGAATAAGAATTTCTGATAGATCACTCATTTAATAGAGCAGTGGTGGCCCAGTGGCAGCGGCCGCGACTTACGAGTTGTAGGTCGTAGATTCAAACTCAGACAGGTGCTTTAGTTTGTGTAAAATATTTCATCACCACTGCTTTCAAAAACGGTGAAGGAAAACATCGTGAAGAAACCGGCATGTCCTCGAACAGAAAATTCAATACATGTGACATGTACCAACCCGCTCTGGGCCCGCGTGGTGGATTACGGTCCACCCTCTCTCATCGAGAGGAGGTCTGTGTCCCAGCAGTAGGAATATTATACCAACCAAGGACCAATCCAAGGCACGGGAGTAACACACCGCCAACTTCAAAACTCAGGGCAGTTACTAAAATAATCGTAATGGAAAACCCAGTAACACTTTGCACGATTCGGGAATCGAACCCAGGACCCCACGCTCAGCAGTTGCACTTGCGACCATAAGACCCATGGGGCAGTTTATTAATATGGAGACACCATTTTAATAAACCATACATAGCAACGTCATGAAGACACAAATAACTGAAATAACCATAGCAACCAATTCCAAACAACATTCAACAATTGATCGTCACCTAAAAATAAACATTGACTCAAAGACATTTTATTCAAAGACCAAATAAAATATAGAAGTGTCACCATCAACCAACTCAGCCTATCAAACTCAAACTCAAAGCAATTATTTCAATTAATCTGTCAAGCTCCGCTAATGAGACACAATTGATTTTCTATTGTTTCGTCGCCAATGGGCGACGCGCGCCGCTTGACCGGTTAAACCATTTTTGAATTATCAAGAAGTCGGTCAGTCAGAAAGATGAAGCTAGTTGCCCATTACATAGCGTAGTAGGTACCTATTGAGAAGAACGGGCAAGAAACTCCATGGATACTCTTTTAAATTATATTTTAACAAAAATACATGTGAGAACGATGTAAAAATAAAAAGACTCATACAATTGCAGAATATTTAGTACCTTTTTTTGTTAATAAACTTCCAGAAGCCTTGCAAGCCTTATACAAGAAGAGTTCGAAAAGTTATAAATATAAATCTAAACGTTTCCTTACACAAAATTTCTCATAATGTATTGTACTCTATATTATTATCATCATTTATCATTATCACAAACCATTGTTATCATCATTATTATAAAATATTTTATGTATCATCAATTCATCATAGCGGTAAATAATATTTTTGTAAAAATTTATGTGAACGGCTCGCCAACACAGAGATAAACCCTGAGAGGTTTTCGTTGTGTGGCTAAAACCAAAATATAAATTAAGATTAAGTGTTTTGGAAATAAAAATAAATAAGTAAAAAGAATCGCAGTTCACTGCTGGACATAGGCCTCTCCCAGGCTGCGCCACAACACCCTGTCCTCCACCCTCCTCATCCAGTCTGTCCCAGCCAGCTTCTTTAGGTCGTCCGTCCATCTAGCTGGAGGGCGGACACTTTAGGACTCGTCTGCTCCACCGGCCATCAGTCCTTCGACAAACATGGCCAACCTACTGCCACTTCAGTTTGCTTACTCTCCAAGGTATGTCCAGCGAAAACACTAGGAAGTGGTGAAGAGCGGGCGTTTTGGGGGACTGTCTTTTGCAATTTTAACGTTGGAAAAGTGCTGATTCTCAGCCTACTTTAAATAAATGACTTTTGTGGATTACGGCCTACGGGCTCACAGAGAGGAGGCCTGTTTCCCAGCAGTGGGAACACTGATTATGATCATGTGTCAGGCCAATATACCTGATGCTAATATTCTTGTGTTTATTCGTGTTTAAGAGTTCATAATTCGCTGCTCATGCAGTCCTTTGATGTGTTGCGTTGTAGTCGTCGCTAATGAGGCCTGATTGAAAGTAATACTGCGAGTTCAAATAGACAAAGATAAAGTTTGAAGAGTCGATATCGACGTCTGTAGATTGATGGCAGTGTAGGCAGAATAATGACGTTGTTTAAAATGCTTCAAGGATCGTATCTTAGCTGGACTATAGAGGTATGAGAAACAGGACTTTTGAATTGTCAAAATTAAATAGCCGGTCAGTTAGTCAAAAAATTGATGCTAGTTGCCCATTCCAAAACGTAGATCTCTATGGACAAGAACGGGCAAGAAACTCCATGGACACTCTTTTAAATCAAGATATTACAAAATCCTGGGTAGGTACTTACATTATTCATGTTGCTTCTTATGTGATAAAAAAAAAAAACACAAATGAAGAAACAATTCAAAATACAAGACTAAAAATAAGCCTTGGCAGTTAAGAGATGACCAGTCTCAATTGACGGCGTCCGTTCACGAACATGCCGAACATTCTAGAGCGCTCGTTTCACTTCGCTACTCGCAAGGTGTTTCGCAGGCTCTAATCTGCGTTCGCGGTTTATTTGCCAAAATGTAAACAAATATGAATTAATGGAAAAAGTTCAGTTGGCGCTACAACTTCAAACAGTTTTATAACTTTTTCAATATTGCCAGTCACTCTGAAATCAACTTAACATTCATTGAAATAAAGTTGATATTTGCTTAACTTGAAATAGGGTGGCGGTGTGCAACAGTGCGCACTTTTAATATAGGTGCTAAGTAAGCCACCTGTCAGCGCGTCCGCAGCCTAATAAACTTTAAGGTGAATGGGTAGTTGTAGCCCGCGAAATTCAATTTTTCTTACGTTTTTTGCAATTTTCAGGTCAGTGTCAGGTTGTATCTTGATCAAAATATGATTCGCGACTATAACCGGTATGTATTTACAGAATTATAATAATTAGAATCATTAATACATCTTTCTAAGTTAGATTTCTACCGTTAAGAACAAATCTCGTATGGAAAAGTGTTTGTGGTAGAAATCTAACTTAAAGAGATATATTAATGATTCTAATGACTATGATTCTGTAAATACATGTCTATTATAGTCGCGAATCATATTTGGATCAAGATACAACCTGACACTGATCTGCAAATTGCAAAAAACTTAAGAAAAATTGAATTTCGCGGGCTACAACTACCCATTCACCTTAACAGGCCATGCAAAAAGAAATGATGTCGTTATTTTTTGTGTTGGACTATCTGCACATAAAATCAGATCTTAGTCTGTGTAACACGCGAATCAATGGAGCAACATCATTAATTAAGACACTTGTACACTTGATTGTATCCCTTCGTAACCATGACTTTGTGTGCAACTAAATAGTTATTGCAGTAAGTAGTTTGACTAAAGTCAAAGTCAAAGTCGAAGCATTTATTTCAAATAGGCACAAAAAAAGGCACTTATGAACGTCAAAAATTACATTAAAATAGAATTGATTCTAGTCGCCCCTTCCAAAAGGTAGTTTTCGTATGGAGAAGAGTGGGCAAGAAACTCCACCGTTACTCTTTTAAAATGTTTTACAATATTTTGTATGAGTACATTAATTATGTAATAATATGTGAGGACGATGCATCTAAAATAAAATTACTATACCACAATAGGTAAAAGAATTAAAAACAAAACCATGACATATAAATTAATTATCTGATAGATACATGGTGCTCACATATTTAGAAACATGGTACAAGTAAACGCCTTTAATTTTTTTTTTTTTAATTACAAGTAATAAGTCAGGGTGTGAATAATGAATGTAAATCAATGTAAAAAAGAATAAAATTTTACAATTGAATTAGCAACCAGTTTGATTTTGTCTAGAGCAACCAGTTTGATTTTGTCTAGAGCAACCAGTTTGATTTTGTCTAGAGCAACCAGTTTGATTTTGTCTAGAGCAACCAGTTTGATTTTGACTATAATACCACGCCTTTTTTTTGGTATGCAGTGGAAATCCTGCCGGACTCTTACCGGCTAAAACCACCGTGGTGTTCCACCTCTGTCTATAACCGGGGGTGTGGGATTCGCATAAGCATTCACCGCTCTCCCGACAGGCCGTGACCCGCTGTTCCTCAGCGGTCATTCCCGTAATGACCCATAATACCACGCCTGCTCTCTGCGAGAGGGAGCGGGCTGTGATCTGCCAAGCGGGCTCAGTGCGGGTTGGTAGTGTCCAGTGGCGTGCATTGGTTTTCAGAATAGGTAGGCACTAGGCCGGGTCTAGTCTAGACAAACGCGGTAACTAATCAGAAAAAAAAGTGAGGTCAAAAGTGTGGTAATTTGAGTAGGCATGCCTAATTGCGAAGGTCGAACGTCATGGCATTACGCGTGAGACGTACGTATTTTTAATATTGTCGTATTAACTTGAACGAGTGAAGACCAATAACAATGTGCGAATAGTACGGGAGCCGAGTAGGCTGTCCGGCGACTGCCTACTGCCGCGCGTGTTTGTATGAAGATTTTGTTTTCTGTTAAGTATGATAATTTAGTGAGTTTCTTAATTGTGGGGCACACACACTAAAATGTAATTGACAGGCTTATGTTGATATATCTAGGTAGGCACTGCTTATATGCCTATATGCAATGCACGCCACTGGTAGTGTCTTCGATTTTTTTGGTTTCAGGACATGCCGGTTTCCTCATGATATTTTCGAAGGGTTAGAGGTGTACCTACAGTACATACACAGTACATTTCTCCAGTTATATTTAAACTTAAACTCAAAGCATTTACTTTAATTAAACCATGTACAGGCACTTTTAAATTGTCAAAATTAAATAGTCTGTCAGTAAGTCAGAAAATTGAAGCTAGTTGCCCATTCCAAAACGTAGATCTCTATGGAGAAGAACGGGCAAGAAACTCCATGGATACTCTTTTAAATCAAGATATTACAAAATCCTGCGTACATTATTTTTGTTGCTTCTATATGTGAGAACAATGTAAAAAAAACACACACAAATGAAGAAACAATTAAAAAAATAAGATTAAAAATAAGCCTTGGCAGTTAAGAGATGACCAGTCTCAACCGACGGCGCCCGTTCACGAACATGACGCGTGTCCTAAAGTCCCATGTAATAAGGGGTCGCGAAAAAAAATCTGCTGTTCCCTACATTTATGTTCGCTTATCTCGTTTAAATGTAGAAAACTGCTGGTTTTTCTCGCGACCGATTTCGTTCATATTTTTTTTGTATAACGTCAAAAAAGGCGATAACACGTCATCATCTACCTAGCCTTTTCCCAACTATGTATATTGGGGTCGGCTTCCAGTCTAACCGGATGCAGCTGAATACCAGTATTTTACATGGAGCGACTGCCTATCTGACCTCCACAACCCAGTTACTGGGTAATTAGAAACCCCTTGGCAAGACTGGTTGTCAGACTTTCGGGCTTCTGACAACCCGTAACGACTGTCAAAGATCCACGAATGACAGCCGGGACCAACGACTTAACGTGCTTTTAAAAAAATACAAAAGAGCCATGAGTCCTATCTGGTTAATAGTAATTTAACTAATGGTTGCGCTGGAACACAAACGAATCAGTATATGTAAGAAATATTAGGTTGTTACCAGTTCATAGGCATCATTAGCTGAATATAAGAATTGGTTGATTTGTCCATACTAATATTATAAATTCGAAAGTAACTCTGTCTGTCTGTATGTTACCTTTTCACGCCTAAACCGCTGAACCGATTTAGATGAAATTTGGTATAGAGATAGCTTGAGTCCTGGGAAAGGACATAGGACTTTTTATCCCGATATTCCCACGGGATCGAGACTTATGCGGGTGAAACCGCGGGGCGCAGCTAGTCATACATATTTTGCCTATAGACTACAATCATAGCCTAATTAGCCTATAATGGGCCTGGGTTCGAACCCACGACCTACATATCGTAAGTCGGGGCCGTTTCCAGTTTTCCACTGCTCTACTGCGCCACCACTGCTCTACTGCACCAACACTGCCCTACTGCGCCACCACGGCTCTACTACTTACCCATCATCTCTGTGAAGTTTGCACCGCAAAAACTGATTTTTAATGCTAATATTTCAAGTGTCTACACTACCTGCGGTTGATGACCCCGAAAAAAACTCATCTAATTAATTTCTTAATTGTTTAATCATGATTAGTTATCGATACCCATCACGTCTGCAACGTTTAGCTAGCTAATTCAATTTGACCCGTATACAAATTTAATTTTAACATTTGAAACTATATGAATACCATCCAACTAAAAAAACCCACAATAATATAAATTAACAACAACCATATTTACAAAACTAGTAGAATCCTATATTTACCTAAATAAACCGACTGTGTCTTTAGAAACAATTAATATATCACTAAGCATATGAAACGGATTCAGTCAGGCTGAAACTGCGCGCGCCTTTGCACGTTTCAAAACGATTTTTTATCTGTGTGATATTTTTAGTTTCTGGCATAGCGTCTTTGGCGGGAACCACGAAAAAAAGTTGGTGAGTCATTAGAATTTGTTTATTTGGTAAACTAGGCTAACTGTGCCCTCGGATTAGATCGTAATTTTAGATGTTTTAGTGATAAATGATTTTATTTCTGTAAGTAGGTTTGTACAAACACTTTTACACGTCAATCATATCTATCTATACATATAAAATTCAAAGTCCTGACTGACTGATATATCAACGCACAGCTTTAACCGCTGGTCCAAGAGACATGAAATTTGGAGGGTGTGTTCTTTGTAAAGAGTAAGTATCCAATAAGAAAGGGTTTTTCGAAATTCCACCCTAAGAGGGTGAATGGGAGGAGGGTGAAATTTTACGCGGACGAAGTCGCGGGCAGAAGCTAGTTTTTAAAATAAAACTAGATGAGGTTGGCGTTTCCAATTTGATTACTCTGAGAAGAAAGGCCGAAACAAACCCAGAGGTCACAGTCTCTTTTAAAGTCCAGACATAATCTTGGTCAGATCACGTGAAGATCATGTAGATCGATGTCTGAGATGGCCTTTTGAGGAAAGAACCGCACAGATTGAGAGGACCTGTCCAGTCAGTGCACGCATTTCGTCATAAATCGTGCAGCTTAAGGTGAATGGGTAGTTGTAGCCCGCGAAATTCAATTTTTCTTACGTTTTTTGCAATTTTCAGGTCAGTGTCAGGTTGTATCTTGATCAAAATATGATTCGCGACTATAAGAGGTACATATTTACAGAATTATAATAATTAGAATCATTAATACATCTTTCTAAGTTAGATTTCTACCGTTAAGAACAAATCTCGTATGGAAAAGTGTTGATGGTAGAAATCTGACTTAGAAAGATGTATTAATGATTCTGATGATTATAATTCTGTGAATACGTACCTGTTATAGTCGCGAATCAAATTTTCATCAAGATAAAACCTGACACTGACCTGAAAATTGCAAAAAACGTAAGAAAAATTGAATTTCGCGGGCTACTACTACCCATTCACCTTAAGGAGCCCAACGATTCGACAAACAATACCAAAAGAAAGGACATTTAGGTAGGCAACATAAATTACTCAAATTGCCCGACCATGACAAAAACTAAAAGAACAGAGAGGAATATAAAAATTAATAAAATGACCCATATACTCACTTACAATAATTAAAATAATATACGTAATACTTTACAAAGTAAGCAAATGTCATTGTATATGTCGCACTCGCAGCCAACTCGTTAAGGCGGCACCCCGACCAAATAACCTTGAGCATTGCGACAGAGACAGAGAGCGACACGACTTCCTTGTACGAAAGGGATGCAGCGCACCCTGCGCACGCCCCTTTATCATAGAACTCGCACAATTTTGGAGTTATTTTAATAAAATAAGAATAGCGATCTTTTTAAATAAATTAAAACATAAATTATTTAGATTTTTAAATTATCTATCCATTGGTGAAATCCTCAAATTAGTAGAACGTTAAATTTAGCAAAAGATGCATGCAATCCGTAGTTTTAGACATTTTTTTAAAAGGAGATTTTAAATATATTAGTTACTTATAAAAACGAATAATAACGTACAATGTGATGATAGGATATCGAACATTAATAATATGCTTTCAGATGTAGTTTATCACACTATCACAATCACACTAATATTATAAAGGCGAAAGTTTGTGAGTGTGTGTGTGTGTGTGTGTGTTTATATGTTTGTTACCTCTTCACGCTTAAACCGCTGAACCGATTTAGATGAAATTTGGTATAAATATAGTTTGGGTCCCCGGAACGGACATAGGATAGTTTTTATCCCGATATTCCCACGGGATCGACATTTACGCAGGTGAAACCGCGGGGCGCAGCTAGTTTCTCATAATTATTGAGTTAATAGCCTCTGAATAACGAAGAAAAACGCGGTTTTGGTCGGGGTGCCGCCTTAAATTAGCCGTTTAGTTAACCGTCTGGCCTTTGGAAGTACTGCTCGCCTGGCTTCGCTCTCTCGGCTCGCACACGGTTGATCACAGTTCTAACCTAACGTAACCCATTTGGTCGGTTTGCCCTGGCTTAGTTACTGCGACCAATTCGGCTCTCGCGTGATTAGTTACAGTTCCAACCTAAACTACAATTGAATATCATTCAGGCCATTAGTTGAACGGCCGCCGTTTAGTTAAAAGGCTAGTCGGTTAACTAAACGGCTAATTAAACCAGTTGGTTGCGACATACTTATATATAAAATTCATTAATGTCAATTTGTCTGATATTTTTGCATGTACTACTTGTTTACGCCAAACTCATTAGCAGTTAACGCATTTTTTTGTATACTCCTTTATGACCATACATTGGATAACTGTCCTTATGACAGCTAATTTACAGTTGGTATTTCGAGAGCGAGAATCCTTACCTTGCCGTAACACAGTCTATGACTAGCGCGGAAGGTAAAGAATTTGTATCTGTATACCGCCAATTAGTTTTTTTTTTTTTGTTCAATCATTGTTCTAACATCAGATTTTTTGTTATTATTATAACTAGTCTTAACACTTAACATACATACAATGTTAACACTTACGTTGGAAATAAATTCTTTTCTAATTCTAATTGCGCCTAAGTTTAATTGCGACCTCAGTTTGATAAATATAATGTGTAATAAAAAAACAAAACAAAAAATGTAAAAATTGAAAGTATCCTCAATAATCTTTAACAGTATAAAAGGCTTTCTGGCACAACTTACGTTTAAGGCGATACCCCGACCAAAACCGCGTTTTTCTTCGTTATTCAGGGGTTAAAAAGATCGCTATTCTTATTTTATTAAAATAATTCTAAAAAATTTGCGAGTTTTATGATAAAGGGGCGTGCGTAGGGTACGCTGCATCCCTTTCGTACGAGGAAGTCGCATCGCTCTCTGTCTCTGTCGCGAATGCTCAAGGATATTTGGTCGGGGTACCGCCTTAATATGCGGGTGAAACCGCGGGGCGCTGTTAGTTAAAAACAAGTATTGATACCTAGTAGGTTTCTAGTTGCATAAATGAAAACATACTTCATATTTAAATACCTTTTGTTTGTAATTTATTGAAGACAATAATTTGTGGAATTAGTAGACATCAATCAAAATGACTGACAACCTCCAACCCGAAGGCCAATTCTCGTAATTTAAAATGTTCAAAATCTAGTCGCAGTCTCATCTCAGCGACAACGCAAATCAGCCTATAGGTAATGTTCCCACTGCTGGGACACAGGCCTCCTCTCTGTGAGAGGGAGTGGGCCGTAATCCACCACGCGGGCCCAGTGCGGGTTGGTAGATGTCACATGTCTTCGAATTTTTGGTTCTAGGACATGCCGGTTTCCTCACGATGTTTTCCTTCACCGTTATGAGAGCAGTGGTGATGAAATAATTTACAAAAAGTAAAGCGCCTGTCTGGGTTCGAACCTACGACCTACAACACGTAAGTCGCGGCCATTACCACTGGGCCACCACTGCTCTGTCTCTCAGCGACAAACAAATGTCAAAAACTTGTCAAAATGTAGGGAAATTTTAGGTATTTTTGACAGATTGAGACTGAGATCAGACTGTGACCGTTTTTAAAATTATGAGAATTGCCCCTCCGAACATCAACGCGCATGGATTCACCGCATAATTCTAGAACTTCTAGCATAGAATATTTTCGTCGGTTCTTTATGTCCTTATGTCCTCCAAGGGCGTCCCCTCCCGGCGTTTCCTCTCATATCTGCCTTGTACCTCTATACAGAGTGTTACAGAAAAGGTATATCAATACAAACGGGTCGAAGAGTGTATCTGGTCTAGAATCTCTGTACAAAATTTCAGCTCAAAAGCATTAACCTTGAAAATGCTTAATATTTTTTTATTTCGACATCACGGCGCTGCACTGGCGCGCGGCGGCGTGATATGCGTGTACTAGGCGCACAGACACTACAGATAATGGATAATGACCCTCGTAGTGCGGTGACATGTTTGTTATGATTTCAATTTAATAAACTATCGAAATAAAAAAATATTAAGCATTTTCAAAGTTACTGTTTTTGAGCTGAAATTTTTTACAAAGATTCTAGACCAGATACACTCTTCAACCCGTTTGTATTAATATACCCTTTCTGTAACACCTTCTAGATGGAATATAACTCACATATTTGTAAGATGGAGTGCGTCATAAAAATAATTGTTTGTTTAAAATATCCACAGATTGCAATAGATGGGTACAGACGCCAGCACATCAAGCTACTACAATCTGTCAAATTTCTTTAGTAGATTTTCAAGTTTATTGCTAAACTAGCTGCGCCCCGCGGTTTCACCTGCGTAAATGTCGATCCCGTGGGAATATCGGGATAAAAACTATCCTATGTCCTTTCCCGGGACTCAAACTATCTCTATACCAAATTTCATCGAAATCGGTCCAGCCGTTTTCATGTTATGTCCTGACAACGGAAAACGGGTTTCATTTTTATATATATAGATTATATGACACAAACTTGATTGGAAAAATTTGACAGTTTCGGGTAGCTTGATGTGCTGGCGTCTGTACCTACATATATTTTGTTGGTAGGTAAAGACGAAAATACACACCGTGTCGTTCTTTGACGGGTGAAACAAGACGGCAAAATGTCGTAGAGTCAATAGAATACTCTTTATTATGTACACCATATAAATTACAGACATAAATATAGAAACTTTACAATGGGTGACACAATGGGCGGTCTTATCGCTAAGAGCGATCTTTTAAAGATAACCTCAATCAATTCAATTTCTAGTTAATTTTCTCAGCAAATAATTTTTCTGATTTTTTCCTATTTATTGCAATTGCATTTTTACTTGTTTTGACGTAAAATAAAGACTGTTTAATAACCTCTCGTCTGTCGGAACGTAGATCTACGCGAGACACAATGGCTTTTTAATTGTGTCTGTAATTACGACATTCAATGGATTAATAAACATTATTTATCGAATGCAAACTAAACGAAACATTAAACGGTTAGAAAGTCGCTGAATCAATAATTAAAACAAGCATTTTGAACTTTGATCAATCGTTTTTATTAACTGGAATGCCAGCCCAGCTGATTAAATATGATGTATGACCGCTTTAGGACAAGGAGCCCGTGGCTAAATAATAACAGCCGTACGGGCCGATCGATCAGGTTAAGCTACACTTGCCGCGGTCAGTCCGTGGACAAGTGACCATCTTTATTTGTTTATACAGGGTGAAATTTAATTCATGGGCATCCTTTTAAGAGGTCATTGTACTCATCATTATAAACAAGTCTTACTATGGGACTAAACCTAAAAACGCGAAAAAAAAATCAGCGGTTCCTTGCATTTGTGTTCACATAACTCGTCAAAATGTAGGGAAGAGCTGATTTTTTTTTTCGCGATTTCAGGTTTGGTCCCATAGTAAAAGTTGTTCATAGTGATTGGGCTTGGGCAGGCCGCATCTGCCGCATGTCGCAACAGAATTGGGCAAAAGTAGCCACTGACTGGATTCCGAATAACAGGAATCGGCGACGCGGTAGGCCCAGAAAAAGATGGCGTGACGAATTTGACGCCTATCTAAAGGATTGGCCAGATGTAGCAAGAGACAGGAGAAAATGGAAAGACGGAAGGGAGGCCTTTGCTCTGCACTGGGACATAACAGGCTCATAATAATAATAATAAAGCGCCTGTCTGGATTCGAACCTACGACCTACAACTCGTAAGTCGCGGCCGTTACCACTTGGCCACCACTGCTCTCAACTGCTACTGTGTACTCTCTCATTTGTTACCGGCACCCTAATTGCGTAACACACTATCAATCGGAATCTGAATAATTTTGAAGCCAATTGCTAATCCATTGCTTCATGTGTTACGCAATTGCCCCGCTGGATGCCCTATTGTCAATTACTTACCTAAATAAAAACTTTTTACAAAAAAAACAACCGACTTCAAAAGAAAAAAAAAACACTACAAAATTATAAATAACTTTAATTTCGGAAAAAAGTTTTTATTTTTCACTTTTTAGTTGTAACCTACCCCACACAAATTCAATTGAAGAATTGAAAACACCGACTAGAAGAATCATCAAAACTCGCATAGAAATGCCGGACATGCAGTACATTTTTATGCATATAACTTTGTACATAAGAATAATTACCTAATGTATTGTATACTAAAACCTTCCTGAAAGTATGTAGATCACATTAGTGAAAGAATTATGAAAATGGGTTCGTTAGTTTTTGAGAAAATCGCGGACATACAAACATACATACATACGGGTCGAATACAGAACCTCCTTTTTTGAAGTCGGTTAAAAATTGCCTCTCTGAAATCTCACTCAGTGAGCATGCGCGGTGATCCATGCACGTTATTTCTCGTTTATGAGAAGTGGCCTTCGCCCTTCAACGGGAGAATAATAAACTGATAATTATTTACTGCAAAGAGGTGACACAAACAGTCCTATAACAGTTGATTATAAGTTAGACAAACAACTTCATTTGCTGGCTTTATCTACGCGTATTAGACTTCACACGTCAAATATAGACATATTATTATACGATGATTTGTTTATTCTTCTTGTAAAATGAATCTAATAGAAGCAGCGGCTAAGTAACAGTGGCGTGCATTGCATATAGGCATATAAGCAGTGCCTACCTCGATATATCAACATAAGCCTGTCAATTACATTTTAGTGTGTGTGCCCCACAATTAAGAAACTCACTAAATTATCATACCTAACAAAAAACAAAATCTTCATACAAACACGCGCGGCAGTAGGCACTCGCCGGACGGCCTACTCGGCTCCCGTACTATTCGCACATTGTCATTGGTCTTTACTCGTTCAAGTTAGTTAATACGACAAAATTAAAAATACGTACGTCTCATGCGTAATACCATGACGTTCGACCTTCGCAATTTATCACCCTTAAGTAGGCATGCCTACTCAAATAACCACACTTTTGACCTCACTTTTTTTTCTGATTATAGTGACCGCGTTTGCCTAGACCACAGAATACTTAAAGTACTACGTACGGAAAGGCCACTCCCTTCCCCGCACTAACATCAGTTACCGCACCTCACCCCGCACTTCGAGGTTACCGTCGCAGTTCTTTAAAAAAGAGCGCTCGCAAACACAAGTACCTCACGCACACATTCATACGTATACAAACGTCATTTTTTAATGTAGTAGTAGTAGGTAATTATTTTGCGAGTGTTGTATGGAGTGTCCGGGGTGTGCCTAGACTAGACCCGGCCTAGTGCCTACCTATTCTGAAAACTAATGCACGCCACTGCTAAGTAATACAAGCCGCACGGGTCGATCGATCAGGTTAAGCAACGTTTGCCGCTGTTGGTCCGTCGATGGGTGACCATTTTTACATACCGAGACCCCTCCGTGCCTCGGAAAGCACATTAAGCCGTTGGTCCCGGCTGTCATTCGTGGATCTTTTGCAGTCGTTACGGGTCGTTAGAAGCCCGAAAGTCTGACAACCAGTCTTATTAAGGGGTTATCGTATTACTCAGTAACTGGGTTGTGGAGGTCAGATAAGTAGTCGCTTCATGTAAAATACTGATATTCAGCTGCATCCGGTTAGACTGGAGGCTACCCCAACATAGTTGGGAAAAGGCTAGGCAGATGATGAGTGGGCCTATGATAATACGAATGACATTAACGTATTTTAACGTCAATGTGTGTGGTTTTGGAATCGAAAATACTACAGATCTATTGCAAGGAAATTCTACAGATCTATAGCTGGTATCTTTAATATAATATAATATTCGTATATTATGTTTTCAGCACACTATCTAACTAGCATATGTCCTGAAGAATATCATATTATATTTTTCTGATTTTGTTAACTGTAGTCGATCATATACTTGTATGCATTATAAAACTTGCGTTTTTGCGTTTAGGTCCTGTAGTCCTCTTAATTTGAATAAATATTTTTTTGAAAATATATTAAATTCTTTAGCTCATAATAATTTACATGTAGCAAATGATAGGACCAACCCGCACTGGACCTACGCGGTAGATTACCCCGTCTGATTATGCCACCAGTGGGTTAAACTGGGTTCGAAACTGGGACCAGGGACCAGTTCCACCTTTCTAATTTTACTAGGGGTCAACTCGTCCCACTTCGAGGCTGATTATGTTTAATCGATAGGAAGTAGCCATATATAAGCCATCAAAGGCTTGGGTGGTTTATAGTATATTATAATTTAAACTCTGCTATATACATTTTGAACATTAATAAAAAATTAGGAAAATAACGGTGCCTCTGTTAACAATTTATCAATGAATCGGAATCGGAACTACGAGTACAATTGGATATTAATAAAAACAATTGAATACCGATTTATAGAGCTTTTATTGTGACAGACATGCTTATTACTAGCACGAAACCATGCTATTATTGTAGCATATATATTAGGGTGGTCCTTATTCCTAAGAAAAAAATTTTATTTCTTTAATTTCGCGGGGCATCACGTAATTTGGTTATATACCATAAGAAAGTATTTCATTATTTTTTTTGAAATTTTTAAATTACATTTAGAGGTCGCTACCAAGGTTTGAATTTTAAATAAAAAGTATAAAAACTCAAAATCTGTATTTGTTAGAATTCTTTATTTTTATACCCAGGTCTTACAAAATATTACGAAATTATTGTTATTGTTATTCTTCAATGCTTCTGAACGTTTTTTCTTGTTTTCTTTATTTTTTTTAGATTCTGCCATTCTTTGAACAGTTTTTCAATTTTACTGATGACATGTTTTTTTAATTGAATAGGTATGCCGGTTTTTTTTTATTTATTTATTACTTTTAATATAACCATCCAAAATATATTTTATATAGACACCTAAATTAAAAATTATTGAAACCTTTATGTAAGCTGTCTTTCAACGCTATTTGTAAAAAATTTGACAGCTGGTAGCGACCTCTAAATCTTAACAAAAACAAAAACAAAAAAAAAACGTATTTCATATTTAGAGGTATATAATCAAATGAGAAAGTGCCCTGACGATAATTCAAAAGTCGAAAAATAAGGACCATCCTAATATATATGTGTCGAAACATTGCTAGTAATGAGCGTGCTTATTTCGAGCATGCTCAAAAATCGACCGTCGTTTGATTTTCGAGTCACGAAAAAATTATCAACTGTCCCATATAAAAATTATCAACTGTCCCATACAAAAATTATTAGCTGTCCCATACAAAAATTATTAACTGTCCCATATAAAAATTATCAACTGTCCCATACAAAAATTATTAGCTGTCCCATACAAAAATTATTAACTGTCCCATATAAAAATTATCAACTGTCCCGTACAAAAAATAACAACTGTCCCATACAAAAATTAGCAACTGTCCCATACATAAAATATCAACTATCACATACAAAAATTAATAACTGTCCCATACAAAAATTATCAACTGTCCCATACAAAAAATATCAACTGTCCCATACAAAAATTAGCAACTGTCCCATACATAAAATATCAACTGTCACATACAAAAATTATTAACTGTCCCATACAAAAATTATCAACTGTCCCATACAAAAATTATCAACTGTCCCATACAAAAAATATCAACTGTCCCATATAAAAAATATCAACTGTCCCATACAAAAATGATCAACTATCCCCATACAAAAATGATCAAATGTCCCATAGACAAAATATCAACTGTCCCATACATAAAATATCAACTGTCACATACAAAAAATATCAATTGTCCCATACAAGAAATCAATACCTCGACCCAAATATGTATATGGGACAGCTGATATTTTTTTCGCGATTACAGTGTTGGTCCCATGGAAAAAGTTGCCCAATTTGATGGTCTGTACCACACCGTTAAATATGACTACACCTTTGGACCACCCCCTCCCACCGGAGTCCGGCGTCAAGCATCCTGCTGTGTTTCGTCGATGCGTGGGAGTTCCAGTGCCTCAGGCATCTTCTGGTCACACTCGTTCCATCATAGACCTCGTCCATCGCTTTCCATCAGGCGTGATCGAGGTCAAGAGCGGGCCCATAGACCCTTAAATATGACTACACTTTTGGACCACCCTCCCACCGCAGTCCGGCGTCAAGCAGCCTGCTGTGTTTTGTTTGTCCACGTTTTGTCGATGCGTGGGAGTTCCAGTGCCTCAGGCATCTTCTGGTCACACTCGTTCCATCATAGACCTCGTCCATCGCTTTCCATCAGGCGTGATCGAGGTCAAGAGCGGGCCCATAGAGCAATAAAAAAAAACCTTGCTGATACATACTGTATAAAAATGGCTTATGTTTAAGTAGCTTATCACCAGATATAGTGAAATATAACATAAAAAAAACACTTTTTACTGCCAAAAAATGATCACCAAAATTAAAACTCCATTTTATTGTAAAATACCTAGGTAAAGGTATTTGTATTCTCATTTGCTCGCTCTTGCATCCTATGTCGACGGAGCCCCGCTTCACGGGGCTCCTATTTCTGTGTAAAGGGTTTAAAGTAACCTGACCAAACCTAACCATTTCATTTCTTTTTGCTGTTTTCCTTCTTAGTTAGTTTTAATCATGATCTGGCAGTTTGATTAATTTACGCGGCCTACCCAAATGTCCTTTCTTTGGTATTGTTCGTCGAATTGTTGAGCTCCTCAAGTTCTGAGTTGAGCTGCACGATTTTTGACAATTGCGTGCAATCTGTGTGGTTCTTTCCTCAAAAGACCATTTCAGACACCAATCAGATCTATTGTATGGTCTTCACATGATCTGACCAAGATTTTGTCTGGACTTTAAAAGAGACTGTGACCTCTGAGTTTGTTTCGGCCTTTCTTCTCAGAGTAGTCAGATAGGAAACGCCGACCTCATCTAGCTTTAAAAAATATGATTGACAAGTAAAAGTGTTTGTACAAACCTACCTACTTACAGAAAATAAATCATTTATAACCTCGGGGTACCCAGCTACAACTATTGTAATTTTAGACTTCATTTTTTGGTGTTCTATATAGTTTTTTGGTGATCATTATATTTAACCCCTATAAAAATCTAGAATTTCCTTATTTATGGTATTTGCTGAACGATGTACGTCAACCGGTGATAACCAGTTCGTGTACTGATAAGCATGACAACTAGTATTAAGGTATTAACTTCAGAGTATTTGCGCAATTTAAATGCTGCAGTGGCAAAAAATATTGTGTATTTAAAATGTGTTTAGGTTCCTTATATTTTAATTTAACTTTATAATACCTATAGTTTCGTATCGTGTTTTTCAGTAGGTAACTGGGTTGTGGAGGTCAGATAGGCAGTCGCTCCATGTCCCTGTTGCCTCACCTTTTCCCAAGTATGTTGTGGTCGGCTTCCAGTCTAACCAGCATAGCTATTCACAAACACTCGATACGCTTCCGTATCGTATCAAACATTAATCATTGTTATCGTAGGACTCTTCTAAGCGCTGTTCACAAGTCCGAAACCCGAAAATTTTGTCAGTTTAAATCAAATAGACGCCCGCTATTCTTCCAACAGCTATTTGCTGTTGAGGGCAAGTCAAATCAGGTTATCGAAATGTCAGGTTTTCGATACGATAGCCTGTCGTATGGTTGTGAATCAGGGCTCTGATGCAGCTATACCAGTATCTTACGAGGAGCGACTGCCTATCTGACCTCCACAACCCAGTTACTGGGTAACACGGCACCCCTTGGTAAGACTGGTTGTCAGACGTAACGACTATAAAAGATCTACGAATGACGGACGAGGCTAACGGCTTAACTTACTTTCCAAGGAACGGAGGGGCATCGATATGTACTGGATGGTCACCCATCCAAAAACCGACCGCGGCAAGTGTAGCTTAACCTCCGATCGACCCGTGGGAGCATGAGCCCCTCTAAAAACAACCCTATATTAAAAATAAAAAAGAGTAGTTTGATCCCTTGCCGATTTTTCGTACGGAACCCTAAAAATTCTTTAAGAGTTCCGGTCGCATAAAAGTCGAAAATACCATTTAAATGAAAAGCAAATAAAATATTTGATAAATAATTATATCAGTTTTTTAATCCTATTTAAGATGTAGATACTTACATCTGTTTTTGTTAAATAAAAGCCTAACGGCACGGAATTCCAAATCAGTTAGATTCCAGAATTTGATTCAATTGGTAATAGACTACGTAGTTTCTTTTTGATTTCGGTCGTGTTTTAATAAATAAAAGTTTGTTGCAAATAAGTGGAATCAAGTAAGTTTTTTTTTTCCTCACAAATATATGTAAGTACACACAAACTAAAATATATACAGGGTGAATTTTCCAAGTGGGCGTGGATGGCCAAATTCTAAACTATGAGGAATAGCGAAAAGTACTCAAAGGAGTCGCGGGCTCGATTTTGATGAAAACTAAAACTGCATCATTGGATTTTTGAAAATTCAATATTTCTAGCCAGGAATCGAACCTGTTGATTTTGAAAAAAAAAAAACACACACTGTATTATTACACCATTCGATAGTGTCCCTAATAAGGATCAAATTCTGGGAAGTAATGACATACGGCAAACTTAAGGAAAATGTTGAATTTTAATAAACTGCTTCTTTTTTCATACCTTGTTCGAAATGATGCTCAATATGTTTACACCCGAACCACTCGTAGCGCAGTCACCTTCACAAAATTATGTTCTAAATTCAAATTTTTAATTGCAGTACAATCCTTGAGACGTCGAATCCAGCTATGTATTCAAAAACAATTGTCATAATTTTGAACAATTAATCAGTTAAGGTTTAATAGGTAGGTAGCATAAGAAAATAAAAAAGTATTTTTCATCCCACCATCTCGGAAAGAGTATTTTTAATCTTCAATATCTGAGTGGAAAAGCCGTTTTTATTCTCTAGAGGATAAAGTAAATTGAATTTAGAACATCGTGTGCACTAAGTTTATGAATTAAAAAAAACATTAAACCTATTTACTGCTACCTCTATGGTGCCGAATATATCATACAACGTTTTTTTTAATTTGTTAAAAACTCAGACTCGGAACCTTCTTGGTGTTCTTTTTGCAAATACCTTAGTATTATTTTGTTATAATTTAAAGATTATTCTGTAATACTTACCTGTCATAATGTAGTAATTAATACCTAAACTGAAATAAAAGTGTACCTATCTTGTGATTGTAAACGTTTTTTTTTGCATTTAGTCATTTCCTCGCTGAGGTGGAATGAAAAGTTACGTGTTGCACTCGAGTGCAAAGATTTTTCACCTCGTGCTCTTTTGATTCCCTCGCTAACGCTCAGGATTCTAATTTTGAATCACTCGCTGCGCTCGTGATTCAATTTTAGAATCCTTCGCTTGCTCGGTCATCAAAATTGAACACGCGGTTAAAAAGCAACTTTGCACTCTTGTATAACAAATAACTATTGATAAAAATGAGCTCTTTCCTTTAGTTTGCCGTATGTCATTACTTCCCAGAATTTAAGCCCAGCTCAATGGGCATCAAAAAATTCGTCCGCATCGCTGTCAACGGGATTATTGCCCAAAAGGCTGGCAGCATTGCCAAGTTGGATGGCAATGCTTATTCTTTGGGCTAAAAATAGGCCAGACCTCTGGTCACGCGAAGAGTAAGTTTTTAATATACTTAGGAGACACTTCGGCCACAGGTCTGAAAGGAAGGAAGCGCCTTCGTGTTCTGAAAACCCAATAGCTGAAAATTATATTTTTTTACTGACAAAATAAAATGTAGTTTTTTGGATTGAATTTTCATTCTTAGGGTTGCCCTACTAAGCCTATGGTGTCCGTCCGACAATACGTCCGTCCGTCTCTATCTGTCTGCGGGCTTTATCTCATGAACTAAAATGTAAAAACTTTTTTCATCTGTAAAAAGTAGTCAGTAAAAATTTTCACAGAGTATATTTCTATTGTCACTATAACAACAAATAATAAAAATTAAATAAAGTAAGAAATTAAAGGGGTCTCCATACTAAACGTGTTTGTTTCGCCCTGTTCCTTATATCCCTACTGATATATCTCCACTGGTAGGGATACTTGGTGATTTTTTCCAATGATCGCTACCGGTAGGGGTATATGGAACCTTGTGCTCCATATATCCCTACTGATCCGCACTGGTTGGGATAGTTGGATTTTTTTTCTCGGCTATTATTGCCTAGTGGAACGAAAACCTTCGCGTGCAAACCCGACTCGGCACTTAACCACTTTTTTGTTACTTTTTTAAGTTATTTAAATTTTATCTCGTTGTCCCCAGCCCAGCGCTCTCAACTTGAAGTCTCAGGACTCAGAAACCACGTCAAGAAAAGTGTCATTTAAGGCCAAGACGTTGTTCGAGAATGGAATCACATGAGAAGAACGTGCTCACGGTGGGGACCAACGACCTGGACCCTACTAGAACTGATATTATGGAATTGAAGACCGGAGGTGAGTGATTCTTAGGTGTACCTTTTTTTTCCTTGACTTTCTTTGGGTGGGATCAATTAAGTTATCCCGCTCTGGGCGGAGTGAGAGGGCGTGTCAGACTTTTACTGACTAAAACCCACCTGTGTTTCTTCAGTTGCCTGTGCCAGGGGCCACGGTATCTCTTTCGAACAACCCGCGATCCCGGCAGGCCACGGTCCTAGCGGACCCCGACAGTTAGTGCTGACATCTCTTTGAGGCGCGCGTGGAACACAACGCGCCGTCGATCCGGGCCTGGTCCTTACCGGACGGCGAGCTGCCCATTGCTCGCCGTCCTCTTGACTACTTATCTTGAGTCAAGACATGCCTACTGCGATAACGACTAATAGAGAAGTATTCTTCTTCATCGCTTCGCTGGCATGATTGTATTTTAGATCTTACTAACTGCGCCCCACGGTTTCACCCGCATAAGTGTCGATGCCGTGGGAATATCGGGATAAAAAGTATCCTATATTATGTTAATCCTGGTGATAAACTATCTGCGCGCCAAATTTCATCCAAATCCGTTCAGCCGTTGCCAATTCTTCTCTTGCGGTGGTAGGGCTAACGCCCGCCTGGTTTGCGACCACCCTCCCACCGGAGTCAAGCAGCCTGCTGTGTTTCGTCGACGCGTGGGAGTTCCAGTGCCTTAGGCCTCATTTACGGAGACGCGGGGCGTCGCGCGTTGCGTTGAGCGGCGTGGCCCGCACTGAATTCAAATATATGGCGTTGTATGAATGCGTTTACGGAGAAGCGATTTTAGACGCGTTTGTTTGAATTAGGGCGTTTTTTGCGGCCGAGCCCGCGGATGGCACCGACGCGTCCCACGCGGCGTTTATCGCGGCGGCGCACGCAGCGGCAATTCTCGATGAAGCTATGTCCGAAGCGGAATCTTCTGTCAGTCTTATTTAGAAATCGCGCAACACAGACGAGTCACCGTCGCAATGGAGTATGATATGATCATGCTGCAAGTTGCGACACGTGCGCTCCCATCTCTCGCCAACATAAAACTAGTCGATTTGATCGAGGCGCCCGCTGCGATGCCCGCCGCGTGCTTCGCTACACGCTAGAGGACTCGCCGCGGGCGCCGCGGCGGGCACCGCCACGCTTCCCGTCTCGCTTCTCTATGAACATGGTCGTATATTGCTATAAGTTTGTGTTTACGCGTGCGATGATGCGTGCCGCTGCACGCGCCGCCCCACCGTAAACAGAAAAAACGTCCGACGCGCCGCGAGACGCCACGCCACACGCGACGCGAGACGCCCCGCGTCTCCGTAAATGAGGCCTTAGGCATCTTCTGGGCACGCTCGTTCCATCATAGACCTCATCCGTCGCTTTCCATCAGGCGTGATCGAGGTCAAGAGCGGGCCCATTCAGTAATAAAAATAAATAAAACATATTTTCTCATCTCGTACTTCAAGTAACAACGCTACCAGCGGTCATTGACCCCTATTTTTTTTTTAAATCGTGTTGTCTCACATCTGCAGAGTTTGGCTAGCTAACTTAATTTAACCCTATATTTTAACTTCTATATTCTTTCACAGCAAACGGCCTCGAAGCAGCCGTACCCGCCCAACCGAAGCACCAGCTCAAAGACTTGGACGACCTCCTCCCCTACGTCGGGGACTTCGGCTGGTACCAACGCATCCTGTTCCTTCTGATGATACCGTATTCCTTCTTCTTCGCGTTCGTGTACTTCGGGCAGATCTTCATGACTGTGGTGCCTGAGGAGCATTGGTGTTATGTACCGGAGTTGGGGAATTTGAGCGTGGAGGAGAGGTGAGGAAACCACCTTTGGGTACATTTACGTCAAATTCATAAGGACGATTCGAAATGTTGCCACTACATAAAGTGTAAAACGTTTATTGAGGATGATATTCTTATAGCATGGTACTGTACCTATGTCTAATTCCTGTTTAGTATAATATTCTATCACTTTTAAATTCAATTATTTTAATTGATTGCTGCACCGGACGACGTCATTACGTCAGCGCCGGCTGTCGCTGAAAACCAGCGCTGGGGCTGTCCTGCATAGGGTCGCAGCATAATGCTGAGCGATAGCCGTTTTGCGTGGATGTGACGCATGTTTCCCCCTACCTTTTTTTTGTGTTTATGTTCTGTTTTGCGTCATTTTCACCGCAAATAAACGTATTTTCTTTCTTCTTCTTCTAACTATTTTCATAGTATAACAGCCTGGAATTTGAAAGTTAGCGGTGTGATACCCCCGTGTCTCGAAAAGCATATTAAGGCCAAAACCGCGTTTTTCTTCGTTATTCATTTATGCTATTAACTCAATAATTTTGAGAAATAAACTACATCTGAAAGCATATTATTAATGTTCGATATCCTATCATCACATTTGCCGTTATGATTTATTTTTATATGTTACTAATATATTTAAAATCTCCTTTTAAAAAAGTGACCAAAATTATTGATTGCTTGCATCTTTTGCTAAAGTTGACGTTCAATTAATTGGAGGATTTAACCAATGAATAGAGAATTTTTTTTAAATCTAAATAATCCATGTTTTAATTTATTCAAAATATTCAAAAATTTTGCGAGTTTTATGATAAAGGGGCGTGCGCAGGGTACGCTGCATCCCTTTCGTACGAGGAAGTCGTGTCGCTCTCTGTCCCTGTCGTGAATGCTCAAGGTTATTTGGTCGGGGTACCGCCTTAAGCCGTTGGTCCTGCGCCTGATCTCTCTCCGGTCGTGTCAGATTGCCGTCCCATCGGACTATGAGAGTGAGGGAAGAGAGAGTGCACCTGTGTCTGCGCGCACAAACCTGCACTATACAGGGTGTTACGGAAAGGGTATAGGGGAGGTGCTTGGGGGAGGCCTATGTCCAGCAGTGGACGTCTTTCGGCTGAAATGATGATGATGATGATGATGATATCAATACAAACGGGTTGAAGAGTGTATCTGGTCTAGAATCTCTGTACAAAATTTCAGCTCAAAACCATTAACTTTGAAAATGCTTAATATTTTTTTATTTCGACATCACAGCGCTGCACTGGCGCGCGGCGGTGTGATGTGCGTGTACTAGGCACACATACACACTACAGATAATGGATAATGACCTTCGTAGTGCGGTGACACGTTTGTTATGATTTCAATTTAATAAACTATCGAAATAAAAAAAATCATTTTCAAAGTTACTGCTTTTGAGCTGAAATTTTGTACAGAGATTCTAGACCAGATACACTCTTCAATCCGTTTGTATTGATATACCCTTTCCGTAACACCCTGTATTATCTCCCGCGCCGAAGGAGTACGTATCTAAGGACCTGGCTCCGATCTCCTGGTTGTGAAGTATTATAGACGTTTTCTGCAGCTCGTTACCTGCATTTCAGCCCAATTGATGGCAATAGGATTTGCTGATATATTGCTGGTATAGACAAAACTAAAGTGTCACTAGCTTGCAGAGTAAGCAAAATGAAGTGGCAATGGGCTGGCCATGTTTGTCAAAGGACCGATGGCCGGTGGAGCAGACGAGTCCTGGAGTGGAGACCGCGTATCGGCAAGCGTAGTGTGGGACGCCCTCCAGCTAGATGGACGGACGATCTAAAGAAAGTGGCTGGAACGGACTGGATGCGAAAGGCGGAGGACAGGGTATTGCGGCGCAGCCTAGGAGAGGCCTATGTCCAACAGTGGACTGCAATAGGCTGAGTTGATTGATTGATTGAAAGTTTCATTAATGTCAAGCCGTTATAATTTCTATAATCCAATCACAATACCTTCCAGGCTTTCAGAAAACCCTTTTTATTCATGTAATGATACATTTTCGTCCTTCCCTTCCACAGACGGCACCTCTCAATCCCCTTCATAGACAACAAGTACGACAAATGCTCCGTCTACGACGTGAACTGGACATCTATACTGCAGAACGGGACCCTGGAGCCCAATCCTCAGTGGACGGTCAAGAAGTGTGAGCTTAAGTGGGAGTTCAACTACAGCGATGTTCCTTACGAGACTATTGCTTCACAGGTAAATATGTAGCATAATTATAGCATAATCATAAAATAATCATAGCGTAATCATTAAATAATCATAGCATAATTATAAAATAATCATAGCATAATCATAAAATAATCATAGCATAATCAGCCTATAATGTTCCCACTGCTGGGACACAGGCCTCCTCTCTTCGAGAGGGAGTGGGCTATAATCTGCCACGCGGGCCCAGTGCGGGTTGGTAGATGTAACATGTCTTCGAATTTTTTGTTCTAAAACATGCCGGTTTCCTCACGATGTTTTCCATCATCGTTTTGAGAGCAGTGTTGATGAAATAATTTACAAAAAGTAAAGCACCTGTTAGGGTTCGAACCTACGGCCTACAACTCGTAAGTCGCGGCTGTTACCTCTTGGCCACCACTGCTCTCGTAAATATCAACAAATTAAAAATCTTTAAGATCAATTTAGAAAGAGCAATTTCGAACACGCAACGTACGCTTTACAATAGTAAGACATATATTTAATTGAACCGCAAATAATTTCAATTCTGCTTTCCTAAAAATATTCACTGACGTCACGCAAAATCGTGTATCGCGCAAGCAGAGTTTGGATCAAATCAAATAGGCGCGTGGGCAAGGTCATTTCCAAACTTTTTAACCCTGAGAATGTCGTGAATTTTTTACGGTTCATAAGTTATGACCAATTTTTGTTTTTTTCATTCACCTCGCATAGTGCTCAAAGAAAAAAAAATCATTAAAAGAAACTATCAGGGCTATCTATAAAAATTCAAACTTATGTTTCAAATTAACATTATTTCAAGTAAAAAAAATCGCACCTTCGGTGCAACAAAGTCACAAATAGCCAAAACTGCAAAATTGAGGTAAGTATGCCAAATTGTTTCTGAACCATGCCTATACTTGGGGTAACAAAAACATCTGCGTATCTCAAAATTCTACTAGATGGCGCAGGTGCCTTTGTGGTTATAAATGCGAAAATATGAGGAAATAAATGCGAAAAAAAATTAAAAGTCCTCTCCTATAAAATTAAAAAATGAGCTGTTGTGACTTTGTTGCACCGAAGGTGCGAAATATCGACTTTATTTTAATAGTGAAAAATTAGGCGGATTTCAGAGTGACTAGCACTATTGAAAAAGTTATAAAAATGTTTGAAGTTGTAGCGTAAACTGAACTTTTTTGTGTGGGATTTAAAATGATTTTTCCATAAACTCATATTTGCTTACATCTTTGGCAAATAAATTGCGAATGCAGATTAGTTACTTGCATTTGCAATGGTTCTTTAATCATCTCTTTCTTTCCTCACAGCAAAGCTGGGTGTGCGAGCGAGACAACTATCCTGCGACTGCTCAGGCAGTGTTCTTCTGCGGAGGTATTGCTGGAGGCTTTATATTTGGATGGGTTGCAGATAAATATGGAAGGATTCCAGCTTTGATTGGTAAGTTTATTACAATATTTTTTTCACTTTAAGTATTACTTTAAACAACGAATTTTAAAAACTTTTTTACAAAAAAAAAACAACCGACTTCAAAAAAAAACACTACAAAGTGAAAAATAACTTTAATTTCGGAAGTCGGTGTCGTTGGTTCCGCATTTTCGTTTTTTGACACCGACTTCCGAAATTAAAGTTATTTTTCACTTTGTAGTGTTTTTTTTTGAAGTCGGTTGTTTTTTTTTTGTAAAAAAGTTTTTATTTTTCACTTTTTAGTTGTACCTATCCCACATAAATTCAATTAACACTAGTGCATTGAAGACACGACTCGAAGAATCATCAAAATTCCCAAAGAAATGCCGGAGATGCAATACATTTATGCATATAACTTCGTACATAAGAATAATTACCCAATGTTTTATATACTAAAACCTCCCTGAAAATATGTAGGTCACACTAATGAAAGAATTATCAAAATCGGTTCAGTAGTTTTTGAGATAATCGCGGACATACAAACATACATACATACATACATACATACATACATACGGGTCGAATACAGAACCTCCTTTTTTAAAGTCGGTTAAAAAGTCGGTTAAAAAGACTGTACTATCCATACTAATATCACACTAATATTATAAAGGCGAAAGTTTGTGTGTGTGTGTGTGTGTGTTTATATGTTTGTTACTTCTTCACGCTCAAACGGCTGGACCAATTTTGATGAAATTTGGTATAGAGATAGTTTGAGTCCCGGAAAAGGACATAGGATAGTTTTTATCCCGATATTCCCACGGGATCGACATTTACGCGGGTAAAACCGCGGGGCGCAGCTATTTAAGTATAAATTTTAAAGTGACTCTGTCTGCCTGTCTGTATGTTATCTTTTCACGCCTAAACCGCTGAACCGATTTCGATGAAATTTGGTAGTTTTAGTTTGAATTAGAGATAGTTTGAGTCCCAAGAAAGGACATAGGATAGTTTTTATCCCGATATTCCCACGGGATCGAAACTTACGCAGGTGAAACCGTGGGGCGCTGCTAGTGGACTCCATATATCATACTAGCTTCAGCCCGCGACTTCGTGTGCGTGAAATTTCTTGTACCCCGACCCACCCCGTCGCTTCACATCGCCTGCTATTAGTTCGTTTTCGCTTAGCGTTCTTTGTAACTTTTTTTGCTCATCTCCTAAGAGTCCTAGCGTAATCTTGAATAAGCCTGTAGCCTTCATCAGTTTAAAAATCTGTTTTATTTTGTGACGTGATGGATATCGATATTTTACATCCATACTAATATTATAAATTCGAAAGTAACTCTGTCTGTCTGTATATTACCATTTCACGCCTAAATCACTGAACGGATTTCGATAAAATTTAGCAGAGAGATAGATTGCATCCCGGGAAAGGACATAGGATAGTTTTTATTCCGATATTCCCACGGGATCGACACTTCTGCGGGTGGAACCGCGGGGCACAGCTAGTGATAAAATATAAGAAAAAACAGGTTTTTTCAACTCATACTTGAAGCAACAACACTAACAGCTGAGGGGCAATTCTCGCAATTTTAAGAACGTTCACAGTCTGATCTCAGTCTCAATCTGTCAGAAAACCTCAAATTCCCCTACATTTTTTTCAAGTTTTTGAGATTGATTGTCACTGAGATGAGATTGCGACTAGATTTTGAACGTTTTTAGATTAAGATACCCATCGCGTCTGCGAAGTTTAGCTAGGCAATTTAAAATAACTCTTGAGCAAAGGAGACGGCGAGTTCTGGGCCCAGCAGTTAACTAGTTGAAATGGGTATTAAAAAAACCGTTATTTTTTTCTAAAGGTAATCACCAAATACAGTACCATGTTTCTATCTAGGAAGCGAGAAAAGTTAAATTAAGTTATGAAACTAAATAATCGATTAAGTACATGCCTGAATTCTAAGTAATCGATAGTGAATAAATCGGTAAAATCTCAGAATATGTATGAAAATCGAGTGACAAATGCTTATCAATCTTTTTGTGGAATCGATTCATAGCGAATCGAGTGAATCCTGTAATTTTTCTTCTGTTAGCAACATTGGTCCATGGAATTATTATGTACTACATGCATTGGTCACTCAGTATAGTCTAAAGTAATCTGTGCTGTCACCGACTGACAGATGACAGGTAGAAAAAAACCATGCATGGCACCAGGCACCTATAAAAAAGTACTCTGTGACCGGCACTCGTTCGTTTTCTTTCGTTGTGAGTGCGCACGTATTTTCCATGTTTTATTGAATATCCCACGACCTTGGCTTTGTATATTATAAAGGACTATTCGAAGGATCTTGCTACTTTGAATTTCCTGGCTCTCTATTTTGGACAACTGATTACGCCTATCGTTCGGATATTGACGACATGGATCGCTGTGTGAATTGTACCATTGCGACTGGTCGCAGTAACTCTATTGGCAGAAGAGTCTTGGACGATGAGGCGATTTTATAACTTATTCATCAGTGGCGTGAATATCAGCCTGTAAGTACCTATTTAAAACGAGCTTTTAGCCTATCAAGCGAACAAAACCAGACTTATGTACCTACTGTTTACGGCCTCCAGCGTCATGTCTGTCGGCTGTCTTTTTGTTGGATAGCATATATTAAAACAATACTTACTTAATACCTAATTAGTTGATTAATTAGCCATATGAATCTATGGAACACTCATAAAAAAGGTGTAAGTAACCGTCAAGTCCCGATGGGACCGATTCGGTTCCAAGCTTTGCTGCTTTGAGGTATTGACTGTTATTGGGACCATTTCGGTCTCGGCTGGGACGTAGCGATTTAGTTGAACATGCATTAGGATTAGGTACATGTAATGAAGCTTGATTATGGTTGAACAAGATTAAAATAGTCAATTTTTTTCAGGTTACCAGTGAAAACTATGTAGGTATGCCAAGCATGTTGGAACTTGGCCCAAGATGATTGTGGTTCTTGGGAGACGTCCGATTGAAGCCTTTTTAGATGATATTCTCATAATTATTGAAGACGAAAAATAAATATTTTATACATATATTGTTGTTTTATTATACTTTCTATTCTCCCTTTTTTAAAACGTACCTACTGCTTCTAAGTGCAGGATATTGGATGTAGAGACATGTCTTCGACTGTAGCGACTGTCCAGGGCGTGCCAAACGTGTCAGGATCTTCAACACGTCACACATGGAGGCTCTCTACTTGCACTCCATGCATAAAACCATTATACAGCTAAAACCATTCAAAAATATTTCGCAAATTACATTAAAAAACTACAATGTTATAATGTAACCTCACTTTTACTATATTTCATATATAACCTCACTTTTACAATATTTCATATAACTTGATTCCTGGATAGCCAAATTTCACCAAATTTTCAGTGAGGCCTTGTTATTATATCCACTTACAAATAAGGCTAGTTTGATTGAGTTAACACCTGGGCCCAGGAAACTATGTAGTCTTTCCCTTCTCCTTTAATGCTTCTAGAGCCAGGGTCAGAGTTGCGTTCTCTATCAGTGAATGACTTTAAGTCACAAATAGTCACAGTCACGTTGGGATGCCTGAAGAAGCCTCCTCGTGTAGCGCAGTTTGTTCCGCCAGTTACTCAACTGAACCGACCGCTCGGCGCATCCTGGACAGTCACACCCAACACTTTATTTGACTGCCAACTCTCCCCTTGCGCTGGTAGGGCTAACGCGGGCATCTTCTGGGCACGCTCGTTCCATCATAGACCTCATCCATTGCTTTCCATCAGGCGTGATCGTGTTCAAGAGAGGCCCCATTCAGCAATAAAAAAAGTAGATGCCTCCAAAGTTTCACTCAATTCCTATACGTATTCTCCCTACGACCTAAATAATAACCTTATATCACAAATTGTTTCAGGTGCCAACCTAGCTGGATTTGTGGGAGGTCTCGGCTCAGCGTTCACGAATTCATTCTGGTCATTCTGCGTGTGCCGCTTCATCGTGGGACTGGCGTATGATAACTGTTTTGTTATCATGTATATTGTTGGTAAGTATCTTCATTACAGCAATGAGCAGTGGTGGCCTAGTGAAATCAGCATCGATTTACGAACAGTGGGTCGTGAGTTTGAACCCAGGCAGGCATTTTACTTTGTGTATTTAATTTTATCACCACTGCTCTCAAAACGTTGAAGGAAAACATCGTGAGCAAACCGGCATGTCCTGGAACCAAAAATTCGAAGACATGTGACATACACCAACCATCACTGGGTCCGCGTGGGGGATTGCGGCCCACTTGTCACAGAAGCCTGTGTCCCAGCAGTGGGAACAATATAGGCTGACTATGCTATGATTATTTTATGATTATGCTATGATTACGCCATGATTATGCTATGATTACGCTATAATTATACTATGATTACGCTATGATTATGCTATGCTGTGGATAACCTGTGAGTTGAGAATCATTCGTATTCGTAAGTTTATAACATCTAATATGTAACTGTTTGTAAGTCATAAATAAATGAATCATTTATTATAATATACTTTCTTTTTGACAAATGCGTGCACTGACTAGACAGGTCCGCTCAATCTGTGTGGTTCTTTCCTCAAAAGACCATTTCAGACACCAATCTACATGGTCTTGACCATGATTTTGTCTGGACTTTAAAAGAGACTGTGACCTCTGAGTTTGTTTCGGCCTTTCTTCTCAGAGTAGTCAGATAGGAAACGCCGACCTCATCTAGCTTAAAAAAAATATGATTGACGTGTAAAAGTGTTTGTACAAACCTACTTACAGAAAATAAATCATTTATCATTTCTAGTTCTCGAATACGTCGGCCTGAAATGGCGTACCTTCGTCGCCAACATGTCGATAGCAGTCTACTTCACGTTCGCTGCCTGCCTCCTTCCGTGGATAGCGTTATGGGTAGCCGATTGGAAGATATACACGTTAATCATCAGCGTGCCATTAGTATTAGCTGTGCTAACTCCCTGTGTTGTACCGGAAAGTGCAAGGTACGTTGATAGCTCGCGCCACGAAAAATGAGACTTGACCCCCCCCTCCCGCGCTCTTTCCGCCGCCCCTATGACGCCCGCACCCTAATTGCGTAACACTATCAATCGGAATCTGAATCATTTTGAAGCAAATTGCTAGTCCATTTTTTCATAAGTTCGAAAAATATGTCTGTTTGACACGTAAATAACGCAATGAATGTTGTTGAACTGTCAAAATGAAACCGATTCCGATTGATAATGTGTTACGCAATTGCCCCGCTTTTTTTTATGGATGGTAAATCATCAAATGACCCCTCCCGCTCTGGCTAGAGCGGAAGGGAGTGTCAGACTCTTACTGACTAAAACCCACCCGTGTTCCTTCCTTAGCCCTTTGTGTTCCGGGGTAGCGGTAACCCTTTCGGACAATCCCGCACCCCCAGCGCAATTGCCCCGCTGGTCCCGTCCCGGTCGCACTCAGACCTCATTTATGTTTTGGGTTGAAGATAATGGATAATATAATCTTCTGGCCACACTCGTTCCATCGTAGACCTCATCCATCCTTTCCATCAGGCGTGATCGAGGTCAAGAATAGGACCATTCACAATAAAAAAAAAATATACAGGATGAAATTTTCAAGTGGGCGTGGATGGCCAAATCTGAAACTATGAGGAATAGCGAAAAGTACTCAAAGGAGTCTCGTACTCGATTTTGATGAAAACTAAAAAGTAACTGCATCATTGGATTATTGAAAAATCAATATTTCTAGCCAGGAATCGAACCTGTTGAGATTGAAAAAAAAAAAACGCACACACTATACACCGTGAAAAATCACCATTTTCCTCTTAAGGGGTCATTGTACTCATCATTATGAACAAGTTTTACTATGGGACCAAAACTGAAATCGCGAAAAAAAATCAGCAATTCCCTACATTTATGTTCGCATAACTCGTCAAAATGTAGGGAATAGCTGATATTATTTCGCGATTTCAGGTTTGGTCCCATAGTAAAAGTTGTTCATAATGACGAGTTCAATGACCCCGTATTAGGAAAACGGTCATTAAAATTTTACGGTGTATTATAACACCATTCGATAGTGTCGCTAATAAGGATCGAATTCTGGGAACTAATGACTAATAAACTGCTTCTTATTTTAAAGTATTTACGCCTACACCAACCCTATTGTTTCAGATGGCTGATTGCTCAAGGGCGTATAGAAGAAGCGATCAAGATTATGCAAAAATGTGAACGAATCAACAAGAAGAAGATTCCCGATGCTGTCATTGATGAATTTAGGGTAAGAGGTCTTTTTATTAAACGAAATAATTCCTTCAAAAAAATTTAAGAAGGGCAATTCCCGTAATTAAATAAGGTTCAAAATGTAGTCGCAATCTCATCTCAGCCTCAGCTACAATCGATGTCAAAAATGTAGGGAAATGAGAAGTATTTACCCGACTACGGCGAAGCAAAAAGGAGGGTTACGATTTTGACCGGTATGTAGTATGTATAATATGTAAGTATGTTCATCTGTTCCCTCATAACTTCTAAATTGCTTGTCATAATAGGACAAATGAGGTATCGTTGGAAGCATCTTGATTATCCGCTAGTTATAGGCTATGTGATGTCACAATAAATTGAATATGGCGACCTCTAGCGGACATGAAAGTCATGACCTAAAAGATTTTTTTTTAATCATGCCGTGTTGTGTATCAAATGAAAGGGCTTAATTAGCAAATTTCAAAAATATAAATATTACTGAAATAAGCCCCAAAATAATTAAATAAAAAATAAGTTTAAAAACTAAAACCCGACTACTGAAAAGGATGAAAAAAAAGGATGAAACAAGTACCTTCCCGTGGTCGCATGCCGCTGTACTAACATACAAAGCTATGGTAGCATGCGACCACGGGATGGTACTTGTTTCATCCTTTTTTTCATCCTTTTCAGTAGTCGGGTTTTAGATTTTTTAAACGATGTACACGTTTTTAAAATTACTAGAATTGCGCCTAATATTACTAAAGAGAAGCTATGCGAAGTTGCGAACCAATGTCAACTGTGATCACATGTCTCAGTGACGCCATCTAGCATAATATAGCAAAATTAGAGTGGCATGACGTATAAGTATCGATTCCTGGCTTATCCAGTCAAAAGCTTACCTATCGAATCCCAGCTGAACTTGAAAATGATTATAATTCTAACCATTCCTCCAAAGGAAACAGCCACAGAAATAGCCCGAGCTGAACAGGAGAACAAGAACTACAGCGTCCTAGATCTCCTCAAGACCCCTCGTCTCCGTCGCCACAGCATCCTGCTGGTGGTCATCTGGATGTCCATCGCCATGGTGTTCGATGGCCACGTCAGGAACGTTGGGTCTTTAGGCCTGGACATGTTCAAGACCTTCACGGTGGCGACCTTCACGGAGTTCCCTGCTGATGTCCTGTTGATTCTGATTTTGGATGTGTGAGTATAAGTTTTCGTTTTTAAACGACTTCAAAAAAAAGGAGGTTCTGTATTCGACCCGTATGTATGTATGTATGTATGTTTGTATGTCCGTGATTTTCTCAAAAAGTAATGACCCGATGTTGATAATTCTTTCATTAATGTCATCTACATACTTTCAGGAAGGTTTTAGTATATAATACTTTAGGTAATTATTCTTATGTACGAAGTTATATGCATAAATGTACTGCCTCTCCGGCATTTCTATGCGAATTTTGATGATTCTTCTAGTCGGTGTCTTCAATTCTTCAGTGCACTAGTGTTAATTGAATTTGTGTGGGGTAGGTACAACTAAAAAGTGAAAAATAAAAACATTTAAAACAAAAAAAACAACCGACTTCAGAAAAAAACACTACAAAATGATAAATAACTAATTTCGGAAGTCGGTGTCAAAAAACGACAATGCGCAACCAACGACACCGACTTCCCAAATTATTATTCTAAGCATCCTCATCATCTGCTTAGCCTTCCCCCAACTAAGTTTGGGGTCGGCTTCCAGTCCAACCAGATGCAGCTGAATATCACTATTTTTCGAGGAGCGACTGCCCATCTGGACTCCACAACTCAGTTACTGGGTAACACGATACCCTTTAGTAAGACTTTTGGGATGCATGAAGAAGCCTCCTCGTGCAGCGCAGATTGTTCCGCCAGTTACTCAACTGAACCGAGCGCTCGGCGCATCCTGGACAGTCACGACCAACACCTTACTTGACTGGCCAATTCTTCCCTTGCGGTGGTAGGGCTAACGCCCGCCTGGTTTGCGACCACTCTCCCACCGGAGTCCGGCGTCAAGCAGCCTGCTATGTTTCGTCGATGCGTGGGAGTTCCAGTGCCTTAGGCATCTTCTGGGCACGCTAGTTCCATCATAGACCTCATCCATCGCTTTCCATCAGGTGTGATCAAGCTCAAGACGCCCATTCAGCAATTATTATTATCTCCTTTATTCAATTAAATACCATATAAATAATATTTTTAAATATTAGAATATAAAAAAATATAAAAAATAGTAGCCCACCGGTATCGGGAACAGGGTCCAAGCTACGGCGGTCAGGGCTCCAGAGAGAGGAACCTCCTGACAATGCGAGCCGTGTCCAGAAGTACTGCTTTCTGAATCAAGCCCGCAGGGTTCCGTACAAATACAGGGTTGTACGGAACCCTCGAGTCCGACTCGCACTTGGCCGATTTTTTAAATTATTTATTGTAATATTTTATTGAATTATTTTTATAATTTTGCTTTTGTTTTGTTCACAGTCTCGGTCGTCGCTGGCTTGCATTTGGTACGATGGTCGTCAGCGGCGTATTCAGTCTCCTAGCTACCACTGCACCCGTTGGTAAGTAATCATGCCTAGGAGCTCTACTTTGTGTAATTTCATCACCACTGCTCTCAAAACGGTGAAGGAAAACATCGTGAGGAAACCGGCATGTCCTAGTGTTTGTAATAAAACACAGATAGAAAGTAAAATATAGATTTCACTTATATTTAAAAAAAAGAGAAAAACAATAGCCATTTACACAGTCATAAACGTTTTACAAAAGTTAAAAAAGTGACAGTAAAAAGTGTTCACGATTTTAATTTTATGCAAAATACTAACAATTCGTAAGATAATATCCATGTATAGTTGAAGTTGATTAACAAAAATAACAAGATTAAAAACTAACTTAACTAAAACTATACAAAAACTAAAATATAGCGTCGAAAAATTCATCCGCATCGCTGTCGACTGGTAATGTACCCAAGAGACGTGTAAAAAGTGTGTGTTGCCACACTATAAAGTAGGCATTGTTAAGGCACATAAAAGTTGCACACATAAAAAATATAAGAAAAAACAAAAATAAAAATATTTAGGTAATTTGATTCTAAATTATTATAAATCAGTGCAATTACTTAAACACGCTAATTTATAATATTTTAGAATATCAAAATGTTCACATTATATCCCTAGAACCGAAAATGCGAAGAGACGTGACATCTACCTAACCACACTGGGCCCGCGTGGTGGGTGGGTTACGGCCCCTCCCTCTCACAGAGAGGAGGCCTGTGTCCCAGCAGTCGGAAAATTATAGGCTACGAAATTTCTTTCTTGCACATGCAAAAAGATTGTTTCGACTGGAAGTTCCTGAGATTAGCGCGTTCAAACAAACAACAAACTGTTCAGCTTTATTATTAGTATAGATAAACTAGGGCCCCGCAAACGTAGTTTTGCAAAAAAAAACAAATAGCCTACGACCTATTCTCAGACCTACCAAATATACACAAAAAATTTCATAAAAATCGGTCAAGCCGTTTCGGAGGAGTTCGATAACAAACACTGTGACCCGAGATTTTTATATACTAGCTGCGCCACGCGGCTTCACCCGCATAAGTGTCGATCCCGTGTAGGGTTACCATTTGGAAATTTGAAAAGTCCTGACATTTCGATAAAAGTCCGGACATTTTAGTCACAAAATCCAAACATTACCTACTCAGTTACAGTGATATGGTAGGCATGGTAGTAGACGCTCACGAGGGGAGGGGGGAGGTTGGGGGTGCGGGGATCAAAAAAAAAAGTGCGCTGAAAAATACAAAAATTAATACTATAGAAGTATGAGAAACAGGGTGTAAAGCTCACTCATACTCTATAGAAAAGGGAGGATCCTCCGACCAGACGTGTGTTGTGTCTGGCGGGCCCAATGAGTCATGTCGAGCTGTTGTATCTATGCCAGTTGCGCGGTAAACTCTGCTTGCGCGATGCAGGATTTTCGTGACGTCAGTACGAAAACGTTCGTGTCGTGCGTGGATTTTCGCGTTGTTCTCATGTGGCGTTGTAGGTACCGCTACAATACCTATACCAGAAATAGCCGTCCAGTTCGATTATTTTACGTAAAACTATTTTTATTTTGAAGAAAATATTTTATGTTAGGACTAGTTGGTTTGTTTGCAAATTTTCTAAACAAGATTTATTGTTTGATCTCGTTAAGTTGATTGATAAAGAAGTGTATTTTGTTTTTAAATGAATGATAAGTTAATAAATATTAAAGACTTATTTGGTATTACTCATATGTATAAGTTTTATTACTCGTATTCCATCAAAAAATCCGGACAAGTTAAAGAGCCGGACAGAGACAAACAGCCGGAGAGAGAGAGTCCGGACAAAAGTCTAGAAGTCCGGATATGTCAGGACAAATCCGGACGGATTGTAACCCTAATCCTGTGGGAATATCGGGATAAAAAGTAGCCTATATGTGTGTGTAAAATTTTATCAGAATTGGTCCAGCCGTTTGAGCGTGAAGAAGTAACAAACATATAAGCACACACTCACAAACTTTCGCCTTTATAATATTAGTGTGATGTGATTAGATTATTTTTTCTATGGAGATAAAAAGTATCCTATGCGCTATTCTGATGTATAAGCTATATTACTGTAAAGTTTCATCAAAATCCGTTCAGTAGTTTTTGCGTGAAAGAGTAACAAACATCCTCACAAACTTTCACAGCCAAACTAATATTATAAATGCGAAAGTAACTCTGTCTGTCTGTCTTTTCTTTTTATATTATAAATGCGAAAGTAACTCTGTCTGTCTGTCTGTCTTTTCTTCACGCCTAAACTACTGAACCGATTTACATGAAATTTGGTATAGAGATAGTTTGAGTCCCGGGGAAGGACATAGGATACTTTTTATCCCGATATTCCCACGGGATCGAGACTTATGCGGGTGAAACCGCGGGGCGCAGCTAGTTTATAATATTAGTAGGATAGTAGGATTAGTAGGAAGTAGGATTAGTAGGATTGTGTGATTAGATATAGAAGAAGATATATTATTATTCTAACCCCTCCTTTTTCTCCCCCAGGAATCGCCTCAGCCTCTTTAGCCATAGTTGGCCGCTTCGCAGTCAACATATCTTACAACATTGGAATGCAATATGCAGCAGAATTACTGCCGACTGTAGTCAGGGCTCAAGGCATTGCGTTGATACACATAAGTGGCTATGTGGCTACTATTCTGACACCTTACATCGTTTATATGGTAAGTGATAGTAGATAGAGATAGTAAATGGATCAGATTAAGCCACGCTTGCCGCGGTTGGTCCGTGGATGGGTGACCATCTTCACATACCAAGACCCCTCCGTGTCTCGGAAAGCACGTTAAGCTGTTGGTCCCATCTGTCATTCGTGGACCTTTGACAGTTATTACAGGTAGTCAGAAGCCCGAAAGTCTGACAACCAGTCTTACCAAGGTGTATCGTATTACCCGGTAACTGGGTTGTGGAGGTCAGATAGGCAGTCGCTCCATGTAAAACACTAGTATTCAGCTGCATCCGGTTAAACTGGAAGCCGACCCCAACATAGTTGGGAAAAGGCCAGGCAGATGATGTATAATGTAGAATTTTGACATCTTTACATAATTAGTGGAGGCCGATGGTACTAATAATAAAGTGTTATGTCTGGTACATTTATGTGATAGTAGTGATAGAAGATAGTAATATGAGGAGGCTTTGTGTAAGGTTAGGGACCTAGAAGAGGAATTAATTCATGCAAATGTACAAATTACTAAGTTACAGAAACTAATAGAATGTACTCAGGCTCGGGAAACTAATAACTTGCATACTGAATTATTCAATACTAATTACAACCCTCATTCCTTAATAACAATAGACCTTACTGAAGATTCTATATTAAAATATAATAATTATAAAGTTAGTCAAAATAAAATTAAAAAATATGCAAAACTAAATAAAATCATAAATAGATGCAATAAATTTAGGAAACAACAAAAACACAATTCCAATAATATTAAACTAAGGAAAGAACGTGTTTTTCTAATAAATAAATTAAAAAACTATGAAATTAAATTAGAAGACAGTAAAAATATTTATCACATTGACACTCAGCGATTACAGTCTGAAATTGAGGTACTTGAAGAGTCACTACATTTACATTATATTAAGTATGTGAGCTCTCAAAAACAAATAAAGGAACACATCCTAGCTGCAAACGAGTTGGTGGAAATGTGTAATGATGAGGCAGGTAGAGGGGACCCAATGACTCAGAGCACACATCAATGTTCTTGTCAAAGGGATTCCAACCTTGAGGCTATCCAACCTGAGGCAACGGAGGACCCGTCCCAGTCTGGAGGAGCTCAGGACTGTAACCCCAATCTAGATACACCGCTTGTTGTTCACAGGTCATCTCAAGTAGCTCAGATAGAGAGTTGTGCTGTAACTTCTAGTAATGCTTGTTATTGTTCTGTTATGTTTTCAGATAGTTTAGGGAGAGGGTTAGGTAAATTATTAAGTAACAACCTGAGTCAATCTGCTGTTAATTATTGTATGCCTAGGAAATCCTACAATGAGATAATGTCATCAGTAAGTTCCACTAAATATAATCCAAATGCCATTATTTCTGTATTTGTAGGTAATAGTGCAAATGTAAAAATAGATGACATCACTGACAGTGTCACTGAAATCTTAAAGATTAATTGTCAGAAAATAATTTTGTGTGCTTTCCCATACTTTGAGCACTTATCAAGTAGGCAAAATCATTACATACATATGTTAAATAACCATATGTATTTATTAGCTAATCACTATAGTGACAAAATTATATTTTTTGACACCAACACTTTTGTTGAGAAGTTAAAATCGACTAGGGATACAGTGTATCTGCCTATTAGTTTTAGACGTCAAATAGCATGGCTATTAGCTTTTATTATTAACTCAGACATAAGTAGTATGTCGAAGTCAGATGTAATTAGCACCTTAAAAATTAGTAATAATACTAATATGAAGGTGGTTAGCCACGATAATTTAAACTAGTCAGTAAGACAACAGAAGGTACCAATAACAATATTATTAATACCACCTCCAACAAGGTATCTTCTAGCACTCAATTAGTTAATTGTAAAAAAGGGGCTAAGCAGAATTCCTTGAAATTGTTTCATCAAAATATTCAAGGTTTTTCTTCCAAATTATTAGAAATTGAATTGTTTTTAGAAAAAACAATGTTTGATATTATTTGTATTACTGAACACTGGTTGAAAGATTATGAAATGATGATTAATTATGAGAACTATAGTGTAGGCAGTTGCTTTAACCGAAAATCCATGCTGCGTGGTGGTTCATTAATCTTAATTAAAAATTGTGTAAAATATAAGACTCGTAAAGACATAGTGGAACTATCGGTGGAACATAGCATCGAACTGTCCTGTGTTGAGCTGGATAAGCATTTTATAGTGTGCGTTTACAGACCTCCAAACTATCAAAACTACTCTATATTTGAGTCAGTAATGGAAGATGTCTTGGGAAAACTTGCAACTGGTAACAAATCAGTAATTATTTGTGGTGACTTTAATATTAATATTTTAGAAAATAATTCAAATAGCAGTAGATTGTTAAGCCTCTTTAAATCATTCAATCTGTCAAATGTGTTTTTGGAACCAACGCGAATAACTACGGCTACGGCTACATGCATTGATAATGTCTTTTGTTGCTGCGAATATTTAGATAAAGCCATTGTAAATTATCTTCCTTCTGATCACAGTGGTCAAACAGTTTCTTTTGAGTCCAACACACCGATGCAAAAAGTGCAGATTCAAACAAGACCAATAACATCGGGTAGTTTGAATAAGTTTAATGCTACTTTAATTAGCAAGTTGAGTGCTCAGGGCCTAAGTGTGACTAATGGTAATATTTTGTATGAAGAATTCTTTTCATTAGTGCAAACAGAGTTCAATAATTCCTTTAAGAAGAAATCAAAAACTATTTGCCCTAAGTTTTTATTCAGTGACTGGGCAACTAAAGGAATCAGGAAAAGTAGGGATAGATTATTTGAACTGTATGGCCTTAAGCCGTATATTAACACGGATACGTTTAATAAGTATGTTACTACATATTCTAAAACTTTTAAAAATGTCTGCAAAGTAGCTAAAGCTTCTTTCATTAGTAACAAGGTTAAATCAGCAGACAACAAAATAAAGACAGTTTGGAAAATTATTAACAATGAAACGAACAGGAACAAAAAACATAATACTGATTACACACTGGACACTTCCCGCGGTCTCATTAGCGATAACATCGATGTCGCTCAGGAATTTGCAACTTTCTTTACCAATATCCCAATTAAAACTACAGAAACTTTGAATTCCTCGCCTGCACTAGCTATTGAATTATTAAGAGCGAATGTCTCAGCCTGTCCTGTGGAATTTAAATTTAAACATATAAACCATACAGTCATTATAAAGGCATTTAAGCAACTTAAGATCAAAATTACCGAGGATCTGTGGGGCATGTCTACTAAAGTTTGTCAATCCATTATTGAGACAATTGCACCCTATTTAGCTTTAATATTTAATTTGTGTGTAGATCAAGGGGTTTTCCCTGATTTAATGAAGTTCAGTAAAGTTATTCCACTTTTCAAATCTGGGGACAGCAAAGACACTAATAATTATAGACCCGTATCGGTTTTGCCGGTTTTAAGTAAAGTTTTTGAAAAAGTAATGTTAAATCAAATGCTCAATCATTTTAATCGTAATAACATCCTACACGATCAACAGTATGGTTTCACCAAAGGACGTTGTACAACCGACGCCGGTGTCACCTTATTAAAACATATCTTTAACGCATGGGAAGAGGCACAAGATGCAATAGGCATTTTTTGCGACTTATCCAAAGCATTTGATTGCGTGAATTACGATACACTGCTCTTGAAACTTGAGCATTACGGACTCGGTAAACTTGCTCTTAGCTTAATGAAATCATATTTAAATGACAGATTTCAGCAAGTTCAAATTAACGGTGTGAATTCGTCGGGTTTGAAAGTCAAAATGGGTGTACCGCAGGGCTCAATATTGGGGCCATTCCTATTTTTAGTATACATAAATGATTTACCTCATTTACTGATAAACCGATCACAAATGGTGTTATTTGCTGATGACACATCTCTGATTTTTAAAGTAAGCAGACGTGCACAGGAGCTTGACGACGTAAATAACGCTATGCTTTTGGTCCATAATTGGTTTACTGTAAATAATTTGGTATTAAATGAAAAAAAAACTAAATGCATTAGATTCGCTTTACCAAATGTTAGAAGTAGTGAATGTCACGTTGTATTGAATAAGGAAATACTTGAATTCGTCGAAAATACGGTTTTCCTGGGGATTACGCTTGACTCAAAGCTGCAGTGGGGTCCGCACTTAACATCTCTTGCAGGGCGGCTAAGTTCAGCTGCTTACGCTGTTTGGAAAATCCGCCAATTAACAGACGTGGATACCGCGAGACTGGTCTATTTTAGTTACTTTCATAGCATCATGTCTTACGGTATTTTGTTGTGGGGACGGGCTGCAGATATTGATTCTATCTTCATCCTGCAGAAGAGGGCTGTCAGAGCCATATACAAGCTCAGCAGACGTGATTCTCTAAGGGAACTGTTTAAAAAAATTAACATCATGACGGTTCCTTGTCAATATATATATGAAAACATTATGTACGTTCGAAAAAATCTACATCTTTTTAGTAAGATAAGTGACAGGCATAATTTTAACACAAAAAATAGGAACAAATTAGATCAACCGCGTTTCAGATTGTCTAAAGTAAAAACTTCTTTTATGGGTTACTGTGTAAAATGTTATAATAAAATACCACTCGATATTCTTCAACTAAACGAGAAGAAATTTAAAACATGCATTAAACGCACACTATGTAGACAAGCATATTATAAGTTGGATGATTATATTGCAGATAAAAATGCTTGGATAAATGCTGGTCCTGCTCCACAGGCACTTGAGCTCATTAGTTAAAATTTCAATATTTGGCAGAGGTGCTTCCCTTTTTCTTTTTTAGTGTTTCTGACATTACGATCTTAAATTTATTTTTATTTTATTCAATCATGTTTTAATTGTTTAATACTGCAATACTAAACACCTTTTCCTGTTTGGTATTAAAAATTTTATTCATCTCTTAAATAAATTGCAATCTATAGTTTTGTATAATTTAGAAGCATTTTTTCAATTTTGTAAATGTAAGAACCATGGATCCGTTTATTATAATTTTTTGATGTTGACTTGAAAGAGCATGGCAGTTGAGAATGTGTCATGCTCACTTAAATGTCTCACTGATGGTGGCACGTGTGTTGGATCATTCGGTTCCCTACAAAATGGTTGAGCTGGATGGTGCTGATCCATGCGTCGTGTTCGTGAACGGGCGCCGTCGGTTGAGACTGGTCATCTCTTAACTGCCAAAGCTTATTTTTAATCTTATTTCTTGTATTGTTTCTTCATTTATGTGTTTTTTTTTTTTTTACATTGTTCTCACATATAGAAGCAACAAGAATAATGTACCAAGGATTTTGTAATATCTTGATTTAAAAAGAGTGTCCATGGAGTTTCTTGCCCGTTCTTCTCCATAGAGATCTACGCTTTGGAATGGGCAACTAGCTTCAACTTTCTGACTAACTGACCGACTACTTAATTTTGACAATTCAAAAGTGCCTGTAATGGTTTAATTGAAATAAATGCTTTGAGTTTGAATAGTAGATGGTGATAGTAAAAATTATAGAAATAGAAACAGCAGATAGTGATATTTGTAAATGGTAGTAATTTGTTATAGTAGTGATAGAAGATAGTGATAGTAAGAATGATAGAAAATAGAGATAGTAGATTGTGATATTTGTCTGTGGTTGTAGTTGGTAATAGCCGATTTTGATCGTTGATTTTAATAGTAAAAAATTTGGTAGTGATAGAAAACAAATAAAACAAATATTTTGATATCCTTTCCAGGCCACCATAGCAAGAGAGATCCCTCTACTAATACTGGGCACTCTGGGCATCTTCGGAGGTTGCCTATGCCTATTCCTACCCGAGTCTATGGGCAAAGAAATGCCACAAACAATTCAAGATGGCGAAGAGTATGGACTGGACCAGAAGTTCTGGGATTTCCCATGTTGCAATAGGTAAGTTGAATAATTTTAAGCCGTACAATATCAGGCTTGTGGCGCATGTGAACAACGCATCACTGTCGTCATGCAAAATCCTGCATCGCGCAAGCAAAGTTTACCGCGCGACTACTATGCGTCCTGACATCAACCGTCCCGCGTCGGGCCACCAGACACAACACCCATCAGCATAGCTATTCACAAACACTCGATGCGCTTCCGTATCGTTTATTATTTTTTATTTTATTATTAGCCTGTGACGTCCCACTGCAGGGCAAAGGCTTCCCTACTCTCTCATGAGAGAGTAGGGGTTTAGACAAATTAACCAACCGCACTTGTTTAGTGCGAGTTGGTGGGTGTACAGTGGACCGCCTGTCTGGGTCCGTGGGCGCCGCCTTTGACATGCTAGATGTTCATCAGCCGCCGCCCTGAGTTGATATCCTGCACTAATATCGACTGTTCCATCCGAGCCTATTTGGGTGTATTTATCCCATAGCCTAAAGGTGGCGTTCTACATTTAGTTCAATACTAAATGCACGAGAGCTTAAAGTCATATCGTATCGAACATTAATCATTGTTATCGTAGGAGTCTTCTAAACGCTGTTCACAAGTCCAAAGCCCGAAAATTTTATCAGTTTAAATCAAATAGACGCCCGCTATTCTTCCAACAGCTATTTGCTGTTGAGGACAAGTCAAATCAGGTTATCGAAATGCCAGGTTTTCGATACGATAGCCTGTCGTATGGTTGTGAATCAGGGCTCTGGTCGGAGGATCCTCGCTTTTCTATAGTAATAGTTAATAATGTTATATTTTATTTGGTTCACAGGAATAAGAACAAAATGACAAAGTAGGAAACGCGATTCTGAAGAAATAAGTTTTTTTTTAATGAGGGTTTTATCATTAATGCTTGTATTTTCGACGTATTCCTCTCACTATTTGTAAATAAACAGTATAAAAATTATGAGTTTTTTTATTTACTTCGCTGTTTTTGGACAATAAATATTATAATTAATAGACTATCAATAGATGATGTTTTCCTTTACCATTTGTGGTTGCTTATTGAAATCGTCAACACGCAGTGATCAAAGGAGCAATTCTCGTAATTTTAAGAACGTTCACAGTCTGATCTCAGTCTCATTCCGTCAGAAATACCTCTAATTTCCCTACCATTTTGTCAACTTTTTGACATTTGTTTGTCGCTGAGATGAGACCCTGACTAGATTTTGAACGTTTTTAATTACGGGAATTGGCCAAGTATTCAACTGCATCCGGTTAGACTGGAAGCCGACCCCAAAATAGTTGGGAAAAGGCTAGGCAGATGATGAGAACACGGAGATTTGTTAACACGTCTTATTAGCCGAAATCAAGACTGTGAACTATGCTTATCAACTATTTTATCTCGCTTAACTAAAACCACACCCCGGACACTCCATACAACGCTCGCAAAATAATTACCTACTACTAAGTACTACATTAAAAAATTACGTTTGTATACGTATGAATGTGTGCGTGAGGTACTTGTGTTTGCGAGCGCTCTTGTTAAAGAACTGCGACGAATACGCCGAAGTGCGGGGTGAGGTGCAGTAACTGATATTAGTGCGGGGAAGGGAGTGGCCTTTCTGTACGTAGTACTTTAAGTATTCTGTGCTAAAACTATACACAAACTAAAATAGTTGCGTCGAAAAATTCATCCGCATCGCTGTCGACTGGTAATGTACCCAAGAGACTGGCGGCATTACCACGTTGTATGGCAATGCTTAGCCTTTGGCCAAAGTAAAAGCCAGCCCTTGGGTCACGGGAAGTGTTTAATTTTGTTATTTATGTTAAACGTTTAATATTATACAGGGTGTTACGGAAAGGGTATATCAATACAAACGGGTTGAAGAGTGTATCTGGTCTAGAATCTCTGTACAAAATTTCAGCTCAAAAGCATTAACTTTGAAAATGCTTAATATTTTTTTATTTCGACATCACGGCGCTGCACTGGCGCGCGGCGGCGTGATATGCGTGTACTAGGCGCACAGACACACTACAGATAATGGATAATGATCCTCGTAGTGCGGTGACACGTTTGTTATGATTACAATTTAATAAACTATCGAAATAAAAAAATATTAAGCATTTTCAAAGTTACTTTTTTTGAGCTGAAATTTTGTACAGAAATTCTAGACCAGATTCACTCTTCAACCCGTTTATAATGATATACCCTTTCCGTAACACCCTATATACATTGTAGGTTTACCTCATCATCATCTGCCTTGCCTTACCATGTTAATGACGGCTGTCAATCTAACCAGATGCAGCTGAATACCAGTATTTTACATGGAGCGACTGCTTTCTGATTTCCACAGCCCAGTGACACGGACAGTGTAGGTAACACGGAGCGGTGAATGCTTACGCGAATCCCGCACCCGACCATAGGCAGAGGTGGAACACCGCGGTAGTTTTAGCCGGTAAGAGCCCGGCATGCCCCTCTGTCACCCCCACGATGGGGGAAGTCCATGAGGACTTCCACAGCGCACCAAACAAAAAAAAAACTAGGTAACACGATACCTTAAAAAGAAATAGGGAATCAGACCAGCACCCTAATTGCGTAACACACTATCAATCGGAATCAGAATCATTTCGAAGCTAATTGTTAATCCAATTGCTTCATAAGTTCGAAAAATTTGTCTGCTCAACACGTAAATAACGCAATGAATGTTGTTGAACTGTCAAAATGAAACCGATTCCCATTGATATTGTGTTACGCAATTGCCCTGCGGAATGAGAAAGTTTATAGTGGATAAGACAGAGAAGAAGAACTAGCAGGGAGTCCAGGGAGGAGGGTGTTCAGAGGATGAGTTCGGAATAACTCGATACCCTATGGAAAGACTGGTAGTCAGACTTTCAGCTGACTTACGGTAACGAGTGACAATTATCTACGATTGACAGCCGGGACAAACGGCTTTACGTACTTTTCGAGGCACGAAAAGTCCTCAATACATAATGGATGATCACCCATCCACGAACCAACCGCAGCAAGCGTAACTTAACCTTGAATCGAGCCGTGTGGCTGTCATTATTTAGCCACGAGCCGCTATTCGTCGGGAACAGCGGTTCAACGTGTGCACGGAGGGGTCTCGATATGTATGGTCACCCATCTACGTACCGACCTCGGCAAGTCTAGCTTAACCTTAGATCGACCCGTGTCGCTATTGTTATTGAGCCACGAGCCCCTCGTAAAACGTTTATCTCAACAAATAAGGATAAAACTGTGAATAACTGTAAACATTGCCATTGTTTATAAAGAAATTAATAAAAAATGTGAACTTGAATATCCGAACTCGATACAACGGTAAACGTAAATATTGTGGTTTTGAGAACTAGGGCGGGGAAAAGTTTGTCGATAATTCTGAAATTAAAGTATCGATAGAATTAATAATATTCTATAATTTTTAATAACTGATTAATTATTAAGTATGACAACTTTTAATATTTTGTATTTTTTTTTTCTTAATTTGTATAAATATATTATTTGGAGAGCAGTGGTGGCCTAGTGGTATCAGCCGCGACTTACAAGTTGCAGGTCGTAGGTTCGAACCCCGACAGGCGCTTTACTTTGTGTAAATTATTTCATCACCACTGCTCTCAAAACGGTGAAGGAAAACATCGTGAGGAAACCGGCATGTCCTAGAACCAAAAATTCAAAGACATGTGACATCCACCAACCCGCACTGGGCCCGCGTAGTGGATTATGGCCCACTCCCTCTCACAGAGAGGAGGCCTGTGTCCCAGCAGTGGGGACGTTATAGGCTGATTATGTTATGTTAAGTATATTATTTTGCACGTCACGTAATGACAAACATGTTTGCACTCAACTTGCTTTATCATCTTGCATGCACTTTCTACGTAAGTACACACACATGTTTAAGCAAATATTTTTTTTATCTTATCTTATCTAGAATAGAATCAAAATCAAAAGTCATTTATTCAAATTAAGCTGAGAGAGAGCACTTTTCGAACGTCAAAATTACATAAGACAGTCCCCCAAAAGGCCCGCCCTTCACCACTTTCTAGTGCTTTCGCTGGGAAGAAGAAGTGGCGCCACAAACTCCCCAGCAGCATAGAATACTTATGCTCTTTATTCATCAACATCATCTTCCTGCACTTATCCTATGTTACTTGGGGTCGGCGCAACACGTTTTCTTCTTCATTCTCCCCTGTCAACCATCACGCTATCATTCACTCCCTTCTCTTTCATATCATTCCTCACACAAACCATTCATCTTTTCTTCGGCCTTCCTCTCCCTCTCCATCCATTAACATAGTTTATGATTATGATGAGAATGCTATTTCTAATCAAACCAAACACTAACTGAATGAATTGAATAGTTGAACATTGATAATTATTAGTGAATGATAAGCTAGACTTATATTTTGTAATGGAATAGTAAATATGTATTTTAATTGTAATCTCGATACATGCAGGCATGCCTTGTAATTGGCAAAATATGGCTGGTTCTGTATTTATACTATGTACCACCATGACTTGTACCCGTATTTGCAAAATAAAATATCTTTATCTAAATACTCACCAAACTTTATCGATATCCGTTATCGATTAAAAACAGCACAAATCACCGCACTAAGCCGACAGAAATTTACAAACAAAACCACTCGAATTTTACTGAAAACACATAAGTGGAATTCTTTTCATTGACCAGCCAGTTCCAGACAAGCTATGTCCCGACTATGTTGACCAAAATAATAACACTGATCGTGCTGACCAGAGCAGTTCGAGGCGCCAACTTGGAAAGCCAACTAAACTATCAGAAACCGAAGTTGGAACGGACTAACATCGTCAACAAAGGCGTCTGGGTTCGAAGTAAGCACCAGGAGGACGTTTTCGACAACACAAGGACTGGGAGCTTCATTTTTAGGGAGAATTCTTTGGACGTGGACAATTTGCTGCAGAATAATTTCAACGCGTTCGGTGCGAACTATATGGAAGATGCTCCGACTGTCTCCAGTTACATTAAAAGAGCCAAGAGGGCGTTACGGCGTAAGTAATTTTTAATTTATTTATCACTACCTTCCATCCATTTCATCATTCCATTCCATCATTATCACTACCACCAACCCGCACTGGGCCCGCGTGGTGGATTACGGCCCACTCCCTCTCACAGAGAGGAGGCCTGTGTCCCAGCAGTGGGAACATTATAGGCTGATGATGATGATGATCACTACCTGTAGGTACCCCGCGGTTTCACACGCGACAAAAGTATTATTGTCCTTTTTTATTGATTCCCTTTACAAATCCCCCCCCTACCCTTTTTACACCCTTAAGGGATAATTTCGGGGATAAAAACTATTCCTTTTCCATAACTCAAGCTATCTCCATACCAAATTTCATCTAAATCGGTTCAGCGGTTATTGATTTCTCATACAAACTTCCACCCCCCTTTTCACCCCCTTAAAGGATTATTTCTGGGATAAAAACTAAAATGCAATCTATCTCTCTGCAAAATTTCATTTAAATCCGTTCAGTGGTTTAGGCGTGAAAAGGTAACAGACACACAGACATACAGAGTTACTTTCGAATTTATAATATTAAGTATGGATTAGCTTCTGCCTACACCCCAACCATACCAAGACCTACCCGTACCTCGGAAAGCACGCTAGGCCATTGGTCCCGGCTGCCATTCGTGGATCTTTGACAGTCGTTACGGGTCGTCAGAAGCCCGAAAGTCTGACAACCAGGTTTACCAAGGTTTAAGTTTGCCCTATATCATTACTTCCCAGATTTCGATCCTTATTAGCGACACTATCGAATGGTGTAATAATACAGTGTGTGTGTTTTTTTTTTTCAAAATCAACGGGTTCGATTCCTGGCTAGAAATATTGATTTTACAAAAATCCAATGATGCAGTTTTAGTTTTCATCAAAATTAAGCCTGTGATTCCTTTGAGTACTTTTCGCTATTCCTCATAGTTTCGGATTTGGCCATCCACGCCAATTTGAAAAATTCACCCTGTATATCCTTCTTATTTTTATGAAATGTCTTTTGAATTGGTTCAATATTAAAGGAGAAAATAGGCGAGAGCCAAACCTCGAATAATGAATTTTTACTTTGGCTTTTTCAAAAAGCCTCTCCGACCGCATTTCCTCTTAACGGCCACACAAAATTCTATGTATGAGCACACGCTTGGGTACTTGGTAAAACCATAACCTGCATTAGAACATAGGAAACGTTTTATCCCGGTAACTCGTTCCTGTGGGATAATTTCTGAACACCACCGAAAGCTAGTACTAAATAAATGTAATTGTTACAGGCATACGAGAACAGCGACTTAGAAAGAGCTTAAAGAATTGCATCGGTAAAGGATGCAAAACATTTATCATTCCAGAGCCAGAAGTAGGAAAGAACACCGTTAAACTAGGTGAAAAAGGTAGACCCACCTCAGTGTTCAACGACTATCCTTACGAAGTCGCCATCTTGCTAAACAATAACAAAAGAGATATAAACACACCTCAAAATGATACAATAACCCTCGACAATGACATTAATGAGAACAGTAATAATTTAAGCAAATCCAACGATAACACTCAAAAGCCTGAACTGGCTGTGGAAACATATTTTAAAGAAAACAACGATACTATTGCTACAAATATAACCTCACCAAAAAGAAGTACGAAATATGATTTGGAAAGTGAAATAATCAAAAAATTTGAATTCGATGAAGATATAAATAAGACTCAGGAAAATAATGAGCACAGTGAAAGTAAAGTAACAGATAGAAATATATTTGATAAAGACACCACCATTTGGCATCAAAACGCTCCGATTCCTGATATCAATGTCTACAAAGTGGTGCCTAAAGAACCTCAAAGGAATAAAGGAGTTACTGAACGAGGACTAATTAAAGTAATCTCAATGCTGACAAAAACTTTCAAGAGGATAATAAAACAACACAACGAAATTAAAGATATTCATGAACGAATAACCGACGTAAACACTCAATTTGTCAAAAACGCAGATGCGTTCACGACCAAATTCCAAGATTTCGATGCTAAATATTTATATCTGTTGAAATTCTATGAGAAATTGAAAATGTTTGACGCAAAACTCGCCAACAAACAGGAATATTTCAAAAACAAAGAAAGGGAAATGGCGAATAATTTCAAAGAATTCGAAAAGCAGCAGAATAAATTCTTACAACAGCAGCAGCAGTTTTATAATATACAGAAGTTGATGCTTGCACAGAATGAGAAGATAAACGCCAAGCAAAATGTAATAGCAAAGACTCAGAGCGAAATATCTCACAGACAGAACAACTTTGCCAGAATACTGAAAAAGGCTAAGCAACTTTTCTTAGAAAGCAGAAACCCGGCAACCAAACTAAGTTCGAATGTAATAAAACCATTCCACAATTCCAAACCAGTGACGCCCAAACCACAGATAAGTACCACGACCCCATCTACTGAATCAGTCAAAATAAACCTCTTTTCAGTACCAATCCCCAACAAAATTGAAAATCAAGACGATATGATAATAAAAGAGAAAGACGATCAAACTATAGACGATTTAGTTTACAAATACTATTTCAATAACACATTCATTGATAATGTTATGAAGAACAATGTTCTGTCTAGTCTAATGGGCGTATCTCACAGTTCTGGCGTACCTCGGAATGTAAAAAATAAAAGGAGTGAATTGGAAACTACTATTTTATTCCCGATTTATGAGAACAATGATTCAGAAGCGATTGAGACTAAGAATAGAGAGAGAAGATGGATCAACCATCATTCCAGACGTAGGGGTAAGAGGCGGGAACGTGGCAAAGGAGGAATAGCAACTATAATGGACGCTACAGATGCTAAACCTAATAGAAATAAAGTAGTAAATTATGTGCCCGTAAACGATGTAATTCCTAAATTAAAGGATGAAGGAGATATAAAAACCCAGAACAATCCTTTTTTAAATATGGCGACGAATTTTTGCAATGAAATTCGTCAAAATGAAAACTCGCAAATGTTAAGATGGTGTGTCGAAAAGGCTTTGAGGAGGCTGCAGTTTCTTGGTGAGTGTTTTTTTTTATATTTATTTTGTTCTTCAAGTACACAAACGTACAAAGGATTTGCATTTCTACGATTATCGTATCTAAATATCTTGTTATTAGAAATGTGGATATCATTTTTAATCATGTGTATTCAATCTCAAACATGGCTTGAGAATAGTTTTTGATTTCATTTTGTAACATAATATATTTCACTTATTCGAATATTTAACAAAATATTTTTTAATAAACAATCATTTTTGTGTTTGTGTAAACAATTCAAAACGAGTTATAACAGTGCCTCGGAAAGTACGTTAAGCCGCTAGTCCCGGCTGTCATTCGTGGATCTTTGACAGTCGTTACGGGTCGTCAGAAGCCCGAAAATCTGACAACCAGTCTTACCAAAGAATATCGTATTACCCAGTACCTGGGTTGTGGAGGTCAGATAGGCAGTCGCTCCATGTAAAATACTAGTATTCAGCTGCATCCGGTTAGACTGGAAGCCGGCCCCAATATAGTTGGGAAAAGGCTATGATAATGTCATGCGAGGACTCCCGCAAACGGGGTAATGACTAATGAAAGTCACAATTCGATAAGGCGGTCGGTACACCGTCTTGAAATTTATCGGTCGGTAGAAGCGTCCGGAGATTCGCACCCAATCAAAATGCAAGGAAAATGAGCCTTCGAAGCAACGGCTAAACGGACGGTGCATGTTCTCCGTATACCGGAATCTTTCTCTATCGAGTAATGAAAACGGTTCCCTGCATGCAGGCCCTATGGCATGCGCTACAGAAATCTCCAGCACCCCGCGTACAAGCACTATAAACCAATGAAAATCAGCCTTAAGGGGCATCTAAGCGGATATAGGATAGTCCTGGCTACTGACATATGATTAGAAAGCTTGTAATAGTTCTACGTGTTCTAAGCTTGTAATGTTCGTGAACGGGCGTCGTCAGTCTGGACTGGTCATCTCTTTGCTGCCATGGCTTGTTTTATTTTATTTAATATTTGAATTGTTGCTTTTTCTTATCTTTTCATTATGGACGCTTTTAACGTTCTGCATCGTTCTCACATGTATAATTTTTAACATGAATGATGTAACCAAGACTTTGTAACCATATTATTTTGATTTAAAAGAGTGCCCATGTTTCTTGCCCGTTCTTCTCCATAGGTACCTACGCTTTGGAATGGGAAACTAGCTTCATCTTTCTGACTGACCGACCCTTTGACAATTCAAAAGTGCCTGTAATTGGTTTAATTGAAATAAATGGTTTGAGTTTGGTGATATCATTTTGATGATGACACAATTTTCTCTTCGATGCTCCAAACCACTTCTCTTGTATGTTTGTAACATAACTAAAACCTCATCCAACATTTCAGATATGAACAATGCACCAACGCTAGAAACTGAAGCTCCAAAGACTACGTCTTCGCCAAAACCGCGTAAAGCACATAAACACAAGGAGCATACTATATTAAAACCAAAAGCAAATACTATATTACAACCGTTGATCACCAAATTATTTACTAAAGCGGCTATCGATCTGGATACTGTTAAAACGGAGTCAACTACTGCTAGCACTGGAACTACGCCCGTCACTGAGACCACAGTTACTGGTGAGAAAACTTTTCTTTTTTTATTTTATTTCTTCCAAAAAACTTCTAGCTAGGATCATCATCATTTCAGCCGAAAGACGTCCATTGCTGGACATATGCCTCCCCCAAGCACTTCCACTTCGACCGGTTCTGTGCTTCTCGCATCCAATGGGTTCCTGCGGCCTTGACAATGTCGTCGATCCACCTTGTGGGAGGCCTTCCAACGCTAAATCTTCCGGTACGCGATCGCCACTCCAGAACCTTTCGGCCCCATCGGCCATCTGTTCTGCGAGCAATGTGCCCTGCCCACTGCCAGTTAAGCTTGGAAATTCTTCGGGCTATGTCGGTTACTTTGGTTCTACTGCGGATCTCCTCATTTCTGATTCCATCACGCAGGGAAACTCCAAGCATAGCCCTCTCCTTTGGATGACTTTTAGCCTTCTAATAAGGTCCATTGTGAGCGTGATTTGTACCTCTAGATCGGAAACAGATAGTTAAATATTAGTGGAGGAAGACCAATTACAAAATACATATAATACCTGTATATACCCCGTGTCTCGGTTAATATTATAGGTTATATATGCTATACAAGTTCATATTAAATTAGCTCGGGAAACTCAGCAAACATGATGGGTGTCGATATCTAATCATGACATAACAAAAAAAATTGTTGATTTTTTCATGATTCATTGACCGCAATAAAATTAGGGTAGTCAATTGAAATATCAGTTTAAAAAAATCTATTTATTTGTGTGTAAACTTCACAGACGTAATGGGTATCAATATGTCAACACGATAAAACAAAAGAAAACCGATTTTCTCAACTGATAACTTCAAGTAACAACACTACCGCCGTTGAGCCCCCAAAAAACAACAAATTTTTTAATGAGGGGTTAAGTCCGGCACCACACAGACAAGGGGAGGCCTATTTCCAGCAGTGCAAGTCTTTCGGCTGAAATGATGATGATGATGAACTCATAGAAAATCATTGTTCTCAGCTTCTCCAAGTACGGAAGCGCCATCATCAACTACTCTCGCAACCACGAAGTTGGCTCCACTGATATCAGCTAAAAACGCATCTAACTTATTGGACGCTAATGGATTTTTCCCAGGTATGTTTTTTTTATTGCTTACATGGGCCCGTTCTTGACTTCGATCACGCCTGATTGAAAAGCGATGGATGAGGTCTATGATGAAACGAGCGTGCCCAAAAGATGCCTAAGGCACTGGAACTCCCACGCATCGACGAAACAGCAGGCTGCTTGACACCGGACTCCGGTGGGAGGGTGGTCGCAAACCAGGCGGGCGTTAGCCCTACCACCGCAAGGGAAGAATTGGCCAGTCAAATAAAGTGTTGGGTGTGACTGTCCAGGATGCGCCGAGCGGTCGGTTCAGTTGAGTAACTGGCGGAACAAACTGCGCTACACGAGGAGGCTTCTTCATGCATTCCAAATGCAGTGGCGTGCATTACATATAGGCATATAAGCAGTGCCTACCTCGATATATCAACATAAGCCTGTCAATTACATTTTAGTGTGTGTGCCCCACAAATTATTAAGAAACTCACTAAATTATCGTACCTAACAAAAAACAAAATCTTCATACAAACACGCGCGGCAGTAGGCAGTCGCCAGACGGCCTACTCGGCCCCCGTACTATTCGCACTTTGTCATTGGTCTTTACCCGTTCAAGTTAATACGACAAAATTAAAAATACGTACGTTTCACGCGTAATACCATGCCGTTAGACCTTCGCAATTTATCACCCTTAAGTAGGCATGCCTTCTCAAATAACCACACTTTTTACCTAACTTTTTTTTCTGATTAGTGACTGCGTTTGCCTAGACTAGACCCGGCCTAGTGCCTACCTATTCTGAAGACCAATGCACGCCACTGCCCAAATGTTACGTAAAGGTTTCCTTATTTTCAATGGTGTAAGTGTCCTCGTTCGTCTAGCGGTCGCAAGCGCTACTGGATCCGAATTCCTGGGCAAAGTGTTATTGAATTCTTCCTTCTGGAATTTCTCAATGGCAGCCCGGGGTCTGAATTTGCGCCCGGTTGATGGCAATAAGCTCGTCCTCTATTTCATGTGGCAGGCTTGAAGAAAAAAAAATCGATGTATCGATATATCGATATTTTTTGTTCGATATACTTATCGATATTTTTAGGCGATATTTATTATTATCGATATAAAATATCAAGTATCGAAAATGTATCAAAAACGATATATTTTACGTTTTATTAGTGTTCCTAAATCATTGTACGGTATTTTTTTGTTTATGGTATTTATGTATTTATTTTATACGAAACTAACCCAATTGAACCTCGCAAAGTATTTTTTTTTTTAGAAATTCCACCGATATATTGATAATTTTTTTTCGATATAATATATCGAAAAAAAAATTATCGATATATCGGTGAACTTATTATTATGATTTAGATAGTATCTAAATCGATATTGATATTTTTTTTAAATATCGATAGGATATATCGTCGGTCGGAAACAGTAATGAAACATTTCAAGATGGCCTGTTCTGAGTAATTAAGGTTTAAAGTTTTTTAATATTCAAATGCTATTTTATTTTTTCTAGAGATCATTTTGTAATTTTTTTTATTGAATAATATGCAGATTATAGCCAAGTTTATTGTGTATTACTTTGGATAAAATATTCAATTCCCTACCATTCTACATACTCATCTCAAAACACGTGATTTTGGAAATGTTCCGGTAATGAATCCGACCGACGATAATATCGATATGTGGGTTTTATTTTGACAGTTCAACAAAACTCATTGCGTTATTGACACACAACATATGAAGCAATGGATTAGCAATATCCTTCAAAATGATTCGAATCAAGATTGATAGTGTGTTACATAATTAGTGTACTGGTGTTATTTCTGTATTGTTTAACAGATATAATTTTTCTTTATTCAGATAATGAAAAGCTCGAATCAAATTTAAAACAATATGGTAAGTGTTATTTACTCAAAATTTTATAAAATTAAGTTAGTATTTCGAGACATCGCCAAGCGGTTGGTCGAGACTTCACGTGACCAGAGGGCTGACCTGAACGTACCGCAAAACGGGGCTACTTTGACTTCCAGGGTTATTTTGACAGGCGTTGGAACTACTATAACAGAGCACCAAAATCGGTTTTCACGTGTGCTCAGCACGTGTGCGTGACCTCGAGTAATATTGCGCGAGGCGCGGGGCGTGGGGAACGCGTCATAGCGTTGTGATCGGCCTTGTCAAAGTAACCCTGGAAGTCAAAGTAGCCCCGTTTTACTGTAAATTCTCGTAATATAAAACGTTCAAAATCTAGTCGCAGTCTCATCTCAGCGACAAACAAATGTCAAAAGCTTGTCAAAATGTAGGAAAATTAGAGGCATTTTTGACAGATTGAAACTGAGATCAGACTGTGAACGTTCTTAAAATTACGAGAATTGCCCCTCAGTTTACTGCCCAAATAATCAGCATTGCCATACAACGTGGCAATGCTGCCAGCGTGTTGGGCACTTGTCCTATTGACAGCGGTGCGGACGAATCTTTTGTCACCCTTTGATTATTTCCCCTCCTTTTTATATACATACATATTATTATTATTATTTAAGAGTGTTAGCTTTTTAAGGGCTGATTTTGTATGGAAAACTGTCAAAAATTCATAATTGTTCCTCCGATAAAATTATCTGCCGTTGGAAATTCAGCCCTTAATTATGTAAATATGTATAAGTAAATAAACAATTAAGATAAAAAAAAATTGGCTGAAACAAGGGATGTTAAAAACAATACTTTCTATGACAGATATGAAGCCAGATACTGAAGGGAACGTGTACTACGAAGGGAGTATTCATGCCAGCGATTTACGTAAGACTTTAATATTTTTTTATGTAATTAATTTTTTGATCGACTGTCAATAATTTTTTCATTCAACAACCAGTCTTACCAAGGTGTATCGTGTTACCCAGTAACTGGGTTGTGGAGGTCAGATAGGCAGTTGCTTCATGTAAAATACTGGTAGTCAGCTGCATCCGGTTAGACTGGAAGCCGACCCCAACAGAGTTGGGAAATGGCTAGACAGATGATCTTGTTACTAATTTTTGTGTATAATCTATTTATATACCCGATTTCTGTGTCTTACGCATCGTTGTATCTAACACTTGTAACCTAAACACCAAATTGTTGCACGTATAAACCAACAAACGAAGGATTCGTTGTGTAATACCTAGTAACCAATAACATAACGATTCGCTTGATAAAGAAACCAATAACCTAATAATTCGTTATTTTAAAAATTCAGGGCGTTATTTTTTTAATAGGTCGTTATTAAAAAATGGATTCGTTATCTATTCAAAAAAAAAACAACTCGTTATTTTTTTTTTTTTTTTTGTAAATAAATAAATAATCAATTTTTCAGATATAGGAACCAATAAAAGGAACAATTCATCACATTTATAGGAACCAATAAAAAGAACAATTCGTCACAAAAAGAAACATATACATAAATTAATAAGAATTCGTCACACAAAGGAAACAAAAAAAAAATTCGTTTAAATATAGAAACCGGAGAGATGATGACGATAAATCCAAATACAAATTTAAAAGCAATTTATTCAAACTAGGCTGAGAATCAGCACTACATAAGACTTTCCTTCAAAACACCCGCCCTTCACCACTTCCCAGTGCTTTCGATGGGAAGAAGAAGTGGCGCAACAAACTCCCCAGCACCACAGCTGTCTGTTCAGTTATATTCAGGGCCACACCAACGGGAAACGCCAATAATTATCGCGATAAACTGTGGCTGCACTGCACCTACGATTAACGCCCGTCATCGCGATAATTATCGGTGTTTCCCGATTGGTGAGGCTCCGGCATTAGAAGAATTTGATTCTATACAATATGTAATTAACTTTATGAATCATAAAATATTAATAGTAGATTGTACAACTAAGGCATAAAATAAGCTATTTTACCCCGAGACGTTTATATCCACGCGAGCCGCAGGCGAGGGTGGATACTTAAGTCGAGGGGTAAAATGGCTCGTTTATGCCTGAGTCATACACTCTGCTTTTCACTTCGATTGCGAGAAAATGAAACAGGCATAAAGTATACAGTACATAATTAATCAAAAATGTTGCAAAGCATAGCTAATTCCCGCCACCACAGATAATACCGCCACGAAACTTTAAAAGTTTTTTTTTTTTAATTTCAACATTTGTCATTCGACTTGGGTACTTCATACTGCCAATTCATAAAAACGTTTCTTTGCGTTTTTAAATAATAATTGACAACTATTTTACCTGATGTTATTAAATTAACGATAGAAAACACGGAAGTGGTATAAATTAAAGAAAATGAAATAAATCACGACTTTAATCTGCGAAGTTTTATTGCGCGTGTGGCTGTTGGGCCTGATTACCTTAGTCTCAGAAAAAAAAATACTTTATGCACTAGAACATAAAAAGCGATTTTGTGTCGCCTGAGCACAACATAAAGACGAACTTTTAGAGCATGAGAAGTGAAAATTAAATTATTTGCCGTATGTCAGCTAGCACACGCCAATATACCAACAAAAACATTGAAAACTACACTCATACAAACGTAAACATAACTTATTCTCAACTATAAAAAGTCAAAAAAGGCGACTAGAATCAATTCTATTTTAAGATAATTTTTGACGTTCAAAAGTGCCTTTTATGTGCCTATTTGAAATAAATGCTTTGACTTTGACTTTTGACTTTGCATGACAACTGGATAGACTGGTAGGTATTACGTTTAGTCGGTTAACTAAATCACGTGGTTTTTTTTGTTTACTTTTATTTAACTACCTAAACCTATAATAATAATAAAGCTGAAGAAATTGTGTCTTTGTTTGAAGACGCTTATCTCTGAAACTATCGGTTGGATTTGAAATTTTTTTTCTTTGGATTTTATAGCCCAATTCTTGAGAAAGGCTGTAGGCTATTTAACATCACGCTATGACCCTTAGGAGTCAAGGAAAGAGAATAAAAGTCAGAAAGAACGCTAAGCGAAAACGCAGTAATGGCACAGAGTACTTAAAGTACTACGTACAGAAAGGACACTCCCTTCCCCGCACTAACATCAGTTACCGCACCTCACTCCGCACTTCGAGGTTACCGTCGCAGTTCTTTAACAAGAGCGCTCGCAAACACAAGTACCTCACGCACACATTTATACGTATACAAACGTCATTTTTTAATGTAGTAGTAGTAGGTAATTATTTTGCGAGCGTTGTATGGAGTGTCCGGGGTGTGGTAATGGCGTGGGTTGGTGATGTCATGCGACGTGGTGGGTCGGGGAACAAGGAAGAAAGAAAATACATTTATTTAGCAGAGACTAAAAGACACACAATACACCAGATACATTAGATAAAAAAACAAAAAATAAAGATCAAATAAAAAGCGTAAAGTCCGATGTAAGTAATTAGCAGGAAAGTGTGCCTCACGGCTGCGCCAAAAAGGCCCAGTATAAGATATTTCACGCTAACGAAGTCAGGGGCAAAAACTAATACCTAAAAAAAAGCCTCAAGGCATAAAGGGCGCGCTCGCTTACAAAACAGAATACGATAGGATCCGGGTACGGACCCACCCTGTTAAAAACAGCAATTACAACGATTCGTAATGAATATAGGAACCGGGTAAAAGATCCACCCTGTTAAAAAAAAAGATTAATTGTTTTCCACAGTTGACAGCGATGATAGCCAAGGTATAGACGATATAATGCCAGGGCTTGAGAGTAACTCCCGCGTTGACATGGATCCCCTTGCGATTGACCTTCAGGCCCAAAGAAGGGCGATTGTGAGGAAGTAAGTATGCTTTTACGTTTTTTTTTTTTAAAAACAGGTTGGACTTGGTTTTATATAGGTATGAGGAACAGGGTGTAAAGTTCACTCATCCTCCATAGAAAAGGGAGAATTCTTCGATCAGACGGGTGTTGTGTCTCGTGAGCAAATGCCCGATGACATTGATGTCGGGACGTTGTATATAATATGCTAGTTGCGCGGTAAACTTTGCTTGCGCGATGCAGGATTTTGCGTGACGGCAGTGTGATGCGTAGAGTGCTTTTCAACAAAATACTTCCTTTGCCGTTATGTTGGCAGCAATTTATACCACTTCTTATTCTTCACCACTCCTTAATGTTTTGGGCATGATTCTAACACGGATCCCTTATAAATCGTAAAAAAAATCCGCAGAATCGTCTTCCCATATCTAATAACTTGACAGACATGGGAACAATATACATATGCTCCTAGCGGAGGACAGGGGAGCCAACATTATAACATAGGAACAACTTGTTGAAATGCACTTTAGTTCGCTTGTGGCGTTGTAGATGCCGCCACAGCTTAAAAAGTTTTAAGGCATTGTTCAGACCCAACGCATTGTCTGCCGCTGACTGTGAGCACGTTTATCGCTATTCCATAGGTATATAATTTAACTTCTCATTCACACCGAACCGACTATACGCTATTACGTAGTGCGTTGTCACTACACTATACTCACAGTCGGCGGCGGACAATACTTTTGGTGTGGACGATGCCTAGATTATTTTTACTCTAATGCCCAGAAGGAACGTAACGTTTTTTGTGTTTGATGTTTTACTAATTTTTTGTAAGAGGTCCATTGTGCGCTGTTATAATTTGTTACGTGACGATATTATTGTGGTTGTCCTCGACCACGTGACGGCATCGCGATAACACAGGAAAGTTAAATCTATTGAAATATGTCGTCACTTTAGAAATTATAAGACACCACCAGCAGGATAATTCCGTAATACACTATCAGAAGGAATGGCTTTCATCTTGACAGTTCAACTACATTCATTGCGTTATTTACGTTGTTGAGCGGACAAATTTTTCGAATATATGAAGCAATGGATTAGCAATATTCTTCAAAATTATTCAGATTTTGGCAATTCGGGTGCTGGGCTATGTTATTGGGTTTTTCTATTGAGGATTTTACAGCATTATCTCATTGTCTAGATCCTCTCTGATGAAAAGGTTTAAGTAGCTAAATGTCCAACAGCGCGAAACGTCTAATTAGCAAAACGTCCAACTATCAGAGGTGCGATTCTCGTAATTTTATGAAAAGTCTCAATCTCTCAAAAATATCTCTAATTTTGACAAGTTTTTGACATTTGTTTGACGCCGAGATGAGACTGCGACTAGATTTTGAACGTTTTAAATTACGAGAATTGCCCTTCAGATGGTCTGTATAGCAGACCATCTATTTAGCAAAAAAGACGGGTTGCACTCCGGGAGTGCCGGCAGAAGTGAAAACATGAATATTAACGTTGAAATAAATCAATTATGAATTGAATTAATATAACTAATTTTTTTCCACTATTTCTGCGTCACTTTTTTTATAAATCGATGCACTTTGTTCAATTTCCATATTTGAAACACTTTATATTCACGAATATTACGAATACACAGCAGTGTAGCTACACAGACGGTCGAGCCATCACCTGTCCATCCATCCATCCACATCCACGTCCACCATCACCGTCACCGTTACCGTCACCGTCACCGTCACCGTCACCGTCACCGTCACCGTCACCGTCACCGTCACCGTCACCGTCACCGTCACCGTCACCGTCACCGTCACCGTCACCGTCACCGTCACCGTCATCACCGTCACACCGTCACCGTCACCGTCACCGTCACCGTCACCGTCACCGTCACCGTCACCGTCACCGTCACCGTCATCAACGTCACACCGTCACCGTCACCGTCGCCGTCACCGTCACCGACACCGTCACCGACACCGTCACCGTCACCGACACAGTCACCGTCTCCGTCACCGTCATCACCGTCACACCGTCACCGTCACCGTCACCGTCACCGTCACCGTCACCGTCGCCGACACCGTCACCGACACCGTCACCGTCGCCGTCACCGTCACCGTCACCGACACCGTCACCGTCACCGTCACCGTCACCGACACCGTCACCGACACCGTCACCGTCACCGTCACCGTCACCGTCACCGACACCGTCACCGTCACCGACACCGTCACCGTCACCGACACCGTCACCGACACCGTCACCGTCACCGTCACCGTCACCGTCACCGTCACCGTCACCGTCACCGTCACCGTCACCGTCACCGTCACCGTCACCGTCACCGTCCGTCCGTCCGTCCATCCATCTATCCATCCACCCATCCATTATCGTGTCTCACTTGGTTCACTTCGGTTGGCGCCGCCGTAGAAAGAGGGGTGGGGGGGGGGGAAATCTCTCCTGACGGTCACGTGTCCTGACGCGAGTTTAACATTTTTTCACCAGTACAAAAAGTGTTCAACGCCGCTAAAGAAGTTTTCACTTCAAAAGTCATTATTACTCATGAATAATGATAGAAAGTAAAAGTCATTTGTAAAATTACATTTCGCACCTTCGGTACAACAAAGTCACAAATAGCCAAAACTGCAAAATTGACGTAAGTATGCCAAATTGTCTCTGAACCATGCCCATAGAGTAAAGTAAACATCCGCGAAAGTATCTCATAATTCTACTAGATGGCGCAGGTGCCTTTATGGTTATAAATGCGAAAAAATGAGGAAATAAATGCGAGAAAAAATTTAAAAGTCCTCTCCTGTAAAATTGAGAAATGAGCTGTTGTGACTTTGTTGCACCGAAGGTACGATTTGTTAAAAAAATATCTGGGTTAAAAAACTAGTAGCCTCTTAAATATTATTAGGATATTAGGCGCACGAATTCCCCGGCATTTATTCACCTAATATCTTTTTGATATGGCCAACCCGCCCTTAGGAAGCCAAAGCTTTTGATGACTGTCGGGTGCATTCACTTATAGGGCCTCTCAAAATCCTTTTTTTTTATTTCTAATTGTGGGTGGATAGCCGATGGGGTCGACCGGAAGACGTAGCGTTGGAAGGCCTTGTGAAACTCGTAGGATGTGAGAAGCACAGAATCGGTCGAAATGAAGGTGCTTGGGGGAGGCTTATGTCCAGCAGTGGACGTCTTTCGGCTGAAATGATGATGATGAAACGTGGGTGTACTACGCAGTGCCTAGTCCTTGCTTCTGCCCCGTTGGTTTCGTGGTCGCAAGCGCGACTGCTGACCGTGGGTCCTGGGTTCGATTCCAAGGTCAGACAAAGTGTTAATGGGTTTTTCCATTAGGAATTTTAGTTGGCTGTGTCCCCGTGCCTCGGCAAGCACTTAAAACCTTTGGTCCTGCGCCTGATCCCTCTCCGGTCGTGTCGGATTACTATGAGCCGTCCCGTCGGACTGTGAGAAAGAGGAAAGAGAGAGTGCACCTGCGTCTGCGCACACGCTTGTGCACTATAATATCTCCCGCGCCGAAGGCTAGTCTCCGTTGAGATTCTGGAGGACTTCATTTACTCCTTGTTTACGTCACGAAATAAACATTTACTTTTTCTCTTGTTACAGATTGAACGAGAAAATTAAAATGTCACTGGGTTAAATAACAAGCCTTTTAAATACAAAAAACTAATTTAAAAAAGCTAACACTGAAATAAGTATATTTTAATTTAAAATAATGAAGTCTTAAATTAATTTTAATTTTTGTACCTAACATGTAAGGTAGAGATATGTAAGGTAAAGAAATGGAGAAGAAATAGACCAGAATAGAATAGAAAAAAAAATGTATACTGTCAGAGGACCCCGTCAGGAATGAAGAGAGGTTATGCGATACTCGGACGCTCACAAACTCGTATGTAATAGAAAAAGACAGAGAGAAAAAATAAATTTTTAGAATAATAACTCCAAGTGACTTCGTAAACGTCTCTTTACGTATGAAAAAGAAATCTATATCGGTCTCGCTCACACATTGTCAGTGGTGAACAAAATGGCGACCCGTCGGTCAGCTTTTAGCAATTAGCTCTCGTAAAGTTGTCGCCATTTTGGAAATTCATTTTGGAAAATAAATACTTACAAACATTCGATGTAGGACCAATAATGCAATTAAGAGGTAACAGAAGTGTTGCACCCTGGTGGAAAGATGTTACTGTCAAAATATAGCAATGCTCCTGAGAAGATGACACTAGCTTGACAGCCTGAAGAAAGTACGTGAGCATCATGGAATTATTATGTACTACGTACAACTGGAAGGTTCACTCAGGTTATAAACGCGAGCCGAAAGAGAGGTTTCAAAACTTCACCCGTCCTTGTCAAAGTAGGGTAACCATATTTTATGTAATAGGTAGGTACATCGGATTTTACTAGGCCACCTTATAATTATAATTACTCTATACACGCTCGTCGATTCTTGATGTTCTTTATGTTACATGCCTTTTCATCAGCACCTAATAGCATGACATTTTCAATCGTAGGCACTAGGTATATTTTTAAAATTACAGTGACCACTCACGTCATCATTTTCCATCTTGTCTTTCATCGTCATAAATTATACATAATAGAGGTAGACAGAAGTACTTACTTACTAGCATGTTTTGAATTATCCCCACCGACAAATCACCCTTGGTGGGGTTTAATTTAACATTATTATCCAGTGGGGATTTTTCGTGTTATATTCCTGAAATCCCCTTGTTTGATATAAGTCGTGGTGGGGATTTTAGAAAAAAAAAAATCTTTAAATCCCAAGGGTGATTTGTCGGTGGGAATTTGAGAAATAATTCAAAACATGCTAGTAAGTGCTTCTCTCTACCCCTATTAAGTATAATTCATGCCGTGACGTGTTTCTTTCTAACGGAGGCCCCTACCTATAGCGATGAACGCGATGATCGTCTCAGTGCGATAGGCGATGGGCCCAACTACCTATAGTATCTAACCCCAGGTTCGCGCCGGCAACAAAACATGTTATAAACAGCTATCTATGTCTATCACTCTTTGAGGGTTTGATTGCGTTAGATAGATGTTAGGAACATGTTTTGTTGTCGGTGCGAGGTTGCAAGGATGTTTGTACGTTTTCAAATAAAATAATAGACAATATATTTAGGTGGGTCTAATAGACAATATACTTTATAATTTTTCTGAGGATGTTCGATATATGTTTTCATGTTTTGTAATGAAAAATTACAACCCAAAAGTTCGTAGGACTTCAAATTTGTGATAGTGCCATCACATGTTAGAGACCTAACGTTTATATTTATATCTCCCAAATATCGAATGGCAGCGAGCAGTAAATTAGCTTGTTTAATTTTTTCCGAGCATCTGTCAGGTAATCTTCGGGTTTGAAATGCAAGCTACATATTACAGAGTTATTAGTCAGCTTTCCAGGAATAAGCTCTAACCATTTTTTTCTTATTTCGGCATTCGACGGCAATCTAGAAAAAAAAACTGTTTTGTTAGGTTCTGATTTTACATTTAGTATGTTCACCCTATTTATTACAAAAACAACTCACCTGTGAAAGGATATTCCACAACCAGGGTAAAATTATTTATGACACCCACTCACACCACAGAAAGTATTCACCATTTTAAAAAAAACAACAGTCGCATCGATTCTCAAATCGCATCAAAAGCATAAAAATAAAACAATTACAACAACGAACAAGACGCCACTAAATTACATCAGCTGACATGACAACCATATTTACCGGTATTGCTAGTAATAAATTTATAATATTTACTAATTACCTACGGTGCTATTGCGAGAAATATTTTTGTTCTTAATAAGTAAACCTGTAAGCGATATTAGGTAATTCGTTTTAGTACATATTATGCGGTACTCACATAAGTTTATCATATTATGCAAATAATACGTTTTAATTTTCGTTTCTTACACAATCTTATTCTACTAAAGGAATTAAATATTTTACATGGCAATCGTGCGAAAGAGACACAACGAAGCTTAAATTGTTCTCTCTCGAGCCCGTTTTTTACTGTTTATTTGGATATTCTAAAAACAACGATATCGTTTTAAAAATAGAGTTCAATTTTATTTGACAGGATTTTACCAGTAAGCCTTCCAGTTGTACGTAGTACATAATAATTCCATGGTGAGCATATAGAAAGAACTTATGAGAGGTTGTGAAGGGATTAGGTTCGCAAAAGACCGGAAAAAAGGCGAGGCGGAAGAAGATTGAATACACGAGTTTGTTGCATGATAATACTGAAACGCGGTCGTTCACATTGGGCCTCATTAGAAGGCTAAAGGTGCCCCAAAGGGCAATGGAGAAGGCTTGGAGTTTCCCTACGTAATCTAATCAGAAGTGAAGGAATCCGCAGGAGAACCAAAGTAACCGGCATAGCTCGAAGAATTGCCAAACTTAAGTGGTAGTGGGCAGGGCACATTACTCGCAGAACAGATGGCCGATGGGGCCGAAAGGTTCTGGAGTGGCGACCGCGTACTGGAAGACGTAGCGTTGGAAGGCTTCCCTCAAGGTGAGCCGATGACCTTGTGAAGGTCGCAGGAATGCGCTCGATGCAGGAAGCACAGAACCGGTCGAAATGGCGGTGCTTGGGAGAGGCCTATGTCCAGCAGTGGACGTCTTTCGGCAGAAATGATGATGATGATGATGACGCAAGCATTCTAGCAATGGGATGACGAGGGTGACTTCAAGTTTTAACAAACACGGGTGATAAACAAAATGGTCTTATGTCCCAAGCTGGCCTCCACAGCTCGGGACATGACATCCAGGCTTGGCCAATCTAATAATACTGCTACAAGGAACTTTTGGCGCTCGACTGACGTTGACAGGTGCTGTTGGTACACATTACGAAACTAGTTGCACAAACTTAGTTATTCATTGATTTTTTCACGTGTAAAAAATTATCTATTTACATGTGAAACTATCAATGAATTACTAAGTTTGTGCAACTAGTTTCGTAATGGTCGGGCAAAACAAATTGTTGATGGGCGTTATCATAGCTAGGTTCCTACAGCCTACCAATCAATTTGACATTTCGTTCATTCATTCCATTTCGTTCGTTATTTTCGGTGATTTCAATATTTTTAATTCTAGTGTTTGACATGGAGTGGAAAGTATCAGAATTTTAAGCCCTAAATATTCCCTCGTAATCACTTTCTTCAAAATGTATCCGACATAACCTCGAATTTTGATTAATTAAAAAAAAATCTCTATGAACAGCTTTAGGCCACAATCTTTTTTTGGGCTCTTTCGGGAAATTGTGGAGACATATTTCGGGTATTTAGGAACACAACAACGCGTCATTATCGCAAAAATAAAATAAAAACACTTCACGCCTTGTATTATTAGCTAGTGTAGGGGGGAAATAGCTACGATAGCGCCATTTTGACAGTTGCCTTCCATTTTTTTGTGCAATCAATTGAAAAACAAGATGGCGCCGTGTTTCGATTTTCGACGCGTCACGATCCTTGTATAGCTACAGACTTCCAATCACGGTTATTCTACCTGTGATAGCAGCAGCCTAACAGCAATCGTATTGTGATGAGAATAAAGATCATAATGATTTTGACAGACTTGTCAATGGCAGTAATCCAAAAGCAACCATATAAGAATGAGAATAAAGATCACAGTGATTTAAACAGTGGTGCAAAATCAGAGGTAAAATATCTGTGAAACGGACTATTATAGTGTAATTAATGTAAATGTAAATAACTGTTTGACGTTTTAATTTATTTATTGAATAAAAATGTGTAACAGAAAAAAGTATTATTATCTATTAAAAGAGTTTTTATACAGGGTGAAATTAAGTTCATGGGCATCCATGTAAGGGGTCATTTTTCTCATCATTATGAACTACTATGGGGCTAAACCAAAATCGCGAAAAAAAATCAGCTGTCAATTCAATTCAATTTAAATCTGTCCCTTGATATGTTCACATAACTCGTCAAAATGTAGGGAAGAGCAGATTTTTTTTTCGCGATTTCTGGTTTGGTCCCATAGTAAAAGTTGTTCATAATGATTATTACAATGTCCCCTTAGAAGTATGCCCATGAATTCAATTTCATCCTGTATACAGAAAATGCAATTTGTTATAATTATGTAAGATAATGCAACTTGAAGGTTGACCTTACTGATGCTGGTCCCTAAAAGGACTAGAATAAACTAGATATTTTGGGTGAATTGTGATATATTTAAGTAGGTACGTCATTTAAAAAAATGGCCTTTTTACGATTCTTTGGTCAAAGATTCGTAAAAAAGCATGGAAAAAATATGTTATGTAATTTTCTTTTTTTATAAAAATCATATTTTCAATGTGTATCTAAGTACTTACTTAGTTTAATGTAGTAGTGAACAAAAAATGCAATTTTATTATTTTGTAATATTAACATCAAAAATTATTGTCGTTTAATAAAATGTCGTGCATAATAATTTGTCGTGTTTCATTTGTTTTCCCTTTTCTACTAAAGAACACAGGTTTATTTTTCAAGGGCAGATAATTTTATAAGTGGAATCATTTTGAATTTTTGACAGTTCTTCCATACAAAAACTGTCACACGTCAATTTTATTCCACGAATAATAATTATCTGTCAATTGTAAAATCAACCCTAAGACACATGGTTTAAATAACATAACAACATCATGCTTATATTGCCTGGGTTTGGCAGGCTATAAAAATAAAAAAATAAAATACATTTATTTCGAGCAACCAAAATATCTATAGTGCACTCAGATTTCGCCAAGGGGCGACCTAAACGCAAAAAACGCAAGTTTTAGAAACATTAAAAGTATATGATCGACTACAGTAAACACAATCAGAAAAATATATGATATTCTTCAGGATATATGCTAGGTAGATAGTGTGTTGAAAACATAATACAACTAATTTGGTACGATACAAAAAAAACATGAAGATACCTCTAAAAACTTTCTTTTTACAATAAAAACCATACTAATATACATACAATCATTATGATTTTTTGTCAGATTATTCTACAAGCTACATACTAAAACACTAGTGTTTTGATTTTTTAATACAAACAATAGATTTTTTGTAAATACTACATATTTATTTCATATTTTGCAATAAATTACCAGCGTTGTGTCATCGCGTTTCGCCTTAAGCCCCGTGAGCCTATTGCCATCAAGGTGCACAAATCTAGGCTCTGGGCTGTTAAGAAAAACCCTAAGAACAGCAGTAGCGCTTGCCACCAACAAGGCAGTCAAAATAGTTGAAATGTAGTTTAATATTTAAACTTCTTTCAAAATTAACTTAGTTATAGGCCGACCGCTTTAAGATCGTAGCACAGGTATCAAATCGGAAAGGGATCGGCACCGTATCGCCTCGCCATCAAACAGGCGTCAACCTAACGTAAGCACGTAACTAAAGCGGATCAGAAGCTCCGATACGTCGACTCGGCTACGGCTAGGCGAAGCCGCGCTTACGGCTCGCCGACCGCTGGTTGATGGTGCAGCAGGCAGGCCGGGGGGTGAGAGGGGCAAGGGTGGACGAAGAGACGTAAGCTCGGGTACGGAGAGACGTAAGCGCGGGGACGACGAGCCGTAACGCACCGCACCGCGGTTCGTGAGCTTGTCCCGAGTTGAGGTGATTACGTTACGATTCCGATTAGTGTGCGTTGCAGTAGGGAGTTTCATACAAAGAATACTGAACGGCTCGAGTTGATACAGTGCCGATCCCTTTCCGATTTCATACGTGTGCTACGACCTTTACTGAGACGTTGCCTGAGGTAGCTGCGCTGTGCGGGAGGGATGATAGTTGTTACAAGTTGACGAATCACTGAGCTCTCGCATCACGTCACCACACCCAACCAGCCCAACCAACGGCTTAACCGTTGGTCCCGGCTGTCATTCGTAGATCTTTGGCAGTCGTTACGAGTAGTCAGAAGCCCGAAAGTCTGACAACCAGTCTTACCAAGGAGTATCGTGTTACCCAGTAACTGGGTTGTGGAGGTCAGATAGGCAGTCGCTCCATGTAAAATACCGGTATTCAGCTGTATTTGGTTAGACTAGAAGCTGAACTCAACCGCTGCTGAACCGTACCGTATGCACAACGGGACCCCAACATAGTTGGAAAAGGCTAGGCAGATGAACGCTTGGCATTATGAGTCGTGCAATTTTGAACGCTAGCTTCCCCTGTAACCTGACAGAGTATTGTCTAGCTTTAAAATTCATATTTTACAAATGGTGAACTCCGCAACGGGAATATATATAGCCGTATTAAGCCTAAAGAACCAGACAAAACCAGTGTTGTGGAGCACTTCTATTCCCGTCTTGCGACAAAGCTGAAACATCAAATGCCCTGTTTATTGCCCTTTCTTGGAAAGAATTCACATAAACGTACTGAGAACTTATAAAAACGCTCAACATGTCCAATGTTTATATAGTACTAGCTGCGCCCCGCGGTTTCACCCGCGTAAATGTCGATCCCGTGGGAATATCGGGATAAAAACTATCCTATGTCCTTTCCCGGGACTCAAACTATCTCTATACCAAATTTCATCGAAATCGGTCCAGCCGTTTTCATGTTATGTCGTGACAACGGAAAACGGGTTTCATTTTTATATATACAGGGTGAAATTGAAAACATGCGACAAATCGAAATGGGAGATTGTACTCATCCTTATGAACAACTTTTACTATGGGACCAAACATGAAATCGCGAAAAAAAAATCAGCTGTTCCCTACATTTATGTTTGCATAACTCGTCAAAATGTAGGGAACAGCTGATTTTATTTTCGCGATTTCAGGTTTGGTCCCATAGTAAAAGTTGTTCATAATGATGAGTACAAACTCCCATTTCGATTTGTCGCATGTTTTCAATTTCATCCTGTATATAGATAATAAAGCCTTTATTTACTGATAAACTAAACCTAATTACAATATAAATAAATTAAGCAAAATATCACTCTCAAATCGTTGAAGGAAAACATCGTGAGGGAACTATGTCCTAGAACTAAAAATTCGAAAAAAATCTCCAAATATTTTTAAACCCTCAACCCGGGGCTCATAAAATAGTTCGTAAAACACCAAACCACAGGGACCATCGTCAACATTCACCCCCTTTCTAAACATATCATCATTCACACAGTCCATCCATCGTTTCTTTGGAACCGGTCAAGCTCCGCGCGTCGCCTATCAGCGCGAAACAATAGAAAATCAATTGTGTCTCATTAGCGGAGCTTGACAGATCAAGGGACCATTCAAACCATCATCTGCCTAGCCTTTTCAGAAATATGTTGGGGTCGGCTTCCAGTCTAACCGGATGCAGCTGAGTACCTACCAGTATTTTACATAGAGCGACTGCCTATCTGACCTCAACAACCCAGTTACTGGGTAATACGACACCCCTTGGTAAAACTGGTTGTCAGACTTTTAGGCTTCTGAGTACCCGTAACGACTGTCAAAGATCTACGAATGACAGATTAAAACACGTGCTTTCCGAGGCACGGAGGGTTCTCGATCTGTAATAGCTGGTCACCCATCCAAGTATCGACCGCGGCAAGCGTAGCTTGACCTTCGATCGACCCGTGCGGCTGTTATTACTAAGCCATGAGCTCCAATAAAAACTACACTATACTACAAAAACTATATGTATATGTCGCAGCCAATGCCTAGCATATCATTCGGGCAGCTAGTTGAACGGCGCCGTTTAGTTAAAAGGCTAGGCAGTTAACTGAACGGCTAATTTAACCAGTTGACTGCGACATATACAATACTAGCTTCAGCCCGCGACTTCGTTCGCGTGAAACTTCTTGTTTCCCCCGAGCCACCCCGTCGTATCGCATCACCCGCCCGCGCTATCACTTTTAACGTTCATTTTGATTTTTTTTTCTTTTTGCTCGTCTCCTAAGGGTCATAGCGTGATGTTAAATAGTCTATAGCCTTCCTCAAGAATTGGGCTATCAAATGCAAGAAGAATTTTTCAAATCCGACTGGTAGTTCCAGAGATTACCCCCTACATACAAACTTACAAACAAATTTTACCTCTTTATAATATTAGTATAGATGTAGCATAATTAACGCAAGACCTCATAAACCCACGAGCCCCTATATACTACATAATCAGCCTATAATGTTCCCATTGCTGGGACACAGGCCTCCTCTCGGTGAGAGGGCGTGGGCCGTAATCCACCACGCGGGCCCAGTGCGGGTTGGCAGATGTCACCCCTACATACCATTCAAACCTAAATTGAAAATCAGTGACTGTATCAGAATCAAGGCAATAATGTTATCGCTCGGGAAATTTGTTCTTTTACGAAAAGTGAGGCTAAATAAGATGAAAAAAAAGGAACGAGCGATAAGACGGTTGTTTACCAAAGGTTTTCCACTGCAGACCTAACCGCTGGCCTTCGTGGACGCTTTGTAATGTAAGCAAATCATTTTTTTAATGAAACATATTTGTATTTGTACCAGATATTTACATAATACAGGGTGTTACGGAAAGGGTATATCAATACAAACGGGTTGAAGAGTGTATCTGGTCTAGAATCTCTGTACCTACAAAATTTCAGCTCAAAAGCATCAACTTTGAAAATGCTTAATATTTTTTTATTTCGACATCACGGCGCTGCACTGGCGCGCGGCGGCGTGATGTGCGTGTACTAGGCTCACAGACACACTACAGATAATGGATAATGACCCTCGTAGTGCGGTGACACGTTTGTTATGATTTCAATTTAATAAACTATCGAAATAAAAAAATATTAAGCATTTTCAAAGTTACTGCTTTTGAGCTGTGTACAGAGATTCTAGACCAGATACACTCTTCAACCCGTTTGTATTGATATACCTTTTCCGTAACACCCTGTATAAGCTAACATATAAACTATAATAATATGTACAATTATATGCAAAAATAAACAAGATAATCATAGGGCATCAAAGAATTCGTCCGCATCGCTGTCAACAGGAACAGTGCCCAAAAGGCTGGCAGCATTGCCACGTTGTATGGCAATGCTAATTCTTTGGCCAAGAAATAGGCCAGCCCTCTGGTCACGTGAAGAGTCGACTAACCGCTTGGCGATATCTCGAAAAACCAAGTGGGCACTCGGACCCCATGGCCCTAGTGTTTCAACCCTAAACGACTCGAACATATAACTCCCAATCAGGTTGCAATATTTTCGCTGTTTGAGGTTCTCTGCACCTGAAGCTGCCGCCCCAGCACAGCCCATCATGCTAGGAAGATGGGATGGCGCAAGGGTGTCGACGCATGTTTTTTATTTTTTTAATACCTTTCTATTTTTTTAGAAGCTTTTGGCTAAGTTAATAACAAACAGCCGCACGGTTCGATCGATCAGGTTAAGCTATAAACCCCTCCGTGCTTCGGAAAGCAGGTCAAGCCGTTGGTCCTGGCTGTCATTCTTGGATCTTTGGCAGTCGTTACGGGTCGTCTGAGGCCCGAAAGTTTGACAACCAACCAAGGGGTATCGTATTATCCAGTAACTGGGTTGTGAAGGTCAGACAGGCTTCATGTAAAATACTGGTATTCAGCAGAATCCGGTGAGACTGGAAGCCGACCCCAACATAGTTGGGAAAAGTCTAGGCAGATGAGATGATCTGCCTAAACCAGAAATCGGACATTTTTATTGCAACGAACATTCTTTAGGGCCTTATCATACTAGCGGATTGCGAGCGTCCTCAAGGCGAAGCGGGCGCGCAATGAACACGAGTCGCATGCGCAGCGAATTCGCTGCAGACGCGCAACGAGAACGCCGCAAATGTTAGTGTGCGTGTGTGTGGACGCCATTGTTACTATAATAGACGTAATTGTTAATATAAAGGCGTCCTCGTTGCGCGCCAAAAAAAAATATGGCAAAGTATTATTATTCTTTGCCATATTTTTTTTGGCATACAGCTTATGTTGCCATAATTATCTTGAAGGCTAATTTGTTTTGGCATAAATTTAATTCGCATAATACTAAACGACGTCAGGAACACCCCGAGGTTCGGTTTGGTTAGGTTCCTTTAAGCCCTGCAGACAGAAATAGGAGCCCCGCGCAACGGGGCTCCGTCGACCTGACTTCGTTGGAAATAAAACGAGCATGCTAAATTTACGCTTTAGAATGTTATGCTTAATCATTATTATGATTAAAGAAATTATGCTTAAAAAAAATATGTGTAAGTTGTTATGCGTAAATAATGTTATGCGAAAATATAACTAGGAGAAACAAAAGTATGCCAAGTTATATTAGGACTTGAAATTTTTTGCAAATGGATAGGGAACCGTCAGGAATGCGTTCTCTCAGTGGCCGGACTGTAGGTATAAAGCGTGGGACACAGTTCAGGGTGCGTTTCACAGTGTAAAATATCGTTAGTCGGAGCATTGTCCCCGATTCCAACAATCATGGGGCATTACAGAGAAACACTAACAATGGCGTTGTACGATTTCCTGCAAAAAAAAATAGGCAACATAGGAGACTTAAGAACACCTGGTTTGCGTATGAATTGTGTGCGAACTTTTGAAGTATATCGTGCAAAAAATAAAGAACCTCGTGGCTAGAAAATAAAACTTGGTGCGTTGATGGGTGTCATACAGTCGTAAGGCTACGGACACGAAGAAAGCGGGCGCGGCGCGGGGAGCGGCGCGTTTCAATGCACAGAGGGACAATTCTCGTAATTTTAAGAACGTTCACAGTCAGAAGGCCAATTCTCGTAATTTAAAACGTTCAAAATCTAGTCGCAGTCTCATCTCGGCGACAAACAAATGTCAAAAACTTGTCAAAATGTAGGAAAATTGGAGGTATTTTTGACAGATTGAGACTGAGATCAGATCGTGAACGTTCTTAAAATTAAGAGAATTACCCCTCTGATCTCAGTCTCAATCTGTCAAAAATACTTCTAATTTCCCTACATTTTGACAAGTTTTTGACTTTTGTTTGTAGCTGAGATGAGAATGCGACTAGATTTTAAACGTTTTAAATTACGAGAATTAGGAACTGGCCTCGAAGGCAGCGGCGCGGTGCGACGCGGGGAGCGGCGTACGAGCGGTGCCCGCGCGTCTGCATTGACGTAGTGTTGAGCATTTTATTTTTTGCTTTTTTAACGACCAACGACGTTTCAAAATGTTGTATCAAAAAGATGTTGTCATCGCTGTTTAGACATTTCGTTCGCGAACAAAGACTAATTTCTCATAACACAACACTACGCCGCTCTAGCGCCTCGCGATCTGCCCGCTGGCTTCGAGACCGGCAGCCTAATTGCGGAACGCCAAATCGTCAAATGATTCTGATCAGTTGGCTTCATTTCTATCACAATTGGCTTCATTTTACGATTTTCGGATTGCGAAACTCTAGTTTATTATGAAACCAATTATGAACGTTAAGGCCCTGCGCAGAAACTAGAGTTTCGCAATTCGAAAATCGTAAAATGAAGCCAATTGTGATAGAAATGAAGCCAACTGATCAGAATCATTTGACGATTTGGCGTTCCGCAATTAGGCTGCTGCGTTGGCGCGCCGCGCCGCCGCCGAGGTGTTTTTTTTTTTCGGGCGCTGGGGCATGAAAACTCATATAAAGTAGGGCGGTTAAAAGGTTAAATGGATCGAAATAAATATCTTTTTTTATTGAAGAACAAATAAAAAAAATAAGGTTAATAACTAAAACCTGACTACTGAAAAGGATGAAACAAGAAAGTACCTCCCCGTGGTCGCATGCTACCATACTTTATTATATGTTAGTACAGTGGCATGCGACCACGGGAAGGTACTTTCTTGTTTCATCCTTTTCAGTAGTCGGGTTTTAGTTTTTAAACTTATTTTTTATTTATTTTGGGGCTTATTTGGGTAATGTTTATATTTTTGAAATGTGCTAATTAAGCCCTTTCATTTTATACCCCACACGGCATGATTAATTTTTTTTTTATGTCCTGACTTTAATGTCCGCTAGAGGGCGCCATATTCAATTTAATGTGACGTCACATAGCCTGTAACCAGCGAACGATCAAGACGCTTCCAGCGATACCTCATTTGTCTAATTATGACGAATAGTTTAGAAGTTATGATAGAACAGATGAACATACATACATACATACCGTTCAAAATCATAACCCTCCTTTTTGCTTCGCCGTAGTCGGGTAAAAATCACAATTTTTCTTCTTTAATTTCCAGAAAATAAAAAAGCAACACCCCATATGACACGATGCGACTACGACGCGGTGTTCTACAGGGTGTTCTGCGTCACACTTCTGGCTATAGCCTTCACATTTACTGTCATACTCACAAATGTCTTCGTGGACATCGATGGATTGCTCGCTAGCAAGAAAGGCAAGTATTTTAGAGCTGATGGCTAAATGGCTAAAACTAGGGTTGATCAGAGATCTGTTTTAGAATGCAGGGCTAAATACTAACCCCCTTACTAATAAACGTTGAATAGCGTCTGTATGAATCTTTTCCGAATGCATTTTTTCTAAACTATCTCAATAATATATTTTTTGATTTTGTCTCATATAGAGTAAAATACCCTATGCCCTATTGTGTCGCGCGTTCATGTTAGTGACACTGAAACTGCATTTTAGAGCAAGTGGCTACATGGTTAAAAACTCTTAGGGACCATCTCCACGAGCGATAGAATCGCGCCGACAGTCTCGTCGGGCCACGTATTCTTAGAACGTGTCTCCACACGGCGATATCATCGTGGCGAAAATTTGAAGGCACGGCGAGACTAGCGCCGCGATTCTCTCGCTCGTGGAGACGGCCCCTTAGAGTAAGTACGCACAGACAGGTAGCTTGATTAGCGCCTAGAGCTTAGCGTGTCACCTTGCGTGTAGCAAAGTGAAACGAACGCTCTAAAATTTTCGCACTCGGCCGCACGCCTTCGAAGTCCCACTCCCCGCGTGACGTCGCCTCCAATGTCTTACATTTTTTGTTGGCGCGCCACGGGGCGCCTCGCCACATAATCACCAAGCGTGTATAGAAGGATGTTAAGTCATTAGGCTCTAGGCGCTAAACAAGCAGCCTCTCAGTACGTAATAAGCCACATGGATTATTGAAACAGCTGTAGTCTGCATTAATGCCACGATAGCGGCAAGTAAAAAATTGGCTCGCCTCCTATGACACGGGATTTCTATGAGACGTCTATGTGGGTGCCCTTTGCATCTCTGCCCTTCGAAGAATAGAGGCATGATGGTATATTACGCACTAATTATTTTTCAGAAAAACTCAATGATAATAATATAATTCGTAACGAGTTCACAACCGAAGCTTCAGACAACGACGAAATGAACTACGGTGAAATTGAAGATTCTTATAGAACAAAACGATCCATAGGTGAGACTTTTATACCTAGTAACTGTAGAATTTATGGTATTACGCCATGGTCCTTCGAGCCGGATCATTGAATGGGATCAATCAGACTTTTAATAAAAGAAGTATTTCGTAGTTAATAAATAGAGTAATACCATAATTTACAATATCGACGTATAGAAATTAGTATAAGAAATAATAATAATAATTCATTTATTTATCAAGTAACAAGGACTCATTAATACACAGAAATTAAATATAGCATAAATCTTACACTAGAACACACTGAATACATTATACATTACATTACAATAGGTACAACACAAAACAATAAACACACAAAACATAGCCCGTAGTGGAGCGCGTCTGTGAGCTGAGTGATGTGTAGGGCGCGTAGTGGCCATCGTTACGGATTCACTACCCTGACGACGCCCCGTGCCTTCCCTTCGGTCAATCTAGCGCACATGTGACGCGCCGACAAGCCTTCTTGTGCAGGCAATGCTTCTGTTTCAACCTTTGGGCTCTCGCACATAAACACGATACGACGTCGCGTCGTGCTACGACGCAGCATTGTTTCACCGTTTGAATGAATTATTATTATTATTATTATAAGCCTGTGTTGTCTCACTGCAGGGTCTGCAGGGCAAAGGCCTCCCTTCCCTCTTTCCACTTTTCCCAGTTTGAATGATAAGTCATTAAAATCATATACGTTATATCACGACACGGCGTCGTATCGTGTTTATGTGTGGGAGCCCTTTTCCCGCCATTTGTGGTGACTGATAGTTGATATCAGTGACAGCTACCTCACTAGTTGTGCGTATGCGATAGTGTCTACATAGTTATCCACTGACATGCCCCGCACCCCCCGTGACATCGTCTAGAATGTCCCAGAACACTTTTTCGCCTCGCCACTTATTATACTCGACTCGTACACAAAAAATTTCTATAGACCGCTGTTAAACTAATGGCTGTTCCTTCAAGTGGACAGACCAAATACACTACGTTAACTTAATACTTAGCACAGAATAGCACTACAGTTATCAGTCCTAATCAGTTAAGTTCACTTAAAAGTCTAACTTAATTAACTCATCGTCAATCTCCTGCCCGTATCTCGATTTATTTATGGTCTGCGCAGAATGTTTTCTTCTTTCACAGGTACATCTCTATCGGCCGTCAGTTCACCTAGTTTCTAGCCATATCATCTTACACACAATCCATCAGTCGTTCCTGCGGTCTTCCCTAACTCTTAAAACCTATACTCAAAACTTGCTTGCACCAAGGGGGGTTGTCCTTGGGTGCATTTGCATAGTGCATACAGGGATAATCGTCGGTTGGTGCCTCCTCATCATTTAAAATTGTCTAAGGGGCGTCTGCGAGTTGGCTTCGGCCCCTTATACGCCTTCCAAAGGTCCGGAACCTCATGGTTCCGAGATAGGTCAAAGACGAAAAAAACCAGTCACCGGTGTCTCATTCAAATCTCCTCTTATCATTTAAAATACATCCATCGTTTTTTCTATATTATCCATATTTATACTCAATATTTCATTAATTATACATTAATTTATATCTACATTCACATCATCATCTCAATTTTGAGACTTATTTTCAGAAACCCAAAGTTTCCTATTCCACATAAAGAATCCCAAAGTGAAAAACATATTAGCGAATCGTCTATCAACATTACTCGAAACATTAGAGGCAGAAGAAGCTGCAGAAGTAAAACCGACGGAAAAGAAGTCTGTTGAAGATATTCCTAAGGCAGTTGAAAAGCCTAAATTTACAGAAGATGAGAAGAAGGATAAAATGCTACATTTAAGTATGCATAATATTCTGCTGGAGGGAATCGAAAGACACATGGATCTAAATGAGGTTTATAGAAGGATGTATTCTTTGATGTCTAATTTCAACAAGTTTCAGGATAGAAAAGGTATTTTTTTTTTTTGTAAAACTTCTATTATTATTTAACCTTGCAGGACTGGGTTACTAATATCATGAACAACAACATAAAATAAAAGAGTGGCAAGGAGACGCACAGACGTGTTATCCTTACCACCAATGCGGCGCGACTGACAGTTTGTATTACTCGAACAAATATTCTCACAGTCCCTAGAATACAGGTTATATGAACCGATCAGTGCGCGCCACTGATATCAACTCTTAACGTCGGACGTGAAGACAACCAGTTGTAACTTGTCTACTAAGGCCTATTATGGCGTAGAAATATTATAAATTTAGTTAATATCTATCTAGTTGTTTATGAACACATGAAAAATAGCGACATATATTGCAGAAAAAAAGATAAAAATTAATTTCCGCCGCAATACGGGGCCGGACGCGGCACCGCGGTCAATATTTTGGAGGTTTTTATTATTTTAAACTAACTTATATTTCATTTATTTAAAAAACAACACAGGCCACTCCTAATATTTTGATCTTACCTATTATAGAAAAAAATATCAAGTTAGTTATCCATTTTGTACTGGATTTCGACCCGGACATGCACGCATATTTGTGCCTTCTGAGAATGACTGATTTGTTCTTTGACTTTTTGGACAAAAACAAACCATTAGGATTTCGTTGTTCTAACCCCTGCTCCCTTGCGCTGCATTTTGTACTAGACACGGCAGTTTGTTTACCTAACTAGCGCTTTCTTTTGCTACGCGTACAGTTCGTAACAGAAAATCGAATAATTCAATTCGTTGATTTCAACTAATTGAAATCTATACTAATCCATACTAATATAATATTATAAATTCGAAAGTAACTCTGTCTGTCTGTATGTTACCTTTTCACGCCTAAACCGCTGAACCAATTTAGATGAAATTTGGTATAGAGATAGTTGGACATAGGGTACTTTTTTATCCCGATATTCTCACGGGATCGAGACTTATGCGGGTGAAACCGCGGGGCGCAGCTAATATTCGATAAAACAACAATAAATACCTAGAGTCCTAAGCCAATTATTAGTTTAATTAAACCATTATTACGATTCCAGAGGGCTCACAACTTAAACCAAATGATATTGGAAAGGAAGGAGATGATCCGAAGTTGCAGAAACCAGTAGAAGACAAGTTTTTTGACGAAATGCTTAACTGCAATGAACTGCAGGATCAGATAGTGCAAACTACTACGATTAAACCTGCTAAAGGTATTTTGTCAAACGATTTTCAACTTTATCTAGATTTGAATTCAGCATCTTTTACAGCATGGGACATGGAACCATTGAGAACCCAACCAAAATTATGTATTTTGCCAAAGAAAATCAAATCTTATTTTAAGGCAATAAGACTCAATTTTAAATGCATAAAATAATGCGATCAATACGATTTTCTTAATAGAAATAGCTTTAAAAACATAGTTTTGATTATTGTATTCTTTAACTCTATACTCAAATTGGCGTGTATGAGGTCTTGCGTTAATTGTTACAAATTGTGTATAGTTTTTACAGTGTGGTGTAGTTTTTATACGGGCTAGTGGCTAAGTAGTAACCGCCGCACGGGTCGATAGATCAGGTTAAGCTACGCTTGCCGCGGTCAGTCCGTGGATGGGTGACCATCTTTACATACCAAGATCCCTCCGTGCCTCGGAAAGCATGTTAAGCCGTTGGTCCCGACTGTCATTCTTGGATCTTTGACAGTCGTTACGAGTCGTCAGAAGCCCGAAAGTCTGACGACCAGTCTTACCACGGGGTATCGTGTTGCCCAGTTACTGGGTTATGGAGGTCAGAGTCGCTCTAAGTAAAATTCTGGTATTCAGCTGCATCCGGTTAGACTGGAAGCCGACTCCACCATAGCAGGGAAAAAGGCTAGGCAGAATAGAATACTCTTTATTGTGTACACCATATAAATTACAGACATAAATATAGAAACTTTACAATGGGTGACACAATGGGCGGTCTTATCGCTAAGAGCGATCTTTTAAAGACAACCTTGCAGGTTGATTGTAATATAGTTTTGTGTGTTATTTTTGCCATCGACACGCTATGAAGAGGAATCTTTGCAATATTTAGAGATGTCATTTAAAATAAATAAATTGATGAAAAACTGCTTATTTCAGCTCCTCCAAACGTTATGATCAAAACTGTAATAGATATCACGTCTATAGGCAGTGATAAACTCAAAGAAAATGATACCAAGTAAGTGAATTTCCTTTCTAAACTCGATAACAACATTCATTGCGCTATTTACGTTGTTGAGCAAACAAATATTTTGTACAAATGAAGCAATGGATTAGCAATATCCTTCCAAATCTCTGGACTTTATTAGGGATACAACAACTACTGGTTCTCCCTCATATTCAAATGATTAAATCGAAATAATTTAACACAGACTTTGGTCCTCTAGGAATTAATCTTTTGCTTGTCTTTATTCCAGAACCGCAATAGAAAACATTCAAGGCGACATTGAACTTGTGTACAATGGTAAAGTAATAAAGTTCACTCACTCAGACGCAAAAATGGCACAACTGACACCACAGAAAAAAACATCCAACACTTTTAAACCAAAGATAGCTACAATAGAAACAACCACGAAAGAAACAAATGACTACAATATGATACCGAAATCATACATGAACAAATTCGTCGAAGAATATTTCAAACATTTTCCACATGACTCTAAAGATACGAACAATGGAATAAACCGACATTTCCAAACGAAACGCTTGAAACGCCACCTCAGAATCAAGTATGAAAACGAAGATCCTGGAAACGCAAAGAAATCCGATAGAAAGAACACAGAAGAAGACGAACTTTACGTTGAAATCGAAACACATTTTGACAGTAAAGGCATGAAGGGAGAAAAGAAAAAGAAACTCATACAGAACTTAATTGACAAGATACGGAAAGCTATACACTCCGATGTGACAAGCAAACTAACATCCACAGGCAAAAACAGCACAAAACAACGTAAGAGTATACATTTTAGGAAACGTATGCAAAATCCTTTAGAACATAGCATCAACCATGTTTTGCTAAATAAATACAGTCTTCCTATAACAAATTTCGTTCAGAGACAGCTACATCCTATTAGTAAGACAGTTGATATGAAAGAACATATGCCAGCTTCCATAGGTACTAAATCAGGCGAAGAGTGGAAAAAAATAATTGCTGGCCCTGCATTCTTAGCAGACACCAAAGCGATAAACTCCGCTGAATTGAGTGAAGTAAATGTGGACTACAGTAAAATACTAGAAGTAAACGGAATACCTCAAAGACTGCAGCAGCCTTTAAATACCGAATTGAGTGAAGAAACTATTAAAACAAATTCGTATTACGATATGGGAAAAAAGAAGTTTGTAATTAAAGACATAGATGGGTCTGGTTTCTCAATTGGCTTTAACCAGTATGTTGATGAGCCCCCTGATAAGGAGTATATTCGACTGTTCTCAGGTTTAGAAAATGTTATTAAATCATACCACCAGACCTATGATCCAGCGCCGGAGCCTGTATCTACTACAGAAGCTGATATAAATTCAGAAGAAATACCTATGGAAACTCCTAGCAATGAACATACAATAGCACGGCGTTCTATAAATAATAAGCATGACTACCACTCAAATGAATACAAAATTGTATTCAATAAAGATTTCCTACAATATAAAGATTATCGCGACATTTTTAAAACTAAAAAGAAGAAGCCAAAAGATCATTCAAGTCAAGACAGAAAGCCGCCTTTGATCGTGGACGCGAATATATTTGAGAAAAACTTGAATCCTTCAGAAATATTTAGCTTAGCGAATCTTTTTCAACGGAAGAAAAGGGCGATAAACGTTAAAAGGATAAATGATTTGAGTACCAGACTCAAATTCAATAGATTCCTGAACACAAATGCTATGTCAAAGACAATATTTTTAAATACAAAGAGGAATAAGAGACAAATTAATAAAATAAGAATCATCGCGACAGATCTGCCGCATATGTCGAAACAATCTGATGAAAACGTATTTGTTGTATCCGATGAAAACGTATTTGCCGATAGAGCATTAGTTAAGGAAGTAGAAACAGTAGATGATCATGAGAAGCAAGGAGAATATCCTTACCAAAACGAAGAACCCGGGACTTACATCACTAAGATATTTGACGGAATGTCCAGACACAACCCTTTAATGTCGAAGTACCCACACATATTTATGGAAGAAGTATCAAGATCACGGGAAGAGTATATACCGAATAATGCTTTACTATTCAGTAAATTACCTGGACTTCGTAAAACGAATACTGATGCAGTAGAAAATAATGATGACAATATTGATATAGATCAGTTTTTGGCATTATCAAATGACACTGAACAACAAAAACAATTGAAAGATCAAGAAATGGTTAACGTTTTTACAGGATCTCCTGCTAACAAGGCTAATTACAAAGTGACCGTGAAAATTATGCCGAAAAATCATACAGCTGGCTTAAACTCAGGATTCAAAGAAATACACACCAGTATTAACAAAAGCTTTAATAAGGATGGACTTCTATATTCTTCTTTAGTAAATGTTTCAGAAATATCAAAAATTATTAAATTAAACAGGACTATATATGATGGAGTAAAGGGTGATCAAGTAGATACAAGGAAAGACGAAACATCGCTGACAAGGAAGATCCAGGATCAACAAGAGAAAATGCAAATTTTACTAAAACAACACGCTCAGCATATAAACGAACAGCTAAACCGTTTGAATCAAGAGAAGATGAATCTAGAATCTATGCTCAACGGCGAAAATACTGATAATAACAGTGATATAGATAACAATACATTGAGTGCATCTATAAGACGTTTAAAATTGGACAGTAAAGAGATGGCCAGCACACCGACCGAAGTGGCTCCAATAGAAGTACAAACAACAACAGTAAATATTAAACCACACGAAGACTTACCTCAAAGTACGACACCACAAGTGCCCCCTACACAACTAAAAGGCTTCCAAGAGAAAGTCAAAAACCACATTTTAAGCACTATAGAAAGAAACGGAAATCTAACGGATCAGATTCTGCAAAAGATTGACAGAAACACGGAAATACTGCAAATGTTTTTAAAGAAGTTATCAGATAGGATCGAAGTTGTCCCTACAACTACTCTGAAGCCAGAGAGAGTAATACAAAAAGATAATACATCATCTCCAACAGAATGGGGAAATCAAGTGATGCCTCTTACCCACAACATGGTAATCAGAAAGAATGATTCTCATATATCCATACCATTTACATACGCATACCAACCGCCAACCTCTCCTTCTCTTCAGAGCAAAACGCAGGTTGCCAGCGTAGTTTACCATGGACATATAAAAAATGCAGTACGTCGCAGAGATAACCCACATGCTGGCGAGAACCAGATTCAAAAAGTCCCTGAAGCTAACAACCAGTCCAGATTTTTTATAGACGACCTAGAGAATGAATATAAAATAATTCAAATGGGGGGTCTAAAAAAGAATCGAGATTACAATAACATGGTTGACAAAAATGATACGTTGTAATAGTTTTTTTTTTAATGTAATTAGTCTATTTATTTTTGTTTTTCATTAAATAAAGGATTTTTCATTTTTTAGGGACTGATTTTTTATTTGCTATTTTAGAAACCTGCACGTTGGCTTTGGTGGGCTCATAGAACGGATAGCCAAAGGAGTTGCGGCCGCATACTGATAAAATGCGCAACATGGCGGGGCAACTAGGCCTTCACGCAAGAACTACTAAACGGATGTTGATGAAAGGAGAATGGGCATTTTGGGCGGTCGGCGGCCAGTTTTCAAATTAGTGTCAAATGAAAGTACTGTTAGTTAGGAATAACTTTTACTATGGGCGTTACGTTGTGTTTCATTTAGAAAAAGAGATATTTAAATATCAGTACAATGTTATTGTATAGAGCATTTTTGCATAATTATTATATTATAAGTGTGTGTAATGCTTTAATATTACTTCAAAACGTGTCGTGACACGTGTTATTTTCACTTATTATCATCAACACAACAAAACCCACCGGTTTGACTCAACTACCTGCTCACGCGGAGGACCAATCAGCTTCGAGCAAGAACAAAGCAACCCTGTTAACGCGGAAGACTAATTAGCTTCTTGCAAGAACAAAGCAACCCTGTTAAAGCGGAGGACCAATCAGCTTCGAGCAAGAACAAAGCAACTGGCAAGCGGTGCGCGCGCGCTTCTTCCGCGCAGTCCTTCGGTTACGCTTGTGTCGTTGTGTACTGTGCGATTGTTCATCGATTTACCTTGTGCTTCTATAAACCTTTCGACCTCTGCTTGCATACTGGACTTTGTTTACTCCTATCCTAAATTGATCACTTGGCATACGTTTTTGGACTCGATTCTACTTACAAACCGGGTTTAGTTGAATATGGCGGAAAATCGACCAGTGTGTGTTTTGTGCAATCGGTCAGTGGTTAACAGAAGATCATTCGAGATAACCCATGCATTTTTTGAGGAAAATGCCGCAAATGCTCAATATATTATTGAAGCTATTGCCCCACATCAAGTAAGTTTTTTTAATGTTAATAATAATAGTCTTGGACGAACATAACAGTAAATAACATATTACTACAGTTGTCACAGCGAAACATGACCTTTGAGTTCTAGTGAGTAGAGTCGTCCTGTAATAAATGTCAGTAACAATAGGAATGTGCTAACGACTTGCGAAACATCGACAGTTTGCTACCTGCTGACTTGCATGAGTCATTTCTTTTGTTTTATTTTACCTGTAAAACACTTCAGACGATTTTTTTATTAATGTTACACATCACTAGGTATGTAGTTTACTTATAAGTTAATATGATTTTTCCAGATTGAATATAACGGTCTGGAATACGTTTGTCGACCATGCTGGCAACGAGCTCAACGTGCTGTCCAGCCTAATCCAAACCCGGCCTCGCACGAATGTGTACTACAGATTGATGAGTATTCTAGAGTGCCTAACAATGCAGCGGTCTGTATGTTTGAGAGATGTAGAAATACTACACGTCATCGGATTCCTCAAAATATACGGATATCACTTCTTATGGATGCCAACTTATATATACCAGAAGAAACAAGAGTATGTGAAACACATCTAAGGTCCAATGACTGGGACGAGATCATTGATAGTCCAATTCTAAGACATGATTTTAATAGTACTCATTTCTTACACATGATGGGTCTTATGAAAGAAGCTGTGTCAAGAAGCTCTGTTCTAGATTTTGAAAATATTGAAAATATGGACACCAATGAAGTACATATGCGCTTGGGTCTTAGTCGAGAACAATTCTACGATATTTTGGAACAAACGCCTTCCTTGTCTAGTTCACATTCCAAAACTGCTCTAGCCATTTATTTGATGAAGTTGCGGACTGGTGAATGCAACGAAAGACTTGCCACGCTCTTTCAAATGAGTAGGAGAACTCTTGAAAGACATTTGAAAACCGCAAGAGATTGTTTATTTGCCGAGTTTGTGCCTAGGCACCTGGGTTTCAATCACGTCGACAGAAGAATGCTCGTTGAACGCAATCTCTACGTACCGAATGCTTTGTTTGGAAACCCTGATTCAACATTAGACGACAGACATGCAATAGCGATAATGGACGGAACATACATCTACATTCAGAAGAGTTCCAATTATTCTTTCCAAAGAAATACGTATAGTTTACACAAGTTTTCCAACCTTTTAAAACCATTCATTATAGTAAGCTGCGATGGTTATATTTTAGATGTTTGTGGACCCTACGCAGCTACTGATTCAGACGCAACTATATTACAAAGAATGTTATATGACGAGGAAGGAACATTTCATTGGTTCTTTCGTCGTAACGATATATTTATACTAGATCGTGGGTTTAGAGACGCCCTTCCTGATTTGTCACAATTTCATTACTCTGCTTATATGCCTGAAAGTAAAGACCGCGGTGCAGATCAGCTCACAACCGAACAAGCGAATAGGTCTAGATTGGTCACCATTTGCCGCTGGGTGGTAGAAGTAATAAATGGTCGATTCAAGCGTGACTTCAAATTGTTTCGCCAACACTATTTTAATCGGGCTTTAAACCATATGTTTGAAGACTTTAAAATAGCAGCTGCACTAATTAACGCTTTTCAGGAGCCCATACATGATAGCGTACATGCAGCCACATTTGTGGATATTATAAACGACCGCTTGAATCGACCAAATCACCTGGCGGACTATGTTGTTCGTAATAATATAAACAGACAAAGAGCAACGTTCCAAAGCATCACCGGTGATCAGCCTGTTTTTGACGATTTCCCAAATCTTACAGAGGATGATCTTATTCTGTTTGCTCTCGGTACGTACCAAGTCAAGTTAGCCCGCAGTTATTATGCTGAGCACCTAGTACAGGGCTTGTATAATATTGAAGTGTACCGAGAGCAGCAAATAAGGGGTCTTAGCGATTACATTGCAGAGCAAGACGTTTGGTTATTACGTGTCAGAATACAGTCTAGACATGTAAGGTCTAGGATTTATTATTCATATATTGTTATTGACCGACAAATGAACGGCCGGGAAGCTATCGCTCATTACTATTGTTCATGTCTGAGTGGAAGGCGCACGATAGGATGCTGCGCACATGTTATGTGTGTGGTGTGGTATTTAGGCTGGGCAAGAAATCAAACCGAGGATATCCGGTTACCAGCAGCGGAATTAAGTGCGATTATAGAGCATGATGAGTAGGCACTATTATTATAGCTATGGAATATCAGATTAATCGGTGGTTTAGTATTGTAAAACTAACTAACTTATAGTAATTACATCGTATGTAACATGTAATACGTAGTATGGTAATTGTTCATACTAACAATGTAATATATAGATAATTATATATTAAATATCTTTGAGCCTATCTAGAATAGTTTTGTTTTCAGAAATCACTTTCCTTTTCTATTTTTGCATTGTACATAAGCCTAAGCATAAGCATAAGCTATACAAAGTGTAACGTTAAATGCGCAAAACCTCTTAAGGGGTCATTGTACTCATCATTATGAACAACTTTTACTATGGTACCAATCTTGAAATCGCAAAAAAAAATCAGCTGTTTAGTACATTTTGACGAGTTACTCGAACATAAATGTAGGAAACAACTGATTTTTTTTTCGCGATTTCAGCTTTGGTCCCATAGTAAAAGTTGTTCATAATGATGAGTACAATGACCCCTTAAGAGGTTTTGCGCATTTAACGTTACACGTTGTATAAAGTGTTCGGAAATAAAAATGTATTTTAGCCGGTTTAGAAGTACACCACAGTGATAAAACTTCTACACGGTAATTTTAGGACTAAACCACATCAATAAACAACAAAATCATCCTTGGCCGCGGACCGCCCACGCTCCATACAAAATTGCCCATTCTCCTTTACAGTAATATAGCTTAACATCAGAATAACACATTAGATACTTTTTATCCCAATATTCCCACGGGATCGACACTTATGCGGGTGAAACCGAGGGGCACCGCTAGTAATGTCATAAAATTTGTAAATGACGTGTTTATCAAGCTCTGTAACCGGTTTTGGCAACTTGTCATAATAAAAACGGATGCTGTTTACAAGAAATTACTTGCTAGTTTTAGTTAATCTAAATTTATTAAAAAATTAAATTTCATTTTTACTACATGTTATTATATTATGGAAATCGCTTCTTATTTTAAAAAGTCCTAAGTTTTTGCGAACATACAAAATACTTTCTGCAAAGTCAAAAGTCAAAGTCAAAGCATTTATTTCAAATAGGCACATAAAAGGCACTTTTGAACGTCAAAAATTATCTTAAAATAGAATTGATTCTAGTCGCCCATTCCAAAAGGTAGTTTTCGTATGGAGAAGAATGGGCAAGAAACTCCACCGTTACTCTTTTAAAATGTTTTAGGTACAATATTTTGCTTGGGTACATTAATTATATAATAACATGTGAGGACGATGCACCTAAAATAAAATTACTACTTATACCACAATAGGTAAAAGAATTAAAAACGAAACCATGACATATAAATTAACTATCTAATAGATATATGGTGCTCACATATTTACAAACATGGTACAAGCAAAACGATTTTAATTTAAAAAAAAAACACAAGTAATGTATATAAGTGAGTAATGAATGTAAAAAAGAAAAAAAAATTACAATTAAATTAGCAACTAGTTTGATTTTGTCTAGATTTTGTCTGCCTGACTGACCCTACAACCTAGAGTTACTGAGTAACACGATACCGCTTCGTAAGACTGCGGGGCTATTGCGTAACACATTATCAATCGGAATCGGTTTCATTTTGACAGTTCAACAACATCCATTGCGTTATTTACGTGTTGGGCAGATAATTTTTTAGAACTTATGAAGCAATGGATTAGCAATTTGCTTCAAAATGATTCTGATTCCGATTGATAGTGTGTTACGCAATTAGGGTGCTGGTTGCCAGACTTTTGGGCTTCTGACTACCCGTAACGACTGTCAATGATCTATGAATGACAGCCGGGACCAACGGCTTAACGTGCTTTCCGAGGATCGTATTGTGAGCCGTGGTGATAAATAATTTACACAAGCGCCTGACTGGGTTCGAACCTACGACCTACAACTCGTAAGTCGCGGCCGTACAACTGCTCCGCCACTACTGTTACGCATTTACTGTTAAAAACGATTGTCAAATTATTCGCAACATGAGTCATTAAACAATTGAAGACGTCATAGAAAACGAGTTTTGAAAAAAAAATTGTTAACATTTTTAAACAGTTTCTAATTATTTTATTAATTATTTTATTCATTAAGTAACAAGTAAGTACCATTAATATATAGGTAATGAAGCTAAAAACTTGAAGAAGACAACTTGACAACTTCACTCTACGCATGACAGGGCTGGCCTATTTTTAGCCCAAAAAATAAGCATTGCCATCCAACATGGTAATGCAGCCAGCCTTTTGGGCACTTATCCCATTGACAGCGATGCGGACGAATTTTTTGATGCTCGATGAGCCTGTTTCTTTTTTTTTTCCTTTTTTTATTATTATACTTGTTCGCATTCGTTGGAGATAACGTTATTTCGGACTCACGTTATTCGGCATAACGTTCATTCGGAATAGCGTAATTCGGGGATAGCGTTAATTCAGGATAGCGTGATTCGAGATAGCGTTCATTCGGGATAAAGCGATTCGGGATTTCGAGTTTCGACCTAATGATAGTAACTGTCAACCAAACCTCAAATATGGGAAAGTAATAAGACACAGATAAGATAAAATACCTATTAATTAACTACTATATAAAAGATTGATGAGAAAGAAATTATGTCATTATGTTCTGTGAAGTGTCAACATGAAGTATTTGTTGGTAAGACTGTTTAATTTTATTTTTAACATAACTTAGCCAAACTCGGAACACTAGGCTGCGTTCCAAAACGAGTACAGTGGCGTGCATTGCATATAGGCATATAAGCAGTGCCTACCTCGATATATCAACATATAAGCCTGTCAATTACATTTTAGTGTATGTGCCCCACAATTAAGAAATTCACTAAATTATCATACCTACCTAACAAAAAACAAAATCTTCATACAAACACGCGCGGCAGTAGGCAGTCGCCGGACGGCCTACTCGGCTCCCGTACTATTCGCACATTGTCATTGGTCTTCACTCGTTCAAGTTAATACGACAAAATTAAAAATACGTACATCTCACGCTTAATACCATGACGTTCGACCTTCGCAATTTATCACCCTGAAGTAGGCATGCCTACTCAAATAACCACACTTTTGACCTCACTTTTTTTTCTGATTAGTGACCGCGTTTGCCTAGACTAGACCCGACCTATTCTGAAAACCAATCCACGCCACTGAACGAGTATAATAGACGTAGGCAAGAAGGCTGCCAGGCTCAAGCGGGACTGGGCGGGTCACATCAGCCGCATACACGATGACCGGTGGGCAAAAGCCTCCACACAATGGGTGCCTGAATATAGACGGCGCCGCTGAGATTGACCCAAAAAGAGTGGCGAGTTGACCTGGACGCATACCGCGAGGGCTGGTTCGAGGTGACGCGGGAAAAGAGTTCCTGGAAGGGCTTGGAGGAGGCCTTTGTCCAGCAGTGAGACAGTATCTAGGCTAAACAAAAAAAGAAAAAAAAGAAAATAACATCACCTGTATCGATGAAGGGTTGGGCAAAGGTGGTACAGTCAACAAAAGAGATACCTTCAAACGGGGAGAATAGGGATGCAGGGGTGAAACGAGACGAAATTTTAAAATGGATTTTAACGATGAAATAATATAGTTTGTTGCCAACAAGGGAACTTAATCGGTAATTAAATTATAATACAGTTAGCACATTGGAGTCCTTTTTGGCAACAAATTATAATATATCAATGTTAAAATCCCTTTTAAAGTTTCATCCCAATTCACACCCGCATCCCTATTCGCCCCGTTTGACGGTAAGTATGCAGGATATAATTGAAGTTTAGTAAGAAAACGATGAAGGTTCTCGAATGAAATTTAATTTTATGATTAGAAAACAAACAGCTAATTTACCAAATTAAATTTCAGTCGACAACATCTATCGGTTTCTTACTAAACTTCAACTATATCTAACGATCCTGCATACTTATCTCTTTTGTTGACTGTACCTACCTAAAGTACACCCCAAAGATATAGATATACCTAAATAACGCAAGTATCACGATCTGTATGAAAACCAAGCGTGCCATTTTTGACTACCTACTATGACGTCACAAGCACTATTTAGTGATGGGAAAATCAAATCGATTCAAAGACGCCGCGTGCGGTACCTATATTTTAGTTTGTGTATAGTTTTAGTTAATTTATATTAATTAACTAGGTAGTTATTATTTGCTTACTTATTATTTTAATTTACAACAATCAATATTCCAACCGGGACACCAATTAAAGTTGTCGGCAGAAATAGATAAACCGATCAAGGTTTTGGCCAAAACACACAAACTCTTTCACAATTATTTCTACTGCTACAATCAGTGTCATAAAAGGTGATTAAAAATACTGTCGTAATGTGTGAAGCAATTAGTGGTCATTCAAATTGCAGTTATCATTGGGCCCAAATGAATATAAGAGATATTGATTTCACTTAGGTAATTTTAACACTTTCACTGAGCATCTATGTAGTATGCAGTGGCGTGCATTGGTTTTCAGAATAGGTATAGGCACTAGACCAGGTCTAGTCTAGGCAAACGGGGTTACTAATCAGAAAAAAAGTGAGGTCAAAAATGTGGTTATTTGAGTAGGCATGCCTACTTAAGGGTGATAAATTGCGAAGGTCGAACGTCATGGTATTACGCGTGAGACGTACCTACGTATTTTTAATTTTGTCGTATTAACTTGAACGAATAAGGACCAATGACAATGTGCGAATAGTACGGGAGCCAAGTAGGCCGTCCGGCGACTGTCTACTGCCGCGCGTGTTTGTATGAAGATTTTGTTTTTTTTAGGTATGATTCCGTATGATAATTTAGTGAGTTTCTTGATTGTGGGGCATAGACACTAATAAAATGAAATTGACAGGCTAATTATGTTGATATATCGAGGTAGGCACTGCTTATATGCCTATATGCAACGCACGCAACTGCTACGATGTTTAATTTATTACTATTGTCGTCTCCACTTTGTATAAATGTTGCAATCATTTGTTTTTTTACAGTTGAGCATATCTGTACTTTGGCTGGGGGTGCACACGTGTTCTGGACATTCTCTATCAAAAATAGAAGTAAGTAATACATGAAATTACCTTTCTATTGCTGCAAAGTCAACACTTTAACTTAAGAGGAAATGCGGATTGGTCTATTCTCCATAGAAAAGCTCTCGCCTGTTTTCTGGTTAACGAACATAAAGCAATGATTTTTTACAGAATAATAAATATTAACTACTTGTATGTCCCTGTTTTCCTTTTTGATGATATATTATTTTTATAAGCACTAGAACCCTCTAAAAATGCCGATTTAAACTGCTGCCAACAGAGGCTTAGTGTACAAAGACAACTATTAATGAAAAAAGAAAAACATAGGGACACAGTATATATCCTTCTTATTCAGTTTAGGAAATATCTTTTAAATTGGTCCAATATTGAAGGAGGAAATAGGTGAAAACCAAACCTCAAATCATGACTTTTTACTTTTCTTAAAAGTCTCTCCGACCGCATTTCCTCTTAATCAAAAAAGCAACACTATTTCCGAAGTGTCCCAATTCTGTGAGATCAAGAGGCTTCAAAAATATTTTACAACTAGCTTCTGCCCACGACTTTGTCCGCGTGAGATTTCTTGTTTTAACAATATGTCTTATGACCAGTGATCAGAATAGGCTGAGTATATTTACCTAAACTTCGGAGAACAGCACCTGCAGCTTCCCATCAGAGAAAGAATTTTCGGAACCTGATCGGTAGTTCCGAAGATTTTCCCCTGCAGACAAACACAAATTTCACCCCTTTATAATATAAAATATAGGTTTCGATGAACTATTTCGTACTCAATAATGCACCCTAAGGACGTGTGTCCACCGCTTCGTCAACGAGAACAATATAGCACTAGAGTAGCGATAAAAAAAGAAAGAAAATACGTTTATTTACTGAAAACCATGTGCGCTTAGCTTAAGTGGGGATGCATGAAGAAGCCTCCTCGTGTAGCGCAGTTTGTTCCGGCAGTTACTCAACTGAACCGAGCGCTCGGCGCATCCTGGACAGTCACACCCAACACCTTATTTGACTGGCCAATTCTTCCCTTGCGGTGGTAGGGCTAACGCCCGCCCGGATTGCGACCACCCTCCCACCGGAGTCCGGCGTCAAGCAGCCTGCTGTGTTTCGTCGATGCGTGGGAGTTTCAGTGCCTTAGGCATCTTCTAGGCACGCTTGTTCCATCATAGACCTCATCCATCGCTTTCCATCAAGCGTGATCGAGGTCAAGAGCGTGCCTATTAAGCAATAAAAAAAAAAAAAAAACGCTTTTCTATTCTTCTGTTTCCAGCTTAAATCCCCAACAGACCTGGTGTATAAAGTGACAGAAGATAAAGATGGAAACTCTTTGACGATTTCGAGCCCATATCTGAAAACACCGTCTCTAAGAGAGATCATTTACTATCATATCATTGAGAAGCCGTTTGGGAAGACTGAGGACACAAATGATCAGGTAAAGTTTCGACATTTTTTTATGTCTTCTAAGGATTAGGTAGCGCGTCGCCTTATTGTCCAAATACACTATGCCGAAGGTACGCCGCCGAAATTCCGCGGCTGATTTTACGTTCCGACTTATTCGGCTGATATGACACACCGTAAGTGCCGAACTTACGCGACAGAAATTCAGTTGCGTAACTTTGTGTGTACAACGGGCGAACACGCGGGGCGCGGGCATGCCTGCCTCCCGCTGCTCTCCGCCCCGGATCTTCTTTGGCAATCGAACCGAACTTCCGTCGCGTATAATGTGTGCTCTACAGAATACGTTGCCGCCGAATTGCCGCTGAACTTACGCCCGACCGAAATTCGGCTGTACGCTATAACGCAACGTAATTTCGGCATAATGTGTCGTCAGTAATTCAAATAACATTGCAGGCGTAATCATGCCGAACTTCGGTCGCGTACCTTCGGCATAGTTTGTTTAGACACTTAAACAATATTTATAGCACTCTGTGACCTAAACCTGCACTGAAGAGGCTTACAGGACCTAAACCCAAAAAACGCAAGTTTTAGAAACAATAAAAGTATATGATCGACTACAGTAAACAAAATCAGAAAAATATATGATATTCTTTATAGAAAAGGGAGGATCCTCCGACCAGACCGGTGTTGTGTCTGGCGGGCAACTGCCCGATGAGTCATGTCGGGCTGTTGTATATATGCTAGTTGCGTGGTAAACTCTGCTTGCGCGATGCAGGATTTGCGTGACGTCAGTATGACGCGTGGTTCGCATGTGGCGTTGTAGATACCGCTACAAGGGTATATGCTAGGTAGATAGTGTGTTGAAAACATAATACAACCGATAGAAAAAATTATGAAGATACCTCGAAAAACTTTCTTTTTACAACAAAAACCATACTAATATACATACAATCATTACGATTTTTTGTCAGATTATTCTAAAAAAAAAACATACTAAAATTCTAGTGTTTTAATTTTTTAGTCCAAACAATAGATTTTTTGTAAATCGATAATTGCTTCATATTGACGCGTTTGTTTCGCCTCTCTCTAAAAACCGGAGTGGTTCCGGAGTCCTGGAAGCTTGCTAATGTGCAGCCGGTGCCCAAAAAGGGTAACCGTGCTGATCCTGTCAATTATAGACCAATTGCCATAACCTCCATACTGTGCAAAGTGATGGAAAGGGTACTTAACAAAAAGCTGCTGGCATACCTCGAAGACAATGAGCTCCTCAGTGACCACCAGTATGGCTTCCGTCATGGTCGTTCAACTGGGGATCTTCTTGTGTATGTTACGCATTGCTGGGGCGAGGCCATTGAGAGACACGGCGAAGCCCTTGCTGTGTCGCTTGATATCTCAAAGGCCTTTGACAGGGTCTGGCACGCCAGTCTGTTGGGTAAGCTTCCCGCTTTCGGCATCTCTGCTGACTTTTGCAACTGGATTTCAGACTTCCTGAGTGATCGATCGATCAGAGTGGTCATTGATGGCTGCTCATCGGAACATATGGGCATTGATGCCGGTGTCCCTCAGGGGTCTGTTCTTTCTGCGACTTTATTTCTGCTGCACATCAACGACCTGCTTCAGCTTGGTGCATTCGGGTACGCAGATGACAGCACAGTCGCAGAAAGATACCTGTCGAGTGCAAGAGCCAGCAGAGAGGAAACAGCCACTCTTAGAGAGGCCATGGTGGAACGAATGAATTTGACCTTAAGTCTCGTTTCCCAGTGGGGTGACGACAATCTGGTCAAATTCAATGCCTTAAAAACACAGGCGTGTCTTTTCACTGCGAAAAGGAGCCAGTTCCAGTTATTCCCTGCTTTCCGAGGTGCATCTGTACCGGTTACCGACCGCCTTCAGCTTTTGGGCATGGAGTTGACATCAGATCTCAACTTCGGCTCAACCATCGAGTCAAAAGCTCAGACCGCAGCCAAGAAGCTGGGCATCCTAAATAAGGTGAGGCGATACTTCACACCAGGACAGCTTTTAAGTTTGTACAAAGCTCAGGTCCGTTCCTGTATGGAATATTGCAGCCACTTGTGGGATGGCTCAGCAAAATACCAGCTTGCTGCACTTGACTCGGTGGAACGCAGAGCTAAAAAGCTTATAGGCGACGAGATGTTGGTAGCTACGCTTCCCAGCCTGGCTCATCGGCGTAATGTCGCTTGCCTGACGGTCTTCTACAGACTGTACTATGGAGAGTGTGCGCAGGAGCTCCACGACCTGATCCCACCATCGCCCTTTTACCACCGGACAACCAGGCGTACTGCAGCGTACCATCCGCACTTGGTTGATATCCCGATGAGTCGTACTCGGCGCTTCTCCTCCACTTTTATTATGCGCACAGCCAAAGTGTGGAACTCTCTGTGTTCCTGTGTATCTGTGTTCCATCCCACATTTAACCCGTCTGCCTTCAAATCAAGAGTGAACAGGCATCTTCTGGGCGCGCTCGTTCCATCATAGACCTCATCTATCGCTTTCCATCAGGCGTGGTCGGGGTCAAGAGCGCGCCCATTTAGCAATAAAAAAAATTAAAAAATATATATATTTTGCAATAAATTACCAGCGTTGTGTCATCGCGCTTCTCTTTCTTTTCTATGCAGTCCGACAAAGACCGCGCTTTAGGTCATGTAGTCGCCTTAAGGTGGACCTAGTTGCAAGCTCGAACTCACTGGTGGGCATGGCCAAAAAGCACGCTGTCTCACCTGGCATCGTGTCCAACAGAGATAGTATCAGTGATGAGCAGTTAGACGCTAGTCTACACGCATAGCGTCTAGTTCTCACGCACACAAACACCGTTCTAAACTGAAACGCGCGTAAAAAAATCCGAAGAGTCCTTTGGAAAATCGAGTTTTATGAAAAACCAATGCATAAATCGATTACAAATAAAGTTTATTGAACTTTTCGATAACTGAGCTTTGTCGGTACTGACTTTGTTTTGAAGATTTTACAGTTCTTTTCTTACTTATTTACACCCAACGTTACGTTAAAAATAGCAAGAAAAACGAATCTTTGATGGCTCGTAGCTTTTTAATGGCTTTTTGAAATGAGACTTCTTTACGCACGCTTGACTTGGGGAGTAAGCTGGCGAACGCGTGACGTAAGCGTTACGAAAAGTGTGATCGGGCAAGGCGAACGGGAGTTGAGTGGGGGATATAAGCAAGAGAAAGCAGTGCGCGCGCACATTTGCATTCTCTCTTCCTCTCATAGCCAAATACGTTTGAAGTTTCACTTCAGTCGTGTGGTCATAAGCACACTCGGTTTTTTATTTTACTATTCTGTTTCCGTACAGACAAAATTAATATTTAGAAAAAAGACTCTGCCAGCGTCTGTGTGGGGCCCTTCCACGTATAACCCATAAGCCTTCAAAGCAAGAGTGAACAGGCATCTTCTGGGCTTGTCTCGTTCCATCATAGACCTCATCCATCGCTTCGAGGTCGAGGGCTAGCCCATTTTGCAATTTAAAAAGTCAAAACCTGTTTTAAAGGTATAATTTCCGTTAAAATATAATCCTGGCTTTTAGGACAACAAGCCTGATTGATGAAAGAGTGATTTTGCAGCCATGGTAAACCGGTTAACGGAGGTCCTACAAAAGAACAACGTTGTGTATGCAAATTCTGGCTAGAACCAATTTATACCTAAAAATTTTTGAGAAGTATATGTTGATGGTTAAATTTTTGCAAAAGAGACGTTTGCCTTACAGCTTAGGGGGTCAGATAAAGGCTTTATAGGAGATAATGATACAAAGTGTTAAAGTTCGTATACATACCAGGGTGCTTACTCTTGAATTTAATTCCGATAGGTCGACATTAGAATTATGACGTTTCGTAAGTACTTTTGAGTTCGGTTTAATTAAACTAAAAGGTAAAATTGGATGATTGATTTTGGAGCCCGGCCCTAATTTCCACTTAATTCACCAAAATGGACACCCAATTTTATCTTTTAGTTTAATTAAACCGAACTCAAAAGTAAGAAACGTCACAATTCTAATGTCGATCTATCGGAATTAAATTCAAGAGTAAGCACCCTGGCCACTCAGAAAGTATTGCGAAAAAAAGTTTTTATGTATGAGAGACTGGCTAGTTATAATCTATTTTGAAAATACAAAAGGCAAATAATAATGGTTCCGAAAAACCGAAAAACAAATTAATCTCCAGCGATCGGTGGCCGACTAAAAAAATGGATCTTCGAATAACAAAACTAAACTTCTAACAAAATACTGAACCTCCGACAAAATTACTAAGTTACCGACAACAGAGGTTTTGTCAAGGGCACATAGCAATAAACAGACATGTTTATTTTTCGAAGATTTCAGTATCTCATTCGGTCGTTTCGTCATTTTTATTCGGACAAAAGTAGTCGGAAAGTTAGTATTTTAGGCAGTAGATTTAATATTTTTAGTAAGGACAATTCTTATTTTTTTTGTCGGAGCTTTTATTACTATCCAATACAAAATATTTGTTAGTAAAAATAGGTACGTTCTAATTTCAAAAGTTCCCTCCATGCGCAGCTCGCAAATAATGTTGTTTGCGAGCTAATTAAAGTTATCGTCTCTCATTCGCAAAATTTTCTGAGTGTCCCACGTATATATCTGCAAAAAACCTTCATAAAAATCCTAAATTTTTGAAGGAACCTCCGGCTGATGAGGGTCCTGCAGATTTCGATGATTCTCACCGTACCTTCACCAACGGGCACGGCTTCCAATTTCTACACGCAGACGATGAAAATGTAAGAATTTATGTCATTCTTCATCTTCATCATTTTCATTCGTTCGTGCGCGTCGGCACAAGCTAGCTAAATTAACGTCTAGTTAATTTTTTACAAAAGTGCACATTACTGATTTGTAATTAGCTATTATAATATCCAGAATGGACGGATGAATGACCCCTGTAACACCGGTTTTGCCTAGCATGGGGGCCATTGATCATTTATTTTGTACCAGGCTATTCGCACGCTGTATCTGTGTAGGTCGATCAATCAGGTTAAGGTACGCTTGCCGCGGTTGGTCTGTGGATGGGTGACCACCGAGACCCCTCCGTGCCTCGGAAAGCACGTTAAGGCGTTGGTCCTGGTTGTCATTCATGAATCTTTGACAGTCGTTACGGGTAGTTAGAAGCCCGAAATTCTGACAACCAGTCTTACCAAGGGGTATCGTATACCTTGTAACTGGGTTGTGGAGGTCAGATAGGCAGTCGCTCCAAAACACACCTGTAGTCTAACCGGATGCTGCTGTGTACGTACACAGCAGCATCCGGTTAGACTGGAAGCCGACCCCAACATAGTTGGGAAAAGGCTAGGCAGATGAGGAGAGAATATAGATCGTTGTGAAATATTAACCAGATTATTATCTGTTACAGGATCCGGCAGAAATCACTACTGATGATCCAGAGGAATCAGCAGACAAGGTAAGGATTTATTCCTGTAGTTACAGAAAGTTTAAAAACAAATACTGTAATTTTCAGTTTTTTTGTTAAAAATATTGACTGGTCATAATTAACAAAATCAGCCTATAATGTTCCCACTGCTGGGACACAGGCCTCCACTCTGCAAGAGGGAGTGGGCTGGAATCCAACACGGGGGCCCAGTGCGGGCTGGTAGATGTCGCATGTCTTCGAATTTTTTCGTTCGTTTTGAGAGCAGTGGTGATGAAATAATTTACACAAAGTAAAGCACCTGTCTGGGTTCGAACCTACGACCTACAACTCGTAAGTCGCGGAGTTATAAGTCTTAACGATCAGTGGTGGCCCAGTGTCTTACCACTGGACCATCGCTGCACCTTATGATAAGCTTAGCTTGAGTTTTTTTAAGGTAGCGCTAGTCGACGGCTCAACCTCATTGGTTCGAACCTACGACCTACAACTCGATCCACTTTGCCACCATAGCTGCTGGCTTTATTTATAGTACCACTAGCTTCTGCCCGCGACTTCGTCCGCGTGAAATTTCACCCTCCCCCATTCACCCTCTTAGGGGTCGAATTTCGAAAAACCCTTTCTTAGTGGATACCTACTCTTCACAAAGAACACACCCTCCAAATTTCATGTCTCTAGGACCAGCGGTTTAGGCTGTGAGTTGATATATCAGGCAGTCAGGACTTTGAATTTTTATATACTTATATAAATATTTAGTAAATATAAATTGTTTTATAGTTTCAGGATATTTCTGAAAATGCACCTGTAAAAAGAAGAAAAAGAGAAATTGCTGATAAAGATGAGGTGAGCAATACTTTTTAAGCTAAAAGGAGGGTTATGATTTTGACCGGGTACGAGTATGATGTATGTATGTTCATCTGTTCCCTGATAACTTCAAAAGTATTTATAATAATTTGACAAATGAGGTATCGTTAGAAGCGTCTTGGCCGTCCGCTGGTTATAGGCTATGTGACGTCACACTAAATTCAATATGGCGCCCTCTAGAGGACATAAAGTAATGAATTTAAAAATAAATATTTTGGGATGGTGCCTTGTGGGGTATCAAATGAAAGGGCTTAATTAGCACATTTCAAAAATATAAATATTACTGAATTAAGCCCCAAAAAAAAATTAAATAAAAAAAAGTTTCAAATGAAACAAGAAAGAACCTTCCCGTGGCCGCATGCTACTTTAGCTTATAAGTATGTTAGTACAGCGGCATGCGACCACGGGAAGGTACTTACTTGTTTCTTCCTTTTCAGTAGTCGGGTTTTCGTCAAAATAAGTTACATAAAGAACTCAATATTTTGGATTGGCGGCTATGTCGTCACATTGGCCATTTCGTCGCTATCCCTAATAGGTCACTTTCACTAATACGTCACCTTGTGCATCTGGTCAGTTTCTTAACTCGTCTCATGCTGTATTTCGACTCATTCCCAACTCGTCCGATGGATATGTACAACGTACAGTCAGCGTTAAAAATGTCGGGACGAACAGACTGTTCACAATGATCTCAACACCTTATAAGCAAATATTCACGAATATAAAACACCAAAAATCATAGGTGTACAATAAATTCGATAACTATGCCGACGTCCTTACAAAAACTGGCCATGTCCTTTTCACATAATATAGTCTGTTCGCTTTAAGAAAACAGTAAGTCATCGTTGTCCGCCGGCCTGGCCCCGGCCCTCGACCAATTAGGTCGCAACAAATTAGAAAGCTGTTCACAGTGTTCTTAAGAGCCTATACTACCTCAAATGGCTTAGCGTGATCCTCCGTTATGTCAAAAATACTGCACCATTAATTTTGAAATAAATATATGGTAAAGTTGAGGATTAATGCTAAGTCTTATGTTAGACGAAAACACGATTCCATAAAATTTTCTCGATAGAAAATAAATCCAAAGTTACCTCTATCCCGAACAATAAACCGCTGGTATTAAAAAAATACTTCAAATTAGATCATGAAACTTTGCATACTAACTGAACTTACTTTAAAGCAGGTCTTATGTTATTTACTATTTTATAATTACCATTATTTTCACTGTAAAAAGCAAATACCTAAACTGTTGGCGCTGCCTGCCGCCCATCACCGCACTCTGTCTCGCTCTCACTCAGTCAGCGAGCAGTATCGTATGAGCGAGATAAAGAGTGAATTTTAGCTGAGGTAGTATAGGCTCTTAACGCGAACGTACTATAGTGTGCATTTGACGCTATATCCATTTGTATCATTGACGCTATATCCATTTGTAAGCATTTGTACTATACAAGAAACGTGTGTGTTTTTTTGCCTTGTGATACGGAACCCTTCGTGTCGTCCGACTCACACATGGCCCGTATTTTTTTAAGTTATGAAATCAGACATTGCTTTGCGGTATTCTTTTACTAAATTCATTTATTTTCCACAGAAACCAAGTCAGGACTTAAAACGGGTCAAAAAGCGGTCTTACGAGCATCATGGGGTAATGTATTTTTTTTAACATACAAATGATATTTTTTACTTGTATTCCTCTCAACTGTGAGAAAATCAATATTTGATTTTATAACAATATGAATTTAATTGCTTCTCATTTGCCACAGTTGAGCTATTACAACAAATTCATCCCCTATAGGGGTTAAAGGTTAAAATAGAAGGTGAAAGTTTGTATGGAAGTTCTTCATTTTTGCCAATCACATGGGACACCTAAGGTCCGGCCGCTTTAAATTTGCTAAAGATGTAAACAACAATGGCCGCTCGAAATTGAATAAAATCGATATACAAGAACATTTATTTTAAGTAATGTTTGTTTTTGTCGAAATCTCCGAGTTAACTAGACAAAAACAAACATTACTTAAAATAAATGTTCTTGTATATCGATTTTATTCAATTTCGAGCGGCTATTGCTGTTTACATCTTTGGCAAATTTAGTGCGGGACAGACCTTTTTTTTGGAGGTGAGGAATCATCAAATGACTTCTCCCGCTCTGTGTGAGCGGAAGGGAGTGTCAGACTCTTACTGACTAAAACCCACCCGTGTTCCTTCCTTAGCCCTTTATGTTCCGGGGTAGCGGTAACCCTTTCGGACAATCCCGCTACCCCGGCAAGCTTCGGCCCTGACGGGCCCCTTCCCTTATGTTGACATCTCTTTGAGGCGCGCGTGGAACACATACGCGCCGTCCGCTGATCGGACGGTGAGCTCCCCATTACTCTCCGTCCGCAGGCCCTTGCCTACGGTGGCCGGGAGTCGTCACGCGGCTCCCGACGCCCGGAGCGTCTCCAGCGGCGGCTAGGACGTGAGGCTCTCTCCCTCAGCCATCCCGCCACCTCCTTCGCTAGCATGACTGCTTCGCTGAAGGAGGTGACTGCCTCTCACTCCCTCTCGCCCCGGACCTTGGCTTGAACCAGGGCCGGACGCGAGAGGTCGCCGCCGCTGCCGATCGCCTCTACGAGGGCACGGCGGTGCTCCGCCCAAGAGGGGCAGACCTCCACCGTATTCTCTACACGACTTGTCGTCAATAATTTTTCATCATGTATTTTGTTTACAGATGCATTTCTCTCGCAAACCTAGACTACCGCGTCGAAAGCATAAGCTACAGAAACACGTAAAGAAACAGACAACCGTTAGTGTAAGTATTTTATTTATTTTATTTTAAAGAAGGCTGACAGACTAACAAACCAATGACATAAAGAATGTAATATTAAAAATTACTAATAACAAGCCTCCACGTATGTATAGTTAAGGAAATAGTCGATAAAAAGAAAGTACATATTGGCGCAGATTCCCTTTGTTCACAAACTAAACTAAATTTAAGTTCAGTGCATATTTCTCTTTCTATTTCATTAAGAAAAGGACAGAAGATAATTATTAGTTTAGTCCTGTCAAATTAGTCAGCGCCTGACATAAATTGACGTATTTTTAGTAGCCAATATTTTAATCACGTGTAAACTTTGTAAACTTGTCTATGGAGTATTTTGATTTGACAGGACTAAACTAATAATTATCTTCTGTCCTTTTCTTAATGAAATAGAAAGAAAAAGATGCACTGAACTTAAATTTAGTTTAGTTTGTGAACAAGGGAATCGGCGCCAATGTTAATATAATTAGCACAGACCTAGATAACGCAAGTATCACGAACTGTATGAAAACTAAGCGTGCCACTTTTTGACTACCTACTATGACGTCATAAGCTCGCGCTCTCTCGCTTACGCTCACCCAGCCAGCAGTACGCAGGACTGAGCGCGAAAGTGGCGGCTTATGATTTTCGAACATAAGCTGGTGCGATTTTTGGCACGCGATGTAAGTATCTAGGTGTAAGTATCTATATCTGTGATAATTAGTAAGAGAATAGTAGATAAGTTAACTAAGTATACTTGAAAAATGACTGTGCAAAAAGCCGATGATTATGATTGTCTAATCAAATCAAAAGTTTTTTTATTCAAATTAGACTGAGAATCTGCACTTTTCGAACGTCAAAATTACATAAGACAGTCCCCCAAAACGCACGCCCTTCACCACTTCCTAGTGCTTTCGCTGGGGAGAAGAAGTGGCGCAACAAACTACCCAGCAGCACAGCTGTCTGTTCAGTTAGAAAATAATTGATTCTATACAATAGTAGGTATAGAGGTATGAGGAACAGGGTGTAAAGTTCACTCAACCTCCATAGAAAAGGGAGGATACTCCAACCAGACGGGTGTTGTGTCTGGCGGGCAACTGCCCAATGAGTCATGTCGGGCTGTTGTATATATGCTAGTTGCGTGGTAAACTCTGCTTGCGCGATGCAGGATTTGCGTGACGTCAGTATGACGCGTTGTTCGCATGTGGCGTTGTAGATACCGCTACAGTAGGTATGCACAGTAATTAACATTACGAGACACAGAACATTAAATTGAATTATTTGCCATGTCAGCTAGCCACGAGTCTGACACCACAGATTACTAATATGTAGCAAGCTATCTGACACTCCCTTCCGCTCCACCCAGAGCGGGAGGGGTCATTTGATGATTTCCCATCCATAAAAAAAAGCCAGCCACGCCAATATACCAATACAAATTATACAAATACAATAAAAACCGGTGAACTGCGAGTTAACACTACATACAAATAACGGCAAAAAAATCACGTTTGTTGTATGGGAATAAATATTTATTTTATTCTGTTTTTAGTATTTGTTGTTATAGCGGCAACAGAAATACATCATCTGTGAAAGATTCAACTGTCTAGTTATCACGGTTCATGAGAAACAGCCAGGTGACAGACAGACGGACAGCGGAGCCTTAGTAATAGGGTCCTGTTTTTACCCTCTGGGTACGGAACCCTAAAAACGATACATATTCAAGCAAAAAATAACAACTAAAGATGGCATAAAGGGCGTAACAGCTTACAAATTTAGGTATGCAATGCTGGGTTTCGTTCACATATAATATAAAGCCTTGTAAAATACAGCTTTACATTGTTCTGTCGATGACAAATTAGGAATCTGTCCCATTGTAAAACTGACAACTGGTAATCTGAGAAGCTGAGCCTTCTACGTGTTGACCAGCTAAAATATTAAGGGGAGTTATAAAACAGCGAATAAAAAAACTTAGCGACTGATAATGAGATACTGTTTTAATAACTTGAGCGGTATGAATTTGAGTAAGCGAAAAATTAATAACTAAACTAACGACAAATATTGATTAACTAGCTTCAGCCCGCGACTTCGTTCGTGTGAAACTTCTTGTTTCCCCCCGAGCCACCCCGTCGTATCGCATCACCCGCCCGCGCTATCACTTAACGTTCTTTTTTACTTTTTTTCTTTTTGCTCGGCTCCTAAGGGTCATAGCGTGATGTTACATAGCCTTTAGCCTTCCTCAAGAATTGGGCTATCAAATGCAAGAAGAATATTTCAAATCCGACTGGTAGTTCCAGAGATTACCCCCTACATACAAACTTACAAACATACAAACTTTACCTCTTTATAATATTAGTATGGGTGCGCCAAAGTTCACCTAAATTTTCAACTCCGATAATTGGAAATCCGAAAATGTTCTTCCTAACATTTTTCATCCTAACAATCACGATTCCTAACTACTCTGTCTCTAATGTTCATAATTCCGAATCATTCAACTTCATAATGTCAGTAGCAATAAACATCTATTGTACTTTTATTTGTTTTCCTATATTTTCTCAACACAACCATCTTTAACACTATTATTCAAAGTCATATCTTTTTTGTTCAGATCGTCAACATAGGATGCAAAAGCGAGCAAAGGGCACCCCGAGGTTCGGTTTGGTTAGGTTACTTTAAACCCTTTACACAGAAATAGGGGCCCCGCGAAGCGGGGCTCCGTCGACATAGGATGCAAGGGCGAGTGAAGGGAACCCCGAGGTTCGGTTTGGTTAGGTTACTTTAAACCCTTTACACAGAAATAGGGGCCCCGCGAAGCGGGGCTCCGTCGACATAGGATGCAAGGGCGAGCGAAGGGCACCCCGAGGTTCGGTTTGGTTAGGTTACTTTAAGCCCTTTACACAGAAATAGGGGCCCCGCGAAGCGGGGCTCCGTCGACATAGGATGACATAGGATGAAAAAAAAACAAAAAAAAAAAGACGGGTTGCACTCCGGGAGTGCCGGCAGAAGTGAAAACTTGAATATTAACGTTGAAATAAATCAATTATTAATTTAATTAATATTACTCATTTTTTTTCAATATTTCTGCGTCACTTTTTTCATTAATAGATGCACTTTGTTCAATTTCCATATTTTAAACACTTTCGGTCTTATTCATAAAAAAAGCCTATTGAAGGTTTAAACCATTCATTAGTTAAAATGCTCAATAGGCCTTTAAAACATTCGATAAAATTTTGTATTCATAAACGCTTCATAAACGTTCTATAACTAGAATGTCCTACAACTTCTAAATGTTGCCATTATAATGAAGTCATCCAACAAATTGGCCAACACATTAAATCGGCATACGAGAATATCTGTCTATGAACCGAATATTTGTGTCCATAGACATTATTACGTATGAAAAACTAATTTATTGTCTACAGTTTCAACAGTTTTGACGCGACAACGTCACGGTCGTCATGGAAACCAAAAAGTATACTCTGTGAAACTGACTTTTCAAACATTTGTACGTCAAATGTCATTTTCTTCGGCCATCTTTGTCGTGTCTCACTTGGTTCAATTCGGTTGGCGCCGCCGTTGAAAGAGATGGGGGGGGGGGGGGGGAAATCTCTCCTGACGGTCACGTGTCCTGACGCGAGTTTAACATTTTTTACCCATTACAAAAAGTGTTCAACGCCGCTAAAGAAGTTTTCACTTCAAAAAAGTTTTTATCATATAGACTAAATAGGTTTTATGTCTATTGAGTGGTATATCAAACGATTTTATATTAATTGTATGTTATTCTTATAGAAATTAGTTACATTAAAATTATATCATTCGTTTATTATATTAACTGATCATTATATCAAATAAAATTATAGATTCAGTTTTTATATCTTGTAAATATTAGAGGTTTTGTAATTATATCATATATTACTTACCCGTATAAACTCCCAGGCCATGAAAATATTATGGTAATTATGTTTAGGGATAAAAGCGTTATGATAAAAAACAGTAGGAGTTTAAAATATTTACATTAATGATATTATTCATTACAATTTTCGGAAACATGAGTGTTATGAATATCGCCGGTAGCACTACAAATAGTATGAATGAAAACTTTAGGATGAAAAATTTTAGGAAGAGTGATCATTCGGATTACAAATCGTTAGGAAGAACAATTTCGGGTAAAGAACTTTAGTTGAGCCAATATGGACCCATTAGTATAGATAATAAAATCCAGAACGAGCTTACAAAAAGTGGGTTGTGAATGTTGTGATTTCAGATATTAAATTTCTAGCCGTGCGACTAAATTACTAAGTGAGCGACTAGAAATACAGAGGGCACCCCGAGGTTAGGTTTGGTTAGGTTACTTTAAACCCTTTACACAGAAATAGGGGCCCGCGAAGCAGGTCTCCGTCGACATAGGATGCAAGAGCGAGTGAATGACAGTACAAATACCTTTACCGTGCATCGTGTATTATAAGTAACTCAAATTAATGTTTGTAAGTTGCTGCTCTGTTGATTTCTCGTCACTCGCAGTCAGTCGCTCACTTAGTAATACACTCACTCACTCACTTAAAACTGTAATTTACAGTCACTCGTTTAAATAGGTACTACCCAAATATTAATTACAGTTTTTTGCTTTCAGGCTCCAGATGTTACGAAGATAACTTCTTTCAAGGATACAGTACTAGATGATGAATTAACAGCAGGCGCTAGACTCAAAGCGTATGGGATGGAACTGAACGGGAATGGTGGCACTGTATGGAATGTAAGTAAGCCTCCAGATTGTAGACTAAAGGTCGTAGCACACGTATCAACTCGGAAAGGGATCGTCACCGTATCAACTCGAGCCGTTCAGTATTCTTTGTATGAAACTCCCTACTGCAACGTACACTAATCGGAATCGTAACGTAATTGCCTCGCCTCGAGACAAGCTCACGAACCGCCGTGCGATGCGTGGTCGACTTGCAGTTCCCGCGCTTACGGTTCTCCGAACCCTAGCTTACGTCTCTTCGTCCACGCCCCTCCCGCAGTCTTCATCAAGTGCTATGGCAATGATAGCCAACTCACGTATTGTGAACCGAGACATAACCGTGCGCTACACTAATTAACGTTCGGATTCAAAATGATTAAACTAGTGCCGCCTAGCCGTCAACCAGCGGTCGGCGAGCCGTAAGCGCGGCGTCGCCTAGCCGTAGCCGAGTCGACGTATCGGAGCTTCTGATCCGCTTTGGTTACGTGCTTACGTTAGGTTGACGACTGTTTAACGGCGACGCGAAAGGCGATACGGTTACGATCCCATTCCGATTGGATACGTGTGTAATTGCTAATTATAGACGTTTCTGAGAGCCAGTCGCAGTTTTAATTAAATTTGCTGTGAACAGGACATTGCCTTTTCTGCACCAATGCAAGCACGCTAAGGCGCGAATTATACAGAAACGGCGTAAGGTGAAGGCGCGGCGTAGGCATCTTGCCGCTTCAAAACGTTTCAATACAAAATGTAGGTAGGCGACACGATGTGAATTTAAATGCGGCGTGACGCAGGCACGTCGTTTCGTCGCCTTTTCCGCGTCGCTAGCAGTCGTGACTGGAGGCGCGCAAGCAGCACGACTTTTGTTTATACAGTAGGTGCAAAAAAAGTCGTGACGATAGTGAGTTTAATGTAGAGCTCTGCGAGATAATGACTAGTTGCGGCGTCTCTTCGCCTCTTTGATATAATTTAAATCGCGTCCGTGCCTTATCTGTTCCACGCCTGCTCTGCGCCTGCGCCGCGTCTTCACCGTACGCCGTTTCTGTATAATTTTTGAACACCAGCCAGCACTTGAAACCGTTTGTAGTCCATATTGGAATAAAATTTTAACAAACTACATGGCAAGTTTTAAGGAAATTAACCAACTTTGAGGCAATAACTAATAGAATTTAGTAGAATATAAGATGCAAGATGTAACTTGTAGACTATGAAGGAGTAGTAATTTTAGTATTTATCTGTGGAGGCTTGTAATTAGCAATTTAGTTATATATTATGTTATTACTAGCTGCGCCCCGCGGTTTCATCCGCATGAGTCTCGATCCCGTGGGAATATCGGGATAAAAAGTATCCTATGTCCTTTCCCCGGACTCAAACTATCTCTATACCAAATTTCATCTAAATCGGTTCAGCGGTTTAGGCGTGAAAAGGTAACATACAGACAGACAGATAGACAGACAGACAGAGTTACCTACTTTCGAATTTATAATATTAGTATGGATAGTGTTATTAGTCTGTAAGCCTTCCGAAAATAAAAAAATAAAATTAAGTAGGTACCCAAGCCCCCAGATTGTAGAGTAATTGCGATCGCCCAACCGATAAGGCATTGTCGTTTTGGGAGATGGCTTATGCTGTTTTCTACGGGTTTTCATTGTCAGGAATCAGAGGGGCAATTCTCGTAATTTTATGAACGTTCACAGATCTCAGTCTCAATCTGTCAAAAATACCTGTAATTTCCTTTCATTTTGACATTTGTTTGTCGCCGAGATGAGACTGCGACTAGATTTTGAGGGAAGACAATTGTGCAGTCGAGTCGTTGTGTAGGAAATAACATTCTTCTTTTGTTTCCAGAACCTTTACAACCCCCACAGTTCCTACCATGTTGGTTATGGAGATAGCAATGAAGACAGTTATGAGGTAAATATCGATTTGTGATCTATACTAATATCTATGCCAACACAGGGAATCCTAGTGTGAGGTCTAGGAATTCAATCCACTCGAATGTAAACAATATTTTTATTTTTTACATAAATAAAACAATGTCGGGTTAGTTACACCATTTATAACTCAAGAACGGCTGGAACGATTTTTATAAACAATATTTTTCATCATAGGTGCAAAAACAAAGCTAGGGTATCCTTAAGACATGCAGGGTCATTGAAATTTCAATTTTATTTACATATAATTAAGTTACATTTTTATTCGTCGCATAAAAATCCCTTGCCGTGCCATGCTGACAGTGGGCGCAGTGGGCGCAGGCGCTTACTCTAAATGCCTAATAATGTATTCATATCTTTATTTGCGATGATGATGATGTCTTGGCATCTATGCAATAGCCATTTTATTTTTAAGATGTATTCTAATCTAATCTAACTAGCCTGTCACACCGCAGGGCAAAGGCCTCACTCTCCTTTTTCCAAACAATTCTGTCTTTTGCGACTGCCAGCCATTCCTTTCGGTAGGAGTCAAGCTTGTCCCACCATCTTCATCTCGGCCTGCCGCAATGGCGTCGTGCGTTTAATGGAACCCAATCGGTGGATGAGCAACTTCTTTGTCTAGCAGGAGACTATTAGGAGCCTATACTACCTCAAATGGCTTAGCGTGATCCTCCGTTATGTCGAAAATACTGCACCATTAATTTTGAAATAAATCTCGTATATGGTAAAGTTGAGGATTAATGCTAAGTCCTATGTTAGACGAAAACACGATTCCATAAAATTTTCTCGATAGAAAAAAAATCCAAAGTTACCTCTAACCCGAACAATAAATCACTGGTATTCAAAAAATACTTCAAATTAGATCATGAAACTTTGCATACTAACTGAACTTACTTTAAAGCAGGTCTCATGTTATTTATTTCTTTATAATTACCATTATTTTCACCGTAAAAAGCAAATACCTAAACTATTGGCGCTGCCTGCCGCCCAACACCGCACTCTGTCTCGCTCTCACTCAGTCCGCGAGCAGTATCGTATGAGCGAGATAAAGAGTGAATTTTAGCTGAGGTAGTATAGGCTCTTAAGATGCATTATTAACACAAATCTGTTTTCCAGTCTAACAGTGACAGTGGCAGCGACGAAGACTCTTCATTATACAGTAATGAATCAACGTCTGACTCTGACCAATCAGATTCCGGCTCCAGCGAATCAAATTCTGCCGCATACGATTTACTTTCAGAGTTTGCTAGTGAAGAATCACCTGAAACCTTAACTAGCGGTGAGGGAAGTCAGGGCTCATCTGGTGAAAATGATGTTGCCACGGGTTCCGATGAGAACAGTGGCTTTGATGAAAATGGTAGCTTTCCTAATTCAGAGGACAGCGGATATGACAGTGGTTCTGCAGCCGATGAAAACAGTTGGCCTGGGGTAAATAATAATTGGTTTGGAGAAGATAATAGTTGGTTTGGAGAGAGCAATAGTAAGTCGGGAGAGAGTAATAGTAGGTCTGGAGAAGATAATAGTATTTCTGGTGAAAACGATAGTGTTTCTGGAGAAAACAGTGGTGACCGAAGTAACAGCTGGTTTGGAGAGAGTAGCGGTGATTCTGGAGAAAGCGGGTCTCAGGAAAATTATGGTAACAATAGCAATGAAGACAAAAAAATCGGTAACGTCGAAGCTGATGATATAATTAAGAAATTCAGTCAAATATTAACTGATTTACACGACATATTTGTGAAAGGTAACGCTACTATTGTTTTCCCGAAGCCAGTGAAAGATACAGCTAATAATATCGATCTGCCTGGTATGCTAGACCACATATTAAGTGAGGTCACAGATGATTCAGAAATTCTTCGTCCTGGTGTTGAAATTGAGAATCTAGATCCAAACAATCCGAACATGGTGAATGTTTTAGAAGGTCTGTTTACAAAAATAATTAAAAACAAAATTGTTATCAACAATGAGGTACCAGCTGGTTCCAACCAAACCGGCGGAATAAATGCCAAAAAAGAAAAAACAGAAGATTCCAAAAAAGATAAGGCAGTAACGTCTGAAAAAGATCAAAAGGCAACTACTGAAAAATCTAATATCAATAAAAACATACCTTCTGTGACAAATCCGGGCAAAGACAATAATGAAGAAACAACAAATCCGAGCATCGATAATAATACTCAGGCTACTGAAAGTCCCGAAGAAGATAGAAATCCTCATGGTGGAATCGAAACCCCTGACGTCAATACACCTGATGAGATTTCCCCTAATAAAGAAGAAACAGAAAAACCAAATGAAAATGTAACATCGTCACCAGATGAACCTAACAACAATGATGGTATAGGGAGTGACATCGACGATTATGGAAGCTTAGGTAAGAAAGGTGAGAACCCTAATAACAACGAACCTACTATTAATACAGAGAATCTGGATAGACCTAATGATACTGGTGACCATGAACCTACTATTGAAACAGAGCATCCTGACAATAATGAACCTTATGACATCAAGCCTACTATTGGAACTGAAGAGCCTGACAGATCTGATGAAACTAGTCACCACAAAACAGAGAAACCTCATGAAAATCCTGGCAGTGGGGAAGAAGTGAGTCAATTGCCAGTGGAAGATCATACAGAGGTACCAAACGAACTTACATCGACACCTTTTAAAGAGCCGAAAGAGCAGAAATGTCCTGTTCAAAATAAAAAGGTAAATATCACAATAATTTGCTTATAGTTTGTTATATTAAAAAAATAGAGCATTTCTATATGATTGTCGACTTTAGAGATTATGAAGGAATCTCCTGATGCAAACTGTTATTTTCAAAATTCGCAGTCGATCTGACCAGCCTTTTTTCCAACTATGTTGGGGTCGGCTTCCACTCTAACCAGATGCAGCAAATCGCGGATGCTGTCGAAAATGAAGACAAAGCCAAACCACATAAGCACAAGCCAAAAAGAACATAAAAAGTGAATCAAACTAATCAAAACAATCTGACCTCCACAACCCAGTTACTGGGCAATACGATACCACTTGCTAGGGCTGGTTGTCAGACTTTCCAGTTTCTGACTACCCGTAACGACTGTCAAAGATCCACAAATGACAACCGGGACGTTGGTGCCAGCTGTCATTTGTGGATCTTTAAACCGTTGGGCTTATTAACGTGCTTTCCGAGGCACGGAGGGGTCTTGGTATGTAAAGATGGTACTGTAGAGCCTGCGTCACGAAGGAAACTGTATTACGGAATCAAACTACAGTTGTAGTTTGATTATCATATTATTTTGTAGTAATTTTATCATATACATATAATTATGGACTTATTTTTAAGACGTCAAACCTACGACTCTTATATGACATATGCTTGAATCTTTGAATGGAACATACTTCAAATATAACCAGCGACCTGACCCGCAAGGAGGTCGGAATCTCTCAAAGAAGTCTCTACAGTACCCATACCTGGACCAACCGTGGCAAGCGTATCTTAACCTGACCAAGCGACTGTGCGGCTGTTATTACACGGAATTCTAATTAGAACTACTTTAGCAATAATAGTCCTGTCCTGTGTGTCATAATATCGATTCCTATTTCATTTGTTACATTATTTTTAACATGCATTTTTGTTTAGGACAACACTGAAGCCGAGAAGAATACCAAACTGGATTATATGCTGGATTTGATAAATAATGTAAGTGAACGTCTATGAATGATAAAAACAATAGAAGTATACACTACCAAACAAATCTAACCTCGACAATTTGTGCCGAATGCAATAGTGCCGCTTTCACCATCAAATCCCTTTACCATTTTTTTTTATCTTAAAGCATCATAAACATACTGTCATGCTTTATAAAAACTTTACTACGAATTTACAAAAACGTAGTTCATAAAACATGTTACTTTTTGCAGGAGAAATTCTGGTCCTTCATGGGTGACTTGGGTACTAAATACATAGCATCGTTGTCAGAGGTAAGGACATTTTAAAATATACCCTTACAGCTGCCTTAATAAGGTAGAAAACTTATTGAACGACTTATGTTGCCATTTTATTAATCTTATAAGTATAACTTCGATTTCAAAACGTATTTAAATATTACTAGAAGTAAATATTTTATGGTTATTTTATTATATAAACGTGGATTATTTATTTCAGCGCACGAAAAAATTCATCAAAGACGAGGTTGCAGCACAAGTAAGCAAATATTTCGAAAAGCATCCGATAAATAATAAGGAACCAGCTATAAATTCTGAAAAGGATCCGGCAGAAGATAGAAAACAGGGACACAGCAAAGATAAATCCGATGTCGGAGATAAAACGATAAATGAACCTAACAGTAGCAAAAACGGTGCAAATGAACCTAGTGATGTTAAAAATACTGTAAATGAACCTGTTAGTAGCGAGAAGGTTGAAAATAAACCTACTAGTGGTGAAAACATAAAACTTAACAGTCACAAAGAGAGTAAATATGAACCTAGTAGTCAAGAAAACGAAGTCGATAAACCAACAAATGAAGAAACCAATGAAAACAAACCTACTACTGACGACACCATCGATAGAAAACACGACAAAATTGTTACCACCGAAAAGCCGAAGAAAGACACACCATCAGTACAAGTTAACACAGTTTACGGGAGCAGTGTAGGCAACGACAAAGTTACAAACGTCTACATTTTCTATGCCAGCAAGAACTTAGATGACATCATGAAAAATATTAAAAACCTTATCAATGGAAACAATAGTACTAACATCTTTACATTCGTACCTCACAGCCCTAAACCTGGTCATGTAGGATTCCATCAATATAATACAGGTATGAAACCAAATGTCAATGACGAAGGTAAACCTACAGAATTACCTAAAGTGACTGAAGAAGTAACTGAACCAAGTGTCAGTACTGATGTCACAGGAGAAACAAAGACTGAATCTGAGAATCAAGGTACTGAAAGCAATACTGAATCAAATGTGCATGGAAATGACGTAACAGGTCCTACGGTTGAAGAGCCCGTTAGAAATGATAACAGAGACAATTCTGGTGAAGGATACAGTACGGAAACTAACAAAGGAAATAATAATGAAGAGCCTATTGATACTACAGAGAGTAATACGGATTCGACGCCGACAAGTGAATATGTAGCCGCTGAAAAAGATAAAGCTAACACTGAAAATCCTAACACGGTCACTGATAACACAGGCAATGAGCCAAAAGAGAACCCTGGTGTGCTCAAAGACAACTCTGGAGAGAAAATCAACTCAGGAGAGAAAATCAACTCTGGAGAGAAAATAAACTCTGGAGAGAAAATCAACTCAGGAGAGAAAATCAACTCAGGAGAGAAAATCAACTCAGGAGAGAAAATCAACTCAGGAGAGAAAATCAACTCAGGAGAGAAAATCAACTCAGGAGAGAAAATCAACTCTGGAGAGAAAATCAACTCAGGAGAGAAAATCAACTCAGGAGAGAAAATCAACTCTGGAGAGAAAATAAACTCTGGAGAGAAAATCAACTCAGGAGAGAAAATCAACTCAGGAGAGAAAATCAACTCTGGAGAGAAAATCAACTCTGCAGAGAAAAACAACTCTGGAGAGAAAATCAACTCTGGAGAGAAAAACAACTCTGGAGAGAAAATCAACTCAGGAGAGAAAATCAACTCAGGAGAGAAAATCAACTCTGGAGAGAAAATCAACTCTGTAGAGAAAATCAACTCAGGAGAGAAAATCAACTCGGGAGAGAAAATCAACTCTGGAGAGAAAATCAACTCTGGAGAGAAAAACAATTCTGGAGAGAAAAACAACTCGGGAGAGAAAATCAACTCAGGAGAGAAAATCAAGTCTGGAGAGAAAAACAATTCTGGAGAGAAAATCAACTCAGGAGAGAAAATCAACTCAGGAGAGAAAACCAACTCAGGAGAGAAAATCAACTCTGGAGAGATAATCAACTCAGGAGAGAAAATCAACTCAGGAGAGAAAATCAACTCAGGAGAGAAACTCAACTCTGGAGAGAAAATCAACTCTGGAGAGAAAATTAACTCAGGAGAGAATATCAACTCTGGAGAGAAAATCAACTCTGGAGAGAAAATCAACTCTGGAGAGAAAATCAACTCAGGAGAGAAAATCAACTCTGGAGAGAAAATCAACTCTGGAGAGAAAATCAACTCTGGAGAGAAAATCAACTCAGGAGAGAAAATCAACTCAGGAGAGAAAATCAACTCTGGAGAGAAAATCAACTCAGGAGAGAAAATCAACTCAGGAGAGAAAATTAACTCAGGAGAGAAAATCAACTCTGGAGAGAAAATCAACTCAGGAGAGAAAATCAACTCTGTAGAGAAAAACAACTCTGGAGAGAAAAACAACTCTGGAGAGAAAATCAACTCTGGGGAGAAAATCAACTCAGGAGAGAAAATCAACTCTGGAGAGAAAATCAACTCTGGAGAGAAAATCAACTCAGGAGAGAAAATCAACTCTGGAGAGATAATCAACTCAGGAGAGAAAATCAACTCAGGAGAGAAAATCAACTCAGGAGAGAAAATCAACTCTGGAGAGAAAATCAACTCTGGAGAGAAAATCAACTCAGGAGAGAAAATCAACTCTGGAGAGAAAATCAACTCTGGAGAGAAAATCAACTCAGGAGAGAAAAACAACTCTGGAGAGAAAATCAACTCTGGAGAGAAAAACAACTCTGGAGAGAAAATCAACTCAGGAGAGAAAATCAACTCTGTAGAGAAAAACAACTCTGGAGAGAAAAACAACTCTGGAGAGAAAATCAACTCTGGAGAGAAAATCAACTCAGGAGAGAAAATCAACTCAGGAGAGAAAATCAACTCTGGAGAGATAGTCAACTCAGGAGAGAAAATCAACTCAGGAGAGAAAATCAACTCAGGAGAGAAAATCAACTCTGGAGAGAAAATCAACTCTGGAGAGAAAATCAACTCAGGAGAGAAAAACAACTCTGGAGAGAAAATCAACTCTGGAGAGAAAAACAACTCTGGAGTGAAAATCAAGTCAGGAGAGAAAATCAACTCAGGAGAGAAAATCAACTCAGGAGAGAAAATCAACTCTGGAGAGAAAATCAACTCAGGAGAGAAAATCAACTCTGTAGAGAAAAACAACTCTGGAGAGAAAAACAACTCTGGAGAGAAAATCAACTCTGGAGAGAAAATCAACTCAGGAGAGAAAATCAACTCTGGAGAGAAAATCAACTCTGGAGAGAAAATCAACTCAGGAGAGAAAATCAACTCAGGAGAGAAAATCAACTCTGGAGAGATAATCAACTCAGGAGAGAAAATCAACTCAGGAGAGAAAATCAACTCTGGAGAGAAAATCAACTCAGGAGAGAAAAACAACTCTGGAGAGAAAATCAACTCTGGAGAGAAAAACAACTCTGGAGAGAAAATCAAGTCAGGAGAGAAAATCAACTCAGGAGAGAAAATCAACTCTGGAGAGAAAATCAACTCGGGAGAGAAAATCAACTCGGGAGAGAAAATCAACTCAGGAGAGAAAATCAACTCAGGAGAGAAAATCAACTCTGGAGAGAAAATCAACTCGGGAGAGAAAATCAACTCAGGAGAGAAAATCAACTCTGGAGAGAAAAACAACTCTGGAGAGAAAATCAACTCTGTAGAGAAAAACAACTCTGGTGAGAAAATCAATTCTGGAGAGAAAATCAACTCTGGTGAGCCCAAGAACAATTCTGGGGAACCCGTAGACAGTTCTGGTGAGCCTAAAGACAACTCTGGTGAGCCCAAAGACACCTTTGGTGAGCCCAAAGACAACTCTGGGGAACTCAAAGACAACTCTGGAGAGACAATCAACTCTGGTGAGCCCAAAGACAATTCGGGAGAGCCCATAGACATCTCTGGTGAGAAAGACACCTCTAGTGAGCCCAAGAAAAAATCTGCGGAACCCAAAGACAACTCTGGAGAGCCCAAAGACAATTCTGGAGAGCCCAAAAACAACTCTGGTGAGTCCAAGAACAATTCTGGGGAACCCATAGACAACTCTGGTGAGCCTAAAGACATCTCTGGTGAGCCCAAAGACAATTCTGGAGAGCCCAAAGATAATTTTGAAGAGCCCAATGCTAAAGAAAACTCTGGTGAGCCCAAAGACAAGTCTAGAGAGAATAACAACTCTGCTGAGCCCAAGAACAACTCTGGTGAACCTATAGACAACTCTGGTGAGCCTAAAGACATCTCTGGTGAGCCCAAAGACAATTCTGGAGAGCCCAAACACAACTCTGGGGAACTCAAAGACAACTCTAGAGAGAAAAGCAACTCTGGTGAGCCCAAAGACAATTCAGGAGAGCCCAAAGACATCTCTGGTGAGAAAGACACCTCTAGTGAGCCCAAGAAAAAATCTGGGGAACCCAAAGACAACTCTGGAGAGCCCAAAGACCACTCTGGTGAGCCCAAAGACCACTTTGGTGAGAAAAACAACGCTGGTGAGCTCAAAAACAGCTCTGGAGAACCCAAAGACAATTCTGGAGAGATAAACAACTCTGGTGAGCCCAAGAACAACTCTGGTGAGCCCAATGACAACTCTGGTGAGAAAGATACCTCTAGTAAACTCAAAGACAATAGTGGAGAGCCCAAAAATAACTCGGGCGAGAGAGACACCTCTGGTAAGTCCAAAGAAAACTCTGCGGAACCCAAAGACCACTCTGGCGAGAAGGACGTCTCTAGCGAGAAGGACGCCTCTGGCGAAAAAGACGCCTCTAGCGAGAAGGGCGCCTCTGGCGAGAAGGACGCCTCTGGTGAGAAAGAAGCCTCTGGCGAAAAGGGCGCCTCTGGTGAAAAGAAAAACGACTCTGGCGAAAAACACGCCTCAGATGAAAAGAAAGACGGTTCTACTGAGAAAGACGCCTCAAGCGAGAAAGATGCCTCTAACGTTAATGACGTTTCCACTGGAGAAAAATCTAGTGAGACAAAAGACGCTTCTGTAGAAAAAACTGCTGACAACAAATAATTAGAAATTCGTATGTGATAGAAAGCACTGACTGTGAAAGATGCATTTAATGTAGTATTGGAAGAAAACGTTATGTAAATAATTATGCAGGACTTAATCCTTAACTGAATTCGAAGAATGACAGAGAGTGATAAATTCAGTGCTTCAAAATATTGCCGTATGTTAAGATAACCATCAATCAATCAACTCAGCCTAACGCAGTCTACTGCTGAACATTAGCGTCTCCCAGGCTGCGCCACAACACCCTGTCCCCCCACCTTCCGCATCCAGTTGTCCCCCGCCTTCCGCAACCAGTCTGTCCCGGCCACCTTTTTAAAGACGTCGGTCTATCTAGCTGAGGGGCGTCCCACACTACGCTTGCCGATACGCGGTCTCCACTCCAGGACTCGTCTGCTCCACTGGCCATCGATCCTTCGACAAACATAGCCAGCCCACTACCACTTCAGCATGTTCTGCAAGCTATGTCGGTAACTCTGGTTTTTTTCTGGATAATATCATTTTTGATCTTATCCTTCAAAGAAACTCCGACCATAGCCAAAGCATATGCCGAAGCGCTGAGCGACCTTGAATTAGGTTTTTTAACCACTAAAGTATCTTAGAAACGGTCGACTTATTTGATTTCCGAAGCCATTAATAAGTAGGCTTCTTAATTTTGTAAATAGTTACCTTTAAGTTAAGAATAAGTGAAATAAAAATGTTATATCAAAAATATTCTTTTTTTTTTAGCCACGCATAGGCACGCCATACATACCATTCTGAATTCAATTGTCAACGAACAAAATACATAATCAGCCTATAATGTTCCCATTGCTGGGACACAGGCCTCCTCTCAGTGAGAGGGAACCAATCGACTTTGAACCTTATGCTTTAGCGATAAAGTTTTCGCCACGAGCGAGACCCACCCTTAGATTAAATTGGGTGATACATCGTCATCTCCCTAGACTTTTCCTAGCTATTTTGGGGTCGGCTTCCAGTCTAACCGGATGCAGCTGAATACCAGTATTTTTATATGGAGCGACTGCCTATCTGACCTCGGGTAATACGAAACCCCTTAGTAAGACTGGTTGTCAGACTTTCGGGCTTCTGACAACCCGTTACGACTGTCAAAGATCCACGAATGACAGCCGGGTCCAACGGTTTAACGTGCTTTCCGAGGCACCAATCCACGGACCAACCGCAGCAAGCGTAGCTTAACCTGATCGATCGACTCGTGCGGCTGTTATTACTAAGCCACAAGCCCCTCAAATTAGGTGATACACACAGGTGATAAATAAAATCAAAAAATAAATTTTAAAACATTTTTTTATTATGACTAAATAACAAATTTATGATCTTATGGCACAAAAGAGATGGAAATATCGCTTCAGACTTATTATAAGACTAAAAATGGTATAAACGCCATGTCAGTCATTTTTATTAATATTCAATTACAACGAAAATTTTATTTATTTGGCGAAACTTCACAATTATTTTGGGTCATAAAATAATACATATAAATATGAGCTCATCATGAGCTCATCCACAAGGACAACAACCTGCATATCCTTTCCCAACTATAGGGACGGCTTCCAGTCAAACCGGATGCAGCTAAATAAATACCAGTATTTTACATGGAGCGACTGCCTATCTGACCTCCACAACCCAGTTACTGGGTAATACGATACCCCGTTACCCCGCGGTACCGATTGCTTAACGTGCTTTCCAAGGCACGGAGGGTTCTCGATATGTAATGGACGGTCACCCATCCACGAATAGACCGCCGCAAGCGTTGCTTAACTTTTGATCGAGCTGATCACAAGGGCCACACTAAAATTCGAAAAAAAAAATAGTTTATCTTTTTTTCCATACTTATTATGCTCATGAAGTTTCACTAACTTTATAATGTCTAATAGAAGAATAACCCTGCCATACATTTTTTTTATGTCTAACTTTATCTATATTATATAAAATTCAAAGTCCTGACTGACTGATATATCAACGCACAGCCTAAACCGCTGGTCCTACAAACATGAAATTTGGAGAGTGTGTTCTTTGCGAAGAGTAGGTATCTACTAAGAACTGAGGGTTTTTCGGGGTGAATGGGGGGAGGGTGAAATTTCACGACGACGAAGTCGCGGGCAGAAGCTAGTTTTATTATAATTGACTCTATATTTAACCCTCTAAATCCGCCCCCTCTCTCTCTTTTAATAAACGTGTTTTCTTTCTTTCTTTCTCCAGCCCCCCCTCCCCCCCCCCCTACCCGCGCGCTGTTAACGCTCTCGCCATCGACGCCTCAGTACCGCGCGCTTAAGTCTTCCGAGCGAAGTCTTATGTTAACTCTTGCGGGTTATTCCATAACTAGCTGCGCCCCGCGGTTTCACCCGCATAAGTCTCGATCCCGTGGGAAAATCGGGATAAAAAGTACCATATGTCCTTTCCCGGGACTCAAGCTATGTCTATACCAAATTTCATCTAATTCGGTGCAGCGGTTTAGGCGTGAAAAGGTAACATACAGACATACAGACAGACAGATAGACAGACAGACAGACAGGCAGAAAGAGTTACTTTCGAATTTATAATATTAGTATGGATTATATGACTGACACAACGTTTATATTTAATTCGTAAGATGGCAGTAAAGGGAAATATTTAATTTTAACTTAAATAATCGTTATAAAAAATATTACTTAATCTATGCTATTAAGGGGTCAGTTTCTCGAACGAAAATTATCGCTAAATTAATCTGACATATTGTCAAGCTCGTGTGAACAGCTGCTAATGTGCGTTACAATTTCTAACGTGAATAGATAATTGTGGACGGCCACGGCATCACTATAACATCATCATCTGCCTAGCCTTTTCCCAACTATGTTGGGGTCGGCTTCCAGTCTAACCGGATGCAACTGAATACCAGTATTTGACATGGAGCGACTGCCTATCTGACCTCCACAACCCAGTTAGTGTGTAATACACCCTTGGTAAGACTGGTTGTCAGACTTTCAGGCTTCTGACTACCCGTAACGGCTGTCAAAGATCCATGAATGACAGTCGGGACCAACGGCTTAACGTGCTTTCCGAGGCACGGAGGGGTCTCGATATGTAAAGACCACCCATCCACAGACCAACCGCGGCAAGCTTAACCTGATGCGGCTGTTATTATTTAGCCACGGGCCCAATATCACGATAACACGGAGTAAAAAATGTATGGAAATATATGAAGACGTTTTAAAATTTCCGTCCACAATAAAGCTATCATTATTCTCCTGCCCTGATCCCAATTTATTAGCGGTCGGCGCAACAAGTATTTTTCTTCCACACTTCTCTATTAGTCGTCATCTCGGTAGTCACCCCCTTTCTAACCATATCATCATTCACACAGTCCATCCATCGTTTCTTTGGTCTTCCCCTACTCTTATAGCCATCGACATTCATACTCAAAATTTTCCTCATTCCTCGATAGCATTAAAACGTGCACATATTTTCATACATTTTACACAAGTGGACTTGTACGTCCATGAAAATTTCGTTGCGTTAGAAATTATGAAAGCGCACATTTGCCGCAGCTCACATACGCTTGAAAATTTGTCACAATTTTCGGACGAGGTTCTGGTTGAACGCTTCTTACATACCATTTTTTTTTTTTTTTTTAAGGAAGTATTAAATTCGCCTCTATGAGTGGCTATATTTAAGTGTACGCGGGACGGACGCTGAACATCTTGCTGACTCGCAATATTTTTAAAGTGAAGCTTCTTAGGTGACGATTCGATAATTGTTTATTTATTTATTTTACCACATAGATTTATAATAACGTCCAGATGCCTAGTACGCGCTGTCAAAATGCTTCGAATTCAAAGACACCAAAATAGTGTCTTCGTTCGTTAGCCCCGCCCACAGGCCGCCATTACGCAACAGACGTTCAACGCGTGTACGTCAGAAAACGCTGTTAAATATAATTGAAAAAATGACGGTTTGTGCAGTAAAATAGTGTAAAAACTACACTCCAAAAAAAGACGAGGATACGAACATCACATTTCACAGGTAAGTTTGCAATTTTATGATGAATTTCTACGTATTTCATTGAAATTATTACGAAAACAAAATAAAAACAAAACGACGCCATAATATTTGAGTATTGCCAAGGTAAGGCATGAAATATTTTTACCCTTTTTTTATGCTGCGATATTTTAATATTGTATAATGTTACGAAATCAACATTATTATTATCAACAAAATGATATCAATGGTTGCCAAGGGTATGAAATACTTTTACCATCTTTTTTAATACTACGATATTATTGAGTCAACAAACGGATTTGGAGCGAAACAATATTTTAGGTATGTTTGTTACATTAACGTATGTTTAGCGATAATTCTCAAACCAGTACGGTACGCGCCAAAATACTAGCTGCTGCCAGCGGCTTTACCCGCGTGAAAGTAGAAATTCATTCGGTCAGCCGTTCGAACGTGAAAAAGAAGTAACTCACATACACAGACACACACACACACACACACACACCACTCACAAACTTTCTCCTTTATAATATTAGTATGATATTAAAAGTTTTTTGTTCATTCACACATGTTTACGAAAACCATGTTAAAAATAAAATTATAACAATCTTCAAAAACTATCATAAGAGTCAATCGGTATGAATGTAAAAGGCGGGTTTCATTTTGTACACATATAATAACTATATAATTACCTAAGTGAATATGAATAAGAAAACTACACGAATTTTCCCACATTTTGGGGTAATCATTTTGCACTGGTATTAGAAAACGTCACGCACACAACTGCAGAAACGATAATAATACACTTGCGGTGGGCGGTACCAAAGCACACGCGTATCACTAAATGCATTCAATAAGAACGGTGCGTTTTGTACGGAACACTCAATCTGGACGTTATTATAAATCTATGTTTTACCATTTATGTACACACAAATATAAACAGAACACAAAAAAAAAACAGAACAGAAAAATAGGTAGATACAGTCAACAGCAAAAGTAGATGATGAAAATCAGAAATTCCATACTAATGAACGGAGTTCGCGTCAGAACTGTGTGGCGTCGAAGTGATTCAAAAGTATGTGATTGTAAATTATAGCAAACATTTACTACTAGTACAGCTGCCATATATGACGCGAACTCCGTTCATTAGTATTGAATTTCTGATTTTCATCATTTACTTTTGCTGTTGACTGTACGAAGGTGATGCTTATTTAACGTTTCTAAAATTCATTGCAACTGCTCTCGGTACCTAAAGACCATTTTCGCTATGGAAATATTCTGTACTATCCAAACTCTTGCGAAACAGGCGACTAACGACGGCAATGAAAGTTTTGACTGTCACTGCTCAAAAATACATACGATTGGATAAGAAATCTCTTCCAAGGATTCTCCTTCAAGGAGAATTGAAAGTGAAATTTCAAGCGTCACGTTTAGGCACATTTCGTTACATGAGAGGGAAGAAAGATATAACCATCTCTCTTATTATTTATTTTTAAGAATCTTTACTTCTATCACGTGTACAGTGTTCCACGCGCAATTTTTTTACCACGGTGTCTCTAAATGAATTTTTGGACATGCCGGTTTCCTCACGATGTTTTCCTTCACCGTTTTGAGAGCAGTGGTGATGAAATAATTTACACAAAGTAAAGCGCCGGTGCGAACCTACGACCTTAAGTCGCGGTCGTTACCATTGGGCCACCACAGCTATTTTATTTCATCATTTGCCTAGCCTTTTCCTAACTATTTTGGGGTCGGCTTTCAGTCTAACCCCGCGCTATAGCCCTACTTTTCCGTTAAAAAAAATGGTATGTTAGAAATCATTATTACAAGTAAATATTATTATGATATCCATACTTATTTATAAAAAAAAATACATAATTAAACTTCTACATATATTAGAAATAAACTACATAATTATCTTTCATAATCGATTTATTTGCACAGGTTTTTTTACCTCTGACGAGTAACCAACCAGCAACCCACCAGCGGCCTTATTCCGATGAACATAAATCTCACTTTGATTTTGGCAGGGATGCAAAGTCAGGGGTAAAAATACTGTGAAAGGACTTCATTTTGGTTTTATACTAAAAAAAGCGTGAATTTTGACACCACTGGTTTCTGGAAGCCTGTTTAAATCTGTTGACAAATCTTATATCAACTTCTATGTATCAAGTTCTTTTAACTGAACAGAAAGCTGTGCTGCTGGGGAGGTTGTTGCGCCACTTCTTCCCAACTAGGCACTACGAAGTGGTGAAGAGCGGGCGTGCCGGGCCTTATTGCTTTTCAGACAACAGGGGGGCAATTCTCGTAATTTTAAGAACGTTCACAGTCAGAAGGCCAATTCTCGTAATTTAAAACGTTCAAAATCTAGTTGCAGTCTCATCTCAGCGACAAACAAATGTCAAAAACTTGTCAAAATGTAGGGAAATTAGAAGTGTTTTTGACAGATTGAGACTGAGATCAGACTGTGAACGTTCTTAAAATTATGAGAATTGCCGCAGTCTTAATCTGTCAAAAATACCTCTTAAATTCCCTATATTTTGACAAGTTTTTGACATTCTGTTTGTCGCCGAGAAGAGACTGCGACTAGATTTTGAACGTTTTAAATTACGAGAATTGGCCTTCAGGTAACATGAGATGTGTTAAAAGATTTAACGATCATATTTTGATGAGGCTTTCAGAATACTGGGCGATTCTTATAATATTGCTTAAAAGAGTTATAAGTCACCACGCTTTTAAAAGTTTACTAGAAAAATATATATTAATTTTAAAAATATATTTAAATGATTGAAATACACAATTCATCTTAATCAGCCTTTTTGGCATAATAAAAAGTGTTATAGTTTTAAGGTGTTTTTTATCGCTGTAATGCAAAAATTCTTGTCTTTGTATGATTAAATTTTCTATTATAACTTTTTACTTTAGCGTCCCAGCGCTTTCGGTAACTAACATTCAACGAAAAACGAGTGCTGAAAAACTTGGGTAAAAATATCTTGCAATAACTTCCGAGATATGGAAAGGGGTTCATTAGTATTTTAACTAAAAATATATTTATTATAATAAATATAATAATTTTTAAGCTCCCGTTTTTATGCACGGTTTTGAACAAATTTATTGCATGCAACTAACTCTTTTGTTATATAAGAATTATTCATTTCGTTAATTATTATGTTAAACACAGTCAAGGAAATTAATTGCTAATTGACAGCGTACGTCATTATGCCGTGTCATAGCCACAGCTCAGCGATTTAAATACACGAACCCTTGAAGTTGTTAATCTGCGATTGCGATTTAATTAAATTATTGGAAAAATAAATTTAATTCCTACACAATAAAGTTCAGTTTACGCTACCACTTCAAACGTTTTTATAACTTTTTCAATATTACTAGTCACTCTGAAATCAACTTAATTTTCTGTAGGGTAAAGTTGATATTTGTTCAACTTGAAATATCATGAATTTGAATAGACCTTAGTCAGTTTGCTTAAGAATTAATTTCCCTGACTTCACATACTTCTTAAATGAGCAAATTAATAATAACTTAATTAAAATAAAAACTCCATTTTATTGCTTAATCGTTAACTTCGCTATATAATATAAAATCCATATAATTTGAAGATTTATAATTAATAACTATAAATATTTCAATAAAAGAAATACTATGTTTTAAATAGAATGAGTAGGAAAACTCTTCGAGAATATGAAAAAGTTTAGAAGTAAAAAAAAAATAATCCTTTTTTTTAAGATCAAGACTTTTGTCGATAAAATTTTAAATAAAAACATAACAAACATAAAAAAATAACAAAAAGATCTAGAAAAAAATTAAAAGGGCAAGAAAATAGCTTAGAAAAATTAATGTGTACTAGCCAAAAATTATCGTAAATTTTGACAAATAAACATTTATTTAAAAGATAAAAAAAATATTAAATAAATTTTAAATATGATTTTTTTATAAATTCATTATAATATTGTGTGGCACTAAGGGTAAAATAAACTATCTTATAAATGTAACAGGAACTTATGAAATGGAAGAACTGATATTATAGATTTTTTTTATAAATACATTAATTATTATAGAAAAATTTCATATAAAAGATTTTAATTCAATTCATAATAATTTATGACGGATTTACATTCATATTTTTCAACCACCAAATACAATAATAAAAAAAAAATTAATTATACAATTTACCCACCCAATGAGCGTTTTTATAATTTCTATCGTGACGATATTATAGACGTCAATTCAATTCAATTTTTATTACATCCATAATGTAAACATACACACGGCATCAATATAACACAGGGAAGTAAAATGTATGGAAATATATGAAGACGCTTTTAAAGTGCTTTGAAAGTCCGTGGTACGTGTCCGACATTTTGTTTTCTTTTTCAAAATGGCGGCTTCGCATGAGACCTGCATAAATCGATAGCTGACATCAATGCAAATAGAAAACATAACAAGACCCTCGTAAATTGTCACGTTTCAGTAATTAATATTTTTTTTTAATTAATTTCATTGTAATAATGATTATTTTAAACATTCAAAGTGATTATTTCAAACATCTTTCCAACAAGACGTACGCAAGTTCAAAAAAATATGGATGTTACGTAATCAACTTTGAACGTTAATATCTCGGAAACGTGACACTATACGGGTTTCGGCCATAATATATTTTCTATTTGCCTTGATGTCAGCTATCGATTTATATAGGTTTCATGTGTGGCCGCCATTTTGAAAAAAAAAACAAAATGGCGGAAAGGTTGCCACGGAACTTTAAACTCCTTTCCGTCCACGTTAATCTTATAACGTGCACGTATTTCCATACTTTTGATGGACATGGACGTCCTCGGTAATAACGTGACATTAGAAAATATAAAACGCGAACAATAAATAAAATTTCATCGAAAAAATATGTATAAGTATAGAATTTGATTTCAAAATATTTTAACATTGTATAAATAATAAGTATAAATTCCATGCTAACGTATAAAGTCGTGTTACAACCCGTAGAAACACTGATCGTCTAAATTTATAGATTTATTGGCTTAAATATACAGTGTTGGTGAAACTAGAAGATGGAAGATGCAAACAAGTATTTTGAGGGACATCTGTAAATATTTTTTTTTTGTTTTGCTATTTTTGGTTTCGACCGTCACAGCTTTGCATTTTCGCATTTTTAAGACTACGACAAAGCAGCTTTTGTGCTAAATTAATAAATTATTGCATTTAATTGCAATATAATTTGTGCATTTTCATAATTATCATCATTTACATTTTATTACATATCCGACATTATCAAAGTAGCTGATGCTTTAAAAAAGGTAATATTTACAACAAGGATTTATGTACAGACGCCAGCACATCAAGCAACCCGAAACTGTCAAATTTCCCCAATCAACTTTGAACCTTATGCTTTAGCGATAAAGTTGAAAATCTATTAAAGAAACTTGACAGATTGTAGTAACTTGATGTGCTAGCGTCTGTACACAATTATGCAATAAACATTTCTTTATGCAGAATCCATTTTGAGAAAAGATTATAAGCCCAGAAGAAATGGGTATAAAATAGCCTGTTTTTTTTTTGTTTTTCCAATATCATTCATTTTGATGAATGTTAAGGCCGCTGCACACTTGTTACACCCGACGCCATCACACGCTTACTTATTGGCCAAATGATGAAAATAGCTCAACGAGACGAAAAATGTGGCCAATGAGTAAGCTTCATTGATGTCGCGTAACGTGGCGTGTTATAAGTCTGTTTCCGCCTTTATACTTTTTCTCCAGTTATCAAAATGTTATGTACTACATTTCTTTATTTTACTTTATTTTCATTACACTATAAATTATACGAACTTTCCGCCATAACTTCTCATTTCAAAAATCAAACTTTATGTCAACTACCCTCCTCAATAAAAATTACCTCTGCAAATCCTAGCATGACCAACACAAACTACCCTAAAAGAGTACAAATATACTTATTTATCGCTGATCCTAAGTTCGGCCAGTTCCTGCTCCTCATCCACCTCGTCTTCATCATCAGAACCGTGGACTGATGCGGCCGGGGTTGTACCTCCTGGAATGGCAATTGAGGAGTTAGTTATTGTGAGGAGTACGGTATGACTCTGTCAGTTGGAAAAAAAAACAGTCAAGTGCGAGTCGGAATCGCGCACCTCAAGGGCTCCGTACGTAAATTTGGTATAGAGATAGTTTGAGTCCCGGGAACCGGGTATTTTCGGCTCCAGTCGGTCGGTGACGTCGAATCGCGTATACTCGACGCTGAACCGGGTATACTCGGCTCCAGTCAGTCGGTGACGTCGAATCGCGTATACTCGGCGCTGAACCGGGTATACTCGGCTCCAGTCAGTCGGTGACGTTGAATCGCGTATGTTCGGCGCTGAACCGGGTATACTCGGCTCCAGTCGTTCAGTGACGTTGAATCGCGTATGTTCGGCGCTGAACCGGGTATACTCGGCTCCAGTAGGTCGGTGACGTTGAATCGCGTATACTCGGCGCTAAACCGGGTATACTCGGCTCCAGTCGGTCGGTACCGTTGAATCGCGTATGCTCGGCGCTGAACCGGGCATACTCGGTTCCAGTCGGTCGGTGACGTTGAATCGCGTATACTCGGCGCTGAACCGGGTATAGTCGGCTCTAGTCGTAAGTTTTCACTTTTATCGTGTGGTCATAAGCACACACAGATTTTTTTTTTATCCATTGATAATTGGGAAGTCTCATTTCTTTTAAAAATCCAAAGATAACTTGACGTTTCCGGCACCATACAAAACTATCAAAAACGGTGCGTAAATTCAAGTGTGTACCTGTGCATAAATAAATCCACACAAATCCTAGTGGACATAAAAAAAACACGTGCCGAGTTCTCTAGTATTGCCAGAGAAAAACATGTGCCGAATGCTCTAAAATTGCCAGTACAAAAAAAAACTAAAACTACCACAAAAACTTTTTGTTCTTATGTGAAAAACCTTTCCAATGTCCCGCCGAATTGTGACCAAAAACCCGATCGTGATAAACCAAGATTCAGGGCTGCCATAGTTTCCATTTTCCCCGGATTCATTGTTGTTATTTTTATGCTGGCAACCACCACCACGCCATCTGTCAACATCGGTTATACTATTTTAGACGCTATCGCTTTGAAATATGGATAGTAATCGTGTGTCCTTATTTCAAAGGGATAGCGCGTAATAGTTATTGACAGATGACGTTTAAAGTTGCAAGTGCAAAAATATCTAACGATTGCATGACAATTTATCCTCTAACGAGATCCAGTTATATTTTTTTGTGAATTTCACTGGGTACACCTGTCCAATACCCACCTTATACACGTTGAAATAAAGTTGAAAATAAATAAACTAACCACACATCAAAGCACACAGAGACACGCAACTAGGTTTAGTTAATTTCGACTTTATTTCAACGTGAGCAAGGTCGATATTTTCTTACCAATATAAACTGCGCTTCGATATTTGCTCAATGGCCTATAATATTTATAATTTGTGTCAAGAAAAAATTGAATAATTTCCGGATTTACAAAATAAAACTTCTCAATGGGTTATTTATATCACCACAAAGGTAATAAGTACAGTATAATCAGCCTACAATGTTCCCACTGCTGGGACACAGGCCTCCTCTCTGTGAGAGGGAGTGGGCCGTAAATCATCACGCGGGCCCAGTGCGGGTTGGTAGATGTCACATGTCCTCGAATTTTTGGTTCTAGCACGTTTTCTCACGATGAAATTTACACAAAGTAAACCGTTTGCCTGTGTTGGAACCACAGATATAGATACACCTAGATAACGCAAGAGCAACTACTTCGCGTGCCAAAAACGCACCAGCTTATGTTCGAAAATCATAAGCCGCCACTTTCGTGCTCAGTCCTGCATACTGCTGGCTGGGTGAGCGTGAGCGAGAGAGCGCGAGCTTGTGACGTCATAGTAGGTAGTCAAAAAGTGGCACGCTTAGTTTTCATACAGTTCGTGATACTTGCGATATCTAGGTCTATCTATATCTGTGGTTGAAACCCAAGACCTACAAAGATAAGTGTTCACACTAAAAATCCCAAAACTCATCAAAGGCAGCCCTGAATTAAAACCTAACCTAATTCTCCACTCCGTCAGCACAGTCCTGCAACTTCGCGATCAGCTGATCGATCTGCTCCGCTACAGCCTCATTCAAAGGCTCCAAAAAGTTCTCGTTCGGCGTTCGGTAATGTTCGTGCTCCGATTCGGTAAAGTTCGGCTTTTCGAAGCTGATTTCGAGGCTCGGGTCGCCGCCATCGTCGGTAATATCGAGAATTTCCAGTGATTTTTGTAAGTTGATTAAGTTTTTCTTTTGGACATTTATATTGTTTTCGCATGACGTTTGACTTTGTTCGTCCTTCGTTTCTTTTTCGGCTGAGGTTTGGCGCTCGCGGCGTACTGGTGGTGTTTAAGGTAATTTATTTTTGTATATTTAGAATCAGAATCAGGATATTTATTTGTGAAACATAGGTATTTAAATAGACTGTCCAATATTGTGGCATTGTGTGCAGTTGCATGTCTGTAAGAACAGCTTGTAACAGATCACATTCGATTTAAATTGTATTATGTGAATCACTGCTGCAAGCTGTCCACCTCGGTGTTAGGCGCGTGGCAGTGATTTATATATATTTCGTGTTTTTTTTTAGGCTAAGTGACTAGAATAGGAATACTAACATAGGGGTAAGGAATATTGTTACTAACACAAATGAGTCTTGTTACTTACTGCAATAAAGATTATTATTATTATAAAGGTCCTTGGTTAATAATATGGGCGCTATGTTTTGCCGGGAAAGCGTACAAATATTGGAGAAAATAAAAGTAAAGAATAAAACAAAAAACAAAAATAAAACTATCAGAAAAAAAACAAAATTAAATAGGTAAGTACATACAAGAGAAAAAGAAAAAAAAACTATTTTAAATGTAATTAAATATCTTAATAAAATCTACTATTAACGATAGCCAAAAAAAAAAACAGATTTCTTAAAAAAAACAGACGGGTTGCACTCCGGGAGTGCCGGCAGAAGTGAAAACTTGAATATTAACGTTGAAATAAATCAATTATTAATTTAATTAATATAACTCATTTTTTTTCACTATTTCTGCGTCACTTTTTTCATTAATAGATGCAATTTGTTCAATTTCCATATTTTAAACACTTTATATACACGAATTTTACGAATACACAGCAGTGTGGGTACTACACAGACGGTCGAGCCATCAGCTGTCCATCCATCCATCCATCCACTTCCACTTCCACTTCGACTTCCACTTCGACTTCCACTTCCATTTCGACTTCCACTTCGACTTCCACTTCGACTTCCACTTCGACTTCCACTTCGTCTTCCACTTCGACTTCCACTTCGACTTCCACTTCGACTTCCACTTCCACTTAGACTTCCACTTCGACTTCCACTTCGACTTCCACTTCGACTTCCACTTCGACTTTCACTTCGACTTTCACTTCGACTTCCACTTCGACTTCCACTTCGACTTCCACTTCCACTTAGACTTCCACTTCGACTTCCACTTCGACTTTCACTTCGACTTCCACTTCGACTTCCACTTCGACTTCCACTTCGACTTCGACTTCCACTTCCACTTCCACTTCCACTTCCACTTCCACTTCCATCCATCCATCCATCCATCCATCCATCCATCCATTGTGTCCGTGTGTCACTTCACTTCGGTTGGCGCCGCCGTAGAAAGAGAGAGGGGGAATCTCTCCTGACGGTCACGTGTCCTGACGCGATGTCCTGACGCGAGTTTAACATTTTTTACCCATTACTAAAAGTGTGCAACGCCGCTAAAGAAGTTTACACTTCAAAAAATTTCTAGCATAGATAAATATGTACTAGGTAATAGGTCGACGGACGACGTCATTACGTCAGCGCCGGCTGTCGCTGAAAACCAGCGCTGGGGCTCTGTCCTGCATAGGGTCGCAGCATAATGCCGAGCGATAGCCGTTTTGCGTGGATGTGATGCATGTTTCCCTCTACCTTTTTATTTTATTTTTTGTGTTTATGTTCCTTTTGCGTCATTTTCACCGCAAATGAACGTATTTTCTTTCTTTTCTATCTTTCTTAGGTAATACGGGCTGGTGTCCGCAACTCCACGTCAATGCGCGTATTTTGTTTTTCAAAAAACTATCGATATTAATGCGTTGAAAATCGCGCTATGAGACTAGTTTCAAGTGTGTATGATACGCCCAATTTCAGTTCAATACGAAGTAATGCCATTGACGTTGTAATTTCACGCTCAAATGTGCCGCTCTTTTTGAAGTGAAAACTTCTTTAGGCGCGGTGGGCCTTTTTGAGATAAGAAAAACCATTGAATCTGCGCCACTGTTACCGTAACCGACACCGATTCGGACGTGTTCGGCTGTCCTTGGGATGTAGTCGAATTTAATGTATATCCGATATATCAGTGAATGATGGCAAAGTATTCTATTTGTGTTTTGTTTTCACTTCTGTCGGCACTCCCGGAGTGCCACTGTTTTTCTATAAGACTCGTCACGTCACGTTTCGGCATTTTAAAACCGCGCCTGCCACGAACCTTGTCGTTGAAAATATGGAATATAAAAATAACATCGACATAATTATGGTCCTTGGTCCTTAACGTGGAATTGCATCGTCAATGGCGCCGATTCTCTTGTTCACAAACTAAACTAAATTTAAGTTCAGTGCATCTTTTTCTTTCTATTTCATTATGAAAAGGATAGAAGATAAATTTTTGTCTAGTCCTGTCAAATAAATCAGCGCCTGACACTAATCCATACATAGTTAGACGTGATTAAAAACTTGCCTACTAAAATTACGTCAATTTATGTCAGGCTGATTAATTTCACAGGAATAAACCAAAATTTACCTTCTGTCCTTTTCTTAATGAAATAGAAAGAAAAAGATGCACTGAACTTAGTTTAGTTTGTGAACACGGGATTCGGCACCAATATTCACATTTATTAAACTTTTTAACAAAAAAAAAACCGACTTCCAAAAAAACACTACAAAGTGAAAAATAACTTTAATTTCGGAAGTCGGTGTCTTTGGATCTGTATTTTAGTTTTTGCCACCGACTTCCGAAATTAAAGTTATTTTTCACTTTGTAGTGTTTTTTTGGAAGTCGGTTTTTTTTTTGTTAAAAAGTTTTTATTTCACGCTTTTTAGTGGGTCTGCTTATAATTTATCTCAGTTACAATAGCCTAGTGTCAACTTTCTCATCGCCTTTTGCAAAATATTGCTTTTACCGATGCAGGGAAGTTAATTGTTGAAGAGTTCTCCTGGCCCACCATCAGCTCCATATCACCATTCACATTGTGACGAGCATAAATTGCTTAGCAACCATGTTAAAGTATCGAATCGCAACCCGTGAAATAGTACGGAGATATTATTGAGTAGTTCCGGTGGCCATCTGTGGTCTTCATCATCAGTTCCACTTCACCAAATGGTGCTTTCCGAGAACAAATGCACGAGTGTTACTATAAATAATTTTGAAAGAATTTTCTTTTAACTCCAAGCCGTTAAGGAGTTGTACCTTCCATCATCAGCTCATCCACCTGAGATGATGATTATCAGATGCAAATACTTAAACAGCTTTAGAAAATATATGAAAATGGTACTATGTGCCTATAAAATTTGAAGGTTGCCCTCGATTTCCCTGGGATCCCATCATCAGATCCTGACCTGATGATCATGCAACCACTTGGGAAGTATACCCTTTCAAACAAAAGAAAAATTTTCCAAATCGGTCCAGGCGTCTTCGAGAAATCGGGGAACATACATAAAAAAAAAAAAAAAGATTCCGACGAATTGAGAACCTCCTCCTTTTTTTGAAGTCGGTTAAAAACTAAAAAATGTTTCTACACTTACTAGAGTGAGTAGGACTGGGCGGCTCGGAGATCGGTCGCGGGTAGTTGAACCTCTTGCCGAGCTCTTGGTCCATATGATCTACGTAGTCTGGGTACACGATCTTTAGAGCTTCTGCGCGCGCTTGGCGGTAGTACTGTGGGGATGAAGTTGACAGTTGGTTTAATAATCACCATTACAAAGAAAAGAAAATACATTTATTTAGCACAGACCAAAAGACGCACAATACATCAGATAAAAACAAAAAAATAAAAATAAAGGTCAAATAAAAAGTGTAAAGTCCGATGTAAAAAAAATAAGCAGGAAAGTGTGCCTCACGGCTGCGCTAAAAAGGCCCAGTTCAGCAAAAATGCCAGATAACTAGTGCCTAACGCTGGTTTTCAACTGGACCAGAAGGCCAATTCTCGTCATTTAAAACGTTCAAAATCTAGTCGCAGTCTCAACTCAGCGACAAACAAATGTCAGAAACTAATTGTCAAAATGTAGGGAAATTAGGGGTAATTTTGAAAGATTAACACTGAGATCTGAGGGGCAATTCTCGTAATTTTAAGAATGTTCACAGTCTGATCTCAGTCTCAATATGTAAAAAATACCTCTAATTTCCATTATATTTTGACAGTTTTTGACATTTGTTTGTCGCCGAGATGAGACTGCGGCTTGATTTTTAACGTTTTAAATTACGAGAATTGGCCTTCAGACTATAAACGTTTTTAAAATTACGAGTGTGTGAGGTGACGGATGTAAATCAGTTTTATACTGCAACGTGACGTGACGTTATAGTCGCTAGTCTTTCATCATCTGCCAAGCCTTTTCCCAACTATGTTGGGGTCGGCTTCCAGTCTAACCGGATGCAGCTGAATACCAGTATTTAACATGGAGCGACTGCCTATCTGGTATCACTTGGTAAGACTGGTTGTCAGAATTTCGGGCTTCTGAGTACCCGTAACTACTGTCATAGATCCACGAATCTATAGAACTATTACTAATGCAAATTATATATCTTTAATTGTGTGGAAGTGTGTGAGTGTTTGTGAACGAGGAAGACTGACCTGCCGTGATACAGTTTTCACTAGTACGGAGGTCAGTGTGGATTAAGCCCAAACAACCGCATATACACAGGTATTTATTAGACATACGTTATTTTTTTTTTTTTGTACTAGTATTCACATATCACAGGATTGTTGGGATTTGTGTGTAAGGTTTGTTCATTTATACTGTCAATAACCTTTACTTTACTTTAATAGTAATAACACTTACAATGCCCAAATTCCTCCAGTCTAGAAGATCTGACAATCGTTCAGTTCTGTTCCTCTGTATGATGCGCTGCCTCCGTGTGAGTCTGTAAAATGAGTTAAATAAAACGATTTAATATACTTGTATTTGCGGTAAAGATCACGCAGAGAAGGAACAAAAACACAGGGGGTTAAAATATGCGTCACAAACACGCAAAACGGCCATCACTCAGCATAAATACTAACCCCCTTATTCATAAAACTTATCAAACCTATTTTAGTTAAAATGGGGTTTGTCTCTTTCTTACACACAGAAATGACAACGTGACAGATAAAGTCAAACGTTCTATAAACCTATTTTAGCTAAAATAGAGATAAAATAGGATTATGAATAAGGGGTAAGACCCTTTGCGAGAAAGAGCCCTGGCGCTGGTTTTCGGCGACAGCCGACCATGTTATTGAAGTGAAAACTTCTGTAGGCGCGTTGGGCATTTTTTGAGATGAGAAAAATCATTGAATTCGCGCCACTGTTACCGTAACCGACACTGCTAATCGTCATATAAACAAAACACAAACAGAATACTTTGCCATCACTCACTGACATATCGGAAATACATTAAAACCGAGAACATCCCGAGGACAGCCGAACAGATCCGAATGTAGCGCGGTGTCGGTAACAGTGTCGCGAGTTCAATGGCTTTTATCCATCTTAAAAAAAGTTTTCACTTCAAAAACAACATCTGACGTCACAACTGTGCCAAAATAGGTTTAATTAAATCTGACTACTGCATAAATATCAGTTACTTACTTGGTAAAATCGTACATATACTGCGCTAGTTGCTGCACAGAACCTTCGAGCGAGATGTACCGGCGATCCACCACGTAGATACCGTACGACATGGGGTCCGCTATGTGTTCCTGCATGAAGCAGCCGAAACCTGGAAAAACGATATTAGTGTTAGAAAATACTCATACATCATCATCATAGACTTTGGGTGCAATCACTCTCCCCCAAAACAGCATTTCTAAGAAAAAGTGTAATATGCATGGCCCCATTAATATATAAAAAAATTCCTAATTCCCTTAAGGAAATGAATATCAATTCATTCAAGAGAGAGGTAAAAAAATTGCTAATTAATAAGGGATACTATAATGTTACGGAGTTTTTAAATGACAAATTCTGAATGAATTAATATGTAGGTATTGAGTTTTATTAATTTTATTGTTTTAATTATTATTAATTTTTTTTTTGACTATATTTTTGCGACTATAATTTGATTATTTCGTTTTATAACTCCAACTAATTACTACTAATACTATTTTGTACGCCAAATATGGCAAAACATGATGAAGCAGAAATATTTTTCAATCCATATGTGCATATCAGCTATGTATCATGTTACACATGTTTTAAACAAATAAATACATCTTTAACTTATCATCTGCCTAGCCTCTTCCCAAGTAGTAATAGGTAATTATTTTGGGAGTGTCGTATGGAGTGTCCGAGGTGTGCTCATGTAACAGTTTGTCGCTAATCCCCGCGTGGCTACTCACCGGACAGGTTGGTGGTGACGCTGGGGATGCCCATGACGGTGCACTCGGCGGGCGTGTAGCCCCACGGCTCGTAGTACGACGGGAACACGCCCAGGTGGCAGCCGCGCACGAACTCCTCGTAGTCCAGGCCGAACAGCGGATTCGTGGACGTCAGGAATTCCGGGTGGAATATTACCTGGAAAAACAAATATCATTAACACAGCATAGAATAATCTTTATTATGTACAGACGCCAGCACATCAAGCTACTACAATCTGTCAAATTTCTTTAATAGATTTTCAACTTTATCGCTAAAGCATAAGGTTCAGAGTTGATCGGGAAATTTTGACAGTCTCGGGTAGCTTGATGTGCTGACGTCTGTACACCATATAAATTACAGACATAAGTATAGAACCTTTACAATGGGTGACACAATGGGCGGTCTTATCGCTAAGAGATCTTCGATCTTTTAAAGACAACCACTGCATTCGCGTTTTATTTGCCAAAAATGTAAACAAATACGAGTTTATGGAAATACTAGCTGCGCCCCGCGGTTTCACCCGCGTAAATGTCGATCCCGTGGGAATATCGGGATAAAAACTATCCTATGTCCTTTTCCGGGACTCAAACTATCTCTATACCAAATTTCATTTATATCGGTTCAGTGGTTTAGGCGTGAAGAAGTAACAAACATATAAACACACACACACACACAAACTTTCGCCTTTATATTAGTGTGAAGTGTGATAACTTTAATGCCTACACAATAAAGTTCAGTTTACGCTACAACATCAAACATTTTTATAACTTTTTCAGTAGTGCTAGTCACTCTGAAATCAACCTAATTACCATTAAATAAAGTTGATATTTGTTTAACTTGAAATAAAATAAATTTGAATAGACTCATCTCTCATCTTTGAAACATCACGCCTGTTTTCCTCTAAGGGTTAGGCAGAAGTGTATTTATACACCCACATTTCGTTTTCTAAGTCCTTTGTTGTAGCGGGCGAGCCAATATTAGTGAAGGGCGGGCGTTTTAGGGACTATCTTATGTAATTTCGCCGTTCGGAAAGTACTGATTCTCAGCCTAATTGGAATTAATGACTTTTGATTTTGCCATCAACCGAGCACAAATTCAGGCTCCGGGTGGAACCGCGAACCTATCTATATACATAAAAATCAATGTTTGTATGTTTGTCCTCTATGCGTTCCGAAACCATTAGTCAGATTGTGATGAAACTTTGGTAGAGTGTTCTGGGGACGCCCGTGAGGATTCCTAATTATTAAAACATGGGATAAAATAACAAAAAAAAAACTGTGGCGGTACGAAGTTCGCCGGGTCAGCTAGTAATCTATATAAATAAAATAAAGTCGGGTTAGTTTCACCATTCATAACTCAAGAACTGCTGGACCGATTTTTATGATCTTTGATTTGTCTCCGCCCCGAATAGCAGAATAACTATAAAACATGGAAAAAATTCACGAAAAAAAAATTGTGTAGATAAGTAATTCATTTTTCTTTTTGTTACTTTTTTTATATAACTTGGTTTTTTATTTTTTTACTGTGTTTAGTTTAGTTTGTGATCTTCCTGTACGAGTCGCAATAAATACTTTTTCTTTCTTTCTTTCTCATAAATTAATTCTTATTGATTCTGAGGCGGTCCAAAGTTTGCCGGGTCAGCTAGTTTAAGGCGCAGATATACGACTTCTAATGATTTTAAATTCAACATCACGTTTAATCGACCGGACTGATTTCTTTGAAAAAAATAAATGTTATACTAGACCATTTGCTTCGTAATTTGATATGTGAATATTTGCAATTATATTTTTTTAACATGGTGTAATTAATTTGTAAAGTAATGTCTACCGCGGGCATAAAAACGATAATCACGCAAACACTATCGGGTGTATTTTCATAAAACTTTCACCATCTAAAAGACAATTTAATTCCCCGAATTTTAGTATACGGTTTTTATTTGTTTGGTGTTTGAGAGTTTTTGTAAATAGATAATTGCTTCATATTTGCAATAAATTACCACGGTTGTGTCATCGCGCTTCTCTTTCTTTTCTATGCAGTCCGACAGTGACCGCGCTTTAGGTCGTGTAGTCGCCTTAAGACTAAAAATAGGGAATGAAACTAGAAACAAGATACCATGAAAATACCATTATTATAGTTTCAAACTCAAATGGGTCCCGCCTGCTTCCAACTTTTATTTAATTTAAAATGGACTTGTTTTTAGCTTTCAGTTAGTGTTAGTATAAGGTTGCAGTCGGGTTTTTTATTTTTTTTTATAATTTTTTTTTAGTTTACAAATGTGAAAGATTTCGCAGACGATTTAGTTCTTGATACGTGTTTTTTACGATTTGTCACTTTGAATTACTTTTAACCAAATAAGTTGTATATATTTTTGTAATCACCTTTTAAAACCCTTTATTTTGATACCCCACTCGATTGGTTTTGAGAAAAAAAAATTTTTTGAAGGCATAATATGGCGCCAAAAATCCGCCATGTTGTTTTTTTTTATTTTGATATACCCAGTGTCACTTTCACAGTCAATACGAATCTAACGACACCTCTCAAGCTAAAATCCATCGAGCCGTTCAGGCCACAGAGCGTGCCAAACAATTATACAAACATACATACATACTCTCGAAAAACATAACCCTCCTTCTGGCGCAGTCGGGTAAAAAAAAATAGGGAATGAAACTAGAAACAAGATAGTTACCATGAAAATGACTCACCTTAACTTTATCATTGACTGTGTTAAAAAGTTCACATCTTCTAATGGAATTCAATACGGGATCGCTCCAGTCATCCACCTGTAGAAAAGGAAAAATATTCAATAAACAAAAAAAAAAACGTGTGGGGACACGCGTCAGGAACGAAATTCAAAATGAAAATCCAAGATGGCAGCTGCGAAAGTTTTAAAATGACGTACTACTGTTTTTTTTTTTTTACTGTTCTAGCATACATACAGGGTGTTACGGAAAGGGTATATCAATACAAACGGGTTGAAGAGTGTATCTGGTCTAGAATCTCTGTACAAAATTTCAGCTCAAAAGCATTAACTTTGAAAATGCTTAATATTTTTTTATTTCGACATCACGGCGCTGCACTGGTGCGCGGCGGCGTGATGTGCGTGTACTAGGCGCACAGACACACTACAGATAATGGATAATGACCCTCGTAGTGCGGTGACACGTTTGTTATGATTTCAATTTAATAAACTATCGAAATAAAAAATATTAAGCATTTTCAAAGTTACTGCTATTGAGCTGAAATTTTGTACAGAGATTCTAGACCAGATACACTCTTCAACCCGTTTGTATTGATATACCCTTTCCGTAACACCCTGTATAAGCTATGGTAGGATGCGACCACGGGAAGGTACTTTCTTGTTTCATCCTTTTCAGTAGTCGGGTTTTAGTTTTTAATTTTAATATTATTGGAATTTACATGACGTTTGCTGCGTGCGTTCATGCCAGGCCCACTGTAAATGGAACTGTTACACGCAAATATGAACCTTTTGAACGCCATTGTCACATATATGTGACAAACGAAATCTTACACTGAACGCCAACGTCACAAATATATGACAAAATACACGTCGCACGGGTCGCACTCTATTATGAAATAAGCAATTTAATCATTACTTTTGTGTGTTTTTATTTATATAATTTAAAAGTTTAAGCTTTCGTCTATATTGTATTGCATGAAACTAATATAAATAAACCACCAAGATCGGGGGTCAGTCGCCTCGAGGGTAGCCAGTTCTCGCCAAGCTGGTCTAATTTGGCGTTCATTCAGATGTATCTCACCCATGTGGGGGATAAAATGGTAATATGAACCACCAAGATCGAGAAATTTGTTGTTTTAAGTGTGTGTGTGTGTTGTTTTGTTAAAGTGGCCTGGCGTCAGGGGTACGGCGATACGTTTATACTCTGGCGTTCAAAAGGTTAAAGAGAGTTTGTACTTACAACATTGTGAGTGGTGATGGGAGGTAGTCCGTCTCTCTGTAGACTGTAAATACACCTCTTTAGACGCACCGTCTCTTCTTTTAGCATAAGGTCGGAAGACTCGGGCAGGTGGCCACTGTAAAACAAAAGATTTTGTTAAATGTCATATTTTTGCTATAGGCTGATCGCTTAACTGAGACGTTACGTTGCCTGAGGTAGCAGCACATGATTAGACAAACGGAACAGATACAAAGCTTCAAACAACCGCGCAAATCGGTTGCACTACTACAAGCACGCGGGGCATGTGTGCGTGACCACTGGCCGCTTGTCACGTACGCGGCGAGACTGGAAAAAACCGGTTTACGCTGGCACAGCTAGTTGACAATCTCAGGGTCAGTGCGACGCACGTTGTTTGTTTTGTTAGTTGCAAGTTTGAATATTTTTATGTAAAAACGTGGTATATTATTGTTAATAATGGTGGCTTATTGTACTGTGTGTATGAATAATACTAGAGGAGTACAATAGGTAAGTAAATATTTGATTACTTCTTTTTCAAGTAGGTACCTTTTTGATAAGAAGACGGTTGTACACGGTGTGTTTTTACCTTTTTGTTATTATTACAAGTTTTTACTATATATTTGTAGGTACGTGGATGGGTTGGTATGTAGTAGGTATGTGTGTTAAGTTTAAATATTGCAAGTAAGATTTGAACCACTTCCCGATGTCTGATTGAGCTGAAATTTTGTACACCTGCGTAACTTCGGTGATAATGCAATAATAAGATATAACCTGACGCTGCACCCAGGATTATCTCCTCACTAGGGAACTCTTCAACGGTTAGTAGCACGATCACGAAATTTTGTATGATAGATGAATTTTGATAATTCGACACGATATTTATCATGAACTGCTGCTGCAGCCAGCATTGTCTTCTTACGAGGGAACTCTTTAACGGTTAGTAGCATGGACTTGAAAGTGAAACTTTTTATTTAAATTTAATTTTGCTTGCTAAACATGATCTTCACCATAGACTGCTGCTGCAGACAGGTCTTCTCACGAGGGAACTCCTCAACGGCCATAATAGCATGATCATGAAAGTTTGAATACGAGTTTAAAAAGCATTTTTAATCGAAAATTATTATTAATACCTACATCGTACTTATTTCTCGCTACTAGTAGGTCTTGAACTTAAAAAAAAATATTTAAAAAATAGGTATATAATCTTTAAAATATAGGTCTACCTATGTCTTTTGTATAATAGTGTTTGGTTCGCATTTCCATTTTATTTTTGTTTCAGCTCAAAGCATTTACCACACCATTAAAAGAAACAATAAATGATTAAAAAACAAAAATTATAAAAAGAAAATTATTAGAGTAAGTAATTTGTAAATCATACTGAATAATAAAACTATTTAACAAATATTTTGTTTAATTTGTCTTAACATATTGTGACAACCCTACCAAAATAGGTAACAATTTTGCACGTTCTTAAGAAGCTTTGCCTCTGTTCCGTTTGTCTACTCATGTGGTAGCAGCGCGGTGCGGGGGGGTGTGGTGACGTGATGCGAGAGCTCAGTGATTCGTCAACTTGTGACAACTATCACGTCAACGTCTCAGTTAAGCGGTCGGTCTATATAGAGAAATCTATACAAATAAATAAAATTAGAGTGTCTGTTTGTAATATTAAAATAACCGCTTTTTACTAAATGCATATGGATGTATACACGGTACATATACCAAATTAACATATTTAAAAAATGTTGTTTGTCTGTTTGTTCCGGCAAATCTCTAATCTCTGAAACGGCTTTCTAATTTATAATATTAGTATGGATATGTCAGTGAGTAAAGCAAAGCAAAAGCAAAGTATTCTGTTTGTGTTTTGTTTATGTGACGATTAGCGGTGTCAGTTACGGTAACAGTGGCGCGAATTAAATGGTTTTTTTCCCATCTCACAAAAAGGCTCCTAAAGAAGTTTTCAGTTCGAACTGAAAACTTCTAGAACTATCATCATCTGCCTAGGCAGATGATGATAGTTCTAATTTCAGCAGCTGGCAACACTCACCTCAGACAGATGTCGTACATTCTTTTGCCTATCTTCTGCTGTATATCGTTGATGGTGTCTCTCAACGCTTTGGTGACGGCATGGCCACGGAGGCTCTCCACGTTGAAGTTGTTCGTCTTGGCCGGGAATATCAAGAAAGCCACTACAGTTGTGTCGGAGCCTGAAGACTGGAATGAAAAGAAAGAATTTTGGATATTTTCTGGGCTAAATATTAACCGGTCAAGCACCGCGCGTCGCCAATTAGCGACGGAACAATAGAAAATCAACTGTGTCTCATTAGCGGGGCTCGACAGATTAATGCTTACGGCTACACTATTTGCGCTGTAGCATGGTGCGGGTGACAGTTTCAGTAACATTTCGTTTCACTCTTCAAAGTTGCCGCGATTTACAATTTATGACTTAGTATTTCAGTTGTACCACATTCGTAATATATTAAATAATTAATAACTGTAGTAAATTAAATTAAACCCAACCAGAATGTTCTAATCAAGAAATAAAATCAAATTGAATGAAAAATTAAGCAAAGTGTTATGCGTATAACGTAACGCCATAGACGTATTTAGTGATGGGATGTACTGCTACGATGGATAGTCGATATTTTTTATAATAAAAAACGTATATTGTGCGTAGGTCAATTTTTATTTTTAAAAGGTCTAATTATACAACAGAACATTTATAGGGTAAGGTTGCTTAAAAGGTTGCTAAAAAAAAATACATGTTATTCGTCTAAACCCATATCAGAGTCAGGAACATCTGAATTGTCACTCAATTCATCATCTGAATCTGTGACGGATATTATTAACGATGACTCAATTATGTTGTCAATATGTATGTCACGATCCCAATCAGACATAATGTCCCTTTTTGTTTTATTCACGACCTTCGACCAGTCTTCAGGTTGAACATTGTTGATGGCCTCTTGTAATAGGGCCAACATCTTATTTGCCGTAAATGGCGGCGAAGTATTATTTCTTGCGGCGTAACCTAAAAATAAACGAACTTATAAAAAAAAGTATTCAAATAATCATCAATCAGCCTAATCTAGTATCTGGTAATGTTTTTAAACTAGGTACATGCTACGATCGGAAAGCTGATTTTTTTATAAAGCTTCAAAATGGGAATTGAAATTAAAAGCATACCTTTTATTTGGGCCCAAATCAGCTCAATAGCGTTATACTGGCAATGGTAGGGTGGTAGTCGAAGGACCTGGTGGCCTTTTTCTTTTGCCATCTCGTCCAGAGCATAGGTAGGAGTTGGTGGCTTATGGCGTCGGACTAAGGCAATAAGCTCCGTCTTTAACATTTTTATATCTGCTGTAACTCCGTTTTCACTCAGCCACTTCACCAACTCGCTTTTGCGGTTGGATTGGTTTGGGGGTTTATTAACTTGCACCGAATGGTAGGGTGCGTTGTCCATTATTATGGTCATAGGCTCTTTTAAATTGTTTAATAGACCTATGAACCAATCTTTAAATTTTTCGTAATTCATCTCCTCATGATACTCCGTAGTTTTTTTTGACTTAAAAGCCAGCAAACAATCAGGGACGAATCCACTTGCTGTACCTGCGTGACAAATAATAAGGCGTTCGCCTTTGCCTTCCGGCACTTTGGTACACGATTGTGCCGTATCGTCGGTCCAACTTTTACCCACTGTGTGGTTGGCGTTTAGCCACGTTTCATCCAAAAAGACAACTTTGCTCCAATCACTTATGTTTTTGGCCTTCCTTAAAAATCTACATCTTGCTAGGGCAATGTCAGTCCTCTCCATAATAATCTTTCTTTTGTTAACTTTTTTGTAAACAAAGCCAATATCTTTTATAACTTGCCGTAGCGAAGTAATACCTCCTTTGAACAAGTCAGCTTCTTTTAATGATTTTAGAAGCTTGAGCAATGTGGGTAGCTCCATTCTTCTATAATAATCATAAATATGATTTCTAATAGCAACCTTAGCAAAATCATCCAAATCTGTGATTGGCTTCACCTTGGTCCGCTTTTTGTTGGGTGTCGATAATTTATTTTCAAACATCCCATCTTGGCCAATTTTCGCACGTGTTATACGCGAAACAGTATTGCGGCCAATATCAAGAGCTTCGGCTACTCGTTCTACAATATGATTCAATGGTAACAACGGTCCATTATTTTGTTGTTCTCTTTCAAAGTAGTCTCGGAGGCGAACAACAAGCTCCCTGGCCTGACTACCCAAAACAGTTTTTTTTGTATGCTTAGGCATGGTAATAACAACAAACTCAACAAACTTATAACAAATAACAATTTAACAAAAATGAAAACAAACAATGAAATCGTAATACGTGTCACATTAAGTCACAAATAGTCACAATATAACGCGCTTGCACTCGTACTCGCACTCACAGCATCGCACGGGTAAACAACATGGCCGCCGCGCCGATGCACCATAGAGCAAAAATGTTGTCACGAAAAAAAAAACATAAACCCGATTTTGATTATTTTATATAAGTACAAAGATAATTATGTAGCCATAAAACATTTATATTGACAAGTTTATACACGTAGCACACACGTAGTTACACTGCACAACTGAATAATACACTAATTTTCATAACAATATTAAAGAGAACTAGATTCACGATGCGAGTATCGTTAGCGATAAAAATGAATTGCATAACCTCACATCCCTAGTCATGTGGTACTGACAAATGTCAACGTCATACGGGCAACTGTCACCCGCACCATGCTACAGCGCAAATAGTGTAGGAGTTAATAAATAAAGATTTCTGAAGAAAAATGACGTCGAAATTGGGCTATTGGTTACGAAGAAAATATTGGCGTCGGTTCCCTTGTTCACAAATTAAACTAAATTTAGCGTAGTGGGAACTACGCTTGCCGATACGCGGTCTCCACTCCAGGACTCGTCTGCTCCACCGGCCATCTGTCCTTCGACAGACATGGCCAGCCCACTGCCACTTCAGTTTGCTTACTCTGCAAGTTTGGCCTTAACATGATCAGAGGAACAATTCTCGTAATTTTAAGAACGTTCAGAGTCTGATCTCAGTCTCAATCTGTCAAAAATACCTCTAATTTCCCTACATTTTGACAAGGTTTTGACATTTGACATTTTGAACATTTTAAATTACGAGAATTGAGCTTCTGGTCTAAATCAAATAAAATCCTATCCTACTAATCCTACAAATTTTATAAACTTGAAAATTTTGGATGGGTGTTTGTTATTCTTTCACGCAAAAACTACTGAACGAATTTTGATGAAACTTTACAGTAATATAGCATAAACATGAGATTAACACATAGGATACTCTTTATCCTTTTAGCCCGATATTCCCACGGGATCAACACATATGCGGGTGAAACCGCGGGGCGCAGCTAGTAGACAATAATATTTACCTTCAAATAATGGTTCAATCTCGCTAACGCTTCAATGAATATGTCGGCTCCCTTGTTACCGAACTCGTAACGACCAGCGATGAAGAAGTACAGCGTCTTGTCTAGGTCGAAGTTGAAGTGGCTGGGAACAAAAATGACGGTTAAGTTTGTTTTACTACATGTATAGACGCCAGAACATCAAGCTACCCGAAACTGTCAAATTTTCCCAATCAACTTTGAACCTAATCGCTTTAGCGATAAAGTTGAAAATCTATTAAAGAAATTTGACAGATTGTGTTATGTTTAGCGCTAAACATAACTTGCTTCAAAATCAAAAGTCATTTATTCAAACTAGGCTGAGAATCAGCACTTTTCGAACGTAAAAATTACAAAAGACAGTCCCCCAAAACGCCCGCCCTTCGCCACTTCCTATTGCTTTCGCTGGGGAGAAGAAGTGGCGGAACAAACTCCCCAGCAGCACAGCTGTCTGTTCAGTTAGAAAATACTTGATTGTATACAATACTAGGTATGCAAAGTACCGTAAACCGGAGTTACTTTGAATCACGGGGTTAATTTGATAGAAACTTCTTATCGACATAAAATTGCAAATTGCGTAAAACGGAACAACTTTTGGTAGAATTTTTTTTTCCGATGACTACATGGTAAACTGTCACAATCCTTTTTGCGGGTGCGCTGGTGATGACACGTTGTTTCATGCAAAAAAAGGTAAGTTTTTTATCAATACCGATTTTTACCAAATAAAATGATTTATTGGGGCTACTTTCAGATTCTATGTTAAAAACGGGGGGTTCCAAAGTAACCCCAGAATCATTTTAACTTTTATCACTTTGTTTTATTTTTTTTTTTTCTGAAAAACTAATTGTATTTTTTGTTTTTTTTGTACGTTTACAGAGAGAACTATAAAAACCGATTCATACATTTTTTTATAATTTTTTTAGAACCACACATTCAAAAATTACAGTCAATTAAAGTTCAAAATAGATCAAAGTAACCCCAGTTTACCGTAATTAACATTACAGGACATAGAACATTAAATTAAATTATTTGCCATAGGTTAGCTAGCCATGACAATATACCAACAAATACAATAAACACTATACGTATTCGTCTGATGTTTCCAGTTACTCTGCTTGTTATCCATTTTTCGAGTACTTCCTGGTATCAAACTCAAACTCTAAGCATTTATTTCAATTAAACCATGTACAGGCACTTTTGAATTGTCAAAATTAAATAATCAGTCAGTTAGTCAGAAAGTTGAAGCTAGTTGCCCATTCCAAAGCGTAGATCTCTATGGAGAAGAACGGGCAAGAAACTCCATGGAATCTAGAATATTACAAAATCCTGGGTACATTACGAGTATTCTTGTATGCTTCTATATGTGAGAACAATGTAAAAAAACACACAAATGAAGAAACAATTCAAAAAATAAGATTAAAAATAAGCCTTGGCAGTTAAGAGATGACCAGTCTCAACTGACGGCGCCCGTTTACGGACAAGACGCGTGGATCAGCACCATCCACCTCAACCATTTTGTAGGGAACCGAATATCGACATCGGATTGAGCTGAGTATCAATATATCTGCATACCTATAAAGTCATCATCAGCATCATCAGCCTATAATGTTCCCACTGCTGGGGCACAGGCCTCCTCTCTGTGAGAGGGAGTGGGCCGTAATCTACCACGCGGGCCCAGTGCGGGTTGGTAGATGTCACATGTCTTTGAATTTTTGTTTCTAGGACATGCCGGTTTCCTCACGATGTTTTCCTTCACCGTTTTGAGAGCAGTGGTGATGAAATAATTTACACAAAATAATGCGCCTGTCTGGGTTCGAACCTACGACCTACAACTCGTAAGTCGCGGCCGATACCACTGGGCCACCACCTATAAAGTAATGGCATATTATTTTCTTACCCATAAAAATGCCACTGGGCCACCCACCTATAAAGTAATGGCATATTATATTCTTACCCATAAAAATGTCCTCTCGAGAATTCATTGATCTTGTCCTTGGCGAGCGCGTGGAGGTTCTGGAACTCGTGCAGCGCGGAGAACTTCTTCACGTTCAGTCCGTTTGGAGTTATGATGTCTGCCTTGCGTTTGAGGAGATGTTCGGCTTCGTATCCTGGGGAGAAACAGAATCCATACTAATATTATAAATGCGAAAGTGTGTCTGTCTGCATGTTACCTCTTCACGCTTAAACCGCCGAACCGATTTAGGTGAAATTTGGTATAGATGTTACCGTTAGAATACGGAATACGTTAATATGCGCATTAACTAGGTAATCTGCAAATTACCGGGTACAATCCGTTAAAGTGTGAAATATGTTACCGGCCAACCCGATTTTAGGATGAACCAGCCCCCTAATTCACAAACACTCGATATGCTTCCGTATCGTATCGAACATTAATCATTGTTATCGTAGGAGTCTTCTCAACGCTGTTCACAAGTCCAAAACCCGAAAATTTTGTCAGTTTAAATCAAATAGACGCCCGCTATTCTTCCAACAGCTATTTGCTGTTGAGGGGAAGTCAAATCAGGTTATCGAAATGTCAGGTTTTCGATACGATAGCCTGTCGTATGTTTGTGAATCAGGGCTCAGTTTCGACTAGCCCAAACCAGTTCTCCTTCGCTCGTTCCTGCATCCTATGTCGCCTATCGGCCGACCGCAACCATGCAACCCGTGCAGGGAGAACTGGTTTGGTCTAGGCGAGAAAATGTTTTTCCACTTTAACGGACTCAACCAAAGGGAGCAATTCTCGTAATTTTAAGAACGTTCACAGTCTGATCTCAGTCTCAATCTGTCAAAAATACCTTTAATTTCCCTAAATTTTGACAAGTTTTTGACATTTGTTTGTCGTCGAGATGAGATTGAGACAAGATTTTGAACGTTTTAAATTACGAGAATTGACCTTCAGATAATCTGCAGATTAACTAGTTGATCTGCACTCTAACTGCTTTACGCAAATTGTCGGTAACATAGAGACAGTTTGCGTCCCGGGAAAGGACATAAGATAGTTTTTATCCCGATATTCCCACGGGAAACTTATGCGGGTGAAACCGCGTAATCATGCCTGTAGCATGATATTAAGGCGGAACCCCGACCAAATAACCTTGAGCATTCGCGACAGAGACAGAGAGCGACACGACTTCCTCGAACGAAAGGGATGCAGCGTACCCTATGCACGCCCCTTTATCATAAAACTCGCAAAATTTTTGGAATCATTTTAATAAAATAAGAATAGCGAACTTTTTAAATAAATTAAAACATGTATTATTTAGATTTTTAAATTATCTATCCATTCGTGAAATCCTCAAATTAATAGAACGTCAACTTTAGCAAAAGATGAATGCAATCAATAATTCTAGTCACTTTTTTAAAAGGAGATTTCAAATGTATTAGTAACATATAAAAACAAATAATAACGTGCAATGTGAGGATAGGATATCGAACAATAATAATGTGCTTTCAGATGTAGTTTATTTCTGATAATTATTGAGTTAAACCATTCGCTACAGCGGACGCCTTTCGGCGTTTTTTGTTTTTTTTTTAATTGCTTTTATCTTGGCAAAAACAAGTCACAAAAAATTATACTTGCAATATATGCACATTTTTTTAAAATACAAATATATAATAAATCGGCGTTCCATATTATCCTAATGAGGTGCGGAGGACGTCCGGCGTTCGCGAAGAAAACCGTCCCGCACTTGGCTAATAAGCGTAATTTTTATCGCCGTAGCGAATGGGTTAATAGCCTCTGAATAACGAAGAAAAACGCGGTTTTGGTCGGGGTACTGCCTTAAGTTAAAACTCACCAGTAATATCCGAAACGGTGGTAAAAATATGCGTCATGTGTGCGGCCGCCCGCTCCATACAGTAACGGTGATAGATCTGTCTCTTGCCTGCTTCTTCATCTACTGAGAACTGTTAACAAAAGAAACCGGTCAAGTGCGAGTTGAGTTGAATTTCATGTTTATTATTATTACACAGGGTGTTACGGAAAGGGTATATCAATACAAACGGGTTGAAGAGTGTATCAGGCCCCTTATTCACAAACACTCGATACGCTTTCGTATCGTATCGAACATTAATCATTGTTATCGTAGGAGTCTTCTCAACGCTGTTCACAAGTCCAAAACCCGGAAATTTTGTCAGTTTAAATCAAATAGACGCCCGCTATTCTTCCAACAGCTATTTGCTGTTGAGGGGAAGTCAAATCAGGTCATCGAAATATCAGGTTTTCGATACGATAGCCTGTCGTATGGTTGTGAATCAGGGCTCTGGTCTATAATCTCTGTACAAAATTTCAGCTCAAAAGCAGTAACTTTGAAAATGCTTAATATTTTTTTATTTCGATAGTTTATTAAATAGAAATCATAACAAACGTGTCACCGCACTACGAGGGTCATTATCCATTATCTGTAGTGTGTCTGTGCGCCTAGTACACGCACATCACGCCGCCGCGCGCCAGTGCAGCGTGTTATGTCGATGATTCTAGGTCAACGGGAAGTACCCTATAAATTTTGATTCCCTTGTGTCTCGAAATATATGTTTTTTGCGGAATAAACGGCCGTATCTTTTTTATGTTAACTTAGAAGTTCGACTTTTTCAAAGCTTCAAGGGACTGTAGATCGGAGTATATGGTTTAAATTTCAACTCGATACCTCCACGCGTTCTCGAGATAAAGGGTCTTGACAGACAAACAGACTGACAACAAAGTGATCCCATAAGGGTTCCATTTTTTCCTTTTGAGGTACGGAACCCTAAAACTAAAAACAATTTAATTATTTGTTTAAGAAGAGTTGTTATTCGAATGAAATGCAATATCAACCTTGTTAATATTACAATAAGGTCGAGAATGAATAAGTTTAACCGCAAGTGGGTGTTTGCTTTGATGCTGTCGCGGAGCTTGGTATAATCTAAAAACATTACCCTACTTTTATACTCTGCTGCAATCGAATAAAAACAGTTCGATCGAGGTTTGTGAAGTAGTAAGCGCTGTTTTCGCTATCAAAGAAATATCAACTTTGCGAATGATACAATAAAGTCGAAAATAAATAAGCTTAAACCGTGTGCCTCGCTATGATGCTCTCGTGGCGTATGGTATATAATGTTTATTTATTTTCGACTTTATTTCAACAAGGGTAAGGTTAATACTTCTTTGACATTATTTCTCCGCTAGGTCTAAGTCTGAAATCAAAGTTTTCTATTATATTTTAAAGATGGTGTTTAATTCGAGATGGATCAACAACGCAATTTCTTATAAAGTGGTGACGAAGAAAAACGAATACTTTAAAAACAATTTCTCGAAAAAAAGTATAAGGATTGAATGGTTGCAGTAGTGTTACCTTATCCAAATTGTTGTAGAAATCAGTGTTGCCAGCACACAGATATCTCCCAAGAAGGGTGGCGTGCGTCGTGAATACTGTCGCGACGTCGACGTGGCGGGTCCTGAAAAACATATTCTGGTGGTTATATTAAAAAAAAACCGGTAAAGTGGGAGTCGGACTCGCGCACCGAGGGTTCCGTACAAATTTGTAGGTGTGTAAATAGTTTATCACGGATTTTTTTAATGTAACTACAAATGTACATCGGTACCAAATTGAACAATCAAGTTCTTTACCGTATGAAATTATTTGTATAATAATTTACCTGAGCATAATAAGACCGATACCAGCCTGCCATTCGTGGAAGTGAGCGACCACGCGTGGAGGAGTGTCGCTGTAACCTTCGGCTGCTTTGCGGAACTGTAACCATAAATAATATACTGTCGATTGTCGTATCGGCCAATGGCATTATGGCCGAAAACCTCGATCACGTCTATCGAGGCTCTCGTTAGGCGGTTGGATCAAGGGCCTGATTCAGAAGGCAGTACCCCTCGATACGGCTCGCATTGTGAAGAGGTTCCTGTCTGTGGAGCCCTAACTACCGGTAGCTTGGACCCTGCTCCCGACACCGGCGGACTACTATTTGTTTTTATATTTTTAAATGTTTTTTATACTTATTTTTTATATTTTAAGAAATATTTAAAAAAGTAATTGAATATGTATACAAAGTGTAAAAAAATTAACCTTAAAAACTTTAATAGGTGCTTTAGACAATCGAACTGAACAACTTTCACTATGGGACCAACTCCGAAATCACGAAAAAAAAATCAGCTGTTTCATACAAAAGTTCAATACCTACTAGGCCAAAATGTATGAAACAGCTCATTTTTTTTTCGTGATTTCAGAGTTGGTCCCATAGTGAAAGTTGTTCAGTTCGATGGTCTAAAGCACCTCTTAAAGTTTTTAAGGTTCATTTTTTTACACCTTATATATAAATAAACGGAATAATAAACCAATGTAAAGAGTTGAGCATATTATTCGCCGTGGCTGGGAGTCGAACCGTCGCTCGAGTCGTCACCATACCACCTATGGCTCAGTTCCGTGGTACTAGTGGGAACATAGGGTCTTTTGCACACTATCTGCGCTCGTCAAAATCAAAAATCAAAAGTCATTTATTCAAACTAGGCTGAGAATCAGCACTTTTCGAACGTCAAAATTACAAAAGACAGTCCCCCAAAACGCCCGCCCTTCACCACTTCCTAGTGCTTTCGTTGGGGAGAAGTGGCGGAACAAACTCCCCAGCAGCACAGCTGTCTGTTCAGTTAGAAAATACATGATTGTATAGTTGTATACAATACTAGGTATGCAAGAGTAGATTGTACAACTAATGCATAAAAGAAGATATTTTAGGCCGAGACGGCGGCTCGGGTGGATAGTTAAGTCGAGGGGTAAAATGGCTCGTTTATGCCTGAGTTATACACTCTGCTTTCCACTTCGATTGCGAGAAAATGAAACAGGCATAAAGTATACAGTACATAATTAATAAAAAATGATGCAAAGCATATCTAATTCCTGCCACGAAACTTTTTAAAAGTTTTTTTTTTTTAATTTTCAACATGTGTCATTCGACTTAAGTACTTCATACTGCCAAGTCATCAAACGTTTCTTTGAGTTTTTAAATAATAAATGACATTATCCGATTTTATTAAATTAACGACAGAAAACACGGAAGTGGTATAAATTAAAGAAAATGAAATAAATCACGACTTTAATCTGCGCGAAGTTTTATTGTGCGTGTGGGCTGTTGGGCCTGATTACCTTAGTCTTGGAAAAAAAATACTTTATGCATTAGAACATAAAAAGTGATTTTATGTCGCCTAAGCACAACATAAAGACGAACTTTTAGAGCATGAGAAGTGAAAAGTAATTAACAATAAAGGACACAGAACTCTAAGCCTGACTGTGATTAAATTCTGGTTGATGTCGAACAGAATTATCTGTGGGTCGCCGACTAGCTAGGTGGCAATTTACCGTGATATTGTAGCTATATTCTGGATAGAAAATGGTTCTGGATGCCCGGTATCGGGATGACAAAAAATTTGTTTGGCGAAAATTCTGGATAGCGAAAATTTTAGATTGAGAAAATTCTTGAAGGGGAAATTTCTGGATGATGAAAATTCTGAATGGGGAAAATTTGAATGATGAAAAAACTGACCTCCCCAACAAACTGCGCCACCATGAACCCTAGAATCACAGCGTCGTTCGCCTCCACGTCTAGATGCGGTATGCCGATGCCACACGTGCTCCACAACTCCTGCTTGTACGAGTCCAGCTGCCACGCGCCGGAGCCGATGTCGAACAGAATGATCTGAGGGTTGCCGTCAACGAGCCAAGTACCGGTGTGGACCTGGAAATGGAGAGTTTATTAGTAGAGTTGCTCATAAAATAGTTTGGTGGAAGTATAGAATACTTCAGTTTAGGTTCAGTTTACGCTACAACTTCAAACATTTCATTTTTTTGACTCTGAAATCAACTTAATTTTCGCTAGAATAAAGTTGATATTTGTTCAACTTGAAATAACATCAATTGGAAACATGAATTTGAATGGACCTTAGCTCAGTTTCAGTGTCTTCCAACAGACCCATCTTATAAACTCAGGAGACGACGCATAATCCTCTAGACTGAATTTCGCTAAACGTTTAAGTTAAACGTTTCATGGTTTTTGAGGGTGCTGAAGCCAATAGTGAGGTCAAAATGAAAATCCAAGATGGCGGCTGCGAATATTTTCAAATTTTTCGTTATGGTTGTCGGTTTCATGGTTTTCGAGGTTGCTGGAGCCGAAAATATAAAAATCCAAGATGGCGGCTGCCTTTTTTTTTTTCTTTTTTGTTAAGTGATACTTTTGTTTTATGTTTCTGATTAGTGACAGCATCTACCTAGATCAGCAGGGTAATTGCGTAACACACTATCATTAGCAATGGGTTTCATTTTGGCAGTTCAACAACATTCATTGCGTTATTTGCGTTGTGGAGCAGACAGATTTTTCGAACATATGGAGCAATGGATTAGAATTATGCTTCAAAATTATTCAAATTGAGAATAATAGTGTGTTACGCAATTAGGGTGCCGGCCTAGTGCCTGCCTATCTGTTCTGTACAGTGGCGTGCATTGCATATAGGCATATAAGCAGTGCCTACCTCGATATATCAACATAAGCCTATCAAATTATCAATTACATTTTAGTGTGTGTGCCCCACAATTAAGAAACTCACTAAATTATCATACCTAACAAAAAACAAAATCTTCATACAAACACGCGCGGCAGTAGGCCGTCGCCGGACGGCCTACTCGGCTCCCGTACTATTCGCACATTGTCATTGGTCTTTACTCGTTCAAGTTAATACGACAAAATTAAAAATACGTACGTCTCACGCGTAATACCATGACGTTCGACCTTCGCAATTTATCACCCTTGAGTAGGCATGCCTACTCAAATAACCACACTATTGACCTGACTTTTGTTTCTGATTAGTGACTGCGTTTGTCTAGACTAGACCCGGCCTAGTGCCTACCTATTCTGAAAACCAATGCACGCCACTGCGTTTAACATACCTTGTAACCCTGGCTCCTCATAATATTGACGGCAGTAGTAAGTGGCGAGTTCGGGGGGAAGTCGGCCTCCTCAACTTCAGTTCGAGCACATTGTTCCTTGTAGGGTCCTGATAAAAAAATAGGTCTTAAAAAGACATGACTCAAACTCAAACCATTTATTTCAATTAAACCAATTACAGGCACTTTTGAATTGTCAAGGGGTCGGTCAGTCAGAAAGATGAAGCTAGTTGCCCATTCCAAAGCGTAGGTACCTATGGAGAAGAACGGGCAAGAAACTCCATGGACACTCTTTTAAATGTCATGTCATGTCAAAAGTAGATGCAACATTAATTTAGTGCCATGTTGGTCTGTGGATGGGTGACCACATTTACATACCGAGACCCCTCCGTGCCTCGGAAAGCACGTTAAGCTGTTGGTCCCGGCTGTCATTCGTGGAAACGTTTGGAAATGAACTTGCACACGTCCCTATTCGATTTGATCCATACTTCCAGGGACACCCTGTATACAGGGTGTTACGGAAAGGGTATATCAATACAAACGGGTTGAAGAGTGTATCTAGTCTAGAATCTCTGTACAAAATTTCAACTCCAAAGCGTTAACTTTGAAAATGCTTAATATAAATGTTGCGCTTTGCGTGCACCGTGCACGGATCAATCTTATCTAAATTAATCTAGAAAAGAAAAACAGGTTTTTGCTGAGACTTTGATGTTTTGTTTTTGTTTTTTTTCTTATTTGTATTTGTAATGATATATACGTGATTACTAGTTTATTTATTTATAAGTATGTCTTAGGTATGTTGAAACTGTGTGTACTCCCCGTCACTTTTCCCTAAGGGTTCATTAGAAAACCAGCGTCAGGCAGCATCTGTCTGGCATTAATGCTGAAATGAACCTTTTTGGCGCAGCCGTGAGGCACACACTATTGTTGTTAGAAACATTATTTTTTTTATTAATTTTGTATTTTGTGTTTCACGAACTGTGTCCAAATAAACATTTTTCTTTCTTTCTTTCTTTTCTTTCTAATATTTTTTTATTTCGACATCACGGCGCTGCACTGGCGCGCGGCGGCGTGATGTGCGTGTACTAGGCGCACAGACACACTACAGATAATGGATAATGACCCTCGTAATGCGGTGACACGTTTGTTATGATTTCAATTTAATGAACTATCGAAATAAAAAAATATTAACCATTTTCAAAGTTACTGCTTTTGAGCTGAAATTTTGTACAGAGATTCTAGACGAGATACACTCTTCAACCCGTTTGTATTGATATACCCTTTCCGTAACAACCTGTATATTTTTTTTAATACCTTACCTAACAAGCAGTAGTTGTCTCCCATTTCCTCGGTAGATACATAAGCCTTGGATCTGATCACAGTGTAGATGCCGCCAACTGGAAAAGAAAAATACAAGAAATTAGGTAATTTCACTTAGTTCGAGGGCCTAAAGCGTTCGTTAATGTAGATATGGTAAAAAACATCACCACTCCCTAATTTTCACGGGCTACCTTAGCGCATCCTCTCGAATTTACTGATTTGTGTTGCACGCGGGCTGTAGTCTATTGCTAGCTTTTCCTAACCACCATTTCTTTTATATTATAAAAAAAAGAAAGAAAAGTGCGTTTATTGGCATTACAGCAAAAAAAAATACACCTTAAAACTATAAAAACAGAAAACAAAGATTATAATGCCAAAAGGGCCTCAGCTCAGCATAATGTCAGATGACAACACAAGGTGTACCTGACGCTGATTTTCAGCTGCAACCCACGAGTCCCATACGCTGGAATAACAAACACATAGGGAAGTGTGTGTCCGTTAAGAGGCTTACTAGAGCTAAGTGTCCTTGAAAAACGCATGCACACATATGCAAAATCGACGCAAACGCCATCTAACGACGACGCCCATCACAATTATGACATAAAGCATACATGAGATTTAGAAGTAACGGTTTTGTGAGATTACGCCCTAGTATTCTAATAGATGGCGCGGAAACGATGTGCAAATAAGTTAAAGATCTAACACAAATTATGTAGTTATGTGTGACAACATAATAAATTTTATTCGTTTTGAGTGTGACTTGAAAAACTTAAGGATGTGGGTGATTTTGAAATAAAACTGATTCAATGAAATTTAAAACATTTTTAACCGACTTCAAAAAAGGAGGTTGTGTATTCGACCCGTACCTATGTATGTATGTAATGTATGTATGTGTGTATGTTTGTGTATATATTTGTAGATTTTCTAAAAAACTGATGAACCAATTTTGATCATTCTTTCACTAATGTGATCTACATACTTCCAGGAAGGTTTTAGTATATTCATTAGGTAGTTATTCTATATTCATTAGGTTCATTAGGTAATTATTCTTATGTAGTATGTCCGAAGTTAATATGCATAAATGTACTGCATCTCCGGCATTTCTATGCGAATTTTGATGATTCTTCAATGCACTAGTGTTAATTGAATTTTTGTGGGGTAGGTACAATTAGAAAGAAAAAAAAAAACAACCGACTTCAAAAAAAGCACTACAGCGTGATAAATAACTATAATTTCGGAAGTCGGTGTCAAAAAACGAAAATGCGGAACCAGCAACACCGACTTCCGAAATAAAAATTATCACTTTGCAGTGTTTTTTTCTAAAACAATGAATTTTGGAAACATCTAAGAAAGTGCAGTCGGTATTTTCGACTTCACGTACAACTGTCACAGTGACGTATGTGGACGACGTGTAGATTTGTATTCGAGAGTCCCCGAGTTCGATTCCCAAGGTTACGAAATCGAATTTTCTATTTAAATGTCATTTTGAATTTTTAAATATATCTATTAAATATTTTTATAAATAACTAAAAAAAGTCTGCAGGAGAAAGAAAGTCGAAAATATCAACACGGAAGTTAGGTATTTCTAATGCGCAAGTACCTACACGTTATCTAAGCTATTACAAAAATAAAAAAAATTCTGACCTAATGTTTTTATTAACCGACCGCGACTTATTGATAATGGGCATAATGAAATAGGTAACAGATTCATCTGAAAATTGCGATGAAAATGATCAAAAGCAAGAAATTAGATTTAAAATTGATTTTGTTTATAATAAAAAGGAATCATAGTTATATATGAATGTTAGGTACCTAATCTTTGAGGTCGTTTACACATTATGCCGCAGCTGCAGCGGCACCGCCGTCGCTGCATCAGTCACCCTTGGATTTGTATGAACACACGGCGCCGCGGCGGCGCACGGTCGGCTGAAAATCGGCTTTCATAGACTTAGGCATTTTATTTTGCAAGTGCCAGTTTTTATGCCGGATATCACTTCTATTAGTTATAACAATATACAAAAATGACACCAGAATGGATTCTGCACAAAAACGAAGGAATTATAATTTTTTTACGAAAATTTTGTATGGAGCTAGTATGAAAAATCGAAATATCTCTAAAACGGCAGGGATAACCGTAATATCCTTATAGGAGGTTATAGTACTAATTATTTATGATTTTTTGACATACGTTACATAATGGGTGTAGATGCCGTTTTTTTTTAAAAAATCGACAAAATATTTTTATTTATTTTTACATATGAAACGTTCTTTTTAGTGTTTAAGTTGAAGAATTAGGAGCTTTAACAACTCTTAACATAAAATAGCATCACCCCTATAGACCTGAAGGACTAGACAGAGGTGTGTAGTATCTTGTTGATCTTGTAAGATTTCCAACAATACCAAATAGTTGAATATCAATGTCAAAGTGCCCATGCTGTCGCTTCTTTTTGAAAGATAGGGGAATAAAATTGTTTGTTGTTGAATGTGAAATGCGTACGGAGAGTGACTGCAAGCAAATATTGATTGGCCAAGTTGCGTGCAAACTTTAATAAATCAAGAACCAACTATTGATGAGATACCAAGAGCACGCTCAGTCTCTCCAGAACCTTCGACATCATCGACTGTTGGAACAATGACAAAAAGGTCCCGAAAACCATTCAAAGATCTGGGAAGCAAACAGAAAAAGAGAAGATCTAGTGAGCACATAGGCGAGGATTCCTTTGAATTGGCATATGCAGCTGCGGCACGTTTAAAAGATGAAGGGTATGAAGATATCGCATCTGTAATCGAATGTATGATCAAAAATCCAGAAGTTGCCGTTAAAATCTATGAAAGCATTAAGAAACCAGTGAAAACAGTAATATTTACACCAGAGAAAGCACTTGGATTGCTTCTATCACTTAAGCTTTCAAAGTGGCAAAATATTACGTTGCGAGAGACTGCCATTCGGGAAGGTGCTAAGGATATTTACCCATCCTACTATCAACTGCAACAAACTAAGCTTGCATGCTACCCTCCTAATCAATCAGTGTCAGTTACGGATTCATCAGCTAGAATTACACTTCAAGCTTTACTTGACATCACGGTGAAGCGGATTCTTCAAAGTCTTTCTGATAATGTGGAAAATAAGCAGTTAAAGCTGATATCGAAGTGGGGATTTGATGGTGCTGGTGGTGGTGGAGTTCTCCTGGTCCACCATCAGCTCCATATTACCATTCACATCGTGGCGAGCATAAATTGCTTAGCAATCATATTAAAGTAATCGAATCGCAACCCGTGAAATACTTAAATATTATTGAGTAGTTCCGGTGTCCATCTGTGGTCTTCATCATCAGTTCCACTTCACCAAATGGTACTTTCCGAGAGCAAATGCACGAATTACTATAAAAAATACCCAAATCGCTATGGGTGTGCCTATAATATTTGAAGAGTTCCTTCGATTTCTCCAGGATCCAATCATCAGATCCTGGCTTGGTGACTATGGGACCACTTCAGAAGTATCTCCTTTCGAACAAAAAAATAATTTTGAAAATCGGTCCACAATTGACGGAGTAATCGCGTAACAAACATACAATAAAAATAATAAACATACCGTCGAATTGAGAACCTCCTCCTTTTTTTGAAGTCGGTTAAAAAGGAAGACAACCTTTTTTGCTGAAACTCTCGACCTAATACAGTTTCCGGAAACTGAGTTCGAGTTTGTAGGTATATCCAATCTGGATTCTGACTTGGAATTGGAGTCCGACAACGAAAGTTGTAAAGAAAATTTGTAAAATTTAATTATTTGTTATGTTAGTTTATTGTACCAATATGTTTAGTTAATAATTTCATAGATTATTGTTTAAAATATTTTGTATAATTGAATTTATAGCACTTAGATATTATTTTTGTTACTTTTGTTTTATTTAAATTACCTATCAATAAAAGTATATATTTACAGTCTATTTTTATCACATATTCTAGGTTGTTATTATTTATTTAGCAACTTAATTAACAAAAATAACAAGATTAAAAACTAACTTAACTAAAACTATACAAAAACTAAAATATAGCGTCGAAAAATTCATCCGCATCGCTGTCGACTGGTAATGTACCCAAGAGACTGGCGGCATTGCCACGTTGTATGGCAATGCTTAGCCTTTGGCCAAGGTAAAAGCCAGCCCTTGGGTCACGGGAATTGTCAACCAGCCGTTTTGAAATTTCTGTAAAAAGACCATGAGCACTCGGACCCCACGGCCCGAGGGTTTCAACCCCAAACGGCTCGAAAATATAATTTCCGATAAGGTTATTATATTTTCGCCGCTTGAGGTTTTCCGCAGCCGCAGCAGCAGCGCCAGCACAGCATGCCGATCCAGGAAGGTGGGATGGCGCAAGAGTATCGACACAAGTTGCGTCCCACACTAAAGGCCTACCCACCTTCCAAGGAAATAGAGACATACCGTCCGGTCTCTTGCCGTCGTCGCGTACCAAGCCATTGGGTTCTAATACAGCTGGAACGCCGACGGTAACAAGAGCTCGTCGGATGATGTCATTAATGTTCGCGTGGCGCGCTAAGCGACCCGCACTTCGGCTGCAAGACAGGCCGTGGTGTCCGAGGCTGTTGACATCTTCGCCACAGTGACAGCGATGAGGGGAACAGCAAGGAGTGCCTAGTCGCAGGGAAGCAGCGAGGCGAAAAGTAGTGTCGTCGAACAAAGTGCCTATGTTCGACGAAGGTAGTGCATGAAGCCAAAGTCCCGACTCCCATCTACCCACAGCCAGCAGGCGTGCACGTTCCGCAGAAGTAGCAGACGAGTCAAGTAAATTGTTCTGTACTACTCTGCAGAGCGGCTCATCCCACCGTCTCTGGGAAGATGGATTGTCAGGTGGATCTGTATTCGGGCAAGCGAGTCTCCAGGCATCCATAGCCTCGGTGAAACACGGCACATCAGAATTAATCAGTGTGGAGGCTAAGATTTTCCTGATTAATTTATCAGTGCCGTGGACCGAGGATATGAAAGCCGGTAAACTAATACTAGAATTTTTCACATATTCTTAATATTTGGGGAAAAAACATGCTTCCTAACGATGTTCTTAACTTTGACACAGTTCACGGATCGTTTTGAACAGTTTCATATGTAAAAATAAATAAAAATATTTTGACGATTTAAAAAAAAAAAACTGCATCTATAACCATTATGTAACGTATGTCAAAAAATCATAAATAATTAGTACTATAACCTCCTATAAGGATATTACGGTTATCCCTGCCGTTTTAGAGATATTTCGATTTTTCATACTAGCTCCATACAAAATTTTCGTAAAAAAATTATAATTCCATCGTTTTTGTGCAGAATCAATTCTGGTGTCATTTTTGTATATTGTTATAACTAATAGAAGTGATATCCGGCATAAAAACTGGCACTTGCAAAATAAAATGCCTAAGTCTATGAAAGCCGATTTTCAGCCCACCGTGCGGCGCGCCGCAAGGGCTCATACAAATCCAAGAGAAACCAATACAGCGGCATCGCCACAGAATATAATAGTATGGCACCGCGGGCGGCGCACAGTGGTCTGAAAATCGAGCTCCATACTCATAGAAACTTAAAGTTCGGAAATAAAAAAACAAAAATTGTAATGGGTCTAGTATACCTCCCTTTACGTAATATTAACGTATGGATGGTATCAGTCGCTCCACGCGTGAGAAAAAAAAGTTTTTTATTTTTTTTTTGTATGGGAGAAAACACTTAATGTACATTTTTTTGAAACTGAATGGAACTGATAGGCTGGAGCTCACACGAGCTATTGTACGATACACGGCCATCAAGATGACATACAATTCATGCACCGTTCGGCGCCGCTTTGCACGTAGCAAATTTTTGAAATTTTGAATTTTCGATACGTGATTTTTCAAATCTTTGACGAGGTTAAATGAACTTGCCGATCGATTTACTTATACTATCGTTAGTTTTAGCCTGCTTATGACCTTTGTGATGACAACAATTAAAAATTATATTGATTATATACGTTTTTTTTTATTTCATTCCAAGAACTAACTCATTTAATCACCGTGATTATGGTTGAGTTATAATTATATACCAATGACATGAGCATCAACCAGCTCTAGCAGGGCCAAATGGGCCCTAGTCACAATAAAATTCTATTGTCTGTAATATTAAAGTCTGTAAAACCTAATTAAAGAATAGCGAACGATAATGAGGGTAGTTGTATAAAAATAGGACGTTTGAGCTTACTTTTATCAGTAGCTCTCAGTACTTGTGCGCGCTAACTTATTACGTCATTTTTTTTATTGTGCTGTGATGGAAGGTTGTGATACCAATTTGGACATTGTCATGTTTGTGACAAACAACAATTGTTTTTTACAGCCCAATGTTTTATTTGAAGTTTTTGAGAATACTATTGATTTGTCAGAAAATGAAAAGAGGGTATTGAAACAATTCTGTCAGACTTATGTTTGTTCGTTGAGGAACAAATGGATCTCGTGTAATCGCACGAGACGTACATACATAACAAAGTATGAGACATGGCTGCAAGAGAACATAAAATGGCCTGAGATCATGAAAGGAAAGATGACCCCTTATTTAGTGTCAGTAGAGCAGCAAACCCGTTCCAGTTCTGACTTTGTTTTAAATGAGGGTGCATCAACATCCTACACACCGGAGACGTGCAGTGTTGGAACATCAACATCAGTTGTGAGGCCGAGAAAATCATTTAAAGAGCTAAGCCCGCTACAGAAGAGAAGGAGAGCGGAAGACCTCCTAACGTATAGCACTGAAAGCCTTGCTCATGCAACCGGTTTGAAAGCACATGACAAGAATATAGCAGATATCGTTAAACTAGTCTCGGAGCAAAGAGGCTACAAGGATAAATTGTTAAAGCCCAAGGAAACTGTGCCTATATATTCCGCTGATAAAGCTTTATTTATTTTGACCTCATTGAAGCTTTCGAAGTGGCAGTATATAACATTAAGATCTTGTGCAAAAGAAGAAGGAGTACCACTGTGTCCTTCTTATACTGCCATCCTTGAGGCGAAGAAGGACTGCTGCCCTCCAAAAGTTACCATTGTACATCACGGAAGGAGAGGTAAAAGTAAAGCTAAATTTTGGATAAAACTGTGCAAAGCTTGGAAAATTCCTACGTGTGGAACCTTCGCTGGATGGCAAAGAGTTAACAATTATATGCAAGTATGGCTTTGATGGTGCTTCAGGGCAAAGTTTGTATAAGCAAAACTATGGCAGACGAAGACGATTCCAGTATGTTTATGTGTTCTTTTGTGCCTCTGCGCTTAGTTTGTGGCGAAGAAAAGGTATGGGAGAATCCAAAGCCATCTTCCACAATGTTCTGCTGACCAATTTATTTTAAGTTTTCAAACGAAAACAAGTTGAACATCGTGGAAGAACAGGCTCTGATTGAGGCTCAGATTGAAGCAGTATCTAATTATAACTCAACCATAATCACGGTTGTAGAATCCTGTTGATTCCGTACTTATGTTAAACATATCACTTCACTGGCTCACTACCACACCAAGCGCCATCGTATATAGCCTGCTTCACTTTGTCTGTTTCCCGCCATTCCTCGTAACTGACAGATGACATAACATAACTGACAGCAGCTACCCCGCTTGTGTGAATGATACAGTGTTTACATATCTATTTAATAGATATACTACAACGGTGATTAAATGAGTTAAGTAGTTCTTGGAATGAAATTAAAAAAAAAACGTATAGGTACTTATAATCAACATAATTTTTAATTGTTGTCATCATAAAGGTCATAAGCAGGCTAAAAGTAACGATAGTATAAGTAAATCGATCGGCAAGTTCATTTATTCACGTCAAAGATTTGAAAAATCACATATCGAAAACACAAAATTTCAAAAATTTGCTACGTGCAAAGCGGCGCCCAACGGTGCATGAATTGTATGTCATCTTGATGGCCGTGTATGGTACAATAGCTCGTGTGAGCTCCAGCCTATCAGTTCCATTCAGTTTCAAAAAAATGTACATTGTTTTCTTTTCTCCCATAAAAAAAAAAAACAAAAAACTTTTTTTTCTCACGCGTGGAGCGACTGATACCATCCATACGTTAATATTACGTAAAGGGAGGTGTACTAGACCCATTACAATTTTTGTTTTTTTATTTTCGTACTTTAAGTTTCTATGAGTATGGAGCTCGATTTTCAGACCACTGTGCGGCGGCGAGTTTTGATAGATCTTATCAAAACTCAAAAATCAAAAGATGTGTAAACGGCCTCAAGGATTAGGTACTCGTACCTAACATTCATACATAATTATTATGATTTCTATTTATTATAAACACAATCAATAAAAATTAAACTCTTGCTTGTGATAATTTTCATCGCAATTTTCGGATGAATCTGTGATTTCTTTATGCACATTATCAATAAGTCGCGGTCTGTTAATAAATTTAGGTTTTTTTTATTGTTACAATGGCTAAGAAAACGTGTAGGTACTTACGCATTAGAAGTAACTTCTGCGTTGATATTTTCGACTTTCTTTCTCCTGTGAAAGATAATTACATTGTAGACGTTTTTTTAGTTATTTATAAAAATATATTTAAAAATTCAAAATACATTTAAATAAAATTAAATCGATTTCGTATCACTGGGAATCGAACCCGGGGACCCTCGAACACAAACCTGCGCGTCGTCTACATAAGCCAATGTAACGATTGAGTATGTCGTCGAAAAAACTGAGCTTATGCGTAATAAGTGCATTTTCTTAAACTACCAAAATTCATAGTGAAAAAAAATATTCAGTAATAATAAAATGCTCTTACTTTGTTCGGCGTTTGTTTTATATGAACGTTTTGTAGTCCTCCTAAGGGAATGTTTCACTTTATTTCCCATATTTACAAATGATATAATTGATAGCAAATTATTACGCTATTTTAACTTAAAAGTATTTTATATTTACATGAAATAAAAATATTTAGAGAAAGAAGATATGCAAATAGTAATAATAAACAATGAATGTATGTACATATAAATAATGCGGCGAAAAGAGCGACACGCCCGTATAGTATCAGGCCTCGGCCGGCATTATTCCTACACGGGGGTTTACCGTTTACGTACACATGCGCACTTATTATGTTCGGAACTATGAATATGCTATTTACAATAAAACTATTGTTTGAACTAAAAAAATAAAACACTATTATTTTGGTATGTTGCTTGTAGAATGATCTGACAAAAAATCAGAATGATTGTATGTATATTAGTATGGTTTCTATTGTAAAAAGAAAGTTTTTAGAGGTATCTTCATGATTTTTTTCTATCGTACCAAATTAGTTGTATCATGTTTTCAAAACACTATTTATCTAAAAATTCAAAATACATTTAAATAAAATTTAAAAAGAAAGTACGATTTCGTAACCTTGGGAATCGAACCCGGGGACTCTCGAATACAAATCTACACGTCGTCCACATGCGCCGGTGTGACAGATGTACGCGGAGTCGAAAATACTTACCTTATGCAAAATGACTGCACTTTCTTAGATGTTACCAAAATTCATAGTTTTATTGCAAAAATAAAAATATTCAGTTAAAAATAAAATGCTCATACTTTTTACTTTCGTTCATATTATGTTCGGCTTTTGTTTTATATGAACGTTTTGTAGTCCTCTAACGGAATGTTTCACTATATTTCCCATTTATTTACAAATTATTACCCTATTTTAACTTTGTTATGTTACGCGGACCACTGCCGGGAGACACAAGTGAAACGCCCGGGAGTTGGGACTCGCCGTACAATAGATGGCGCGCGCCTTGCACCCATACATAACAAACTTAAAAGTATTTTATATTTACACGAAATAAAAATATTTACGGAAAGAAGATATGCAAATAATAATAAACAATGAATTTACAAATAAAACTTAACAAAAACATAACAATCTTGACGGAAATAGTGCGGCGAAAAGAGCGACACGTCCGTATAGCATCAGGCCTCGGCCGGCAGTGTCGCTACACGGGCGTTCACGCACACATGCGCACTTTTTATGTTCGGAACTATGAATATTCGATTTACAAAAAAACTATTGTTTTAAATAAAAAAATAAAACACTATCATTTTAGTATGTTACTTGTAGAATAATCTGACAAAAAATCAGAATGATTGTATGTATATTAGTATGGTTTTTATTGTAAAAAGAAAGTTTTTTAGAGGTATGTTCATGATTTTTTTCTATCGTACCAAATTAGTTGTATTGTGTTTTCAAAACACTATCTATCTAGCAAATATCCTGAAGAATATCATATATTTTTCTGATTTTGTTTACTGTAGGCGATCATATACTTTTATTGTTTCGAAAACTACCGTTTTTTTGCGTTTAGCTCATGTAAGCGCCTTAAAATAAATTAAGAGAATCAATGAAATGTGATATTATACAGAGTGAAATTGAATTCATGGGCATCCTTTTAAGGGGTTATTGTAATCATCATTATGAACAACTTTTACTATAGGACCAAACCTGAAATCGTAAAAAAAATCAGCTCTTCCCTATATTTATGTTCGCATAACTTGTCAAAATGTAGGAACAGCAGATTTTTTTTTTCGCGATTTTATGTTTGGTCCCATAGTAAAAGTTGTTCATAATAATGAGTACCCCTTAAAAGAGTGCCCGTGAATTTAATTTCACCCTGTAGTATCCTTTAGAGTTTAGACGGTTGAGTGGCTAAATAGCACCACAAGAAAGACTGAAATTGTGGCGAGACAGTGCTTCCTTACCCAAACCCTTCGTTCCACCCGCTGAATACCTCACACCTGGACATGAGTTACCTTGGGTAACCTGGAAGTCTTTAAACAGACCGGGCCCAGGTTGGCCGAAGCAAGGAAATCCTGTTCAGGTGGAGATTTATAGACGACTTGACTTTGACTTTGACTTTTCCGCCTTGGAGTGTAAATGTGGTGCTATTCCACAAACGATGGGACACTTAATACCGTGCCCTGCGTGTCCTGTCAGCTGCACGTTACAAGAACTGATGGACGCTGGTGATGGCGCCATACCAGAAGCCGAATTCTGGGCCGAGTACATTTAGATTGCTATCGATACGCTAAGAAGAAGAAGAAGTGGCTAAATAATAAACAGAAGTAACTAAAAGCTACCTTAGGAAAAACTACTATTATTATAATATTTCACTATCCACAATGTTCTAACAACCTAGATTACCATGGCCCACTTCAACTCAGGACACATCTTAGTAACTCTAAGACAAAAAGCAAGGAACTTGTAATACAAGTATTTGCAAGGACTAAGGAGTTTACACTGGCTGGACATAGACAATAGACGATTGGGTTACAGGTACAGACAGGCGCCGTTTGTTCGAAATGTAGGGGCATTTTACAACAAAATATTAACAGATCGTAGGATCTAGAAATCGTTTGAAAATACTTTATAATTATTGAAATTACTTCATAAACACAGATATAGACATACACCTAGATAACGCAAGAGCACCTACTTCGCGTGCCAAAAATCGCATCAGTTTACGATCGAAAATCATAAGCCGCCACTTTCGCGCTCAGTCCTGCGCACTGCTGGCTGGGTGGGCGTGAGCGAGAGAGCGCGAGCTTGTGACGTCATAGTAGGTAGTCAAAAAGTGGCACGCTTAGTTTTCATACAGTTCGTGATACTTGCGTTATCTAGGTATATCTATATCTGTGTTCATAAACGTTTTACAAAATGCTCAGTCCAGCATCTTACCTTTGTTAGCGACCTCCCAAGCAGTTTCAAACGTCCATCGGTTCTCATCGCTGGCCGCCTGCCCCTTATCCATATAAGAGAGCAGGTCATGTGTAGACTCCGCCCTGTAGAACCGCTTCGATGATCTGTCGCGTGACATTGTGACCTGCGGGGAAGAGAATAGAGTTTAGTTTGGCTGAACAAGTGCATAGTAGAATAGGACCGTTCAATGAATGTTTTAGATTTTTGTTGCGCCTTAAGTGACTCCCAGTGGCGTGCATTGGTTTTCAGAATAGGTAGGCACTAGGCCGGGTCTAGTCTAGGCAAACGCAGTCACTAATCAGAAAAAAGTGAGGTCAAAAGTGTGGTTATTTGAGTAGGCATGCCTACTTAAGGGTGATAAATTGCGAAGGTCGAACGTCATGGTATTACGCGTGAGACGTACGTGTTTTTAATTTTTTCGTATTAACTTGAACGGGTAAAGACCAATGACAATGTGCGAATAATACGGGAGCCGAGTAGGCCGTCCGGCGACTGCCTACTGCCGCGCGTGTTTGTATGAAGATTTTGTTTTTTGTTAGGTATGATAATTTTGCGAGTTTCTTAATTGTGGGGCACACACACTAAAATGTAATTAACAGGCTTATGTTGATATATCGAGGTAGGCACTGCTTATATGCCTATATGCAATGCACGCCACTGACATGACTCCTTTGGTTCAACGCAATCAGAGCATCAAACTACTCGAGCCCGTTCCTTGCTGTCAAGTTTTGGGTGAAAATGTGGGCGAGCATGCTCGAACACACGCCACAGGGAATCATATTTTGCACGCTAATTTGAACTCTGTCTTAGGCTGATCATACACTGCAACGCGCCACGCGACGGGGCGCAGATAGCGCCCCACGCGTGTGATTTTTACATACAAATTCAATAAAAACGCTTCCAGAAATTACCTCCGTTTTCGGCGCCCCGTGGCATGGCACGTTCTAGTGTGTGATCCGCCTAAGTTGTGATTTAGGCGATCGACACACTGCAACGCATTAAGGCCGCAGCACACTTGTAACACCCGACGCTATCCCACACTTACTTATTGGCCAAATAACGAAAATAGCTCAACGAGATGAAAAATGTGGCCAATGAGTAAGCTTCATTGATGTCGCGTAACGTGGTGTGTTATAAGTCTGTTTCCGCCTTTACGCAGCGGAGTGCGTGAAACGGAGCCCACTTCCCCGCACCGAAGCGCGTTTTTATTGAATTTGTATGTAAAAATCACGCGCGGGGGCACGTTATCTGCGTCCCGCTGCATAATGCGGTGCAGTGCGCCAATCGCCTTAGTCCATTTTCCAATTAACGACAAAAAATACTCCAGCCAGTCTGCGTATACGCTCTCATCCCAAGCGAAAAACGATATATTTTACCCATGCGTCATTACGATAACAGTGTTGTAAGAAAAAATCCTCGATCCGTCACAAACTTAATTTAACGACAATGTGCGGACACAAACCACGCTCAACTCATTAAAATGCTAATTAACGTAGGTAGGTAAGTACTGACGTATGCTCTTCTCACATTAAATAAATAAATTGCAAATGTATGCGCGCAAGACTCGTAGTTGACATAACCAGACGCCGTTTAAGACGATTTTTGAATAACAAGTGGGGATTGAGATGACAATAGGTTGTGTTATTTGATGATATAATATTTGGTTTAAAACGGACGAGTTCTGGGCGGCCAATTAAATACCAACATTGTACACCAGAGACTACCTACAGTATTGTCTCTCCTTCCCCTTTTTTAACCTTTTGAACGCCAGAGTATAAACGTATCGCCGTACCCCTGACGCCAGGCCACTTTAACAAAACAACACACACACTTAAAACAACAAATTTCTCGATATTGGTGGTTTATTTATATTGGTTTCATGCAATACAATATAGACGGAAGCTTAAATTTTTAAATTATATAAATAAAAACACACAAAAGTAATGATTAAATTGTTTATTTCATAATATGGTGCGACCCGTGCGACGTGTATTTTGTCATATTTGTGACGTTGGCGTTCAGGGTAAGATTTCGTTTGTCACATATATGTGACAATGGCGTTCAAAAGGTTAAACCATCGAAAGGGAAAAAAATCGAATCCAGCGAAAGATCTGGCTCAGCTTGGAGCCACAAACAAAACTTCATTAATTGTGTCTCATTCATCAAGTCCTGATAGGTCTTGCCACATCTGCTTAGTCTGGACTCCAACCTACAAAAACACTGGAACGCAGTCAATATTTGCGCAGTCCTCTACGAAAAATCTGTTTATTTGTGTCCGGAAGACATCGTTCTACAACAAACATTGATATTGGCACAGAACTGAGCTTATGACATAGACAGACGTGCCCCCGAGACCATATAACAAGCATTTACAGAAGTACAAGTGCATGAGTTGTCTTGTAGCTGTATTTACATACGAACAACGCGTCATACTGACGTTACGCAAAATCCTGCATCTCGCAAGCAGAGTTTACCGCGCAACTAACATAGATACTACGGCCCGACATGAATCATCGGGCAGTTGCCCGCCAGGCACAACACCCGTCTGGTCTGAGGATCCTCCCTTTTCTGTGGAGTATGTGTGAACTTTACACCCTGTTCCTCATACCTCTATTTATTTATTTATCCTCACACTGGAACGCCATACGGCAATTACACCAACGGAGTAAAAATCACTTCATCTACTGCTTTCCATCGCTGTGCGCGGTGGACATCGAACGAGTGGCAATGGATCACGCAGCGTCAAGACAGTTCTCCGTATTACCCAGTAACTGGGTTGTGGAGGTCTGATAGGCAGTCGCTTCATGTAAAATACTGGTACTCAGCTGCATCCGGTTAGACTGGAAACCGACTCCAACATAGTTGGCAAAAGGCTAGGGAGATGATGGTGGTTCAGATTCATGTACTGAATCCAGGTAGACAGGTTGCGTGTCGCGATGACCCATGCCACCCTGTACAAATGACCAAAACAACCGGACCTTCTCACTAATCTACTTTTGACCGCACCCACATAGATCTGCGACGGTCACAATGAAGCCCGTTTGAAGACAGCTGGATAACAGCCAAACACGTGTTGTTGTGTACTTGCATAAGTATCATGTAATATTTTGTGATGAATAAACACATACAGGAAGAATATAATGTGAGAGAGGCTTTGCAAAAGGATATTCTATTTTTATATTATAAATAGCTCCACCCCGCGGTTTCACCCGCACAAGTTTCGATCCTGTGGGAATTTCGGGTTAAAAAGCAGCTTATATGTTAATCCAGGGTGTAAGCTACCTCTATACAATTTTTTATTAAAACTAGTCTAGCCGTTTAAGCGTGAAGAAGTAACAAACATGTAAACACACACACTCACAAACTTTCGCTTTTATAATATTAGTGTGATAGGGTGATTCAAAGTCCTGACTGACTGATATATCATCGCATAGCCTAAACCGCTGGTCCTAGAGACATGTTTGGAGGGTGTGTTCTTTGTGAAGAGTAAGTATCCACTATGAGTGTTTTACGAAATCCCACCCCTAAATTTCACGCGGACGAAGTCGCGGGCTGAAGCTAGTCAGCATAATGCTGAGCGATAGCCGTTTTGCGTGGATGTGACGCATGTTTACCCTACCTTTTTATTTTATTTTTTGTGTTTTTGTTCTTTTTGCGTCATTTTCACCGCAAATAAACGTATTTTCTTTCTTTTCTTTCTTTCTATAAAAGTATGGAACTCTCTGCAAGCGTCTGTGTTTCCTACCACATTTAATCCGTCTGCCTTCAAAGAAAGAGCGAACAGGCATCTTCTGGGCCCGCATGTTCCAGCACAGACGTCATCCAATTCCACTGCAAAATTTTAGACATTCCACTTTGCCCCACCAGTGGGGCGGCCGGGTGGGGCAAAGTGGAATAATCCAAATAAACTTCATTTTTTCATTCATCCATTTCTTTCCATCAGTCGTGGTCAAGTGCATTCCGCCTTTCTGTGAGTAGGGTCTACCATTTCGAAGTTTGCAAAACAGTCGAGACATTATATTTACTTTTTAATCTTTCTTTCTTCAGTAAGCATTCAATATTTGTTTTCTTTTCTATTTTCGAAAAAAAAAATCCTCATAACCACAAGTCAAAAGTCCGGACCAGTGATCGGAATAGGTAGAGCTATTTATGTAGGTTCATTGACCGCTAACATTGATGTTAATATGGATATTCCACGGGATTCCGACTGATACTACGAGATTTTTGTCATAAATTCGCACTAACATCAACAAATGTTGAACGCTCGTTTTCCACATATAAATGGGTGTTAGATGTAAAAAGAAATAGCTTAAAATTAGATAATTTAGAAAAAATAATGGTGATTTATTTTAACTCTGGTCATACTCAGTACTTCTAGTGAAGCTGAAGACGAACCAGATCAATGACATTTTTTGTTTAAATATGTGAATTATTGTTGAAGCGTATTGATTATTTTAATTAAGATTTTATTGTAAATACATTTTTTTTTATTTGATAATGTTTTGATTTTACTGAGGAACAAATAATTTGTATGGTAATATGTTTTTGTACAACTTCAGTATAAAAATGTTTAAATGATTGTTGATTCTTGAATAAGAAATTGGTGCCGATTCTCTTGTACACCGAACTAAACTAACTAAACTATCACTAAAATTCCTTACTTTTTGCTATGGGAATCTTACAGCTATTCTGCATAAAAAAATCTCTAAATTTAAAAATAATTTTGACACAACAAAAATCGAATTTGACAATCGCGACTCGTCGACACGTGGTACTTATTTTCCCTACCCCGTGAATGGTTTTTTAGAGCCGCAGGCGCGGAGGGGGCAGCCTTGACGTGTTTTTTAAGGAATTTTTCACTGTTTGTATGGAAAATATAAAAAATGTATACCTACATGTTGAGTTGTAGGAGTTTACGAGTTTTATAAAGGGAGTCGAAATTTTTATTATTTTTGCGATAGGACACACCATTTTCGAGATATAAGCAAAAGAAAAAAAAATACAGACAGTACTGTTTTTGCACCTGAAGTCGAGGTGTTGGTGTGAATTTCTATTCATGACAACTAATTCTATTCCACACCTTTTTAATCGCGATTAAAAATAGTCAGATTTAGTTCGATTTAGTTAGACAATCAAAATTTTTGGTGAAAAACGTGAAATTCAGAATAGCAAAATTGCCATCTTCAATAGATTAATAACTCAGTGCCATCTTAGTGCAGTCAAACTAAAATATAGTTAAGTTGCGTCACTTTAGTCAATTTCAGAATGGGAAATCGTCGCTTGACAGGAATAAATTAAATTTTAGTGATTTTTAGTCTAGTTTAGAGGCACTTGTGACAAGAAAATCGGCACCATTGTACGTAAAAAAATATATGTGGTTTAATGAATCAAGTTTACTTATCTATTTATTGTACTATCCTTAATCCCTTCCTTCTTATATTTACCCGTCAGAAAGGAAGTGTAATCTTTCATTAGTCCCGAAGGCGTGAATAGTTTTTATGATTTTACTACATAAAAACCAAATTCCCGGGACTCGGGGAATATCCATATTATTCTAACCAACCAATTATTCTAAGCAAGTACATAAAACAGCTCTACCTATTCCGATCTATGGTCCGGACAAATGACGACGCCGGACAAAGTCCTGACGAGGGACCAAAAGCCGGACATGTTCGGAAATTTTATCCGGACGGAAGGCCACCCTATGTGAAAGGGAGTGGGCCGTAATCCACCACGCGGACACAGTGCTGGTTGGTGGATGTCACGTGTCTATGAACTTTTGTCCCTGCAGACCTATTCTGTAAAAATGTCACCGTGAATACTTAGGTGAAGTGAGTTTGAATTGAGCTTTCAATAGTGGCACTCCCTAGCATCTCGTGGAATGACAGGTCACTCGAAGCTCACTTGACCTAAGTTTTCACAGTGAGATTTTTACTGAATAGCACCACTGGCCATGCCGATTTCTTCCCCGTTTAAAATAGTGACAATTTAATTTTAAAATATGCCAGATATTCATAAGTTGATAGTAGTAACGAGATAAAATATAAAGATAAAACGTATTTGTGACATAAGCTGTAGTAAAATGAGCCTCAATGAAGAACTGATAAGAGACACACATAAATAATTAATAATTATTGCTAATGTGTAGAAATAATTTGCGAAACTATAATTACAAGGTCGACTTAGGATTAGTTTTGGACATACTCATGCTGCTGAGGGGTATTTATTTTATACTTTATTGTAGCTACACCCTGGACACGAGTTACCTTGAATAACCTGGAAGTCTTTAAACAGACTCCGGACCCAGATTAGCCGAAGCAAGGAAAACCTGTTCAGGTGGAGATTCATAGACGACTCCGCCTTGGAGTGTAAATGTGGTGCTGTTCCACAAACAATGGGACACTTAAAATCGTGTCCTGTCAGCTGCACGTTACAGGAACTGATGGACGCTGGTGATGGCGCCAAACACCTAGCCGAATTCTGGGCCGAGTTCATTTAGATTGCTATCGACACGCTAAGAAGAAGCATAAGACCAGAAGAATACATAACATACAAACACTACAAAATATACAATGGGCGGCCTTATCGCTTTCTGCGATCTCTTCCCAGCAACTTTGGAATGGACAGTGATTTGATTTGGGGTAATTGTGTTATTTACGCTGTTGAGCAGACACGTTTTTCGAACATATGAAGTAATGGATTAGCAATATCATTCAAAATGGTTCAGATTCCTACTACAAGGCGAAGACCTCTTCGCATAGAGAAAGAAGAAGCATTTTCCAGTCAGTGTTTACCAAGATAGTCAAGTTTTGAACCCGAAACCTGGAGTTTAAGGAAGCCGGGCGTCGAAATAAAGTCAGAAAGACTAAAGAAGCTGCTTGCGTCTGATTTATGGACGTAAACGAAGTACAAGGAGTATCTAAGGATCGTAGCAGGTGGCGTTCTATAGGTTTTGTTTGCCGCCATGGGAAGAAAGAAAGCACCTGGCAAGGTCGCCATGAAATATATTCATGAGGATAAGTGGCCGATAGAAACATCTGCTCATTCCAAAGTTCCTTTTATTAATGCCAATTATAACACACAAATCATATTGCTTACTTAAATTACTTAGTTCCTAGAATATTAATGCTTTGCTTGCGAAACGTGACATGTTATTGCATCGACGACGGTCTTAATGGGGATCAGCAAAGGCATGTCCTTACAGGCTCGATAAATTTTTCAGGGGGTTTATTACGGCTCCCGCCATCTTGCTGTGGAGGCGTTATAAATGGCTGAACTAGATGGGTCCGCGCACCCAAGAAAACTATTACGGCTCTTCAGCCTCTGGGGCACTGAGACGTAGTTGTGCATTGGGTCAGTGACGTGAATCAGCTGCAGTGGCGTGCATTGGTTTTCAGAATAGGTAGGCACTAGGCCGGGTCTAGTCTAGACAAACGCGGTCACTAATCAGAAAAAAAAGTGAGGTCAAAAGTGTGGTTAATTGGAGTCGTTCCACTAAAATCCCCTAGACCAGTCCCCTAAGGCATGCTTACTTAAGGGTGATAAATTGCGAAGGTCGAATATCAAGGTATTACGCGTGAGACGTACGTATTTTTAATTTTGTCCGTATTAACTTGAACGAGTAAAGACCAATGACAATGTGCGTATAGGACGGGAGCCGAGTAGGCCGTCTGGCGACTGCCTACTGCCGCGCGTGTTTGTATGAAGATTTTGTTTTTTGTTAGGTATGATAATTTAGTGAGTTTCTTAATTGTGGGGCATACACACTAAAATGTAATTGACAGGCATATGTTGATATATCGAGGTAGGCACTGCTTATATGCCTATATGCAATGCAGGCCACTGGTCAGCTTGTAGTTTCGCCCTCTCAATGCGGCTGGCTATGGTCCTGCGAATGTTGTTAGTGGATACAGCATGACTAGTGACTTTAGTACAAGCGCATTTGATTCTATCAGTTTGTATGAAGATTTTGTTTTTTGTTAGGTATGATAATTTAGTGAGTTTCTTAATTGTGGGGCATACACACTAAAATGTAATTGACAGGCTTATGTTGATATATCGAGGTAGGCACTGCTTATATGCCTATATGCAATGCAGGCCACTGGTCAGCTTGTAGTTTCGCCCTCTCAATGCGGCTGGCTATGGTCCTGCGAATGTTGTTAGTGGATACAGCATGACTAGTGACTTTAGTACAAGCGCATTTGATTCTATCAGTACAGTTTAAATGATATTCTAGTAATAAAACGTGTGATAACGTCGTATTGCTGCCAAGATAAGGTTAAAGATCTAATCTTGTGTAGGAATGTAATCATAAACAATATCATTGGAACTTGATGGGGGATACTGTAACCTCAGTGGGGGACTGAGGACTTTGCGAAAACTGAAACGCAGAAAATGGTTGTTTTGCCGAAGATATAGACTTGAGTTTTTGGATAAATCTCGCAAAAAGGTTGGAGTGTCTGCTATCGAAGTAGTAGCTACCAATTCTGCCAGAGTTGTTTCAAAAGTATATTTAGAACTGATTTACATCCGTCACCTCACACATTAGGTCCAGTTGAAAACCAGCGTCAGGCACTATTTGTCTGGCATTATTGCTGAACTGGGCCTTTTTGGCGCAGCCGTGAGGCACACTTTCCTGCTAATTACTTACATCAGAGTTTACGCTTTTTATTTGATCTTTGTTTGGTTTTTTTATCTGACGTATCTGGTGTATTGTGTGTCAGGTGATCAGGTCTGGGCTAAATAAATGTATTTTCTTTCTTTCTTTAGAACCCTTTTTTCGAACAACTTAGCATCAGTTCCACAACTTTTATTTAGGTATATCGTGTACTAGCTTCTGCTCGCAACTTCGTCCACTCAAAATTTCGGTCCCCAACCCACCCCGTCTCATCCCATCCCCATCGCCTGCCTGCGCTATTACTTCGTCTTCGCTTAGCCACCTGTGGCTTAGCGTTCTTTCTGACTTTTTCTTTTTGCTCGGCTCCAAAGGGCCCTTTTTTTGGATGGGAAATCATCAAATGACCCCTCCCGCTCTGGGTGGAGCAGAAGGGAGTGTCAGACTTATAGATATATGAGGAACAGGGTGTAAAGTTCACTCATACTCTATAGAATAGGGAGGATCCTCCGACCAGACGGGTGTTGTGTCTGGCGGGCAACTGCCCGATGAATCATGTCGGGCTGTTGTATCCATGCTAGTTGCGTGGTAAACTCTGCTTGCGAGATGCTGGATTTGCGTGACGTCAATATGACGCGTTGTTCGCATGTGGCGTTGTAGATACCGCTACAATTGTACTCATCATTATGAACAACTTTTACTATAGGACCAAACCTGAAATCGTTAAATAAAAATCAGCTGTTCCCTGCATTTATGTTTGCGTAACTCGTCAAAATGTAGGGAACCGCTGAATTTTTTTTTCGCGATTTCAGGTTTGGTCCCGTAGACAAAAGTTTTTCATAATGATGAGTACAATTTCCCATTTCGATTTGTCGCATGTATTCAATTTCAACCTGTATACATACGAGTACATACCGGTCAAAATCATAACCCTCCTTTTTGCTTCACCGTAGTCGGGTAAAAATACAGTCGTGACAGCGACACGAAGAAGAAGGAGTACATACGCGCAGTGTATCAAAAACAACAGCTACCAGTCGTCTACCTAATTATTTTAAATAGTAAGCAACCAGTAATCTTATCATTATACTAACACAAATAACACGACAAGTTCAAGATTACGCGGCCAATGTATTAGATAAACTACTCGTATTTTGCGGTGATCAACCGATCAAAACATTAGTGCTGTATCTGCTGCCACATTTTTATACTAGATACAACATCGAGGTCGGTCCGTGGATGGGTGACCATATCGAGACTCATCTTCGTGGCTCGGAAAGTACGTTAAAGATAAAATTTTACTGATTTTTAAGGTTCCGTACCCAAAGGGTAAAAACGGGACCCTATATTTACTAAGACTTCAACGTCAGTCTGTCTGTCTGTCTGTCACCAGGCTGTATCTCATGAACCGTGATAGCTAGACAGCTGAAATTTTCACAGATGATATACACTCGGCGTCACAAAAATCGCACCTCTTTAAAAATTCCCTTCAAAGTCATTTTAACCCTATTAATCAATTGTAGACATGTAACTATAAGGTATCATTGGAAAGGCAATTTATTTAAATTTCAGAATAAATCAATGGATTTGGTTTTCTGTTTACCAGGGAATAAAAAAAAGCAAGCTAATGCAAATGATTAAAAAGTTAAATTTTATTTTATCAGCAAAAATTACAACAAAGTCCTTAAAAACCACTTAAAACCTAGTGTTACCCCCCCTTGCCCTGATGACTGCTTCCATGCGTTCTCTCATGGACCTAATTAATGTGACAACAGTCTCTTGCGGAATGTTGTCCCATTCTGCAACGACGGCGGCATCTTAGAGGTCTTGGAGAGTGGTAGGGGCAGGATCACGTGCCCGTACTCGCCGTTTCAGTTCATCCCAAAGGTGCTCAATAGGGTTTAGGTCGGGACTTCACGCCGGCCAGCGCATAACAGGGATTCCAACTTCTTGCAGGTAGTCTCTTACAATTAAAGCGGTGTGACAGCAGGCGTTATCGTGCATTAACTTGAACCCACTGCCAACAAAACCCGCATAAGGGACATACTGCTCCTCTAAGATCTCTGTTATGTACCGTGCAGCAGTCAGCGACCCTTGCCCGCGAGCACTTCCAGTCCGAGAAACACACACAAGGTTCGTTTTGCCGTCGATTGACATGCCGCCCCAGATCATGCACGAGCCACCCCCGTATTCCACTGTCTCTTGAATACAGGCTTGTGCGAATCATTCCCCTTGCCTCCTATACACTCTTCGACGCCTGTCGTTGCAGAAAAGACACACCCTCGTCTCATCCGAGAAGAGCACAGCCCTCCATGGGTCTATTGTGCAATCCACATGGTCACGGGCAAATTGCAACCGGTCTCTCCTTTGCTGTGCAGTCAATTTTGGCCCTGTAGCAGCCCTATGAGCTGCAATTTTCTTCTCCTGCAGTCTTCTTCTAATCGTGGAGACGCTTACAGAAGTTCTGCGAGCTGATCGCAGTTGTTGTTGCAGCTCAACAGCATTGGAGAACCGATTACGTAAAGACGTCGAAACAATGAAGCGATCGTCTCTTTCGGATGTGCACCGTTGTCTTCCAGATCCACGTCTTCGGATATAGCCACCAGTCTCTTGGAAGCGTTTGAACACTCGTTGAACGGCAAAACGACTCAAGTTCAGTTGCCGAGCAACATCACATTGCCGCATCCCTGATTGCAGTAGTGCAATGACTTGAGCGGCTTCATCTGCAGTGGTATCCATCTTCTGGGGTATTTTTCTTGCTGTAGCTGTTCACGTGTGTTCACTTCAAAGGTTGAATAGCGAATGACCCACATTTAACCCGGGTCGCCCGTTTTATACCCTTGTAGGGAGGTGCAATTAGTGGCCGTTGTAATGCGTATTTTGACAACATTTTTTTTAAAGTTACGTGCTAATGAGATCTGTTGTGTTTAGGAATTCTAACTGTTGTTAATTTAAAGGTCGTTAAACATACTTTCAATTGATACCAATATTAATTGGGTTTAATGTATTCGTTGCTGGTGGGATATGCTTTAAACTTATTTTCGAAGAGGTGCGATTTATGTGACGCCGAGTGTATTTCTGTTGCCGCTATACTTAACAGCAAATACTAAAAACAGAACAAAATAAATATTTAAGGGGTCTCCCATACAACAAACGTGATTTTTTTTGCCGTTATTAACGGCAACAGGTAGACGCTTGAAATATTCACAGTATATTTAGTTGTATATTCACTTTAAAAATAAATAATTAAAATAATATAAATATTTAAGCGGGGCTCCCATACAACAAACGTGATTTTTTTTTGCCGTTTTTTGAGATAATGGTACGGAACCCTTCGTGCGCGAGTCCGACTCGCACTTGGCCGCTTTTTTTTACTTAATATTGTTAAACAATAAAAATGATTATTATATGCTTATCGACTCACACGTTCATGTCATCTTGAATGTGTTTGGCAGGGGTAATAAACTATGGTATGCTAATAGGTGGCACGCGAAATAATGTTTTCGGCATGAAAATATTTATATTTAAAACCTCTTTATGTACAATATTTTATGCGAAATAAATATATTATATACTTCATGCGATAAAGGAAATAAACATCTTTACATGAGAAAATCTACGATTCGAAGCGGAATGTGGCAGGGTTGATGACGGTATCTAAGCAATGATTGTTTTTATGCCTTTATTTAGACAAAGGGGTTTGAAATCGTTCAAAGTTGATTACTTGTTGCTTACTATTTAAAATAATTAGGTAAACTGGTAGCTGTTGTTTTTGATACACTGCGCGTATGTACTCTTCCTCTTCGTGTCGCTGGCACGACGCGACTGTATTTTATATCTTGTTGGCCCAAAACTTTGCCACTTCCACAACGTTGTCGGCGGCAGAGCAGAGGTCACTTTGACTGCATGTTTTGGGATACGGAGGGCAGGATAATATTTAAACATGAGCTTGTTCATGAACGCAGAACAGATGGCCGATGGGGCCGAGAGTTTCTGGAGTGGCGACCGCGTACCGGTAGACGTAGCACTGGAAGGCCTCCCGCAAGATGACCGATGAACTGGTGAAAGCCGCAGGAATCCGCTGGATGCAAGAAGCACAAAACCGGTCGAAGTGGCTGTGTTTGGGGGAGACCCATGTCCAGCAGTGGACGTCTTGCGGCTGAAATTATGGTGACGTTCGTGATGTGCATTTCCTACAGCTAAAACTGCGTCTGGAGTTTTTAAGAAGACCCCGCAAGTTGTGTTTTTGCGCTGGACTGGCTTGCATTTAATAAGCAAAGTTAATGTCACTTGATGTTATCGGATTTGACGGGATGGATTTATATAAGGATCATTAATATACGAATTAATATATGAAGAGTTTGTTTGTTTGAATTCGCTAATCTCTGGAACTACCAGACGGATTTGAAAAAAAATTTTTGCATTTAATGGCCCAATGCTTGAGGAAGGCTATCATTAAGGAAGGTGTTTTGAAATGGTTTTGAAAATTCGTCACCTAAAGGAGTCAAAGGATGAAAGTTTGTATGAAAGTTCGTCATTTTCGGCGATGAAAAATCTCATCGGGCACACGGCTTGCAACAAATAGGTAATTATGTCTCTCCAAGATTACACACGTAAACTCAAACTTTTTATTCTAAATTAAAATAGCCATGCTTACGTCAAAATGTTCGCCATCCCTGCTACACTCACACTAACTTACTTTACAAACGTCACGTCAAAGCCCTCGTACGCTGGATTTTCAACGCACTGCTTTGGCCCGAGAGTTGAAAATCCAATCCGGTTTTTTTCACGCGCTGCAATGCGCTGCGTTGGATTCTCAACGCTCGGCTCAATACCGAAAGTTGAAAATCGAGTGCGCTATACAATCGGTCGTAGGTAGGCAAACACATCATTATTCGTGTTGACATGAGTTTGTTATTGTTAGCGGTATCTTCAAGGTCCTTCCTCCACGGGGTTAGCAGAGTTAGAGATATGACAGATTAGAGGACAGATGGTAACAGTAGGTCAATATTTCTTGATTTGTTTTATTTTTAGATGAGGACAATTATTATTTGATTGGTTGGACGTGCCATAAAACGACGCCTGCCTGTCGGTCTTCTACAGACTGTACTTCGGTGAGTGTGCCCATGAACTCCACGACCTCATTCCACCGGCCCCCTTCTACCTTCGGACATCCAGGCGCACTGCAAGTTACCATCCCTACCTGGTTGCTGTTCCACCAATTCGCACTAAGCGTTTGCAAATGTCGTTTATAATGCGCACAGCAAAAGAGTGGAACTCTCTACCTGCGTCTGTTTTTCCGAGCGCATACAACCCGAATTTCTTTAAAGTGAAAGTGAACAGGCTTCTTCTGGGTAAGCTCGCTCCATTCGTCGACTTTGTCTCTGTCACCTTTGACCTAGGCTAGAGTCAAGAGCAAGCCCATTTCAAATAAAAAAAAATATATATATGTCTTGGAAGAATGGACAGAAGGGTGTATACAGCCCGATACAAACTTTATGGCGGCTCCAATGTACGCTACTTGCTGCGCAGTACCTCACCCCGCTGACATTTTGAAAGATATTGCTAATCCATTGCTTCATATGTTCGAAAATTTTGTCTGCTCAACAACGTAAATAACGCAATGAATGTTGTTGAATTGTCAGAATGAAAGCCATTGCTACTGATAGCGTGTTACGCAATTATTCTGCATATGAACGTAAACGAAGCAAAACAAGCATATAAGGATCGTAGCAGGTGACTGTAGTGTCTGCATACCCTCATGAGAAGAAGGCGTGAGTTACGTATGTATGTACAGACGCCAGCACATCAACAAGATATGATCTAACTAAAAACAGCACTGTATTTAATTTAAATGACAGATGCAACTCAAACTCCGCGCCAAAATGGAAAACAGTTGTGCCAATCTACAACAATCTGTCAAATTTCTTTAATAGATTTTCAACTTTATCACTAAAGCATAAGGTTCAAAGTTGATTGGGAAAATGTGACAGTTTCGGGTAGGTTGATGTGCTGGCGTCTGTACCTAGTCAGATTAAAGCTTCAGGAGTTCTGACTGATCAGTCTGACTCGATGATTAATGAACGTAATAAAATCGAAAGTACCAGGCATTCATAGTCCAATAGGAGTATAGAGATATGTGGAACAGACTTGAACAGAGTGTAAAGTTCACTCATCCTCCATAGAAAAGCGAGGATCCTCCGACCAGACGGGTATCGTGTCTGGTTGGCAACTGCCCGACCATTGATGTCGGGACGTTGTATATTATGGTTGCGCGGTAAACTCTGCTTGCGCGATGCAGGATTTTGCGTGACGTCAGAATGATGCGCAGTTCGCAATTTCGCATGTGGCGATGTAGATGCCGCCACAGGAGTATTAGTAATGAATTACATCAACAATACGTTAGTGTCCGTCCATTATTCAACCGATAAGAACTCATTATGCAACAGTTATCGCGTTATACTTGAATATTGAGTTCAATGAAATCTGTGATCACGATTATATAAAATACGAAGTCCTGACTGACTGACATATATTATATCAACGCACAGCCTAAACCGCTGGTCCTAGAGACATGAAATTTGGAGGGTGCGTTCTTTGTGAAGAGTAGGTGTCCACTAAGAAAGGGTTTTTCGAAATTCCACCCCTAAGAGGGTGAATGGGGGGAGGGTGATATTTCACGCGACGAAGTCGCGGGCAGAAGCTAGTCACGATTATAAGGTAAGAGTATGTTTAGGTATATTTTGATGACAAAAATCATCTGCCTAGCCTTTTCCCAAACATGTTGGGGTCGGCTTCCAGTCTTACCGGATGCAGCTGAATGCCAGTATTTTACATGGAGCGACTGCCTATCTGACCTCCACAACCCAGTAATTGGGTAATACGATATCCCTTGGTAAGACTGGTTTTCAGATTTTCGGGGTTCTGACAACCCGTAACGACTGTCAAAGATCAGACAAAGATCAATGACAGCCGGGACCAACGGCTTAACGTGCTTTCCGAGGCACGGAGGGGTGTTGGTATGTAAAGATGGTCACCCATCTACAAACTAACCGCAGCAAGCGTAGCTTAACCTGATCAATCGACCCATGCGGCTGCTATGACTTAGCCACAAGCCCCTCAAAAACAAAAAATATTCATATTCAAAATAATTCATATTTAAAAGATAGGTAACAGTGAGCAGTGGTGGCCCAGTGTCACGGCCGCGACTTACGAGTTGTAGGTCGTAGGTTCGAACCCAGTCAGGCGCTTTACTTGTTGTAAATTATATCATCACCACAGCTCTCAAATCGGTGAAGGAAAACATTGTGAGGAAACCGGCATGTCCTAGAACCAAAAATTCGAAGCCATGTGACATCTACCAACCCGTACTGGGCCCGCGTGGTGGATTACAGCACAGTCCCTCTCACAGAGAGGAGGCCTGTGTCCCAGCAATGGGAACATTTTAGGCTGAGTATGATGATGAGGTAGGTATTTTGCATAGTAAGCCCTCATATGCACGGGAGATTATTTAACATGACAAATTAAATATTATAATGAATTTGTATTTTATTCATCTTCCCTTATCACACTAATATTATAAAGGCGAAAGATTGTGAGTGTGCGTGTTTTTATATGTTTGTTAGTTCTTCACGCTCAAACGGCTGGACCAATTTTGATAACATTTTGTATGGAGGTAGCTGATACCCTGGATTAACATAAAGGCTACATTTTATCCCGAAATTAACACGGGATCGAAACTTATCCGGGTGAAACCGCGGGGCGCAGCTAGTCACTTTAACACTTGAACAACAATTTTAAAATGTTAATTGTCAATTTGTATTGTAAATTATCTTTTCAAATCCGACTGGTGGTTTCTGAGATTAGAGCGTTCAAAAACTCTTCATCTTTGTTAGGTAAAAGGAAGCAGTAATGCTTCCTTTTACCTCTACTAAAACCCCATTGAAAATTCCATCTAACATTTTTTAGAAGGAAAATATAAATAGGTATTCAAATAAATAAAATTGAAGTGTCCGTTTTGAAAGTCAACATAACAATTACTTTTTAGTGAATGCATATGAAAGTAGTACTAACAACAGTACTTATAACAGTTATAACAAAAAAACTATTTTTTAAATTTTTGTCTATCTGTCTATTTGTTCCGGCTAATCTCCGAAACGGCTGGACCGATTTTGACGGGACTTTCACTGAACTTAGGCTACTTTTATAAAAAAAAAAAGAATTAAAGTTCCACTCAAAAAAATTTAAAACGCATGCCCATTGTGTGTCTTTTGTTTACGCCTAAACAGCTGAACCGATTTAGATGAAATTTGGTATAATAGAGATAGTTTGTGTCCCAGGAAAGGACATGGGATAGTTTTTATCCCGATATTCCCACGGGATCGAAACTTAAGGGGATGAAACCGCGGGGCGCTGCTAGTAGGATATATTTTATGGTATAGTCGGCTTCCACGCAGATAGAGCTGGGGGCAGAAGCTAGTGATCAATTTAATTGTAAAAGCCAATTATTTTTTCCCGCTGTTAAATCAGTTTTCTCTTGGTTAGAACTGCATGCTAATACTTGTTTGTGAACTATGTGTAAGGTTTAATAAATTTATTTGAATTTTAAGAGAGTAACCATGGAGTTTCTTGCCAGCTTTTATGTTAAACAACCAATTGGAACCGTGCACCTAGCTTCTAACGTTTCATAAGTTCCCATGTAGGTGTATGTAAAATAAAATATTTTGATTTTGAATTCAATGGCAGTTTAAGCCATTTGATGGGTTGAAACTAGTTTTAAGTAATGCTTGAGTCTTGTGCGAGGTTCTGTTATATGGACCAAAGTATTTATTGGTAAATCCAAACTTATTTTGGGTAGACACGTAAATGATTTTTACCAGTCATCCTCTCAATATTCACCCTCTTTTTAACTAGTTTTTATGTCATCTTTCATACAATTCATCTGTAGTTTCATTGATCTACCTCTACTTTTATTGCCAATATTTTTTATGCTGAAATTAAGCTACTTTAATGATATCAAATGTCATTTCGTAATTAAATTAAAGCTAAATTCAATTGTTTTGAAAACAAAACATAGGCAATTAATTTTTTTAATTCTTGTATAATTTACGTGTCGGATACTGTTCCTATTCTCTGGAGCCTTATTTACGGCCCAAATGATCGAATTTTAATTCCAAATGCAAGTTTGCGACGTAATTTTCGTCCGAGTAAATAATTGACGCCGAATGTAAAATTAAATATTCAATTAATTTATTCATTCTTATCTGCGTGTTTACGACAAACGCAGTAGTTAGAAAGAAACTATTTTTAACCACGCCGAATACCGATCAGATGTATGAAACGACGTGTAAGAAAATAAAAAGGTAATAAATACTTACCGATTAAAAAAAAGTTGGTGCGATACGCCGGAAGCTGGAATAGGCACTTTTATCACTTAAAATCACACTAAAAACTTGTTTTTATGATACTTTTTCACAATTCCTTGATTGACGAAGGTATTTACGACGATTTTACCGCATAGTGTATGTCTGCGCGGGTAGGGAATTCAAATGAAAATAATTTTTGTAGGTTACAAAACGTCAAACTTGCTCGCTTTGAAGGTCACCTTGAAGTGACAGCTAGGGTGGTCAGTTTATAAATTACAATGGACTGGAAACAAGTCGATTGCCAGTTTATTTTACCCAATTGCATCGCAAAATTATAAGGAGAGTACGCATTTCGCAATGCTTTGGATTGCAAAACGTTTGAAGTGCAACAATGGGCTCTATTGTTTACATAGAAATTTTCATATATCTATGATTGTTTACTATGAAACACGAATACTTAATTTTACTCACAGACACATAAATCACTCCTCCGTCCAATGGGGGTACGCAGAAATTACAGAACGCCAAATGCTACGATCCTTACATACTCCCATACTCCTTTCGCTTCGGATAGTTCCATCTGGTTATGCACGCCGGTGACGGGTACGGTACTGCGCACCTGACCTTTCCGAAGATCATCATCACTAAGGTCACTATTATGTCTTTCTAGGGCGTCCCGTAAATCCCATACGTTAATCTTTATTTCGCCAGTTCCTAAAGTAAGTTTCTAACCTTAGCGTATAATGTTTCCACTGCTGGGACATAGGTCACATAGGCCTTCTCTCAGTGAGAGGGAGTGGGCCGTAATCCTCCACGCAGGCCAAGTGCGAGTTGGTAGATGTCACATTTCTTCGAATTTTTGTTTCTAGGACAAAATGCCGATGCCGATGTTTTACTTCACCGGTGAAGAAAAACATTGAGAGGTGAGGTGGTCATGAGGTGAGAGCAGTGGTGGTGAAATTATTTACACAAAGTAAAGCGCCTGTCTGGGCTCGAACCCACAACCTACAACTTCTAAGTCAGGGCCGCTACTACTGGTCCCAGTTAACTACTATAATAAATTAACTATCATACGTCCCGGTTGCCGGGTGAAGTGTATAGCCATGTATGTTAGCTTTTACAGGTACCGACGTATTTTGCCTGGCAAGTGATCGCCGGGTACGCGCCGGATCCACCACTGTGCGTTCGGCCCAAAGAGCATGCAACGTTTTAGCTTTTAGTTCGGTCGTCGCCAGAAGCAAATTGAATCTGGAGTATCTACAAATTAGGTTGTCAGAATAATTTGAATATGTTTTTTTTTTTTTTTTTTTGAGGCTGCTTCTTATTGATTTTCCTTCGCAGCCTTCATTATTTATTACTTTCATGAATAATTAATCAAGATAAATAATTAAATGATTTTTTGATAATAAACGAAGCAAAAGGAGTACCTAGTTACCTATGTACGAATCCTCCTCCTATTATGGGAAGCATGAGTTTAAGCATGTGTTTTCGATCACACTAATATTATAAACGCGAAAGTTTGTGAGTGTGTTTGTATGTTTGTTACTTCTTCATGCACAAACGGCAGAACGGATTTGGATGTGGCACACATATAGTTTATAACCAGGATTAACACATAGGATACTTTTTATCCCGATATTCCCACGGGATCGACACTTATGCGGGTGAAACCGCGGGGCGCAGCTAGTCACACTAATATTATAATGGCGAAAGTTTGTGTGTGTGTGTGTGTTTATATTTGTTGCTTCTTCACGCACAAACGGCTGAACGGATTTGGATGAAATTTGGCGCACAGATAGTTTAAAACCAGGATTAACACTTAGGACACTTTTTATCCTGATATTCCCACGGGATCGACACCTATGCGGGTGAACCCGCGGGGCGCAGCTAGTAATTTTATAAAAAATGCTACACAGCAATGGATTAAGGAAGTCTAAAAATCAAACAGAATTTTATGTAATAATAAAAATGGTTTTTAATCAACAATTTACATATTTACAATGTTATACATCTATTTAACAATAATGGCACCCTCTCGTACTATCACAGAATTATTGGATAAGTAAAACATCAGAAAAAATTTAACAGCTTAAGTATAAGTTTTTTTTTTAATGAAAACTAGATTTTCGGTCATAATGATTGTTCTTAAAATTATTTAATCACATAAACTTCTCCAACGGTTATAGTATTAAGCGTCAAACTTTATGGTAGCTTTGAAGTGACACGTGAATTTGTTACTGCGCAGCGACTCGCCTCGTATTCTGAGACGCCATAAAGTTTGTGTCGCGCTGTACAAGTATTATAAGCAATGATCGGAATAGGCTGAGTATATTTACCTAAACTTCGGATAACAGAGACAGAAAGTGGAGACTTCCTTACGACGACATTTTTTGTCCCGGAATTCGGAAAAACCTTAAATAAGTTGAAAATAAGCTTTATTTTAGCGTTTATTGCCCGTGGTCCGACCGCGTAGTTCTACTAGTAGGACCACGGGCAATTTTCTTTTCGGTGGTTCTATCAATCGGACCATGGGCAAATCAAGTTCTATCAGTAGTACTAAGGGCAACTTTGTTTACCCGTGGTTCTATTAAGTGAGTAAACTTCTTTGCATGTAAAACTTGGAGTTACTAAATATCAAAATAAATGTTGGACATGCATTGGATAAGCTGCGATGATATATATTCGTCCACATTTACTTACTCTTTGTCAAAAATCTTTTTTTTAGTTAAACCAGCTAACTCTTTTACTCTCACATTTACACGTCCGTCCATCAATGCCTCTTTTGCTGGCTGCTGCAGTAATGTACTGTTTTCTTTTTAGTGCAATAGGTAGCTACAAAAACATTTTTTAATAACTATACATTTTATTTTTACTTATACGTATTTTTTTTCCTTTGTAAAATAATGAAGGTAATACGGGCTGGTGTCCGCAACTCAAAAATAATGTAACAGGTATAAGTACTACGTAAGTAGTACCATGGGCAAAAATATTTATCTTAGTTCTACTCGACCAGTAGGACCAGTGCCAATAAAATATGATAATTTTATAACGATGGTCCGATTGATAGAACCACCGAAAAGAAAAATGCCCGTGGTCCTACTAGTAGAACTACGCGGTCGAACCACGGGCAATAAACGTATTTTAGATGGGTAAAGGCTATTTTTTTTGAACTAAACTTGGCAATTATCAAATTCTCGGGATTTTCACGTAAAGTCCCGAACTAAATAGTCTAACTTTAATTCATATATTCGAGTTATATTTACGATCCTTAAACTAACCGTTGTATCAAACATTACATATAAATAAAGCTTATTTTCAACTTATTTAAGATTTCCCCGACTTCTGGGAAAAAAAAAAATGTCGTCGTAAGGAAGTATCCACTTTCTGTCTCTGTTCTACGAAGTTTAGGTAAATATACTCAGCCTATTCCGATCACTGATTATAAGGCCACAAAAATATTTACAGGTTTTAGAGGATTCAATGGCAAGGAAGATCGCAATCTTACTAGTGCTACTGTTTAAATATTAAAATACTGTTATTAGGGTTTTTAAAAAATCTACGCAAATAAATAAAATCGAAATGTCGGGGTGTCATTTCAAAATAACAGCTTGCTTCTAAATCTAGTCTAGTCTGTGTGTCTGTTTGTCCCGGCTAATCTCCGAAACGTCTGGACCAATTTTGACGACTTCGTTCGCGTGTTCAAATTCGATTACATAGTTTTATTTTTTGCGCGGATTCCTAATTATTTTTCTAAAATATAAGTAGCCCAAATTACTCCTTGTAACATCAACTATCTGCCAGTGAAAGTTCCGTCAAAATTGGTCCAGCCGTTTCGGAGATTAGCCGGAACAAACAGACAGACAAACATTTCATAAATTGATTTTTGCCATAAGTACCGTATATACTATAAAACACATTTATTTAAAAGCTGTTCAATTTTATTTATTTGTATACATTATTTATATACTTACAGAAAATATAAAAAAATATATTTTTAACAAATATTAAGGCACTTTATAATTATAATTAAGCTACCAGTAGAAGACAGCAAAACGCTATAGCTTGGAAGAATTTAATACAATGTGTTCAAATTCTCGACTGTAGACCTAATCTAAGCTTAAAGGCGGACTGCCATCGAATTCCTCAGCAAAATGATCAAAATTACTATCATTATTGTCTTTCACATCAAAGTTAATTTTCACAGGATTCACAATTTTCACATACGTCCTATTCATAAGTACCGGACTACATACCACATCAGAATCATTTAAATTTCCACACTTTTCGGGAGTTTCTTCTACACTGGCAACATTAAAAGAACTGTCAGATTTTGAATTTGCACGTTCGCTTTTCGATTTTTCGGGCATAATTTTTGGATTATTGTTGTTAGAATTTAGAGGACTTTTATAACAATTGGAAGCGTTCTTCGATCTATTTATTATATGAATAGTTGATAAGGGAGGAGGTTCTCCATACATTTTTAATCTGGCTATTTTTTCGTTGACTTTTCTCTTCCTTTGCAATACTTCTTCGGATAAATTCTGCGTGTCTGTTTGTTTGAAAGTTGACTCAAAATCTAAACCCGTAAGGTTGAAATTGTCATCTGGTTTATTCGGTCTTGTTAAAGGCGAATCTATGAACATTTTATTTTTGGACATATTAAAGTCACTAGTATTAAATCTATAAGGAGAAATGTTTTCATTATTAAGTTTTATAACAGCATAATTATTTTTCAATACAACACAGTCTTCGCAGAATTTTCGTCTATCCAAACTCAGAAACTTTTTACTCAAATCATCAACTAAAATTCTAGCATTTTCATTCTTAGGTGTTTTCGTAAAATACGAGAACTCTGTCACTCTATACTGCGGTATACTTTTCCTGGTGTTGCCAGCTCGTTTCTGCAAATTCGCACCATAAACTATCTGGCCAGTATCTAAAACATTTTGATAACCAAACTTTTTTAAGCCACCCCAAAAATTGATACAAATCATATTTTTATCAGCGTCAGCGAGAAATACATTTTGGAACGGTTGTTTAATCGAATCGAATTCTTGATTCGATGGATCGATTAGGAATATGAAGCCTACAGTATCGATTTCGTTATAATCGGTCGCCATTAATGGGTTGTGGGATAGATCTTTTATGGTATAACAGTTACGTTTTAGAAGATTTGTGTAAGGTTTGATTTTTTCTGGTTCTTTGTATTTTGAGGTGTTAAATACTGACTGTCTGCCTGCTGATATCTGGATTTCGGAGTACCTGAAAGTAATAAATATTTTTTAAAGGTGGTAACTTTCATTGAATGCGATGTTATGACTCGCGACCCCGAAAAATGACCCCTGCGCTACTGTTAACAAAAAAAACAGCTGTTCTCAACATTTATGTTCGCATAACTCGTCAAAATGTAGGGAACAGCTGATTCTTTTTCGCGACCGATTTCGTAATTTTTTTGTATATCGTCAGAAAAGACGATAACAAGTATGTGGTATAATAATATATTGCATACATATACAGGGTGTCCTGTAATTCGACGTCAAGCCGGAATCGAGTAATAGGCCAAGTCATAATAGTTATAAAAAAATATTTAAAAAAGTCTTTGGAATAATAAATAATTAAATTAAAGAAAAAAATAATAATAATAATGTTTGGAATGCTTATTAAATGCGACAACTTTTAATGTTACTTGCCAAACTCGCATTGAACTTTTTTTTCAGTACAGTCAATCAAAGTTTGGCAAAGTATTAATTTTGATAGGCCTGATGGTCTAGTGGTTAGTGATCCTGACTGCTATGCCGGAGGTCGTGGGTTCGATTCCCACCCAGGACAAATGTTTGTGTGATGAGCACGATCATTTGTTCCGTGTCTGGGTGTAATTTATCTATAATATGTATGTATTTAGAAATATATAAGTATGTTTATCAGTTGTCTAGTACCCATAACACAAGCTCTGCTTAGCTTGGGACTAGATGGCGTTGTGTGATAGTTGTGGAATATTATTATTATTATTATTTTGAATATTTGGTTGGGCAAAAAGTGACATTTCAATGCCAATAATAATTTAAAAAATAAAAAACTTAGATTTTTAAAATATCTTTTTGATAACTATTATGACTTAGCCTATTACCCAATTCCGGCTTAACGTCGACTTACGGGACACCCTGTATGTGGTTTCCATTCTGTATACTCAAATATTTACCTGACAGCAGTAGGAACTACATTCATCACATCGATCCAAGCGCCCTCTTTGATTATTTCCAGAACTGCTTCCGGCGGCTTCCATATTGACATCAAGCCTGAAAAAATATTAAAAGAATTTAGTGAGTACTGTGTAGTAATCGGAAAGGCGAATGCTGAACATGGGGCCTTGAGTTCAATCCATGTGTCTGACAGTTTTGTCATCGTGATTTTCAATTAGGATATAGAGTTATGAGGAACAGGGTCCTCCGTGCCTCGGAAAGCACGTTAAGCCGTTGGTCCCGGCTGTCATTCGCGGATCTTTGACAGTCGTTACGGGTAGTCAGAAGCCCGAAAGTCTGACAACCAGTCTTACTAAGGGGTTCGTTACCCAGTAACTGGGTTGTGGAGGTCAGATATGCAGTCGTTCCATGTAAAATCCTGGTATTCAGGTGCTGGAAGCCGACCCCAACATAGTTGAGAAAAGGCTAGGCAGATGATGAGTTATGAGGAACAGGGTGGAAAGTTCCTTATTCTCCGTTGAAAAGAAAGTTCACTCATCCTCCATAGAAAAGGGAGGATCCTCCGACCACGGGTGTTGTGTCCGGCGGGCAACTGCCCGATGATTCATGTCGGGCCGTTGTATATAATACGCTAGTTGCGCGGCAGTGGCGTAACTATAGGGTGGCATTGGGGCAAAATGCCACGGGCCCCCGGTCCTTGAGAAGGCCTTGAGCACAGAAAGATCCTAACATAAGGACACAAGCAGTCAGGTGTTAAATTTTGTAGAGGAAAATATGAAATGTACGCGGTAGAAGTCGTGGGAGAAGTGCTATAAAAAAATAAAAAATTATAACGTTGGTTGAGCTTCTTTTTTTCATTGAGGGAGGGCCCCATGCCTTGAATTTGCCACGGGCCCCAAACGGTATAGTTACGCCGGTGTTGCGCGGTAAACTCTGCTTGCGAGATGCAGGATTTTGCGTGACGTCAGTACGACGCGTTGTTCGCATGTGGCGTTGTAGATACCGCTAAAAACTCAATGTCTCCTACCTTTAGTAACCTCTCCCATTTCGTTAACACCGGCGACTCTTATCTTCAGCAGCGTCACAACATTCCTATTAACACAAACTCCTGCTGTCTCTATCTTCTGTATAATCTTCTGTTGAATGTTCTGCAGAAGATGTTCGCGATGTTTGGTGGTGTGGGACTCTAGGAGTCGTGTTTGAGATGAGGTTAGGCCAGCCTGCAAAAAAGTCAACTAAGTACAGTCAACAAATAGAATAGAATAGAATACTCTTTATTATGTACACCATATTATTATAAATTACAGACATAAATATAGAAACAAGAGAGATAAGTATGCAGGATTGTCGGATATAGTTGAAGTTTAGTAAGAAACCGTTGGATGTTGTCGACTGAAATTTAATTTGATAAATGAGCTGTTTGTTTTCTATTAACCTTTTAAGCGTTTGGCTAAATATCAATTGTCGTGCCCCTAGCGCGCGGCTACAAAAAATCAGATAAAATCAATATAAAACAATACCTATAATAAATAAGAAGTAGAAATCGTTGTATCGATTAAAAAATAGTCAAAAAGTTTTTATCTCAATTTAATAATAGTTTTAGTTGTACCACGCAGTTAATAGGATGAAAATAGAACGAAAAAATCACGCATGTTCTCTGTCGCAGAAATACGACACGAGCGGTAGGGGAACGGAAATAATGCGACACAAGCGGTCAAAAGGTTTATAAAATAAAATTTTATTCGAGAACATCCATCGGTTTCTTACTAAACTTCAACTATATCCGAGGATCCTGCATACTTATCTTTTTTGTTGACTGTACATCCCGATTCGTACTTAATGGCGGCTTGGAACATGAGGCAAGTCGCTGCGCAGTAACATTAACCTGTTAGCGGGGGTGAGGTCACGATTTTTGACAAATGCGTGCACTGACTGGACAGGTCCGCTCAATCTGTGTGGTTCTTTCCTCAAAAGACCATTTCAGACACCAATCTACATGGTCTTCACATGATCTGACCAAGATTTTGTCTGGACTTTAAAAGAGACTGTGACCTCTGAGTTAGTTTCGGCCTTTCTTCTCAGAGTAGTCAGATAGGAAACGCCAACCTCATCTAGTTGTAAAAAATATGATTGACATGCAAATGTGTTTGTGCAAACCTACTTACAGAAATAAAATAATATATGCAAATGGCAGTGGGCAGGGCACATTGCTCGCAGAACAGATGGCCGATAGGGCCGAAAGGTTCTGGAGTGGCGACCGCGTAGAATAGAATAGAATACTCTTTATTATGTACACCATATAAATTACAGACATAAATAAAGAAACCGACCGGAACCGTCCGTACCGGAAGACGTAGCATTGGAAGGCCTCCCACAAGATGGAGCGACGACCTTGTGAACAAGCATAAACCAGTCGAAGTGGAGGTGCTTGGGGGAGGCCTATGTCCAGCAGTGGACGTCTTTCGGGTGAAATGATGATGATGATGCAAATGAAACTCACTCTAAATTCAGCAGGGTCCTTGCTTCTCTTCATAACTTTAGCTATTTGCGAGCCGCTATCCAGATAAGTTCTCGTGTTTGTGAAGTTTGTGAGACCTTCGGAGTCTTGTGACTCCTGAAACATGAAGCAATACGGTCAAATAAATTTGAATCCATACTATCCATACTAATATTATAAATTCGAAAGTAACTCTGTCTGTCTGCCTGTATGTTACCTTTTCACGCCTAAGCCGCTGAATCGACTGGTTGTCAGATTTTCGGGCTTCTGACGACCCGTAACGACGGTCAAAGATCCACGAATAACAGCCGGGACCAACGGCTTAACGTGCTTTCCGGGGCACGGAGGGGTCTTGGTATGTAAAGATGTTCACCCATCCACAGACCAACCGGGGCAAGCGTAGCTTAATCTGATCGATCGACCCGTGCGGCTGATATTACTTAGCCACAATATATTTGTAATTAAATTATATTACATACTAATTAATTAATTTTATTTTTTTAAGTTTTTTTTTTATTTCAACTATTCGGCCGATAGAAAATTTAGCCTTAGAAAAATTGTGCTACTCTCTCCCAATATAGTAAATGGAAAATTAAGAAAAACTCTTACTCACGTCATCAGAGAACTCTTTCTCCACTTCTTCGTAGATCTTCTCCATGATCGCCTGTCTCTCAGCCTCGCTCTTCGTTTGATGTAGGAGTTCCAGGCGCTCTGAACGTGTCACTGAAAAAGAATCCACACTATATCCATAGGTGTCTAAATTTTGAATGTGTGTAAAATGTTTGATACCTATTGATATTGTTTTTATTTGGAATACATACTTAAGTAAATTTAAGTACCAAAATTTTAACATCATAATTGCACTATAATTTTAATAAAGGTTTTTTTTTTTTGAAAATCAAAATTTTATTCTTAAGTCCCTGGCGCGACATTTTGCGAAAGAGACATTCTGCGAAAGAGACATTCTGCGAAAGAGACATTTTACGAAAGAGACATTCTGCGAAAGAGACGTTTTACGACCAGGGGACATTTTGCGAAAGAGACGTTTTGCGCCTGAGCCTGCTGGACATGGGCCTCTCCCAGACTGCGCCACAGCACCTTGTCCTCCGTCTTCCGCATCCAGTCTACCCCAGCCACCTTCCTTTAGGTCGTCCGTCCACATACACACACAGATGGGGGACATATACTATAATCACACTTAATATTAATTTTGTGAGTGTGTGTGGGGGTGTGTTTATATGTTTGTTACTTTACGCTCAAACAGCTAGACCAATTTTGATAAAATTTTGTATGGAGGTAGCTGACACCCTGGATTAACATATAGGCTACTTTTTATTCCGATATTTCCACGGGATCGACATTTACTCGGGTGAAACCGCAGGGCGCAGCTAGTCTTTTCATAATTGCTGCTGCGTCCAGAATCCCAATGACGCAGCTGTATGTGTCCAGACTGCACCACGAAGGTTGAGGAGATCGTGGAGTACTTGCGAGTGAAGACCATCTGGACTTTAAGGGTCGAGAAGTTGGAGTCGCGTCACAACACGAACTTCAAGTCGTTCGTGGTGCGTGTTCCGACACACCATCTCGAGAAGTTCCTCAAGGAAGAGTTCCGGCCGAAGGGTGTTGTGTACCGCCGGTTTCGTGGCCGGCTACATGACACCAGTCAGCGAAACACGACGGAGACACTCCGTGTTTAGTTAGTTTCTTAGTGTAATCATAATGTTTATGTATTTATAGTATTTTTAAGTTATATTAATAGAATAGAATAGAATAGAATATTCTTTATTATGTACACCGTATAAATTACAGACATAAATATAGAAAACTTTACAATGGGTGACACAATGGGCAATATTGTATTTTATGTGTTTTATATGGGCCTTGATGCCTGAAATAAATGGATAAATAAATAAATTATTTAGGAAGAGACTCACCAGTGCTCCCATCTTCAAACTTCTCAACATACAAAGCGGGATACACTCTAGTAACAAAAACACGCAGTTTCGACACTTTCCCGCCATCTGGTTTGACAGATGACAGTTGCGACAAGATGGCGGCGTTGCCATGGTAGCCGAGACGCGCGTCCCAGCGAGCGCGGCGGGTGGAGTTACCGGAGATTTTGAGTCGGACTGCTGATGTATCCTGTAATATTAAGAGCTTTATCAAATATTCAATAAATAAATATAAAATAATTTGAAATAATCCATACTAATATTATAAATTCGAAAGTAAATCTGTCTGTCTGTCTGTCTGTATGTTACCTTTCCACGCCTAAACCGCTGCACCGATTTAGATGAAATTTGGTATAGACAAAGCTTGAGTCCCGGGAAAGGACAAAGGATACTTTTTATCCCGATATTTCCATACTAATATTATAAATTCGAAAGTAACTCTGTCATCTGTATGCTACCTTTTCACGCCTAAGCCGCTGCACCGATTTAGATGAAATTTGGTATAGACATAGCTTGAGTCCCGGGAAAGGACATAGGATACTTTTTATACCGATATTCCCACGGGATCGAGACTTATGCGGGTGAAACCGCGGGGCGCAGCTAGTAATAAATAATTTGAAAGCCTCATCAGATGGCCAATTCCCGTAATTAAAAACGTTCAAATCTAGTCGCAATTTCATCTCAGCGACTATCAATGTCAAAAACCTGTCAAAAATGTGGGGAAATTAGAGGTATTTTTGACAGCAATGTTACTTGGTGACAGAAATAAGTATGGTGATGGGTGGTACTGTCTTGAACGAATTCTTCAAATATTACTGTTTAAGCACTAATACAAATAAAGATATTAACCTCCCAAGGCGAGATTCCTTGCTCACAATTCACCAACTCAGCCCCATTGGTGACAATCTTGGAGCCAACCACTATTTTACCTTGGCACACTAGTTGGGCCAACATTTTGTCAATACTCGTCTTTAGGCAATACCAACCGTCTGTTAGGAGTAGTTCTATGTTGTTTGTGGTTGTTACACTGAAATAAAATAAAAAAGTCGGTTTACGGACGATCATTTTACGTGATAACGTCATAATAAAACATCCGATCATGCCTCTCTATCGCTTGTTCCGTGCTCTCGCTTGCACGCTCGGCTCAGGCGGAACGTGACAATGAGTGATGCTTTTTCGTGCGTGCAGCGTTCATCGATTTATAAGACGTTATCACGTCAAAAAAGAAGTTTAATGATTTTACTACGACGCGACGAATTATTTAAGGTAAGTTGTAAGGTAGTACAGACGCCAGCACATCAAGCTACTACAATCTGTCAAATTTCTTTAATAGATTTTCAACTTTATCGCTAAAGCTTAAGGTTCAAAGTTGATTAGGATAATTTGACAGTTTCGGGTAGCTTGATGTGCTGGCGTCTGTACTTCCCGGTAGAGAACGTTCATAAAGAGCTTTACCGTGATAAATGGCAACATTAAACTGCGTTATCAATTTAGTTAACATTTGTGTGATTTCCGAAAAGTGACTTTAATGCCTGCACATGAAGTTTAGTTTCCCGTGCAACTTTTTTTTTCAATAATATTTTTCATTCTGAAAATCTGAAGTCAACTTTATCTGCACAAAAATAAAGTTGATATTTTTTTAAATGAATATAATATGCTTTACATACCTGGTAACACCAACGCCATCCACATAAATCCCAGCAACACACAAAACTAAAGTTTTAGAAGCGACATCATCTTTCTCCAAAATCTTCCTCAAAGCTGGTCTTTGGGCATCATACAACTCCTTATCATATCTATATTTTAGTTGATCTAGAAGATTTCGTGCAGTTACTACTGGAGATTTAAATTTTATCTCGTAAGATATTAGCTTCCATAATATTAGTTTTATATGGTTTTCTATCCAGCCAGTAGGTATTAATTTGCAATTTATAGAATTTAGAAAAACGTTCTTTAATAATTCCATAGACATTTTGCCATCCGTTAAATCATTTCTGTGTTCAAAAAACTCGAATTCTAGCAAATTGTCGAATGTGAATTTGAGTAAATACGTATCGATTTTTTTGTTGTTATTTTTTGTCAATTCTGCCAAATCTTTTAGTGTATATTTTTTATTTTTCTTGTAGTTCTCTGTGAATGTTAGTTTATTTGTATCTTTTGTAGTTTTAATTGTATCTTTTTTCTTAACTGTCACAGGTAGTTTTTGGGAATATGGAGTTTCGAATTTCTTCCTCTTTTTCGCTCTAGGACAAGATAATATCGGGCTGCCAGATCTTTTGGATTTTGTAGGTGAATCGTGAAAATTTTCTGTATGTAAACTCTCATCGAAATCTTTTTGCACTTGTGTATCAATCATATTAGCTACACTATCTTCGTTGGTCAGTTTATCTTTCTTGTTATTTGTGATATTTTCTTTAGAGTCATCTATTTCAGAGAAACGTCTTTTAGATCTCACTATAGCTTCATCAGAAACTTTAACATCACGATTGGAGCCAGTTTTGAATCCAAACTTAATATTAGAAGTATTTTTCTCATTTTTCTGTAGTACAGTTTCATTTTTGTCTATATCTTGAAATATTTTCCTGGACTTAGCCAAAGCATCTTCAGAAATTTTAACTTTTTTATCACTGGCAGTTTGAAAACCTTGAAAACCACTTTTTTTGATAACATCTTCAAACAACTTCTTAGTCTCAATTAAAGTCTTTTGAGAGACTTCGATTTCTCCGTCATTACCTGTTTTAAATCCATGAAATTCTGGTTCAGGGTCATCTTGGATAGTTTCTATATCTTGAAAGAGTTTTCTACTTTTGGCTAACGCTTCTTCAGATATTTTTACAGGCTTTTTATTGGCTGTTTGAAATCCTTTGAAGACTGGACTTGATTTACCAGTTTTACATAAATCATTTTTATTATAATCTTCAGTTTTGTCATTAATTCCTTTATGAATATGTAAAGGATCTTTAACAGCGTCTACAACGTCTTTTCCTTTATTTCCAGCATTAAAATCTTGACTCACACTAATATCTTCAAATATCTTTCTGCTTTTAAATAAAGCATCAGCTGATACTGTAACTTCCTTATTACTTGCTGTCTGAAACCCTTGAAACTTAGGTACTAAAGTTTCAGGCATTCTAAAATCATTATTTCCAATTTTCATAGGACCCGTATCCTCAATAATTTTAGGTTCCACATCATCAATTTCAATATTTGGGTAATCGTTTTTAACGTTTTCGGATAATTGAAATTCTGTTGAGTCTATATCCTTGAATAGATTCTTTGACTTAGCCAAAGCTATTTCAGATACCTTTATAACTTTATTATTCGCAGTTTTAAAACCTATGAAACTGGGTTTATCTGGTGTAGGTTGGACTGACTCTTTTAGATCTGGATACGGGCTCTTGCCTTCTTTACCAGTATCTTGTTGTTCTTCCTTTGGCTTCTTTGAGTGTGAATAATCATTTGAGTCTAAATCTTTGAATATATTTTTAGTCTTAGCTAAAGATTCTTCAGAAATTGTAATCTTCCTGTTATTAGCTGTTTTAAAACCAGCAAAACTTGATTTTCTAGTTAAAGGTTGATTGAAATCTATTACTTCAGAATCATAAGTACACTTTCCTTCTCTTTCTTTGCCCATATTCTCGATCAAATCTACTTTTTGCAAGACTTTAGGAACTTTTTCTGGAAATTTAAAATCCATTTCATCCATTTCTTTGAAAATATATTTAGTCTTAGCTAAAGATTCTTCAGAAATATTGATCTTCTTATTATTAGCTGTTTTAAAACCACCAAAGCTCGCCTTACTAGTCGAAGGCTGATTGATATCCATTATTTCACGCATTTTGTCCTTGTGTTCAAAAAAATCCACTCTTTCTAGGTTTTTATTAAATTTTTCTGGAAACTTAAGATCCATTTCATCCATATCTTTGAAAATATATTTAGTCTTAGCTAGAGAATCTTTTGATATTGTAATATTTTTGTGGTTAGCTGTTTTAAAGCCTATAAATCTTGCTTTACTGGTAGAAGGCTGGTAATAATCTTCAGGATCACGTAGAATTATTTCATCATTGGTTTTCGCTGTACCTTCGACCATTTTCACGCTTTTATCAGAATTGTATGGAAGCTTGAAGTCGGTAGCATCAATATCATTGAAGATATTCTTCGTTTTAGCCAATGCTTCTTTTGTAATATTTATTTTCTTATTATTTGCTGTTTTAAAACCAGCAAAAGATGATGTACTAGTCGAAGATTTATTGAAATCTATCATTTCAATTTCGTCAATTCTCTTATCAACGTCTTCTTCAATGTTTTTCTTTTTATTTGAAGGGAACTTAACTCCATCTGAACCTAAATCTTTAAAAAAATCCTTGGTTTTAGCTAAAGCATTGTCTGATATTTTAATTTCTTTATTATTGGCAGTTGTAAACCCTTTAAAACAAGATGTAGTAATTGTGTCTTCTCTTATGTTTATTCCAGCTCCAATAATCTCTTCATCATGTATTTTATTTCCTTTATCAGGGAATTTAAAATCAGCAGAATCAATGTCTTTGAAAATGTCTTTCGTTTTAGACAAAGCAGCTTCAGATATCTTAACATTTTTATTACTTGCTGTTTTAAAACCTACGAAACTACATTTACTTGTAGACGGCTGATTACAATCTATACTTTCAGATTCATCAGGGTATATTTCAGTGAGATTTGTCTTATTTTTTGCAGATAACGTAAAGTCTGTAGGATCAATGCCATCAAATAGCCTTTTGGTTTTAGCTAGAGCATCTTGAGAAATTTTAATATCTTTGTTATTTGCCGTTTTAAAACCTACAAAACTTATCTTACTTGTTGATGGTTGGTCATAAACATTATCCTCATTCGTTTTGTCTGGTATATCTTTAATTGGAAGTTCAGATTTATCAATGTCTTTAAAAATATTGTGTACTTTAGCTAAAGCATGCTCTGAAATTTTGATATTCTTATTATTTGCAGTTTTAAAGCCAGCAAAAGTACTTGTGGAAGACTGTTCAAAATCAATCAAATCTGGATATTCTTTATCAACTCTTTTGCTTGATTTATTGGGAAATTCTGTTGAACCTAAATCTTGGAATATGGTTTTAGTTTTAGCTAGTGCTTCTTTGGAAATGTTTATATTCTTGTTACTGGCTGTTTTGAATCCTCCTAAGTTTATATCACTAGGTGTCGGATTTTCTGTTTTTGTTGGCAGAGCATTTTGTTCAATATTAGTCTCCCCAATATCAATTTCAGCCAGATCTTCATCAAAATCAATATCTTTAAAAACATCCGTCATTTTTGCAGTTTCAGACATTTGTATATCTTTATTCAATCCGTTATTAACATTTTTGTCTGGTTCTTTATATTCGTTTAAAGACATTTCAATATTTTCAAATTCTTGTATTATTTCATCATCTATATTTTGTATTTCTTCTTCAACAAGATTTTTATTTACTTCTCTATCTGGATTGATAGAGACCACCGATACTTTATCTCTGTCTAATTCAATTTGTTCTCCTAAATTCTCTTCTTCAATTTGTGTCTCAAAATTGTCATTTAAATCAATGTCTTGAAAGACTTTTTTACATCTTGCCAGTGCCTTTTGAGATAGTCTTATTACTTTTTTACTGGCTGTCATGAAACCTTCAAAATTGCTTGTTTTGGCTTGTATATTATCAGGTTTCTCAGTTGCATTCCCCTCAGATTCTCTGGCATCTTTCTGAGCTAAATTGAACTCTGTTTTTTCATCGACAAGGTCCATTTTAGCTTGAGTCTCATCGTCAACTTCAATTTTATTCTTTACACTACTATCACAATTATTAACCAAATCAGTCACCGTCAATTCCCCACTTAATATACTCTTAGCTTGAGCGAAAGACTCAGTGAAAATCTGAATAGATTTATTGCTGGCAGTTTGAAAACCCACATACATGGTTTTATCTAGAACATCAGATTGGTTGTAAAAAGAGGTTTCTAAGGCACAAGTGAATGGTAGATCTTGGTAGCTTTTATGTACTTTATAGTTATCTTCTTCATCGCTACTAAATAATATTTCATCTTTCAAAATTTCACTATCTAATTTAACTTTTGGACTTTTTGAGTCTTCATTCATTATTTTGTTTATTAAGTCTTCTGATGTTGCTTTATCTAGTTCGATAAATTCTAAATCTGTGTGTAGATTTGGATCTTTGACTGTATGAGTTTTAAATTCTCTATGTTCTTCTTTATTTTGTAGTACAGGACTTGGCAGTATATCTCTTTCATTAAGTACTATTTCCTCATCCATTTTAAAACATAGTTCCTTGTCCAAAATCTGAGAATCAATAACTCGTTTTGCAGTTTTCATATCATTAACTTCTAACATTGGTATTGCAATCTTTTCAAACCGCTCAAATTTTTCTAGGTTGAAAATTAAAGGAGACGGAGTCTTTGATTTCATTTTAACGTTTTTGTGCATAAATATAGGACTTAGTGGTCTTTCTATTGACTTGTCTATTTCTATATCTTCATCAATTTCTATACAATCATGAAATATCTGACTGGTTTCTTCTATTTGGGTATTTTCATTATTTTTCCTGGCTTGACTGCTACTGCCAGATTTCCTTTCCATAACATTATTACTGCACATTATAGGAGAAATGATACTTATGAAATTTTCCGCTTCTATATTATTTTCTACCCTATTAACACTTTTTGCTTCTGTTATATTTTCATGAATTTTATTCATACTTTCTTTATCACTTATAGCTTCTATATTTTTAGCAACTTTGTCACTATCTACAATTTGTACATTTTCAGATTCTTCTTCATTCTCTTCTTTACATACATTTTCAACAATTTCCTCATCATCTTCTAAACTATATTTCTCAGTATGGTGAATAAATGTAGTTTCAAACTCCTGTGTCATTCCTCGGTGAACGTCAATGAGTTCTGCATCTTCTATAATGTTTATGAGTTCTGTGTCCGACACACATTGTGTGTCAAACTTTGTTGTTGTTTTTGGTTCCTTGAAAAAAATATTGAAAAAATAAAGATAAAATATTGACCATTATATGATGAAAAGCCATAACTAACATTTTTATCAAAAATGAATTATCATAAGAGTTCAGTAAAGTGAAGTCCGTCTACAGTGTTTCAAACCACACATCAGACAAAACTGTCATTTACTCAAAATACTTTGAAGTAATTACAGCTAATCGCCATTTATGATGGCAGTATTATAGATGGCAGAAAATGTAGTTTAGAAATCAAGGGAAGACGCTTTTGCCAAGCAGTGAGATGTAGAAAAAAATGGAATGTATGTGATTTAATTATAACATGGGAAAATTCACGAAAAAGAAAATAATAAAGATAATTCAATTTCTCATATATTTTAGGCGGTACGAAGTTCACCGAGTCAGCTAGTCTGATAGACAAAGTATTGTTCATCATATTTTGCTGGCCAGTTGGCATGCAATGTAATTTAAAAAAAAAGCATGATTAGAAACAACTTTGTCATAGAGATAACATTTAATATAATAACGAACTCACCTCTTCATACACCGGCAAGTTATTTACACTTAAAAAACTAGAATTCTTATACTTTTGCAAGTCTTTAGATGCATTCTTAACACTCTTTAATGAATCTGCTACTTGAATTGCTTTTAGCTGCATAGACACACTTGATATCACATCTTGTGGCTTTAAATTATGTTTGTTTTGTAGTTTATTATCACTGTAAAGGCCTAGAGGACGTTTTGTATTGTTTTTCTTCAAAATAAACTCAAAGTTTTGTGAAGAGTCACTCATTGTTCTTTGAATGCTAAACTGATGTCAATATTGAATTTATGTTTACGATGGTACTATTTTATATTGTGGAAGGGTTTTGATAGTGCGTTTTAGCAAGAATTATTAATTACACAGGGTTTTAAAAATAGTTTTAGCGCGAAAATAGATGAAAACATTTCTATTTACGTCTGCCGAATCTGACAGGTATAAACTTACTTCATCTTGCGCTCCATTATAAGCTAATGCTTTAATTGAATTAAACTTTAATTGAATCAAAACGTTATGTAAAAAAACAAAGTCAGTGGTTTTAGAATTATTCCAAGCACTCTAAGATATTTCTATGAAGTTACATCTTCTTTTCTTAGTCTGTGCATTACTTTCACTAAGTATTCTGTGTTTTCACTCTGTACGTTTGACCGTCTTTGCTAGTAAAGCAGTGTAATGAATCTCAAAATATTAAAAATGTTCTAAAACATGACTATTTTTATCTCCAAGAGTACGATTATAAAATGAAGAAAAACTAATAAAACACAAAGTTGTTGTGTAGTTTGCTCCATATTTTAAGATTTATCAGCTTTTATATCTGCTGTGGTTTCATTTCAAAGGTTATTTACAGAGGAAAAGAGTAAAATAAAAAAAGTAAAACCTTTTCTCAGTTTTTTTTTTTATTTATAGTCTGTATGCAATCGCATCGCAATTTCAGAACGAATGTCAAGCTCCGCTACGGCGTTTGTAATTTTCTGAAAAATTAGCGATAAAAAGTATTTATCGACCAATACTGTGAATTACACATACAAAATTCCAGCCTTTGCATTTCCTGCACCGAAAATGGTAAGTGAAGTTATATTTCCGCTGTATTTTATTAGTGAAAATGGCGGGTAAATATAGGTTACTTTTTGCAGTCCCACACGATTTTGCTGGTCCAACCGGGGCCCAGGCCTGAGACGAGGACGTATTCAGACTACGAAAGCGTCAATGACTGCATGGAGGGAGTCTGTAAAATATACGAGGAACATCTAAAGAGACGGAATCCAAACACACCAACTATTACTTACGATATATCCCAATTATTCGATTTTATCGATCAGGTAAGCAATTTTCTTAATGTATTTACCTAAATATACTTCTAAAAGGTCATATCTATAATTAGAATACATACCGATGGTGTTATTTCGAAAGTCTCCAACTGAAGGCAATCAACTAAAATGCTTTGCCAAGCATTTTCTATATGGGTCAGTTTTCAGTTATAACATTGTTACTAAAATTGGTATAATATTACAAGAGCTCTTATTAGAATCTTGTCCTGTATTTTTGGTGTTTCTAGTCCTAGAAGCACTCCTAGGTCTATATTTAGACTCAAAATCTCTTAGTATGTTCCCAATAGTATAAAAAACATTGATGGTCATTGTTAAAAAATATGGTCAGTGGGTCATCTTACGGGCGGACTTAAAAATATCACACAGAGTAGATGTTGTTTTGTCTTGTCTTTCATCATCCACAGTTCACTTCCCCCACTGCTGGGCATAGGCCTCTATTTTCTTGTGCCAGTCACCACGAGCCTGTGCCAGTCTCATACAGATTTTGCCCACAATGGCAACAATGTCGTCTGTCCCTTTCGCCGCGGGCCGAGTCTTGCATAGAGATTGTTTATTCAGGTTTACTACTAAATCATGGTACAGAAAATAGAAATATTCATTTCCATACAATGTTATTTCGGTCATGTGTCTGGCCTAAAAGAAAGATGCAGTTTATTTATTTATTTAACAAGGCTTACCAGCTAAACACATACACAGGATTAACCCAGAATCGTTAACATATCTTCGACTGTAGGTTCAATTGAGGTAAGGGACAAAATACGATTTTTCAGGAGAGGCTGACAAAGTTTTTTTTCGGACGTTATTATGGGGCTGATAAATCATTAGGGTAAGGGACATTTTTCTTAAGCTAGATTTTTCTCATATTCACCATTTGATAGAGCGAAAATTCTGAATAAAACTCTATACTCAACTCATTTTGGGTATTTTGTCCCTTACCTCAATTGAACCTACGGTTGACAATATATTGATCTCGCATGTATTTAAATTATAAGAAAGCATGGCAATTAGCATACTAGTACATCATACAACAAATAGAAAATTAAACACTATAACAAATCAAAACAATTAAAAAAAACAGTTGAACTGTTGGCTGTGATTTTATCCATAATTTATTAAATTTTAACAAAATAATAATAAGCTTGTATTCTCTCTCTCTCTCTCTCTCATATTACTGCTGCTGCAGAGGGCCTCGTGGCTAAATAAATAACAACCGCACAGATCAATCAGGTTAAGCTGCGCTTACTGCGGTTGGTCATATTCAATATAAAAAAATGTATTGGCTACTTGGGAGACAGTCACCATTATCAATATCTAACAAATTATTTATTTTATTATTTATGTACACACAGTAAAATACATAGGGATATTATATAATTGTTGATATATAAACAAGTTTTGAAGCCTGTATGGACCTACGGTATTCAGCCGTGGGGCTGCACCAGTCCAAGCAATCGTCAACCCATACAACGATTACAAAACAGAGTACTTAGGGATAGGTAGGTAATATGGGCTTGTATCCGCAACTCTACGTCAATGCGCGTATTTTGCGTACGGAGTACTTAGGGATATAGTCAACGCGCCATGGTGCATTAGAAACAGCATCCTCCACCAACACCTCAAGATGGATGTCTTAAACACAGTAATACAAAAATATGCAGAAGCTCATAAACAGACTTCATCATCACATGATTGTCGTAGCGATCCATCTCCTTGACAACACTGATCTAGTGCGAAGACTTAAAAGGGTAAAACCTTTTGAGTAAGTTTAGTGCAGTGTGAGTGAACTATACACCACAATGCAAGTGCTGACTATTATGCAGAATGTGTGAATTAAGTGTCCTTCCCATAACATCCATACTAATATTATAAGTTCGAAAGTAACCCTGTCTGTCTGTCTGGCTGTATGTTACCTTTTCACACCTAAACCACTGAACCGATTTATGTAACCACTGAACCAATTGATGAAGTTTGGTATAGATATAGTTTGAGTCCCAGAAAAGGACATAGGATAGTTTTTATCCTGATATTCCCACGGGATCGAAACTTATGCGGGTGAAAACGCGGGGCGCAGCTAGTAGTTAATAAGACGTTATTGGACGATTTCTTAATATTATAGTTACTCAGCAGTTTAAGTTGTATTTAAATTACTTATTAGCTAATAAGCCTATTAGCTAATAAGTAATTTAAATACAACTAAAACTGCTGAGTACTTTATTCACATTAAAATCTAGCCAGATTTTAATGTGAATAAAGTACTACCAACTGTGATACATTATAATAAAAAAAAATAACATTAATATCCTAATTTTTTTTCAGCTGGCAGACCTAAGCTGTCTAGTGTACCAGAAGTCAACAAACACATACGCACCATACAACAAAGATTGGATTAAAGAGAAGATTTATGTTCTACTACGCCAAGCGGCAGGTCAGGGCGACTAAGTTTAGTAATAAGAATGCGGAGTAGTGGATGCATGGAGTTGTTACGTTTAGGTAATTTAGTTGATCAATATGTATGTATAAGGTACTGCTTGGATTAAAGAGGAACGCAGAGCAGATAATTTTTTGAGATATACTATATAACTTCATTCATGACTTATTTGCCAAAAATGTAAACAAATATGAGTTTTTGGAAAAATAATTTTAATTCCTACACAATAAAGTGCAGTTTATGCTACAACTTCAAACATTTTTGTAACTTTTCAATAGTGTTAGTCACTCTGAAATCAACTTTATTGCCATTAATATAAAGTTGATATTTGTTTAACTTGAAATAACAAATTTGAATAGACTATACATACATAAATACACTCTTACCACACTCTGACCACTCTTCTAGAGAAGAGTGGTCACTGCAACCGTTTTTGTAGCTTCAGTGAAGACATTTGACGTCCAAAAGTGGTTAATTAATTCAATATCATTACAAAACCCCCTGCTCTGCGTTTATCTTTAATCTATGTAGAACTTAGTGTTCATTCAATGACATTTCAGCCCCTTTACCGAAAGGTATATCTATTGGTACGCAAAATACGCGCATTGACGTGGAGTTGCGGACACCAGCCCGTTTTACCTAAGGTATATCTGGTAGAAATGTGTCAAACTCCATGTGCTGACCACTCCAGAATTAAGTAGGATGGTGATACTTTAAGACAATGTCATTAGATTAAGTTATTAATGTTTCTTCTTAAGGCGAATGGGTAGTTGTAGCCCGCGAAATTCAATTTTTCTTACGTTTTTTGCAATTTTCAGGTCAGTGTCAGGTTGTATCTTGATCAAAATATGATTCGCGACAATAACAGGTACGTATTTACAGAATTATAATAATTAGAATCATTAATACATCTTTCTAAGTTAGATTTCTACCGTTAAGAACAAATCTCGTATGGAAAAGTGTTGGTGGTAGAAATCTAACTTAAACAGATGTATTAATGATTCTGATGATTATAATTCTGTGAATACGTACCTGTTATAGTCGCGAATCAAATTTTCATCAAGATACAACCTGACACTGACCTGAAAACTGCAAAAAACGTAAGAAAAATTGAATTTCGCGGGCTACAACTACGCATTCACCTTAAGCATTATGGTCCGTGAATGTCATACAGAAGTACACAGAGTAAAAAAAGGATAGTGTGTGTTTATGGCCACACTATAGAAGTGCGATTCAGCTCCGAGTATACGCGATCCAGCGCCGAATATACGCGAATCAGCGCCGAATATACACGATTCAGTGCCGAATATAACCGAGTCAGCGTCACCGACCGGTGACGGTTCTTTTTCGTCCACTGTTCAGAAAGAGCGCGAAGTGAAAAAGTTTTCATTTGAAATAAAATTAACTTGAAATTACCCCCTACATACCGGTAAAATGAGGCTACTTTGCTCCGTGAAGTTAAATATGCACCAAATCTCTAATTTCGATCAAATCTCTTACACTCCAAGGAAATTGAAATATTTTTTAACGCATCCGATAAATAATAAAATATAAATAGAAAAGTTCATATCAATAAGACGAGAAACAAAAAATTTGCTTCCTTATTATTATTTTTGGAGATTAGTAACAGCTGAGACTGTTAACTTTGCCACTGTCTCAAAAATGTCCCTGTTTTAATACAAGTTAAATGTAGGAGCAATGTTTCCGAAAGGGTGGGTAACATTACTCCATTATTAAATTTAAAAAAATGAATGAAAATCAAAGTAAACAACTATTTTTGTCATTGAAATATTAGAGCCAGAATGTTATATAAGTTGTGGAAATATTGTCAAAAGCCATAACAAAGAAGCATTTACGTCAGTCACACTTTTCAAAATTTGGAGCAAAAAACGGGGCAAAGTAGCCTCATTTTACGGTACATATTCATAAATACCTCTTTATAATATTATTATAGTTAGATACTTTTTAAGGGCAGTAGGCTAGTCACATGCGCGCACATGACAGGCATCGAGGTGAACTCTCAACCAGCCTACTATATAATTATCACAGTGAGGTATCCTTCGTCATCTGCGTGTCTATTAGCATGCATTTGTTTTTAGAGATGTTTTTGGAGATGACTTCGAGATAAACCGCGACCACGAGGTATCGCAGTGAGACATCTTCGGCATGTAATTACCCTAATAGGGCATTAGCAAAGCAAAGAAAGAATTTTGTATAGACACCAGCACATCAACCTACTACAATCTGTCAAATTTCTTTAATAGATTTTCAACTTTATCCCTAAACCATAAGGTTCAAAGTTGATTGGGAAAATCTGACAGTTTCGGGTAGGTTGATGTGCTGGCGTCTGTACATTTCATTCCTCAGTAATGTACATAGAATAGTCTGAATAACAAATTGTCTTTGAGTATCACCACTTTGTAAAATATAATTATCTCGAACTGTTCGTTTAATTTTTCGTTGGAATTTAACAAGACTCTCAATATTTATTTGTCAAATATTGATTAATTACTCTAATATTATGTATGACACATGGTCAGGAAATGTTGTATAAAACTGATCAGTTTTTCACGCACAGTGTTTACTACACATGATCAGAAAATTGACAGGTCATCAGAAACTTTCTGATCGGTTTGTTTGTGTGCAAATAATAAATGTAAGAATTATGCGTCCATTCTCACCTTCACTAAGTATTGGTCAATTGTAAAATAATATTATTTTTTGTTTATAGAATTGTGCATTTAAATATGTTGAATATTTTTCTGTTAATGTCTGATTAAATGTTTAAGGGTAACAGTTAGACAACCTATCAGATAATATATAAGGGTTCAGACAGACTGAACAGCGGTCTTTGGTAATTTTGTTGTGAAAAACTATGTTGCGTATGTCAATCGTTGCCCGCTACGTCGGCTGTAATGTAAAAGGAATCACTTATAATAAGTCATTTTAATGTCCGCACTGGCGAGCAAAACTTTACGAGATCACTTACCTTGGGCACATTTGAAAACCTACTCCGGGAAAAACATTCGCACCTTCAGAATAGTAGTGACTTAACTCAAAAATCTAAGAAATCGAGTTACGATCATAGAGGGTCACTAAAAGGTACGCACTTTTAGGTGAATATTAAAGAAGCGACGTTTTTAAGGCAGAATAAAGTTTATTCTACCATAAAAAGCGACGTTTTTATGGTAGAATAAAGTTTATTCTACCATAAAAGCGTCGCTTCTTTAACTCGATTTCTTACGAGTATATTTTTGAGTTACGTCACTACTATTCTGAAGGTGCGATAGTTCACATAATTCGTTGTTCACTGTTAAACTAGTAATATTATTTAGCAATTTCTTTGATCATTTTTAAAGTGTGTCTTAACCCTACACTAATCAGAATACTACAAGCGATCATTAAATTGAAAAGTGATCAGCAATCTTTGTTTTAGAAAAATTTGTAGTTTATATCATTGTGTGATTATTTTTTTTATGTTCAATTGTAAGTGTACAGACGCCGGCACATCAAGCTACTAAAATCTGTCAAATTTCTTTAATAGATTTCCAACTTTATCACTAAAACATAAGGTTCAAAGTTGATTGGAAAAATTTGACACTTTTGGGTAACTTAATGTGCTGGCGTCGTACAATGCGTGTAAGTCATTTCTTACTTCCTCATTTTGTTGCTCCAGAATTCTAGATTGTTTAAGATACTAAATAAGTACCTATAAGAGTAAAATACCAACTTGGCAATAACATGTTTGATTGTTTTATTTATTTAGATAACCCTATTTTTTATACAGTCATAAGCAGCCTATAGTGTTCCCACTGCTGGGACACAGGCCTCCTCTCTTGTGAGAGGGAGTGGGCCGTTGTCCATCACGCGAGCCCAGGGCGGGTTGATGAGATGTTACATGTCTTCGAATTTTTTGTTCTAGGGCATGCCGTTTTTTACAGTACGTAGCCGAAAATATGTCAAAGCGACTCAGAAAAAGAGCGTTGTGGCTGTTTCTCATACTGTGTTTTTATCTCACGAAGCAACCCGCGCTTTACTTGTGGTAACCAAGCGTAGAAACGTGTGTGTAAGCGCAGGAGCTCTTGGTGATACAAAAGTCGGAAGTGTGTGTTCGTTACGTGCGAACGCTACTTGTGTTCACGCACGCACAGTGGCGGATTTACCAATAGGCTGAGTAGTAGGCTGGAGCCTAGGGCGGCAAATTTAGGCAAAACATTTTTTTAAATGTCTTACTGAAATTAAAACGATTGATATTTATATACCTACCATGTTTTTTTGGAAAGAATAAACAAAGCGAATGCTCAAACTTACCTAAGATTTTATCACAGTTGCCGATCTTTACAAATCTATTTGCAAGTTTTTCGTAGCTGATGAACAACAACATTTTAAGCATTTTTAAGAAAAGCAGTAAGTATACAAAAGACATGGAATATTATTTTAGGGGTCGGTAGGGGCAGCAAATATGTAAATCCGCCACTGCGCACGCATTCACAGCGTGTTTGTAGAAATGTAGATTTCGTGACCACATGTAAAGCGCGCATCGCGTAAAAATATCGCGGCGGGATTTTATCGTGCACTGGATTTTCAATTCAGTGTTCAGGTTAGCATTGAGAATAAAACAGCGCCATCCCAGCGCGTCAAAAAAAAACACTGTTGGGTTTTCTGCTCTCGGCGCTAAACAGTGGGTTGAAAATGCAGCGCGCGAAAAATATTCACCGCAGAAAAATCGCGCTAATACGAACTTGAGCTATCTGTGTGATGGTCTAAAGCTCGATATATGATACAATTTTGCAAGCTATGGACAAAAATTCATAAAAAAATGCCCTTGAAGAAATTCTTGTCTAACGGAGTTGTAACAGCATGGAATAGGCTCCCGGAAAATGTTGCGACGGCTCCCACACTGAGCTGCTTCAAGAATCGATTGGAAAAACTAAATATCTCCAAGCTATACGATATACACGCATCAGCTAATTAGCTGCTAGTGTGTCTAATCAAATAATAATAACTTCTTGACCTCTTGGGCTGAATCTTTTTATAATTCAATTTTACATGACTTAAAAATTTACCTTTAAAATGAGCCATCTACAGATGCAACGATTATCCGAATACTATTCAATATCCGTCCATTTTTTCCGAGTATCCGGTCAATAAATAGTTCTCTATGTACCATTAAAAAAAACTCGCTTGAATCGACATAGTTATTTATTTAATAAACCTATTTACATATTTCTTATTATTTATAGTAAACCAGATAACAGCTATTAACAAAAAAAAACTATTATAAGTAATTAAACATTATACTGAAAAAAAAAGAAGGTCCTTCCCCGTCGTGTTTTTTTTTTACTTTGCCTTTTTAGAATATAAAATAAGTAACAGTAAACAGCCAGAGAAAGAAGATTATACTATACTATCTTCTGCCAGCGTGGATTTCGGAAATTCTCCTACGGGAACCTGCTACCGGGACAAAAAGTAGTCTATGATCTTCCCTAGGATGCCATCGAAATCCGTCCAGTAGTTTAGATGTGAAAAGGTTACATACAGACAGAGTAACTTTCGAATTTATAATATGGATTATAGCTTGATTTCTTTTGTAGACCAAGCACGAACGAGTGCAGTAAACGGAACGTGAATTCGAAAGATTTTAAATACTAGTATCGCACATAATATTTACTTAGTTTTAAGACTTTATTCATATCTATGGGATCACCCATACATATGAATGAATTTTTGCGACAAGCACAATTAGTATCAACTAGTATAAAATTTCTAAAACCGTAATTGTGCTTGTCGCAAAAATTTAAACCAAAATGCTATATGATACGATAGTTGTATTTTCGATTTAAAAAATCGTTCTAATTTACGTTATATTTACGTCGCCCGTTCGTGCTTGACCTTCCAAACAGGGCAGCTTGTAGTTTTGACGTTTCAGTATCATCATCATCAGCCTATAATGTTCCCACTGCTGGGACACAGGCCTCCTCTCTGTGAGAGGGTGTGGGCCCTAATCCACCACGCGGGCCCAGTGCGGGTTGGTAGATGTCACATGTCTTTGAATTTTTGGTTCTAGAACATGCCGGTTTCCTCACGATGTTTTCCTTCACCGTTTTTGAGAGCAGTGGTGATGAAATAATTTACACAAAGTAAAGCGCCTGTCTGGGTTTGAACCTACGACCTACAACTCGTAAGTCGCGGCCGATACCTCTGGGCCACCACTGGCCACTGTTTCAGTATAATGCTTACGAATACGTCTCCAAATAATATTTTCTATAGAATCTAGAAATATTACAAATATCTTATAAAAATCAAGTCCCTTTCCATGTGAAACATTTCAAAATTAACCAGAGAGGCATTTCTCGTAATTTTAAGAACGTTTAGTCTGATCTCAGTCTCAATCTGTCAAAAAATATCTCTAATTTCCTTACATTTTGACAAGTTTTTGACATTTTTTTGTCGCCGAGATGAGAATGCGACTAGATTTTGAACGTTTTAAATTACGAGAATTGGCCTTCTGATATGACACGTCGCTAGACATCTCATTGCCGACCGCATACGTGTGAGCGGGACAACTACTGATGCGATTTCCGTGGAGAATAGGCATTTCAGGTAAAAACATCACATTCAACCGCATCTGTAGGTACCCTAATTGCGTAACACACTATTAATCAGAATCTGAATCATTTTGAAAGAGCTAATCCATTGCTTTATTTGTTCGAAAAATTTGTATGCTCATAACATAAATAACGCAATGAATGTCGTTGAACTGTAAAAGCTATTCCTACTATTGGTGTGTTACGCAATTACCCCACTGGTTACAATGGGTGTTTTTATAATTTCTAACGTGACAATATTATGGTGGACGTCCACGGCATCACGATAACACGGGGAAGTAAAATATATGGAAATATATGAAGACGCTTCCCTTTGAACGCCAAGCGCAGCTCATAGGAAGTATGCTCTCTACGCTGAGCCATTTATTTACTATTAAATACCTACAAAATGCTAGTGATGGGGTATTCACAAATATCGATAAACCTTTATCACTGCTACTACAATCGATTTTCCATATATGAGTGTTAAAGGGGAAGACGACAAAATTTAAAAAAACATAATCCTTTTACCTATTTTCTAATATATTAGATTATAAAGTAGCACATCTATTTGTCGCCTAAACTCGTCGTTGGCGTTCTAGCGGCCGATTACATTTGTCGCTTGTAAGCGTCGTTGGCGTTCAAAGGTTTAAATCTCCGACCACGATAACGTTATACCGTGCACGTATTTCCATATTTTTTATAAAAATGGACGGCCATGCATATCGTCACGTTACAAATTATAAAAGTCACACTAAAACAGTAACGAAAAAGGGCTCTGAAAGGTTTCATAAAAAAATACTATCAAAATAAAAACAAAAATATTAAGACTTTTCTGATTATTGCCACTTCCAAAATGTAAAATTTCAAAAACTTTTGGTAACAATTAATCTATTAGTTAAATAATTTGGTTAAATTCAGTTTAAAATTATCTAAAACTTTCAGTAATTCGCATGTTCCTATTGTTGAAATTTCGTATATAACATTTATTCTACCGTTTATATTTAGTGATAAATTTTATAATTATTTTCTATCAATTTTGATAATAGAGTTGGGCAACTTCGAATATTCGGCTTTGAACCTAGCCGGATATTCTGTTCAATCAGCATTTTTTAACTACCTAATCTTTTAAAGGATATTTTCATCACAGGTAGGTAGGTGAACTAGTGATGACAAAATATTCATCTTCTTTGGCGAAACATACTGAATATCCGACCGATCAGGCATGCAGATCCGAATACCGAATATTCACATTCAACCCATCCCTAACAAACTTTTGAAAATATTTGACTATACTACTTTTCATTACAAAATGTATCTAAAGGCGCAGTTGTCAGACTTCGCAGCGCAATTTTTCGTCAATGGAAAACAAAATTTAATAAACACACGACGCTATGAAAGTTCTGTCACCACAAGCTTCTCGTAGGCGGATATTCGATCTTAACAAAAATATTTTCGTCAGCAATGACGCTAAAATTTCGAAAAATGAGGCTAACGTAACTATACTGTTGTTGCGGTATCTACAACGCCACATGCGAACAACGCGTCATACTGACGTCACGCAAATCCTGCATCTCACAAGCTGAGTTTACCGCGCAACTAGCATAGATATAACAGCCCGAAATGAATCATCGGGCAGTTGCCCGCCAGACACAACACCCGTCTGGTCGGAGGATCCTCTCTTTTCTATAGAGTATGAGTGAACTTTACACTCTGTTTCTCATACCTTTATACTGTCATATTGATTAAAGCCAAATAAAAAAGGCAGAATTAAAAATAAAAATACGATAAAAATATTCAATTTTGACTTCTAACAAATATTTATATATATTTTTACACTAAACCTATCTTATATCTTAGTAGATATACAGATAATAAAAACGTTTATTTACATTTTTATAACAACTTTTTGTATTCACTATAGTCTGTTCAGAAACTGATGGATTGCATGACATGACATACCTATTTTCATCAGTATTTGATATTATGTTGTCGAAAAACGTTCTGTTGGTGGTTGGTGGATAATGTGTATTTATTTGCTTAAATATAGTATAAAACTGTTACAGTCAGGATTAAAAACAAAAAAAAAATGTAATAATAATTTATTTTTGGGGTCAACGTATAACTTTGTCCCCCTTGGGGGTTCCACGGGCAAAAATATTTGTTCATGGTACCCCAAGGGGGACTAGACTGGGTTACCACGGGCAATACCGGTATTAATCTAAAGTCCACATGTTTAGCTATACAGGATATTTATCAATTGCATGCATGCATGGATGTCACATATCTTTGATTTTTTGTTTCTCAAGTCATATTTTAGTGCTTTGTTATGACATAAATCAGAAATTATTTATTCGATAATACAGTGTACCACAATTTATGTGCTATAAAGAGTAAACTTTATATTTGGATGTCAAACTCAAACCATATAATTCAATTATACCAATTATAGGCATTTTAAAACTACCAAAGAGTTAACTTTGCTCATTTCAAAGAGACATAGGTTCTTATGGGGAAGAACGGGGAATTTTATATGTATCACACAAAGCATTACAAAATGAACAGACTATAGTAATAATAACTCTATTAAACATTCCAAATTAATACTAAGAGATATCTTTTTACGAATAATTTTTACATTATATTTGTCTTTTTTTACTAGAAATTGGTTAATTCGATTCGAGCCGAGACCATACGCTATTTCTGAATACTGCAGAACTTTAGGCGTATATTTATTTTTCTAATGTTAGTTATAATACTCTTATAAAATAGGCCAAAACCAATGAGGCCAATGTATAGACACTTTGATTCGAAAAATAATGTATTCCATGGTAATACAGACGTCGACATAGTTCACAGAATAAGCAAGTTAAAGTAGCAATGGACCGGCCATATTATCCGTAGAACCGATGACCGTTGGGGTAGACGTGTTCTTAAGAGGAGACCGCGTTAGAACACTTTTTTTCTACGAATCAAAGCATCTATACAAAGACGTCATCGCCCAAAACTCCTTTCCTCTGATATGGTAGATAAAACACAAGTCTGTTTGCATTAAACTTTGAACCTTATTCCTTTGACAATAAAGTCTATTCGGAATCGCTTACTTCGCTTACTTGCACCTTTTTCTTCCTTTTGCCTTTAGGGTGCATTTTGTAGACGTGTTTTTGAAGATCTTTTAGTTTTAAATATCTGTAAACAAAATTATAGAATCAATATTGTTATCAAAAGTGTCTGACCGCTTTGTTGGACTGATGAACATGGGGTCCAAACCTAGGAAGGTTTGGTCCCCAGGTCGAGTGTTTTAGGGTTTTTCTCCATCCAAACTCAAGGCTTTCTTCTACTGAGATTTCCCTGAAGAAATCCTTAGTAGAACCCTTGCCTGATTAACGGCAATAGGTACAGTATTGTTATCACACGAAGGGACGCGCGCTTTACTTGTAGTAACCAAGTGTACAAACACGCGGAATATGATTCGCGGCCGCAACAACTATGTATTTAAAGAATTCATCATCTGCCAAGCCTTTTCCCAACTATGTTATGGTCGGCTTCCAGTCTAACCGGATGCAGCTGATTATCAGTACTTTACATGGAGCGACTGCCTATCTGACCTCCACAACCCAGTTACTGGGTAATACGATACCTCTAGGTAAGACTGGTTGTCAGGTTTTCGGGCTTCTGACTACCCGTAACGACTGTTAAAGATCCACGAATGACAGCCGGGACCAACGGCTTAACGTGCTTTCCGAGGCACGGAGGCTCTCGATATGTAAAGATGGTCTCCCATCCACAGACCAATCGCGGCAAGCGTAACTTAACCTGATCGATCGACCTCTACGGCTGTTATTATTTATTCAATAATAAATAATAACAACCGTCGTCAGAAGCCCGAAAGTCTGACAACCAGTCTTACCAAAGGGTATCGTATTACCCAGTAACTGGGTTGTGGAGGTCAGATAGGCAGTCGCTCCATTTAAAATACTGCTATTCAGCTGCATCCGGTTAGACTGAAAGCCGACCCCAACATAGTTGGGAAAAGGCTAGGCAGATGAGTGTGTTACGCAATTGGGGTGCTGGTGATTATAATTCGGTAAAGTCACATTTTTTACGGTCGCGAATCATATTTTAATCAAAATACAACCTGACACTCACCTGAAAATTGCATAAAACGTAAGAATATTTTAATTTCGCGGTCTACTTTAGCGCATCTCGCTTAAGAAAGTCTCGGTTAATTCTACTTCAAAAATCAGAAGTCATTTATTCAAACTAGACTGAGAATCAGCACATTTCGAACGTCAAAATTACAAAAGACAGTTCCACAAAACGCCCGCTCTTCACCACTTCCTAGTGCTTTCGCTGGGGAGAAGAAGTGGGCCAAAAAACTCGCCAGCAGCACAGCTGCCTGTTCAGTTATAAGATACTTACTTGCAAGAACACTGTTTGCATGGAAACTTGAAGTCCTCAGGGTTCCCGTGGAGCCTCAGCTCGTGTCTGTCCCTGATGGATTCCGTTGAGAAGTTGCGCCGGCAAACATTACACTGATGGGGCTTCGCTGTGTTGTGGGACTATTGAGGATAGAAGAATAGTTGTTGTAAGTAAAAAAAAAAATAAACAAAATATTATTTCTTTCACATAAACCTACATGGGGGCCATTCAAGTATTACGTAAGCACTACAGGGGGGCGGGGGGGTCTTTGCCTTGCTTATTTTTGATGACATGGGGGATGGGGGGGGTCTGGATGGTGATTACGTCAGCAGTATTTATTTAACTTTTTCGGATTTTCTACAAAATTTTGTCGATTTCGGTTTGAACACATATGGCAACCCTAGATACTTGTCTATGCTTGAAATCGAAACGCATATATTTGCTGCTCATGAATCAATAAAGAAACCAGAGGTGTTTTGTGTGTTGTGCTGTCTTTTGTATGCGTCAAATAAATGGTTTATCTATCTAACACATTGAAAAATGCATGTACCAATGTTTACGTAAGCGTGGGGGGGGGGGGGGTAAGAGCTTTGCTTACTTTTGCTGACGAGGGGGACGGGGGGTTAATAATTGCAGAAAATCTGCTTACGTAATACTTGAACGGCCCCATGGGCACTTATGTTCCAATTGATCGTTTCCTATGGAGAAGAGCCGGCAAAGAACACCCCGTACACTCTTTTAAAAAATATTTGGTATTTACAATGTTTTCAAATTATTTAGTTAAATGATATGGGCGAACAGTGTAATCAAAAAGCGATTTACGGGATTAACAACTAAGTAAAAATATGGGCAGGGAAGTGGTGGCCCAGTGGTATCGGCCCCGACTTACGAGTTGCAGGTCGTGAGTTCGAACCAGAGATCGGAATAGGTAGAGCTGTTTTACGTACTTGCCATAGGTTAGAATAATATGGATATTCCCCGAGTCCCGGGATTTGGTTTTTACGTAGTAAGTACTCTAACGACAGAAACACCCCGCTATTGTTTTCTTTTGTTTCTATAATGCGGCGACATTACGCGTCTCAACAAAGCGGCAACGTCGCGCGCTTGGCAAAGTTTTATAGCGTGCTGTTAACGTAAAATTTACAACGTCGCTCATGCGCTTATTGGCTTACATAAACCATTTTTATACATATTGACAAAAAGAATGAAATTCAATAAAATCCCGTAGTATCAGTCGGAATCCCGTGGAATATCCATATTAACATCAATGTTTGCGGTCAATGAACCTAAATAGCTCTACCTATTCCGATCACTGGTTCGAACCCAGGCAGGCACTTTGTGAAAATATTAAGCACATTTTTATGCCAAAGAATTAAACTTACCACTTTCAAATGTCTCTTGAGACTAGAATTAGTTCCGAAGCTGGTGTTACAGATGTCACACGTGTACGGTCTCTCGTTACGATGTGTTCTTTCATGTACCTGAGATGACAATACATAATTATTTTGTAGTAGTTATGATCAAGAAGTTGGTAATATGGAAAAGGTATCGTCACGGCACAGTGCAGTCGGAACAGTGACTTTATTATAACAAACTAGCTGGGCCCCGCGGTTTCACCCGTATAAGTCTCGATCCCGTGGGAATATCGGTATAAAAAGTACCCTATGTCCTTTCCCGGGACTCAAACTATCTCTTTACCAAATTTCATCTAAATCGGTTCAGCGGTTTAGGCGTGAAAAGGTAACATACAGACAGACAGAGTTATCTTTCGAATTTATAATATTAGTATGGATATATGATTGTCAAATTATCATTGCATACACACTCATCAGACATCTCAGGGTTCACTTCCTAGCCTTTTCACGCAAGCCAGTTCTTATGAAATCTATATGTACTTGTTTTTTTAGTCATCAACATTTCGTTGATTAAATGGAAAAATAACATTTCTTGCTAAAAAAAATATATTTTTAATAACGCCACTTCTCTATTTAACCGACGATTTGTTCTTCACACTTTTCTAGCCATAAGTAATATAATAACAGTAATATTATTATCACACTAATATTATAAAGGCGAAAGTTTGTGAGTGTGTGTGCGTTTATATGTTTGTTACTTATTCACGCTAAAACGGCTGGACCAATTTTGATAAAATTTTGTAGAGGTAGCTGACACCCTGGATTAACATATAGGCTACTTTTTATCCCGATATTCCCACGGGATCGACATTTACGCGGGTGAAACCGCGGATCGCAGCTAGTAATAATATAATAAGTAATTACAGCTTTGTTTCTGGAATGGCAGCGCACCTACGAGGCCTCTGGTTTTGTAAATGTCCTATAGAGGTATAAAGAACAGGATGGAAAGTTCCTCATCCTCCATAGAAAAGGAAGAATCCTCCGAATAGACGGGTGATGTCTGGTAGGTTACTGACGGTTGGTGTCGGGATGTTGTATGTATTTTAATGGCGCGGATAACTCTGCTTGCGCGATCCAGGATTTTACGTGACGTCAGTGTGATGTATAGTTCGCGTGTGGCGTCGTAGATGTCACCACATCACACCTTCGGTGCAGCAAAGTCACAAATAGCCAAAACTGCAAAATTGAAGTATGCCAAATTGTCTCTGAACCATGCCTATACTTGGGGCAACAAAAACATCCGCGAAAGTATCTCAAAATTCTACTAGATGGCGCAGGTGCCTTTGTGGTTATAAATGCGAAAAAATGAGGAAATACTCTAGGAAGTCCTCTCCTATAAAATTAAAAAATGAGCTGTTGTGACTTTCTTGCACCGAAGGTGCGACATGTCTAAAGGCGGCAGTGAGTACTTGCCATCAGCACAACCACTCGATACGATTCCGTACCGTATCGAAAATCAATCAGTGTTATCGTATGGGACCTTTAAACGCTATTTACAAGTCCAACACCCGAAAAATGTGTCTGTAAAAATCAAACAGGACGCGGTATTCCTCCAACAGCTGTTTAGTGTCGGGGGCAAGGTAAATCAGGTTATCGAAACGTGTCATTTTCGATACGATAGCGTGTAGGATGATTGTGAATAGCTATGCTGGTCGGTTAAATGCTTCTTTGCTAATCCAAAACTTTATATTATAACCTCACCTGTAAACTATACGACTCAAAGAACCCTTTCCCGCAGTAAGTACACCTATATGTCGCGCCGCGCAACATTCGCTCGTGGGTCTTCATATGCATCTTCAGGAGAGCTTGCGAACCGAACTTTTTGGGGCAGTCCGTGCAGGCGTGAACTTTTTCCTGTTGTCAAAATTAATAATAATAATAATCATTTATTTCCCAGTTAATTGAATCCAGTTTTTAAATAAAATAATTACATAAGCAACTTAGACACTAGTTTTAGTACATACATTGGGCAGATATTGGTATTATTGAATAAGTCAAAATCATCATTAATCAATTAAGTATGCAATACATTAATACAATAAACAACATTTTTTCAAGACACGGTTTGAAGGCCGTACTTGCGTAATAATACAATGAAGAATATCCAATTTACTAAAGCAGAAGTAGTTGGCCGGATACTGTATATTCGGTAAAGATAAAGTAAGGATTGCTGAATATCCGGCTGCCGGATACTCGGTTGAGCGGAATTCGGACGGATAGTAGTCATTCAGCGGGATTATTATTAGCAAGTTTAATAAAAGTTAGCTTAATCTGCTGCATAGAGAACTGTATTTAATTACTTGATACGAAGATCAAAATAGCATACACTTTTGACCAATTTCGAGTAGACATCAACCTAAAACCTTTATAATGACCTGGCCATCTTAAAGGACAAAAAGAGTCTATCACTGATGATGGCTGAATGTTTTCTTGCGGTATTGACATAACGACGTAATGATTTATATTACGAAGAAAAATACTGAGTCAGGAAAGCAGATTCTATCTGCACGATAGAATCTGCTTTCCGGACTCAGTATTTTTAATAAGCATAAGCAGACAAAAGTAGCCCTTAGGGGCCGTCTCCACAAGCGAGAGAATCGCGGCGATAGTCTCGCCTTGCCATCAAATTATCGCCGTGTGGAGACACGTTCTAAGAGTGTATAGAAATACGTGGCACGACGATAATATCGCCGCGATTCTCTCGCTCGTGGAGACGGCTCCTTTAGGTGACAAACATATCTGGATGTGACTGTACTTACCAAGTGAGTATCGGAGTGCTTAGCCAGCGAGTGTGAGTACTTGAACCTCTTAGGGCATTCGCTACACTGGAAGCCGAACCCTGAGTCCGCCGAGTGAGTCGCCAAGTGCGCACGAAGAGCCGTCCAGCTTGATATTACTTTGTGACAGATTTTGCATTCTCTTACGCGAGTAGGGTGTGTTCTGAAAAGGAATTAACCCCTCAAGTGTCAACGGTACACCATATGTACAGACGCCAGCACATCAACCTACCCGAAACTGTCACATTTTCCCAATCAACTTTGAACCTTATGCTTTGGGGATAAAGTTGAAAATCGATTAAAGAAATTTGACAGATTGTAGTAGGTTGATGTGCTGGCGTCTGTACATAAGAAAAAGTGCTCGAAATGTCAACGGTACACCGTATGTACACAACAGTGTCATTGTTAACAATGACCTGCGCCCATTCAACTACTCCGACGCGTGGGGTGTTTCGACAGGTAGGCGGACAAACGTGTGAGAGGTAAGAGTATGGTCAACAGAAAAAAAACTATCATTTATTAAAAATTAGTTTAAAAATTTAGATTCTGAAATTAATTAAAATAAAAAGCAAAACGTCTTTTTGTTCAATAGAGCTTAGTAAGCCAGATATGTTTCTATGTAGATACACATTTTAGTTATTCCGAATAACAAGCGCGTCAGGTGAATTTTAGGTTGTTTGTTTCTTTATTTATAACGTTTATAGTTGTCTTAGGGCTCGTAGACATAGCGATCCGTTTTACAGGTCCGTTATTTGATGGCATATGTAGTTGTATGAGCGAGTTCACACACAAAACAGTATTCCGGATTCAGTAATCATATCACTCCGGCCAATTCCGATCCGTTAAAACGGATCAACGGACGTATATGTGTACGAGCCCTTATAATGATTAATGAGCGTAGATGTCATGGTTGGCGCAGTGACTGAGCGTTTGACTCCTGTGCTGTGTTGCATGTTTGATTCCCGGTCGAAATTATTATTTGTATGACCAACAGACAGTTGTTCTGGGTCTACCTTTTAGTGTACCATACTTATACATGATCAAATTAAATAAGCTGGCATTAATCCACAGTTTTATCATAATCGATACCTGCCAAGTCTGTTAAATTTTGCTAGTTAATTTAATTTGACCTTGTATTAACGTAACAATACGGAATAAAATCCTAGTGACAAAATACTGTTTTATTTATTTGCTGTAAAATATTTTAATGAACTCACCTTTGCCTATGATTCTTCAAGCTCCCCTTAGCACTGAACACCTTATCACAATCCTTACAAGGAAACACCTTTCCGTCCACCTTAATATCGGTTACCTCTTTAGAGTTCATTCGCTGTATAATCTTCGCCTCTTTTCGTTCAAACCTCTGCTGTTCTCTTGCTTTTGCGATCTCCAATCTTTTAATGTTCGTAAGGCCGAATGTATGCCATTTATAGTGGATTATAAATCTTTTTGGGTGTTTGAAGAGGAGCGCGCAGTGCGGACATTCGAATACTCCTTCTGGTTTTATGTCTGTAATTATGATGAATTGATTTTTAAATAATGGAAAATCCATACTATATACTATATTAATATTATAAATTCGAAAGTAACTCTGTCTGTCTGTCTGTATGTTACCTTTTCACGCCTAAACCACTGAACCGATTTAAATGAAATTTGGTATAGAGATAGTTTGAGTCCCGGAAAAGGACATAGGATAGTTTTTATCCCGATATTCCCGCGGGACCGACATTTACGCGGGTGAAACCGCGGGGCGCAGCTAGTAATATTATAAATCCGAAAGTAACTCTGTCTGTCTGTATGTTGCCTTTTCACGCCTAAACCACTGAACCGATTTAGATTAAATTTGGTATAGAGATAGTTTGAGTCCCGGGAAAGGACATAGGATAGTTTTTATCCCGATATTCCCACGGGATCGAAACTCATGCGGGTGAAACCGCGGGGCGCAGCTAGTAGGAAATAGACATGTACATAGTTCACCCACATTTCGCGCCAGTTCTATTATAAGTAACATGTAGCGAGCCTATTGCCTTTCTTTGGGTATAGTTCTGAACCAAGAGCTGTAATTGAGAATTTTGTAACAGTAAAACTTAATAACACTACTAAGTTGGGAATTGAACCCAGAATCTCACGATCACAAAAGCCTCGCATGCTACAGCTAGTTCAATGTGCGCTTTTATAATTGCTAACGTGACAATATCATTGTGGACGTCCACAGCACCATGATAACAAAGAATTTTATAATTCTTTTATATTTTAGTTATTTGAACAAAGTAAATAACATCATAACATAACATAATCAGCCTATAATGTTCCCACTGCTGGGACACAGGCCTCCTCTCGGCAAGAGGAAGTGGGCCGTAATCCACCACGCGGGCCTAGTGCTGGTTGGCAGATGTCGCATGTTTTCGAATTTTTGTTTGTGGGACATGCCAGTTTCCTCACAATATTTTCCTTCACCGTTTTGAGAGCAGTGGTGATGAAATAATTTACACAAAGTAAAGCGCCTGTTTGAGTTCGAACCTAAGACCTACACCTCGTAAGTCGCGGCAGTTACCACTTGGCCACCACTGCTCAGTAAATAAAATATAAACGAATTATAAAATACTACTGATTCGTATTTAAAAAAATCTCAACCATTTATCCAAAGATGGGTTAGCTAATTGCTATAACTGATTGTACTTAGCTAGAAATAAAAATCATAATACCCAATACTCAGAATGGGTTTTGAATTGGATGGTCGGATATTAGATATCCCCCTGAATATCCGGCCGGATATTAGATATCCCGCTGAATATCCGGCCGGATATTAGATATCCCGCTGAATATCCGGCCGGATATTAGATATCCCGCTGAATATCCGGCCGGATACTCGTTTAAGTAGCTCGAAATAAAAATCACAATTACCATTTTTATAAGAAGTAACTGCTTCGTCAACACTACAGTCACCTTCAATAATTCTATAATTCATAATATGTTCGTCCCTCTCAAACCCATGACAGTCTTTCAAGAAAGGCGTATAGCATTCAGAGTCTGCCCAACTTGTTTTCTCAACCTTTATAACAATACTATTGTCGGTTGTCACTTCTGCATCCTCTCTAATGAAGTGTTGTGTTATTCCAATAGGTTTTACCTCTTCATCTTCCGATGAAACATCATTTTCCGCTTTTCGTTTGTCGCTACTGTCAGTGTCTGTTAGATTTGGTTCATCATTGGCCTTATTTGAAGCGTCAATTGTTACGTGTGGTGGAGATTCTGCTAATGGATCAGTATTTGAGTCCGCGATGTTTGTTGATGTTTTTGTTACATTTTCAACAGTCATATCTGATGGTAAGTCCATTTCCGTGGTGTTCGGTACCACAGGGATAATTTCTGGTACTTCTTTAGGCTTATTGGACGAGTGAATTAGAATATCTTCAATTAATTTGACAGTGTTTTCAATGTTTTTCCGTCGGGTGCTGTTAATTTGGAGTTTTTCTTGAGTTTTCATGCTTAAGTCTAGATTATGGTGAGGTTCTTCATACATGTTGTTGTGTAAGAAGTCGTTGTTCCCGCCAATTTGTTTGTTGTACAGTTTATTTGGTATTTGAGGTATATTCAAAGGCATTTTACGCATATTCTGGTCTTTAAAGTGTTCCTGCCTCACTGACTCAATTACTCTCTTATCATAAGCATAATTCATCATATTAGCGTTATGCTCGTTCTGTATATTCAAATTCATAGGAAACATAACGTTTGGGAATGGTAAATCGTTCATATTATTTGCATTTTGATTCATATAAGATTGTTGGAAACCCAATTGTTGATAGCTGTGAAATTGACCCATTTGTGGCGGCATACCTATTTGAGAGTGGTTGTAATGTGCGTAGTCTGGTAGGTTGTAGTGCCCGCTAGGCGCTGGGACGCCTTGGTGGGCTATTTTGCCCAAATTATTAATATTATGAGTGATATTCATATGACCACTCATTGGTGTCATATTAACGGGCGTTCCCATGTTAATTGGCGCCTCGTTCGGACCATAATGCCCTGTGTTGTGCAACATAGTTGCCGTAGTATCAAACTTTGTTCACTTTTCACGTTTTGCCATTACATTTTAATATCGAAAACACTAAACAAATAAAGCTAATGTAAGCCATTTTGATTTTGTCTTTTTGACATTTCAATGTCCACCCAAAAAACCGATTAATCGAAAAATTGACACAGATAAGATTTAAATAACCCTGGAAAAAAACCGTAACTGCACCATTTTTCAAAGGCAATAAAAATATTTTCGTATTTTGCTTGAAATTGTATGTATGAAATTAAACTCACGATAAAGATTGAATTTATTTTCAATTAAAAGTTTCACAAGGAATCTTCTAAAAAGTTTACCCATATCACCGCCAGATGGCTATCTGATGAACAAAGTCTGTGTGTAGGACTTTATTATTTGGGCAACATAATCTATGGGGCAACATCAAACGTTACAACGATTTATATCAACTTTATAACATTGTTATTTTGTTATAAAGTTTAGTTTCGTACTGTTACTGACTTACTGCTATTTTGTTTAACTGTGTCTCGTTCTCATTCGTCTTGTTCGCTCTTTCATTCATTATTTATTTTCCGATGGCGATGGTTGTGTTGTTTTAACGAATCTCGATTTAAATTAAAAATAGCACATTTGGAACAGTGTTAGTGTAATTTTTTATCAAAAACTGTGAATATGGCGCTGGGAGCCTTCGCCGAAGAATATTTTCGCTCTATGAACCCCTTAGCTGCGAAAATCCATGAGGATATTGTTGATGCAAGAACTTCTTACGAAAATATATGGGAAACGCTAACGGAAAAAGAAAAGGTAGAAAAAACACTTCCTTGACACCTAATCAACTACTTAATAACCATTTTTGTTAAGTAATATGTGTAGAAAATCGACAAATGCAGTCTTCAATACTTGCACGTTCAATAGTTTGGTGCACACTTTTTAAGAGTGAATCATAATTTATATATGCGACAGGCAACGGTAATTGCCCTTTTATACCCAATTATCTTATCTTCTGGTTATTAATTAATTGATTAATTACTAACATTACTAATTTGAAACCTATACTTTGAGAAAATATTGTTGTCAACATGTTTGAAAACACAAATAGACAAACCATAATAAATAATATTTATTTTGGTTTGTCTATTTGTGGATATAATTATGGATATACATGAATGGGTGAAGTGGTTATTTTTGTATTTTAGCCATGGTTTCTGTGCCTGAATATCATTGAATAAGTTATATTAATAGAAACTGCCCTTTTAATATGTAAATAAAAGTCTTTTTTATTATATGATTATAAACTGATATTAACCTTTTGAACGCCATTGTCACATATATGTGACAAACGAAATCTTATCCTGAACGCCAATGTCACAAATATATGACAGGTCGTACCATATTACGAAATAAACAATTTAATCATTACTTAATTTTGTGTTTTTATTTACCTATATAATTTAAAAGTTTAAGCTTCCGTCTATATTGTATTGCATGAAACTAATATAAATAAACCACCAAGATCGAGAAATTTGTTGTTTTAAGTGTGTGTGTGTGTTGTTTTGTTAAAGTGGCCTGGTGTCAGGGGTACGGCGATACGTTTATAATCTGGCGTTCAAAAGGTTAAAGGAGAATGTGTAAGACCGTAACCAGAGACAAAGTTAATTTATTTATTTAATACTTCAAGCACATAAATGTACACAGGCGGACTTAATGGCATAGGCATAGGGTTAATTGTAGCATTATGAATTGACCTCATGGAGTGGTTTAATTAATCCTAAGACAGCATGTCTGAATTCACTTGGAGAAAAAAGATATTAATTTTCTGCTGCCCTGACGACTATACACCTCTATTATATCTCTTTTCAACTCAGAAGTTTTGCATACAGTCCAAAACAGCAATTACATAGGTACCTATTTGCAAAAAAACGCTAGGAAGTTACATTGTTTTTGAGTAAGACCGTACCCAGAGACAAAGTTAATTGTAGCATTATGAACTATGTCGGTATTTGTTGACCTCATGGAATAGTTTAATTAATCCTAAGACAGCATGTCTGAATTCACTTGGAGAAAAAAGATATATAAAGAAGTTAAATTGTTTTATTAAATAGAAGAAAAGAATAGAATAAAAGAATAGGAAAGTTATACTTTGCTGATGGATCATCCTGGCTACAAGGTTGTGTCTATGCATGTACTCTTCATTAGCTAGACGAGAACATCCGGAGATAATGTATCTGATTGATTCCCCCGGTTGGTGCATGTCTGAAAGATGTCAATCGTGCCGTCTTTCACAATAAATCTCCAAGTGTGTTATTATTATAATTTTTTTTTGTCAGCCTATTTTGTGTCCCACTCAGCAGTCCAGCGGCAAAGGCCTCCCCTTTTTTCTTTCAAACATCCCTGTCTTGTGCGATCTCTGGCCATGTTGACCCTGTCATTATTATTATTTAATAAATACAATAAATTGTTATGCTTAGTTATGATAATTATCAACTATAATATCGTCCCACGCAATGGCTGGACCAACAAAAGGTTGATATCTCCTATATAAATCCCAAACAAACCCAATTATACTTTGCCCGACCTGAGAATGGAATCCTGCTCAGCAGTAGCGCTCGCAACCATCCATTAAAAAATATCCAGTTAAAATTATCAATTAATTTTTTTTTTGTTTCCAGACTGAAATCATAAACGAATCTCTAATAAAACCAGATATTTCACTGAAATATGCGTTATTAGATACACTAGACTTCGACATAAACGACCCACCGGTCCGCAAAGATGACTTAATGTCATTCTTCGGACGAGAACATGGACAAAAACTGATTCAGGACGAGAATACCTCGTACAGAGATGAACACAGCAGTCCGTTTCTATATCAAACGAAAAGCCAGTTGAATCTATGCATTTTGAGTGACTGCAGAGCTCCTAAAGAAGTAAAACCAACGTCACCACCCCCAGTAATGTCTGAGCTTGCGTTATCGCACTCAAAAGTGGTATCCGAACTGAAAAACGCCTTAAAATCGCATGACGTCCTACGCAGCACTTACAAGGAGGGTCCTGATAGAGAGGTTACATCTCCAGGATTCATTAGCAAGTTTATAGGTAATTTTAAAAGCAAAGACGAGGAACGAGAATGCTTGGTTTCGCTCGGTCCTCAAACTCAGATTGTGGCGTCTTCGGAGAACTTCTTTAGGACTAATTTCAAGAGTCCGCAGGCTGAGAATAAGTATGAAAAGGATTATAGAAGCAGTGTTGTTAAATCTAGTAGCGGTGAGTTGTTTTTTTTTTTTGTTTTTTGATACATATTAAGAGGTAATGCGGATGGTCGTTTCTCCATCGAAACGTTCGCGCCTTTTTTCTTTCTGGTTAATGACCATAAAGCATTGATTTTTTTTCATAATAATAAATATTAACTACTTGTATGTCCCTTGTTCTTGTATGTATTCCTTTTTGATGATACATTATTTTTAACAGACTTCTAAAAAGGAGGAGGTTCTCAATTCGTATGTTTGTATTTTTTTTTTTATGTTTGTTCGCGCATTACTCCGTCGCTTGCCAACCGAAATGAAAATTCTTTTTTTGTTGGAAAGGGTATACTGCCCAAATGGTCCCATGAAAATTTTATCGAAATCGGACAAGCGGTTTTTGAAAAATCAATAAAAATCTAAAAATTTATCTACATTGTCTACATTAACGATCTTTTCGTTTACTTTTTTGTGGGGTAGGTACAACTAAAAAATGAAAAATAAAAACTTTTTTACAAATAAAAAACAACCGACTTCAAAAAAAAAAACACTACAAAGTGATAAATAACTTTAATTTCGGAGGTCGGTGTCAAAAAACGAAAATGCGGAACCAACGACACCAACTTCCGAAATTAAAGTTATTTATCACTTTGTAGTGTTTTTTTTTTGAAGTCGGTTGTTTTTTTTTTTGTAAAAAAGTTTTTATACGCACTAGAACCGTAAAAAAATGCCGTTTTAATCTGTCAAGATCCGCTAATGAGACACAATTGATTTTCTATTGTTTCTTCGCCAATGGGCGACGCGCGCTGCTTGACCGGTTAAACCGCTGTCAACAGAGGCCTAGTCTACTTTGACAACTATTAATTGTTTTACCGCGGTTTTCCTCTCAGATTTATCCTCACGCTATGTTCCCGTTTAGATTATACAACTGTTATTCTTGCATTCAGCAAGCAATTACCTATGGTCCATGTAAATGTGTTTTAAACGGTTTATGTGCATTTTATACATGAGAACGCGCGTCTTTAATGTTAAGTATCTACTTAGGATACTTATTTATTGTGTAACTCTATCGGGAGCTGCATTATAATTTATAATATTATTAATTCTTTGCACATAGTGTGAAATATAAGCCACCCGTCCCTGCTTCGCGTGGTTTTTACCCGACTGCGCCAGAAGGGGGGTTATGTTTTTGAGACAGACACGAAATGTGACTTTGTTTTATACTATTTATAGATAGACTAGCAGCGCCCCGCGGTTTCTCCCGCATAAGTCTCGATCCCGTAGGAATATCGGGATAAAAAGTGTCCTAATCCAGGTTATGGTCTACCCAGGTACCAAATTACATCCAAATCGGTTCAGCAGTTATTGATTCCCCACCCCATACAAACTTCCACCCCCCTTTTCACCCCCTGAAATGATTATTTCTGGGATAAAAACTATCCTATGTCCTTTTCCGGGACTTAAACTGTCTCTATACCAAATTTCATCTAAATCGGTTCAGCGGTTTAAGCGTGAAGAGGTAACATACAGACAGACGCACTTACGCATTTATAATATTAAGTAAGGATTAATTCTTTGCACATAGCATTAAATATTGATAAAGGAAACGCTTCGAACATACGTGGAATTTTTATTAATTTATCTTGTTTGCTTATTTTATGATAATCTAAGGATTGTGAAACGCGTGCGCTTTGCACCTCATAATCTTCCTGCCCTTGTATCCCAATTTATTTGGTCTTGTCCATTCTCTTTTAGCCCAAATCTCGGTAGTCACCCCCTTTCTAACCATATCATCATTCACACAGTCCATCCATCGTTTCTTTGGTCTTCCCCTACTCTTATAGCATCCACATTCATACTCAAAACTTTCTCGCGACATGTTAATCTTAGGACCTCTACTTATTTACGAATTGTCTTGGCCCCTTTTCGCAACCTCCGGAAGCCAGGCAGATGAAATAATTTACACAAAGTAAAGCGCCTGTCTGGGTTCGAACCCAGACAGGCGCTAATTATTTCATCACCACTGCTCTCGAAACGGTGAAGGAAAACATCGTGAGAAAACCGGCATGTCCTAGAAACAGAAATACGAAGACGTGTGACATCTACCAACTTGCAGTGGGCCCGCGTGGTGGATTACGGCCCGCTCCCTCTCACAGAGAGGAAGCTTGTGTCCCAGCAGTGTGTACATTATTCGAACCTACGACTTACAAATTGTAAGGCGCAGCTGTTTCCACTGCGCCACCACTGCTCTCAGTCCTTATTGCACCTGAATGTTGTCTTCAAAATGCTGAACAGCATTCTTTGACCCATATACAGAGATATTTTTTATCACCATCCAAATTTTTACAGGGTGTTCTACCCATGAATATGAACAATTTTCACTATGGGAGCAACTCTGAAATCACGAAAAAAATCAGCTCATACAAAAGTTCAATACCTACTTGACCAAAATGTATGAAACAGCTGATTTTTTTACGTGATTTCAGAGTTGGTTCCATAGTAAAAGTTGTTCATATTCATGGGTAGAACATCCCGTAAAAATCTGGATGGTGTTAAAAAAATCTTCCTGTATTTGAGTATCTTCAAATAGTCTATTACCTTTCAACTGTATACCTATAACATTACAATATACTACATAATAAATAATATACTGACTGTGTGACAATGAATCAAAATATAAATATTGAATTAGTATCAAGTTCGTGGCCTATTTCAAACAAATACTATGAGACAATCTGTGCAATGCACTATTCTGTTTTGTAAATATGACGGTTGGGTATAGGTAATTAAGGTCATAGCACACGTATCAAATCGGAAAGGGATCTGCCCCCTTGTTCACAAACACTCGATATGCTTCCCTATCGTATCGAAAATAATCATTGTTATCGTAGGAGTCTTCTCAACGCTGCTCATAAGTCCAAAACCCGAAAATTTTGTCAGTTTAAATCAAATAGACGCCCGCTATTCTTCCAACAGCGATTTGCTGTTGAGGGGAAGTCAAATCAGGTTATCGAAATGTCAGGTTTTCGATACGATAGCCTGTCGTATGGTTGTGAATCAGGGCTCTGAAGCTCCGATACGTCGACTCGGCTACGGCTGGGCGACGCCGCGCTTACGGCTCGCCGACCGCTGGTTGATGGTGCAGCAGGCAGGCCGGAGGGGTGAGAGGGACAAGGGTGGACAAAGAGACGTAAGCTCGGGTACGGAGAGACGTAAGCGCGGAGACTACGAGCCGTAACGCACCGCACCGCGGTTCGTGAGGTTGTCCATAGGCTAGGCGATTACGTTACGATTCCGATTAGTGTGCGTTGCAGTAGGGAGTTTCATACAAAGAATACTGAACGGCTCGAGTTGATACCTTTAATTGGATGCATTAAAATAGCTTTTACGTCTGGCGATACTCAACCGGTTGAATGCCGTAGTTATAGAACCAATTAAAAAGCCACTGTGCCTCGCGTGGATCCACGTTCCGTAGCATAAGCATAATCAGCCTATAATGTTCCCACTGCTGGGACACAGGCCTCCTCTCGGTGAGAGGGAGCAGGCCGTAATCTACCACGCGGGCCCAGTGCGGGTTGGAAGATGTCACATGTCTTCGAATTTTTGGTTCTAGGACATGCCGGTTTCCTCACGATGTTTTCCTTCACCGTTTTGAGAGCAGCGGTGATGAAATAATTTACACAAAGTAAAGAGCCTGTCTGGGTTCGAACCTACGACCTAAAATTCGTAAGTCACGTCCGTTACCACTGGGTCATCACTGCTCCCACGTTCCGTACGATGGGTGGGAGGGAGTAGACTTCCAGAGGTCTGCTAGGATTTTAGATGACGCTATTTTCTCCTTCCTACTTGTGTAATCGCGCAACAAACTCCCCGTAAAAGGTGTTGTAACCGATGACTAATAATAAGCATAGGTACATCGGAAGATGCGACATTTTATAATATTATGCTAAACAGAACTTCGCTATTTCCGTGTTTGATTTCCGTTTTTACTATTTATAGAAAATGACACATACACTTTATGAATGAATGAATACATTTCTTTGTAATTCTCACAATAATACAGTAACTTACACCATTCACTAATAATAAATACTTAATATTATAAATTCGAAAGTAACTCTGTCTGTCAGGTATGTTACCTTTTCACGCCTAAACCGCTGAACCGATTTAGATGAAATGTAGTATAGAGATAGTTTGAGTCCCGGGAAAGGACATAGGGTACTTTTTATCCCGATATTCCCACGGGATCGAGACTTAAGGTGTTAGGGTTAATGGAGGAACACCAAAGGAAAGTCCGTTTTAATGATTTCAATAATATGTTTATTATCCTTTTATTTATAATTGGAAGGTGTGTTTACTAATATTATGTGAGCCGTGTGATCCCACACAAGGCTAATAGAGTAGTAGTATCACTATGCGAAAGTAAGGATTTCGTTCAAGTGGTAAGGGCAGGTTCGGATACTTAAAATCATATTTACGAGTTAGAATGAGAAAGACGATAGTGTTGAAGTAGGATCGATTTGTTTTTGCTATACTCCAAATTGTTGTATCGAAATGAAACTTTGTATGTATAATATGTAGTTCGGATGACAAAACTTTAATTTGATATCTTGGAGCTGATCTGATGATGGAGCTAGGAGGTGGATAGTAGAACTCTTCACTGGCTACTAGTAAACCCCTCGAGTTTGGGCTCATATGAGTTATATATATGTTTTGACGAGTCAAATAGATTGATAAGCGTTTTTTTGAAAACTACATTTTTATTAAGTTTATAAGACCTGCTACTCAAACTCAAAGCATTTATTTCAATTAAACCATGTACAGGCACTTTTGAACTGTCAAAATTAAATAGTCGGTCAGTTAGTCAGAAAGTTTTTTTTTTTTTTGTTTTGTTTTTGTTTCTACTATTCTTCAACTAATTATGTTAATCGTGTATGTACTTTCTTTTTGTCGACTATTTCCTTAGCTATATGTGGAGGCTTGTTATTAGCATTTTTTTTTATATAACATTCTTTAGTCATTGGTTTGTTAGTCTGTAAGCCTTCTTTAAAATAAAATAAATAAATAATAAATAAGTTGAAGCTAGATGCCCATGTATGATCTCTATGTAGAAGAACGGGCAAAAAACTCCATGGACACTCATTTAAATCAAGATATTACAAAATCCTGGGTATATTATTCTTATTGCTTCTATATGTGAGAACAATGTAAAAAAAAACACAAATGAAGAAACAATTTAAAAAATAAGATTAAAAATAAGCCTTGGCAGTTAAGAGATGACCAGTCTCAACTGACGGCGCCCGTTCACGAAGATGACGCATGGATCGGCACCATCCAGCTCAACCATTTTGTGGGGAACCAAAAAATAGCCAGCTAGTCCTTTGAAAGAAAGAAAGAAAGAAAAATGTTTATTTGGACACATTTCGTGAAACACAAAATACAAAATTAATAAAAAATAATGTTTCTGACAACAATAGTGTGTGCCTCACGGCTGCGCCAAAAAGGTTCATTTCAGCATTAACCTTTTGAACGCCAATCACTTGTATACAAGTTCGAGATTTTCGTGCCCTCAGCGCCACTACTTGATTAGAAGTAATAATAGTATAAAATAAATTTACGACTTTTACAAGACCTTTTATTTTGTTTTTATGGAAAATTGCCCTGTTATAAGCCATATTTTTAACTTTTTCACACATAATAAGTTCTTGTTTGTTTTATATTCAATAGAAACAAAAACGCCACAAAATATTTTAGTGCCCCCAACGCCAAGTACTTGATATAAAGTAAGCCAGTGATGGGACACGATGAAGACCTCGCTATATTTCATCTCGTCAAAACGATCATAAATATCATTATTGCAAGAAAATGACGTGAATAAATAATATTTTATACATATTGTAAACTATAAACTACGTTTTATTCGCCTTAATCAAGAATAAATAGGTTTTCTAATCATTGTCGATAGTGAAACACCGTGTGAAAAACCCATCCCTACAAAGTAGCTAGTTGTCAGTGCGCACAACGCCACGAACTAGTATTGAAGTAAATCTGTGACGTCACAAGCGGACGGGTTTCAAGGTCATAGTGACTGTGCATTTTAGTGTAGTGCAATGTTTACATCTTGTTTCTTTTTGAGTAGATTCATCATAAGAAAAAGTTTGTGAATAATCAGAATGTTGAAATAGTTCGTCGTCCTGACATTACGTTAAGTCGTCAACTTCCGTTTCAGGAATGTACTTCCGTTTTCTATTAGTTTCTAAAAACAAGAAAAATCATTGCTAGTATTTTGCGACACCTATACCTACCATTAAAAAAAAGATCTGCAACATCTGCGTAAAACAGTCACTTACCCTCCATTTTAATTTTTTTTAAAAACACGTAGATAGAAAACCACGTATCTAGCTTCTATTGATTGTATTTGGTTCTATTTTTTGTAAGTAAACGAAATAAATTATGCATGAATCGGTTGAGGTTATGCACGTGTAACTCGACCACAGTGAATAGAAAAAAGAAAAATACCATAGACATCGACATCTAGACATCCTTATATCAGAAAGGATTTTGACGTGCCTCGAGCGCCAACGACGTGATATGAAGTAGAAGGATTACATTTGGAGACAAATAGGGATGTGCCTTCTAGAACACACGTCTAATAAATTTGCAATTCTTTTCTTTTATTATGGGAAATATATCCAGGTTTTCATATTGATTTTTTTATGAAATAAAACAAAATATGAAAATACGGTATCAGTTTTTATTTAGCTTCGTAAATTGGTGAATAAACGTTAATTTCAACTTATAATATTATTTATCGATAGGACATTAATCCCATCCCTACGTTTTACTATAGATACGTTATACATTTGTAGCGTGGCGCTGGAGGACACATCGCGTATTATGTAGATGGGCGTCGAAAAGGTTAATGCCAGACAGATGCTGTCTGACGCTGGTTTTCTAATGAACCCTTAGGCACACCCCGGACACTCCATACAACGCTCGCAAAATAATTACCTACTACTACTACATTAAAAAATGACGTTTGTATACGTATGAATGTGTGCGTGAGGTACTTGTGTTTGCGAGCGCTCTTGTTAAAGAACGGGCGACGAACATGCCGAAGTGCGGGGTGAGGTGCGGTAACTGATGTTAGTGCGGGGAAGGGAGTGTCCTTTCTGTACGTAGTACTTAAGTATTCTGTGCCTTAGGGAAAAGTGACGGGGAGTACACACAGTTTCAACATACCTAATACATACTTATAAATAAATAAACTATTAATCACGTACATATCATTACAAATACAAATAAGACAAAAAAAAAAAACAAAACAAAGTCTCAGCAGTTAGTTAGGCCTTTAATTAAATGAAACCTCTTTTTTAAACTTCCAGATATCTCCGAAGAAAACCGCGGACTCTTGTCGTCCAGTCAAGCATCTTCAGGCACCGACTTTCAGTCAACGGAGACTCTGACCGACTCTGTGCCGAAGACTGGATACGACTTCCTTGATAACTGGTAACTTTTATTAGTCTAAAAAAACTATGGAGTGGTTTGTGTTTGGTATATTTCAACGGCCTGATCTTCTTGAAATGTAATGAATCCATACATGCTATATTATTTTCATCTAAATTGGTTCAGCGGTTTAAGCACGAAGAGGTAACAGGCAGACAATTTCGCATTTATAATATTATACAGGTAGATTTTTTTATCACCATCCAAATTTTTACAGGGTGTTCTACCCATGAATATGAACAACTTTCACTATGGGACCAACTCTGAAATCACGAAAAAAGTCAGCTGTTTCATACATTTTGGTCAAGTAGGTATTGAACTTTTGTATTAAACAGCTGACTTTTTTTCGTGATTTCAGAGTTGGTCCCATAGTGAAAGTTGTTCATATTCATGGGTAGAATACCCTGTAAAAATTTGGATGGTGAAAAAAAAATCTACCTGTATAATATTATAAATGCGAAATTGTCTGCCTGTTACCTCTTCGTGCTTAAACCGCTGAACCAATTTAGATGAAATTCGGTATAGAGATAGTTTGAGTCCCGGGAAAGGACATAGGATAGTTTTTATCCTGATATTCCCACGGGAAACTTATGCGGGTGAAACCGCGGGGCGCTGCTAGTGAAAAATAAATGAAATGTAGACTAGATATTGATTGCTTGTCTATGCCTGCTGGTAGGCCATAGCTAAAGGTCTTTTCGTAAAAGAAGATAGCATATAGGGTAAGCTTTTAGTCTAGGAATAGTACCGCCCTAAATAAAAGATTTGGGAAATCTAGATCCTCTGTAGTAAAATTGGATCAAGATTTCCCAGATTTAGACCGTTTTTCTAGTTTTAGACCGTCTGAACGGTCTGGTCGGTCTGGGTATCATTTGGTTAAAAATTATGCTCGACTATGTACAAAAACCAGCCAAACTCTCAGAATCCCCTTAAAATTTGAAAAAATCCTGGAAAGAGATAACACATCTCAGTCAAGGAGTCTTGCAGATTTGAAATTGAATGCAAATATAATTATTATTTTTCCAACCCACATTGGGCCCGCGTGGTAGATTACAGCCCGCTCCCTCTAGGAACATTATAGGTTGATTAAGTTGATGCTATATTATTTTAAGACTTGGGGCCGTTCAGGTATTACGTAAGCAGATTTCTTGCAATTATTAACCCCCTCTCTCCCTCGTCAGCAAAAGTAAGCAAAGCTCTTACCACATGCTTACGTAAACATTGGTACAGACGCCAGCACATCAAGCTACCCGAAACTGTCAACTTTTCTCAATCAACTTTGAACCCTATGCTTTAGCGATAAAGTTTAAAATCTATTAAAGAAATTTGACAGATTGTAGTAGCTTGATGTGCTGGCGTCTGCACATGCATTTTTCAATGTATTCTGAGGGGCAATTCTCGTAATTTTAAGAACGTTCACAGTCTGATCTCAGTATCGATCTGTCAAAAATACCTCTAATTAACCTTTCGTATGCCGGAACGTAGATCTACACGAGACACAATGGCTTTTTAATTGTGTCTGTAATTACGGCATACAACCGGTTAAACAAATGTCAAAAACTTTGAGACTGCGACTAGATTTTGAACGTTTTAAATTACGAGAACTGGCCTTCAGGTTTCTTTATTGGTTCATGAGCAGCAGTTATAAGTCCTAGTAGAATCCCTGAAAATGTTCGTTTTCAAGCATAGACAAATAGGGTTGCCATGTGTTCAAACCAAAATGACTAAATTTTGTAGAAAATCCGAAAAAAGTAAAAACAAGAAATACTGCTGACGTAATCACCATCCAGACCCCCATCCCCCATGTCATCAAAAATAAGCAAAGACCCCTCCCCCCTTTAGTGTTTACGTCATACTTGAATGGCCCCTTTTAAACAGTGTCAAGCACAAAAAAATGGCCGCTGGCAAACTAAAGTTGCAAATTTAATTTGCTTAATGCTAAGCATACTCATTATGGACTTAACCTCCTTTTAAAAAGCAAACTCAAACTGGCAGATGACTCCTACGCATATAAAGATACGTTGAAATATACTTAACATTCGTCATAGGTACCTACTCATTATAACTTTTTTGTAAGTCATTTTCTAAGAACTACATAATTATGTCTCGTAGAAACTTATGTGTGTCTGTATGAGTCAAAATGTCTATAAAAGATTTTGTTAAATCCTTGATAAGGAAAATGTTAGCACTCAACTTGGCATATTTGTTCAAATGTTTGCGACATTTCATCTCAGCCCTACCAAGGGGCATCGACGGGTCGATCGATCAGGTTAAGTTTCGCTTGCTGCGGGTGGTCCGTGGATGGGCGTTTTTAATCCAGGTTGTCTTTAAAAGATCGCTCTTAGTGATAAGACCGCCCATTGTAAAGTTTCTTTTATGTCTGTAATTTATATGGTTTACATAATAAAGAGTATTCTATTCTATGGGTGGACCATCTTTACGACCCCTCCATGCCACGGAAAGCACGTTAAGCTGTTGGTCCCGACTGTCATTCGTGGAATTTTGACAGTGGTTACGGGTCGTCAGAACAGGGTTGTGGAGGTCAGATAGGCAGTCGCTCCATGTAAAATACTGGTATTCAGCTGCGTCCGGTTAGACTGGAAGCCGACCCCAACATAGTTGGGACTGCAAGGCAGAAAGGTCAATACTAAAATGTACCATAACTTGTCTAGTAAGACGTCCTCATAACATAGGGTCCAGTTGAAAACTAGCGTCAGGCACTATTTGCCTGGCATTTATGCTGAACTGCATAGTTATTCACGACCATCCGACAGGTTATCGTGTCGAAAATGACACATTGCGATAGCCTGATTTAAGGTCCGGCCGCGCAAAATTTGCCAAAGATGTAAACCACAATGGCCGCTCGAAATTGAATAAAATCGATATACAAGAACATTTGTAGTAATGTTTGTATTCGTCTTGGACCTTACCTACCTTGCCCCCGACAGCAAACATCTGTCGGAAGAATAGCGGTCGTCTATTTGATTTAAACTGACAACATTTTCGGGTTTTGTACTTGTGAACAGCGTTTAGAAGACTCCTACGATAACATTGATTGATGTTTGATACGGTACGGAAGCGCATCGAGTAGTCGTGAAGAGCTATACTGGGTCTATTTGGCGCAGCCATGAGGCACACAACATTACGACTTTACGAGTATTTTTTTTTGAAGTGAACATTTTTTGAGATGGGGGAAAAACTATTGAACTCGCGCCATTGTTACCCGTAACCGACACCGCTTCGGATGTGTTCGGCTGTCCTCGGGATGTACTCGGTTTTAATTTATATCCGATATGTCAGTGAGTGATGGCAAAGTCATTTTTTGAGATGGGAAAAAACCATTCAATTCCCGCAACTGTTACCGTAACCGACACCGCTTCGGATGTGTTCGGCTGTCCTCGGGATGTACTCGGTTTTAATCTATATCCGAGATGTCAGTGAGTGATGGCAAAGTATTCTGTTTATTTATTTATTTAATACTTCAAGCACATAAATGTACAGAGGCGGACTTAATGCCATAGGCATTTTCTACCAGTCAACCTTTGGGTGATGCAGAGACAAACAGTGGTAGGTGCAATCATGAAAATTAATAGATAAGTATTGTAAGTATTGTGTGTACTGTTTGTGTTTGGTTTTCACTTCTGTCGGCACTCCCGGAGTGCCACTGTTTCTTTTTTTGTTTTTGTAAGAATATTGAGTATTCCTTAACTTGGCTCAAATATTTTGTTTCCTTTTCTCTTTTGTCAAAAAAGTTATTAACGAAATTGTCGTGAAATTTGCTTAAATATACCAAGTGAAATGCCACCATAAGAGATAAGTACATGATAATATCACGGATGTCATTTTGAAATTGTCAACACACATTGCGCAAGCGTGGTGACCAATGCTGGATTGCTCGTTCAATCTCTGTTTGCGTTTGTCCTAAATGGGGATAAATTATTGGCCGATGATAAATTAAACGGTTTTTGAATGAACTTGCAAAAAAAATGTATCTCAATATTTAAATACTTACCCCCTTAGGGTCAGCGCAGCGGAGAGGATTTTATTAACGCACTTGAAAATAAACTTTAAAATTATTACAATAAAGTCGCGCGGGGATTCCCGCATATCTTCGAGGACGCGCGAGCATTTTTTGTCAGGTTCAAGCATTTATGCACTTTATTGTAATAATTTTAAAGTTTATTTTCAAGTGCGTTAATAAAATCCTCTCCGCTGCGCTCCGTTCTGTCTGCGCTGACCCTTACTCATAAACGTTGTATAGCGTCTGTATAGTTACACAACGCTTTGTCTTCTTCTTTCGAAAGTCAAATTAAGAAAAGAGTAATCGGTGTGTAACTATTCATCTGATATAATACGTTTATTAAGGGGGTTAATTATTATACTAGTAAATAAGATATAAATAAAAAATAGACTTGCACCCCAATTGCGTAACACACGCGGTCAATCACAATTTGAATGATTTTGAAGAATCTTGCTAGTCCATTGCTTCATATGTTTGCAAAACTTGTCCACTTAACAACGTAAATAACGCAATGAATGTTGTTGAACTGTAAAAATGAAAGCCATTGCCACTGGCAGTGAGTTACGCAATTACCCCGCAGAATTGTAAAACTCTTTATAGTCTGACAGTTCATAATTCCGTCTCTCTCTTGTTTTATTTGCGAGGAAGAGATAGCAATAGTTTAGTTGATATAATATGTTTGCTATAACATTTTAGTATTGTAACTTGCCAAATAGTTGTGTTCCTTATTTTTGTAGGAATCTCATTGTAATAGACTGTTTTAGGTTATTTTTATGATTGATTGGAATACTCATATTATTATTATGTATCAATTTACTCCCTTACTATAGTCCGCGCGGAATTAGTTGGCCGCTGAGGTGGGGACAGGAGTGACGCAGCGCGCGGCGGTTCGCAACGCACGTACTAAGTAATGCGCCCCCGCCCCTCCGCTCACATACCTAAAGCCCGGTTTCCACCGCGAGCGGTGCGGACCCGTTAATGACTTCTTTTACCATGCAAGAGAAAACTGCTTACATGTGTTTCCACCAACAAAGAGTCGAGCGGAAATGACCCAGCGGGCAAAAAGAGTAAAAATGAGCTCGCTCATTTCTAGAGAGAATCAGACGACTAAACTCTTGGTGGAAACGCAAACCTATTTCATAAAAAACGAAGTCCGCTCCGCTTAGCCATTTCCGGCTCATTACTCTTTCGCGGTGGAAACCGGGCTTAAGGCGCGGCCAACTAGTTCCGAGCGGACTATAATAAACGTACCTAATATCAGATGAATAGTTATACACTGATTTCTCTCTTTCAGTCTTCAGCTATTTAACTTTCGAAAGAAGAAGACAAAGCGTTGTGTAACTATACAGTCGCTATACAACGTTTTTTAGTAAGGGGGTTAGTATATACGGACGGACTATAGGAGCAGTGGTGGCCCAGTGGTAACGACTTAGGCTGCCTTTTCAACAGAGATGAGCGAGGCTGCGTAGCAAGGAATGTGTGTAAAACTAACTAATGACAACGCTAATTTAGTTCAAGCTATGAAAATAAAGCGATGTGTAGCGGTATCTACAACGCCACATGTGAACAACGCGTCATACTGACGTCACGCAAAATCCTGCATCTCGCAAGCAGAGTTTACCGCGCAACTAGCATAGATACAACGGCCGGCATGAATCATCGGGCAGTTGCCCGCCAGACAACGCCCGTCTGGTTGGAGAATCCTCCCTTTTCTATAAAGTATGAGTGAACTTTACACCCTGTTCCTCATATCTATATTTTTTGGTTATTATTATTGGTTTGTTTCACACACATCCTTCGCTACGCTTCCTCGCACATCTCTGATGGAAACGTAGCCTTAACGTTAGCTGAAATGTAGACTACCTCGTTGGTCGCAAGTGCGACTGTTGAGCGTGAGGACTGTATTTTTTTGACACGCTAGGATACTCTGTTGGATTCTCAATGCTCGGCTCAACACCGAAGGTTGAAAATCTAGTACGCGATAAAAAATCGTCGCGTTAAAAAATTGCCCTTACGAACCTGGGTATTATTAGTCTCCAATCTTATATTCTACTCGTTTTTCTCACAATTTAGGCAGTTGTCCCACCGCCGGCGAGGAAGCGACTAACTATCGGCTATTTTCTCGCTCAAGAAACGTACAATAGATATACATTCCGTGTAAACAAAAGAGATGCATATATTAATAGTTGATCGCGGACTGTTCACACTGCCGGCGAGGACTCGCTCCACTGGTTTGTCGCTGAGCGACTAGAGCTGTCAAAGATAATACTCGCTCAGCGATGCTCGCTTGGCGGTCAGAGTTCACGCCCGCTATATATCTCCGCCCCGAGCGAGTGGTGCGATTAATCGCCCGTCGCACTCGGACACTCGCTGATAGCCCGGCGACTAAACTATCGGAACTACACACTCGCTGCTCGCCAACTCGTTTTCAGTTGCTAGTTCTACTCGCTACTCGTTCATCGCCGCCGGTGGGACAACTGCCTTAGGAAAGTACCGATACTCCGAATTTAAAATGATAGCAGTATGCCATGTTTTGTTTTAAAATTATTAAAAAAAGTCTGAATTATTTTTTATTGGTATATTTATAGAATTACGTATTGAAGGGTGTTTAAATCGGAATTGATTGTGTTATGTGCTAAAAAAAATCCCGTTTTCTGAAAGCCTAACCTCATATTCATCAATGATGCGTGTTTGCTTTTTACTGATTGTGCTGGTGGCGCCATCTATGCGCGTCATTTCGCGTATACTTTCCCACTGAATATAGGCTTTTAGAAAACCGCTATAAGACTATTCTCTCAGGCTTGTGCTGCATTTACTGTTTATATAATTTATTTAGTGTTAAAAATAAGATAAGTGTATAATCTATGTACCCAAATATAAGTATTAATATGATTTGCTTGTTTTATTGCCAACACCTGTTGGAGTCCACATGAGTTTAGAGGGCAGATAATTTCCTCAGCAGAGAATTTTAGTTATCTACTTGCTAAAAATCTTAAATTCATTCATTCACTGACTGACAACGCCCAGCCTGAGGGTCTCATCACACGAACCAAACCACACAACGTGGCACAGTATATTTTTTGACCTCATTTTGGAACAGCTTATTTTTATTAGCTTATTGTTTGAAGAAACATGTTACAAATGCTAGACAAAAACTCCTACCAGCCTAGCTATCATAGTTTTTGCAAAAATGCAATTTTATTCCGGAATCCCGGAATGTCAAGTTTAGCGATTTTATTTTTTTCTTATAAACTACGTATATAGTGCTTTACGTTCCTTTGCAGCCTGAAAGCTTCACCCAAGACTAGATTAAGAACCAATCAGGAGTAGGCTAGGGCTTTTAAAATTTAAGATAATGGTGAATATTTCAAAATCTTAATTTTTTTTTTTCTGACTGTATTCAATGTTTGCAAGTTTTTTGTTCTCAAACTGTAGCCACACATATGGACTACAAACGCAAAAGAAAAACTACTGAAAATCTGGCGGACTTTCTGAGAAATATAATCCCGGGAATTCCGGGATTCGACTAAATTAGAATAAAATAACAATTTATTTAATTTTCATCTTCTGCTAAAAATACGTCATAATTATTCGTTTGTCAGAATAGATGTGGACTCATTTTCATTGGTTTCATTGCATTCCACGCTATCTTCACCGTCATTTTGAACGTCATCGTCGTCATTGAATTGAAATGGTCTCAACATTTCTATGACTTAAGTTGGCAAAGGCATACGTTTTATATACAGCGTTGTCGCCTACTCAGGCGAGTATTAGATACGACCGGATGCGCCAACGCCCTGTGAAACAAGTCTTCTATTGTATGTTTCCTGCTATCCTTTCGGCTGTGGTGCCTGTTCTGAGAGAAGTCCTACGGGCAGTGAAGAAGGACCGGCTATGGCGTTATCCGTAGCATCGCTTGCCTGTCGCTGACCAGCATGAGGGTTAGCGCCCTCATACCCCCCTTGCACTAAGTCTTCCGATCGGGGTTCGGAGAGACATCCGCAACAGGATAGGTCAACCCCTGCTGAGGCAAAGCGGCACTATGAGTCTGACGGCTCCATAGTGCCTCACCCCCGCTTCCTCCAGGCAGCTTGTATTAATGCGGGGTTTTAGCATCATGCTTGACGACGGTGGATCCCGCACTACAAAATGTCTATCACTTGAAGAAATTGAAGCTTGTAATTACAATCTTCGTATTACAAATGTCACTCAAATCCCGGAATTCCCGGGATTATATTTCTCCGAAAGTCCGCCAGATTTTCTGTTGTTTTTTTTTGCGTTTGTAGTTCATATGTGTGGCTACAGTTTGAGACCAAAAAAACTTGCAAACATTGAATACATAAGTCAGAAAAAAAAATAAGATTTTGAAATATTCGCCATTATCTTAAAATTTAAAAGCCCTAGCCTACTCCTGATTGGTTCTTAATCTAGTCTTAGGGTGAAGCTTTCAGGCTGCAAAGGAACGTAAAGCATTATATACGTAGTTTATAAGAAAAAAAAAAATTAAAGCGATAAACTTGACATTCCGGGATTCCGGAATAAAATTGCATTTTTGCAAAAACTATAATAGCTAGGCTGGTAGGAGTTTTTGTCTAGCATTTGTAACATGTTTCTTCATACAATGAGCTAATAAAAATAAGCTATCCCAAAATGAGGTAAAAAAATACACTGTGCGTGGACGGGCGCTAATTACCCGAATCCGGCGAAGCAAAAAGGAGGGTTATGATTTTGACCAGTATTTATAATGTTCATCTGTTCCCTCATAACTTCTAAACTACTTGTCGTAATTAGACAAATGAAGTATCGTTGGAAATGTTTTGATCGTCCGCTGGTAGGTTATGTGACGTCACATTAATTACGCTTTATTTCTGTTAGGTATTTGTTTTTCGTATCTTTTCTTTTTCGGGCGCTTAAATCTCAATTTTTTTGAGGGTTCTAGTGCTTGTAAAAATAATGTATCTTCAAAAAGGAAAACATAGGGACATACAAGTAGTTAATATTTATTATTCTGTAAAAAATCATTGATTTATGGTCATTGACCAGAAAGAAAACAGACGAGAGCATTTCTATGGAGAAACGACCACCCGCATTTCCTCTAACTTTTACAAATCAGAAAAGAAAAAATTATAACAAATTCGACACCAAACCTTTCAGTATTTTATTTTTTTATTAAAATTAGTTAATATCACCTTCAAGCTCAATATATTCATACATAGATCTCAATTATGTTTCTTATGATGTTTATTATAGTGGAAAAAATGTGTAGGTACTAAATTAATTTTCACCAAGTATACGTAAGGACTATAATATGGGACCTCGCACACCACGCGACCACGACTACGGCCAGCGGCCGACAACCAAGTTGGTCGCACAACCGGCGTTCGTCCGAACTTTGAGAAGGTACAGACGCCAGCGCATTCAACCTACTACAATGTGTCAAATTTCTTTAACAGATTTTCAACTTTATCGCTAAAGTATAAGGTTCAAAGTTGATTGGGAAAATCTGACAGTTTCGGGTAGGTTGATGTGCTGGCGTCTGTACTTCAGCATGACCGTTGGCCGAAGCAAGGAAAACCTGTTCAGGTGGAGATTTATAGACGACTCCGCTTTAGAGTGTAAATGTGGTGCTGTTCCACAAACGATGGGACACTTAATATCGTGCCCTGCGTGTCCTGTCAGCTGCACGTTACAGGAACTGATGGACGCTAGTGATGGCGCCAAACAAGTAGCCGAATTTTGGGCCGAGTACATTTAGATTGCTATCGACACGCTAAGAGGAAGAAGCATGACCGTCCCAGAACGTCCTCTTATTAGTTGGAGCGTCTACGACGAAGATACTACGACCAGTCGTTGTCGTGGCCGCGGTGTTCACGAGGTTCCTAAGTCTATTTAGATCTTAATTAATAGCAGGAGATAATCATTCCCTTTTCAACTTTGGCTGCTTCATCTTTGCCCTGCAACATCTCAATCAACGCCAGGCCAAACCAATATGCTGTTCCGGGGCCCTGGAAAGATAAAAAATAAATCAATAGATGTTATAATTATGTCGCGCAGTAATACGTACGCCCAGTTTGTCGAACGAAAATTATCGCAAAATTAATTTTATTATACTGGTGTTTTTTTTTTACCGTGTCGAAATTTTTATATGTAGGATGTTCTACCCATGAATATGAACAACTTTCACTATGGGACCAACTGAAATCACGAACTTTTATAGAGGATTTATAGCATGGGTGTAGATAATAGTACATTATGATACATGTGTGCTATGTTGATCATTAAACTCGAGGCGGTATTATTCGCGCGAGCCGTAGGCGAGCGTGATAAGGTAGCCGAGAGTTTAATTATCAATGCACACGCGTATCATACGACGTTTTTCAACACACTTGCGAGGAAAAAAACAGACTTGTATTGTTAAATATAACTTGTATGGATAATGGCGGGCTGGGTTTGTCATTCCGCGCGCCGCGCTGACGTGCGCGCGCAGGTTTACCCATAGAGTAAGTAATGGTCATTCCTACACCTGCGCGCGCAAAGACAAAACCGATATACAGCCTATAGAAAAAATATAATAAACACAAAATAATGTTAAGACTGATCGTAGTGTTGTCGTATGTCAAATTGTAGTTTAGTTAGTATGGAATTAGAAAGTACTATTTGCATAGAGAAATATACATTAATTCAGTGAGAATCCGAAATAATAGAACGCCAGTGGTCTTTTCCATTTGGTTACGGGAGGGACGACGGAAAATTATAAGTTGCATCCAGACAGAGCGAGCCATGCACCGCAAGTGCTTTTTTTTGTATGTTAGATGCCTCAGCCTGAGGCAACCGTACATATAAAAAAATCATTTGCGGCACATGCCTCGCTATGTGTGGATGCACCCTTAGGTGAATGCGCAGTGGTAGACCGCGAAATTTTTTTTTAAATGTTTTTTACAATTCGCAGGTCAGTATCAGGTTGTATCTTGATCAAAATGTATATTTATATAATAGATATGTATTTAAAGAATTATAGTCATTAGAATCATTAATATATATATTTAAGTTAGATTTGTTCCCTAAGAACATTTCCATAAGAGATTTGTTCTTATGGAACGAATCTAACTTAGAAAGATGTATTTAATTATTCTAATGATTATATTTCTGTAAATACGTATCTGTTATAGTTGCGAATCATATTTTGATCAAGATACAACCTGACACTGACCTGAAAATTGCAAAAAACGTTAGAAAAATTTAATTTCGTGGGCTACAACTGCGCATTCATCTTAAGGTAAATAAATTTTAGTTCATCTTGGGACCAAGGACAATTCAGACTATTTAAAAAAAAAAGTAAAATATGGCTCGTGGATTCTTTTTGGCATGAAGTCTCTTTGAAGATATTAAAAAAAAAAACGCACTTCTCCGACCTCCGACTAATAAATTAAATAGTTATCTGTGGAAATAAAGCACAAGTACCGTAACGTAAAGAAAAAGCACGCGTTTGTAATACACTGCATTATGGTTCTAAAAGCTGTGCATTAAGGACCGGTACTACCTCAGATTGCGAAAATTGCCTTAGCATTAACGGCTGTAGTTCCAACAGTTCTGCAGTTTTCACTTTGAAATTAATATACGATAAAGATGAGGACTACTGCGAGGTGTCATCGGTTGCGAAAACACGATTGCATACAATTTTCTCGATACAGAGAAGTCTCAAAGTTACCTCTAAACCGCAAAATAAAAGGAGAATATTCAATGAAAATTTTCAAATTAGGCCATGAAAATTTGCAAGCTAATCGAACTATGCATAAAGCAGGTGTCATAGGTTCGTTTTTATTTTTTTAATCGTTAAAGGAGAATGGGCAAAAATGTATGGAACTTGGGACCACCCTCCAATAGCAATAAAATGTATGTCGTTGGATAGGGCTTTTCATTTGGAACAACAATTGTTATGACAGTTTCGTTGTTATAGCTGTCCGTTCGGAGTTATAAGACTTGTAGGTCTGATATAATGAAAAAAAAAAATTGTGCTAAAGGGAAAGTAATAACACAGTTAATAATCATTTAAATATTTATTATTACAATTAAATTCCATGATTGATTGCTGTACATTATAAACAATTATTTAAGGGTGTCCACATATCGACGTTTTTTAACCATAGAGGTATTACAGATAGAGTAGGGAGGACATACAGCTGCCTGTAAGCGGAAACGTCCGACGGTTACAAAAAGACGAGACGAGACGTTAAAAAGTGAGAAAAGATCGCGGTACCTTATATCTCTCTCTCTCTCTCCCTTACTTTTTTTGACGGGGCTCCCCTGCTCTATCTATAATACCTCTAGGGCCTTAATGGCTATCTATAATTACATCATTTAAGAACATTGCAGGCGTATTAAATCCTTCGTGAATCGCATATCCTAAATACCATAATATGGATATAATGTGTGCACATGTGCCCATCGTTCGCCGTCCAGATAAGCATGTACAATAGTGTTGTACTATATCGTTGCCTTCATTTTGGCTGTAGTTTATTAATATATAACAATTGTACGTCCTTTGTCTGACATGACGTGATTGAATGCGTCCACGCAAAAGCCACACATTTTCCTGAATACCGTAATCAGGCAGATCATCTAACTGATTTTCCCTATATGTTTCTATAGTGTATAAGCCGTTCTGCAGATGCTCGCTGCAATAACTTCGAGCCAGTTTTAACTGGTATGTACCCAATGCTAGTAGAATTATTTGGTCTTCGGTGAGCCTTGGAAAGTTTTCTAGTACATTAGCTTCCAGCCGTTGAAAATCTGCCCTACGGTTATTCAAGCGCTTTCTATCTACATATGTATACAGAAGATTTGGTGTATCAACTTTACGTCTTATATGATTTAAAAAATCTTCTGCGTGGACGCTGTCTTCGATGGGTACGTGGAAGTGGTTTATAATGGCTGCAGCAATTCGGAAATCAATGAACATGTGAGGCAGCGCTCTATTAAAATACTTTTGCCGCAAAAGCTTATAATCACGTTTAAATCGGCCGTTTACCACTTCCACTACCCATCGGCACATTGTTACAGCCCGAGCTTCATTTGCTTGTTCTGTAGTTAGTTGTGTCTCACGACGATCTTTAGTTGGTGGCACGTAGTATTCATAACCGCAAGCTTCTACAGACTCCAAAGCATCCCTAAATCCACGGTCCAAGATAAATACATCATTTTCTTGTAGTAAAAAATGTAAAGGGTGTTCTTCGTCATTCATGATATCTTGCATGATTTGCGCGTCAGTTTTCGTAGCGGCGAATGGTCCCACTACATCAATAATATAGCCATCTGAGGCAACGATTAAAAATGGCTTTAACAAGTTTTGGTACTTGTGCAAGCTGTATGTTAGGCGTTGAAATAAGAAATTGCTACTTTTGTTAATATATATGTAGGTTCCATCACATATGAGTATGAGTTTGCTATTTTCTGCATTTCCATAGAGGTTTTTTGGTATCATTAGGTTTCTCGCCAACATATTTTCTCTGTCTATGTGATCCAATCCTAAGTGTAGTATAACGTATTCATTAGTTAGGCATTCACGAGCAACAGCTAAATATCGTTCAAGTTTTCTTCTTGACGTATTAAATAATGTCGCAAGCCTTTCGTTTGAATCTCCCGTGCGAAGTTTTACCAACAATATGGCTAACGCAGTCCTTGGATCATTGGATCTCTCGCTCAGCGATGGAGTTTGCTCCAAAATGGCATCGAACTGGTCTCCATTAAGACCAACCCAAAAATGCATTTCTTCGTTGGTCAGGGCTCCACGAATTCTAAAATCGAACCTCGAACCACGTTGAAGAGCTGTTCGTAGCATGTCACAAACATCATTGAATTGGAAAGCAGTAAAATTATGAGTTGTGTTACAAAAATCAGGCAGCTCATTCCAATTATTGCTTTCCAGATGTTCTCTACATACTCTGGCGCCATCGGGTATGTATAACTTGTGTTCACAAAAGATGTGAACTTTAATAGACTCTGGTATTCTGTGTCGGGTGTTATTAGCACAGTTGTTAAAAATACAGTGCCTGTGATTATTTGGCGCTCTGATGTAATCAGGAACATGAAGTACATGAACATTTTGTTCATTCTCTTCACGAGCTTCTGGCACTTCTACTACAACAGGTGGTCTGGCGGCATTTGCTGCTATCTGCCAGCACCTATGGCACACGCTTCGTGTGTTGTCGAATACCACCTGTAATGTAAAAAAAAAACTATTATAATAACACATTTAAAGATTTTTGTAACTTTTATTAAGGGTTGTTAATATAATGAGCTTAAGCCTGATACCGGAAATGCCACTCATCGCGTTAATAACTGAGTCGTCGGGCCATAAATCAATTCTCTATGTTTATCTCCCTCGCACTTGCGAGTCTTATGGAGCAGTATAGCGATGTGCGTAAGAATAATAGAAGTGCTAATTGACGAGGTAAATATATTGATATTAACTGAGATATGAGTATTAACTCATTTGTGTTACTTAAATATAAAATAATTAAAAACTAATATAAATACATAATTCTTTCGTCCTTATCAGAGTCTCCGTTGTCTGTATTATCTTGTAAGGAGGCTAAATAATGAGGGTCACAGTGACTCATCGAACACATGTGCGCTTAGTAATTGTTGCCGATAAAGGGATTTGTTTGTGCACTGCATTGCACATTCCTGTAACCATTGACATTTTTGGCCCGACGAATCAGTTAATTATTATCGGCTTTCTTAAAACTAAAACGATATTTTACGGGTTAAAAGTGCTCTTTTAGTTTATTTTGACATATCTAACCACGAAAAACATTCAATAAAATACCACATTTAACACGTAAAACGTGATTTTATTTTAATGAGTAAGAATGGCTTTTTTAAGTTGTCCCTTTGTTATAATCGATTATGACTCTAGAAAAATATCAATAAGTAAGTACAATACACTTACCTCTAAAACTGCATGTTGTTGTATATATGCAGCAACCTCTGGTCGCGCTCTTGGGAGATTATCAGATAGAACGTGTTGCTGATATCTTCTGCGATACAGGCCTCGCCGACACATAACACAGTTTCGATGATCTTCCATCTTATCCGATCGATATGCAATTCAAAAGTCCAGTGTGATAGCCAAATTCAATAAGTAGAGCGATATCAGTGTCCAAGAAGAATGCCAGGTCAAAGTCGTTAGAAAGAAGCGAGTGAAAAAACGGAACCAAACGATAACTGACGTGCAACAAAACCAACGAACGACTGACTACTGATAAGGGTGGCTACCTGCGCCTGCGCCGCGCGCGCTCCACGTGACCACTTTGGAGGGGAGGGCTCGCCGTGTCTGCCCAGACTTATCCCGAGGATACAGTGTGTAAGCGAGATGAAAGCACATGGGTATAAAAATACTAAACATATATAAAAACATATTAAATATATTTATTTATCTGAGCTAATAAGTCTCATAACTCCGAACGGACAGCTATAACAAAAAAACTGTCATAACAATTGTTGTTCCAAATGAAAATACCTATCCAACGACATACATCTTATTGCTATTGGAGGGTGGTCCCAATCTGCCCATTGTCCTTTAACGTAAAAAGATGAGATCCGAAATATCCAGCTTTATAACCACTCATACCTTGAACCGCTCTGCCGCCCGGCCCCCGACAGGACCCCGATTTAGTATTTGTCAGTACCGCTTCGGCTATCAGACGGGGAACCCGTGTCACTTTGCTTGCGCTCAAAAGACCCGATTGACAACGTTTTATGTTCTGAAGAAATTATGTAATAAAGTAAAATGAAATATAGATGTAAAATATAAGGCCTCGTATTTTTATTTTTTCCAAATTTTGTAGTTTTCATTCATAAAATAATTTTTGAAATGGTTTAAAATCGTAATCTCATGTCAATGTCAAAACATTGTCAGAAATTTAGGGAGGTAAACGTACCTATTTTAGACAGGTCCCAATGTGTAATGATGTTTTCAATATATTCAGCAAAACTATTTTTATAAATAATTTTATCTATTTATTGATACAGGGTGTAAAAAGACTTATAGCCGTCGTACATCAAACTAAGTAACATTGCACAAAAGATCTGTGACAAAAGTAATTGCTGGAAATCGACTTTAATTTTTGGTGTGAAAAGGAGAGGTCAAAAGTGGTACTAAATTCCGAAGATTTTTAAACGCTAATGTGATGTACCTTATTAGAAAGCTTATGTATTAAGCTATTCGATTATAGTTAATATGATTTTTTCAGGCGCCCGTTTTTGTAAAAAAGTGAAAAATGTTTCAGTACAACGAAACGCACGTAGCCTTTATTTATTCATTTCTATGGAATATAATTATTTTAAATGTGGCTCAAGTTTCTGTTTCTATTAAATACTTTGAGATTTTATTATAATTTTAGCTGCAGCTCCATGAAATTGAGACAGAAAATATTGATTATCATGACAATGCAATATCAAAACGTGTCGAAAAAGGTCAAATCTGTAAATGTCAGAATGACGTTAAAGTAACCACTAACCACTAAAACCATAACCACTGGTACAAGTCCATATGTAGAAAAATATTTCAACAAATGTATTAATGTTCTTAATTATAAGGTATAAGTATGTACAGAGGCCAGCACATCAAGCTACCCCAATCTGTCAAATTTTCCCAATTGAATGTGAACCTTACTACTTTGTAGTAAAGTTGAAAATCTATCAAATAAATCTGACAGATTGGGGTAGCTTGATGTGCTGGTGTCTGTACATAGCCACTTATTTCTATGATAATTGACAATGAGAAATGACAATGACAGCCGCGCTGACTGACATTGTCATTGTCACGTCATTTACCACAGGGCTGCCAACACTAAAATATAAATAATGTTTGTAGTTAGTGATGCAAGCATTTTATTTTTCAACACTTGATTTTAAAAAAACGGGGGGCTGTAAAATAAAAAAAAAATTAAATACCCAAAGACGTCAAAATAATTACCCTCTTTCAGCTCATAAAGCTCAGAAGGCTGTTTAAAATTTTAATTATTTTAGTACCAAGCCCCATACATTTACTGAACGTCTCCTTTGCTGTATGCGCACTACCACAAACAGCAAATTTTGCACCCGCATGTAACTGTACAGGGGTCCTGGAGGTATTTAAAGTTGTGTTATAATATCAAAACTTGTTTTCGTAAAAAAATATCGTTCATGCTCACTAGTTCCTTCGCGTAGTTCCTTTGAAGGAACTACTGAGAATTTTTGGCTCAGTAGTTCCTTTGCAAAAGCTGAAGGAACTACTGAGACTAGATATTTCCTTTAGCAGTTCCTTTGAAAGAACTACTGAGAACTTTTTGATCAGTAGTCCTTTTGTAAAAGCTGAAGGAACTACTGAGACTAGATAGTTCCTTTAGCAGTTCCTTTGAAGGAACTACTGAGAACTTTTTGATCAGTAGTTCCTTTGCAAAAGCTGAAGGAACTACTGAGACTAGATAGTTCCTTTGAAGGAAATAAACATATATAATGCTGCCCGCTGCTGCCGCATGCAGGACCGTAGTTTCGGTAGGAAAAGAAAGAGAAGCGCGATGACACAACGGTGGTAATTTATTGCAAATATGAAGCTATTATCTATTTACAAAAACTATTTAATAAAAAATAATCCATCACTGAATGCAGATTGGCATCAGAAATTTAATGGTATATTTTTAATTATAATTAAAAATAAAATACTTTTACAAACCATTAAAGTAAAAATACTTGCATACGAAATTGTTCCATAGACTCTTACCACACCTCGGACACTCCATACAACGCTCGCAAAATAATTACCTATTACTACTACATAAACAAATGACGTTTTTATACGTGCAAATGTGTGCTTGAAATCTAGTAGCGTAAAAAAAATTGGCGCGGAAAGCTATTTGTGTCGGGGAACCGAACGACGACGGCGGTGGCGCTGCCCGAACGTGTGCATTATTATGAAGTGACCATGTAGTTCAATTGTTTATTTACATAGTCGGGTTCGTAATGAAATAAAAACACTAAAGTAGTTTAGTTTAAATGACTTATCTGTAAATAATCGGTTATTAAATCGCATGTTATTAAAAATGCGAAATCTTACAAACAGTTTATGTAAATACGAATTCGGAAAACCATCACAATATCCAACCATCGTGATTAAAACTCAAATAAAACTTTTAAATCGCATAATTGTGTGTTCGTATCAGCAATACAGCGCTGCGGTTCGCGAGCGCCCTTGCTAAAGAGTCGGCAACGAATACCTCGAAGTGCGGGGTGAGGTGCGGTATCTGATATGAGGTCGAGGAAGGGAGTGTCCTTTCTGTACGTAGTACTTTTAAGTATTCTGTGCTCTTACTGATAAGGAGCATGATTGCATTTGCGAAAACAAACGCGGTTGTTGAACTATTTGAGTACCTACGTACTTGTGTGCGTACTTGGAAGCAAATACCTGGTGTAAAAACCCGGTCGCATAAATACGTACCTTCCCTACTCGCCCGATCACACGTTTCCGTAACGCGTTCGCCAGTTTACTCCCCAAGTCAAGCGCGCCTAAAGAAGTTTCACTTCAAAAAATTTTTAACAAAAAAAAACCGACTCCCAAAAATACTACAAAGTGAATAATAACATTCATTTCGGATGTCGGTGTCTTTGGATTTAAATTGTATATTACTTTTTTGCCACCGACTTCCGAAATTAAAGTTATTTTAGTTAAAAATCTTGTATATCCAAAAAATGTATGTAATGTGCGCTCCATAAAACATGGAATAGAAAGTGAAACAACTGCCATGGAACAACTAGCATCAAATTTAATATTAAAAAAATAGAGCCTTGTGGTCTTTTTCTTGATAAAGAGTTACCTTTTCTAGGTGCAACTCCGGACGGAGTTGTGCAGGGAGAAGACACAATAGTAGAAATAAAGTGTCCAATTTCTGCATTCAGGACTTCGTTGGACGATGCAATAGATTAAAAAAAATAAGGTTTTGGAGGAAAACGAAAGATGGACTTTCCATAAATTTGAAACATCCTTGGTACATTCAGGTGCAGGGACAACTACACATAACTGGTAGAAAAACATGTATTTTTGCCGTATGGTCGGGATGTAAAAATCATATCAAAACTGAAATTATACAGAAAGACGATCATTATTGGGCAAAATTCATGAGACCTAAATTAACAAATTTTTACTCATCCATCATACATGTTGCCAGAGTTATGTGATCCCAGACATACACGGAATGTGGAAATTAGGGATTTAAGGGAATTCACATAAATGTTCTTGCTTTCGTCATTCTCCTCCTCTTGATTCCTTTTTTTTTTTAATTTAAATGTTTTCATTAATAACAACTTATTTTAAAATTCGTTCTATTCTAAACCTCCGTTAAAGCCAAAATGTATGAAACTTTATAATTGACATCAGTCATTCCGATGACGTATTATTATGCGTTATAACCATTGCGTGCTCTTGACAGTGCTGGGTTGCCAGCTGTTTTAGAACCCAATGGCTCGCGACGATTGGAAAAGACCAGACAGATTGACCATAATGCCTTAGAAGTTAGGTCGGCCTTTGGTGTGTGATGCAACATGTATCGACTACCTTGCGCCACCCCATCTTCCTATTACGGTTGGCTGTGCTAGTGCGATTACTGCGGGTGCAGAAAACCTCAAACAGCGCAAATAGATACTCTAATCTTATTCCGACTTATATGTACCAGCCGTTTGGGGCTGATACACTAGGGCCATAAGGTCCGAGTGCCTACTTAATTTTTCGAGAAATCGCCAAGCGATTGGTCGACTCTTCACGTGACCAGAAGACTAGCCTATTTTTTGGCCAAAGATTCAGCAAAAAGAAAGTAATTTTAAGGCTTTGTCATGGCAAAGGATTTTATTACTAATCAAGTTATTTTGAATCTTATTTCAATGAGTTTAGAATTCATGTTACTTTATTTCGATACCACGATGCCGGGAAATGACGCGACGTGCCGCGGGACGCTGCGGCATGACGCGACGCGCCGAGGGATGCTGCGGCATGACGTGTCATGCCGTTTCATTCCACGTAATGCCGCGGCGCGCTATTGCATCCCGCGGGACGTGTGGGTCACGTTGTGTCGAGGAATTATGATTGCTAAGCTAGTTGAAATAAGATTGAAACTTGTGCTGCGGTCATTTCGGTTAATGGGATGCAGTCCGGTCTGTGCGGGCTTTCAGCAGGATGCCACGGAACGCCGCGGGATGCCGCAGCACAACCTGCCGTGGCACGCTGTCAGTGAGCTGAGCGTCGGCTCGTATTTGGCTGTCGATGTCTTATGGTGATAAATATATGGCGGTAGAGCAATGGTCTTTGGTCGGTCATAGAACACTAATGCAGTAGGTATATTGCGGATTTCGATGTAAACTGTATTTGCTATGCGAATGATGAGTGTCTCATGTTTGTTTTGTTATACCTACTTATTAATTACCTGCCCATTTAAAAGAATTTTATATATACTGAACATACAATGTGAATGTAATAAATTAATGTTAAGTTTAATCATTTTATTTCTTGATATCCTTCCAACAATAGTTCGGTTCACCCTAACTGAATCAGTATGTCAGTGCGAGTGGGATAGAATGATACATAGCGCGGGGAAGTGGGGGCAAAATCTGAATTTGAGCTGAACTATTACAAGCCCTTAAGAACCATTTTACGAGCAAGTGTGTTGAAAAACCATTTACAGGCATTACAGGCGCTTTTACCACTGCTGCAAAACGGTTAAGGAAAACATCGTGAGGAAATCGGCATGTCCTTGGATCAAAAATTCGAAGACATCTATCAACCAGCACTGGGCCCGCGTGGTGGATTACGGCCCACTCCCTCTCACCGAGAGGAGGCCTGTGTCCCAGCAGTGGGAACATTATAGGCTGATTATGCTTTACGCTTACAGGCACTTTTGAATCGTCAAGGAGTTAGTCAGTCAGAAACATCAAGCAGTGGCGTGCATTGGTTTTCAGAATAAGTAGGCACTAGGCCGGGTCTAGTCTAGGCAAACGCGGTCACTAATAAAAAAAAAAGTGAGGTCAAAAGTGTGGTTACTTGAGTAGGCATGCCTACTTAAGGGTGATAAATTGCGAACGTCGAACGTCATGGCATTACGCGTGAGACCTACGTATTTAATTTTGTCGTTTTAACTTGAACGAGTAAAGACCAATGACAATGTGCGAATCCGAATAGTACGGGAGCCGAGTAGGCCGTCCGGCGACTGCCTACTGCCGCGCGTGTTTGTATGAGGATTTTGTTTTTTGTTAGGTACTTATGATAATTTAGTGAGTTTCTAATTGTGGGGCACACACACTAAAATGTAATTGACAGACTTACAGTACCCGGCGATAAATATTGCACATCGATCTTTGGAAAGAGACAATCGGCTAATTTCGGCTTCGTAGAGCGTTATCTCTGTCGCACGAAATACAAACAGTCCGGTGTCTATTAGGAGCTGTTAAAACAATTATGATTTGCTTCTTTTGATAATTCTTTTTATTCTTTGTATAAAATACACCAAATTTTCTATAAATTATTGCTTTAGGTTGGGGTAAAATAAAAAGGTTCCTCTATTTTTCCTAAAGATGCCATAGTACAACTTTAAATTATTTAAATTTGGGGGTGTTAACAACTCTAGATATATATTTTGAACTGGACGCGACCGCACTCTATCGCACTTGAACAACGACTGACAAAACGTCAGTTAACGTCACATAGGTAGTGTGCGACAGAGATAACGCACTACGAAGCCGAAATTAGCCGATTGTTTCTTTCCAAAGGTCGATGTGCAATATTTATCGCCGGGTACTGTATGTTGATATATCGAGGTAGGCACTGCTTATATGCCTATATGCAATGCACGCCACTGACATCAAGCTAGTTCATTTGATTGTTGGGAGTACTCACCCTGCTGGTAACCACCTGTCCATCGACAACCACTCTAGTTCCCTCCACATAGGTGTAATGTTCTGAGGGTATTTTGTCCTTGGTTGTTGGGTACGAAGTAATCTTCTTGTTGTGAGCTACGCCATGGGTTACAAACACTGTTGGGGCTGTAATTCAAAAAGAAAATGTTTTTTTTTTTTTACCTTTTAACCGCTTATGTCGGATTAATCCGACAAATATTTTCGTGTCCATTCCGCCAGTCGTATATATACGACCAAATAACACAGTTCGTTTAATCTGTATTATTATTACATCATCACAGCTCGTTTCATCGGTATTTATTTTTCGTTTTTTTTTTCGGGCGCTGGGGGCACGATAACTGATATAAAGTCGGGCGGTTAAAAGGTTAATTGTGGAAAACCGAGGGTTCCGTACAAATTTGTAGTTAATGTAAATAGCCCCAGCTAGATGGACGGACGACCTAAAGAAGGTGGCTGGGGTAGACTGGATGCGGAAGGCGGAGGACAGGGTGCTGTGGCGCAGTCTGGGAGAGGCCTATGTCCAGCAGTGGACTGCGATAGGCTGAGTTGATTGAAAATAGTTTATCACGTTTGTTTTTTGTTGTAATGTAACTACAAATTGACGGTTATCGGATTTTTTCCTTTACTTGTGCTACATGACATTGCTTCTAGTCAAATTTCAAGATTCTAGGTCGACGGGAAGTACCCTATAGGTTTAGATTCCCTTGCAAGTGTCAAAATATGCAGCATAAACGGAACATAAACGCCCGTATCTTTATTTTTTCCGAAGTTTGAATCTTTTCTCTGCTTCCACGGATTACAGGCGGAGCGAGAGGGCGTGTCAGACTTTTACTGACTAAAACCCACCCGTGTTCCTTCAGTTGCCTGTGCTAGGCACCACGGTATCTCTTTCGAACAACCCGCGACCCCGGCAGGCATCGGTCCTGGTAGACCCCGTCAGTTAGTGCTGACATCTCTTTGAGGCGCGCGTGGAACACAACGCGCAATAACAGCCGCAAGGGTCGATCGATCAGGTTAAGCTACCCCTGGCGCGGTTGGCCCGTGGATGGGTGACCATCTTTACATACCAAGACCCCTCCGCTCCGTGCCTCGGAAAGCACGTTAAGCCATTTGGTCCCATAGCCATCCATATTGATACACAAAACTTCTCAAGAATACTAATATTATAAATTCGAAAGTAACTCTTGTCTGGCTGTATGTTACCTTTTCACGCCTAAACCATTGAACCGATTTAGATGAAATTTGGTATAGAGATATGTAGTTGGAGTCCCGGGGAAGGACATAGGATAGTTTTTATCCCAATATTCCCTCGGGATCGACACTTATGCGGGTGAAACCGCGGGGCGCAGCTAGTGTAATATAAAAGAAAATTACCAGCACAAATAGCAGCGAGGATCTTGCCTTCTTTTTCGTGTGCCCTCAGAATGTCGCCGACAGCCGCTGACTTGGACAGGCGCTCAGCTCCCTCCAGACCTCCCGGCAGGATAACCTGTGCGGAAATAGATTAATATGTAGAAATTGAAGTTACATACATAAAGTGGGTGATCGACGGGCGAGCCGTATACCGCGGTTTTGGAGACAACGGTTTTTACTCGCGGAGTCGTGGCTCGTAGGTGCTGATCGACTAGCGAGCTAAACAGTCGAGTGTGAACCGCAAATGAGACAAGATGTCTTGTTCGAAGATTGAAGTTTTGTGTTACCTCGGTATAGCATACCACGAAATGAAGAAAAAAAAGCGAAGACGCCCAAAAGTTTGGGTTAAAAGAAGACAACAGTTGTCGCATACCCATTTGATCCGCGAATTGTCCGCAGAACCAGTTGATTATAGGAATTATCTGAGAATGTCTACGGAGTTTTATGACGAGTTGCTCCATTATTAAAAAAGTGTAGACGTAGGTACGTCTGTTCGCTAGCGCTGTCGCGGAAAACTGTCGGCTCGGCCTGTCAGTGGTGATCGACACGCGGTCTTGCGCAGCGTGCCGAGCAAAAAATTAAACATAACTAACGAGCCGCGAGCCGGGTTTGTTGGTTTTTAATACCGCGGTATTGCAATGATCCACGGGCGAGCTTTACCGACGAGCCATAAAACAGCGGTTTTACTCGCCCGTCGATCATGGCCTTATTGTTTCCAACTGTAGCCACCTGCGTAGCTGGTTGAAGGGTATGGGTACGATCGAACGAGCTATTTGGTATACAGGCAGCTAACTTGCAACTACTTTTAAACAATGGTGTGCTGAGTTAGTCAATAGGGTATTTTCCTGGGTAAAAAAATAATAATTAGATTTAGTCCGTCAGTTAGATTATCGAAAAATAATGGACCCTTATTTTTTCTTTTGTCAATCAAACAAAAAATGACAAAGATAAAGCGCGTCAAAATTTGGGAGTGGGGGGTCGTGACGTCACGCCGTGCTAAAAAGTGTCGCACGGCGTGACGTTACGCGGAACCTTAACGGGCGATATCTTCATCATTTTTTATATAATTGACAAAAGAAAAAATATGGGTCCAATATTTTTTGATAATCTAACTGACGGACTAATTAGAATTTTTTAGGAAACTAGCCTATTCTTTTATACCACTCTATTTAATTAAGGATGCTACAAGCTGAAAAAGTTATAACGCACCAAATAAAACTAAATATTGGCTGTGTGGTGGAAAGATGAATATTTTTGCCTGTATACTAAATAGCTTGTTCGACCGTACGATAGGTTTGGGTCCACATTCGCTATTTCCTATGTTATACTTACAGCATCGTACAATGGTTTTTCAAAGTGGGCGTCGTCTAAAGACTTGTCCGGTACAAGGGTTATTTGCCTTGAGCACAGCACAGGTTGGCTACCGTCTAATCCAGCCATTGTAACTGTCACCTGAAATTAAGGAGAACATTAAAAAACCGGCCAAGTGCGAGGCGGACTCGCACACGAAGGGTTCCGTACCACCGTACAATATTTAACACTTCAAAAAAAAAATTATGTTTGCTGTATGGGAACCCCCCTTAATTTATTTTATTTTAAAGTGAATATACAACTAAGTACCTATTCTATAAGTATTTCAAGTGTCTACCTGTTGCCGTTATTAATATCGAGCAAAAAACGGCAAAAAAATCACATCTGTTGTATGGGAGCCCCCCTTAAATATTTTTTATTCTGTTTTTAGTATTTTGCTGTTATAGCGGCAACCGAAATACATCATTTGGAAAATTCAACCTGTATACATACATACGGGTCGAATACAGAACCTCTTTTTTTGAAGTCGATTAAAAATGTCTGTGTTCCCCGGTGTTTGTGCTGATACAAGAGAAGTAGATGATACGTACACCTGCTCTCCTGAGCATGTCCACTGTGATGACCGTCTCCATCTCCTCGGCCCCCTTGGCCAGGATTACTAATGCAGACTTAGACATTACGTTGAAATATCTGAAACAGTTTGGTTGAACATAGTTATGTATACATCTGCTATACAAATAAATAAAATTGGTTATTGAAGTGTCTGTAATAAATATCAAAATAACAGTTTTTTTTCTAAATGCAAATGAAAGTGCCAGGGTGAATTTTTCAAGTGGGCGTGGATGGCCAAGTTCGAAACTATGAGGAATAATAATAATAATTTATCTTTATTTCGGACATACATCCATACATTTTTACAAAGAAATCAGTATGGATGTTCCCTGTCCCAATACAAAGTTATAAAATGTAATCATACATCCACCAACAATATTGCACTAACTTGACAATAATCATTATAAGGGATTATATTTATACTAATACGGCCTAAAATTTTTTTTTTTTTGATACCTCCAGTCAAATAAAAAAACATCAAATTTACTTTTGGATTCAAACTCAAAGCATTTATTTCAATTAAACAATGTACAGGCACTTTTGAATTGTCAAAATTAAATAGTCAGTCAGTTAGTCAGAAAGTTGAAGCTAGTTGCCCATTCCAAAATGTGACGATTATGACTCTAACTAGAGTCATGGACATATGAATTTGGTACAAATGTGACTCCTTTGGAGTCATTGGACAGTGAATGTGTTAAATGTTACAATCCTAATCCTACCTAATATTATAATTTATGCGACAGTAAGTTTGTTACGCTTTCACGATAAACGGCTGAACGGATTTTAATGAAATTTGGCACACAGACAGACCATGACCTAGGTAAGGATTAGGCTAGGTACTTTTCACCCTGGTGCGCAGACGAAATCGCGGACAACAGCTAGTTAAGTGCATAATTTATACTTTACGTAGAATGCAATACAAATAGGTACGCAAGTAGGTACTTACTGAGAAAACGACAATGACGATACAGGAAAACTTTATTTAAAGGTTTAATAGGTAATAACTGATAAGATTTCAGTAAAACAACGGAATTTCCTGCTAAAATATACCATGAAGATCTCTAAAAAAGGATTTATTTCAATTTCGGTGGTATTTACACGTTTTTTCTCCGCGCAATTCAGGTTAGTCGGGTAGAAGTTTCGAATTTGAGTAAATTATAGAAAAACTTACGCTCGTTCTACGCCTTGATTGTATGAGTGTAAATGAGACTTCAAAATTATACGCGAGAAAACTGAGAAAACCATCAAGAAAGTTGACTGGTTGACAGTTTTTCTGAAGGTCAAATTGTCAAAATAAAAGTTCACCAATCACACCGGTCATGACCGGTCGCCGATAAACGTCATGAAAATTATTTTGCTACAAAATACCTAATGGCCTTTATACAAGAAGGTCCAAATAATACTTATTAAAAGATATGGAAACATTTATTCTATGGTTTCATCGCAAATCTTTTTCCATTTTAAATTCGGTCGGCGAAATATTTGATGATTTCTGAACGTAAAATAAAGCTGTTTTTTTAGTCTATGAAAAATACCAGTGCTGCGACCTAATAAAAATTGCCTTTATCTAAGGGAAAAAAACCAGAACTCCAATACATAATCCAAATGTTTTTACTTACCGCAAAATAAGTAGAATATTTAGCAGAAACTATTGTTGACCTATAGTTTCTGTTATTCTACTTAATTTGTGCTACATTGTACTTGCTATAAATATTATACATAAAATTTATAAATAACGCAAATATGCACGACATGGCAGAGCAAATGTGGCGTTCTATTAAAAGCGTGAGTTTCCCGCCATGCAACAGTTACTGATCACATGGTTAGTTTAGTTCAGGCGCGGTCGCAGCCTAAGATTTTGGGGGGGGTCATCATGGGTGCCGAGGAATATTTTAGGGAGGTACATTTCCTCGTTGGTCTAGTGGTCGCAAGCGTTACTGCTGAGCATGAGGACCTAGCTGGGTTCGATTCCTAGGTCGGGTAAAGTGTTAAAGAGTTTTCCATCAGAAATTTCTCAGAAGCAGCCTGGAGTCTGGATTTGTGCCCGGTTGGCGGCAGTAGGCTCGCCCTCTATGACCGTTCACTTAATAACTGGCGAAATGTGGGTGTCAGTACATATGAAGGTACACCCCTGCCCAACCCACAACATGTTAAGGTTCATGTACAACTCCAACTCCACATTACTTATGCTATTCAGGGACGCAGCTTTTACACGGGGGGGGGGGGGGGGGGTGTTACTTAAATGCTGCCAAATTGGTCGTATGCATTAGAACGGTAGATTGTGCAGGGTGGGGAGAGCGAGCGAAGCGAGCTCGAAAATTTTAACAACCCGCCTCTGTTTAATTAGGTTTTGTGTTATACTTTCAAGTAGAAATAGGAATCACATTGTCGACTTATGCAGGCAAGCTCAAGCAGCTATCAGAATCCAAAATGTAAGAGCGAGCGAAGCGAGCTCGAAAATTTTACACACTTTCGCATAGGTTCGATTTTCTTTCGATCATTCGATGCTTTGCGATCATTTCATGCTTTGTCGAGTATTGAAGAAAAGCTCAAGAACCAATGTAAATTGCAAGAACGAGCGTAGCGAGCCTGAAAATTTTAGCACCCTACCTTGAATAGTCTCTGTTTTCTTTTACCCATCATACAAAAAAAGAACTTACTTTATCGAATTATGACGAAAAGCTTAAACTCGTTTCACAGCAGTTTAGGTTTAGGAATCTGGCCTTACCTAAGCCTTTCAACCTTACGTACGAGCGGGGTGCCCAATATCCCGAGTTTGCTTCTCTCGCTCTTGAATCCTAGATTATATATTTTTATAACAGGCTTTTTAAAGGAAAATATTTTTAGGCGAGTTAAAAAACCCATTGTCATTTCATAGTTTTAAGTTTTTACTTCAGTCGGCAGTCCCCATATCTGTCGATGTTCTTAATGTTTTTGAATATGCCCAATCGGGGTTTTCGTGGCTCAAGTACAGTTTTAAGTTAGGGCAAGTAAATCATTCAGACTCCCGACAGGCTTGAATGATTTTGGGGGGGTCATGACCCCCACGACCCCCCCCCCCCCTCGGACCGCGCATGGTTTAGTTGTTGTGCGTGGATAATTCCAAGTTTACAGTAAAATATCACTGCCCGCACAGCAGCTGACAAGTGAGTAAAAGTAGGACTTTTTAAACACCCGAAGTGTTAAAAAAACTTTCTAAGCACCCTAAGGTGTTAAAAAAACTTTTTAAACACTTAAAATGTTTTTTTTTTCCGTTACTCTGTACTGTTCCACTGCTGGGCAAAGCCCCTCCCATTTTCTTCCACATTTCCTTGTGCAGTGCCTTCTCCGTGTAGTCGGTTAGAAATGAGTCTAAATCGCCACACCAGCGTTTCTTACGGCCTCGCCACGACCTCGTCGCTATCAGCGGCAGCATCACGCGGGGTGGCGAGCGGTAAAAACAAATATATCAAAATGTATGAACCATGCCACGACGCACCGCTCGCAGTGTCAACACTAGACAAAAGAAATTGCGCCGCTTGCCGCTAAGCCAAAAGTCGTGGCCGGGTGATTAGGCCTGCCTCGGTCACGACGCCCGTCTGCGGGCCCCTACTGAGTGAAGACTTTGGCCCATCTATGATCTATCTGGATGCATCCTATAAGTTTGACCCGCCCAGTCCTACTTCAGCGGTTCAGCCTCGCAGACTTGCCGCCAACACCGGTTATACCTGTCTTGGAGCGTATTGTGGTGTTGCGAATTTGGTCGGTGAGTTTAATCTTATACTACGCTCTATCGCTCTTTGGCAAACCTTGAGTTTAGAGTTCTGAGCAGGTCAAAGACCAAGGTCTGGGTGCCATAGGATAGGATAGGCAAGATACACATGTCGACGAGCTTACGGTTTATTGAAATAGGAAGGTCGCCCTTCATTAGCGCCTTCATGGACCAGTAGCTCCGCCAGGCATTTTCGACTCGACATTCGATCTCTTTGTCCTGTTTGTTGTCGAAGGAAACTAGCTGGCCTAGGTAGATATATTCATTGACATTGTGTATTTCTTGCACATCGACCTCGACTTTATAGTTGGTGGCATTGGTCATGCATGACATGACTGTAGTAATTTTATCGCCGATCGGAATACCCCTCGTTGCCAATGTGTCTGCGAGTTGCTTGAATATCTCTTCAAAGGTGCTCGTAAATAGTTTACGAGAGAGCGGGTTACCCTGTTTTACCTCTTTGTCTATTTTGAATGTTGTGCCTGCAGAATCCAGTTTAACGTTGGCCGTGCTATTATTATAAATAATCTTTAGAAAAGAGAAAAAGCTTTTTTTTTGTTATCCAAGTTTATTGCTTTATTTATTTTTTAAGTTTAAGCATGTTTATTTTTGTAGAAAATTAAATTGTATGGTATGTACCTACATAATAACTAAGACTTAAAAATATCAATTTGTTATCCAAGCTTACTTAACCTAATATGCTTTTTGGTTTCTTATTAATCATTTTTTTTTCGTTTAATAAGAAACAAAAATGATTTCCCTATTTAGTTAACCCAGTAAGCAAGTAATAACTAATACTAAATACCTAATTAATTAATAAAAATAACAACATTAAAACCGAACTTAACTAAAACCATACACAAACTAAAATATAGCCTCGAAAAATTCATCCGCATCGCTGTCGACTGGTAATGTATATCCCACAAAAACATTTCATGTTAAATGTTGCCAAGACGAGACCATGTAGCTCGCACTGTCAAAAAGTAATCAGATCTCATGTAGAGCCAAGCTTTTAACTCTACACGCCCTAACTCTACAAGGCCTAACTTCGCAAACTCTACACCTTAGTCAAAATAATTATATGGCTTGGCCGTTTCGTTACTACAAGAACCATTGTATAACAGTATGAGAGTTAGGGTCCGTTCACACAGACCGGCTCGGAGAGCATCGGCGCGGATTTTTCTTTTCACACAGACCGGATCGTATACGCTTGGAGTTGGTCGGAGCGGAGCCGCCAATTATTTCACATAGACCGGCTGGAAGCTATCTGAAAGCGGATGCGCTCGGAGCCGGTCGGATGCGCTCGCAGCCGGTCGGATGCACTCGCAGCCAGTCGGATGCGCTCGGAGCCGGTCGGATGCACTCGCAGCCGCTCGGATGCGCTCGGAGCCGAGTGGATACACTGCAAATGGCGGTCGGCGTGGAGCGGCGTGCACGCAATCGGAGCCGATTGGCTGCGCGAGCGAGAAAGAGCACGCAATCGGAGCCGATCGGCTGCGCGAGCGAGAAAGAGCACGCAATCGGAGCCGATCTGCTGCGCGAGCGAGAAAGAGCACGCAATCGGAGCCGATCGGCTTCGCGAGCGAGAAAGAGCATGCAATCGGAGCCGAACAGCTGCGCGAACGAGAAAAAGTACGCAATCGGAGCCGGTCAGCTCCTCTTATTATTTCACACCAAGCGCGTTCAAGCATTCATAATGACACATGCAAAAATAAACCTTACTACAAATACTAAAAACTCTGTTTTCAACGTGATAAGAATCTGCTCTCCTCTCCGAGCCGGTCTGTGTGAACGGACCCTTATTCACCTTACGCTCATGTGAATGTAGCGAAATGGCCAAGCCATATATTTTGACAAGAGCTAAGCAATTGAAACTTTATAGGTTTAATAAGTCAACCACTGACATCATATCTCGAAAATTTTGTTTATCTGGTATAATCCAAACCCAAGTTAAAGAAGGTTCAAAAATACGACGAAGTGCTTCGAGAAAAGGTAGGTAGTGCCCTTGCGCTTCGCTTGGCTCGTCTTGGCAGGGGCACTCCCGTGCCCCCAGATATTGTATATACATAGGTATATTGGTGTTGTATATATTGAAATAACAATCGATATTTAGCACAGATAATATAATACTCTAGTATCTTTAGTTAACCTTAAAAACGTGGGTAAATTGAATTTGCCAAGAGTATCCCCGACAGATGTTCGTTGACGGCAACTCTACTTGTCTATACTCAGCTTCCTTTCTTTCGTTCATCAGACAATCTATCAAAGGAATCGAAAAATCCTTTTTTTATACATTTATTTCAACAATTCCTTTTACATATTAACTTTGAAGTCATGTGATTAGCAATACATAGTGTAATTTACGCATTTATACGTATTTTAAGTGTATATTTTAAGTCAGTGTTTTTGATAGGTTATAAATTATGGACTCGAACTAAAAATAATTGTTTAAACATTTTTACACTGTATAACCGTGATAAATCATGGATTTTGTGAAGAGAGAAGATCAGAATGTTATCGACGATGATAATTACAAGTTTTACATTGAAAGTGTAAGTTAAAATAAGTTTGTTTTAATTCAAAATTCGATCGTTTTTTACATAAAAAGTGTTGATAACGCAAATGAAGTTCCGGGTTTGGTTCCCGACTGATGTATGCTAGTTTTTACCGCCAATTTTTGTTTGTTGTTCATTGTTTTAGTGTAGAACTTAGATAGTTTTCAATCATTAGGCAACAACATGCAGCAATGTGGTCAGTTTACAAAGTAAACAAAAACTAATTTTCATTCTTAAATGCATTATTTAAATCTAAATTTGGTCAAAGGGTCGTCTCTTTTTCTTTATTATTTATTGCGAAATCATTCTTTACTTTATTTCTGAAAATTAATTTTAATTTTCTTTTTTAGGTACCTACTTACTTTTAATTTCTGAAAATCCATATCCATACTAATATATAAATGCGAAAGTGTGTCTGTCTGTTACCTATTCGAACCGATTTAGATGAAATTTGGTATAGAGATAGTTTGAGTCCCGGGAAAGGACATAGGAAACTTTTTATCCCGATATTCCCGCGGGAAACTTATGCGGGTGAAACCGCGGGGCGCTGCTAGTAAATTACTAATTATAATTCAACTTTTTGTCTTGAAATAATTGAACCAAATCAACTGCTCATTGATAAATTATTTTACTCCAGTAAGTCGTTTTAAACAAACATTTTTAGACATAAGTAAATAATATTAAAAAAATTGGATCAAATTGGTGTTTCCTATCCGCCTAATCTGAGAAGAAATCCCAAAACCAAACTCAGAGGACACAGTTTCTTAAAAGTCCTGACATAATTGAAGACGTGAGTGGATGAAGGGGATATGTCACAAAATTCTAATTTCGAGAAAATTGAGTTCAAAATATCCTAAAATGTTTATGTGAAACTTTGAACTCAATTTTCTCGAAATTAGAATTTTGTGACATATCCCCTTCATCCACTCACGTCTTCAATTACAGTCAGCTTACCAATCTTACCAACGGTATTGTGTTACCCAGTAACTGGGTTGTGGAGATCAGATAGGCATCCTAAGTACCTGAGTCTGAAAATTTTATAATTGCAACCTCCAAGATGATCAGATACAGGCAAATGCCTAGTTTTGGGGTCACTGTCCGATCTATTCTTGTACAGAGGCCAGCACATCATTCAAGTGAAGAAAAGTCTGAAATGAAGTCTTTTGTGTTTCCGTTTTTTTTAGTATAGAAGTTTGACATTACACTTGTCAGATTAGTCTCTGGGATTAAAAAACGAACTATAAATTGCCGTGTTTAAATATTTATTTAAAAAATGTCTATTCTTTATTTGTTTCTTCTCCATAAAGGTTTCATAACGTTTCTATTACCTCAATAGTTCAATATGCTTACCTGGAGGGAAAAAAAAACAAAAAAATCCTTGTTGTTTTCGACTTATATTTCGGTGAATAACTCCGAAACCTGACGCTTTAGGATATTATGTTACATAACATTTTTTGTTTGTATAAGTGTCCTCTATCTAAATATATAACTTTTGTTGTGCACCGCGATTCTGAAAAAAAATCAAAATGGCGGCTGATTTTAGGGCCAAAACCTTCAAACCCCTTTCCCAATTGTATATGAACCTTATCACTTTGAAGTTAAGTTGAAAATCTATCAAAGAATTTTGACAGATTGGGGTACGTTGATGTGCTGGCGTCTGTACAATTTGATTATTAAAAAATAAAGGAGACCAGTCACGTTTCATACAAAGTTAGGTCCAAAGCCCAAAGTGCAAGCCAGCAAAAAAAAAATGTATTACCCTGGTCGGGAAAGTCCTCCTTATCATTTTTTACCATTGTGCCAAATCTCTACGACAATTCCTTTAGCTGTTTTTTAAAGTTAAAAAATTTAGTTTTATAAATTTTAATCCTAATCCTGTTTTGTTGGCCTTGACCTTGACCTGTAGCTTTGAAATAAGTTCAAGGTTAGTAGACTGTTAATACAAACTCACATACCGAAAAGTTAGAGCATGTTCCCACTGCTGGGCCACAGGCCTCCTCTCTGTGAGAGGGTGTGGGCCGTAATCCATCATGGTTGGGACAAGTCACATGTTTTTGAATTCATGGTTCTAGGACATGCCGGTTTTCTCATTATGTTTAAATTTGCAGTTTAGAAAAAAAGAAGTTACAACTGTATTACAATTTATAATCATAAATCTTTATAGATCTAACTGATCCGCATTTTAATTATTCTAATTTTCTCTTTCACAAAATATACAAACTAAGAGTCGAATTTCGAGATATGGTAGTCCGTTGTAAAAATAAATTAAACGAAAAAGAACTGCCAAATTCTCAATATCCGAACTCCATTTTTTACAAGATAATGTTTCTTAATAATAAAGAGTATTCTATTCTATTCTTAGTATACCCTTGTATAGGTACATATTCGTTTTAGAGCTAAAAAAAATCCTTGTAATTTTGCTCTAACTGTCTGTTCATTTGTCATAGCCGTTTAACTTGTTTTTCTATATTATGCGTTTTGAATCGCTATCTCTTCTTGATGTAGTATCTTATACATTTTAAATCCATCTAATTTTATTTTATTTTGGGATAAAAAACAGGAGTACAATTAAATGTTATACAAACTACTTACTAATGAAACAAAATATTTATTACACTACCAACAACATTATCCACTTATTACTAGATAATAATAAAAACAGAGTACATGAATGAATGGAGTGAAAGATTAAATTATTGATTGATTGAATGAATACTTTCTAATAACGAAAGTTATGGGACAGAAAAAGAAAAAAAAAAAAAAAAAAAAAAATACTACTTAATAATTTATAACGCTAAAGGTCGTAGTACACGTATCAAACCGGAAAGGGTACCCGTATCAACTCGAGCCGTTCAGTATTCTTTGTATGAAACTCCCTACTGCAACGCACACTAATCGGAATCGTAACGTAATCGCCTCGCCTCAGGACAAGCTCACAAACCGCGGTGCGGCTCGTCGTCCCCGCGCTTACGGCTCGTTGTCCCCGCGCTTACGTCTCTCCGTACCCGAGCTTACGTCTCTTCGTGCAGCCTTGCCCCTCTCACCCCTCCGGCCTGCGTGCTGCAACATCAACTAGCGGTCGGCAAGCCGTAAGCGCGGCGTCGCCTAGCCGTAGCCGAGTCGACGTATCGGAGCTAGAATCAACTACAGATTTTCTAAATTGTAGTGCCGTTAGATTAAAAATATCAATGTTTTTGAATCTAGTGTTGTAGGAATCCACAAGTTGAAGCAGAGGAGCGCGTAAACCAGCATTG